>OY720629.1:24314594-26814594 GCA_963170105.1 Cantharis lateralis
TATATAGAAAGCATTTCAAGGAGAACTTTTAATTAGTAAATTTCTCAACAATAATGCATTATTTTCATTTCGTGCTTTGTTAATAATAATTAATAATAAAGCAAGAAGTGCTGATGATTTACTTCTCAAACTTCAAATTCAATATTTAGAAAATAATTCAAACCCTTCC
The DNA here is from genome assembly GCA_963170105.1 of Cantharis lateralis. Taxonomy (NCBI): domain Eukaryota; kingdom Metazoa; phylum Arthropoda; class Insecta; order Coleoptera; family Cantharidae; genus Cantharis; species Cantharis lateralis. The sequence goes on from OY720629.1 coordinate 24,314,764, forward strand.
AAGTCACTTCCCATTAAGCAGGTGTTTAAATTTTGCACACGCTTACCATTGTATTTCGAAATAAATAATTAGTAGTAATCAAAAATACATTTGCCTTTTAACGTCCCTGGAAGAAGGAATGTTGCTATTTCGTTACACTTCTGTAAACTTGTACGTAATATTTCTTCAAAATCTCGATGTAATCCGCATAAATTGGATTAAATATTAATTAAATTTTCTATCTGTTATAATAATGTAATATTTTTAAATTACCTAAATTAAACCCTTAAATTGTTTATACCCACATTTAAATTAAAGGTTAGCCTTTGAAAATTTTTATGGAATACTTGCGTACTAATTCTGTTGGGAGGTTACTATATTCAGAATTTAAATATTTTCACATATTTTCTAGAATTTATTTGAAGACGTTTAAGCCCTTGAGAGCATTAAAATTCAAATAGGAAGATGTTATAAAATATTGTTTAACGATTTTTGAACTTATTATTCTCAATTATTTATTTACGCACATTAGCTTTATTTTAACTAGGGAAAAGCTGTAATAACACTGTTTAACTTTTTAGTGCTACCAAAAGGGTTATCACCGACAGTGGGATATGCAGAAGAAAATGTTTTACTTCCTCAATGGGCCATAGCCATTATCGTAATAGGATTAGCTTCTCTTCTATTCGTCATTATATTTGGCGTAACAGTGGTAATTATTTATTTTTCATATAACACATTTCAATTTTATTGTTAGATCGAAGTCAGATTCTATTTCTTCGCGAAATAAAACTACATACTATTTTTCAATTTCAATCCAATATTAATTTTTTTATTTGTTTTGTTAATTTATTTGTCTGATCTTCGTAAAATAACTTTTGCGATTGTCTTTTGAGGTATTTTCTTGTACATTTCAGTTAGTAAATAAACAAAAAAATGCTAAGAAGAAGCAACCATCTGCATTAACAGAAGACATGTTGAACGAATTAGATAAAAATCACATGGGCGGTCTCGATAATTACGGCGCCGATGATTTGTATAACATGGAAGATGTGTGGAACGATAAGCCATACGATGTTAAACCCACGAAAAAGGTATTAATTCAATTTATACTTGATATATTTACTTATACTAAAGTGAATTGGTTTATTTAGAGATCAATGGGTTCCTTGCACGATAATAGTATGCCAAATATTTACGACAGCTGGAAGTCGGAATGGAATGGATATTATTATAACACTTATTATGGAAACCATCCAGGCAGTAGTCATGCCGGATATGGACGTCGAAGATCTGATTATGACACCAATTTTTAAATGCCAAATTAATGTTAAGAAATTATGTGTAATATAAAAAAAACGTTACGCCGCACCCGTACATCACGTACAAATTCTTAAAATTCACCGAGTAATTATTTAATTTTCATTAAAACTTGAACAATATTTCCATATTTTACTTCCGTCCAACTGATATTACTCAATTAAATAATACATGTAACCCTTTAAGTAAAAGTGGCTGTATTCACATATGTGTGATGTGAAAATCAGGTTGATCTAGTCAAGTAGATGGTAAAATATCATTAAAAGTATCATCTACGAAAAATGTATTGTGTTTAATAAGACTTTGCGATTATTACATTAAATAATTAGATAGAATATATTTTAATAATTTTTATGTAGGTGAAAATTAACTTAAGTTTGTTAACATAAACTTTTCAATGCGTGTCATCATACTGAAATTTTAAAATTATCGAATTTACTTAAAATATTATACGTAACAATAAATAAATTAATAAACAAATTGCAATTAGTAAATTGTCAATTATTATAACTTATTTATTAATGCAATTAAATGTATTGTCACAAGTGCTCAAGTAAAAAATTGATTTTATCCAATTTATGATTTTTTTTCAAATTTAATAAAATAATAATTGCGTGAATTGGTGATTTGTCATTGGACTCTATTTTAATTTTTTTAATAGTCCCAATTATAAAATGTGCTAACTTATTTGGATTTCTATTTTATGAAATTATAATAAGTAATAAAATTAGATCCAACTAAGTTTTCTTTCTTTCAAAATGTAAAACTTTAGCTAGAAAAAATACTACGCTGTTTGAAGTAATTATAGATAAATACAAAAATAAATTCAAGCTGATATAATCTAATGTCGCCAAACATAATAGTAAATAATAAAGAGATGATGATAATAAATGGCGCTTTAAAATTTGGCAAGATTAGTAAATTCAATTAATTAAAATTAGGTTGTAAAATATTTAAATTTAAACATTCCAGAAAAATTGCATTTTTATAAAATTTGTAAATTGTGATTAAATTATTAATATCAAAATCGCATTTAAGATGCACTTTAAAGTTAAAATTGTAAATAATTGTAAATACGTCAAAAATAATAACTATTTTCCCATAAGTATATAAGTTTTAATATTAAGATGTTTGTATTTTAAATTATTAAATGGCATACAAGTGTACCCCTTGAACACTGTTCATGTAAACTCTGTAAGCAAAGAATTGTTCATTAAATATTAATAAAAATCAATAACAATTTTTATCAATTTCTTGCAGTTTCAGAATTAAACACAGGAAAAGTTAAATTTCGTATAATTTCAAATTTTACAAAATATATTTCCACATTTTTACATCTCGATTAACTTACGTTATATTTTTAGTTTTATGTTTAATCAATTTCAACTCGGGTACCTTCTTCTGCCTACCTATGAAGGTCTTGTTCCTCATATACTTTTGTAAACATTTTGGTATTTCAATCACTTTATCTGTTTGATTAGATTCTGCTAATGCAATCAACATTCTTGGGATAGAACATGCAGTTCCATTAAGAGTGTGGGTAAACCTTGTTTCGCAATTTTGACTTCTATATTTTATGTTCAAACGTCGAGACTGATAATCTGTACAATTACTACAACTAGATACTTCTCCATACATATTTCTTCCAGGCATCCAAGCTTCTACGTCATATTTCCTATATGCTGCAGGCCCTAACTCGTGAGGAGGCATATCTAATATTTGCAGATGAAGACCTAAGTCTTCAAACAGTTGCTGTTGAATGTTGATAAATGCTTCTAAAGCTTCATCAGATCGTTCAGGTGTGGATAAACCAAACATTTCTACTTTCGTAAATTGATGAACCCTGAAAAAACATCATTTATTGAAATTTTTTCTAAAAGCCTTAAAGGTGTGACGACTCGGCAGGAATAGTTCAAATTAGTTTAAACCTAGTTTAAACTGGTAAAGCAAACAAGCTCGAAAAACACTATAAATACATGCTCGTAATCATAGCATAGACAGTTGATAGTGTTACAATATGCAGTTTCTACATGGGAAAAGAATCTATTGATAAACAAAAGAAATACTACTAATTTAAAAGGAAAGTTTAACATCCAAAAGAGTGCCAGCAGCTACCAAGAGGCAGTCATCTACAGACTGCCGAAGAGGCCAGAGTAGCAATTGCAATAAAGAAAAGAGAACTCTCGGTCCAAAGACATAAACAAGAGCCAAAAGAGAAACAAATGAATTTTATAGACGAATTTTGAAAAGGATACCTGGGATGTAGCGCACAGGATGAATCTGTACAATGATAAAAGAGTAAGTGGAGTAAGGTATTTTTAATATTAATTAACAAGATGTAAAACAGCAGTTTCTCTGTAGAGAAAAATAAAATTTAGAAGTGCTCCTCAATTTAAAATTGGTTTGAATTTCTATGTTCCTTGGTAAGATTGTAAAAAAATTATACTCGCTCGAAGAAATTTCAAATTAATTATCAATTTCTAAATTGCCGTAGTTTACGGCCATTGAATTCTGATTAGGTGTAGTATTATGTGGCAATCTATATGGTAATTTTCAGGTAAAGAAGTTAGTCCAGTTTCGTAAATTTTGAACGCCCCGTACGAATGGATAGTCACCCTCTCTGGATTTTATATTTTTTTTACTATTAATACAATTTTTGAAATGTACCTGTAAATTCCTTTTTCTTCTGCAGTATTGGATACTTCAGCTCGGTAACAGCGACTAACTGCTGCTACTTTAAGAGGGAGTTCTTGTTCTGGAATAATTTTGTTTTTGAAATATGCCGCTAAACCAATTTCGGAAGTACCAGATAAGCATAAATCTAATCCATAAATCAAAGGGTCCAAAGTGTAAACCTGCAGAATTAACAACAAATCACCTTTGTTCATTATAATTCTTCAAATCCCTTACTTGTGTTCTCGTTCCTCTTGTATTGAATCCACATGCTTCAACCATACTTCGGTGAAAAATGTCAGGAACAGATATAAGTTCAAAGTTATGCTTGAGTAGAGTGTTTATGGTATATTTAATAAGTGCCTGTTCAAGTTCGGCCATTTCACCAAGTAAGTAATAACCACGATTACCCACAAAATTTCCTAATTGATCTGTTCTGACTAAGTTAAGCCGCTTTGCAATAGTGTGAAAATCTTTAGGTTGAAAATCAAAAGATTTTTTGGATCCTATAAACTTGATCACGCGTGGATCATCTTTCAAGCCAACAACCGTGGGATGGGTTTTGTTGGGTATCTTAAGAGCCTCATTATAAAAGTCATTTTGAAGTTGCTCGTAACTTTGATGTAGCCAATAAGTAGAGTCTAATTCGGTTTTCAATTTATTGACAAGTTCTATATTTCCAACCCCTTTTCTTACATTTATGTTTTTCGAAATTTCTTCAATATTGGCGTTGTTACACAAATACTCAAAATCTAGTTCCGGCGTTGAATTTAATTTCCATGATACTGATGCTGAGCGATGGAAAAGTCTGTTTGTAACTTGAGGTAAAATTTTCGATAAAATGTAAATTTGTTTAGAAAACATTGTTATTTAAAATAGCATATTACTTTAAAATTATATTTTAGGTTATAAATTCTATTTCAAAATATTTACTGTAGTTGTCAAATAAACGTAACAACTGACAGTGGTGCACGGACAGTGGGGTATCCTGGGGTATCTAAGCAATGACATCGTATAAACTAAAAAGTATAATAATCATTATTATCAAAAACAAACAATCAAGGAAACAAAAATTTCAAAAACAAAAGCAATCAAAATGCCCACTGTAAAAGTCAAATGAAATGTGAACTACAGCTGTGACTTTCCATCTTTTTCAATACTATTTTTCTTCTGTTTCGCCGATAGTAAAGTAAAACAATTGCTTTTATGACAATTATATTGTTATAATTTTAATCCTAGTTTCAATTTTAAATTACTTTAGTGAAACTTCCCCTCATAGGCGCAACTAGCTCTAATATTTTGGGGGCGCTAAAACGAGGACCTTTTTTTTTGCTTAACAAAATAAAATAATAAATAAAAATAATAATAAAAAAAAATAATAAAAATCAGTGGAAAAAGAAACCGTTCATGTTTTTTGAGTAGTCAATTTATTTTGAGGGGGCTAATTTTAATTTTGGGGGGCTAAGCCCCCCCAGCCCCTCCCCTAGTTGCGCCTATGCTTCCCCATTGTACGCCACTGAAAAATACATAGACGCAGAATACTGCGATTCTGACACTTCGCGGCTTTTATTAACCTGTAAAAAATAAAACCTGTCTATGGAATTTTTGTAGTATTGTAATTTAAGTTTTTTTTAATAAAATATAAGAAGTTTATTTGTTCCTAAATTATTTCAAGAAATAAACTTTGTAATGGAATCTAACCTGAATAGTTTTGGTAACAGTTTACATAGTTTTATAAGTAAAAATCAACCCCACGAAGCCAATATTTTCCTTACTCAAGTATTAAAGGAATTTAGTGATACAGATTTGTCTTCGTTTACCATAGGTTTGTAAATTTTTAAATACATAAATCGCCATTATCAATTTGACTTTAAAATTTCAATAATTTCAGATGCCTATTTGCTGAATATTTTCAACAAATCAAATGGAATTACTGTGTTTCTCACTAAAGTACTACACGATGGAAGTTATAAGAAAGCTAAAGTATCGTGCTTTAATCTATTGTATACGTTAACAAATAATTGTTTAAGTAAAGTACAGATATATTTACCAAGCATAATAGAAGCAGTTTTACCTGTTGGTAGATCATCGGCTACCGCTGAAGAAAAGCAGCAATCTTTTAAATTAATCGCCTTAATTATCTCAAAAGGAAACTTTGATGCAAATAATATGCAACTATTAAATGACTTATACGGGACTTTATTTCAATTGCTTTATTTAAGATTCGATAAAAGTGATATAGGTAAAACAAATTATTGTATACATTAGAAGAGAAAAGTAAATCTTTGTTTTAGTACAAGAACAATTGCTTAAGGCTATTGGTGAAATAGCAAAGAAATTTCCGGCAGTTATTAAAAATTCTGAAGAATTACTCAATGTATTGGTGTATGAATTAAATAAGGAACTGCAAACATTACCAAAGAACCGAAAATACCTAGTTATAACTGGCTGTGTATCTGCACTTTCAAACTGCCTGGAAAATTTTGAATTTAATTCCGATAGTAAAATTGCCAGTGAAATCACTATTTATAATAGCATTAAAGCTTTAGCTGATCCCGAATTAGCAACACGAAGAGTAGCATTTAGAGGTACTAACCAATAGTAAGTTTTCTAATAGGTTAAAATATAAACCTTAATTTTTGCAGCATCTTTGCAATTTCTTACCAAACATTCATGTTTATTTTCAAACAAACTATATTCTGAAGCAATATGGTGGCACCAAGTTCTTATAAAGTGGTTTACATTAGGTGTTGACGACAAGAAAGTGGCAAAAAATTGTATAACTAAATTTTATACAGAAATAGTAAATATATTACGTACTCGCAATGAGTACTACGATCGCGATATATTCCAGGTAAGTTTTTTAAACATTAAGCGAGGTGTGGTTTAAGAAATAAAACTGGATTTTAAATCTTATATTTATTTGTGTACAACATGCTTTTCTGTTAATATTAATTAGTTGATTTTATTATTATAATAAAATATTTTAGATATTAGGTAATACAAATGTACAAATATAAGATTTAAACCCAGTTTTATTTCTACAATTCACGAAGAAGTACTACCTAAAGAATAATAATTTGGAAATGTAAATTTTTTCAATAAACTCTTCAGTTTGGTATCTCTCTGTACATCAGTCTTGGAGTGAAAGATTGCTAATTTTGTCAAAGAAGGTTCCAAATATCCCAAGTAAAGTACTAGCTGTTTCCTATGAATATGATGCTCAAAACAACTTTCGGACCAGCTATATTAAACTAAATTAAGCGATTAACCTCTGAATGAATCAGTACAAGTTATAACTTAACTACCATAAATAAGTTAGGTCTGCGATACTATAACTATACTGAAAGTTTTATACTATAGGCCGTCAACTAATGTGAGCTTATCTCTTTATTGTTAGTCATTTTTGGTATCACTCTTAGGGTTTCATATACGAGGTAATTTGATCAAAAGAAATGCATTTCCAAATTATTTGCATGTAACCTGTCCTTTTGCTAATATTTTAATGAATAATTTTTATTTCAGTATTTTTTAAATTATTTTGAAACGGTGTTAAGTGGATGGATGACTGAAAAATCTATGGATTCTTATAAATTGGAAATAGAAATTTTTGGCTTAGGAATATTTGCTCAATGTTTCAAATTGCACACATCTGAATTTCAAATTGATAAGATTTTTATACGAGTTTCTCAAATAATTGAAAATATATACATTTTAAATAAGGAGCCAACAAATGATCACATATACTTACTACCGCATTTTGTTCAAACGTTATCATTTATTATTTGTAATCAAAGCAATTTAAATAATAGTCATATTTTATCTTTGGAACACGTGTGCGTGGTACTAATTAAAGTACTTCCCAATTTATCACCTGCACAACATTACTTGGTGGTTGATGCTTTTGTATTAGCGATGTGTCAAATGAAGAAATGCTTAAATAATTTTGAAATTTTTCTTAACGGTATAATTTACTTGGGGGTGCTATGGACATGTTCGCATGAAATTGCATTAGAAGCAGAGATATTTAAGGATGCAGAAATTACCACCTATAAAGATTACATGGGTTTTTGGAGCGGAATTTTAAATATAAAAAATTTTTCTAAATACGAAATATACAGCATAGATGAAGATACTTTAAAACACGTTGTTAAAAATATTTTTAATGAACTTATTAAAACGTTATTTCTGCTTATAAACAGGTTGAATTTGAATACAAAACTTAAAGATGAATATACAACGCTTACCTCTATAAAAGCATCTTATGAAGCTGTACAAAAGAACGATTTTGTTATTTTTGTCAACGCGGTTGATTTTTATCGAGATATTTTACAAAACATTGATTGTAAACTGTTTAAACCGTTTATAATTACATATATCAACCAAATTTTATCAAAATCTACAAAATATCCTTTTGTTAGTGGTTTTTATAAGCTACTGGTTTGTGGCTTAAAAATCTGCGATCTTCTAAATTGTTTCGAAACTGATACTGTTCTAAGAGAAGATTTTAAAATTTGTTTTTATAGTTTATGTAAATTTTTACAACATATTGTATGGAAAATTAAAGAATTTAAGGACGATTTACAACTTGCATGTATTGATGTCATTTTGACTGCGCCAATTGCTCTCGTCAAAGAGATTTTACCGTCTTGTGCATCAGTATTTATAATATCATTCGACATTGGTCACAGTTACTTAAAACTTGCAAATTTAGGAATCGATACTTTGGAAAAATGGGTTAAAATTTTACCTCAAGACGAAATTGAACCACTATTAACAAAAGTATTACCATCTCTTGATTCATATTTAAGAAGTAAATCGATAGGAACAAGTGCGACATCTTTTGCTACAACGAAAATTAGGAAAACTCCACAAGCAATTGCAAAGAGAAAAATATTAGTTCAAGCTGAACCTGAACTTTTTAAGCTTCAAGTTAAGATTTTAACATTTTTGGGGCAGCTTAACAGTAATTTCAGCTTGTCTTTACTGAAATGGGAAAACAATAGTGACACTGCAGTGTTACATCAAACTTCTTATTTAAAAATTCCAATACCTTTTAAGGACTTCCGTATGAATATATATTTGGATCAGTTCGTACCCAGGATTGTAGAATTGGCTTTGTATTCGAGTAATCGAAAAATTCGAGTTTTTGCTTGCGAACTTCTGCATTCTGTTGTGATTGTTATTTTGGGAACAGGTGAGATAAAGTTTTAATTGAACAGTAAAATAATTCAAACTTTTATTTTATATTTATTGTTAACAAAATTTTGATATTTATTTTTTGTTGTTTTGGAAAACTTATTATTCAAAATAGAAATCTTTAAAAATCTGATTTTTTTGTCAATTTTGATTTTCAAAAATATTATTTTTAAATTTGCAGTACATCCTAAAAGCCAAAAAGAACTGGAAGATTTGGAAGGCTTATTAAAAATTGTAATAAATCCGATATTAAAATTGGGATGCGATGTGGATCAAGTAATTCAACAGTTATTTTCTCTATTATCCATACAACTAATGCATTATTATTCTCATCCTTATCAAAATAGCAATTCTCATGTACAAATTGTAATAGATGCATTAACCGTGAGTTGTTTTTTGAGAAACTAAAAATGAACACTTTGATTTAAATATTTTTTTAGGAGAGTGTATCGCATAAGACTGATTCATCACTAAGAGATTTTGCTGGTAAATGTATTAAGGAGTACGTTGCGTGGTCAATCAAACAAAGAAAGGAAGATGATTTATTAAAAAATCCAATTAATATAAAAGTGTGGATCAGATTAATTCATTCTTTTAGTTTACATCCGGATCCTTTTAAAAGACTTGGTGCTGCAATAATATTTAACAATACTTACACAATATTAAGAGAAGAAACTCACATGTTTAACATGTTTTGGCTCGAGTTATTATTTTCATTTGTTATCAATTTATCACTTGCAGAAAGTTGCGAGGAAGAAAATATTTATAAAAATCAAGTTTTATCATCTTTAAATAATGTAATGAGAGGTCTCGTGGAGAAAAGTGATCATTTTAATACTCCTAATGATTCACGAAGGGCCCCTTATGAATTTGGAGGTAATTTGTTAAAACACGTAGCAGATTGGTTGTTAAAAAAGACAGGATCTATAAATCCTTCTTGCAGAGAAAAGTGCATGAGTATGTTTAGTAAAATTGCACCTCTGGTAACAAGTTGCGATAATAAAATAGAGAGATTTATTGAAATTTACTTATCAGATAACAATGAATGGGCTTCTCTCACTTACGAAACTGAACTTCTCAGACATACTACTTTGAGTAGTGTGTCTAGTAACAAAAAAGTTAAAAGTTTGTTTAAATGGATGCGTGGATTGTTGTGCGCCTTAGACGGTTATATTTTTGTTTTTGCCAATAAATTAATTTCTTCAGACCTTCAATCTAAAAGGAGTAAATTTTTTGAGTCGATGCAGTATTTTTTGGATAATTTGCAAATGACTGATATTTCCAATGCTTTAAAACTTATTGGTAATGAAAATGTTTTCCATACTTCAGTCGATGTGGAAAAATTTAACATTATAAAAGCAGCAATTGTTAATAAAACAATCAATTTTTTGACTACCATTCTTGTGAATAAATCCAATATTAGTTACATTACAATGCAGAACTTTTGGAATCAGAATTTGTGCAATTTAATTTGCAAACGAGTCTTTGATCCAACTACTTTAGGTTTTAATGTAGAAGATTGCGAGAAGCACAACAGTATTTTAAATTTATTAAATGAAATACATTCTAACTTGTTGCCGACTCATTTTCTGAATGGCTTAAGGAGTACTTTATCATCTTACATGGTTAACAAACTTGTGATGTTTCCGGATTTAAATTTAAATATAGTTCCCTTCCAACAACGTCAATTTTTGAGAGGTCTATCAATTTTACAGAAATGTAATCTAGCTGAAAGTTTAAATATATCACAATATGTGGTAAACACAATTACTTACCTAAATGAGAATTTAATTCGAGTTAGTGGAAGAAGTGGAGTCACTGTTAGACTACATAAAACTGTCATTGAATTTTACACGTTAAAATTAGAAATGGCTCTTGAAAGTGAAACCGAGTTTTTATTAGCCCAAAATTTTATGTGCGATTGTAGAACTTTGACTGATATCGAAGAAAATTGTGAAATAGAATACGGATTTTATTTCTTTCAAACTTTCAAGGAAACTTTGTTAAAAAGTATTTTAAAAAACCATATTGTTTTTATTAACAAAATATTTAATGCCGAGAAAATTAAATATTTATTTAAATATTTGAAAGAAATAGAAGCATACCTTAGGAAACAACAAGATCCAGAACTTGCACAAAGTTTTGTTAACTCATGCTTAATCAACATGGATAAATCGATTCTTTACTTTGACTGCAGTGCAGCCGAGAAAGCTCAAGGACTTGATTTACTAAATGTTCTGTTAGGTTTAAGCACAGAGCCCCTTTATAATTTGGTTCAGGACAAACCTTCAATAATTCATTGGATAATTGATTTGTTAAATTATGAAGATCGGCAATTGACTTTGGAAATTGAGATTGGACTTAATTTTAAAACACAAGTTTTATGTGTTCTTCCAATGATTATTGGTCCGTTTACTGCGTATGATGAAAAACTCAGGTAAGAATAATGTTATGAGACCACTTTTACTTTTTGTAATGCATCGGAACTTTCATTTTATTGGCGTTTAAAGGTTTGAAATTAGGAATAAACATTTCTATATTAAAAGAACTTGAAAAAATTATGAAAATCTTCAAAAATAACTAATGGATTTATACTAATAGAAATTTCTGAAGCAAATTACATATTTAGTATTTTTATATTGAGATTAATAGCTAATTAGATTTTGGTTGAAATTGGTACTTGAGAACTTGGGTCTAACTTTATAACAAAATTATTAATTCAAAAGTGGTTTCTAATTTGAAATCTATTAAATGAAAATTGTCATGCATTACGAATCCAAACTAGAACAGCATAAAAAGTATGTATAAAACTTGTTATAATTTATTTTTTTAGAACTGCTTTGCAATTGGTAAATCAAAAATATTTTAAAAATGCTAAAAGTAGCAATATTGAAGTTTTAGCAACGCTTAAGAAATTTTTTAATGCTGTTAGAGTGTCTAAATCGGCTTGCCTATTACTATGCGCTATTGATTATTACGTCGGTGATGAAAATATTTCCAAAAGTATCGACTTTCAACTAATATTAAAAGACTTTATTATGAACACAACTGAGAACCAACAAAACCTTCTCTTAAGGTTAATTCATCAGTCTTCTTTCAATTTTAATAATTTTACTGATCGTCAAAGATACATAATTGCAAAAGACATATTTCCAACATTATTACATTATTGTTCTTATGGTGCATTCGAAGAATTTTACATTATGTCTATCAAATCAATCAAATCCACTTTAAACGATGATCAACCTTTAGAAGAAGTTACTGCACGCCATATTGTTAATAAAACAATTGCATTTATTTTAATTGAAAATTTATTTCCACGAATCAAAGATTTTGAAACTAATACGTGTCCTATATTCAAAGCAGTTTCGTCGGACTCTCAATCTGTGGTGGTCAAGTTATTTACAAAAGTTAGTTTTAACGTTTTCAAAGAACATTGCGTTGCTTCTGTACCTAAGAAAGTCTTTCATTTGTACCAATGCCACGGCTATAACGCTTTGGCGTCAATCATTACTAGTACGCAAACCGATTTAATATTTTACACTAGGTTCTTTAAACGTGAAGAAAATAAGAACGATATATTGTGGAGCAATTTGATAGATTTTGATAAAAAATATAAATTTGACATTGATATCGATAAAGTACCTTTAATGACAAAACGATTGGTTAATGTTCGCTGCAATATTAAAAATGAAGATATTAACACCGAAACAGTGAAATACATGGAGTCTCAACATTTGTTCAATAGTACGTTAAGTGAAGACGTGACCAGGTTTGACTTTAGCAATGCTGTTGTAAGAAGTCAAACAAATTATAACAAAACTTTAAATAAAGACTCTAATGAAAATCGTCACTTCGAAATTGAATTAGAAGCTACGAGCATCAACGAACACGAATGTATGCCTACCATTTGTAGGTTGATTAAACATATTGTTGAAAATAATATTAAACCTTTACCTAAAAATGATGACAATGTAAAGTTACCACAATGGATGGAAGATATGCGATCCGTTCTAATGGCAGAAACAACTCATGTTAATATAAAAATATTTTTAATAACAGTTATAAAAAATACCCACAACATATTTGAAAAATATGCTAAATGGTTTTTGAAACCCGTTCTTAAGTTTATTGTGGATGGTTGTGCTGGAACTGAAATTAACTTTTTTATTATAGATCTTGTAAGTATTTGATATCGCCGAATTAAAAGTTCTTTAGTAAATTTTATTTCTTGCAAAATTAATCGCTTCAAAAAGTTGAGTTTATTCACTTTAATTCATTAACGTTTTAATAATAAAAAAACTAATTAATTTTTATTATTTTAGTTGGAAATGTTAGTTTCATGGTCAAAGGTGGTCACTCCTGAAGATGAAGTAGAGCTTGCATCTGAATTATTGAAGTTTTCGATGAGGATCAGTGACTATAGTTTACAAACTGTTTTTAAATGTAATCTAGAAGCGATTAAGGTAATAATAGAAAATTGGAACAGATACTTGACCATACCATACGATTTTCTATTTCAACAACTTCAAATTGAACCTAACTCAGTACAAAGAGCAGCTGGAATTCAATTAATCGGAGTTGTATTGGCTAATAATATTGCGCCATGGCGTCCCGACAATATAATCCCTTTTCTGAAAGCTTTAGTTAAATTATTGGATAATGGTCATCGACCAGTTTATAAGCCATGTTCTGAAACAATTGGAATGGCTTTACAATTTATTAGTCAAGATGATGCACTGAAAATTCATATAATAAGTAGCTTTTCCGAATTTTTGGATAAATATTTATCGAAATTATCAGATAATAAGTTTGCGTATTGTTTACAAGGAATTTGTCTATACTATCCCGAAGTGGCTGATAAATACTTATGCCAAATGGTAGCTAAATTTAATTTCATTTTTGGAGAGTTCAAATGCATTTACTTGAATATATTTATGGCACGAATTGAAGCTTTAAATTCTCTTAACGAATTGTCATCAATTGATTTCAATAGATTGTTATCTGAAGAAAATATTAAAGTTCAATTAATTACACTTGAATTTATTCAAAAATCTATACCGTACTTGAAGGATACGTATTTATTATCCATACTACAAGAAGTTTTGAAATTTATAAAAAGTTTCAATGTGGATTGTAGAAAAGCCACTTATAATATTTTCGTCACCGTTTATTCTACTTATTATAATAGAAAAGATGAAACATTTGTAAAAATCATTAAAATTTGCAAAGATGCTCTATTGCAAGGGCTAATTGATACAGATTTAACTCTACAAGAACAGATTTTTGAATTTTGGTCAAGCGTTGGAGATATTCCTATGGATGTTCCAAACAGAATTTTATATCTGTTAAATAATTTATATAATCCTAATATTGAGGAACATTTTATTAGTTATAGCACATATTTAATAATACATTTAATCACAATTATGGAAGAGTATTCTGAAAAATTGTTTGACTACACGTTGTATGATTGCACATTTGAAGAATACAATCTGAATACTGATTGGAGAATGCAGCACATATCCACTGCTCCTTTATTTGTAGATTCGTTGAGAACGCAACAAGCTGATGCAGGTTCAATAGCGTTGAATGTCTTGCGTGATTCGTTTGCTAATTTAGAGTTTGAACCTACGCAATTTGATAATAACGATTTTAAACCAAAACCTACTCAATTTTCAAATTATCCTAGTAGTTTAATGTTTAATATGAATTTAACAAATGCATCCAATAGTGATGACGGCATTTTTAAACGTCCTAGTCAAGTAGCTTCCAAAACACGGTATATGCTAGGTAGAAGATTTGGGAACACGATAAATGCTGGTAGGCACTTTGCAAATCTAGAAATTAAAAAATCGATTAAGGCAGAAGAGCAAAGGAAAGAAAAAATTAAACAACAGGAGCAGAATGTGACCATATGCAGGAAATATAGAAGAGGAGATTATCCCGATATAGAAATAACTTTATCATCAGTACTACTGCCTCTGCAAATGTTAGCTAGGGTAAGTACCACACAAAATTGAAATTGATGACGCACTGCTGCTGAGTCAAATTTATTTCTGTATCTAATTTTATTTTATTTACTAATTTTTAATTGTTTCTCTTTCAGCTTGATGCCAATTTAGCGAGAAGTCTTTATACATCAATTTTTACATCTGTAGTAGAAAAAATACATAAAGATAAAATAATTAAATCTGATGCTTTTATAAATGGAACTATTCTAGGCATTAATAATATTTTTAATAATTCTACTCAGTTCTCCCTTAATACAATAGCTGCATTCTTAGAAATAATACTAAAACACAACAACAAAATGAAATTTGAACCTAACATAATAGTTAGTATTTGTCAGTCGAGTGGTTTATTTGCTATCGGAAGCTTGATATTGGAGGAGTATATAATTTTAGAAAATGAAAAAGAAACTCCTGTCAAAAGAATGAAAGGGTTAGAAAATGGAAAAGATCTTTATTGGATCAAATTTGCCGAGTAAGTAATTAAGTGTTAGTAAGTTAAAACAATATAATAATCACTTTTAAGATTGCACAAAGACATGGAGGAATGGGATGTGGTTAATAGTGTTTTCATGGAAAAAATTAATTGCCATCCAATAGCATTAGAGGCAATTAATTCTGAAGCTAAAAGTGATTGGCGTTTGGCGCAAAAATATTATGAACAAGTTTTATCGACGAGCATCAACTCGCAAGTACAAAAAGATTTTTATTATGAATCATATTTTAAGTGCTATGCATCTTTGGCCGAGTGGGATAAATTACCTAAATGTATAGAGCAAGTAGTTGGCTCTAATAGCCGAGAAGTGATATGGTCAGCTCTGTGGGATAACGACTGGAATCAACAAAAGTTATTACCTTGGTATATCAAGTCCAACTTGAGAAAAACTCTTACAGAATACGATGATACATTATTCAACTTAATAAATGAATCGCTTCAAGACATAGATAAATTAGAGTATTTAAAATATAACTTTGGAGAAGAAATAGCAATGTTATGGCTTCTGCAAAATGATTTTAGCACTGCAAATTTTTACTTAAATTTGGGAATCACGCGCTTTTTAGAAAATTGGCTACATTTGAATCCACAATTTTTTCAACTTAGAGCTGACACACTTTTAAACGTGCAAAGCATGGTTGACATTTATTCATTTGTAAATGACGTAAACAAAATAAATGCAAGGAACTACAAAGATTCTTTAGATGTAATACTAAAATGTTGGGATCAAACTTGTTCTAGTGGCATTGAATCTTTATTCCAATATGAAACTAAAACTGCTTATCGAAACCAATTTCTTTCTACATTAAAATCCAAGTTTGAATTATTTTTGGATACCAATGATATTCAGAATTTAAACACAACTAAATTCAATTTGCATTTGAATTTAGTTGAGAAAGCTATTGAACAAGAAAATTACATTGTTGCTAGAAAATACATCAAGCTTTGCCCAAGTCCTAACAACAACAACATTTTAGAAAAAGTAAAACGGCAGCTTAGTCTCAGTAAAATACCTTTTCTAATAGCGCAATGTTGTGATGATAACGAAAGCAAGTTGGAGAAACTTAAAACATCTGTTGAACAACTTAGTAAGTTTCATCTTTTTGCTAAATAAATAAATATTTTTGTTGTGTAATTGTGTTTACAGATATTATAAGGAATCAACAAGATATTTTAAATGGTAGTGATAGCCTATTGTGTTATTTCGTTAAGAGTAGTGAGCATTTTTGCGATATAGCACGGGAAATTCATAAAATTTTTAATGCAGATAATGAATTATTCATGAGAAAGAAGAGAGATCTTCAGAACCATTTCAAAGAAATTTCACTAAACAGCTCACAAACTTTATTGAATTTTGGTATTACAAATTTAAAGCAATCTTTACATTCATGTGAAAATGAAATTGAAAATATGATGAATACCGACAATTTAAGAGTGTTTACTTGCATGGCAAATGCATACTTGAAATTGTCTTACACGGTTCAAGATAATGAAGATTTTATTGGTATGTTTATTGTAAGTGTGCTAAGAGCTATGAAATTGGGTTCAAATGAAGGGAGACAATTATTCCCGTGTCTATTAAATAAGGATATAGGTGGTAGTTATAGAGAGACTTTCGATACTGAGGTATGAAAAATGTACTTTTGTTTTAAATTATTTCATAAATTTTTGTTTTTATATTCAGGTGAAAGATATTCCTACTTGGATGTTTTTGGGATGGATTCCTCAATTGTTGGCAAATGTTGATACTCCAAAAATTTTCTCTCTTCATAACATTATCATAAAAATTGCAACTGCCTATCCTCAAGCTATAACATATGCATATCGTTTAAGTAAAGAGAAATATAAGTTTAATGATGATACAGTAGGAGATCTTGGAAAAGAATTAGTTGAAAGGTACAGGTTTTTTTTAATATTTTATTTGACTAAAATTTTACACTTTTCCGTCTATTTTTAGACTAAACAAATTATGTTCTGATAATATAATCGATGACTTTTTGAAAGCTTTGGCTAGTATAGCAAATCCAACAAGTATTTTGAGATATTACGTTGTCAAGCTAATTAAAGCATGTAATTCTCAAGAGAATTTTAAAGTGGCAAAACAACAGTTTTTAAATGAGTTTTATTGTGAAAGCTCTGACTATAAAAGTGTGACCAGTTTTCGTGGTGTTATTTTTAAGAAAATTGAGAAATATGAAAAACAAATAAAAGATCTAACACAAAGTATTATATTTAATGATGATTGTACGAACAAATTTCATTTTTATTAATTTTAGGACCTTTCAATGGGGTTGTTTTTTCAACAGAATTAGAAAAAATAAAAGAGCAGATAATGGCATTAAAGGTTGAATCAAGCAGATTAGTAGAATATAGTCCATGGTTAACCAATTTTCAATCTGGAAACTTATTGTATGATCTAGAAATTCCAGGACAATATACGGGTGAAAAACGTCCTCTTGTAAATTACCATATAAAAATAATGGGATTTTTATCTACTGTAAGCGAGAAGATTTCTAGTTATTATATTATTAGATTTAACTTTGACCATCTTATTATACTTTATAATTTTAAAGAATCTTTTGCACAAGCAAGTCAGGTTATTATTATTTTTGTTATGATAGGTGACCATGCTCAATTCTGCAAAGAGACCCGTTAAATTGACAATACTTGGTAATGATGCTAAAGAATATCCATATTTAGTTAAGTTTGGTGAAGATTTACGACAAGATCAACGAATTGAGCAAGTATTTAATTTAATGAATAACATTTTATCCCAAGATCAACAATGCTATACGAGACAATTACATATCGATACTTACCAGGTGTGTACAAATTTATTTAACAAAATGATTTGAATAAAACATCATCCGTGCTTTCAGGTGGTTCCCCTTACAAGCCGTTTAGGTATAATTGAATGGGTTGGTAATACAATGGAATTAAAAAAATTTATTGGTCTTACCAAAGCAGTTCACGAGAAAGGCTTTCAAAATTATATATCCTGGTTAAATAAAGCTTGTCCTGCTAGCAAAAGTTTGGTTGAAAAATATAATAAAGCTTACTTAAAATTCAGTCGAGAGGATACTATTTTAAATTACAAATTGTTGATGAATAACTTACCTATAGATGCTTTAAGGTTATTTAATTTTTAATTATTGTGATATAGCAGAATTAATTTTTATATTTATAGACAAGCGATTTGGAATGTTAGTATGAACTCGGAACATTTCTTTACAATTAGACATAAATTTGTTGTCAGTTATTCGGTTATGTGTATATCAAATTGGTTGCTTGGTATTGGAGACAGACATTTATCAAACATTTTGATAGGCACTCGAAATGGACAAGCAATTGGAATAGATTTTGGTCATGCCTTTGGTTCTGCTACACAAATACTACCTATTCCCGAATTAGTGCCTTTTCGATTGACACCACAGATAATACATTTACTGATACCTTTCGATGAAAATGGTTTATTGCAAAAGACTATGATTCACAGCTTAAAAGCATTTAGAAAAAAATCGGACATATTATTGTCAACAATGAACGTTTTCATACAAGAACCATCTTTAGATTGGTTGGATTATGCCCGACAATCGTCTGAAAACCAACAACACGATAGTAAAAATGACGAATGGTATCCATTAAAAAAATTAGAGCATGCTAAACTTAAATTTGAAGGAGCAAATTCTATTAATATTACAATTGATGAACTTAGAGCTGGACATAGCCACAATATTCCATTATTGAACAAGTATATTGAGTTACTGGAAGGATCACCACAGTACAATTTTCGTTCCGGCAAGCCTAATAATTTATCGGTTGAAGATCAAGTTAAATGTTTACTAGATCATGCAAGCGATTACAACCTATTGGGTAGAATGTATTTTGGTTGGGAAGCATGGATTTAAACTAATGATGTAAATTTTGCGCATTGTGATTGATATTATATTTTATATATTGGTTTTTATTAATAAAATATAATTATAATAATAAAAGGTGTAAAACCTTCCTACAGACCTACCTCTTAATATTTTCAGATTCGGTGAGGTCGGCTGTTTTCTTTGCCTCACCTGAGTTGGCCGATTCATTAAAATGCGTATCAGATGGTGTAAACAGATAGGCTAGTAGATAATAATAAAAATAACTTGGTGACAAACAGGACTAGGATAATGATGTTTCAGACGAGAAAAGACATTTTTATATATGGCCCCGCCAATAATGCTTTATACCTCACTAATTTTTTTGTATATAGCTGTTAAAAATAATTAATGTTTGATTTATTTACTTTTATAATATTTAGAGAGTTCTACTAGATATTTTTCACAAATTTACCAAGTAACCAATCAGACAGCAACAAATTTTAGTTTATTTTTCCAACAGATGCCATCTGGAACATATCTAATAAAGGTGAAGAAATTAAACTTAAGAACCTTAAAGATATGTATGCTTTTCAGTTGTCCCCTTTAAATCAAAATCATTTTAATTATTGTTTATAGCTTTTATCGTAGCTCTCCAAGCTTATAAGTTATTGCTTTCAATTTTCAGTTAAAAAGTGCACATAACTCAATAATTATAATTGTTTTGCATTCGTAGTTGTAGCATTAAAAGTTGGTAAACGACACGAAGGAAAATACTTTTTTAATAACTGCTTTATTTTGAATAAATCTATAAATCCTAATTTTGATTATAAAACT
Organism: Cantharis lateralis; assembly: GCA_963170105.1. Lineage (NCBI taxonomy): Eukaryota > Metazoa > Arthropoda > Insecta > Coleoptera > Cantharidae > Cantharis > Cantharis lateralis. The sequence continues at coordinate 24,335,136 of OY720629.1, forward strand.
ACGTTTTCTACTGCGGTATCATTCAAAATGTCCACAAAATGAATTTTCTTTAATTCGTTCTTAATCCAATCTACATACATACCTACTTTGGTAAAAATAGTATAATGTGAAGGATCACAAAATAGAGTACCTAAACGTCTTGGACTAACGCTGACAACTCCTTGAAGAACCCATACGCTAGCATCGGTGGGTTTACGAAATACTAAACCACCGCCACTATCGCCATTGCAAACCCCTGTGCCTGTAAATCGTTTTGAAAATATTAATTATTTATTTTATGCCAAAAGCCTGGAAATTATAGATTTATTATAAATAGTAGGTATGTAGGTAGTTCAATTACCGTTAGCCCATCCTGCACAAAACGAAGTGTAAGTAATATATTTTTTAAAGTCGCTTGCTTGCGATTCGATACATTTTTCGTCAGATACTACAGGTAAACTGGTAGCTCTAAGATTTTTGCTGAAAGTATCATTTTCTGTAATGCCCATTCCTGCGATCTTTAACAAAAATTAGTTACGAAAAATTTTAAATTTTGTATTTTTAACCATTCCAATTGAATTATTCGAAAGATGTTCAGTTATATCGTGAAGTTCCCAATCAACGCAGACTGGAGAGACATATGGAGAAAAATTGACCATTTTACTTAAAATTATGATGGCGATATCGGAACCATAATTGCCCAGTACATCTTGATACAATGGTTGAATAATTATATTTTGGACATCTATAATTTGGGTGAACCCCTGAGTGATATTAAAATTAACGTAATATTTTCCTAATGCGGCTTTCATTGTATCAGGTGTCACTGTCCAAGTACAATGTGCAGCTAAAATAATGAAGAATATTAAAATGTGGTGCATTTCTTAATATTAAATTAAAATTAATGTATCTTAAATCTAAAAAATAATTTATCTAGGTGAAATTTATAATTGCATTTTTTACAGATTTTAGAAACAATAAAAATTTTAAATTTTTTGGAAGTATCTTTTGTTAGTATTACATAATTAGTGTTAACTTTGTAATGTTTAATTTAAATAAACATTGATAATTTTTATTTGCTATTACATTTCCATAATATAATGCAAAAATATTTGAATAACATGTGGGTATCCGGTTAATCAATAGTTATTTGTATATCAAGGATTCAAAATGTGTACCGCTGTCATACACGCGTACTCTGTAAATTGATTGCTTGAGTAGAAAACATATAAAATAATATATACCAAAGTGGTATTTATTTGCAGTTTGAACTAATTTCACTGGGCCGCTCTCGATTCCTCTGCAAATAATTCATAAATGATTGTAATATAAATGTCCTCATTCTTGAGGAAGTCCTACAGGAATAAAAAATATGCATTTTTTGTAAATCCCACGGGTACCTATTAAGGGTAGGTACTTTTTGAATCAATTTCCTAGTTAAATAAAACTTTGCTGTCATTAATATTTAACTTACGCCTTGTTACTAGCTGACAATGTAAGTTATCCAGTAATAGCAATAATAATAATATGTAAACGGCAACTTTACATCTACAAAATAGTCATAGTAACAAGCTATTAAGAGATGTTGGATAAACATTATTAAATATCACCTCGAAATAATATGTCATAATAATCAACATAATATAAATATATATTAATTTAAATAAATAAATGTTTTATGTAACAAAAAATAATATGTAAACAAAATAAATTATTATTTATTTAAATGATTTTAAAAAATCTCGGTATAATCAATAATTATGTCTTAAAATAGACACTTTTATTTAATTACTTTCAAGGTCAAATTATGTACATACATAGTTAACTTTGTTTTTAAATTAACACTGTCAATTACCAAGAATTTCGTGATTGTTATGTTTTTTATTGATTAAAATTAATTCATTATTTTAAACTTAATTGTTTAGCAATATAATGGTGAATTTAAATAGTAACTTTTTAACTGTATAATCACAAAAATGGGGTACTTTCACAAAAAACTTTGGGGAAGTTTAAACCTCAAATTGTTCTTTTTCATTATGATATGGTCAGATCTTTTGGCACAACTTATTTTAAAATGATTAATAAACTAATATTTACTTAAAAGATGTATCTACTCGAAAACGTGTGTTATATGGCAGCCGAATCTCTAATATAATTTTATATAAATAATTTGATACTATTGTTTATTTATTATTTTTACTTTTAACATAAAATTGTTTGTTCGAACCAATGTGTTCATACGCATAGAAAGCTTTTATTTAATTTTTAAATTTATTTATATTAAATTAGGGGACGTGATTAATTAATTACGTGAGGTGTTTTTTTTTAACCTTCCCTCCCCCTTGGTGAGATTATATAATGTAGGTACTTATATATGTAAATAATTATAATAATGTACATTCTTTGAATGTCCCCCAATTTCGAGCTCACATAATTAATAGGCGTTCCCTTATTACTTTCTTTAAATAAATTTTAAAAAAAGAAATGTTTTAGAAAATTCTCTCAAAATCAAAATAATCAAAACGGAATTGCAGCTATTTTTACAAGGTAATGGTGTAGATTTTATTACACCAAAAATCAAAAACATTACGTAATTTATCATAAAATCAACATAACAAAGTGAAAACTTTGTGTCCAGATTTGAGGATAGTTACTTTTTAATACGGAATAAGCTAATACCAGAGGAGATGTACATCATAAGTGTTAAATAAATTTTTTTGCGAATGTCTCTGCTGCTTCTGAGAGCACATAAAGCTGTCACCAAGAAAAAAAAGTGAAATAGGGCACAAACCACGTCATCAAAAGAAGAAACTTTGTTGATTGATTAATATTGTTTATGTGTTAAAATTTACTGATACTTTGCCTATTAGACAATCTATGAAACAATCATACTTTACCTGTTATTATAACTTTTTCCGAAATAAGGCTACCACCACACCAAAATTTCCAAATTCCTTCTTGTAGAGTATATAAAGTAGCATGCCACGGCCACATCCCCTTTTCTGTATTCCAACCATAAACAACTAATGGAGCAACAACTGGTTCTGCTTTTCCACAATCTAAAGATATTGTTATTGTCAAAAAATGCGAATTTGAATTTTTACGTAAATTTTTAAATACCTGGTTCACATTGTAAATGTTCTCTACTCCAGGTACCATCAGGTTGACATATGGCATAAGTATTATTTGCATGATAATAATTGATTGGATGATAGTATGGTTTGCACCTGTATTCTGCAATTGTTCCTATAGGTACATTTTTATTGCACAGTAGCCATCCCTTACGCATCTTCTTATCCGATTTACATTTTACTATTATTCTTGAAGAAATTATTGGCGGACACGTAATTTTTGTATGAACTGCATATTAAAATTTATTAGTTCATAAACGGAGACTATAATCGTAATGTCAATGAATAGGATCATATCAATATTTTAAAAAACCCAAAATATGTACACACTACTTGTACCTGTTACAAATATCCCTTCTACCTAAATAGTACCTACACTACCTACAAATAAATTTCTTATCAAAAATAACCCTCACCACCCCTACCCTTGCAATTTGAACAATGTTTATGGGAGCCGGACAAATGGACGCGGCCGAAAGGACGCGAGCGTTAGGACGCAGACCCAAAAGGACGCAGACCCAGAAGGACGCAGACCCGAAAGGACGCAGACCCGAAAGGACGCGGGCCATAAGGCCGCAGACCAAAAAGGACGCAGACCCAAAAGGACGCGGGCCATAAGGACGCAGGCCCAAAAGGACGCGGCCAAATAGACGTGTGTGTGCATTTTTTAGGTTTTTTAGAATATTGATATGATTAATATCGAATTACACTACTTATCTAAACCATGTATTAATTGATTATTATCAATGAATATGTTTTAAAATAATTTTGATATTAAGTCATATCGATGTCACAACAATTACTTTGCCATTATAATAGACCAGGTAGAATTACAAAAAAAATATTAGACATACAAGAACAACATACCTTTAATGCATTCCTTTTTCGAACATTTTAAACTTTTACACAGAAGTTCCGATTCATCAGAACCATCTACACAATCCTTAAATCCATTACAACGAGCATCTAAATCTATGCATCCTCCATATTTACAGTGGTAGGTATTTTTGGGACATAAAATTCTATTACAGTAATCTATGCTTTCATCAGATTTATCTAAACAATCGTTAACACCATCGCATACTTTATTGTTTGGAATACATTCTTCTGTTAAGCACTGAAATTCGTTGGTGCTGAAGCGTTAAAAGTGTTTAAAATATATTATTTCAGAGATAAAGCACAAATAATATTAACAATGTTAATAGAAACATAATACATAAGGTACTAATCATTTTACATGGGGTTTTTAGAAATTACTGAAAAATCATTTGGTAAGTATCTCATGAATTTCTAGTCATGTGTTCACTAATTTTCAGAGATCTTTTACCCTTCGATTTTCTGCATAAACTGAACTACTTGCTAATATCTCAAGTAGGTAGATACTTCTACACATTTTTTGATAGGTATAGCTATTTTCAGTGTTTCTTTCAGACAATCTACTCACAAACATAAAAAATATACTTCACAAATAGACTACTTTCAAAAATTGAACTGAGTATCCTGTAATGGAAGCAGATATAATATCGATATGATAATATAGTATGACATAATCTTGTGATACGACGTAATTTTCTCTGGGAAAGAAAGTAGTAGAAATATCTTAATTTTAACAGATAAAAGTGAAATTTCTATGTTGTACAGATCTAATTCAATTTCTTTGTAAAATAGGAGATACGAGTATAACGAATTGTATAAAATTACAATCAGATAGAGTGGTATTTGTATTATAAAAGTTTGCAAGCACTAGTCACTTCAAAATATACTGCGATGTATTGGGGATGGAATTTGAAAAATAAATTTATAAAACTACCTTGAACCCGAATACTACACTGGTTTTGAGCTGAGACTCTTTTCTTATCAATTTCAGGTTCAATTTTCAAAAACCTATCGTAATTTTCAAAATCATTCAAATAATCGCTCTAATAATAATTTTAATTTCAATGCAAATTGTAAATTTTGTATAAAATGGAACGATAAAATTTCGTTCCTGTAGTGTTTCACATCTGTATTCCACGTATTCCAACTCGCAATTTTTGTTCCGCTGAATTTAATTTTAACGAATAAATACGATTAATTGTTAATTAGGTACTGCCGTTTAGCACTCGATATGTCTCTTCGAGATCTCTCAATTTTTTTCGGTTTCTTGCCTGCTGGATCTTTTTAAGTCCTACCACAAGCTTGATATCGTTTGCCCATCTCACTGGAAATCTTTTTCTTTGTCTCGTAACATACACTTACATACGTACTACATATTATTATTATAAAATTTTGCCCTAATTGGGGTTCCAATATTAAGGAATCCTGGTGGTTTTAGCTCGGATAACCATATAGGTAATACGCACTAAGTATTCGATTATTTATTATAAATATTGGTAATGTTTATAATTTGGCATTTTACAGACCAAGTTGGTAAAACGACACAATATATTGAATTTTATTTACAAGTTTTCGAAAAGGAATTTGCTAAATAAGTTTATTTAAAGAAGGTCTACATTTCGTTTATAGAGAAAGAAGATCAGGTCACTTTCCTGTACTATACCTACTAATATTTTTTTATATTTTATGTACAAGTAAAAATATTACGAAGTTGGCACCTTTTCTTGTGGTATTAGCTTGTAGTAGGTATTATATTCTAGTTTACTACTATGATATTATGCCAAATAATACAAAATATCTCATGTATGCTCAAAGTTTTTTGAACGCATGTAGCGATTTTTAACAGCAAAGCTCAGTAATTTGCTTTTAGGCTTTTGAAAAGTATTAGAGAAAACATTTTAAAAAATAAAATTTCTATTTACATAATAAAATTTAAATAAAAATCTTAATAATTATAGTGAAATACTAACGTGCACGATTTGATACGTTTGTTACAAAAAAGTTCATCTGATTTGTCAAGGCATTGGTATTTTCCATCACAACGAGCAGTTTTACTAATACAGGCTCCATACAAACAACGAAACATATTAGATGAGCATCTGAAATTAAAAAATTAAAATATACTAAATATTTCATTTGAATAGCAGAGCGCCAGCGGAGACGCGCGAATAGAATAATTGCACGTAAAACAAAGGCACTTTTAATCCAAATGATACATATTTTCTCCAACCAAAAAATAGAAACTGGATACATCATTATAATGAGAAATATTTCAAAATTTAAATTATTTCAAATGTTTTGTTTAAATATTTTTGTTTCCCATGATTTTTGTTTTATATATATTACTAGCTGGATACCCGGGTCTCTTTAAAAATAAAATACTTTGCATTAGTCTGCGTACTCAAACGTATTCCAGTCTTGCTTCCCGTTACTCGTTTGTTTCATACGAACGGACTTCAGCAGTGCGTATTTCAGGGTTTTCTACACCTTTTCCAACAATAATTCAGAAAAGGACAACTGTTATTCAGAAAACGTAAATTGTAATTCAGAAAACCTCAATTGTAATTCAGATTTTTCAAATGATATTCAGAAACCGTCAATTGTAATTCAGATTTGTTAATTAATATTCAGAAAAGGTCAATTGTATTTCAGATTTTCTAATTGATATTCAAAAATGGTACATTTTTATTGAAGATTATAAGATCCAATTATAAATTGGAATCAAAATGCAGTGGAATAATTATAACGTAACTTTATTAATGTAAGTAAATGAAAAAGATGAACACTACTAACTATTTAATTGTATAAAATAAAAGTACTACAAAGATGTTGCGCCTATGAATATTCAAATGGAACTACTGCACCAAAATTGTGCGTATCTACTACAACAAGTGAAATAATTATTCGATCAACTTTTTAAATGGCTTTCACGTGCCGTTCTTAGTTTCTTTATTGTTTCTTTGAAAACTCGACTTCTCAAATAATAATTATATTCACGCGCTGTGTAGCTATGTCATAAAAACCTAAACAATAACAAGCTATGACAAATATTTTAACAATCTATTGAAAGTGTGCATTTCCAAAATTACATTTTCAATAATTTTAATTCAGATTTGTCAATTTATTGATATTCATAAATCGTCAATTTTAATTCAGATTTGTCAATTGATATTCATAAATCGTTAAATAAAGTTCAGATACCGTCAAATGAAATACAGAAAGCATCAAATAAAATTCAGAAAAAAGTTATTATTTGTAATTTGGAAAATATAACTAATAAGTAATAAACACATACTAGCAAAAGTAGGTTAAAAAATGAAATTAAAAATATTTATACGTATATTAATAATAAATTAATAATACGCATGTTGGAAAAAACGCGGACATTGTGGATATTAAATAATATTTTAACCTAATTCAGATTTGTCAATTTATTGATATTCAGAAATCGTCAATTTTAATTCAGATTTGTCAATTGATATTCATAAATCGTTAAATAAAGTTCAGATACCGTCAAATGAAATACAGAAAGCATCAAATAAAATTCAGAAAAAAGTTATTATTTGTAATTTGGAAAATATAACTAATAAGTAATAAACACATACTAGCAAAAGTAGGTTAAAAAATGAAATTAAAAATATTTATACGTATATTAATAATAAATTAATAATACGCATGTTGGAAAAAAGGCGGACATTGTGGATATTAAATAATATTTTAACCTACTTTTGCTATGTATTTTTTGTTAAGTAATTTAGTTTTATTAATTTTTTTTTGTTAAAATAATATTTTTTAATTTTTTTAATGTTTATAATCAATGAATAAACCAATAATACGGTACACGTCATTTCGGCGACCGCAGTTCGGCGAAAGCGATTCGGCACCGTATATTGGGCGACGGTCAATTCGGCGAACCGATATTCGGCTATGTTAGTTTCGGCGATTCCAATTCGGCACCGGCATTTCGGCGATTCCCATTCGGCGACAGAAAATTCGACTACGTCGATTCGGCGACGGGAAATTTATTTAAATTATTATTTATTAATAAACAAGAAGATGGATTTAATTATTGGATTTTTTGAGTCATACGAAAGAATTACTAAAATTATTATTTTAAATAATTAAAAATTATTGTTTATTAATATAAATACAGGGTCGAAAAAAGTTCATAGTATTTATTATTACCTATTATAATATAAAAAAAATTATTTTTTATTTTTAAATTAAATATTTATTTACATACATACATCACAGGTCATATACATACAAGCAATTAAACAAATTTTAATCCATGTTATAATTATAAGCTATACCGCGAAGATATTCTATAACATTATTAGAATTATAATTGGTTACCTTCGCCAAAATTCGAGAATCAGCCGCTTCGTACCGCGGCCTTTTTTTAGGAGGTGCATGTCCGGCTAGAATACGTTCGTATTCTGTGTCGAAAGTTTTTTGAATACGTCTTAATTTATCCAAAAAGGTCCACAACGTTGGATGAAATATACCACTACCAAAACCTAATTGTATTTTTCGATGACAAGCTTCGGCGTAATTATTAGTTCTATCAATTCCATCCAACGTGCGTTGATACACAGACCAAATATTTGAAGAAAACATTGGAGTATTTCTAGTACCATTATTTCTAAGACGTCCAATATATGTATTTGTAAACCATTCTAAAATTGGATCTAATTCTGGTGGTAAATCATTCTCCAAACTTGTAATTGCGTGTAAAATGTCATTCTCGGGAACAAACGCAATCGAAGTAACCATTTTTGCACGCAATGCAAAGTCTACATCGGTACTGTATCTTTTTAAAAGATTATTTGACGATAAATGTTTTTTTAAATTTTTCACTAAGTGAAATAGGCAGCCATGTATATTAACGTCAGGAAATACTTCACGAATCGCTTGATGAATGCTAAGCTCAAAATCCACACTTATACTCAACGGATTTAGTTGAGGCCACAATTCACGGATCATATTAAATAATTTCACATAAGTTTCTGTTCTCTTATTGGGTAGTAAGCAAAACAAAACAGGAAACACTGCTCTTCCATCTTTTCTAGCAAGTATAACGAATACTTGTGAAAAAAGAGACGGACAAATTAGAAAAGTGCCGTCCATAAACAATTCAAACATACTTTCACTCCAACTGGAATTATATTCTCTTCCAAATATCATAATACGTTCAGAGTCCAAATTCTCACTTCCTGAATCGGCTAAAAGATATCTCTCAAAATTATCAGGGCTAAACTCATAAGTGGAATAACATTCCGGTATGATTATTAGTTCCCTAGATTCCGGATTTGCTGGTGCTTCAGAATTTTGGTTACGTCTCCGTTGTATCGTTCTGCTCATGACAGAATTGCTTGGAATATTACCTTTTATGGCATCAGGAACATTTGCAATAGCCCGTGCTCTTATTTGCGATGGATTTTCCATTGTATTTTCGGCTAAAAGTTTTATAGCAGTATTAAGTCTTTGAAGTTCGGCGTTTTCTGCATTTCCTACGGTTCTGCAGGAATGCTCCCTTCGCTGGGAATTGAACGAACCGTCTCCAATATTGGTCCATATTCTGCCATTGCAACCCTTGTGCTTACTTTCACATCGCCAGAATTGAATAGTACCATCTGTGTTAATTTTATCTTTAACATAGAGGTACCCATCATTAGCATATTTTTCGTTGCTTCGTTTGGTTAAAATCATTTGAGTTTCTTCCATTGTATTGCAAATTGAAAATTATTATATTGATTCCTAATACTACACTTGAGCACTCTTATTAAAATCTATACAGCGAAATCTGTAAACTGGAGATAAAATGTCAATTATTGCAATCTTATAAACTTACTTAAGTTACTTACCTTTAGCGTGTTATGCTTAAACGCTTCCACTCACTACTTGTGTAAACTAAACTGTTCACTTTGATACCAAAACCCAACTCAACTGACTATTCCACCGCCCAAACTCAACTAACTAAAAAATCAACTCGAAAACCGTTACTAAAAGTGGAGGACTAATTGAAATTTTGAAAAGGATATGTACTTAAGGAAAATGGTATTAACTATTTAGTTGAAAAGGCTGAATTGTATTGAAATGGGGAAACTAAGGAAAGATTAATACAATAAGGTATTATTGAAAAGGTGGATATATGCAAAAATTGTATTGAAATAGGGAAAACCAGGGAAAGATTAATACAATAAGTATTATTGAAAAAAAGGATATACGAGTATATGTATAAGAATTGTATTGAAAAACAACCCAGGAAAGATTAATACAATCAGTATTATTGAAAAGCAGCAAATAACAAAAAAGGGATCTACTTAAAGGAGGTAAAAGCCATATTCGTCCGTACTAAAGTTTTTTTTATACATTTAAATTTTAAATTTAGAATTGAATAAACCAAAAGTATATCCTCCGTCGCCGAATCGACGTAGCCGAATTTACTGTCGCCGAATCGGAATCGCCGAACTACCGGTGCCGAATTGGAATCGCCGAAACTATCATAGCCGAATATCGGGTCGCCGAATTGACTGTCGCCGAAACAGAGTCGCCGAAATGACGGTGCCGAACTGGAATCGCCGAAATGACGGTGTCCGTATATGTAGGTATACCATAGGCGAGCTGCCCTCAAGTACAGCCCTCTGTTACGGCTGTTAGTTCCGATAATGCTATACCTACATATATGCGAGCTTATTTGGTAGTTATTGTGAATTTTTGTTTTTATGGAATTTAATCACATTTTATCATTATTTTCCATTTATTATGTAATAAATAATGCAATTGTTTAGTTATGGTCAATTTTCCTTTAGGCGAACTCCATAGTAATTGTCATTGGCTGTATTGCCCACACCCTATTGACAATATGGCCAATTACCAATTTTTTTTAAGTAGTCCAATAAATCTTCCACAAATGACAAAGCTGATATTTGATTATTGGAGAACATATGCCAAAGAACTATTCTAACCTGTATTTTGTTTAAAATCCAATAACTGTTTTATCATTGTAGGAAAAAATTATAAATCTTAACATGGCCAAATTGGCTGAAAATACCTTATGTCTCATGGATATTCCGTAAAACTCTTGGATTCCTACATGTTTTATTTACGTACAATAACTGAATGTCGACTAGATTTTATGTGATGTGTATACGTAAAGTTTTAAGGAGGACAAAAAATATATGTTCCAAATAATAACATATCGTACAATAAAAAATTAAAATGAAAACCTTCGTAAATATACATCACTGGCCGATTGATCCTAGTAATATATCTTCATATAAACAAAAACCATTAATTAATTATTATCAACACTTGATAATTAATAATAATTAATTTTTAATAAAAAATTTAAAAAGTTAATAAAAAATAAAGTAAATGATAATAATTATTATTCTTATTTACTCTTAATATCAATAATACTAAATATTATTCGCAATTAATTTAATATTATCTGAAGTAATGATTTAAAAAAATGAATTTATTGAATGTTCCATTTAGGGAAAAGTTACAAATAAAGCAACATAATTTTTTGTAACATTGGGTGTTGTGCACACATAAACAGAACAGCGTTAAACGAAATTACCTTAACACATAAATAATGAGAATAAGTGAAATAGAAGAGTGAATAAGAAAATTTATAAATTTTCTTGTTTTATTTTGTTATATTTATTGTTAACTACTCTTATATTACACTGATTATAGATTTATTTACTTCAATATCCTGATCATTTAGATTGTCCAACTCCAACCCTGTTCCATTAGCTAGCTTGATTATCGCGTAATACTGAAACAGGTTTACATAACACAACAATATATTATTATCATTGTGTATATCAGCATATTAATAGTATGAAAATATAATGAAATATATGTATAATGAAAATTTGGAAGGTTCTTCTGAAATACCAAAAATTTTATGTAAATTAGACTGTTGAACAAAACAAGAGTGATGCTCATAATTAATTACCTTGTAAATAACAAAAGCAGCTGAATATATATAACCAGGTGTGATGTACTGTTTAATATTGTAATATTACATAACTAATTTAACTTGCCACGAACTTGACATAATATTAAAAGTATAATCACATCTAAAATGTGTCTAATATACCAATATTGTATATATAGATAATTCGAAGGTTTAGGTCGTTATAGTAACTTTTTAAATTTAAACAGTAATATTTTTAATTCATTAAACTTTTTATATTACAAATTATTAAATCATTAAAATTTAAAACCCAGTTTTTCAATATCAGGATGTGTCTAATTTTGATTAGTTAAAGGATTATTTTTATAGAAAGTATAACATTTGTAAACCTTATTCCAATACACTGCAATAAAATCGTAGATGCAAATTTGATGATGTCTGTCATTGCATTACATAAAAATTAAATTACAATTTATAGATATATAATATTATGTATCTAGACGAAATACGATTATATTATAAAAAAAAATTAAAAGTATTTCAATATGACGTCATACAAATATAACAGAATTGTGTACAAGTAAATTTTAATATTAATAATATTAATATTAAAAGTAGATATTGTTTAAAAATATGGGTTAATGTTTATCAAAAAAGCGAATAACTAGTTATAATTACAACTAACAGATTAGATCACTATTTTTTATCTTGTTTTTGATATATTAAAACATTGAAGAAGTAACTCGCCTAATTTATAAGATAATAAAAAAAGACTAAATAAATCAAATTATTACTTTTTCGAATTACCGCACTTAAATTATTATATAATTTTAAATTTTGAAATCAAAAGAGATAAAATTTTCTCAAAATATATAGTTCTACCTATATGTGTACATTAGAAAACTACATTTTCAAAAAATTACTCTTTAATATTAACATCATTAATATTTTTACCAATTTTCTAATTTGTTAATAAGAGATCATCTGTTTTATATAGGTATAATTTGTTATTTATCATTGTAAATAAACAATAGAAATTGTTCAAGGTTAGGAAAATACTATAAATATGGAGTTTAGATTATCGGATGTCAGTTGATTATTAATTTTTGAATAGTTAACAGTAAATTTTGATTAATTATCGTAAGTTTTTTTACTTTTTTGATTTTTTGTGCTAAAATAACAGTTTTAGATAATGAAATTCCTACTCTTTGTTGTTGCCATGCTTATGGCATTATGCTACGTTAACGCAGGATGTGCTGATACTCATCAAGCGGAATGTGATTGCGCCGGCTATGGTGTTGGATTTTGGACAGGAGAACCAGATCATTGTAGATACGCTTGTAAATCTGGTGACATTCTTCATACATGCCAACAAGTAACTAGCTTCCGTCAGTCATCATAAAACAGTTTCAAACTATCAAATTATCAACGCTTTTCTATTTTTTAAATGTCTTTGTAGTTAATTTTGATTAAAAGATTTTGTCTACCTATTTGTTATAATGCTATTATTATTATATGAATTTCCTTTTGTAATTAACATTAATGTGTAAAAATATATTCGCAATTTTCGGTACTACCTACTTATGTAGCTCTATATTCATTTTTCAATATTCCAAAAGAGAATTTTTGTAATTCCTGAGTATTTTGGAAAAATATTACATTTCCATCATCAGTGATTTCCAAAAAACGTTTTTTCCTTGAATGACAGTGACTCCAGTTTTACTCTGCACACGTCAACAAACAAGTGGGATTATTAGCGGACATCGTAAGTATTTCATACTTATTTAATTAAATATGATGTTAAAAAAGTAACAAACATTTATAATTGTTTACAGAATAAGTTCAATCATGACTATTAATTTAATTCGTGTGACATTATAAACCAATAATAAGAACATAATATTTTCAAAAATAAATAAAAGAATAACTTCTTAAACAAAACAAAATTAGAAGCATATCTGAAAATAAAATTAAAGAGGGATAGCAGGATAGCACAATATTTGAGCCCGCAAATTTAAAAATTTTCATAATGGTAGTTGAGCCGTTCTCGACTTCTTCGAGGTGTGGTATCGTGGTAACCAGCCCATGCAAATAATTTCAAGTAACCTTAGACAGGGGACTTCACTGAGGTCTTCACATCAATTTACTGACACTGTTCAAAATAGTCATCAGGGTAATCATGACCCATGCTGCACCAATCTGGGTGTATGCGGCCAAATGCCACATAGAAAAACTCCAAAAGATACAGAACAAAGTGACGAGATGTGCATTAAAAGTCGCTTTGTACGTTTCAACTAAAAGGTTACAGGAGGATTCCAAACTGGAACCCATCGAAGATTTTATCCCCAGTGCAACGGATTTTTATTTTGGGTCTTATACATACATATATATACGCAAAAGCTATTGAAGTTGTTATATATTTTTAGTTTTTTTCCAATTTATATATTATGCTAAAATCCCATTTTTAAAAACGCAGTGACGTTTTGACCTATAAAAGCACAACTTAACAACACTGTTTGGAGTTGTAATCTGTAATTTACTAATTATTAATTTTGGAAGATATCCAACAAATTAAAATTTTTGAAAATATCCAATAAATTGCAATTTTTGAATAGGTAACAAAAAATGTTACTTGAAATCATTATAACTACAATAGGTACTAAAGTTTTAATTCTTTAAATTATTTTATTTTCCTTTAACCAATGGGACCATTTAGATTATTATACCCTTGTCATCGAAATATATTGTGTTTTTGTACTCTTATTCCCACGAAGCAACTTTTGTTGTCAGTGAATGACTTCATTAGGAAATCAGAAAATCAAAACACTCTTCCTAAGAAATTTTATTAATGAAGCCCACTAGGTGCACTATGCTCTGTACATCTTCAGGGCAATCTCTCGAAACTCCATCGATCATTAGCCGTAAGGTTATAAAAATTACAGTTTACAAATTAAAACCAAAATTCCAAAATTTACGTTTTTCAAATTTTTTTTCGTTTTGTTTTAATTAAAATTAACAATTGTAATTCAAATTATTAAAAAAATTTAGCTATCAACACCGCATTCTCTCATAAGTTTAATTTTTCTACAAAGGCATAATAGCTCTAATCTGATAGATTATTTTATGTAACTTATCATATTAGAATGCTAATAAATAATAGGTACTTTACTTGGTACGAGCGCAAATTTCTCTATTTTCGTCAAAACCATCTGGACAATCGTGTACTCCATCACAGACTTGAGTAGCATTCGTAAGGCTACCATCTTGACACATAAAATATTTGGTTCCATGACATTTAATGCCTAACAAATATGTTAGTAATTTTGTGTATATTATCTAATTAAATAAAATTCCTTACCATGTATCATAAACAAAAGTGCTGTTAAAGCAAACAATTTCATTTTACTTAAAATATTGAAACGTTACACCAATTTATATAGGTACGCAGTTTTCTAATTTATTCAAAAACATGTGTTGAGATTTAAACAATAAGAACTTGGTTAGTAATAAACTTTGTTAGTAATAAACTTTATTTAAAAATAATTTTTACGACAACTTTATGTTATTTGCATAAGAAACTTTATAGTCAAATCTTACAAACGTATTTTCATGGGGTAAATATCCCTAAAAATTTGTGTACACAAAACTCAAAGTACCAAAAAAATTTTCAAGTAATGTCAAAAGAATAAAAAAAGAAATTCTAATGACCTGGAATCATCAAAATCAAACCAAAATTTGATTTCTCTATCTGAAAGTTTGGCAATCTTTATTTCGCTCTCCCACCCTTTTCTTAAAAAATTCTAATCATTTTCAGAGATTCCCAATGACTTCTAAGGGCTTTCCAAGAAATTCCAACCATACATACACAATTTTTTTTTTTGAATATTTACCCTACTCCGTGTATTTCAGTCTAATAGTTTTTCAAGCACGTTTGAAAAAAGAAAGCTTTATTATATTATTATAGTAATAGGCCACATGTTAAAATTTATTATATTTATTCTTAATTATCAATTTATAACACAATTTATTGGAGCGACATTTTTAAAAGCGCTTTACTGGATTGAACACTCCAGCTTTTCTTATATTCAAAAAAATATTATTTTAATCTTACAAACAATTTAAACAAATTTAAAATTTTGTAAAAAACAATTAGTGATATTTATTTCACTTCGTAATTATTTTGTACGTTGTACTTTTAAATTTAGTGAACTTGTGTAGCAAGAACACCTTTTTTCGTATTACGAAAATTTTCGTAAATTAATTTGTTCTTGTATCCCCGAGTTTTTTCAAGTTTTTATAATATAAATTACTTCCTATTTTATAAATAAATCAATTTCTTTTTTTGTATGAAATGTATGTATATTGAAATGTGGATATTCAAATGCCTTACTTTCAGTTTGACTTTACGATTTGTACGAATAAAAACAAATGAAAGTATAACATTAACGAAAAACTACAAAATGAAACTTATTCCCCTAATTGTTACCATTTTATTTTAACAGATAATTCCAGAGACGTAGGAAACATTACAATATTTCTTCAAGAATCTTAGTGCCTATTAAACAAAAGTATAATACATGATAAGAAAATACAAAAGACGGTAGGTTCAACACTTAGTGACCCACCTCTTTCATCTCGAACACATTGATCTACGTGTTCAAATAATTTTTGATATTTTAAAATATACTGATTACTAGAAGACACTTTAGCAAGGCCTCGGGTAGTATCCTTAAATAACAAATCTTTAGTGTTATTAAAAGTATTGAATATTTCAAAAGCTTTAGTGCGATCTGATCCAAAACGTTTTTCAAAATTTAATAGAACAATTGCAATATCGGCTTTATTAGAATCATTCGCTTTAGTCATAACTTCGCTATCTATAATTGTAGAAAGAGCACAGTCGTCATCGACTTCTAAGCCAGTGTATGCTGCCAAAGATCCGTTTCTACACAGCACTCGGAAGTCATCGGATTTAAAACTTGAATATTCTAAATAAAATGTATACTTTAGATATTATTACTAATTTAAACTTTTATTTCTAGGCACCTTTTTTGGTAATAACAGCAAAATCCCCATTTTCTTGAAGACATTTTAAGGCACCTTCACTTCCATAATATTTATTGTTGTAATTTGCGTTGCAGATTGTATGTGCTATGATTTAAAAAAAACAAATTTTTGTATTATGTATATTATATGCTTAGTCGGTAATACTTACTTAAGGTGTAATTTTCCGCAGGTACACATAAGCTGCACAATTTCTCATGATCTGTTGTAGATGATTTTTCGTGTTCCGCGTCAAGAGCTCCAGGTACACATGAATCGCCAAGAAAATCGCTAACAAGTTCTCCATAATCACAAATTTTTTTGGACATAACTCCGTGCTCTCGGGCAGTATTGATGAAGGATAACCATTCTAAAATTATAAAAAAAATTGAAAAATATTCAACAAGCAATTTACTTACAGAATTATTATAATAAATCAATGGTTAATGAATATATAAAAAATCAATTAGTCTTTGAATATTATAGAATTCACTTTTATTTGTCAATTTACGTACATACATATAAAAACATATTCCTAATTCTTACCTAATCCTCCGTACTCAGAAATGCAAGCTTTTTTATGTTTTAAATTTCCAAATCTTTGTATATCATTTGAGTCCTTATTCTTGATAACTACAATTGTTTGAATCAAATCAAACTTATCAAAAGTTTCAGGATAAGCTATTGGAGCAAGGTTTTTCCTAAAAAAATACCGTTATGTACAATCAATTAAAATATTATAAACTACCTTCTAGCAATGTAACCATAATGGGCATCAGACGTAACCACATCTGCAGAACCCATTTGAATATCTTGCAAGCACGAGAATTTATTATCCCGACTTGGAACGCAACTTAGAATAGGCTGGATGGCACGATTTAAACTAGCTTGTACCAACCATTGACATTTGGTTTGTTCTTCTTTAGATGCGGTACACCATTTGACAGTTTTACGACACTTTTCGCTATTTGGTGCATTCGGAATAACTCGATATTCTAAATTTGAATTAAATATTTTATTACTTAACTAATATAATTCTTAACAATCAAGCAATTTGTTAATATACCTTCAATATACTCTCTCAAAGGTTTTGCAGAATCCAAAAGTTTCACACCGTTTTCATCAGGATTTATAATTGGCTTTAAAAATCGTTCTAACGTTACATTATTTGTTCTTTGTGTTGATAAACTTTGAATTACATCTCTTGGAAACCAATGTAATCCAAAATCTTCTTTTAATTCAATCCCTCTGTTCCTATAAAATTTAATAATACAAAATACATATTTTTTTCTCGGATTGGCAAAGGCGCTCTTACAATAAATGAAATTATTTTTTAAAACATTAGCAAAAAGCTGTAAAATTTTTCAAAGGCTAAATTCAAAAGTTTATCTATTTCACTGAACTTCAACAGCAAGCAGTTAGAATGAAATACTAAAACTTACTTGTGCGCAACGAGTAAATCCCATGGTTGTTTCGACCAAACGCACGGATTATCTAAGGAATTGACGGTTCCATCAGAACATAAATAACCAAATTCGTTTTGTTTTTGTACGTTTTCTGATCTATTAAAATACTCGTACACGGAATTTAATGTACTTAGGGCAACATCGCCTCCACGTTGAACTAAGCAATCGAGAGACTGTATAAAAGGTGCTGCTCCAATAGGAGTATTGCAATCGCCATTTGGTGAGCATAGCTGACAAAGTTTTGAGTATTTGTTATCTACAAAGTAAATGGCACTTTAGAAAAATTCAAAATTTGTTTTATAAAAACCTACAATATTTTGAATTTACATCTTCCAAATCAATCCACGGTCCCGGTCTACATGATGGCCCAAAAAAATCTGTTAACGATTTCAACTCCTTCTCAAGAAGAGTGCCTGAATCGACTAAATTTGAGCAACCCTCTGCATTATTCTCCTTCAAAACTCTATTTTCAAACTGTTTCAAGAGGAATTCTGTTACAGTGGGATCATATTTGAACCCTGGATGACAATATTTTTTTCCTCGCAAGTTCTTAAATCCTCCAGTAAAATCTTTTCGCGTTAAAACGACGGTAGCATAATATGAATCGTCTAAAATAATAAAATTTATGTTAATTTTAACATCAATTGTTTATTAAAAACTGAAAGAGAAAATTTATATTTGAATGAATATTAAAGTTTGTAATACTTTTGTTCAAGCATAGTGTTTCGTATTTTGGATTCTCGTCAGGCAAACCTGGAATTATTTTGAAGCTTTTGGAGTTGTGCTCGAACAAAACTGTCACAAATTCAACAGTTTTTATCTATTATTACGTAGTTATGATTTAAATAAATATATAATTTTTCTATAACATTTAAACAATCTTTCCGTATTTGAACATCGTAAATGACAAAATATTCATATTTATTGGCAAGAACTGTTGTTGTAAGCTGCACATAGTGATGTACAATGTGATATCTACATTTATTAATTTTTCATGATAACTTACCAAAAATAGCCTGTGTACGAAATTCACCTACAACTACCAAATTATTGGTCAAAGGAGCTGCTAAAAGTGCTTCTTCTGCTGTAACACGGCCGAAATCTGTCCTTCCTTCGTCGATATTTATCATGCAATCAACACTAAAAATTTTATTTCAATATTATATTGTCCGTATGCTTCAACTTAGTTCTTTTAATGATTACCTGTGAGCATTAGTATTGCAATGTACCATGTCAGATCTGGCGAGTTGGATACAATCTTCCTGGTTACGTAATCGTGAACATACTTTAACTAAATCAGAAATTATTACATTATTATTACATATTAAGACTGGAATTACTTATTACAATTCCAAAGCGCACAAATCCGCTCGGTTGGCGCTCTATCTCGCAATAATACAATAAATGCGTGTCAAACAAAGTTTCATTTTTATTCTGAATAAGACAATATTTCATTTGTAAATCTGTCAAGTCCATTTTTAATCTCATAAAAAAAGTATCTATACTCTTTTTCTTGAAGCTTATTTGTAATTTATAATTTCAGAAACAATTAAAATTACAAACTTAAAAAAATTAAAAACAATAAATTACAAAAAATCTTTTTACTGGTGAGGTTCTGTTATTTTTTCATAAAAACCAATTTTAGTACTCGAAGTTATTCGTTATTTTTACGATACTTGACAGTTGAAGCCGGTTGAAGTGATAAAAAAAGTGATAGTAATTATAATCAAAGAAATTAATTATAACTTTTAATACTGTTATTTTTTAATACAGCTTAAAAATAATATGACTCACACCATAAATAACAATATTATATCTGAATTAAATTTATCGTTTATTATTATAAATTAACTAAAATTCCATAACTAATAGTTGCAAAAATATTGGTCAATTCGAAGAGCAAAAACCCATTAAAAAAATTTATATATCAAATATTCGATTTAGGGTCTGTTTTAGAATATTGGGATAAACTAGGTATAACGTACAATACCAGGAATAACATTATACTACGTATATCCGACTATTATAAAATCGGACCTTAATGAAATTTTAATAAGATAATATAAATCACCTATGAATAATTAAATATATCATGCATGTACCGTTTCGTATCCAAACATCAAAAATCAATTATACTAACATAAAAATAGATATTGTATTTCTGATATAAAGTAGGTAATGTATAATCTACAAAATCCTGCACTAGACAACTTGAAGTGCAAAAATTATAAAAGAATAATAATTATATAATGCGATATAATATACCGGGTGCTGACTCGAATAGCCGAACATAGGGAATTAACACGTAAAAACTTATTTATGCAAATTCCTGCTTCCCAAATTATTTTAGAGAAAAAATGAAAGACACAAAAAGAATGCAGAAGTATAAACTACGTATGATAAAAGCATTAGATTTCATGTAATCTTTACTTATAGGGTCAAAAAATGCCTTTAAAATTGTTAAAATTTTCATTTATCAGACTGGCCATGTAAGTTTCCAAGGTAATTATTTCGAAATTAAATTGAATTTATTTCATGACCAGTCTGAAAAATGAAAATTTTAACAATTCTAAATGACTTTTGGACCCTTTAAGTAGAAACTAGATGAAATTTGAAGATAAAAGTCCAAAATTCTTTTAGAATTGTTAAAATTTTCATTTGTTAATTTAGTTAATTGTGGGTAAATATTTTTTACTCGGAAACCAATCTCTGACGATCTGAAACTTTGAAGATCTTAGTATTTCATCAATATCTACATACATATCATCACAGTATGATCAAAATATCTTTCTGGGGGCCTTTGCCTTTGTAATGCAATGCATTGCTTTAAAATTTAACACTAGCCGGGAAAATAAATTAATAAAAATAACTATTTGGATTTTATAACAAAAAAAGTGAACATAAAATATTATTGATACTATGAAAAGATGCTGTCTTTGGGTAAGGGAGTTTTATATTTTTTATAAAATTATAAAAACCTACCCCAGAACATTACAATATTATATTAAATGTATTTGATTTAATATTTCTTTTTATTTATTTCACTATTTAACTTGACGTAAGATAGCTACGTATGACTCTAATATAAAACAATAATGAATGATATAGGGCTATGTAATTGCAGCTCGTGTAAATAGTATTGTGTATTTATTTCAAGCCTATATTTTTCAAATTTCGGTACTAAATTTGTTTGCATATTAGCGCAACTCGTTGAAGATTGCATCCATTGCCGAGACATCGATAATACAACCTTAGTTTTTAGTAAGTAGGTACCTAATATTTAAGAGGGGAATCAACTTTTTTTAAATATTATTACACTCCTGGTGACAAATTTGTACTATTAGATAAGATAAGAAACATTTAACAGAATACTGCATTTCACCTTGAACTGCTTTACATAACATTCATTTTCTATATCATTCAAAATTTTATTATTGTTAATATTAACCTATACAGAGGGCCCGATTTTCGAACCTCAAGCAATGGGGATCTCAGTTATCTCAAGAGATACGAAGTTTATTAAATTAGGGACAAATTGCGTAATTGTTCTATGTTCAATTTTTGTTCTAAAAATTTGATAAAACTGCATTTTAGTACTTGCTTACGAAACATTCAAATGTACCGTCAAATTTGTCAAAATATCTAAAATCAACTTTCGTTTTTTTTTAAAGTGACACTAAACTGAACTTCTCCATAATGCAAAAGCTAAAGAGTTTTTGCAGCAAAATAATTTGTATACATAGCCTGCATTACATATAGTAAATTTGACGTTTTATTGCTACCATGAATTTGAAATGTCCGAATTTTTGTAAATTGCAATGCCTTGACTTCGATTTAATTAATTTTGACTGTAAGAGCAATAGCCAGTAGTCCACAAATCGGACCCCATGGTTCGTGCCTGCATAGTGATTCGGATTTTTTCAATTAGCGAATAGCAAAGCCGATAAGTGATATTTTAGCCCTGGGTTAATTCAAGTTAAAAATAGAGTAAACTACATTATCACAAATGATACTAAATTATTTCTTCTTGAGGCGGGGCCATCACCGTTTTTATCTGGCGGGTACGGTTAGTCATAATTTGTCGAACCCTAGTAATTGCAATAAATTTTTAAACAATAAAAAAATAATTATCTTAGAAATGATAACAATCTCAGCAAACTATCAAATGCTCATAATTTTAAACTGACTTTAATTTTACCTAGTTGTTTGCAGCTTGGTAACTTTTAAATATGTATTTGTTCCTCGAATAAATTTCGAACTTAACGATTAATTATTATATTATTATAAACAAAATAACTTACATTTTTGTCCGTTCACAAATGCTAAGGTTGCAAGACAAAGTACCAGCACTGTCCACATATTCATCGCTATCGTCCGCATCCTGAAAAAGAAAATTGATAATGAACTGCCAACAGTTAACACAAATGTAGGTATCAAAGCCTATACTAAATACTGATAGTAGTAGATTAGATAATTTCTCTGTAGTTTTTTATTTACTTAAGATATTAAAGTCGATGAATATTTCGCTAAAGTACCGTTAAAAATTATAGTAGTTTTTTACGTAAAAAGGTATGATTTATTCGTACGTCTACAGTTACTTCAAAAAGTAAAGTCTTTTACAGCAAAACTTTGTCGACATTTTTTGTAGCAAATTTTATTATCTTCAATTTTGATTATATAAATTTTGTCTCGCCATTTCTGACTGACGGCGACTTAAACAAGACTGTAAAATAAAAAAAATATTTTCATCTATATTTTGAAAACGGTGATGTGGAACGAAATAAAAGAATGAATAGGTATCTTTTTCTTGTAAATTTCATTCTCTGCATTTTTGTTCATTTATATTTTTCTATTTTGTCGGAGTCTTGTTTAAGTCCCTGCCAGTCAAAAACGGTAAAAAAAATGTATATAAACAAAATTGAAAAATATCAACAAAGTTTAGCTGTAAAATCGATTTTAATATGACAAAAAACGGCTTCAAAATGTTCAATGTACACTGGTAACAGTGTGTGAGGAATAATAAGAAAATAATAAAATTCTTTCTAAATTTTTCTCTCAAGATGAAAACCTAATAATTGGATTTAAAGAAAATAATTGCTAGCTATATTAATTTAAATAACAATGAAAGGGGCCCAAATACCTCCAATGAACTTTATTTTTAAACAATTATTATTATCAATATAATCTATAAATAAGTTTTTAAATATTTTTAAATAAAATATTGTTTTGAAATATCTTTACCATAGTATCTTTACTATTTTACTTCCTTTCCAAAAATTAGATATGTGACCATGATACATTATTTTGTTTATTATTAGTATTTTCTATCTATACCTATTAGGCTTTGTTAGAAAATTAGATGTTTATGATGAAATATTACACAATAATTCAGCCTACTATATAAAAATTTCGAAACATTTCCAAATTGTTCTCGAATGTTCTTTGTTATACATCCATAATAATATAGAAATTAATACTTTCAAATTGCCGGTTAAAGCAAATATTTCCGCAAAAAAAACCGCGTTTAATAAATCAAGTTTGTATTACTTATTCGAATAGGCCCAGAAAAATTTATTTTTACAAACCTTAACATTTATTCAAAATCACAAAATTGAAATTAAACAATAATTGAATGGCAGGATCGTAACTAATATAAGTATTATGTCTACGCTAGGTTTAACACTACTAACTACTGTTAAGAATGTGCTACACAAAAACGTTCTTATCTTTGCACACGTCATTATTGCAGAATATCAGGCCATCATAAGTATATTATGGTCAAGACTTAAAATTATTTTGGGAATGAAGAATTTTTCGAGTCGAGGCAAATATTATAGTAATTGATCAAAAAATAAAAGAATTAAAAACCAACATATTATACCAAAATTACTCGCAATTAATTGATTAATTGAAAATAGTATATTATTTTAATAAGGCTAAAAATTAGACTTTTCTAGGCGTGAAACGAAGAAATGGAAAACTCGAGCGGTACAAGAAAAGTTACCTTTCAGTCCGAATAAACATGCAATTTTTAACACTTAATAATAAAGGATAGTATTATGTCACTTGGTGCGATAATTTAAGGTTATCACCCCATTGATATCAATTTTTTGAAATCGACTTTATTTATTACTCTTCACTTGCAAAAGTAAAAGTTATAAACCAAAAAAGGCGTAAACCTTCCTAGGGGATTTTAAAAGTAAAAACCAATAAAACGGTCAACTGTCAAGTTTTTCTGTTAACAAATTTTCGATGTTCTCAAAAAGGTTCGACATCACCACTGTCATCACCTAATATAGTGGTTACTAATAAAAAAAATAAACGGTTAACAGATTAACTGAAGGGTTGAAACGTTTTTGGTAAATGCTTGCGCCGCGCCCGCCGCTCCGTTATTTGGCGTCGGTTTTTGATTTTTTTTCGACGTTTGTAAACTTTCTTTCTTCGCTTCTAAGGTTTTGCTACTTTTTTGGGGTCCGCCGTGCTTATTTAGGTACGCCGGAGAAAATGAAAAAACCGGTTGCAAGGAAAATGATGAAACCGACCAAAAAGATATCTTCCGCTTCTTACTTTCAAAACTGTGCAAGTAATTACGATGTAAACATTTCATAATAATGTACCGTTGTAACCGTCGCAATTTCTTGGTACCGACCCCAACAATATGCATATGCTAGATATGTAGACAATTAAATTGAAGTGTAGATAAGGCAAATTACCTCCATAATTTGGTTTCCAATCAATGCACCTTAATGGCACAGCCAGACCGAAGATGTCAATCCATTGATACCTAAGGGTACGTTTATGTTGGAGCTGTGATAAGTGATAAGAGCGAAGAAATTTCTTAGCTCTAATCGCTGTTCTATGAATTAACATTGGCTTGTGCGTTGCTTCAACATAAACAGTCACATATACTTCAACGTTTTGATTTTCTCTACTTCGCTAGTATCGAAGTGGAGCTTATCACAGCTCCAACATAATTGTACCCTAAGGGTACGCTCCAACATAATTGTACCCTAAGGGTACGCTTATGTTGGAGATGTGATAAGAGCGAAGAAATTTCTTAGCTCTAATCGCTGTTCTATGAAATAACATTGGCTTGCGCGCTGCTTCAACATAAACAGTCACATAGTACTTCAACGTTTTGCTCTTCTCTGCTTCGCTAGTATCTCGAATAATTTTTTTTTTCATTAACTAAGTGCATTATTTGATTTATTTACCACATTTATTGAAACATTTTAATAACACAAAAACCACCTGTTCTGAAAACAAACGCAAATTATTTGTTATCATCTGTTGCAATAATTGTATTAAGTTGAATTTGTGTTTGGACAAGGGAAACATTGATACACGTCTAATATCTTTCATAATATAAACCTGAAATTTGTCGGATAAGTTAAACTTTGTGTCAACTAAAAATAAAAATTTGTTTCGTTGTTTATAACTTTGTTTACATAATTTCTTGTAAGAAATTAAATACATAATTTCTTGAATTGTAAAGACCCACTTTGCCTGATGGAGTTCTCATGCTTCTGCATTTTGAGCTAGTAGCGGTCTTCTAATGTTTGTGTAACAGAACTATAATCTCAAACTAAAGTTCATAACAATACATAAAAAAAACATAAACGTCGAATATAATATATAACCTCCATCTTTTTTTAAGTCGGTTAAAAATTAATGGTATAAGCGAGTGAATCCGTTTCAAACATACCCGACCCAATACGAACGCTAGTTTCGGCCAATTTTGGACTGAAACCGGAACTGCCGCCGAAACCAGCATTTTTCCGAAACCGAACCTTCGGTCGGTCTTTATCTGTAACTCAACCAAGTTGGATCTTGCTATGGGGGTTACTCACCAGAGTATCTGATATTTATTAGCTTTTTATTTTCAGAACTCCTTAAATGGAAAGTACCTATTGTTATCTGAAAAATTTAACCACCCATTTTTTAAAAAGAGTTTTTATGTTTTGGGGTCTTCTTCCCTCCGTCCTCGGCAGTGGATGGGTGGATTGAGTAGCTCAGAAACTGTCGTTGCCAGTCCTAAGTTCGGATAAAAGAGGAGGGTTCGCAGGTTAGGTTAGTTCCCGGCCTGCGGTGAAACTACTTTATGCTCGCAGAATCATAGTCACAGCCTCGGATGAAGGACTGATCCCCTCTACGACAACCCATGCGAGAACAAGGAAGAAACAAGATAGGTATGCGCAAAGAAGGAAAAACGAGGTCACAAGAATAGCCTGTTGGAATATTATAACTTGGAATGGCAAGGACCAAGAGATCATCTTGGAAATGAATAAGCACAAAATAGACATATTATGTGGACGACTCGCAGAAACAAAAAAGAAGGCCAAAGAACTGATAGATTTGAGAATTATATATTGGTGCTACACGGTGCAAACGTAGAAGATATTGAATATGTAAATGATAGAATACTCAGAGTTACATTTAATATTGACCATTCAATGTACCACATCATCAGTACATACACACTAGATGTTTCAAAGCCGAAAGAGGAATCACAGGGTTTTTATAAAAAATTACAAGATAGCATAGATAAAAGAGATAAATCTCACAAACTAATAAGTGTAGAAAACCTAAATGCACGCATAGGTAACTCAGTGATACCGGGAGTCAAACAGAAATTCAACGAAGGCGTTTTTAACGAAAAAGGTGAAATGCTAATTGATTTCTGCGCCAGAAACGAGATGAGAATAAACAAAACTTACTTTCTGCACAAAGTCACATTTAATAATACCAGAATGCATACTTCCAGGATAGATTTCATAATTACAAATAGAGCGATCATCCCGACGCAGGTGCTGGATATACGAGCGTTGACTTCTGCTAATTTGGGAACGGACCATAACCTTATTCTTAGCAAACTGCGAATGAAGCAACCCCGAAAAATAAAAAAATTACCACACTGTAGCGAAAGATATAATATCGAAAGCTCACCATCACAAGAAGAATACAATACATATGTCGAAATCAGAAACAGGGTAAACTCCAAAATAAAGACCATAAAGAGAAAATACTGAAATAAGTTCACAAAAGATATGGAGTACGACATGTATGGCGCAGAAGAAAAAAGCATGTTAATGAGTACACGCAGACCAATACTATCACATTAGACAAATGGAAGGAGTACTTTAGAAACATACTCTGCTGGAGAGAAAGTGAGTTTGCGGAAACAAAGTACAGATGATGAAGACGAAGAGGTGACCATGCAGCAAGAAGAGATAATCGAAAGACTGAAAAGGATGAAAAATAGAAAAGCGCCGGGGGTGGACAATATTCCAAACGAGCTCTTAAAATTTGGAGTACTACACTTGTGGAAAGCCTGACGTCGCTATTTAAACAATACTAGAAGAATGGCATCAGAGTATCACCATTCCAATTTTTAAAAGGGGACAAAAGAACAACCCTGAAAACTATAGAGGTACTACACACTATTAGAGATATTAATTATAGCCCTAAGAATGTTTTCAAATTTGATTTATATTATAATGGTAAAACCGTTTGAGATAGAATTTTTAAATTTGGCCACACATGCAAAGCTGTAGCCCTTTAATATTTTTACAAGTAAATAACATTTATTTTTTGCAAATTTTCATGTGGTTATTGGTTATCTAAAAGCAAAAATTATTTATTTTAATATTTGGAAAGTGATATCGATGGCCACATCAGATTTTTCGTATTGTTTTAAGAATCAGTTCAAATTTTTCAAAAAATTATTAATACCTAATAAAATAATTATTATTTGGGAACTGTAACCAATGAAAGCAAGTGTCTTTTATGTAATGTATTTCCCTGTAAAGTACATTATAGACGTTGGATTTCGAATAAATCAATTACGATTTACGACTCAAGTATCAAGAGTATCGATCAAGGATCGATATAGCCGAACATTAATAGAAAAATTTTGTTAGAAATTAACTTAAAAATAAATTTCAAGTAAATTATTATGTATGTACGTAAAACTACATAAAAATACATTAATTTAACAATTTTGAGAGGATAGGAATAAGAATATTTGAAAAAGAAGAAGAAATATTATTACACTACGAAACAGAATAAAAATTAAACTGTTATTGCAGCGGTTCCCAAACTGTGGTACACGTACCACTAGTGGTACATTAAGATGAGGCAAGTGGTACGCTCAGGCTCAGCCGCAATAGTATATATTTAATAATATATTGTTGTGTTCACTCCAACGACAGAAGGTGGGTTGCGTATTTAAAAATAAAGAACTGACTTGCAAATCAACCGACTACTCCTTGTGGAAAGTTGCACAAAAAATCAAGAATCCTCAGAAAACAGACCCCCCCAGTTAGAAAAAGGGATGGGGACTGGACCCGAAGCGAGCAAGAGAAAGCTGACGCATTTGCAGATCATCTTGGAGGCGTCTTCAAACAATTCCAATCAGAGGTACCTACTGCTGTAGAGATTCCAATTCACCAGCTCTGTGAAGCTCCCTACCAGATGGATATGCCTATAAAACCACTAAAAATTAAAGAAGTTAAATATGTTCTAGCTCACAACACAGATCCAAGGAAAGCTCCAGGTTACGACCTGATAACTGGAGAAGTACTGAAAAACCTACCAATAATTGGTATAAGGTTGATAACGATGATCTTTAATGCTGTACTTAGACTTGGTTACTTCCCAGCACAATGGAAGGTAGCACAGGTAATACTTATCCAGAAACCTGGCAGGGATCCATCAGACGTGGCATCACACCGTCCCATCAGCCTCTTGCCTGTTCTTTCCAAGGTGTTGGAGAGGCTTCTTCTGGAAAAACTGAGACCTCTTTTTGAAGAACGCAAATTAATCCCAAGCCACCAATTCGGTTTTCGTCAACAGCATTCGAGCAAGTTCATCGTGTTGCAAGAAAAATTAAAAACGACTTGGAATGTAAGCGATATTGCACGGCGGCATTTCTTGACGTATCTCAGGCGTTCGACAGAGTCTGGCACAAGGGCCTGATCTACAAAATCAAACTCAGCCTTCCTCATCCGTATTGCAGAATTCTTAAGTCATACCTCACTGATCGATATTTTCAAGTTAGACATGGCGAAGCTTGCACCACACTAGTACCAATAAGGGCTGGAGTTCCACAGGGAAGCATTCTCGGTCCGCTACTGTATCTGTTGTATACAAACGACCTACCTACAACGAACGACACAGAAATAGCCACTTTTGCGGACGACACCGCCATAATGGCATCTCATCAAGATCCCCAGATGGCTTCTAGATTTCTACAAATCCATCTAAACGAAATCGAAGAATGGCTAAAGCTATGGCGAATTAAGGTCAACAACACCAAGTCAGTACATATTACATTTACTCTCAAGCGAAATACATGTCCCAGCGTAACTTTATATAACAATGTCCTTCCTCAAAAAGAAGAGGTTAAGTATCTAGGTATCCACCTAGACAAAAGACTCACCTGGGCTAAGCATATATCTGGTACAAGAGACTCCAACTAGGGCTCATCCATCGTAAAATGTACTGGCTCATGAGCCGCGATCCCAATCTCAAATTAGAAAATAAACTTTTACTATACAAAGCAATATTGAAACCTATCTAGACCTATGGTATTCAGTTGTGGGGTTCTGCCAGCGACACAAATATATCAAAGATTCAACGCTTCCAGTCAAAAATACTGCGCAGTATCTGTGATGCACCATGGTATATTCCAAACAAGACGCTTCATTGTGACTTAAATATCAGAACTGTCAAGCAGGAAATTTCCTCTATAAGCGCCAAATACCAGCTACGATTAAGCGACCATCCTAACACTCTTGCTGAGAACCTACTCATAGCTCCCCGAGTGAAGAGACTCAAGAGGATTGATCCTCTAGACCTACCCCAGAGACTTTGAACGACAATTATTTAAAATATTCACGAAATGTAATATAAATACACATATTTAAGATATTGTTGTAAGCCTTAAGGAGGTGAGCCACTGGGCTTCCTTCCACTGTGTCTATATCGTTTCTTTGTCAATACTATTATTTATTGTCCTTGAGACAGATTGTAATATTCTTGGATGTTAATAAAAAAAAAAAAAAAAACTTAACAATTTCGAGTTCAGATTTGTTTTTGTTTATTTTAGCGTTCTGCATTCAATTGAAAAATACCCTGGCTGTCCTAATATTGTCATTTCAGCATTCATAAGCAGTAATTCCTTTAGTAATGGCTTTGAAAAACTAGCAGTTCTTCAAACGACTGCAATGCGTAGTATGTTATATTTTATATTAACAATTTGTATAAAATTTCCTGCAAAAAAGTCATCACTTTTTGATCAATTTTACATGTAAAAACGAAAGGTGTCGTGGGACACCCGACAAAAGCGAAGCTTTTTACGCTATGTATAAATAAAATCCAATTATTATTAATTATATTATTATTAATATAATTTTGATAAGGTAGTAAATTGTTATTCGGAAATGTATAGTACGATTTAGGAGCTATAATCTTAAATCGTATTTTTGTATTTCTTAATTGTTCCTTTTTGTAATGTCAAAATAAGTTATTTTATATTTTATTATATTCAAATATTAGCCGCATTAATTAAAGTTGCTGCAAATTTAATTTTTTTCATTAATTTTTTAGACATTTATGACAGTTTCTCCTTAGCAGGTACGATTTAGGCAAGTTTACCCTATGTCAGCAGATGATTTAGATGCTTTGAGCAACTTAATACGTTCTTTATACCCAGTGACGTATTAAAAAAATTCCTACGGTGGGGGGTTATTTTTATTTTATAGTTTAATTGTCGGGTTCTCGTTAATCCATACATGTGCGTCCGTTGTAAATTTAAGAATTCCAAACGTGCTCCAGACTATACTTTCTGTACGACTACTAAGTCATATCAATTAATTCATAATAATAATAATCAATAAAAAAAAAGTCAATTACTTGTAGTCAACTATTCAACTACTCATTATTGAGGTTGTTAAGAAGGAAATTTCAGTATATGAGAAGTTCGTGAAAATTTTACAGTATATTATTTGTATAATAAAGAAAATTCTGTCAAAGTTTGAAGTTAATCTCTTCTTAGTTATCGAGATAAAAAATGTCAAAGTTACGTTTTTACATTGAGGTAAATGCAAGATACGGGTTTGTCATTACTTCGACATTCAGAAATGTCATCATTACAAAAATTTGCCAAAATATTTATGAAAGTGTTACAAATAAGTGTACCAAATTTAAAAAAAGTCCTGTTTTTAGTTTCCGAGAAAATTAAGATTTTATTCTAAAAAAGAGCACAAAAGCTATCTAGATTTGATAGTTATCAAGAAAAGTTTTTTGACAAAATTTTTTAAATTAATAAAATTTAAAAATTAAAAAAAACATATTTTCTATACGACTAACATAGAATATGAGCATTCTGATTATATTTTTAAAAACAGAATATCTACATTCTCGCACGCTGTGCGAGAATAATATTCTCGCACAGTTTCATCTGACCAATCGACACAGTGCTGGTGAGTGGTGACATCTACTACTAAATTTTTGAACTGATTTTATTTACTGATCTGTCAAATTATATACATGTTACATTATATTATATGTCATATATACATCTTTCGATTTCGTTGGTAATAAATTACCAGTGGTGTTATTTGCCAATTTCCTAAGTTCCGGTAGAGTACAATTAAAAAATTCACCATCACTATCACTACCACTATCATCTTTGGACATCTTGGTTCGGTTTTATCAATTTTCAATTAAAAATTAATTTGTTTACAATAAAACAATTGAGCATAATATAACTCACTAATAACTATTATGAGTAAATTTTTTTGCCCGCGATCGATCTGAATTTTTGCACTTACATTCCTACCGATAATTCACTGCGGGTGTAATTGAAGCGAGGGGGGGAGAATTTTTTGATCAGTTTTTTGATATCTAGCGCCGTTCTTGAGCTATTACTGCGTTCCGCCACACAAACTTGAATTAGGAATAACTCAAGAACGTCGCTAGATATCGAAAAACTGAGCAAAAAATTCTTCCCCCCTCGCCTCGGTCACACCCCTAGCGTATTATCGGTAGGAATGTATGTGCAAAAATTCAGATCGATCGCGCGCAAAAAAATTATTTTTAAAAAATTATTTACTCATCTGTCAAATTAATTCAAAACTTATACAGCTTATTATTTTAATAGTCGTATAGAAAGTATAGTCTGAAACACGTTTGGAATGGCTATTCCGCACTCGTGAACTGTCACCCTCGCCTATCGGCTCGGGTGACAAACTTTTCCCTCGTGCGGAATATGCCTAATTCCAAACTTGTTGCAGAATATACTATTCATTATTTTAATTATTAAAATTTTGTTTATTTGTAGTTGGCAGTGAATACATTATCTTATGTATTTATTTAGCATAGGGCAGAGTCCCCACCACAGCTTATCCCCACCCCTCTTCTTAACAACTTTAATACATACTACAAGTAAATTATCTGCCCGTAAATTAAGTTGCAAATTCCAGAATTTATATACGATCATCGCGGGCAAAGTATTGATTTTAGGAAAAAAATGAAAGATACCTTTTCCATTGGATTCATCTTTTTCTTCGTATTGTTTTTTTCCAAATGGAGATCCGACGTTTATTAAGGGAGCTGCAGGGAAAAAAAGTTTCGAAAAGTTTGGGTCAAAAAATATAGGTGAAAACCGAATTATTTTTTTTAAATCCAGCGACAAAATTATTGCCCTTTTCGCGAGGATTTCAAATATCAAAAAAAAAATCGAAAAAAGTTGAAAAATAAGGGAGATGCGAGCGGATTCATAAAAATCGCTTAAACCCGATCATCGGGGGCGGGGGGTGACTTTTCCAACTTTTTCGATTTTTCGTGTTATATGTGCCCTCGACCACGGCCCCTGCCAAAATTTCAAATTTCCACGACCCTCGGAAGAGCCTAAACATTTTCGCATGTGGATGAATCAGCCAATGAGGTCGTCGCTGACGTCACTTCCGTTTGCTTTTCCGTCCCGTTCGCTATTTTAAATTTTAGGTACCCTGCGTTAAAAAGCTTCGCTTTAATAATACAAAGATTTAAAAAATAAGAATTGTTTGTACCAGATTCTAACCCAAATAAAATTTCACACACTTGACCCTCTTCTCAAGTGAATCTTATTTTGAACTTATTAGTGTTTTTTTTTTTGGTTTTCGAATCGCGTTAATTTTTCGTTGATCGTAGTCTAGATTTTAAATACATGACATCAATAATTTAGATATTTTACAAAAATTTCAGAAAACTTCACAAAGACTTCAGAGATTGCATAAAGACTACATGAGATTTCATAAAGACTTCAGAGATTTTATAAAAACTTCAGAGATTTCATAAAGACTTCAGAGATTTCATAAAGACTTCAGAGATTTCATAAAGACTTCAGAGATTTCATAAAGACTTCAGAGATTTCATAAAGACTTCAGAGATTTCATAAAGATTGCACAAGACTTCATAAAGACTTCACGAGACTGCACAAAGACTTCAGAGACTTCATAAGATTAGATTTCACAAAGACTTCAGAGACTTCACAAAGACTCATTATCCCCGTTCCACAGACTTCATTTAGTGATTACCCCCTCGTAAATATCACTTTGAAAACTACTGTTCAGTTTAGTTTAATAGCAAGTGTCGGCTAAAATAAAAGTTAACTAACAAGTTGTTACACTCCAAACTTAAAAATAAATTTCAAGTAAATTATGTGGTATTTAGTTTGTATGTAAAATGTGATATCAAACAAAATCTAAACAAAACAGAAAAACTATTATTACATTATGGAACAAAATAAAAATTATAAATTGAATAAAACTTGAGCAATGCGATATCAGGTCCTATTTCAAGCTTCTGTCATAAAGTATCTCTTCTTTTTCGATTTTCTTAACAATTTTCCCTCACCCTACACTGATGAAAACATAATAAATAGAAAATGAAATAGGACTACATTATTATAATATTCTGACTGTAACTTGCTTATAGTATATTTTTACGAACAGATTTATTAAGTAAAATGTGTTAAAACGATTTATTTAGATTTATTCGTTTATATTATTTCTAATGTTTCATAATAAATAGAAAATTAAAATAAGTTTTTATGATATTAACAGTTGCACTCCTAGAAAACCTGGCGGTAGTCTTCACCGCCCCTTAAAAAATGTTGCTAAATCAAAATTTCAAAATTAAGAAAAAAAATTACAAGGTTACAAAAATTTTTCATTTGGACCAGGTAGGTCTGAGTAGATGGCGTAACTATACATATTCTGAATTTAATAGCAATCGGCGTTTATCGGTACTATTCGGTACGGAACGATTTGGTTTCATTGGCTGTTGTAAAGTGTAGCGACGTACTGCTAAGGCGCGAGTTTCAAAATTATTGAAGTTATCTTGACACAGAACGTCGCGTCATTTACAACACTCACCATCATAATTATTTTTAAATTTTTAATGCATATAATTAAAGATCGCTAGTTAAGCTACGACATGATATATTTGAAATTCTAATTAATTGTGAGGTTTTAATGTAAAAGGCTTATTAACTAAATAAAAAATATACATTTGTTAACAAATCATCTTAAAAATTATATCATGTCGTTCAAAACATTATTCTCTATCCATTACAAGAAAAATCGTCGTAATATCTTTAGCCAATTTTGCTGTGTAATTGACGTTTTGAAAAGTTCCGTAAAATCGCACCCATAAAGTGAAGTGTTTAATGTTGAATTGTTTTCAGAAAAACTTATAACTGATCTGAGATTCAAAAGCAAGCAAAATTAAAATTTTATAAGAAGTTTCGTCGCTGTTAATGACTACGCTATAGCCGGAATATTTTTATATTGCTTATAATAAGGGAAACTAACAAGATATCATAATTATTCAACAAACCACATCATAACATATTATAGGAGCATTACCTTCACTCTATTTGTAGATTTTTAGATAAAACCTTTAAAACGTAATTAAAACTTCTAGATTTTTAAATATCTAAAACTTTAAACAAACAAAAATTTTATATACCGAAGCCAGGTGGGAAAATTTGTTCCCTTTCCCCTCTTCAGTTCACATACAAACGAACGCCTATGGCTATTATTATTGACCGTTAAAATTGACATAATAATCATTCACAAAGTACATATTTTCGAATCTAATTTAATTAGAACAAAGTTCTTAAAAAAATTTAATATAATTATATGAGTAAGTGTTATAATATGTAGCACTATATATAAATAATAGGTACGTCATGATTATGGTGTCCTAGCTCGTGGTATATTTCGGCGACACGATTCAGTTGAACGGATGCTGATATAAAATAAATAAATTTTTTTTATATACTCCTACTAGATAGGAGCGCATTTGGATATCCCGCCACAGCATCGTAGGTTAAAAATTTTAAAGTCAATCACAAATTACTAATTTGGTTTCCCTATTTTAAATGAATTTTTGAAAACGTGATTGAATCGCTTGAATTTAATTTTTTACTATTAAAAAATAAATTAGAAAACTGAGTAGTAGTGGGGGTACCTATTTTTAAAATATATAGGTACTTTTTAAGCGAGGAGCCTTGTAGGTCCGCGATTTGGGCTTTATTTGGTCAGCCTATACCATATAAAAAATAATATCTTAGATGTATAAAGGTTGTATGTAATCCCCGATTATAAAGGTATATCTTATTTTTGATTTTGTATTAAATTAAATAACATTATAAGTTAGTATATATAACTATAATATTTTTCCATGCAAAAAATGCATATTAGTACATAGTACCTATGTACCTACCTATTAAATATAAAATATTTTTTTATAAATAAAATTTATAAAAAATTTGTGTAGCTCCCTCCCCCTATTTTATGACAACATGTAATGACAAATAATAATAGGTAATTAATAGCTAATAAATGTAAATAAAACATTTTAAAATTAACAATTTTTGTTTTCTGTTGTGCCACTAGGTAATCTTCTAAATTATTAGAAAATTATTAAAGTACCTATCTTAAGGGTACAAGACAGAATATTTTAATAATTATATTACATAAATTTCACAATAACCTAAAATGCTTAGGAAAATAAAATTTTATGTCGCCTCCTTAGCTGAAATTCAGTAATATTAAAAGTTCACTTTCTGTCAATCAATTCTCAAGGTTAGGTGTCAATTTGTTTTTAAAGTAAAAGATAGGGGCGGCAGTACTTTGTTTTGTCAATAATTATTATTTTCATGATTGATGATTTTGCCGTCCTTGACAATTGTAAAATTTTCACGAGAAAACGGCCACTTGCTCCTAGCGCCGGACCTGCAAGGTAGGTACAAAGTAGGTAGTTCAAGAGTAAAATGGATCAGCTGCGATGTTGCATTTACATTTGAATTAAATTGCTAACCAACTTCAATTTGATATTTAGTTTCTTAGGAATTAGGATATTTTTCTTTTTAATCATCGCGTACAAATAATGTAAATTTAAAAAAAGAATTAATTAGGTGACTCATGTAATAAAATATGGGTAGTGCCGGTAAATTTCGGTTATTATTGTTTTAAATACGTATAATAAAATAATAGCTATTGTTATTTATAATGCTCTATTTCAAATACTATACGTTTATAACTCACCTAAATTTTTAACAATAACAGAACAAAATTAATAAAATAAAAAAACACGACTCGACAAAACAACAACTTTGAGAGAACAGATTCGTTTTTAAGTATGGTCGTGCAATTTGCTACAGGTCAAATACTGCATAAAGAGCCAAATTTTCCTGTTACATAGTTATTATTGTGCAATAAACATATTTTTTCACATTACACGTTTACTTTATTAAAAATTGCACCCTCTGCCAGTGGATATGCTGTGAATATTTTATCAACAGGTCTCCCAATGTTTCGTCTGATTTTTAGAATTAGAGAAATCTAATCAATACAAACTGCATTCTAATAATGAACTTCAATACTAATTATTGTTAACGAAAAATCTCAAAAATGAAAACAATGTGATAATAAATAATAAGGAATTTTTCAAAAATAAAAAAACATTTATTTAGAGCGGTGGTTCTCAACCGGAGTGTCGCATCACTGATTGCTGTATTAGGCCAAGCAATAGGTATATTTGCCTGGAAAAAAATCCCGGAGTTTTGAAACTTTGTGGGCTGGTACAAGTTTATGACCTAATTAAAATGTTAAATTTGCGACCTCAGAAAGCCGCCGCTCGCGCCGCCATCTTGTAAAAATGGCGCCCAAAATCAGTTTTTCAGCTATATCTCCTTTTCAGTACTCCCTAGGTAAAAAATAGTTATGATAAAAATTGAAGAGAGAAAAATTGTCTACAATTTTGATACATAACATTTTTCTGTGTGATTAATGGATTAAGAGTAACATTTATATAAGTCAAAGAAAGTTCTTTTAAATAGATTAAATAATACACTTGCTTGAGGCCCGCCAATGCACGTTTATCGCCTATTTAGTACCTACTATTTACTTATTCGATATTAAACTGTATAGTAGCAGTATGCTGTACTATTAATTATTACCTACAGAAGGCGGCGTATTTCATCCCCCCCTTTCGGTTTGTCCACTAGACGAAAGCAGCGCGAAATTGATCCAGATCAATTCAGTCGATTGTGCGTGTCTTTACCACGAGGGTATTGTTTCGTTGTACATTTTTGTTTTGAAAATTTCATGTGATTAAGATTTTCTGTTGTTTATTGTAGGGGTTGTGACAAGGTTCAAGATATTGGCTCTGTTGTAATTGCAACTATAATGGGCAACGATTTTGACTTATTGTTAGTTGAATTCAAACGTAAGGACAGAATCATTCCCACGGACTTAGCAATTACTTTTACATGGTGGGGGTTCGACACTGTACTTTACAAAGGTAAACTAGCTTTTGCCAGTGACTATTCCTCAATGCCATAAAAAGTCAGAGCTGTAAACCCCAATAAAATCAATCAAATGGAAATTAAAAATAACCATAACCATGTTAAAATTCGTATAATAAAAAGTGGTTATTTGGCTAATGTTTGCGTTGTTAACCGCCCTCCCTTATATACGCCCGTGGTCTTTACCCTTGGGAACAGCAACATTACAATATTGTTGAAGTAGCTGTTCCTATTGATCAACTACTAAAGAATCAGACGAAGAGTTACAACAATACCTTCAATATGAACTTGCTCCTTTTCTCTTGTCGCTTTTTCCGAGGAAGGAATGAGAAAAAGTATAAAATCGTTATAAGGTCTTTACACCACTTCCGAGTGATATGCAATTTGGAAGCAGGGTTTACATGGGTATATTATATAATATGTTGAATTTCTGCTTCATAGAGTTGTATGACAGTGCAACGAATCTCTTACTGCTATTGCATACATTATAATGCAGCAAATAAAGACACAAAAAATGTAGAACGTCTTCTCCGATATAAAAACCAAACATCTACATATATAATTTTTGATGGATGGATGATCACAACATATTCTCAATTCAGATTTCGTGCCAACGAACACAACAAAAGTCGTCTTATCACATTGATTAAAGAGCAGTTTATATCGACCTTCTTGTACGTTTAGTTGGACTAGCAAATAATCATCCAAATGTATATTTCGTACAATCAGGCAAGGGAAAAACTTCAGAACAAATTTACTCTGTAGAAAGTCTATAAGAACCAAGAGTAGTGGACAATATATTGTTTTTACACGCGTTTAGC
The DNA here is from genome assembly GCA_963170105.1 of Cantharis lateralis. Lineage (NCBI taxonomy): Eukaryota > Metazoa > Arthropoda > Insecta > Coleoptera > Cantharidae > Cantharis > Cantharis lateralis. The sequence continues at coordinate 24,374,246 of OY720629.1, forward strand.
GGCTGCAACACGACATCTGCCATTTTTAATCACGGTATGAACAAATTTCTTAAGATGATTTCGAAATTCCCTGAATTAAATGAAACTGTTCCAGTATTTAAGGAAAAAAGTGCAGACATTAACGCCATTCCAGCAGTAGGAGAAAACTTTTTATGTAGACTTGACGAAGAATCGCAAAAATGTATCTCTGGATTTTATCCGATATCAGCAGTTTGAAAGATTGGCGACGAAAAGTACGGTTAACCTTGATTCACTTCCCCCATAGCAGAGGCTGCAAAACAACTTTCCTTCCAAACCTATCATTAGATTCAGACCTGGTACAGCATTGAAGAAAGTCCGGAAGAATGGGGATAAAAAAAGTAAGTCTGGATCTATACCAGTTAAAACAACAAAAAATCCTTCTCCAGGAAAGTAAATGCAGAAAAGATTCTTGCGATAACGTTGCTCAAATTGTAACCGATTCTGAAGACAAAGATCTAGACGATTATGATCCATCTATGGACATCTGATGTAAGGGAAGACGATTCCGGGGAAGAGGGAATAAACATATTCACAGCCACTGTGTAGACGTAACCAAATCTGGTCCATCCACAGAGTCGTAACAAAGAACGCAATAACTGTTTATTAAACATACAAAATAAATGTGAATTAGGCCTTGGAGACCACTATTAGAAAAACGCGGTGGGTACTCTACCTCATATGAAATGAGTATAATGGATAGAAATGAGGCCGGAAATAAGTATAAGTAATATTTACTGAATAGGTAAACAAATAACGGGCCTTATCACGTTGTCAGGGAGGAATTTGTAAAATTTGACTATAATCCTCTTCATTTATATCCATATAACTCCTAAAATATTGATCGCATAAAAAAAAGAATTTCACGGAACTTGTAGAGAATCTTCTGGTCTATAATTCTTCTAATAACAATTTTTTGTCTAGGAGGTACTGAAAGATAAATATGATCAAAAAACTGATTTTCGGCGCCATTTTATCAATATGGCGGCTCTAGCGGCGGCTTGCCAAGGTCGCAAATCATGTATGTAGTTGAGGTCATACATATGTACTTAACCGCTAAGTTTCAAAACTCCGGTATTTTTTTCCAGCTGGAACACTTTTGACTCCCCTATTGCCTGGCCTATATGCTGTTATGCGTTCTTTTTTATTTTTAAGAAAATTACATGAAAAACACGTTGTATTTGCATTTGATTACACATTTAAACCAAATAACATGGTTAATCGCGTGGCGACGCAGCTTTAATATTTAGTCATCTCCGTAGAGCCGGATTAAGAGGGGGGGGCTAAGGGGTCTGCAGCCCCGGGCCTCCAAATTTCTAGAGGCCTCAAAAAATTGAAACAATAAAATTTTAATTAAAAAAAAAAAATTGCTGAACTCTTTCTTAAAGTAAGAAAAACATGCTTTTAAAATGTTAAGGGGGAACGCCACTGTGAGAGCTGAAAAAATTGTTAATTTTCAAGAATTTTTTTCACAGGATTAACTAATTATTAAAAGAATCGTATTGTTATTATTTAATTAAGTATATATTAAGCTTGTTTTATATAAATTTTCATCAAACAATTTCAAAAATTTACCAAGTTATAAGCTTTAATTTAAAAATTAAAAAATAATTTTTCCTCCATTGTCCCAATGCGTCACCCTAATTATCAAACCTCGTAACTCCAAATTCATAACTTTAAGGTTAGAGAACATGGAATTACGAGTTTTAATTGGAGCGCTGGGCGGAATGGAGTTACGAGGTTTTCTATTCTTTCCCTTATATAAAAACAAAATTATGTGCAGTAACAAGGTTTTCCCCATTTATAGAGTATTTTTTCCTCTAACAAATGGCATCAAAATCTCATTTTTTATCAAAAATGGAGTTACGAGGTTTGATAATTAGGGTGACGAATGGTTTCGTAGTGTAGGGTTGTCTGAAAAAACAAAACAAAATTTTTTCAATATTATTTTTTAATTTTTTACGAAATGACGACTGATTGAAATTTTTTTAATTTTTCAAGCTTATTTTTTTGTATTCAAGCAGCTTGAAAATATAATAATTCTCAAACTATAAATAATCTGCTACGTATAGACTTAGCCATTGTAATTACAAAACATCTCAAAAATAAAATTGAAAATCGGTTTATTAGTTTTCAAGTAATCGTTGAGACAAGTTTGAAAAATGTCGTTTTTGAGAAAACAGGTTTCAAGTTTTTTGTTGCGTTTTTCTTGATTAACTTATATCTTTCTTAAAATATTGATATTTACAGTAAACTATCAAGTCCCGGGCCATATGATGGTTCTTTATTGTCACCTCCAGTGACGTCGTTAACTTTATTAATTTTTTTAATATCTGACCTATTGTAATAAATGCGACGCCGTTATTAAAGATGCTACATATTCTTTTTAAAGTGTATGTAACTCAGTCAGTTTTCATAATTTTAATTTAAAATTTTAAGTATAGTACATATTTTTGAATGCATATAATACTTTAAAAACATCTAAAAAACTTTTTTTTTGTTTTTCGAATTTTCAGTGGCGCGGCGTTCGCCTTAATGTACATACACCTGTGTTATATAAAAAAAAGTTTAATAACGTACATTATGTATAATAATTATTATTTTTAAAAAAATTTTACATTTGATCTAAGCGCAGTTGACCTTGAAAAATCAAAAATTTTCGGCTGCTGCGCATTTTTTAAAAACATGTAAGGCCAAAAGGCCTCTAGAAAAGTTACCCCAGGTCTCACATATCCTTAATCCGGCTCTGCATCATATTGATATGTATGTTTTCCTTTTCAAATAATTCCAAAGGTTTTATTCGGAAAAACACAAATCCTCAAAACATTTGCCCGACTAACTTAGATTTAAATAAGGCTTCTTCATATACTGTGTATAGAAGCCTAAAATGCAATATAACTTTATTAAATGGGAATGTTGAATAAAATTGTATGCCGGTATGCAGCTGTCCGTTTATCACATAAAAATTTCTTACATTAATACAGTAAAATTTCACCATGAACCAATTCAACTTCCAATAATTATGGTTTCAATTTCTTCTCTTTTCTTATTATACGCAACATGTTCAGTTTCCGTTTTATTTTAAGTTTTCAAATACATGTTCCAAATTTTTCAATCCCATAACATATCATTTTATGCTCAATTAAAACAACTTCTTATCATAAAAAGCATTTTTAATTTTAAATAATATCAAAACTCATTCATCAAAACTAGACTAGCAAAATTTAGTCCTCCGATCGTTCATATTCTTGGCAAAAGTTTCTTATTATATTCTTATATATTGCATTATTATTTAATTATTCAATTACAAATCTTAATAAATTTTTCATACTTGCAACTTTACTTTATAAATCTAGCAATTTATTGATTCCGCCAGCTAGGTGGCGCTAGATGAACTAACTAGCAGGAATTACAAAATTCACAAATTAAAACTAAAATTTTACAAATAAATTTTTTTTTTCGAGAAACATAACTCAACAATTCACTCACCCCCCGCCCGTACATAAAAGAACACGACATTTTTATGAGAATTTGGAAAAATACACGACAATATATATATTTTTGGACTCTCTAAAGCGTAATGTTTAGATTACCATTATTTCAACAAAATTTATAAAATTTAACATTTTTTATTAAAAAAATTTAACTTACAGCTCCACCAACGTTAGAACCGACCTGAAGGGCCGTGTAGGCGCTGCTAAAATTTAATATGTCACTCAGATGAAGAAGTGTTTCGGCGCGAATATTTAAAATCCATAAATTATTTTGTCAAATTGCAGTCAATTTATGACGATTTGTTCTAAATAGAATACTGTTTTTGTTGACAATAAAGCTCAAATATAAATAACATGAAACTGAATAAAGCAAATAATCACGACAAATGTAAACACTCGCAATGATTTGTAACTTTTAGAACAGAATGTAGTACTTGAGAAATAACTCGACGTTCATTGTTCATTCAAATTTTTATCAAATTAGTTGGCATATTTTCCACGTCCTTTACTTTTTATTAATTGTTTTATGGAGAAATCTAATATCTGATTATTATGTTTGCTTATTTATGTTCCTCCTTTTTTCTATATTTTGTTTTGTTTATTAATAATATCATACTGTACATAATAACAGATTTTTAATGATTTTAAACCTATAATATCCCAAATAAGCACAGCACAGGTAAATCAAAGTAATCGAATATCTGTGAGATCCGCCATTAAAATATTATTGTTCTCCGATTATTTAATTTAACTATTTTTTTAATAATTTTTTGTTTTCATTAAATTATTATAGAATTAATTTAAAATGTTTTGAAATTATATTAGTTAGATTAGCATACATTTTCATCCTACCTAACTTGTGTGGTCAAAGTAATTTATTGTAAGTTAACTTGTGAATAGAACACAGTTATTGCCGAACGAAGAAAAACTGCACTAGTTCTTATTGAGTGCTTCTTTGATTTTAACGTCCGAAACGGACCCCCCCCCCAACACCATTTGTACAGCCCCGTGCCCCGAACATAAAACATTATAAAGTACTCTTATGGGCTTTCCAGAAATACAAATAAGAAAAAACGAAATCTTGGTTTTATTAGTCCTAACCATAAAAAGCTATATCTTTAAAAGAGTGAACATTTATATTAAATAAATTCGTCTTAATCGGCATGATATCTAACCCACGAGTAGACTTTGCAGATACCCCCTTTATATGGTTTTTCCTTTTTATATGACTGTGCCCATTAGTGCCGTGTTTTATTACAAAAAAACTGCAAAAATTCAAGAATCTGAAAAAGTTTGAGTACTCCTGCCTTATGGATGTGTTGACTTATTATTGTTTAGTTGGCAATGCTATCAATTTTTAACCTACAAAAGATGCGGCTTGTAAACTAATGTAAAAACGTTCGTAAACGTATATTTCTCATTAGTATAAAATTGGGTCGATTCTTTTAGTGAAGTTTTCTTCTGCAATTTTGAATTGCTGTGTAAAATCGTGTTAAACCATGGCAGACGCAGCTGCCCGTCAGCAGCAATACGAGTATAAAGCAGTAAGTATCAATTTCTAGTTTAACATAATTGTCAACTTTCTTTTTAATGTATGATTTGTTTCGTTAAAAAGCAATTTTTAGTTTAGTAAAGTTTATTGTTATATTTTAGAATTCGAATCTCGTTTTGCAAGCCGATGTGCGACTTATTGAACGTCGAGGACGTGATGAAGCAACCGGAGAAGTTGTATCTCTTGTCGGCAAACTTGGTGGTACTAAAATGGGCGATCGGGCTCAAAAAACAAAACCAGGGAATACAGAAGAAAAGAAGGAGAAGTAAGTTATGTAATATTTTTTTACCTAGACACTTTTGGGTAAATATTTGGCAATATTCGAGGGGGGGAAAATTTTACAAAATACATACGTCAATCAATGTTTATGGCTTATAGAATTTTATTCTAGATAATTCAATAAAAAAATATTTTTTATTCATTTACCTTTTCTCTAAAATTCCCTCCACTTAAAATTTAAAAAAAAATTAATTAAAAAATTAAATATTTCCATGCAGAGAAGGTGTCAAATAGCATTAACAGTAAATTATTAATAATAATAATAATAAAGTTTATTTTTTTTAATAGCCGCAAAAGACGCGCCGAAACACAGTTACATTCAGCAGGAGCTAATATACTTTCTGAAGGAACGGACGATTTGGTTTTTGTAAATTATTACAAACCAAAAACTCAAGAGACAAGACAGACATACGAAGTACTTTTGAGCTTTTTGCAGGAAGCTCTTGGAGATGAACCAAGAGATATACTGTGTGGAACAGCTGACGAAGTATTAGTTGTATTAAAAAATGACAGATTAAAAGATAGGGAAAAGAAAAAGGAGACCGAGCAGTTGATCGGTATGTATTGATACAACAATTTAGTAAAAATAATGTCAATTAGAATCATCTAAATTGAGTGGTTAAATTTTAATAATATAACTAATTTTTCTAGGTACCATTGCCGAAGAACGATTTGCCCTATTAGTTAATTTGTGTAAAAAAATCACTGATTATGAATACAATGATACAAAAACAAATTTGATGGGTGAAGAGAATATTGAAGATGGAATTGGGGTTCAATTTGGAGAATCGGAAGAAGAGGACGATGAAGATGTTTATGGTGAAGTACGTGAAGAAGGCGATGATGAAGATGAAGGGGAAGAGGCACGTGAAGATGTAGCGATTCATGCTGAAAATTTAGGTGGTGTAGATGAAATGAAAAAGGAAAAATCATTACATCCTTTGGATATTGATGCATATTGGCTTCAACGACAGCTTTCAAAATTTTATGATGATGCAATGGTATCACAAGCAAAAGCAGGAGAAGTCCTCAACGTTCTTAAAGATGCCAGCGATGACAGAGATTTGGAAACTCAATTGGTTCTTTTGTTGGGTTATAATGGATTTGATTTTATAAAATTGCTGAAAAAGTATAGAGAAATGAGTAAGTAGTTGTACTTTATATAATTTTAATATTATTTCTTTAATTGTTTACTTTTTTGTTTAGTTTTATACTGTACACTGTTGGCAAAATCTCAAAGTGACTCAGAACGTCAAGCAATTCGAGATCGTATGGCTGAAGATGTTTCATTAGCTAGAATATTACGTCACCTTGATACTGGAAAAAATGAAGATGACGAAAACAATTCCAAGCTGCGATCGTCTCGTAGGAAAGATATGAATGATGATGCTGACACTCCTGTTGGTTCTCAAGTGGCTGGTTCAAGAAAACTTGTTAATTTGGAAGACTTGGTATTTGCACAAGGATCACATTTTATGCCTAACAAATGCTGTAATTTGCCATCTGGCTCTTTCCGACAACAGAAAAAAGGTTATGAAGAGGTACATGTGCCTGCTTTAAAACCTAAACCTTTTGCTGATCTAGAAAAACTAATTCAGATTGAGCAACTACCTACTTACGTTCAACCTGTATTCGATGGATTTAAAAGTTTAAATCGTATACAAAGTAGATTATACAAAACTGCTCTCGAATCTGATGAGAATCTTCTATTATGTGCTCCAACTGGGGCAGGTAAAACAAATGTTGCCCTATTATGTATGATGAGAGAAATTGGAAAACATATTAATGCTGATGGAACAATCAATGCCGATAGTTTCAAAATAATATATGTTGCACCAATGAGATCTTTGGTACAAGAAATGGTAGGAAATTTTGGAAAACGCTTATCAACTTACAACATAACAGTTTCAGAATTGACCGGAGATCATCAATTAACCAGAGATCAAATTGCAGCATCTCAGGTTATTGTTTGTACTCCCGAAAAATGGGATATTATTACTAGAAAAGGAGGCGAAAAAACTTTTACGTCATTAGTGCGCTTGATTATTATTGATGAAATTCACTTGTTGCATGATGAAAGAGGACCCGTTTTAGAAGCTCTAGTTGCAAGAACGTTTCGAACTATTGAGTCGACTCGGGAAGATGTTCGATTGGTTGGTTTATCTGCAACCTTGCCCAATTATGAAGATGTTGCCAAGTTTTTGAAAGTTCAAAGTACCGGCATGTACTATTTTGATAATAGCTTTCGACCCGTTGCATTGGAACAGCAATACATTGGAATTACGGAAAAGAAAGCTACCAAACGATACCAAGTTATGAATGAAATTGTTTATGAAAAAACCATGGAGCATGCAGGACGAAATCCTGTACTAATTTTTGTTCATTCCAGGAAAGAAACTGGAAAAACTGCTAGAGCAATAAGAGACATGTGTTTGGAGAAGGATACGTTGGGTCAATTTTTACGAGAAGGTTCAGCTTCGATGGAAGTTTTACGAACAGAATCAAATCAGGTTAAAAATCAAGAGTTGAAAGAATTACTACCATATGGTTTTGCAATACATCATGCTGGAATGACTCGTCTTGACAGGACACTGGTCGAAGATTTATTTGCCGATCGTCATATTCAAGTGTTAGTTTCAACTGCCACTTTGGCGTGGGGTGTAAATTTACCTGCACATACTGTAATTATTAAAGGCACACAAATATACAATCCAGAAAAAGGTCGTTGGGTGGAATTAAGTGCTTTAGATGTATTGCAAATGTTGGGGCGTGCTGGTAGACCTCAATATGATACCAAAGGAGAAGGTATTTTAATTACAAATCACAGTGAATTGCAATACTACCTTTCGTTATTAAATCATCAATTACCAATTGAATCACAGATGGTTGCTAAGTTACCAGATATGTTAAATGCTGAAATTGTTCTTGGTACAATTCAAAATTTAAAAGATGCAGTTGCTTGGTTGCAGTATACATACCTATGTATTCGAATGAAAAAGCAACCATCACTTTATGCACTATCTTATGAAAAAACTGAACAAAATGATGTATTTGAGCAACACCTTGCCGATTTGATTCACACTGCAGCTTCACTATTGGATAGAAGTGGTTTAATTAAGTATGATAGGAAGAGCGGAAACTTTCAAGTCATCGAATTGGGTCGAATTGCCTCGCATTATTATTGCACCCATGAAACTATGTCAACGTATAATCAACTTCTTAAATATACTTTGAGTGAAATTGAACTCTTTAGAGTATTTTCGTTATCTGGTGAATTTAGACATATTGCTGTTCGTGCCGAGGAAAAAATGGAACTTCAAAAGTTAATGGAACGTGTACCCATTCCTATTAAAGAGAGCATAGAAGAGCCAAGTGCAAAAGTTAACGTTCTTTTGCAAGCATACATTTCGCAATTAAAACTAGAAGGCTTTGCATTGATGTCTGATATGATTTTTATACAACAATCAGCTTCACGATTAATGAGAGCTATTTTTGAAATAGTTTTGTACCGTGGCTGGGCTCAATTGGCTGATAAAACTTTATCTTTGTGTAAAATGATAGACAGACGTATGTGGCAATCCATGTCCCCTTTAAGACAGTTTAGAAAAATGCCAGAAGAAATTGTCAAGAAGATTGAGAAAAAGAATTTTCCTTGGGAACGATTATATGATCTTAAGCCTAACGAAATTGGCGAGTTAATTCGTGTGCCAAGATTAGGAAAAACCATACATAAATATGTGCATCAATTTCCTAAATTAGATTTATCAACTCACATACAACCTATTACGAGATCCACACTTAGAGTTGAGCTAACCATAACTCCAGATTTTCAATGGGATGAGAAACTGCATGGATCGTCGGAAGCGTTTTGGATTTTAGTTGAAGATGTTGATTCAGAAACAATACTCCATCACGAATACTTTTTGCTTAAGTCAAAATTTGCTCTAGATGATCATCTCATTAAATTTTTTGTTCCGGTTTTCGAACCTTTACCTCCTCATTACTTTTTACGTATTGTTTCCGATCGCTGGATTGGTTCTGAAACACAGCTGCCAGTTTCCTTTAGGCATTTGATTTTACCTGAGAAAAATTTTCCACCGACTGAATTGCTTGATTTGCAACCTTTGCCTGTAACGGCTTTAAGAAATTCCAAATTTGAATCTTTGTATAAGTTTCCACAATTTAATCCAATTCAAACTCAGGTGTTTAATGCAGTTTACAATAGCGATGAAAACGTTTTTATTGGAGCTCCCACTGGGTCGGGAAAAACCACCATAGCCGAATTTTCTGTGTTACGTTTATTCCAACAAAATCCAGAAGGACGTTGCATTTACTTGGTACCTAGAGATGCTTTAGCCGAGCTAGTATTTGCAGATTGGCACAATAAATTTGGTCAGTTGCTTGGGAAAAAAGTTGTTCTGTTAACTGGAGAAACAGGAACGGATTTAAAATTATTGGCTAAAGGACAGGTTGTAATATCTACAGCCGAAAAATGGGACATTTTATCTAGAAGGTGGAAACAAAGAAAAAATGTTCAAAATGTTCACTTATTTATAATCGACGAACTTCATCTTATTGGAGGCGAAGATGGACCAGTTATCGAAGTTGTTTGTTCTCGGATGCGTTACATTTCTTCACAAATTGAAAGACCAATTCGTATAGTCGTCTTATCTGCTTCTTTAGCAGATTATAAAGATGTTGCGCAATGGCTGGGTTGTAATACAAATGCAACATTTAATTTTCATCCTAGTGTTCGTCCAATACCGTTGGAATTACATGTTCAAGGCTTCAATATTAGTCACAATGCTTCGCGTTTGATAGCCATGTCAAAGCCAGTTTACAATGGTATAATAAGGCATAGTGCACACAAACCAGTTATTATTTTTGTTCCAACAAGAAAACAAGCAAGAATCACGGCCATTGACATACTCACTTACACCTCCGCCGATAAACAACCACAGAGATTTTTCCATGCCGAAGAGGAGGATATTAAACCATTTTTGGATCGTATGTCAGATAAAACATTAAAAGAGACATTGTCTCAAGGTGTAGCTTACATGCACGAAGGTTTAACTGCAAGTGACCACAGATTGGTAGAGCAGCTGTTTGATTCAGGTGCAGTTCAAATTGCTGTCGTAACTAGAGACCTCTGCTGGGCGGTTAACATATCAGCACATCTTGTTGTAATTATGGACACCCAATTCTATAATGGAAAAGTTCACGCTTATGAAGATTATCCTATAACCGATGTTTTGCAAATGGTTGGTAGGGCGAACAGACCAGAATCAGAAGATTCCGATTCAAAATGTGTTCTCATGTGTCAGAGTTCAAAAAAAGATTTTTTCAAGAAATTTTTAAATGATTCGCTTCCTGTTGAGGTATGTATTAAATTTTTAAATAGAAAAAATATCAAATTCCTTGTTAGGTGACAAAAAATAATTTTCATGTTATAATATTGTAATAGCCCCCTATAATTTAAAATATCAAAAAAATATTCTTACAAGGACGGTTTTAAAATGATAAAATATTATTTTAGTTCATTGAAACAAGAGGAAAATATTTTAAATAATCTTTTCTTTTTAATATTGCAGAGTCATTTAGACCATAGACTTCACGATCATTTCAATGCAGAAATTGTTACTAAAACGATAGAAAATAAGCAAGAAGCAGTTGATTACTTAACATGGACATTTTTATATAGAAGATTAACACAAAATCCTAATTATTATAATTTACAAGGTGTAACTCACAGGCATTTGTCCGATCATTTATCTGAACTCGTTGAAAATACATTGTCCGATTTAGAACAGTCTAAATGTATTAGCGTAGAAGAAGAAATGGATTGTTTACCTTTAAATTTGGGCATGATTGCTGCATATTATTATATTAATTATGCAACTATTGGTAAGTGTTTGATTTGAAAAATAATTTCAAAATTTCGTTAATTCTTGTTTTCTTTTTAGAATTATTTAGTTTATCGCTTAACAGTAAAACAAAAATACGTGGATTGCTTGAAATTATTTCATCTGCTGCAGAATATGAAGATATTCCAGTTCGACATCACGAAGACAATTTGTTAAGAAGTCTTGCACAACGTTTACCAAATAAATTAACTGGAGCAAATGGAGGCCAACCTAAATTTAATGATCCTCATGTTAAGACAAATCTTTTGTTACAAGCACATTTGTGTCGTATCCAGTTGGGTGCAGAACTTCAAGGAGATACAGAAGTTGTGTTGAGTAAAGCCATTCGATTAATTCAAGCATGCGTCGATGTGCTAAGTTCAAATGGATGGTTATCACCTGCAGTGGCTGCTATGGAATTAGCACAAATGGTTACACAAGCAATGTGGGGTAAAGATTGTTATTTGAAACAATTACCTCACTTTAATAATGAAATAATTAAAAGATGCACAGATAAGGTAACTGTTCTTTCTTGTCCACTTTTTCAATTTATTAAACTGCTTGTTTGTAATATAGGGCGTTGAGACAGTATTTGATATAATGGAGTTGGAAGATGAAGATCGTTCGAAATTATTGCAACTTACAGACATTCAAATGGCAGATGTAGCACGGTTTTGCAATCGTTATCCGAATATAGAGTTAAATTACGAAGTATTGGATAAAGACGTTATTCACTCGGGCTCCTCAGTGAATGTTGCCGTGCAACTGGAACGTGAAGATGAAGTCAGTGGACCTGTTATTTCACCCTTCTTCCCTCAGGTAAATTTATTTGTTTACTTTATTGATTTGTATTACAAATAATTTTTGTTTTTTAGAAACGTGAAGAAGGTTGGTGGGTAGTAATTGGTGACCCAAAGAGTAATTCTTTATTATCGATCAAGAGACTTACACTTCAACAAAGAGCTCGTATTAGGTTAGATTTTGTTGCACCTAGTCCCGGAATTCACAATTACACTTTATATTTTATGAGTGATGCTTATTTGGGTTGTGATCAGGAATATAAATTTTCTATTAATGTTGGAGATTTTGAGTCGAGTGGCAGTGATTCAAATTAAGATTTTGGTAATCTTTTAAGTTATGTCAATTAATTTTATTTTATATTTTTTGTAAATGTATATATTCAATAAAATATTATACTTTTACATATAATTCAAAAAAAAATCTAAAATAATTAATAATAATAATAGATATACTATTATGCTTTTAATTACTTTATCGTCTTTATAAAATATAGGTTACTTGTATAAGATTGATTTTTATAATTTTACTCGAAAATTGTATACATGTAAAAAAAATAATAACGGTAAATTGGTTAAGAATTAAATTAGTTATTATTAAATGATGTATTTTTAATTGAAATTGGTTAAAAAATAAATTCCACCCTATAGATAGGGTTAGCATACTGGAAAACCTGGAAAGTCATAGAATTGGAAATCGTTTAAATTTGATCGGAAAACTTTGGATCAGGGAAAATTCTTTATAATATTGGTAAATAAATTATAATACCCAGTTGCACTAACCATAATCGGTCCGTTAAATCGGCCGATTGACCGTAAATCAAAGCTTTCGTGTTGCTAGCAGATTTTACTCTGAATCCTTTCATATTTTGTTTTTCGATTTGGTCAAAATTACAAAGTCCGAAAACTACATTATGGAGGTATCGCTATTTTTACTGTATTTGATTTCTTTAATGACTAGGTTAATGTTGGATGTGCTTTTACAAAATTTTTGCTGTCAGGTAAATGAAAAAAATTGACTAATCTGTATTAAATTAAATTAAAATTAAATAGCCGAAAAAAAAGCTGTTTAAAATGTACATAGAACTTCAAAACTTCTTCCAGGCATAGCTATTGACAACAAGATGAAAAAGTGAACCTACCAAGTTTTTGCAGTAACCCGACGATATATTACGGTGTCCATTCCGGAGCTGACGAGATGTCACAAGACCAAGATTGTAAGGGGGTTGTGCGATAATATCTTTAGGCCCGAGAAACAAATTATTTGGAAAAAATAGAAACACGGTCACAATTACAAAGTGCACAAATTTAGGCTATAATAAAGAAATTTCAATTTAAAGGAATAAAAAAAAAAAAAAAGTTAGTTAATTTTAAATTCATGTAACTAAAATTCAATTGCCTGGAGGGATTAACAAAAAATTAAAAATAGATTTCTGAGGAAACAATAAAAACGGGAAGTTAGTGAATTTTTGCTCGAGAGGTGTACCGGTTCATGTTGGATTTGGGTTTTGAGAGACGTGATTCGAAGGAAACAATAAATAACCTCTGTGGAGAAGTTTATTTTTAATTGTTATAATTTCGATGTGTGAAGAATCAAAACGAAGCTTCGAATAAAGGCAAATAGAAGGATTTGGAGATTTAAAGAAATACTAGAGAAACTTGGCAAGAAAAAGGAAGCAGAACGTGGATGTCCTCGAAGATAGGTGATTACAGCTTTATTAACTTTTTGTGCGCGAAATTCAGCAAAAAATATTGGTGTAACTATATAAACCTTAATGTCTATTAGAATCAATAAATAAAATCTTCTTCGAGTGCTTGACCGATTCGATCGTTAGCGACCTTCTTTCTTATTATACATTATATATTATGTATGTGTTGTGCGTCAGATGTTATCGCATACATAAGGGACCTACTGCTTAACGTGGGCTCCGAACCACGGAAGTGAATACACTTCATTTATAAGGCTTTTCTTGAGAGATTACACCTCGGTGGTTTCCCGTTGCCTTCCGAGGGGAGACGGTCGTAAATAAAGTTTCAACCGCACCCGGAATCGAGCCGGGTATATGGCATCCATCTGCAGTCACGCTCTTAACCGTCGAGCCTACAACCGTCTCACAATAAATAAAATAAATTTGTAAAATCAATTTTATTGAAATTTCGTCAGTGAAAGTATATCAAGACGATGGTTCTAGAGAATCCAAAGATTTGAAAATAAAAATTAAAAAATTGATATAAGGTGGGGTGGGATAAGAACGTTTTTGGGGCAAGTGCGACTCATGCCATTTATATTAGCAACGGAAACCGAACAGGGGGTGGCCTCCTTTAGGGAATTGTAAGAAGTCACTGATACATGAATGTAAAGATAATACAGATCGCTAATTCAACTTACTATTGTAGCTGCTACCACATGTGAACATAACGTTTCTATAAAATTACTTCAGCGTTTATTAAACTTGGTTTTAGTTTAAAATATTATTATAAAATTTAATGCTGAAGAGTTGGAGTAGTTATTTATAATTTCGTGTAATCTGAAATCAATTAAGCAATTAAGTGTGCTGAATTTTTTGTAGAGTTGTGTACAAGTGGTAAGTATTATTACACTGTTTTCTTTTGTTTATTGTTAAAAACATTCGATGTCGCTCTTGACCCCCCCCCCCCAAAATTCCAGTTGGAGCAAGTGCGACGCTAACAGAAAATAAACGCTTTCTGCATACCTATTGATTTGCACCTTTATTTATTAGCCGAAATCTATTATGATATAGGTCAGGGGTGACCAACGAGTCGACCGGTCGATCGTGGAGCATATTTTGGTCGATTACGATGCCGAATTGAGAAATTCGAAAAAAAAAAAATGTTATTCATAATAATTATTAATTATTACCCATTTTTTTTGTAATTCATTTCTTCAAGAAATAAAGCATAAAAGCAAAAAAAAATAGGTTATTGTAATGGGATATTGGTACCTACCTATTATTTATACATCGAGGGTGTCTCTGGTAACAGTCGATCACGACACAGTTAGTCGATCTTAAGTACACCAAAGTTGGCTACCTCTGATATTAAGTGACAAAGACTTTAAACTTGATGTAATCAACTAAACATCTGAGCCCATTACGCTTATTATTAGTTTAAATACGAAAGTGGAATCGATAACGCACTTACCCCAGTCTACGGGGCTAGTGCGACCCACTGACCAAAAAATTTCAAAAAGCTATATTGAAGTCCATATTATCACTGCAATTTTCTTCAATTTATAGCATGTGACTCCTATAGTGCATATATTATTGTGTTAATTTTGGAAATCTGAAGACTGAAAACAAATTTTGTTTATTGCTACTTATGTCTCAATTAAGCATTTATTGGGTCGCAGTTACCCCACCTCACCTTAACTGTTTTACAATTCATATTTAATTAACAAATTATTAATGTTTACTATATTTATTGTCAAAAATTTTACTATTTAAAAATAGGTATACAGCCTATCCATTCAAATACATATGCTTCGGTATTCTATACCATCTTTCAGTTTATAAAATGTATATCTGATATTTAAAATATTAGTCACCGTAGAACATTTCAATATCTTCTTTTTGACAAACACGAAACTTACAAACATTAATATTACTCTCTGATAATTTGAATTTTTGGTCTACCATCAGTTTTAATATTATCTCTTATATATCATATTTGGAATTATACAATGGAGGAATATTCCATTTAGGTTTCTGGACCTTTATGACTTCTACTCTACATTTCTTTTCTTTCTTCTATTGGACTTTGACAAATACTGTAGTAATTGGACAACTACGTAACTACGTTCGCTTTTCTCTTGAGTATTGGTTAACAATTTTTTTGAGTACGTTTCTTGTCTCTATATTATTTACCTGCCCTCATGTCATTTTAAAGTAATATATTATGGTTCATACAACCATTGTTTCATATAAATCAATAGAAAACGTCTATTAGCATACTAGCAAAAATATAAAATAAATTTAATTTTTTATTATCAAAGAACCGATAGAAAAAGAAATACTGATATAAGAAACGAGCTAAGCATATACAGTTTAAATGAGAGAATGAAGGAGTACAGAATAGCATGGAGGGAGCATCTGGATAGAATGGATAACTCCAGAATACCAAAGAAACTGTACCAATATAAACCCAGAGGAAGAAGATCCGTAGGTCGCCCCAGAAAGAGATGGCGAAATCAGTTTTGAGTGACGTAACGGACCGCGGTCTTATACGTGTAGATGATGAATTTAATTTTTAAAAATTATAACAATTTTTTTATTTTATACATAATATTTTCCATACGAAAAAATATATTGATTAATATGACTGAATTCATTTTAAATCAAACAGGATGAGGATTGATTTGATGATTTGAGTGTTGCCTTGATTTTGAATTCCTGTTAAATTGTAGGCATTTTTTTACTTTTACGGTTACGATAGAAATCGATTTAGCTGGTTAAAATAAAAAAATTTTATTGCGAAAACTTGAATTCATTTATTTTGATAAGAAGCAAAAAGATGTTGCAAAAAATATATTAAAACATTTAATTTATGATTGTTTCTTTAACAAATTTATATTATTACCTTATCAAATATATTATTACACATATAAGTACATTATTCTCTTAAGTATTTGTTTTTAATTTCATAATCTTATTATTTGTGTTAATGGTGTATCAAAAACATATCAACATAATATAAAATATTACTTCAATTACGGAATATATTATTATTGTTATAGGTAGATAAAATATGCTTGTATATTATTATAAACATAAGCAATGTTGAATTAATCGAATTACACACATATGATTTATTATTGCTAATAATATTAATAAGTAGCAGGTCAGGAACCTTTTAAATGCCTGAAAACAGCGCCGATCTTTTTTCTAAAGATAACAAAACTTTACAATATTGTATGATATTGTACCTAATCTTAATTGAGCTTTATCTGCACAAACATTTGAAGGACCCAATACCTATTATAGTTTTAGTTTGCTACAATTTTACATTTTCATTAAATGCAAACTGAAGTAATCGCAAATCATTGTCAGAATTGTGCCTTCTCAGCTTATGTTGTTACTGGTGGGTTTTTTTGAAATACTCAATGGAGGAGAGGTGAGGTTTTATCCCCAATACTCTCTCTTGTGTTTTCCCTTCGTGTCATGAAGGCCCAGTGGCATATCTGAAACAAACGGCTGCAGAAAGATTTCGAACTGGAGTCCATCAAGACTCTACAAAGCTTCGGAGGTCTCTGAAAACCCCTTAGTCCAAGGGCTCGGCAACTACCAGCTCGAAAACTACCTGATGTATAAGAGGTCTGTTTTCAAATACTTCCACAAAGATCCTTCTCTCCCACTAAGAGAGAGCCAAGCACGGTCAACCCAATTCGTGGAAACGATAAGTAGATACGTTGGCTCCAACGCAAATCCCAAGTCCTATCCTGAACTCCCAAAAAAGATTTGCGACAATAAACGACTTCTCGAAACCGTCCGCCTGGCAAAATAGCAGGGCGGAGCCCAGAAAATTGGCATATCGCAACGACTGCCCAACAAAGAAGGTTTGTACTAAAGCGTCCTTTTTAATAATAGCCAATAAAGCACAAAAGGAGACTATCCCGTATTCAAAAAATTTTGAATTGCAATACTTGAGATATTTTATGAACAATAATCCTAAGGTTTTCTAATTGATGAGATGGTATCTTTCCGAATACGATACAGAACATGCTACTCGTATATTCTGTTATTCTTATAACATGGCAAACTGAAAAAAGAAATATATTACTGCAGGGAACTGTTACCATCTCAGCTAGAACAGTTTTAGATTTTTATTGCTTAAATTAGCTGAAGTATTACATTCAATCTTTTATATGCAATTTTCTCAGAAACGGTTGCTCATATCACTTTTTTAAAAAACAAAAGCTAAAGCTACTAAAACTAAAACAAGCTACTAAAACTTGCTCCGATCCTATAGTTACACGTGAGAGGTTCTCTTTGGGATGTCATTTGTGGACGATTCCTTATTACCTATTATTTATTAGCATTACAAGCAAAATTTGGAAGCGTGCATGATAAGAAAAATATATATAGGCATGTATGTTCACTGATATGAAAATAATGTTCTTTGCCCATTATTGCCTTTAAAGCTTTTCAAGTTCCAAATCCTTGTGAAATAATTTTGTTATTTATTCTAAATTTATTTAGTAGA
This sequence comes from Cantharis lateralis, assembly GCA_963170105.1. Taxonomy (NCBI): domain Eukaryota; kingdom Metazoa; phylum Arthropoda; class Insecta; order Coleoptera; family Cantharidae; genus Cantharis; species Cantharis lateralis. The sequence goes on from OY720629.1 coordinate 24,392,508, forward strand.
TACATTTATTTATTATTTAGTACTGAAAAAATACATAATTTAAAAATTATGTATACACGTTTTATGCGTTTTGCAAAAATCTACACGAGACTAGAAAAGTCAACGATCTTTCTAGTGCATTAAAAAAAAATAGTGCGAAATCACGTAAATACTAAACATAAAAACAGGATAGTGTAAAATAATAAGATAAATTCAAATAGATTAATAAAAAGTTGACGATTAATTGATTTTAAATAAACGTAAAAATGGATAATTAGATGTTATTATTTCTTATCCCATTCAATTTAAACCGATAACCTTTATTATACTTACAATTATCTTATTCAAATATCCTTTTGGTAATTGACATTATTACAATAATAATTAAGTAAAATATAATATTATAATATAGAGTTCCCGAAAAAAGTAGCAATAAAGTTATCATTTAGGTTACAGTAATATTATCCTTGCAACAATTATTAAATAATTAATAATGTACTTAAGTTAATTATTTATTTAAGAAATTGAGATTATCTTTTCAATTATTTTAACTTGGTCATTAATAATTGAGAAAAATTAATTGTTAAAAAGCTCAAGTCACACTTTTTAAATTATAAAGATATCAATGTTGTAGTCATAATAAATAAGATGTTTTCTAAATAGAAATTATCTCTTCTAAAATTTAAAAATCTATACATATTTAAGTAAAATATTATCTAACAATAATTTTTTTTACATAATTGCCAATTTATATCTATAATTTAATAATAATATCTTCTAAGCACATAAACAAGTCAATCAATAAACTATTTTAAAAGAATAAGAACTGAATACTTGGATAAGAATTATCTAAAATACTTACAATCACTCTGACAATAAATGATATTTAAAAAAATATTAATTACTCATAAAACAGGCCACTAACTCAAAGGATACGATAAATCAACCAATTTTGTATGGTAATCGATAAATATTACACACTTTTCCAAATGTCATCAGTATGATTGTACATACATAAATATTTAATAATTAAGTATTAGAAATAAAAAATATAAAAATTGTGAGAATGATAACTATTATTAAATTTTATGTTTATTAATAAAATAAGCACACAATTTTGATAATTTGTATAATAATATTTCTAAAATTAGATTAGATATAGACTGATATAACACTGAACTGGTAGACTAAGGAAACACCCAGCTAACTATGTACTACATATACCTACCTGAAATATCACAAGTAGATGTGCTTCAGACCCATATTGATACGGGCTTATTGAATATGATTGGATATACATTCAAGAATGAAAGCATCACAAAGTAATCAGTACCTAATAAAAGTAATATATTAAATTATATTATATTATTGCGAATTTTTGTAATAAAAATGAATTCCTAATTTGAGATAATAAATTTTGAAAGAAATGATTTCAAATGTGTTTTTTCTGATTTTTACAACATGGACATACAAATATTAGATCTTCTATTCTTGTGTTAGGAAAGAATAAAATGTTGTTCGAATTTTATTGGAACAATATCAGCCAGCAATTAGGAGTATTAAAAATTAAAAAAATAAAATTAATTAATTATAAGTTCTATAAGAACCTACCTTCAAGATGATGAAGAAGTGTAGAACATCCCCTAATTATAGTAAAGTAAATCGGAAATTACCCTAACAATTATTGTTATAATCAAAGCAATAATTTTGGTAGAAGTTCACTCAGTTATTATTTGAGCTTACAAGTTCTTGGAGTAAAAATTCAAAGTGAGTTATTAAAGTGAACTATTATCAATATAGTTATAACTTATAATCTTGTTCATAATTATTATTAAAATGCCGATAGGAAAATATTTGACTTCGGCAGAAAAAGGAAAAATTCAATAAAATTGGATTACCGCATCGGGCTATTGCAAAAACATTGTAGATCGCTTTGTGTTGTCAATAACTTAATAAAAACTGGGTGATTCCTACGTAAAGAATGCTCCAAAGAAGGAAGAAAAAAGTTAACTGCTAAACAACTTACAACTATCTTATGCATTGCTGCAAAAGAACGAGTAACTGCAGCTGAATGAAATAAAATTATTTTCAAAGAGCGCAGAATTTAAATGAAGAAAAGTGTTAAAAAGACCTCCACTAACTGAAAGCATCTATTAGACGCATTTGAAAATTTGTCAGGATCACATAATTTGGGACATGGAATGGAAAAATCTAATTTTTTCCGATGAAAAGAAGTTTAATTTGGATGGATCGGCGGTTTTAAATTTTATTAGCGTAATTTACACAAACCCCAAATTATTTCAATGAGCAGAAACTTCGGAGGTGGAACCGTTATGATAATATGGCTGCGGTTTCTTTCTCTGCAAGGACTCCAATCAGTTGGATAGATAGGCGAATGACAAGCGAAAAATACACCAACTTACTGAAATATATATATTAGTTAATTTTGGAGAAGAAAAAATGTAAGAAGAAAATTACATATATTTCAGCAAAATAACGCGTCCGTTCATGTGAAGTTAAGTTATTCAAGTTAAGTTATAAGTTGTTCAAGTTAAGTTAAGTTGTTCAAATTAAGTTATTCCTTAAGAATAACTTAAGAATGGTTTAGGCAAGAATTATAACACTTATGAATTGGTCAGCATGTTTTCCGGATCTCAACGTTCAACCCAATCGAGAATATTTTACTGAATACTTGCACCTGAAATACATCAAATTTCAAAGCTGTATGCTGACGTTAGAAGCTTAAAAGATGCCATTTAGACTCGCATGGACGAAAATTCCGTTACACATAAGGTATAATTTAATTTTAAGTATGAAAAATAGAATTTTTGAATATATTAAGAATAAAGGAGGTAACATTCAGTATTAATTAATAAGTTTTTGTACGTTGTTTAAAATACAAAATAAAAATATTCACAGATTTTTTTTTATTTATGCAATCTTTCAGCTAATTTTAGATAAATTAATTTATCAATGAGAATTTTTTTTCGAAAACCAGGTAAATATAGTACTGCCTTTTATATAGTATTTCTTATTATAAAACAGGATGTGGGCTGCTGAAAAATATAATATACATATTTCAAAAAAATTAAATATAATTTAAAAGTGAACTTAACAACCTAGATCGAAAAACTATCAATTAATTACAATATTGTCAATAAATCGCAATATCGGATGTAATAAGCAGTATTTAGGCATTGTCGGTAGTGTTGGGAAGTAATAGGTAGTACCAGTGGCGGATTAAGACACTCTGTGTCCCGGGGCCCTATGGTATTCTTGGCAACCTAAAGGGGTGGAGTGGGGCAAAGCCCCCACGAGCGCCACAAACGGAAAAATTTGAGTTTTCAAAATGGGACCCCTGACCCCCCTCCCCTTAATCCGCCACTGGGTGTATCAGGCAATATTATATACAACATAGTACTACTTCGAACGTTCTTTATGGACGACCCTTAAATAATTCCGTAGGTGTGTATAGTATTTTGCTTTCAAATATACCTTTGTAAATAATATATAAATTACTTCTGTTATATAATATAATTATTTCAAAATTTAACTTTATCATGTATCTATATTATTTTAGCAACTGCTTAGCCGTAAGGTTAATATGTATGTATCTTTTAATTTAGAAAATCTGAAACTTCAAAGCTTTTCTATTTTAAATTGGATATGTTACATTTTATCATAATAATAATATATTAGCAATATCATTAAAATTGATCGTTTTAAATGATATCGTACTTTGGTACAATTCCAGTGGATTTTGCAAATTTTTAGATTTAATGGAAAATTTGACTGATTATAAAATCAATTAATTATTTAATTAATATCAATTTAAATGCAGTAAATAATTTGATCTAATTAATTATCACTTAAGTATATTACTTAAATTTATTAAGTGTTTTGAAAGTTTCAAAGTAAAATTTTCGAGTCGAAAAAATAACTTTTGTATGATTGTGGCGCCGTTTGTAATTACTTAAGGCCATCATGCATGCCCAGGACGACTGTACGTTTCATAACTACTATATTGAACACGTGATAACCACGAGTATAAGATCGCTATATTAAATAAAAGTATAAAATATATAAATAGGAATCATTATATTATGATGTATAAAATGGAGAGAAATGTAATTTTTATTGGTGGGCATATTATTTGTTTATGAAAATTTATATAAGTTATAAATAGGTACCAATTACTAATTATAGAATGATACAACTTTTAATTATTATTGTTATAATAATTATGTTTAGTAGTTTTGATACTTAAAAGTCAATTTTTTAGCAGAAACAATAATAAATTGTTTGTTTAGGTTTCAATTTTTTTTTTTAATTTTGATATATTGCTTTTTAAATTAATGACCAACTCATCGATTATTAGGTATTAATAGGTGCCCACAAACGGACACTTTTTTCGACACTTTTGAACGCCACACTCAATAATGTCGCTTTCAAAAGTGTTACAAATGGCGACACTTCGGATCGTCACTCCTATAAGCTTAGATAGATAATGTTTCTGATAATAAATATTATTTTAAATATAATTAACCTAATTATGTTAGTTGTTAATTATATTATGCTTTGTACTTCCTTGTATTGCGGAGTTAAAAGGAAGTACTTACCTTAGTAATCTTGAAAAATTTCGGTTTCCAGATTTTGACGAAAATATCCATTTTGTATCCACTATGTAGTTTTTGACCAGAATTTTCCTAATTGTTGGAAAACTGTTGTTTGTGAAACTAAAAAATATGTGTGGCAAGGGAGAAAAATGATGCGTTACAACTCCTATGCGTTTAATTTTAGACTTGTTCAGGAACTGATGAATTATTACATTTCTCAGTATTTTTCCATACTTATCTGTTATCTCATTTTCACCAATTTCGTACACTTTGGAACTGAGGTATCGAGTTGTTTACATTTCGACTTTTTGCATCTTGGGGAAAAAGTACATCAAAAAGAAAGAACTGCCTACTAAAATAAGTAGGTAGTACATAATGTTCACCCTAATTATACATACATAAATATACATAATACTGATATTTTATTATACATAAATACTGACCAAATATAATTAAAAATATTGACCTAATAAATATCAGTTAATAACTAATTAGGAAAAATAGTTAATTATGACTTAACTTGTTCAACCTGTTGGTGGCATTTGCCACTATAAAATTTACAGGTTTACAGGATACCTACTACTATAGTTTTATTTTTATTTTTACTTTTTCAATATTAAAAATTCAGGGTCAAAAAGGTTAATACTTCTATGAAAATGCGAATTCGATATTCGAATCAATTTGAGAAAAATGCTAGTCAATCTAATGTTTTTGTGTAAAAAATGGCATTTTAAAAAAACTTTTAAACTGAAGTGTCACAATGGGTATGGTGCCATTAAAGTATTTTAAGTTGGGGTAGCTGAGGGTGAAAGGGCGAGTCTTAGCTCAACGCAAAATACGAAGTCTAGTTATTGCTTCCCATAGAAAAGTTTCCTTTACAGTTTTTTGATATTTCGTATAGTTCGAAAGCGAACTATATCGGTGGATTGGTTTCAAATGTATACCCTGTATAACTAAACATTTGTTACAGAAATGAATTAATTACCTAATGTTATAGGCGAACAAAATACGCTGCAAGTTATTTTTAGTTTTTATTGTATAGAAATAAATAAAAATGCATTTTAGAGCTTTCAAATACATATTTTGGATTAATTTGATCTGTGATTGATAATAATTTTACAGAATTTATCTATTTCATATAAATTATTTACCAGTTTTATTTACATACTCTTATGACTTCGATTATAATATATAATACAAATTTAATAGTTAAAGGAAGCAAATAAATTAATTTTGAGAAGTTGCTAAATTTCGTAATTAAAATTTTGATTTCAAATCTTATGTACTTTAAATTACAGTAAAATCTTCAAAATAAATCGCATCGATGGTTATTCAAATTCATCAAAATTTAGAATGGGAAATCGAACATGAAATAGATGGATTTTAAAAGTATTAACCCAATTTCAAGTTCTAAATTCTCAATATAAAAGAAAAAGTTATTGTCTAGTCATGAAAATGGAAAGTCATAACAACTTAAAAGAAACAATTAACCGTATCTACAAATTCTTTTTGAAAATTTGGTGACATTTTAAAGGTGATAAATTTACTGTCTTTAACTCTCTTTTTTTGGAACATTTGCAAACCACTATTTCAAAAGCTATAATGAAAATAAATAAATGTTGTTTATTTCATTCGAAAAATTTATTATATAAGCTTACTTTTACAACAAATGTTTGTTAACGTTTTATTTGTTTACAGATTATTTTGTTTATAACAATTTCGAATAAAAATGAAAAATTTTCGTACAGAAACTGATTTTTTAGGTTACAGATTATTTTATAATGTAAAAATCATTAATTTTTGACTAAATTGAACAAAGCTAGTTTGTAATAAACTTTGTAGTAAAATTTTAAAAATATTTAAAAAAAAAATTTATTTCAAAATTCAGTAATTTTAGAGACGCAGCGCAGCGCTGACTGGGGATTTTTTTCATAAGTCAAGGACACTTATATAAACATGATAAAATAATAAAATTGCGTAATCAAATTTGTACTAAATTCAGGTCAATTTTGACCTTTTATGCCTGTACTAGTATTCTCTGACACGAGAAGCTATGGATTACGAGCAGACTGACAACTGTGCGGCAAACACACATATCGTCGCATAGACGCCCAAAACCTTGTAACTCAAGTTTTAGTAATTTTGAGTTTAGTGTTTCTTTGATCATAGGAACTTGTTTTGCGTTGATATAAAAAAATATCAAGTTTTTATGATCATGTTTTTTTTATTAATTTTCATTTTTATTCTATTGATATAATAAATTCATAAATTACAAGAATATTTCCAAAATTTAAGTTAAAATTATCGTCTATAATGTTAATTGATATGAATACATGGTGTACAATTAACGTTTACCAAAAAAATATAACTTATGTGACTGACAAATCTTGGCACCCACTCTTAATATGAGATAGATACGAAGCATGTTTTAATCTAAAACTGTAGCAAGGTTGCAAGTTAAAAAAGGCCAAAGCCATGCTCCCCAGCTTCAAATTCTGATGTTACTAAAATTTGTGCTCGATCAGTCTCGGAAATACTTTTTTAAATATTTTTATAAATTATTTCCATATTCAGTTCCATATTCCATCATAAAAGTTTTATCATCAAAAACACTGTGCAGTGAGATAGAAAGAATTTTACCAATACGATCCAAGCTCCTCTGGGACGAATAGAAAGGCGGGCAGAGCTATGTCTGAAACACGATGTCGGATGATGATAGAAAGGTGAAACCGCTAAATATTAATTCAAAAAGTAATTAAAGTAATTAATATAAGCAGAAACATTTTGTAAATATAATTTTAATTACATTCTTCTTTTTCTTAACCGTTTTTCATTTACTGATATTGAATATATGCTTCATAATTATAATACCTTTACAGCTACGTTGTTGTACGCTGTTTGTTATAATGAGCAAATAATTATTCATAATTGAAATTATTTATTTAGATATTAATTATGTACACTGGTATCTCTGATTTTTCAATGCAACGCTGAAAGACCGAAGTAGAATTTTACTATTATAATGAAACTCTTATTCCAAACAGCTTGACATTTAATCATGATTAATAATAAATAATCGTTTCAGTTTGAATAAGTTATATTTTATGCCTTCTACCTACTTGTTTCTTTTTAAACATTATTCATTTGCCCACTCAATTGCTTTCTTTTACATTCTGATCGTTTTACCCTGGGTAGTTCATTAAGAAACGCGCGCTTTCTGAGATACCAAGACGTTTCAAAAAAATTGTTAATAAAAGGTTTTTACTTATGGATTTTGTAAATTTCCATGCATGAGCTTAAATTATTATAATGGTTTGTGTAAAATGTTAATACACTGTGTGAAAATAGGCATTTAATGATGCAGTTGCGTTATTTTAAGTAATATGAATATCTGCGTACGTTAAAGTTCGTTAACCTTCATTGAAGAAACATAATTTTTTATGCACCTTTGTAGGTACTATAGGTACCGTAAAACGGGGATATATGGAACGATTTTTCAACGTTTTGTTGAATTGCGAAAGTATTATCAGAGCTACTGCAACGGCAAAAATAAATATCAAAGAGGATAGCTTCAGCATCATATTTCATGACCAATAATGATCTGATCAATGGCCGTTTTCTTTTTTTTTTTCTTTTTTTGTTGTTCCATATAACCCGGAGGGTCGGGGTTATATGGAACGATTGTAGGTGATTTTTTAAAGGTGCACTGCAATGCAGATTCGGTTTAGATTGTCAGCAATTTGGGTTTTTATGGCCCAATGGACATCAAAAAATAATACGGCGCTTTTACCGCGCATTTTTTATGATAAATAAGGCGTCAGGAATTAATTTGCGGCAAGTATTTATATAGTTCCATATTAGAATTCATTATTGGAAAATATTTATTTTTCTTCGTAAAAAGAGGACGAACATAAGAAATGGATAAACACTCCCATAAAAACAGCTTCCAAAGTATATAAAAAAAAAGTTGACAAAACGCTTATAAAATTTAAAAAATAACCATAAAGGGACAAACGCTCCCATAAAAACACGTTCATATCTCTGTTCCATATAACCCTGGAAAATCATAATTTTCAATATTTCAGTGATTTTGGAAAAACCCGTGCTTGTTTCGAAAAGGCGCTAATGTTATATATTTGTTGAGGTTATTATGGAACTTTTTTCTCATAGAACTAATGCTCTGAATACAACAGCTTCCTCGCTACATATGAAACACCTTGAGGTTTTGAAAAATGCTAAAGAAGCAATGATTTTCATTATTTTTTTTTTAAATTACATACAATGTTTCGCAGCGATCGTTCCGGACCTTTGTACTGGCACTTATCAAGTGACACTAGAAATTTTTGTCTTTGTGGTGGGTTCACCCTGTACGTCAAATTAGCGCTTAGATTCAAATCATGTGTGTTCGTTCCATATAATCCCTATCGTTCCATATATCCCCGTTTTACGGTACTCTGCATGAGTGGTGCAATTTAAAATAACCACTGGGCAAAGCAAGACATTATAGAGCTTCAAAACAAAAAACATATTCCTTTAATGGTGCCATTGTTAGTTTTAAAATTATAATACCATTTATTAAGAAAGTGTCGTGTTAATAAAACTGTATAATATATTTGCATATTAATATTATGTGTATGATTTATATGCCTACTTAAATATAATTATTACCTGCTCCGAGACGTTTATAAATTGCAAAAAAGTGGAATAGAAATTAGAAGGAATTATCTTTTAGTAATTATCAATTTAGTTAGAGAGCAGCAGATAGTACAATCATTTCGGTAAATGGAATATTCGTTTTCAAGATACCAGAATTTCACGTAACACATATAGAGAAATAGAAGAAAAAATATAAAAGAAACAGTAAAGCTTATGACCCTAATCAGTTAGACAAGACGAGAACGACAGAAATGTTATAAGACAATTTCTTCAATTCACATTCCAGTCTCGTTATACAACTACCTTTGGTACTCATAGCAACAAGCTTCTATTCTTACTACTTGTATTGCTGCTATCATCAATTTTGCTTGATAAATGTAAATTCATTACATAAAAAGTGTTTTTCCCAGTAGAAAATTAATTTTAAAGAAAAATTCAATATACTACATAATATAAGCCAGTGACCATTGCTACCCCAATTTCCTAGCGAGTTGTGGCGAATATACCTACTGTGTATAGTTTTAGATTTATAGTTTGTAATGCTGTACCTTGTCCACAAGGCGAACTAACTGTATAGTATTACAAAATTTCTACCTTGTGCTGAAGTTAAAAATAGAAACGCATTTTTTTTCATATAGTATCTATTTTAAGAGTTCGAGTGGTTCAATATATTTTATCTTTCGTTAGCATATCTTAAGGAGGTGTGTGCATCACAAGAAAACTAGTCGAGTGAGTTTTAAATTGAAAGGTATTTCTAACAACTCAAAATGTATAAGAATAATTTGAGTGAAACGACTATTTTTAAAATAAATATACTTTATTAATGCCATTTACCATTTTTTATTATCATACATATTCTGAACATTGTCAGCACATCAGTTAAATTTATTATTTTATAAAATAATATTGATTCAGTAAGTCATATAGCAGTTATCCATTTCATGGCGTCAGTTTAATGCTCCGACTAAAATGCCAAAATTGTATTATACATTTTAGTAGATACTATGTAATCGAATTTGTTTATTTGTGCATTTGTGACCCCACAAGTCACCAAGCCATAACCAATTTGTGGTATCACACTCTTGATACAGTTTCATATATCAAATTATAAACAATCTTTTTTCTTTTGATAGTACCAATCTTAAGAGCTTCGATAAACAAAACTCCTGTTAATAGAAAATCATTAAATTATTAATTAATTCAAATCGAAATCAATCCATGTTGAGATTGAACTGCAGGAATAAGACCTAAGTTTAGAATCTGCAGAAATTCAATAGTTATCTCAAAATGCCTTATTCCACTCTGTAGCAATCAGTTTCAAAATATTTTCCATTTTATTTATTATTTTTAAAATTTCAAACTCGAGATATTTGTTATTTTTATTATTATTTTTTGTATTCTATGGTTTATATAAATTATTTCTATTGTTTTCCAATTTGTTTTAATTATTGATTTCATTACCTACCCCTACCCATATATTTTTCTAAATATTTTATAATTTTTATGTTTGTTCTAATAATAATAATGTAATATGTAATTATTATATATAAATAAGTAATTTGTAGCTGGTGTTCTTATGATTACTTTAATTTTAAAGATAACAATTTTAGGTTAAATATTGACTAGTATTATAATATAATAATAGTACTACATCGATACAAAGATATATATTATATATTATGTATTGTATATAATTTTATTATATACTTTAATAATATAATAGATTCAATATCATTAATAAATTGTTATATGGTAGATATATAGGCACTATTTTGTCCATATCACGTACCTTGCAATTATTCTATCTATATCATATCTTCCTATTCGCTTTTTCTTTTCATTTAATGATAAAATGTACTTTTTTTTCCATCTCGACTTTGGTCTTCCTCTTCTTCTCGTTCCACTCATCATTGTCATTTTCAATACGATATTTGGTTCTATCTCTTCTCCAATGCTCACTATGTCCTAACCACCTTATCCTCTGTGATTTCACCACTCCAACTATGGTATTTTCTCCATACAGCTAATTTATTTCTTAATTATTTCTGCGTTGCCATTTTCCATCTTCATGTTTCCCACCAAAAATTCTTCTCAAAATGTTTCTTTCCCATACATTTAACTTCATTTGGTCTTGTTTCTTGAGTATCTAGGCCTTGCTTGCGAACGTCACCATCGGACGTATCATTGTTTTATACACATGCCACCAGTCAAAATCCTTTGTAATACATATGCACTTCTATTTCCTGCCGTAATTCTGGCTTTAATTTCCTTATCGTTACCAGGCTTTCTTGTTATAAAGAATGTATATCCTTCTATGTCAAAAATTCCACTATCTTTATATTTTGTTTCCTGTATTGCCAATAAGTCCATGTTATAATTTATCAATACCTTTAATAGTTGTTTTAGCATTTCCCTTTTCATTCCAAGTTGCTATAAATATTATTTCATTGCTTTATTTCTTTTTTACTTCATTTTTGTACTTTTTAAAATCTTACTCGTTTCTTTTAGGTCTCGCCGTTTTTGTCATTTTTTGCTTCCGTCCGGTTACATTTTTTTGCAGATGGGCGTTCAACATGCCTTTCTATTTTCAGCTTGCCTTCATCCCAGTCTCAGCGTTCCTTATTTATGAATACTTTCCTGTATTCCACCTTCGCTTCATTTCCCTTTTCTGTTTCTCTCTTTGATACGTTTCTTAACTTTTATATTTTAATATTATATGTTGGTAAAAAAATACCTTGGGATGTATGAACTTCAGACTTTGTATATTACTCTTCCAGTGCCGGTGTTTTCCAAATAAGTTTTTTCTTTGAATCACAGTACCTCAGTTTTACTCTGCACGCGTCAACAAACAAACGAATGGTACGTTGGCCAATTACCAATTGATCTGTGTCAATTGGGTCATCTACAGTCTACAGTAACTTGTGGCGCAGCTTAAGAAGCTTGTGTGACAGCAGCCTTATCTTGTACACCATCAGATCTGCAAGACTATAACTAGGTGTTCGGCGCCCGGAGCAAACACATTTTGTACACACCCTATTTAGTGAAAACAATAGTTTTCAATATAAACAAAAAAATAATAGTTTTCATGAAATTGAAAGCTTCATTTTGTGTTTTAGTCTTTTATGCCTTAGAGCGAATATTCGGCTTGCCCCGCTATTGTTATTGCGCTATAAAAAATTCTCCAAGCAATTGCAATCATGTCTATAATTTTGTTTAAATTATAAACTCTGGTGTCTCTTCTTCTAGTCGAGTTCGTAGCACGAGGATAATAATATAAACAATCTCATGCCCGGTTTCACAAAAGAGGTTTAAAATTCAATCTAGGATTATAATATTCAAACAATATAACAACAATGCATTTTAATTGTTGTAACTATGGTTATAATTTTAATCGTAGTTTAAATTTTAAGATACCTTTATGAAACCCACCATAAGAGACGTAATGAGGCTCAATTGGATGCAATTTGTGATATGCATTTTAATCACGTCGGGTATTTCTTGAACATGTCAAACTGACAGAACTAACCAATTAACATCAACAATCTTGGAGATTACTTCACATAATTCGTACATCAAGAAATTTGTCGTTGATTGGTAAAACTTTTGAAATGATGCACCAGTGTCATTGATTTCTTGGAGAATGTGAAGCCAACATTATTATTAAAAGTTGGTAAACTATGTTTTTTAAACATTTTGGCATGGCATTATAACTCGTATATCAAACAGATGGGATATCGATTATTTGATTTAAACCATAATTTATTTCTTCAAGACAAACAATAAAAATAGATGCGCCCTATCAAATGGTTATTAGCACTAAAATGAAAATAATCGATAATGCAATTTATTGAATTATTTTTTTATAGGTATAAAATTTTATATCTACTATAGTTTTAGGTGACTCTCAGACTAGCCTGAATCTATTTTTTAACTTTCTACGCAAAATAATATTTTTTGGCAATAATTCAATCAGCTTGTAGTATTTTTTTATCAGGTTCGAGAATGTCAAAAATTTTGAGTGATGTAATTTCAAGTATTATGAACAAAACTAAAGTAGCGGACATTCAAACTAAATTCATGTTGACATATTGAAAAGTACATTCGATCACGTTAATTATCACTAATTAATCATGTTCAATCCTTAAGACGAGTGACGATATTTTTATCAAAATTCATATTACAAGATTTTGCCACCTCGATGCCTTAAGGTCGCAGTTCAATTTATATCTTGTATTAACTATTGGTGGGAGAGACATTTTTGTGTCGGACTGCGTGCCAGAGAAAACTGACATAGTCGGCTTTTAGTAGAATATTCGAATCGAGTAGTAAAAGGCGTTCGTGCAATGCAATTAATATGCACTTGAATTGACTAAGAACAAGATTACAATGCAATAAAAAAGAAACAGTTTAATTAAAATTATCGTCGCTTAAATAATAAAATAATGTTTACAAAATTGGCAAGTTATGGTGTTCAAATTTTCAATCCTATCTTGTTTTTGCAGGATTTAATTATAACGTAAGTACTTAATTCATATTTGAGTATTTTATTTTATAATTTCCATTTATCAATGTAGTACGTATTATTTTTGTCAAATTTTAATATCAAGTAAAAGGTATATTGCGTTATCAATAATATGCCGGTCACGTTAACTGTGATAATTTTTTACTGTTCTTAACACTGTGTTAAATATAGCAAGTGCTAAAATAAATGTCACACGATAAATGTTGATTTTGTGCACTATCCTTGTACGTGTAAAAATTATTTGACCTACCTCAATTTTTAGATTGAAGGACTTAAAGCTTAATCGAGGTTATGGTTTGTATAATAAAGAGCTTTATTTACATATACTTAATTAAACTTTTGTTGGGACCAGTAAAATATTAGTTTACTCTAATTTTCAAAAGGTGATCTATATTGCAATAGTTATTATCAAAATCCAAAAAACTACCACAAATTTTAATTTTAAGATTTAGTTTTTTTTTTTTTGATAATGCAAATATAATACTAAGACTACTTCATCCACTCAAAATAACATATTTACTTTGCACTATTCAAGGCAAATGCTTTGAGAGAGGTTCATTGAAAAGGTTAAGGAAAATAAGTTATTCATAACTTCTCATATTTTTAACTTGCAACGTTTCCTACTTTCCAATAGCACTTGTAATTCTATTTACTCATTCTTGAAAGTTAAATGAACTTCAGATCTTTAACTGGAGAGTCTTACCTGATTGCACCAAAAACTGCTTCCTGATGTGTGACAGTGGGTGTACTCATAATAGTGGTACACAAGGATTTCAATGTCATGGTTTTTTGCTGCTGGATTTCCAGATCAATGCTCGAGTAAATGCATTTTATTAATTTTGGGAAGCACTGGTTTAATAAATCGTAATGATAAAAATGAAGGCCGCTTCGCTGGCACTATTAATTAGATATTTTTTGTGAATAGTAAGTGTAATGCAGACGAAATCCATGCTTTTCTTGATTAACTAGTATTTTTGTAGAGCAATAATAATTATCAATTTTCGCATTCAATAAAATATTTTTTTTAAAAGTAGCTTTAAAATATTATAACGGTTATGTGCTCTTAAACATTATCAAATAATTTAAATTTGCGTTTCCCTTTCTTATCAGTCGTTTTTTATAGACACAATAATTGATAATGACAAACTTGATGATAACATTTTTTATGGAGTTGATTTTAAGCAGGTATATATTTAGCAATTTACGCATAATAAATTATCAAAAAATAGACATTTTTGTTTAGTTTTTATTTTATTTTTAATGTATGAGCCAAAACTGTACACAATATATCTATAACACCTACATAGATAATTTATATAGATTAATTATGATTTAATGAAATTAAAAAGGCATTCGGGTATCTTTACATTAAAATTTAATATATTCAATAAGGAATTGTGTCGATGAGATGTATTCCGTCTGTCCGCCTGTGTGTTGAGTATAATTCTGGCACCTACCTACTCGATTAACTTAGAGATTTAAAAATTTGGTACAAGGGTACTTCGTACATAATTCCTTCAAGGAACTTCATGATAAATGTTATAGGCGTTGTCTATACTCTATTGTTTAAAAATAAATTAAAATTTGTGGTTTTTACGCAATGAATAATTTTTAAGAAATCTTGGAGCTTGACTTGTTCTATAAAATATTGATTGTGCGTTATTCACATTAACTTCTATCCAGAAAAAAATATATAGGTAATATTAAATAATATAGTAGGTACATAGGTATATTACTTCCTATATCTCACGATAAAACCTAGAAATGAACAGATTTTGTAAGGTTCCTTGATAATGTAAAAGTGAAAGCCATATATTGCCTATATATACACATGTATGTATAAGAATAACCTTAGTTTTATGCATAACCTTTAAATGCTTTAGATTATACAATTTTTATAAACGTAAAGGCGATGTACATGATGTGTATTGCCGAGCTTGAGTTAAATTTATTATTAGTTTACCGAATTCCTGATCTATTTTAAAGTTGCTATTAGAGACTAACAGATATTTCTCAACAATATTGTAATCAGAAAAAAATTTATAGCGTGGAAGTACAGATACAGCTTATTGAAAGAACTTGAAAAGCCCCATTCCCATTTGACCAAAAATGAGATTTAATTGGATTAGTATTATCAGACTTCAATAAAAGATTTATAATAGTGTAAACGATAACGTCACAATATGCATAATTATTATTTTTATTTAACATATTTAATTGTTAGCCTAGAACGTGATAGTAATATTGATGTTTTTACATCTGGATGCCTGCACGTCAGACTAACCTGAGAAGAAGATATTTTTATCTTATCAAGTTCTTATTAAGCCCTTCAATTATAAATTTATGATTCGTACCATAAATATTTTCTAACCTAAGAGATAGTGATATGAGGATAAATACATCAACCGGTTTTAGGGCGTGGAGAAGTAAAATTAGAGATCACCACTAGCCAGCCTCACATTATGCCTTGTACAGACAGCCGCGCAAAGTAACGAACCGAACGGATATGACGTCATTTCGACAAACATTTTGGCGAATTTGCAACATAAGTCTGCAACAAATTTCAGCGAGCACTTAAAAAGACACGTACACATTGGCGCTTAGAACGCCGAACCGAACACTACTCGAGGAAGGTGACGTCAGGTTCATTCATATTTTATCGCGCTTACAATAACAATCTGCATTTCGGCGAGCATTTTCAACGATCCATCTCATGTCGGTATTTCGACGAACAGTCAAAGAGATTGCTGAGACATTTTGTTCAAGTTTTAAATTAAATTTAAAAATACAAAGAATTAGTTGTTTGGCTACTTTTCTTTGAATGTAGATACACATTATTATTTTATGCGTACGTATATTTTTTATGGTAGTTACATTATTCTTTTTATGCTTAATGAAGGTAACGAAAATTTACAGCATTGTGCAAATTGAAAATTTTCAATATTTCATTCACCTCAATTATTAATCATTATTGTAATAATTGGCATTCCAAAAATGCACATAAAAATTTCTGTAGATCTTGAAACTTATTTGACGTCAGATCTTTGTTGATTGCAAATTATAAGTTGGATAAGATGAATTTACGTCTTTGATAAAATTCAATCCAAAATAGTTATCTCCTCACTTCTTTTGACGAATTGAAACAGGTGTGAAAGATTTCAGAAACAATTCCTTTTAATTATCATTGCTTTTATTAACTCGAATAAATCTGAACAATTTTTGTGATTTTTGCCATTAAATTAATATTTCGTATCGAGAAATACTGCAGTGGTTCATTTAATTATTGTATCATGGAAAAATTCGCAACATTTGATTTTGAAATTAGTAATAATTAAGATTTATTTTTTTCTCAAGAAAAAATGTTAAACCTTTTTTAATTCATAACTTACCTACTCAAGACAACGAAGTTCTGTAGGTCATGGATTTGTGCAATAAAAATAAAACAATGAGTTTCTTCATTATGACAATTTTTTTTTGAAAAGTAATTAATTTTAATTATTATTTTACTGTTTAATTTTTACCGTTATCCAATACGATAATAAAAATGTTTATCCCCATTTAAAAAATATAACTTTGATTCCTTTTGAAAAAATATTTGATGCATTTGAAAACTGCTAACATGCAATGTTGAACATAGAATGTGCGTCGGTCCATGACGATATTATACAAATTTTTGCGTTCAAATTTTTATCTGTATCTTAGTATTTTTGAGAAAATCGTGGAGGTCAGTTTGTTCTAATATTTTAAGGCTTATAACATTATATTAGTGTTGTCTAAGAAATAATAACAAATATTATGAAACAGTCTGTTTAATATTACTGACCTACGGTAGAAAATACTATAAAATAATAAAGCAAATGTGAGTAACTTCCATTAACAAGTGGTGTTCGTTGAAAATGTTCGGAGCTCTGTTCGCAAGAGCCGCTCGCGAACGCGACTTCCGATCGGTTCGGCGTTCGTGTTCGCATATGTGTACAAGGCATAAGCGCGATAAAATATGAATGAACCTGACGTCACCTTCCTCGAGTAGTGTTCGGTTCGGCGTTCTAAGCGCCAATGTGTACGTGTCTTTTTAAGTGCTCGCTGAAATTTGTTGCAGACTTATGTTGCAAATTCGCCAAAATGTTTGTCGAAATGACGTCATATCCGTTCGGTTCGTTACTTTGCGCGGCTGTCTGTACAAGGCATTACAATAACAATCTGCATTTCGGCGAGCATTTTCAACGATCCATCTCATGTCGGTATTTCGACGAACAGTCAAAGAGATTGCTGAGACATTTTGTTCAAGTTTTAAATTAAATTTAAAAATACAAAGAATTAGTTGTTTGGCTACTTTTCTTTGAATGTAGATACACATTATTATTTTATGCGTACGTATATTTTTTATGGTAGTTACATTATTCTTTTTATGCTTAATGAAGGTAACGAAAATTTACAGCATTGTGCAAATTGAAAATTTTCAATATTTCATTCACCTCAATTATTAATCATTATTGTAATAATTGGCATTCCAAAAATGCACATAAAAATTTCTGTAGATCTTGAAACTTATTTGACGTCAGATCTTTGTTGATTGCAAATTATAAGTTGGATAAGATGAATTTACGTCTTTGATAAAATTCAATCCAAAATAGTTATCTCCTCACTTCTTTTGACGAATTGAAACAGGTGTGAAAGATTTCAGAAACAATTCCTTTTAATTATCATTGCTTTTATTAACTCGAATAAATCTGAACAATTTTTGTGATTTTTGCCATTAAATTAATATTTCGTATCGAGAAATACTGCAGTGGTTCATTTAATTATTGTATCATGGAAAAATTCGCAACATTTGATTTTGAAATTAGTAATAATTAAGATTTATTTTTTTCTCAAGAAAAAATGTTAAACCTTTTTTAATTCATAACTTACCTACTCAAGACAACGAAGTTCTGTAGGTCATGGATTTGTGCAATAAAAATAAAACAATGAGTTTCTTCATTATGACAATTTTTTTTTGAAAAGTAATTAATTTTAATTATTATTTTACTGTTTAATTTTTACCGTTATCCAATACGATAATAAAAATGTTTATCCCCATTTAAAAAATATAACTTTGATTCCTTTTGAAAAAATATTTGATGCATTTGAAAACTGCTAACATGCAATGTTGAACATAGAATGTGCGTCGGTCCATGACGATATTATACAAATTTTTGCGTTCAAATTTTTATCTGTATCTTAGTATTTTTGAGAAAATCGTGGAGGTCAGTTTGTTCTAATATTTTAAGGCTTATAACATTATATTAGTGTTGTCTAAGAAATAATAACAAATATTATGAAACAGTCTGTTTAATATTACTGACCTACGGTAGAAAATACTATAAAATAATAAAGCAAATGTGAGTAACTTCCATTAACAAGTGGTGTTCGTTGAAAATGTTCGGAGCTCTGTTCGCAAGAGCCGCTCGCGAACGCGACTTCCGATCGGTTCGGCGTTCGTGTTCGCATATGTGTACAAGGCATTAGAATCTTAAAAGGCATCAGCCTGTTATAATTTATACTCGTAGATGTGTCTAATAGTATACTTAATATTTATTTAAAATTATATCTTTAATATCTCAAGAAATAGAAGAGATGTTAAACTCGGTTTTCATTGAATTTCAAGGTACCAACCGATCTTATTTTTCTCCCCGAGGTATACCAACATCATAAATGCGTGACTGGAAGTGAAAGGTGAATTTTAAAACTCATCGATTTTAAAAAAATACGTTTCCATTGGTCCCACGAAATTTACTGCAAACCGAATTTATAGGTAGATTTAGTGATATTAATAACAAACTATGTCAGAGGGTAAATATATTTATCTTACATAAACATCTCTTTTGAGTTAAATAAGGTATATTTTGAAATAAACTGATTGTATCATATCAGAAGGGACATTTAACCCTTCACTGCACGATTTTTTCTTTCAACTTAAAAATAATATATTTGTGTTTTCTGTGGTTTGGAAAAATAGTAAAAAATATTTCTTGAAAGGCTTTAATTTTTAATGAAGCAAATATGCAACATTACACGAAAACTACAGAATATTTTTCATTCAAATCTAATTATTTTTATTAGTTATGAATTATTATTCTCATAAGTTATAAAATTAAAAAAAAAAAAGAAAAGAAACGTAACAAATTAAAAATAACAATGAAAATAGATTATACATACAAAGATAAAATAGGAAGTAACAAGCACGTCAGTAAACTGCTAAAATCTGAATATCTATTGAAATTAATACCTTTTGCAAGAGGTAATACTCGTAAGGATTACACATACATATATTGTGAAAAAGTTCTTAAAAATTCACCATGCTAATCGAACTCTAAAATTTTGAACGATCATTATCTATATAGCCGTTTCATTAATAGTGAAGTAAAAAAATTTATATTATAATTTTGTATATCGGGTATGGTATGGATATCCTGTTGCATTGTAAATATTTTACTAACTTTGGGGTGATATATCTAAATTAATTACAACTTTTATCATCAAAGAAAATAATACAATTTTGATAATTTTTGTTACAACCTTTTTGTTTGATAAAATTTGCCATTAAAGCTTTTTTGTAATAATTAATCTTTCTTAACGTGAACTTGTAGAAAAACTTAAATATTTACATACGTTTGTTTTTGAAATTCGATAAAATAGATATTGTTATATTAAAAATGTAAACCTGATGGTCAGTAACCTTTCACGTGATTGATAATGTACTGACCAAATACATAAGCAATTCGTTCAAGTTAACTTATTGTTTAGGCACATAATAATTATTGAATATATAATACTCCTAATTCTTATTTAAAGTATTTTTGAATCTATTCAACACTAGATATTTAAATATTGTTTTACCCTATTTCAAACTAAAATATGCAATAACGTTTTGTCACGAGTAAGCCATAATGCCAACATCTTTTATTTACAACGTTCAATTTAGAAACTTATTTGTAGTTTTTAATAGCATTAGGTTCTATTTATAATACCAACTATTACTATTATTAAGCAGTTTAATAATATATAATGCCAGATGTGGTTTTTAATTATTATAACATTATAACTGCTATAAAACATTTTTTGATATTCATAAAAATAGTATTTATATTTACTCTAAATTATTAATTACCTTATATGCATTAACAAGTAATTTTTAAAATCCATAAGGCCGCTTATAGAACCGGAGATTTTTGGTTAATCGCTATAGACATACGCTAGAAACCATATTGCCCAGTATTTAATGTAAAATTTCAAACTGTGTTAAATAAACATCACAATTTATAAAAAAATATTTTCCCTGAAAAATAATTAATTCACATGTTGTTTTTAAAAATACATATTATATCCTGTGAACAATATTTTATGTAGTTTCACTTATTGTTGCCAAAATATTTAAAAAATTATTGTTTAAGTCCTTGAAAATTTTTCTTATTTTGCAAAAGTTATTAACCTTTATTATACAATAATTTAGAACAAATTAATATAAAAAAAGTGATAAACTTTTATGTACTTGTAAAAAATATTGATTAGATAAATAATTATAATACATAAAATGAAAGAAAATGTTATGTATATTATGTACGATGGTGAGGTACCGGACATGCAATTATACGATTAAAGTATCAGTTCGAATTCTTTTTGAATAAAAAAAAAACCGCAATGCTTTCATAATACACAATAGGTACATAATTTAAAAAAATAATTTGTTTATAAATAAAATACAATTTTAATTTCTTGAGCCTCACGACAAAATTGTATACATAAGTTTATAATATAATAATAATAATAATGATATACTAAATATTATATATACAATTTTTGATGTTTTTCTGAATTTTTTTAACAAATTTAACATTCGTCCATGGGTTTCTAAATTTTAAGTAGGTTATAATAATGATTGTAATATTTTAATTCTATTTATAAACTGCCTACAAATATTTTTTCTATCTGAATAAAAGTTATCGTCCTAAATATTTTACCTGGATAGGAATGCATTCACAAGTAGCATACCTTACTATATTATCCTAAGGGATTTAAATACTTCACCTTTTTTAAAAGGTATTTTCTAGAAAGAAATATTTTGTATTATTTGGTATGATACCTAAAATAAATAAATGTGATGTATTATATTACCTTTTTTATTATTTCTTAAATATTATTATTCATTGCTCTGTTATTGCATATTTTTTTAATATTATTATTACATTAGACGCATTTTCTTGTTCGACCACTTAGCTTCTTATATAGAATAATTACTAAATCAGGTAATTCATTGATTACAATGAAATATCAAAAATTAAAAAATTTGTATAATATACACACAATGGAAAATTACCATGTAGTATCGTCACATATGAATTTCAATTTTATGATATAACTTGAAACATTCGAATTAACATATCTACTTAATTTTTTAAATCAACATAGTTACACGAAAATAGCGCTAATTGTTGACCGTCATTCTAGAATTTAATACTTTTGATTTCCATGTTTAATTTTTGTTATAAAATTTCTTTCTAAATAATGTATTATTATAAAATTATTACTACTTATTGAATTATTTATTTATTACATTGAAACATACTAAAAATAGAATAATTAGCAAAAAATCTCAATCACACGATTGGGGATTTGAAAAAGGATACGCATTTAGTATTTTGAATGCAAATGTATTTAGTTAATCATTATAAAAATAACTTTCGTTTGTTTCAATTAACTAAAAAAATATTAACGATAACCGAGTGGTTACTGTGATAAATACAAGTGTTTGAGATGCAACGATGTATTTGTAATAGTTGCAGTTCAGGGGTGATTTTATTACTTCAATAATATATCTAATTTATTTTTTATACTATCTGTTTCTATGTATTTTTATAAAATATCTGGTGATACGTGATAGCAACAACGCATTCCTAGACACTCGTGAATATAAATCGAATTTTAATCCGATCGATTAATAAATAAATTTTTAAATTTTGAAAATCGTTGTATTTAATCTTGAATAAATAAGGATAATATAGAGCTAATCAATTTTTTAGTTTTAAATTTATCTTGATGATGTGGGCGAAGATATTATCACAAATATATCGCTCAATCGCGAACTGCATTTTAGCGTAAGGCCAGGGCTATGCTTGCCACACAGAGGCCGCGACATGAACGCTGCTGTCAGAGCACCATAATATGTTACGTGTATTTAAATGGAGGTGGTCACGCTGGCCTTTCGCGATAGTGTCCGATTTTAATTGCTACTATTGTTCGGGCCACGGCGTGGCTTTGGTCTTATAGTTAGGATTTTAAGCCGTGCCAGTAACTTTATTGGCAATGAGGAATTATTATTCTGCATCATCAGAACCATGTCGCTTTAAACAAGTTGTTAAGGCCCAGTTGTTCAGTT
Source organism: Cantharis lateralis (assembly GCA_963170105.1). Classification (NCBI taxonomy): domain Eukaryota; kingdom Metazoa; phylum Arthropoda; class Insecta; order Coleoptera; family Cantharidae; genus Cantharis; species Cantharis lateralis. Next base: position 24,415,696 of record OY720629.1, read on the forward strand.
GCAACTCAAAATGCATTACTAATCTGGGTAACAGTTTAACCACAAATTTAACCGCGATTTTATGGTTAAACCAACATTTTTTCAACAACTGGGCCTAAGGATTTAAACAATTTAGTAAGTTTAATTTGTACTATACTTTACATTTTATTTATTTTTGCAATATTTTTCTCAGTGTAATGTAGTTTACCCTTACTGATTACTGTGGTAGATGGAGAAATTGGGTTTGTTTAAAAACTTTAGATTTTTTTCAAATTTTGTAAAATAATAATGTAAAATGCAGAAATCCAACGTAATAATTCGGACTGAGAGCTTTTAAAATTTTTAAAATTTTGAAATTTGGTAATTAAACAACTACGATAGTAACAATTTTTATTAAAATTGATTAACAATTTAAAATTAAGTTATTTAAATGATTTATTGTATTTAAGGCAATACATTAGCATTAATTTGATAACCTTTGGTATTGAAGTGCTTGATATTATTATCGATAGGTATTTAATTTTTTTAGACTGCACGCTAGAGTCATGTACTTGCTAAGTGATATGTAAAATTCAGTACCCACTGTACTTGTGCAATTAAATATAATTAATTTAGATGCAATTAAAAATTTGCAATTTGTATTATGCAATCGAAGTTATCGCAGTGGCATTTTCCAAACATTTAATTTGCATGAGTATTATTAATAAAATCTATGCAAATAAAAACAGTAATTAAAATAACTAAATTTTTTATAAAAATAGAAATTCTAAATGAAGTGATATCTTTTTGTTCTACGATGCTTTAGAAAGTTATAGAATAAAAAACGTAATTGAAAACACGAGTTTACAGACTTGACTTGCAGCCAAGTCAAAAGTATTTATACTGGATGTGCTTATAGCTGCTATTTTAAATCAATGATATTCAAATTCTTAACTTTAATTATTTATTTAAATAATGAATTATGACAAATTTAGGTAGGAACTCATTGAAAGTCTATCAAGAGTCTTTCAGTTTTAATTAAAAAAAAAAATCATTTTTATAAAATATTCAGGCGATACCATAGCTAGTATCTACTGTTATAATTAATCAGCGATTACAATTTTTTTAAATTTAATTAATGAAACGTTTAGTAAGCAGTGCAGTATCTTACAGGCACTAAGGCGCCCACAAGAATCGCGTTGCTGACCTCTGGTTTATATTTAAGTTATAAAGTTGTATACAAAGTAGAACAACCAGTAGAGCAGCAATCAAGTTTATATTAAATGTGCACGTTCTGTCTGACTGATACCTATTATCTGGATATTCTTAATTTCACAACCCGTTTAAGCTACTTTCGAATCAATCTTATCGAAAATGGGTTTCAAAAAACCAATATAATTAATAAGTAATAACCCAAAATTGTATATCTACTAAATCATTAGGCTAACTGTATGTTATCATGTCTTGACCATTAAACAAACGCATGTTTCAGTGTCCTCCATTCTTGATATATTATATTGAATAATAACTATTATAACCTTCGTAGCAAAGAAGTTTAATTTTATAATTATTTTTCAATGCACTTCAAAACCACCCGATTAAATTTTCATTCAATTAAAAATTATATGAACCAGTTCAATGGGTTTAAAATATGCAAATTTTCAATTCAGCTTGGTAACTTGATGACCTTTGTCGAAAATTGATTCAACTCTCTGTAGATTGTTATTTTTATTTGTTAAATCAAACATGATTTTTCCTGTTTTGATAGTATCTCAAAGCGCGTAAATATTATGTAAATTCTTTAATTTTTATTAGTTACAAAAATTACCTGAAGACGTTCAAAAACTGATAATATTGGATAGGGGACTGGTAAACAGTACCTGATGGTTCTAATCAATAGAACTTTACTCGTGATCTTATATCGTTTATCTATTTAATTTTACAATGGGTCGAAAAGTTTCATATCGCCATGTAAACAATTAAAATTGCCTTGAAAATAATTTATTTCTCCTTAGACTTGGAGCCATTTGCATTTTTAACATCAAAGTTTAAACAAGCCTTCAAATCGGATATTAATTTATCTATACCTTTTCCAGCAATAATGACATATTAAGGACATCATAATATATATAATTATTTTTCGAAATCGTTACTAAAGTAATAAGTACCTATCTAAATGTTGTAAACTAATCCATAATCGGCTCTAAAATGTTACTTTTCTGCGCGTACATTCATATGAATTTATTTCATGTTATGCAACCCACTTCACAGCTTTTTTTAAATTTTTTTAAATTATACTTTCTTTAATAATTGTAATTGAAACCACTCGGGATGTTTTAGCCAACTCCCTCACTGCATTCGCTAGTTCAATTATTAAATTTTACACCAATTCACATTTAAACTGAAAACTACCGGGGGGGGGGGGGGGGGGGAGAATATCGTGATAAAAAAACAAGGCTGGGTTCTGTTATTTCCATTGTATGCCAATAGGATCTGTGGGCACAATATCAACCAAGTTGAAAATATAACATTTGTGTTGAAATAGAAGATAAATAAAAATAACTGAAAATATGAAATTTTAAATTGCGAAAGGATTTTTTTTAAGTTCGTTCATATGAACTTGATAATAATTAATTGAGGTAATAAATCTGTTTGCTAATTATTTTTAAATACACATAAAATTTGTTTATTTTTATTTATTGTATCCGTTATTATTTATTTATCAAAGTACTATTAACAAATGTAACAACTAATGTTTTTTAAACATAAATTTAATATATACCATGTTTAGTAAATATTTAATAAAATACCATCAACTAGTTAACATTTTCTTTGGTGAGAGCTATTTAAGTGGCATATTTTTAAATACCAATGCAAGAATATTTATTAATATAAGGTGGTTAGACTTGATTTAATTATTTACATTTTAAATTTATAAAGTATGTTTAGACCATATCAACATTTCTTAATTTAAATTTTAAGATTCAAATTTAAAAATACTGTATTTTAACTAAGTAGATAATATTCTACTCGGTGATAAGAAATTAGGTTCAAACGATTTTTAAGTGAATAATTATCATTTAAGTTCATACCTACACGAGTGGTATGTTAAATTTTCACTGCTTGAATTCGTAAAGGATCAAGCATTTATTTTATTTTATTGGGTGTATGTATGTATGTTTAGTAATTTATTTTGTAAAATTAAAATATCTAATTAATTTTTTGTTGTTGCAGATATTAACATCATAGTTCTATTTTTACAAGTATGCCAGCAGACTTCGAGATGTTAGTGTCACATAGTCCTCCTGTATATAACAGTTATTTAACTGATTATGTGTCTTCTCGTCGCAATAGAGACTGTATAAATAAGTTTTCGACTGGAATGTGTAGATCTGTGAGCAGCAACTCTTTTTTGTTTAGTCAAAAACCACATTTTAATGCCCCGAAAACACCACCCCGTCCGTGCTTGGTAATTCGATCAGAAGAAAATTATACAAATGACGAAGAAAGCACGAGTCCAACACGATTAAAAAAGAAAGTGGTGTTTGCCGATGACCGCGGAATGTCCTTAACCCACGTTCGAATTATGACGGAACCATCAAATGTTCCTCCATTACTGAATTCAAGATTTTTGTCAGAAGTTACAAGAGGTCTTACGGCAGAACCTTTAGCAAAAGTTGATCCATGGGAAATAACATTTGCTCAACCGGCATCAAATTACTTAGAATTTCGTCGAAAATTAGAATTGGATAAAGTTTCACTTGAAAACGTAATTGTGAAGGATTCGGAAAACTGTGCTAGTGGTACTATTAAAGTTAGTAACATTTCGTTTGAAAAAGAAGTGATTGTGAGATCGTCTTCGGATAATTGGAAAACTCATCAAGATAATTTTTGTACGTTTGTCGATAATGGAACTACAAAAAGTGTCACAGTGGCATACACTCTGTTTGACACTTTTTCATTTAAACTCACATTACCTCCCAAAGCAAGAAAACTCGAGTTTTGTATCTGCTACAAGTCCGGAGGTGAGGAATTTTGGGACAACAACAACAATCAAAATTTTATTTTAATTAAGAAGTCGGATCAAGACGTTGATAAGGTACTTTTGGCGCATGATATGAACTTAAAAAATTCTAATACATATAAAGATTTTTCAAAAACAGTTATTAGATATTCTGATGCAACGCGAGCTAAAGTAGATGCTTGGTCAGAGTTTGCTAGTTGGAATCATTTGGAAAATTCTAATCCGTATTGGTAACAATGAACAATATACCTGATGTGATGTCAAGTTTTAAAAACCCAACTACAACAATATTTGTAATTTCAATATTATTGAACTAATTATTGAAGATACTTACAAGAATCTGTATGATGGAATCACCCAAATACTGATCGATATACTAGATGACGGTATTTTCCTTATGATATTCGCGTGAAGCGCTTAATTATAAAATTTTAACTTTTGATTATACAATCATTTTTTTAATTGAAAAAAGTACTGCGTAACAAATTCTGTGATATTATTTATGTCTGAAAAATTGTAATTTTGGTGTGCCAAAATATAAAAAACGCATAACTGACTATATAATGCGATTAATTTACCTTATGAGAGAAGTCTGATTTAGTTTACATGTTTTGTGTTTTTATTGAAGTAATACTACATGATATTGTAAGACCATTTTTATATAAGTTGTTAAATATATAAATAGAAGAAATACTAATATCTAAGAGCTTGCGAGTCAGAAACAGTTCCTCGTTATTACATTATATTATCATTAGTGTATCATTACAATACTTTTATTTGTTATTTTATTTAAATCTAAGTATTAGTAGTTGTCATTTTAAATTCTTGTATATATTCATTTCATTTTAATCAACTTTTAATTTTAAATGAGTGCCTTGTTAATAACTAATGTAAAAATTTATGTGCAAAATTAAAAATTTTAAACTCATACAAATTTGAGATAAATGTACAAATCCAGTAAAATTTCGTAATTTATATGAACGATTTTATTATACAAACTTAAATTTTATGTTTTTTCTTTTGTAACATTGAGTGTATGTATTATACAATAAACTGATAGTAAATTTTAGTGTTTCTAAACCGTAATTTTATGTCAAAATGTACCCGTAAATAATTGAAATGTTTATAAGATGGAATTTTTAAATATTATATCCCAATGTAATAAGAAAAGTTTATATAAATATGTATCGGTATACTTTTTGATTTTGAGCTATGACCCTTTTAACTAGTTCAGTATTTTTGAATATACTCAAAAAATGCTCTACACATTTTGTAAAACTAATATGCAATTAAATCCTGATAGTTAGCTTTCACCTTACTTTGTGATTATCAGGCGATGAATTGATTTGGCGCTAAAATCTTTAACATTAATATTAAAATTTAAAGTGAAAACTTTTGCGAAATCTACAAAACTGCAAATCCATATGTATTGAGAAAGTAAATAACAATGAGCTGGTAACAGCACTAAAGACATGCAAGGTGAATAATAATAAACGAATCCTAATAATAAAATTTTACAAGATTGTAGAAGTTTTAAATATTTGGGTGACGCCCAAACTTGAATATGGAAATCAAGTATGAAATTCTCGTGAGAATCAAGTTATTTCACTAGAGAAGAGAGGCATTGATCATAATACTTAATATAATGGAATCAAAAAGTTTATAAAGCAAGTGAAACTGATTTGAACTGATGTTTTTGTTCAAACTATCAAACAGTTATATCGAAGATAAGAAGATTATTAATACTTATTAATTATTATAATAAGCTAATTAATAAATTAATTTGGCGCTAACTTACAGGGTATGAGCACAAAAATAGTAATCAATTCTACCTCAACTAAGCCAGAACTACATAGAGATACATATTATATAGGACTAACAAAAATTGTTTGTCACCGACTTAATGAAATTCTAATTCTGGAAAGCTATGGTATTTTGTTATCGTTGAGGTTAATATATTATAAAGGACAAGTAAGAGGTTTGATTTTTTGTTTTCTATTTGGTGACTTGGATGATTACAAGAAAGTGTTTATACATTTTTTTGAGTTATAATTTATGCACACGCATCATCACGAATCAGAAAAAAAGATGGATTTGTTAAGTGGGGTAGTAGTAAGTAACTCCTTGCCCACATTTCCATTTTTATCTCCAACTACGTCCTTACGATTCACCTCATAGAAATGAGAACAATACTGTGGATGGACGAGAGAAGATTATTTTCACGTTTGCCTCGGAACAAGCGATGTTGCCTACTTTGGTTGGAATTTGGTTGCAAGGAAAAGGTATTCATGGTATTTACTCATCAATTAGATATCCAGCGTTCCAATCCACTTTAGCGAGTGATGAGGGAATTAGGGCGCTTAGTTCGGTCATACTGTCAGAAATCAAACTCGGGTCTCGGGATGGGCACTACACTTATCTAACATTGAGTAACTATTCTTTTGCACACTATATATTTATCGACCAAGCATTTTTCTTTTGAAATTCTGCGAGACGTGTCTGTAAATTGCAACTTAATTTTATAATTTGATCACGCAGTTGATCACGCTATCCACCAAACCAATTACCATTTCAAAATGCTGTAGTGAAATAGTAAAATATAAATACATGGTTGATACACATAAACTAAATAAATAATGAATGAAAATCTATATTTTTCCAACCAACCAAAACTTATAGTAAACGTGGGACAGGCTTCGGATACGTAGGATTAAATCTATAATAATCTTTCTTTATAACAAAAAAATAAACAAAATGTCTAAAGTTTTAATCAGTTTATTATAAAAAGAAAATAATTAATTAGGAAAAATTATACCAATAATAATTGATATTGAAATTATTTAAACAAATGTTATTGAATACTAACTGCTTGTTCACATGCATGAGCGTAACACTTAGGATGTACTACATAAGAAATACAAATACTAGAAAATCAGCGAGCGCGTCTACCCGCTGCTGAAAATTGACGAGCGTAAGAGTAATACAAGCAATGCAATCGAGATGCAATCAAATATCTAGGAAATACTTATGCAATCATTTTTTTTTAGCTTTTACAAATTTTTTTATTGTTTATTTATTTATTTTAATTTTAACTTTTTTATCGAGGAAATGTCACAAATTTATTGAGCAGTATCTATTACCGATCTCTTGGAATAGCTCGCACAAAATTAATCCAAAATCGTTTTGGGAGCAGTCTATGAGCCGATCATGCACGCGCGACCCGATCAAGCTGTCGAAAGCTCTCGTTTCGCTCGCTACGCTCGATCAACAAATAAAATTTTAATCTAGAATTTAATAATGCTGGAGTAATTTTGATATTCGCAAAAGCCTTTCCATATCTAATTTGCCCACTTTCTATGTTAGCAATATAAATTGAACATTTCGAAGTCGTTTTTTGTTCATTAGAACAAAAATTTATTAGACATTTTTTGTTGAAAATTTCATTGCCTTTAATTTTGTTGAATGACATCATTCTAATGACAATTGTAAGCTCAAATATATATTTCAATATTTATTAGTTTATTTAACATTGTTTAATTTGAATTTATTACAATTATTATAATATATCAAAAGTTACTAATCTTATATTTACAAAAATATTTTCATCTATATCTCGGAAACGGTGCGATAAAATATAAAAATGTATATGAACGCAATGAAATTTAGAAAAAAAAGATTATTTATTTTTTTATTTTGTCACACCGTTTCTGAGATATAGATGAAAATATTTTTGGTATTTTACCGAGTCTTGTTTAAGTAGCTGTAAGCAGGCCCGGATTGGGAGAATTTTTCGGCCCGGGCTCCGACCATGAACCGGCCCCTATTTTCGCCACCAATTTATGTCGGTCAACTAATCACGGTTAACGATTAACCATGGTTAGTTAAACAACGATTTAATCAGAGTTAGTGGAACTGGCCCTTAGTACATAAATAATAGATAATAATTATTCTAAATATAGTAGTTTAACAAAATCAAAAATTTTTGGGTTCTGTAGAAATCTGAATTTCATAATTAACAAAAATTTTGAAATATAGAAAACATCTAAAACAGATTAAGATTCAAAATCACATTTCTTTATACAATTGCAAGTTCACGTTTTTAATATTATTAACAGTGATGCCTTGCCCCGGGTTTGGAATCTCATATTTTAGTATTATACATTATTAAATTGTTTATTTCATTAAAATATCATTTTGTATATTATTCTAATGTTTACACCGTGGTTCAAATTTAAAGTCCAAGGTACGAAGCCGGAATAACAGTAAGTCATTTCCTAATTTCTAAAATTATTTGATACTTTATTTGCCTTTACATTATTTCTTATGTCTTACGTTCACTGTAAACAGCACTAAATGAGATCATTTAACAAATTATTATTGAACACAAAGAATTATTTAAAAAAACTTAACAACGGTATTTTTGATATTGAATTTTGGTCTGATTTTAGTAATTTGTTTTTGAATTTGTATTGCATGTTGCCTCTTGGTTCATTCTTATATTTATTTTGTTGACACTGGGTCCGAAGATGATCATTTGAGGTCAAAACGAGTCACCATAGATATAAATTGGTGAGAAGAGTGCATTGTGTTTTATTTCTACTTTAGGTACTTACGAGTACATACTACTATATTTACTTTATTATAGTAAGGTGCAATCCCATCAAGTTTTTGACTATCTTTGACAAAAGTGTGTGTGTGGCCAGAAAGTGTCCACGACATGGCAACAAGTTTGACCACAGCTATTACCAAAGTATTCCTTTATCCTTTCTATAGAAAAACGTGAGGTATATTTCGAGATGCGATAAAGTACAGATAAATCAGATCAAAATCAGTTGATATCTTTACAGTGGGTTTAGAATTAATCAATTTTCTACTCATCTCTTGATTAAATTTTCCAGAAATTTAAAAGATTAAGAAAGAAAAATTTTCTGGAAATTTTGAATATGGCCTTTAAATTTTCTTTTTCTTATCTTTTTATTCTTCCTTTTTATTACAAATGAAATAAATTCTGAATTGCATTAAAAGCAATTTAAATACGTTAATCAAGTAGTAAATTAAAATTTTTTAATTGAAAAACTATGTATTCAAGATAGAAAAACTATGTTCGAAGGCCAAAGAACTATGAGTTTTGCGTACGGTAACAATTTTCATTCCGTCTTACATAAGTACATTGCCTGAATGCCTGGCTAAAAAGGGAAAATTGCTCTTTAATCATAACATAAATAACAAATAATATTAAATTGTTGTAAAAGTTTTCCTTTAAATGACCAATTATTTTGGATGATTTCAAGAAATGATTCTAACTTCTGAAATAAATGCGCTAAAGAACGGTGAGCAGTACTGCGAGACTTCACGATTTCTCTCTTTATATTGAAATTACGGAGCAATAAATAATATTGTGTTTCATAAAGGACACACATGCTGAAAGAATTATATTGTAAAAAATAAATTCAATAAAATATTTAAAAATTAATCAATTTATTTACTTTCGAGATCAACCTCGTATAAGTACTAGATACCCATAAGTACTTCAGTTTCAAATCATAAATTTGAATTATTGCTTATTGCAAGTTCTTATGTTTATTAAAGGCAATATATGCAATTTTTACGGACTCCTACAATGCAACCTACTTAACCACCTACCAAATTACATTTTTGTGTATGAATAAAAATCATACAATAATAATTATTAATAGGATTAATAACAGGTGCAAAGTATTAGTGACTATTGTAGCATTATGAAATTAGTATAAAATTACTATTATTAAATCTTGTAAGTAGTACCATGTAATTTTATATTTTTATTATAATTTCAATTTTTCTTAATCTTCTGATTATAAGAAAAGTGCCAGATTGCTATGTTGATCCACGTATAATATGAAGCATATAAAGCCCATATCATATAATCGAACTCCAATAGAAGATATTTTTAGTATAGTTAGCATATTAGAAGTATATTTTTAGGTATCCGGTTCGGTTTAAGATAATCAAATTTGACGTGTTAGGATTAAGAAAATTTAAAAAAAATTGTGAAAAATGAAAACTAATATTACGTTGTGAAATTTGGACTTTATTAACGGAATGCGTTGTTCAAAGCGAAGTACCACATGCGAAGAGTTGCATTGTCGGAAATGGGAACTGGGAAATTAATCCCATTTGAAATTAATATTTACATTTTGAATTTAAATTTAGCATTGCATTAAAATTTAAAACTAGCCGGACACATTTAAAAGTCCCCTCGAACCCGAATACAGCTCCACTTTGAATTTAAGACTCTTATCAAAATAAAGTTATGTGATTACTTTTGTCAAAAATAATCGTAAAATGTAATTCTTCAAAATTACAAAATTAACCGGAAAAATTTTGTCCGGCTAATTTTAATTTCTTTTAAGTGCAATGCAATTGTATTAAAAATGGGAACGATAGAGTTCCCTTAGTTCGATCCTTAAACAATACAAATATTTACAAAATAAAAACCAAAAATATAAAACTCCTACAACCTCCGTTATGTAATAAATAAGACACGACAATATATTATAATATTATTTCAATCTTCTACACATAAAATATATAAGTATTCTATTTATAATGTTGAATTATTACAACTCGTCAGGGATTGAATTATAAAATATTTTCTTTAATTGTAGATAATGTGGAAGCTATTGTTATTAACGTTTATCTATCAAATTAGAAATTTGGTTGGTGTAGGTGAAATTAGCAAACTAAGTAAGTATTAGATAAATTAATTAATTTTAGTTAACTTTTAATTTCTTTTAAAAATTATGGGCGTCAGAGGGAAATGCCAAGATTCCAATTTTTCACTTCAGGACTGTAATTGGAATAGGAGGTAAACATACAAAGATCCCCGGACTTAAAACGTGAGGGAGCTGCAACAAAGCATGAAGAAAGGCCCCGTTTTTGGTTTTTCGCTTATATACTTCCAAAAACCATTAGTTCTAACCAAAAGGTGATTATCTACAAAGTTGGTAAATCTTCAAAAAGTTTCTTTTGCTTTATGTTTTTTTAATAAACTTTTCCTCAATTTTCTTTAAAATGAGTATAAATTATTCAATATTTTGCTTTATTTTAGACTACACTAACTGTTTTGAAAAATCAAACATCAGAATCCTTTGTGTGCCACCTTGCACCTCCTCCCCACTTAGATCCGGAAACGTTTAGTATGTTTACCTCCTAATTAGTCCAAACACAGACATTAAGAAACTTGTAAAAAGTAAAAAGTTAATATTGAATATAATAATTAAAAACATGTATATAGTACTATAAAATTGGGATCTCGGCATTTTCCTCTAAATTCATTGACAGAACTATTTATGTCCTTCACAATATTTAAACATTTCCAATTTTAAATTGGATTACCCTTTTGTTGTTTTATCCTACCCTTACAACTTCTCACGTGATTTTCCTGTTTCTCCACACTTTAACATCTTCCTATCCTTACACTTTTTTCTCCAATTTTCTGTTTGCTTTATTTCCTTTAGGTATTCTTTATTTGGCTGTCTTCTGTACTGCTGATGTGTCCCAGCTATTCTATTTCCTCATTAATATGCTATTCTGTCTCACTATAATTACTATAATTATCGCTCAAATTTTAGATACAAAAATTTTTATTATTAGTTTTAGTTTTAATAGTCTTGAGTTTCATCCTCTCCGTTAGTTAAGATTAGCACTTCAGTAGTGTAATCCACTATAAATCTTATTTGACTTCTTTGTTGTTCTACTTATTTTTCTATTATTTGGTAATTTCATATTTGCTTGGAAAGCTCTATAACCTGCTTGTATAAATTTTCTTATCTGATATTTTGTTACATTTCCATTACTTAAATGTACTTGTATCTCATATATTTCGTTTTTTTCGTTTATTTTTATTTCTTTTACTCTATTTACTATTGTTGATAATATCTTCTTCATATTTTTCATATTATATTATATTATATTATTATATAATAATAATTAGTAATAAATTATGTTCTATAATTTTCATATTTGTATAATAACTTTCCTCCTTCATATTTTACATTTCAATTTTTTATTTTCCCACTTGTTAAATTTATTCTTCATTATTTTTGTTATTTTCTCTTTGCTGCTTTCTATGTCTCTTCTTCATTTTTAATGGATCTTATTGTCATTCTCGAGATGCTTGTGTATTAACTTCTTGTTAATTGCTTTCTTCTTCCAATTCATATGTAATTAATTACTAACCGTAATTATGATTTAGAATGTGAAGAATATGCCAAAGCAGTATATACTCAGCAAGTAAGTCCAGTATTATTACCAACTGCTACAAAAAACGCTGTATCGGAATGCGGAATTGTTGAGGTTCCTTTAATAATTGGAGGAGCTAAATCTCAATTGAAGGAGTTTCCGCATATGGTAACTTAGTAACTGACGTTATTGTTAATCTTGCATTTACAATTTTAATTTCAGGCTTTAATAGGATTTGGTTTTTCACCTGATTCCGAATTGTCTTGGCAATGCGGAGGGTCATTAATAAGTGAACTTTTTATTCTTACCGCAGCACATTGTATGGATAGTCGTGAAAAGTACGGAATTTATTTTATTTAATTTAAAGCCATATTATCTTTTATTAATCAATCAATCCATCAAAATTGCGACTTGCACTTTTTAAATTTCTTCCAATGCTTTCCATGTTTGGATTTACACTATTCTTGGCTGGTGATGCTATTTGCTGGCTTAAACTTTTTTCCTACCTTCACTCGTTATGTTAGTAATATTAATTAATCCATTTTTGACATTCAATGTCGGTTTTTAATCGTTTGTTAATTGAGGCTTGCTTTAATTAATTTTGGATTGGAAGCTTGCAAAAGGCTACCATGGTCCTTTGCATACATCGCAGAACTATGGAAGTTTTTTAGTTTTCCATCGATTTTTCTGCTGTCCAAATTTTCCTGTTCTTCTTGGAGTATTTCATAGCAATATATAATAAGGATGAAGTAGAGAATACAATAAATTATGTTTTATAAAAAAATTAAACACTACAATAATTATTATTATTGGTATAAAACATGTGTACGCTGATTTTTTATGTGAAATTGTTTTTAGAGGTCCTGCTCAAAAAGTAAAATTGGGTATGATTTCAACTGATTCTCGTGAAAATGTTCAAGAATTACTTATCTCGCAAAAAATTCCACATTCAAGTTACAAGCCGCCAAGTAAATACGATGACATTGCATTAATTAAATTGGCTCAAGCCGTTCAGTTTACTCCCACAGTTCGTCCAGCTTGTTTGAATGGAGAATCATCAATTACTGACAGAAAAGCCATTGCTATTGGATTTGGCAAAACATCTTTTGGTATAAACGAAATTTTCATTAAAAATAATACTTCAAATAGCATTTTATTTGTTAAAAAGTATTAATTGTAATATTGTTTGCGTTTAGGTGCCCAAGATACCAGCAACTATTTAATGAAAGTGCAATTAACTTTAATCTCAAATTCTGCTTGCCAGCAAAGCGTTTCGTCAACAGAAAATTTACTTTCATTACCAAATGGTATTATTCCATCCATTTTATGCGCTGGAGAATTGTCTGGTGGAAAAGACACATGCCAGGGTGATTCTGGTGGACCTTTACAAGTTGTCTTGCCGAAACCGTATTGTATGTACAGTATAATTGGCGTTACTTCTTTTGGTAAATTTTGTGGCTTCGCGAATTCGCCTGCTTTTTATTCAAAGGTATCCAGCTACTTAGATTGGATTGAAACTGTGGTATGGAAATAATATGTTCCAATAATATTGTGATTTTACCAATGTTTGAAATTTTTGTAATTTTGCAATAATATATTGTTATTGAACAAGTCGACTTTAAAAACAAAGCACAATCTTATCAAACTCATTTAACCCTATAGAGCATACGCAGGCCCTAATAGGACCGAGTGAATATTTCAATAATAACATAAAAAAGAAGCTGTTAAATAAATCTCTTTACTTTAAGAAGTTGAATGGATTGCCAATAGAAGGGCACCAGGTCTCATTTTTATACTTTTTATTTATTATTTGCTTATTTACTATTTAAAGCTCACGCTTTAATACTGTTTAAGCCGTTAATCAAGAGTTTTATTGAAAATTGAAAAAATTTGTTCGCTTTGTTTTATTTACAATATGCTCCGTCGAAAAGTGTCACTTGCCGAGAGATCATATTTGTTGTGAGTTTAATATAACAATAAAAACAATCACAACGCATATTTCTTGTATACAACTGATTTTCTGGCTACTCTACAAGTGAGGAGTGGTTCTTAGAACATTTGGAGATGTCACTCAAGACATGCAGGATAGAGGAGACGGACGTTTTTGATAAAAGTCATAGCTGCCAGCCTTTGAGCAAGCCAGACGTGTTTCCAGTATGAAGATAAGAAAGTATGAAGATAAGAAAGTCCTAAGAGCGAGTTAAGAAGCCGAACTCCAATACGACATTGAATTGGAACAAAACACCGAGACAGCTATTAAATACATTGTTTCAATCGAACAATTGCTGTTGTAAAACGTTGCCGATCCGATAGCTACGCAAACCCTCATGGCGAAAAAGAAGGAGGTTCAAGATGAGGTGGATATCGAAACAAGAGACCATCAACACATCAGAGACGTCAAAAGGGAAGAAAGAGAAGAAATTGAGCCAATTCCGCTTCAACCAGTGCCTTAACCCTCAACTCCACCCAATCGACCTACTAGGAAGATCTGATTGGACAGCGCGAACAATTAACCCGTAACATGGAGGCAATGATGTCGGAAGCCAGCGACCTGGATGTCAAAATCGAAAGCCTCGCAAGTTTGTGGATATGATGGAAATGACGCTAAGAAAATCAGATTCACCACGATTATATAACACGACCATAACAAGGGAAATAAAAGAAAAGATCGCCTGACTCAAGTTAACAGCTAACTGAATGTAAAATTAGGACAACCAATAGATTTCTACCCATCGAACAAATTAAAGCAGTTTAAAGGAAAAAAATTGAAACGGTAGAAACCAAACTGGAGAATGGAACAGAAATGCTGAAATTGGGAGCGCCATCGAAGGAGTCACGATGGCCGAAAGCACAAACCGCCAACCAGAAGCCGCCAGCTTCAAACCAAGCAACATGTTCGACATCGCCTCCAACCAAGCCAAGCCAGAAAGTGTTCCTCCTACCATCTTCAAGAAGGTCACTCTGGTCCGAAATTTGCAAGAGCTTCGTCAACGGGAAATCCAGTACCGGTATATCACCAAGGTAGTCGAAGGACTCGTCACCGTACCACCAACTTTCGATGGCTACTTCACGTAAGCAATAAAAACAAAAAAACCCTTAAAGTGGTCTTAAGGAAGACCTGTCAAGCTAAGACTTAAGGGACTTCACCATCGTCAGGATGCATTGAGGACGCGACAGGAAGGTCCTACCGTTAGGAGGAAAATAAAAAGATTTTCACCATTTCGACGATTTTGAACATTAACATCCTAGTTGAAGCCCCTCTTCAGGAGTTACGTTTGGGACAATGCTATCGCGGTCAAACCTTTGGTAAGGTTCATCGAAACTGTTGAGCGGCTCCGATATGCATGAAGTTCGCAGGACCTCACCTAACACCCACCTGTGACAAACCGAAAGAAATGCCTGTGATATGCGGTAACTGTAGAGGCGATCATCCTGCTAGCTATCAAGGGTGCACTAAATTTCCGAAGCTGCGAACCAAGGTTCAAGCCAACCACGGCCAGCCCGACTGCAATAGCCTCCTTCGAAATCATCATCATCGAGGGAATCCCCGATTACGCCTGAAGCTATAACAACTATACTAGCCCAGCTATTGTTACACAATATCGATCATTATTGATCGTAAGCCTTCCGACGATCCGTTTTTCCTCTTCTGTATTAAATATAATATATCAATCAGTTTACGTACCGACGATTCCTGAGAAAAACTCGTTAAAGGAGATATAAGCCGAGGTCCTGGTGCTACAAATGCTACGTCAAAATACGAATACGTTTTTGATAAATCAAAAAGGTAGTCAAGATTTTTGGTGGTGTGATCTACTGGAGAAATAGGTAGTACTTTTCCTACAATATAATATTGCTTTGATATTTTAGGATGCCTCTAAATAATATATTCAATTAAATTACCTGGCGATGCATCTAGCCAGGTTAGCACCCTACTAGAGTATTATGTAAGTACTTACAAAAAATAACGAGTGCCAAGCATAATTTTTTTTAAATTAATGGATATAACAGGACGAAATCTGGTAAATATGTGCTGTCTTCTAGTAAAATTTTTGATTTTATAATATTTTCTATTGCCATAAATTTTACCAGAAGCAGCACAGAAACATACATAGGTTACAAATTCTTAGGTTGTGGCCGAGAGTTTCAGAATTACCCAGAAAAAATTTCTGGTGTCACTCGGGAAGTATTAGTGGAATATAATATTTCCGTGGATTTTTGATACATGATTTACCTTTACTATTTTAATGTGTATTCAAGGATGAAAAATTCTTTCTAGTGATCCATATTTTTGGGTACCGTAAAACGGGGATATATGGAACGATAGGGATTATATGGAACGAACACACATGATTTGAATCTAAGCGCTAATTTGACGTACAGGGTGAACCCACCACAAAGACAAAAATTTCTAGTGTCACTTGATAAGTGCCAGTACAAAGGTCCGGAACGATCGCTGCGAAACATTGTATGTAATTTAAAAAAAAAAATAATGAAAATCATTGCTTCTTTAGCATTTTTTAAAACCTCAAGGTGTTTCATATGTAGCGAGGAAGCTGTTGTATTCAGAGCATTAGTTCTATGAGAAAAAAGTTCCATAATAACCTCAACAAATATATAACATTAGCGCCTTTTCGAAACAAGCACGGGTTTTTCCAAAATCACTGAAATATTGAAAATTGTGATTTTCCAGGGTTATATGGAACAGAGATATGAACGTGTTTTTATGGGAGCGTTTGTCCCTTTATGGTAATTTTTTTAATTTTATAAGCGCGTTTTGTCAACTTTTTTTTTATATACTTTGGAAGCTGTTTTTATGGGAGTGTTTATCGATTTCTTATGTTCGTCCTCTTTTTACGAATAAAAATAAATATTTTCCAATAATAAATTCTCATATGGAACTATATAAATACCGTAAAACGGGGATATATGGAACGATTTTTCAACGTTTTGTTGAATTGCGAAAGTATTATCAGAGCTACTGCAACGGCAAAAATAAATATCAAAGAGGATAGCTTCAGCATCATATTTCATGACCAATAATGATCTGATCAATGGCCGTTTTCTTTTTTTTTTCTTTTTTTGTTGTTCCATATAACCCGGAGGGTCGGGGTTATATGGAACGATTGTAGGTGATTTTTTAAAGGTGCACTACAGTGCAGATTCGGTTTAGATTGTCAGCAATTTGGGTTTATATGGCCCAATGGACATCAAAAAATAATACGGCGCTTTTACCGCGCATTTTTTATGATAAATAAGGCGTCAGGAATTAATTTGCGACAAGTATTTATATAGTTCCATATGAGAATTTATTATTGGAAAATATTTATTTTTATTCGTAAAAAGAGGACGAACATAAGAAATCGATAAACACTCCCATAAAAACAGCTTCCAAAGTATATAAAAAAAAAGTTGACAAAACGCGCTTATAAAATTAAAAAAATTACCATAAAGGGACAAACGCTCCCATAAAAACACGTTCATATCTCTGTTCCATATAACCCTGGAAAATCACAATTTTCAATATTTCAGTGATTTTGGAAAAACCCGTGCTTGTTTCGAAAAGGCGCTAATGTTATATATTTGTTGAGGTTATTATGGAACTTTTTTCTCATAGAACTAATGCTCTGAATACAACAGCTTCCTCGCTACATATGAAACACCTTGAGGTTTTAAAAAATGCTAAAGAAGCAATGATTTTCATTATTTTTTTTTTTAAATTACATACAATGTTTCGCAGCGATCGTTCCGGACCTTTGTACTGGCACTTATCAAGTGACACTAGAAATTTTTGTCTTTGTGGTGGGTTCACCCTGTACGTCAAATTAGCGCTTAGATTCAAATCATGTGTGTTCGTTCCATATAATCCCTATCGTTCCATATATCCCCGTTTTACGGTACTTGTCGCAAATTAATTCCTGACGCCTTATTTATCATAAAAAATGCGCGGTAAAAGCGCCGTATTATTTTTTGATGTCCATTGGGCCATATAAACCCAAATTGCTGACAATCTAAACCGAATCTGCACTGTAGTGCACCTTTAAAAAATCACCTACAATCGTTCCATATAACCCCGACCCTCCGGGTTATATGGAACAACAAAAAAAGAAAAAAAAAAGAAAACGGCCATTGATCAGATCATTATTGGTCATGAAATATGATGCTGAAGCTATCCTCTTTGATATTTATTTTTGCCGTTGCAGTAGCTCTGATAATACTTTCGCAATTCAACAAAACGTTGAAAAATCGTTCCATATATCCCCGTTTTACGGTACCTAGTATCTGCATGTACGTTTTAACATACATACATAATGTACATGAACTAACTTTTATGTTCAAGGCGCTGCTTTTGATAATCTAAAGAACTAATGTATGGGTCTTCAACAATTGCTTGTTTTGTTTTATTGTTTTTTTTTTTAGTGACTGCTTCTGTTTTTTTTTATTATAAGCACTGGCTTATACCACCGGCCCGGTGTACCCGGGATTATTAATCCTCTGATAGGATATCCACAACTGCTACTGCAAATAATTAAAAAAAAAAAATTATGAAGGCCTGGACGATGACAGGTCTCTTCTGGATATCCGGGCCCTGGGGCTCTAGCCCGCCCTACCTCACTTCGCTGGCTTTGATTATTATAAGTTTATAATATATTATTATTATGTAAACGAAATGCGCCTCATTTTGATTCAAATCGGTTTAATAGTGTTGTTAAATACAATATTTAAATATAAAATTAATATAAACTTTATAATAATTTTATAGTAGTTTGATGACTTGATAATCACATTAACATTCTGTAAACGATTTATATATACATATGTATTTCAAAACTAAAAAAATTGATTTGAATTAATTAAATGTTTGAAGTGTGGCGCATTTCCTATTCACAATGTCTTTTCATTTTCTGTATAATGAATTGCCTATCCGCCTGGGTTGATTTAAAGAAAATTAAATAAGAGGTTATAAAGTTAAGGATACAAGAGTAACAAACAATAATTAAGGGGAGATAAGTGGTTCAAAGTTGATTGCTAGTTTTTATTTTTTAATTATATATTAATTTTATCGACAACTCTTGAACATTGCAATAATGCAAGACTTATCATAAATTTTCTACTGTAGTTATATAATATATTATTTAACACTATAATTAAGTGATAATATAAGGCCCCCAAAAATAACAATTTCACTGTTTTTTCTTATTCTTAATTTTTTTCTTCACGGTGCGGTGAATAATGCTTTTAACTAGTGGCGGATTTATAATTTGCCTGCCTCCCTATAATTATAATTGGGAAACATAAAATACTAGAAAAATTTATATAAATTAGAGTAACAAAATTAGCGATTTTTACAATTTCATAGCTTTTATTTAAATTTTAATTACAGGATTAACGCACTGAAATCAGTGGCGTATTTACCCTAGAGCCATGGCCCGGGGCGCCAGGCTGTGAGGGGTGCCCCAAGCCGTCTGCAGTCTATGTTTTGAATTGTTTTGACATTGTTATGCAATTTTAAATTCTTTGAAAGTTTTCAAAGTTGTGAAGATTAATTTTTAGTTTTCAAATTTAGCTGTTCAGTAAACATCTAGATTTATATTTTATAATTATTTGATGACGGAAAATGAACCAGTTTACAAGCGTTTACCCCAAATTTCGGGTGTAATTGAAAGTAAAGTGTCAAATTACAAACTGAGAACTTAAAAATTTTGTCAAGCTGACAAAGACATTTTTATTGTTTTATTAGTTATAGTTTTTTAAAATTATGTTTCGGAAAGGAGTGCGTAGTATGAGAACGTTGATTTTACTACGACATCAAAACCATTAAATTTTGTTGTGTTAGAACTTAGAGAATTGTTGACTACGATTAAGACAACAAGATATTACGCATCTTCACAAAAACTGCAAAAATTAACATTTTTATTAACAAAAATTAAAAATAACTCGCCATACATTCCGACCAGCATGGAAAATCCCAAGACCATAATCCGCCCGGATTAAATGGAACCATTGCAGCCACCATGTACTCCGACCAGCCTGGTGCATTCTAAGAACCACGGGAAATTTTAGAAATCCTAAAATACCTAAATGCAGGCTAGGTTATAAAATAATCATCCCTTGACAATTATCCTTCATCATTTTTTGATTTATTATATTTTAATTTAATTCTTGTTATTTAGTTATTTATTTAGTATTACTCAACTCATGGGGGGGGGTTGAACCCCCAAAACCACCCCCTTATATACGGCCCTGATTATTAGGTAGGTTAGGTATAAAAGGAAGCAAAAACCGTAAATAAATGTCAAAATTTTTGAAGTGAAACTTCTTTAGCGACACGACGTATTTTGTTTGAAATTGTTGCAATAGGAGGAAATAAGAGTGGGAATCGAACTCGAAGGGCTTCGGAAATAACGAATAATGGCGGATGTTTTGCGCAGCAAACAGTGTGATCCGAATGTAGTAGATTAACGCCGTGAAGCGCCTATTTATTTAAAAGCGTTATTTTAAAGCACAATATTGTTATCTAATTACAAGATTACCCTGGTTGTGCGGTAATTAGTAATTATTGACTAGGTTGTTCGGCTTTCAGCCTTACTGGGGGAATATCGATACCAATCCAGTTCTGTCGGCTGCCCGGACCAAAGCAAAAAGTTTTCGAGATAAGTAATCAGTCCCAACTAATTTTGATATCTGTTAGACCCAATTGAATTATTATTGATTTGCAGAATGAAAATTTTTGATAGAAGTCGGGAGAGAAGGTCATTGTTTGCAAATTTGATTGTAAGCATTGATGAAGCTTTTTTAAGAGGAAGTAGCAAATTTAAACAAAATCAATTTCCCATGTTATTACCCTACGATTGGGTGCAAGATCGGTCCCCTGCTAAATATACCTAGTATTTTATTAAATAATTCTACAGTATATATTGTGGTGAAACCGGGGAAGTTCTATTATTCGGCTTTGTTAATTTTGTTTTATTTCTTATCGTTTCGCAATTTAAAGAAACAATATTCATGGGTGCTCATTACAGGCAAAAATATTACCTAAGACACAAACTTCCAATACATTTTTATTTTTGTAAAAATATCCAGTGGAAAGTGCATAAATTTAAGTTTGTGGATGTATGCGGAAATTTTGAATGGAAGTGAGGGGGAAATTTGGAAAAAAAGACGTGGTGCGCAGGGACAAAAATGGTATTAACGTTGGTTCGTTCTGGGCAGCGTGCACAAATTTTGCTGCGTTTACGAAATTTGTGATTTTGTGCGATTTCTACCTTGATTGGGGGTGAGATTTTGAGTTTGGAGGTTCGAGTGATCTGTCTCTGCAAGGAAGCTGGAAGAATTGTCGAATTTTGCTAAGTTACAAACATTATTTTCGTTGTTCGATAATTTTTATCAGGCCAGGTGGCCATATTAAAAGGCAGAAAGAAGAATTTTAAACGTGAACGTGAAGAATAAATTTGGAAATTAATAATTTTACGATTACCAGATTGTACACCATCATCGTCAACGTACACCATCAAGGTACCAAAACTTTGTTTCGGTTAAATAAAACCATAAACTTTTTTATAAAAATTTATTTTATTTTATTACTGTTCAATTATTGTAAATTTTTTTACACATTTTTACACTTATTACGCCAATAAAATCATAAGTTAGAACCTGAGGAAAGTGAGATTATCGCATACAGAGGAGCACTTTTGAATAAACCTAATTTTCATTTGTTCATACACGAGAATTTGTTTTATTTTAATAATAGAATTCCTCCAAGTGAACCGACTCCTGATAGTCTTGTGTTTTTCGGTAATTTTCATAAATTACAGGGGACCACGACAATATATATTGCTATGTAATACTACCTCGATGGATGTCCTCTGAATTAGGAAACACTAATTTTCTATCAATTAACTTTAACGTACATTCCTTCAAATTTCTTTTACCTCCTTATCGTAGCACATTTTCTCATCAAAAATAAATTTAATTCTCTGCAAAATTAAATTAATTATTAATATGTTTCCAATTTCCAAAACTTGTATTTTAAATAATTAATTATTATGCATATTTATCAATCAATCAAACTAAATTTTATAACTCATTGACCATTTATTTATAATTTCAAAAAACCAAAAATTCCCAACACAACAAAATCGTGGCCGTCCGCTACAATCACCGCGGGAAAAAGCTCCTCTCCTCGACTTTCTCCCTTCCATTCTCAAAGTCCCCGCGGCAAATACAAATTTTGTAATTTAAAATAACTTCAAATTTCCTGTCAATAAATAATCAAAATTTCAAAATTATACATTGAAAAGTTCAGGACATGGCAATATATGGATATCGTATGGTTTATTTATCCATCATGTTACAATTATTGTAAATCTAAATTCGTCAGCCAATCACGGGATTTATCAGATACGGCGTCATTTATTTCACGCATCGTTCCTGTAAATCTTCTCAAAAGGCAGTAACTTACAATGTGTGACATTGTTTGGTCGGTACATCCACAATTACAATCAGAAGAGTTACTAAGACCCCTTTTTTTTTAAATGATTACATCTGCCATGTCCAGTTCTGATCGATTTAAAGTAACCAAATCTTTCCGATGTAAGTTGAAACCACCTACTTTCTTAGTTGGATCCTCAATGAGATCATTGTTGAAAGTCTTAGAGTTTACCCAATATTCTTTCCATGCTATTTTTCATCAAATGTAACCAGTTGGGTGAGTTGGTTTTGGATAGGTTCTTTAGATTTTAACCTATGTATGGAAGTATCTCTAATAACATTATAAAGGATGGAATTCTCTAGGTGTAATGTTTTCTTAATCAAACGTGATATTGTCTTTTTTCTTCGAATGTCAGGGGGTGCTATGTTGCAAAGAGTTGTAAGCCACAGTAAGCGAGATGACGAGACAGAGCCACTTATTATTCGCATCGTGTGATTTAACTGAGTATCCACAAGATGTAATGGCGATGAAATCTTCAGTGTATCCGCACTTGCTCCCATGACGTGCCAACTAAATTTTGAATAAGATTTGCTCTAGTGCGAACTTTCCGCGATAACTTCTCTAGATGATGTCTGAATGTAAGGGACCGATCTAAAAATACCCCTAGGTACTTTGGATTTCGATTAAATGTTAGTAATTGACCTTCTATTTCTATTTTTATTTCACGATTAGCTTCTTTCTTATTCAGATGAAAGACGGATACTTCCGTTTTGCTCGCATTTGGTTTTAATCTCCAGGTTTTGCAATATTCGAAAAGATCACAGATATTTTTTTGTAAGATACCTATATTCACCTTCCTCAAAGATCTTGCATTGGACAGAGAGGACCTCATCATCGGCATAAATGAATTTTTCAGATATTGTCTCAGGTTGATCGTTTGATAGAGACCCTTGAGGAAAGCCATCGTTTAGTTTCCTCCAGCGACTAGTTTGTTCGTTTAGATGAACCTGAAACCATCTATTACTCAGCATGTTATTCAATAAAGTAGCTAGTTTCTTGCAAGGAATCACTTGGATAAATTTCAAAATCATCTCTTCCCTCCAAACTGTATCATAAGCTGCTGAAAGGTCTACAAAAGCAGCACATGTTTTTAACTATTTTCATTAATATAGCTTTGTATCTTTTAGCCGAACTGTATATTACGATTTTTGAGATTATCTCGCAAACAAAAAGCAGAACTTAAGAAAATATCATTAATATTATTATATTCTACAGATTTTTATGAATTATAAAATAGATGTAGCTACGGGACATTTTGCTCCCGGACATTTCACCTCCGAACAATTTATTCCCAGACATTTTACAACTAGGATATTATGCATTGGACATTTCGCTACCACTGCTAAATTGGTACTAAAATATACATTAGATTTTGAAATATTTAAGTTATTCACATAATTACTCATTATCTGTTTTCTGCAATTAGCAATTCTTAATTAATTTTCGCTTTGTTGAATATTATTTTTAAACTGTTTTTTTTTAAGTGGTAGCAAAAAATCCTAGCAGGGAAATGTTCTAGTAGTAATAAATAATTATTATTATTATCATCGACAACTGCTATTATACTTCTGTTTATAATTTTTTGAAATTATATCAAAATTATGTGACTATTAAAATTTTTATTTTAATCGAATTATTTACTTAGAAATCGTATCGATGCGATGTATTATACAAACTGTAAAAAATTAAAATATATTATAGACCTTTTTTGGCGTAATTTATATACAATCCACATAATCTTTTGGCACAATTTACGGGTAGAATTAAAAAATTCTGACCGCCTGCCTGCGCCTGGTGCAATTTAAATTTAGGTTGCAAGCGACAAAATTCTTTTTATCAACTTATAGCGATATTTGCATATTGCGTGAACGGATAAATTACACCTGTCCGCTGGAGGGTTAATTTGCTGACTTTCCGTACGGCATATCTTTCTTGAATCGTGATTGTTTTTGCAGCATTCTTCTAATACTTATAATATTTGTATTAAATTCGGCAATGTGAAAGTAATTTCTTTTAATATACTACTAAATGACGTTCGAGGCAGAGGCGTAACTCGTGGTCTTTTTGGTGGTTAACAACACCTTCTGTGGTTCTGTGCTTTCTTAGGTGCATTTGGGTATATTTTAACAAATTAAAACGATCGCTAAAAAAGAGGGGAATTAAAAGGAACATAATAAAAAATTAAATCTATACTAGTGGTTCACAGTATTATTAATCAAATTAATCAACTATAGTGTTATTTAAACTGTCAGATTTGCAAAAAAATTAGATTCAAAAATCATATAAAATTATTTTATTTTGTGCTTATTTTGGGAAATAGTGAATATATCATTCCGATCTTTAAAGTTTTACCTCCAGTTTACTAGTTACGATACTGTATACTTGATGCGCAATATACTTGAAGAAACAGAAAAAAAAATTCTAAGGGTCAAAGCCATGTGCCATTAATTTTTGCTTACGATGGGTTTTACAAAAGTAATTTAGAATTAAAACAACGATTAAAGTTATAACCATAATTACAACAATTAAAATGTATTGTTGTTATATTATTTTATAATAAATTATAATCGTGGATTGAATTTTAAATCTCTTTTGTGAAACTTATTAGACACATTTAATTAATTCTAGGATTTTAATAATAATTATTTAGTATGTATTCTGCATAAATTTTATTGTCGATTATACCAAATTTAGTATTATAATAATTTAATCGTATCGTGGAATACCCAATGATAACCTAAAATTAACTTCCATTTTGAAAAATACCATGTTACCACTATTATCTGAATATTTAATTACAAAACAGTATTTCCCTAAATTGAAATGAGTTGGCTAGAAAAATACACGAACCACCGACTACAAAATACTTATAATATTAAGTAATAATAATATATTAGTTGTAACAGAATGTAGATATTAAATACGTCAATCTAGTTTCTCCTTCCATCCAATACCGCAAACATAAAGAAATACTTATCGAGTTTTGCGTGTTTATTTAACATTTGTAAGAGAATAGTGATCGACATGAACTTGAGTTTCAAATTTATTGTACTGCTCTTCAGTATAGTTTTTGAAAATGTACTTGCTCAACGTTACGAAGGTAAGTTGATTTTATCATAACCTATATTATACAAATTATTGCTAGGTGTACGAAATTTTTATTTGATCACTAAACAATACAACAATTTCTATATTATTTTATTTATGTTAAATAATTATTATGGTTAATAAATATTATAGCCTTGGGGCCAAGGTTTGGATAATATAAGAATATATTTTTTGAAGAACGAGTGCACTGGAGTAAAGAAAATTACATTTGTGAAGGAAACGATTTTTTTTTTGATAATTAAAGTACAGGGTACATAATTGTTATCTAATATTGCTTATCAATATTATATTATTACAACATTAAATTAATTTTTAAAAGTTTTCGAAAAAATTGAATTACAAAAATACAAAAAAATTATAAACCATATTACACTAAGTAGTACAAGAATGTGTGAATTACAGGTTCTTCATATATCTAGAAAGTAATTTTCATGAATCGCTCAGTGAGCAAGCGATGAAATAAAAATTCTTTATAACCACAAAAAATTGTCAGTTCAGTATGGTAAATTACTAGCAATTCGATTCCTGGTGGAAGAAACCTTATTGGTTTGACGGACGTTTGAAGGGACCCATGTTTAAATGCCAGGACGAATTAACCAACAGATATTTAATAAAGTTTTAATTGATTTCATGTTAGAAGAAATTGAAAAAAATATAAAATTAATTTTATAACTTACAAATAAATGATATATTACTATTAATAAAATTGAAAGTGCGTTTCGATCGTTTGGATTCTCATCAGATGAACCTGGGATTTAAATTAAAAAAGCTATAAATATAATATATTATATATTTGTAACTTATGAATTAAAATCAATTAAAATTTAAAACTGTATTAAATATTAACTAACAGATATTTCGAAATACTTGTAATACGTCAGGGATCTAACATGATCTTGAAATCACCAAACTCAGATTCTTCCGAAGATTGTGATGCTGGGACACACACACAAAGTTTATATTGACATGAAATTTTCATATTTTAATAATCTAGTTAATTGCCTCAGAATAAAGTCAAAAACCTTATAATTATATTTTTTCTATACTAAATAGTTACCTGTAGAAAAACTGCAATACAAAAATAAAATTTTGTCAATACATACAATTTTTAAACTTGCTTTTCTTAGTAAAATAACTTAATTTTGTAATCTACAAAATGGTTGATGCTGCTGATTTGATGCCCTCCATAATATAATAAACATAATATGATTAAAACTGCAAACGGGAAAACAGATTTAACAACATAGATTATTATAAAAATTTATAAATTAATACACATTTAATTGGTTAAAATCAATATAAAACAAATTGAACGTAACAGGGATGTCCGATCGTAAATCTTTTTGTTAGTTTAATAATCCGGTGGAGATTGGTGCTTCGTACGATTGGAATCACGCATCTAGCGTATGGAACAATATTTTCCGTCAAAAATTAGCATACCATAATGTAAAATTTTGGGCATATATTAATCAACCGGAAAGAACAAGGAGCATCTTAGCTATGACTTCGTGGTTTCTCTAAGATGAACTTACGAACTTTTTTCCCAATTCCTTTAAAGGTTTAAACAAAACTAATTTCAATTTTAAGTTATTATTATACGATCAACGAAGAAATTGGTTCAGATTATTTGTATTGATCGTATATTGTTGATGTAATTTTTATGTATTATTTTACAGTCAACGATGTAAACCGAACGTTGACGTCAATGCCCATTTATGGTGCCTATTAACGGCATTGTCCGGCCATTGACGTAATTGCCCGTTAACGATGGGCATTTACGTCTTTGGGCAGTCAATGACATAATTGGTCAAGAACACATCCATCATAAGCAACATTGCATTGAACTGTAGCTTGTCTAAGAGTAAACTCAATTTCTTTGGTCGTACACTAATGCTTTCTAACAAAATTAACTTTTCAAAACACCATAATTTGTGCAAAGTTTATAAATACCATCTTCTATTGAACTAACAACAGCTAGTATGTTTCGGAGGGAACCGCGAGCTCTATTTACGTCTGGTATAGGAATTCGAACCGACCGTACTTCCAATTTGAACAACAGAAAATTTTTCATTGCATAGCTTTATCGTTTTAGAGGTTTGCTTTTCCAATGATTCTCGACATTTCTTACGATATACAGTAACGTTCTCCTGGCTTTCGCAATTGAGGCATATTCCATTATGGTTAACTTCTTCAACAATAGGTAATATTAGTATTTATAGAGCACTGGATGCAAAGATTTCTTTCTTCATCAACGGGTTCCTAAAAGTTTTCAGTGTTCTTTTCAGCTTCAAGTATTAATTCCATATTATCTTCCATTTCGTCGTCTCAATTTTTATCCTTTATTTCTTTAAACCTTTATTTCTTGTAACAGAGTTTCGACATCTTCTTCAGTGGACAAATTTAGAATTTCATCATGTGGTATTCCAGTCTAGGCTAATCCTGCTCTAGCCGGACATCCAAACATAATTTCATATGGGAATCTTCCAATTCCAAAATGCAAACACGGTTTCTCTTAAACTGAATAAATATAATTTTCCTGCGGGCCAATCTGCTGTTTTAGTTTGGCTATGCGAAGGGTTTTCTGCAAACAATTTTTACCTTAGGCCACGCAGCATGTAATTCCTTCAAAACTGAATAGACAAATTCTCGTCCATTTCGGAGTGTAAAATAAGGGTTGCTCTAGAAAGTATAATACAGTAGCATATTATTGAAAATTTATGTAAAATGTTTTTTTATAAAATTAAGCATTCATATTTCAGTATAAAGTAATAACTTTTAAAACAAATAATATTTATAGGAGACTTGTGCACACTTCGTTCTTCAGGAGCCAGTGGTATTTGCACACTAATTAGCTTATGCCCAGCAGCAGTACAAGCTCTACAAACAAGAGGAATTTTTCCGACAAACTGCGGATTTAGACAAGATCAACCAATTGTATGTTGCGTTGGTGGTTCGTCTCCTGTTGTCACTCCTGTTACTCCTACAGCAGAAATCGTAACTGTTCCGAGGCCAAAACCTACGCCTACTAGAAGTACAGTTCTTAATACTCCCTCCGTATTAACTCAAAAATCCGGCTCAATAGGAGACAAAAGTAACGAAAGTAAGTAGTTAATATTTATTAAAAAGAAATGAAAACAATTTTGTTGTCAGTACCACTTACATAGAAATTACAACAACAATATTTTTAATCTGTTAAAAAATTGCTAAAAGAAATTCAGAAACGATCGATTACGTTAAGTAATTGTCTGAACTTTAAACATACTTGAAGTCGCAGTGTCTAGACAACGAGTTTTCTAAAGATTTCCGTGATGGAGCTTGGAAATGGTCTAAAATATTACTTGCAACTCATAAACTTCTCTAAGTTTAGTCGTAAGTTTGTGCGCACCCGAAATTTTACCAGTTGTTAATAAGAGGAGGAGGTTTAGCATTGTTTTTATTATAAACTATATTTTTCTATTTGTGCTGTATTTTTTGATTTTACTTTTTCATATTTCATAATATGATATCGTAATTGTGGAGAAAAGAAAAGTTGAGATTTTTGCGAATTTAGAAGGTTTGTTTATTTTTAAAATTCAATTTTTTTATAATATTCTACTTCAAGTATTAATTTTTTTTAAATGTGTATGATCAAGTCATGTGGAAGGCCAAATCACATTTTTAACTTTAATTCTTTTTTTCAGAATTTAAATTTTTGGTAACATTGTTCCATTAACATGTTTTCACCTTTTTCTTCAGTCTCTTATACATAAATCTAAAGTATCTCGCATTTCCTTCTGATTTAGAATTTGAGCTAGCACCTTTTTTATGTAATTTTCCATACCTACCGACATCGCTTCATAAATCATTTGCTGAAACACAGAAATTCAAGTTCAGATAAAAAAATCAGAAATATATGGAAAATTACCTAAAGAAATCTGTCGAGAAATCTTGAAAACCCATCTAGGTTTTTCTAATTAAAATCTACCAAATTTCACATTGTAACTAATAGATATGAATTATCATTCCAGAATGCAGAGAGTACGGAAATTTAGTATATCAAGACGCAGGGATTACTTTTATTCTTGGCAGCGGCCCTCCACCTCAAATAGACGATTGTCCAGTTGTACAAGTAGAAAATATTGTGGGTGGAACACCTGCTAAAGCAAAAGAATTTCCGCACATGGTAATTTAATTTGATGAACTCAGTTTTTTGCTTAATTATAAATTATTACATTTTTAGGCATTAGTTGGTTTTGAAGATGACGATAATGTTGTACACTGGGATTGTGGCGGATCACTTATTAGTGAGAAATTTGTTTTATCGGCGGCTCATTGCACCTACAGTAAATCACTACGGTAAGTTTTGCGGTATGCTGCGGAACTCGGCTGACAACTTCACTACAGGGTTGGTTGCCAGTTTAATTACCCCATAAGGACTTGAACAAAAACAACCAAAGAAATGTAGATGATTTCATATAATATTTTTTGTTCAAGCATTTTTCACTGGAATATGTTTTCATTTTCAGTCGTGAAGCAAAATATATTCTAGTTGGCGAATTAGTTTTGGATTCAACTACAGATGAGTCTAATCCTCAAAAGATATTAATTGAAAATATCATTCGTCATCCCGAATATGTACCTCCTTCGAATTATCATGATATAGCTTTATTTCAATTGAAACATGAACCAAAATTAGATAATTATGTTAGACCAGCATGTTTGAACACAAATCCACATCTAACAAATAGATTGGGTGTTGCATCTGGATGGGGAAGAACTTCAACATTTGGTGATGTGAGTAAGGAAATGCAGAAGGTTACTTTAGATATGTTTACAACTGCTGAATGCAATAATACATATAGGAGAAATATTGGTTTGAGTTTAGCACATGGAATTGTCGAAGAAACACAAATATGCGCTGGATCTCGAGATGAATCCAAAGATACTTGTCAGGTAATTTTTTAATTTACAGTCTTTTACAATCTACAATAAAATTTAAAGATAGTTAGCTAAATTAATTACAAAATTCTGAAAACAATAATTACGAGTATTTACTTACGAATAGGATTTCCCGCAGCCTTGAGTGAGTTGTTTGTGTGTCAACCACAGGTCGGTCAGTCAACCCCAAACTAATATAATATTATGTTTTCAGTTTATAGTAAGGTATTGTTTTTTTTCAACAATAATTTTTATTCAGAACCTTAGTAGGTCTTATGACTACGGCTACACTAAAATTATAAGTAGATTGTATCAATGGTATCATTATAATTTATTATAATAACATGTATCTATATATAAAAATAAGTATTAATTCATTTAATTTTATCAATTAGGGAGACTCTGGAGGTCCTCTTCAAATCATTAATAACGACCCATATTGCACGTACAACATTATAGGAATTACGTCGTTTGGAAAAGATTGTGGGCGGGTCAATTTTCCAGGAGTTTATACAAGGGTGTCTGCTTACATAAAATGGATTGAAGATACTGTGTGGCCATAGAAATTGTTAGTGAAAACTTAGAATTTCAATTATTTTGTGATATAGTCCAATATATTTTGTACCATTTTTAAAATAAATAAGAGAATAAATATAAAATTAAAATTTTTTGTTGGAATTTCTAAATTCTCTCCTTGTTTATTGCTAGTTATGGTTATAGTAAACATAAATGTAAAAAAATTGTAAAACAAAAATTCCTAGAGACAGAAAAAAGTTGAAAAAAATGACTGAAGTCAAAGTGGAATAATTGGTGATGGATGAAAATGAAAGACAGCAATATTACACGGAGAAATAACTGTTTAAGAAAAACTTTTTTTGATTTTAGTAAATGTGTTTCTGCATAAATCAACTGTTTATTTCTACTCATTTAGGGGTAAATCGTGGAATAAAATTTAAAGCAAATAACGCTCTGTTTATGAAAACCTTTTCCTAACTTGAATCTTCTCTTCGATACCACAGTAACTGATTTACTAGAAAGAAGAACTTCCTCAAAAATAAAATTTTTATTTTTGACTACTCTCAATTTTTCATATTCACTAGTATTATACTTACTTTGTTTACTTATAATAATTATTATTAAATCTTTTTCTAATACCTATTGTGCTTTCTTTCTTGATATCAGAAACATTTTTTACTCTTTAGTATTAATTTTCAAAATGAAAACGTAGAATAATTCTAGAATATTACGTTTGTAAGCAAAAAATCATTAATTTCAGAGATGTAAATGATTCTTACAAATATTGATTAAACCATACTGCAATGAACATGGTACTCCAGTTGGTTCAGATCGCTATAATACTAAAAAATATTTTTGAACACTATTTTGAATAGCCGTTGTCCATAATATCGAATGCAATTTTGTTAATTCTAGGAGGTAATTGCGGCAATTAGTGAATAGAGTCGAACTGAGTGCAATTCATTTGATGTGCAACTCGCGTTACCACAATCTACCCATAGGAACTTCAAAATTTACAAATCTCAAAAATATTTTCCAAAATAAATACAACAAAATTTTTCTAACAAAAATGTAAAAATCATGCAACACCCCAACACCCCCTTATAATATTATAATCATAAACACACGTCGAAGAATTCTCATGTAAAAATATCACCTAATCAAAAGCTACTGATATCGGATGAAGTACGGAGGAAACTTAAGCGATTAATTTAATTTTTAGCCTATGTTACTCCATGTCATAACTAATTTTTTTTCGTATCGTAAAATATTGTTTTAATTTATTTGATCTTATCGAAAAAAGCTGTCTTTACATAATATTATGTACTGTTTAAGGCGTAACTGAGTAAGAGAGTTCAACGTCCCCATGATCCTTTGATTTGTGGACTACTCCAAAGCTTTTGACAGGGTGAGATACGATAGAACCAGCTTTGTGAAATACTACACGAAATGGGTGTACCTAATCATCTTATGCCACTGATAGAATCATTATATGAAGGTAATACTGCAAGGGTTAAGATCAGCAATACATACTCCGGAATATTTCACATATGCGCAGAGTCCTCGATGCGTGGAAGGGCGGAATATCTATAGCGCAGAAAATCAGCAACCTAAAATATGCTGATGACACTCTAATAATTGCCGAAGACACCGAACAGATGGCTATTATAATGAGTAAACTGTCAGAAGTCAGCGAAATATACGGGCTTAAACTTAACCAGCAGAAGATCAAAATAATGATAATAAACATAGCTGACAACAAAGCCACGAAACTGAGATTGGTGAGCGCTCTTGTTTTCCCGGTGGCTACATATGCTCCTGAGACCTGGACATTGAAAAAGGCGGATCAAAAGAGATTTGAGGCATTCGAATTGTGGGTTTACCGAAGGGTCCTCAGAATATCTTAGACAAAGCACCGCACTAATGACTCTGTTTTAGAGCAGCTCAACGTCAAACGACAACTGCTGCGGGATGTTAACCAAATGTATCTTCAGTACCTTGGACATATACCCAGGAGAGATAGAACGATGGAGAAACTGATAGTTCAATGAAAAATCGAAGGCAAAGAACCTAGGAGAAAATCGCCAAAAAGATTGGTCGACCAGACAAAATAAATAATAAACTACGGACTCCGGGAGACAACTCGCCTGGCTTCGGACCCAGATGCATGGAGAGAAACCTTAAATGGCATCATCATATGACTGAACCGTACATCACCAAACCCTCATCGGGGTAAAAGAACCGAGGAGGAGGAGGAAGGCGTAACTGCCTTATGGGCCACTTTGCACGTTACCTTGAGCGGACACTTCGAAGCACATTTTTGCCTAAACCGTTCGTTGTAAATAAAAAAAATAGACATAATTTTTGTGCGGAATTTCATTATCTTTTATATTCATAATAACCTCGATTGGCCTCCGAGCCATAGAAATAGCGATATTAGCAAAAAACCGTGTTTTGTAAATTTGGACCTTGAATAACTTTTTATCCCAGGGTGACTCGTTCTCCATTTATAATATTTCCTGTAAACCACAAAAATAAACCGATTTAAAGAAAAAATTATGGATTAATTTGTTTGAACAGAAGCCATATTTTTGTCTAAAATGACTGGACTAATACCTTGGTTTAGTTGTTTTATACTTGTTATAGTATTTAAAAAAATTAAGTTTGATTTTAACTAAAGAAATCACTTTTGGTCGGACTTTACAATGACTTCCAACCGTGACCTTGAACCATCTTGGGGTCTGGATCTTGGCACTACCACTGCCCTGTCCCACGAGCAGCCATTTAATTGTAGACAGTCTACGTGAAGTTATGATTAATTTGAATATTTATAATTTTCCAGAAGAAAAAAATAAAACAAAGGTGGAAAACACAAATAGGAAGAAGAAAATTTCATGTAGCCACCATATTTATAATTTATTTTCGAATGTTTGCAGTGTTTATGGAAAACCTTGAGAAGTTTTATTCTAACATTTTTGGTATACATATAAATCAATGCTGGAAAATTGCTACTTTCAAGTTAATAATTTAAATATATTATTAATATTTAGTATTCATAATATAGACTAGAATATTTAAAATACGAAAAGGCAAAATTTTACAAATGCACACCAATATTTTTTAAAAAACAATTTATATTTCCTATACAGTTCTCATACTGGTTAGTGGTTACCCATCCAGGTCTCTCTCGCACCTTACTTATGTGTTATATGTTATTTACATGTTTAATTATAAAATAGTTTTTCCCTATATTGAAAAGAATATTATGCTGTTTTTAAAAATGCGAAATAACAGCTATAAAATAATTAAAATAATTTAGTGTTATAACCGAGCTATAGAAGACGTCAATCCAGTTTCTCCTACCACCCGAGCCAACAAATATAAATTAATAAATTAGATACCTTATCGACTTCATCGTGTTTATTGTTTAATAACTATTTCCACGAGAAGGCTCATCAGAATGCACTTTAGTTTTAAATTTATTGTACTATTTTTTAGTAGTTGTACATTTTTTGAACATGGACTTTGTCAGCGTTATGAAGGTAAGTAAATTTAAGTTCAAATAAAAATAGTAACTTATTTTATAAATTGTTTTTATTTCTCTAAATTTATCAAGTGATGTAGTTAAATTGTTTAAAATATTCATTTTTTATAATAATTAATTTGTTTATAGCGTTATTTCAATAATTTTTTGTTTCACAATATTTTTAAATTATTTTCCGATTCGACTTCTTCAATTTATACTTAATTATACTTAATACTAAATCTTGAGAATGATGCAATTTACAGTGGTGTCCGGTTATAATAAACCTCAAGGAGCTGTCTAATTTGGTTCATAATAACTAAAATACAATTATTTAGAAAATATTCCCTTTGTTGTATTGGTGGGTTGTTATAACAAGATCTTTACATTAGTTCTTTATAAGTAAAAGTTCGTTACAATCCGGTTCGTTAAAGCCGGACACCACTAATGTATTTTTAAATTTTTATGTTTCCTTATTTTCCAATAAAAGAGACCTTGTCAAGTCTTTTAATTATGCTCGTTTTTCAGTATTAATTAATTTATATCTGTATTCCAATAAAGGGCGTGGGGTCTGCGGTAGTTCCGAAAGTTTAGCTATATAAATTAAATTCAATAATCATTAACTTTTATAAGTTAATATTTATATTTATATTTATTGTTATAAAAAAATATTAACTACTATACTGACATCGTCCTATTGATCAACAACAAAGAAACTTAGAAAGATAGACACCACGAGAAATCGACTTATCTTGTTGATATGATGTACAAATCTATAAATTAAAATTAAGCCTTCGTATTAATATAATTCTCATAAAAAAGTGTTATTTACAGGGGATTTGTGTTCACTTCCTTCTTCTGGAGCCAATGGTATTTGCAAAATAATTAGTTCATGCCCATCAGCAATACATGCTCTGCAAACCCAAGGAAATTTTCCAAAAACCTGCGGATTTAAAGGTGATCAACCGATTATATGTTGCGCTGCTGATGCTGGTTCTTCGCGTCCTGGTGGTACTCCTCCACCAATCGTAACTATTTCGACTACAAAAGCAACTACTACAAGAAGAATACAACCTACTCCTTCCATAACAACTCAACCAGTATATTTAAAAGTAGGAGATAAAAGTAAACAAAGTATGTATTTTTGATATTTATTTAAAAAAAATTATATATTTTACAACAAAAAAAAAATTATAACAATCTTATATTAATTGTTTGGATTCCAGAATGCAAAGATTACGAAAAATACGCATACGAACAATCAGCAATTCTTGGTATTCCGGGCGGTTCTCCTGTCCCACTAGAAGTCGCATGCCCAATTGTAGTTGTAGAAAACATCGTCGGTGGAAAGCCTGCCAAACCTAAAGAATTTCCTCACATGGTAAATTAATTTGATAAGGTAGTAATCTTTGTGTTTAATTATAAATAAATACGTTTTATTCAGGCATTAATTGGATTTGAGGATGACAATAATGAGATACACTATTCTTGTGGCGGTTCATTAATTAGTGAAACGTTTGTTTTATCGGCGGCGCATTGTACCTTTCATAAAACATAGTAAGTATTATTATTTTCTATGCTGTGTAACATATTATGAAGCTTTATAATTGAATACTAATATCAATCAAAAATTTTAGAAATAAAATAGACAAAATTTTACTTTAATAATAATAATAACTTTCCATTCCTAATATTGAAATTATGCAATTTTTTTCGAAGATGTTACAATCTGTTTATCAAAGTGGATTATCACCTCAATCTTATTAGTGCTTATCATCTTCATGTTCTTTTACAGTTTTTGCTGTGTTTTTGAATCATTAACCTGAAATCTTCCATTATTGAATCTATCTTAGCATAATCTAAAAATATTTTATATTATAATAGATTTTATTTTAGTGAAGCGCCAAAATACATTCTACTTGGCGAATTAGTATTGAATTCAGAAAAAGATGATGCTCAACCTCAAAAGATACGAATTAAAAATATCATAGCCCACCCCAAATATACACCTGCTTCGAGATACAATGATATAGCTTTATTTGAATTGCAAAATAAACCTATGTTAAATACTTATACTAGACCAGCATGTTTGAACACAAATCCAACTGTAACAAACAGATTAGGTGTTGCAAGTGGATGGGGTCAAACTAGCGCCTTTGGTGGAACTAGCGATGAAATGCTGAAAGTATCTTTAGATATGTATACAAACGCCGACTGCAGGAAGAGCTATAATAAAATGGATACAAAATTAGTTAATGGTATCGTGGAAGAAACACAACTGTGCGCTGGATCTCGAGATGAATCCAAAGATACTTGTCAGGTATATAATTATATAATATTAAATAACATACCTACTGGTTATACACATTACATTACACATCACACATGTGGTATGTATTGTAATTGTATAGAATTTCAAAATTCCTTCTTTCATAGAGTGCTATTGCAAGATTGATATCATTACAAATTAAATTGACATTAAATTCACAAGTAAATAATATATTTCTCTCCTCTCGACACCTTGCTAGTGTTCTTCTTATTCGTGTGCTTTTCCGGAATAACGGACTAACTACTTATACGTAATTTGTTCCAAAATAGGACCAAAAGGTCAATAAATAAGTTATAGTTAAGAATTTCAGAATGATTTTTGTTGTTGTACTAAAAAATAAAGTATAAGCTCTACTACAGACCTGACAAAGAAATTCGTCAATACAAAAATTGTAAGAAATTGATTTTTCTATTGGAGAGGACTACAAAACTCATCATCACTACTTTTATCTTAAGACAGTACTGCGTACAGTAGTGGAGGTATTGTTCAAAAACTAAGTTTGAGTGTCATGTTTTCTAGATTGTAAACAGGGTGCCGAGAACAGGAATTACCTTGGAAGGATTATTATCTAAAATAAAATTCATTTTAATAATATTTAGATATAAGTAGATACTACTTAATAAGGATAAATTTATTAATAAAATTTTATCAATTAGGGAGACTCTGGAGGTCCTCTTCAGGTAAAAAAATCCGATAGTGTTTGCTCTTACAATGTTATTGGAATCACCTCGTTTGGAAAAGCATGTGGGAAAAAACTTCCTGGAGTTTATACAAGGGTGTCTGCTTACTTGGAATGGATTGAAAATACCGTTTGGCCATAAAAACTATTTCCGGTGCTACATAACGGCCTACAATAAATTGTAGTTATTTTGTGATATATTAAAGTTTGTATGAATTTTTAAATTCGTTTATGTACATATTTTAGAAATATAAATTTTATATCTTTTATTTATGTAAAGTGTGCATATTTAAAAAAAATTGCATATTTCAGAAACTTTTTTATTGCCCAATAGTACTCAAATGTGGTGTACCTTTAAAAATGATCCTTAAAGTATAGTTTAATGTAGTACCAATAAGAAGTGTATTAATAGGCAACATTCTTTCACAAACAGCCTTTCTATATATTATAACCAATATAACCAGGAGGTAAGGGAAATCAAAGAAAAAATTAGAAGGAATAGAGAACTGGAAGTTCAAAGACTAGAGGGAAATCTATGAATGACCAAGACAATAGGTTAGCTTTACTCGCAAATAAGTTAGAAAATATAAAAAAGGCAAGGGAGCCGATCATATTATTTTTAAGAACATGCCAACAAGAGTTGTAACTGAAAAAAACGTAGAAGAATAGATGCATTTGAAATAGAAAAAGGTTCCGAGAAGCAGCTAGTCGTAGCAAAAATGGGGAATATATAGTTATCATTGCCAAAAAGAAACAGAACAAAGAAGTGAAGGGTCAAGATTATATAACAAAAGCTACATATGGACCGAAGATCGTCTCAACTTGTGCCACTACTTATTGAAGATAAGTCAAGAAGAGGTGATTAAAAACAGCAAGAAAAAAAAAGAAGAAAAGAAGAAAAGTGGAAAATGAACTGATGAGAATTAAAATAGAAGATGCTGTTCTACAAGAAAATTTAATGTAGATGATAATGAAACATTAAAACGTGAAATGAGAATAAACATTATTTTTTGCTTGGTAGATCGCATCGCTGGCAACTAAATTATTTCTGTTTGTGCAGTACGCCTAGGGAGCTTCTATGAACGAACTCAGGTTACCGCAGTTTGTACGAATATGGGGTTTCGGTTAGAACCGATTTTGCCACTAATTGACTCTTATTTCAAACTACTGTTAACTCACTTTTGAATCCAAATACAAAACCCCCATACCAAAATCACGCTTTCTTCTTCTGCTTCTTCTTCTGCACGTAGTTGGTAAGTATACGCATCATTGGTGGTGTTGTAAGTCACGAATTAAAATCACGCTCTAATTGCCAAAATTTCAACTTTTTTTAATTCGTATTAGAATTTAAAAATTTTCATTACTGATTCATCTGTCATGTTGGCAAAAACGAACGTTTTCCTCCGCTAGTTGGCGCTAAGTCGTGGAAATTCCAGAACACTGCAAATTTAACAAAAATAAAAAATTGCTCTAATTTACAACATCAAAAATTATGTTTAAAATTAAAAATAAACAATATTTTGGACATAATAAGTTCAACTATAAAACTAGAACAAGTTAATAAAACAGCAATATAAATTCTTGTTAGCTTTCGAACACGTTAGTGTTCTTCGTTAGACAAACGTTTATATTTGGACGTTTGAAACATGACAATGTATACCTTGTGGAAGCTATTGTAACTTACATATATGTACTCTGTCGCCAAATGTATATTGTCCTGTTTTTCTTGTTGAATTTTTAATTTTTTTTTATTTGTAAAATTGTATTTAAAATTTGAATTTTGAATTTGTAATTTCGATGATGGTAGTTTTGGGAAGTGCGAACTTGCGTGCAAAAAAAAGATAACGTTGCTTCTTCACCGGCCCTGCTCGAGGTGAGTGGACCTAATAGCGGTCTGCAAAGTTTTTAAAAATTGTTAAAAAGTATTTGTTATTGAGATTGTAATAATAAAGACTGAGTTGAAGAAGGGTTTGATGTGTTTTATTAAATTGGGATTTTGAACAAAAAATTTTTTTGTTAAAAATGGGAAGTTCATATTTATATAAGTTTTATAAGTAAACTATTTTTTTCACAATAATTAATAAGTTAAAACAAATTAATAATTAATTTTTAAACGTGGTATCTTAAATGCACGACAATTCCCGAGCTCAATGTGATGTCAGAATCACACAGAAACATCAAAATACGTTTGAAATATTTCAAGTTGTTGATGGTAAGGTTGTGTAATTATGACGTCACCAGCATGGAAGCCGATGGTTCTCGATTATTGCGCGTTTTAGGTCACGTGATATTTTTTTAAATTATTCATATTTTAATTTATTTATCACTAATAAGGAACATGCATGAATAAAAATTTTTAGTTAAAATAGTATTTTCCGATTAATCCAATATTATATTAAATATTAAATCAGTAAAAATTACTTCTATTTATTCAATTTTGTTATAAATATTAATCCATTTTAAAGAATGATTATTTAAAATAAATCATGTGACCATAAACGCTAGCGCCATAGGTTTGACGTCATCCGGCATAAAGCCACCAGTTGTACTGGAGAGCGCGACTTTGAAGATTTATCTTATTTGGTTGGTTATTT
Organism: Cantharis lateralis; assembly: GCA_963170105.1. Taxonomy (NCBI): domain Eukaryota; kingdom Metazoa; phylum Arthropoda; class Insecta; order Coleoptera; family Cantharidae; genus Cantharis; species Cantharis lateralis. The sequence continues at coordinate 24,456,059 of OY720629.1, forward strand.
GGTTTTAATATTATGTATAATAAGTTATATTCAATCCATATTTTGCTAATGTTTTCTTTTCTTTAAATTTTAACATTTTTAATTGGTTGGAATATAATTTCTTGTTTCATATTTTTTTTATTTTCCTAGTTATACCATATAGGTACGATTGAAAATCGAAAATAATCGTGACATATTTTATCTATTTTTTCCTTTTATTTTATCTATTTTCATAACGTACCTACTATTATTTTGCTTCTTTCAATATTCTTAGTCCGGACCTGGCAAATGTAGTAAATTAATGCCTTAATTCATTGTTATAAAAATAATTTCTACGTATGTATTCTTTACTTTATAGTTAAAATTCTATTATTTAAGGCTTTGTTAAATATTAAAGTTTGGTTTCATATTAATTTGAAGATCTGATACTAAATTTGGATAACCTTACTTGCATAACATCGGTAATATATTAAATTAATATATTACGAATAAATTCTACAATAACATGTTTTCCTTGTGCCTTTGGCATTTTGTTGGAAATTCTGTGAATTCTGTTTTTTTAACGAAAGTAAATTTTAAAAACATACATATTATTAAAAATAACTATTATGTAAGTTCCGTTGCTTCTATAGCTTTATGAACACTTAAATTTGACAAAAGAAACTATGCACTTTAGCTTTAAACTATTAATATTGCTGTTTACTGTGTTAATTTTTGAAAATGTATTTGGTCAACGTACAGAAGGTATGTTAATTTTATTTTATTATCTCAACTCTCCAGTTAATGTGTCTCTCGAATTGTTTTAAAAAATCTTGTTTTTGAATCTAGATGTGGCTGAAATAGTTTTAAACCTATCCTCACAACTAACCTCATATTTATCAATTTTATGCTACTATGTATATAATTAATAATTTATTAAAAATTGTTGAGATTATTTGAAATGAATAATTCTACAGCGATGACCGGGCGGCGCCTAATGGTATAATCAGGCAGACTGAATCAATTTTTCTCAGTTTTTATTTACAAAAAATCAGTGACGTTGTTATGCAACCAAGAGTTTGTTAATCTGAATAAAAAATTTCAAGATTTATAGATCTATTGAAACAATACATTTGTGCGACGTTTCGGGTTCTTATATTGACCTATTTTCAAAGAAAATTACAATAAAATGAACATAAAATTTAAATCAATATACATTTTTAATTTCTTGCAAAAATTTGACAATTAATGACAATTAGGTATTTGAATAAAAAATATTAATCAATTTTTTCATTTTATTTCAATACCTAATTATAAATAATATTGAAAATCAACACGAAATTTTTTTAAAAACATACATACAATTAGTTATAAATTTAAAAAAATATGACGTAATCTGAAACGCGCAACAATCGGGAACCATCGGCTGCCATGCTAGTGACGTCATATTCACACAACCTAACCGTAAACGACTTGAAATATTTCAAACGTATTTTAATGTTTCTGTGTGATTCTGACGTCACATTGAGCTCGGGAATTGTCGTGCGTTTCAGATACCAAGTTTAATAATTAATTTATAATTCGATTTAACTTATTAATTATTGTGAAAAAAATAAAATAAAAATAGTTTACTTATAAAACTTATATATTATGATCTTTCCATTTCTGGCAATAAAATTTTTTGTTCAATAACCCAATTGTGGTATAATTTTCCAATAATTTTATCTCCCTGGTTTTGTACAATTAATCCAAATTCAAATTCCAATGCAGCGCATAATAAATTTCATCAAAAACTTTTGTAAATTCTACTTTTAAATATCATAAGCTCATTTATTGAAACTTTAATTTTCACAAAATTTCAAAAATTATCAGACGAATAAATTTTACGTCTGGTCACTTCGACCAATTTGGCATAAAGCCTCGATATAATCCCTGCTTTCGCGCAAGTTCTCCATACTAAAATTAACAACATAAATTTACAAATTTTTGACCAACACAGGGCATTTACAAATTTTATACACACATTAAATAATAAAAACAATTCTACACATGAAAAATCCATGACAATACATAGTTTGCAGTGTTTCGAGAGAAACTTAGCAACAATACAAAGGTTGTCCCGGGACAGCTGCATATAGTATTTTTCATGTATTTCAGAAGGCTGTTAGCTTTCTAAGTTCATTGTCGCCATCGCTTGTAAGCATCCAACCACATTCGCCCATTTATCTACATGTAATCTCACCGTTTCCTTTTTTGCGAAGGCATCTAGAGTCTTAACGATGGACGTAATAAAAGGCTTGGGACTACAAGGTGGGTTATCCCAGCCCAACCTCGACAGCTCATCAGTCCTCTCGTTGCTCTCTATACCTTGTACAGGAATTAGGATTTTATGTTTTGATATTATATTCAGTGCTTGGATGAATTGTAGCACCAGGCCATCGAAAATTTTCTGATGTCTAAGTACCTTTGAATTATTCTGCACACAGTGCACAATGTCCGTGATTTCCGTTGGAAAGATGGAGCATATTTTCCTGACGCTAGGCTTATACTGTAGCCAACTGTAGTTCAGATGAAAATAAAAATAAAATGACAGGGTGTAGATATCCAAAAGAGGAAGCCATTTTGAAAAGTCGTCAATGATTCGCGTATGCTCACTGATTTCTTGCCCTACACCTCTGCATAGAAATCCATCGGAGATAGGTAAAGAAGAGTCTCCAAATCCACAGTAGGTGCCGTTCGCATCACTGTGGTATGGCTAAGCAGACCGAGCTATGCAGCCGATGTGAAAAGGATGCTGTTGCACTAGTTCAGGGCTACTAAATGAGTGTACCACAACATAGAGTAGGCTTTATTCTGGCAGCGTAGAGTCAGAGAGAGTTCTTCGGAAGGAAGTACCATGATCTTCTTATTGCCTTTCGAACTAATATGTTTACTCTAACGTAGCTTCCTGTCAAATATTATTCCCATATGCTTGACCTCGTATGCTATTTTGAGAGGAGAGATATACGCTAATGTTCTAAAATGTAGCCTTAAGGCTGCTTCGATATCTATAAACGCTCTTAATGTGCATTCCTGAGAATGTAACGATCTCTCGATGCATTTCACCACTTTATAAATTACGGACTCTCTCAATGTGGATCTCTCCGGCGTGTCATACAGTCTTTTCCGTGTCTTCAAGGAAAACGAGATAAAATTTATTGACCTAAAAGATTTAGCCAGGCAGTAGTCAGCTCGACCTAACTTAGGTATAAGAACGACTTTGACCGTCTGCCACTTCTTGAGTGTACATACATGCGCAATTTATGCTATACATACACCAAGAGGCAGAGAAGGTAATTCAGTCCCAATTGAAGTAGGGTATGTAGTACCTCATCCAGTCCGGGCAAAAGTGATTGATTATCAATAAAAGAACGAACCAAGATAGGAACTAAAAGAAATTACTTTCTCACTGATAAGTTAGCTCAACTTTTTTGTTTACTGTAAAACAATCAGTCACTTTCTCTGTGAGAAATGTTTAACCGTTTAAACCCCACAACTGCTTAATCCTGATTGAGGAATTCCTGTAACTTTATTGTAATAACCGATATTGTCTATTGTCAACTCTGGAGGACCGACGGCTTTACGTTTCTTCCAAATCACGAAGACGGTCAAAATAAAGTTTAGATTATTTTCGGATTTCAACCAGGTACTTGAGCGTCTGCAGTTCTTCAGTTAATTTACTATGATAATGACCGTCTCATTACCTCGTTGTTAAAATATACATATTATAATTAAATTTAAATCAAAGGTTACACTTTTTTATATAATTCTCATGAAGAAGAGTTTTTCACAGGGGACTCCTGCTCACTTCCTTCTTCTATGGGCATTGGTATTTGCAAATTAATTAGTTCGTGCCAATCAACGGTAGAAGCTCTTGAAAACGAAGAAATTCTTCCGAAATATTGTGGAGTTAAAAATAAAGAACCGATTATATGTTGCGCTGATGGTTCGGTGAGTCCTGGTGGTGCCACTACTGCTGCTCCCCCAATTATAGCTACTTCGACTACAAGAGTAAATTCTACAACAAAAAGAATACGAACTACTCCCTCCACAACTAAAAAACTAAACTTAAAAGTAGGAGACAAAAGTAAACAAAGTATGTATTTTTTAAATTTAAAACAACAAAGAATAATTATTATTTTGTTATTAGTAGATATCTACAGCAAAATTATAACAATTTATTTTATATTATCTCTTATATTTTAATTCCAGAATGCAAAGAATACGAAAAATACTTATACCAACGACCAGGGGTTTTTGGTATTATTGACAGTTCTCCTATACCACAAATGGTGTATTGCCCAATTGCAGTTGTAGAAACTATTGTCGGCGGGCAGCCTGCCAAACTTAAGGAATTTCCTCATATGGTAATTTAATTTGATAAGCTAATCTTTGTGCTTAATTATAAATAAACACATTTCATTTAGGCAGCAATTGGGTTTGAGGATGACAATAGAGAGATACACTATGTTTGTGGTGGTTCATTAATTAGCGAAACATTTGTTTTATCTGCGGGACATTGTGGCTTCCATACTAAATAGTAAGTATTATTTTTCCATATTCTGTATGCATGCAACACTTTTATTAAATCCTAACTACATAATCATATATTACGCAATATGCTAAGCAATATCCAAAGAAAGGATATTTATTTAGAGTACTTCACAAAACACGAAGTGCAATACATTAACTTATATAAATTACAGTATAACTGTAATATTTTGCAATTAATAAATTTGTAACTTGTGAAATTATATAATATAAGAATTAAAACCAAAACAAGTTAATTAAACGATTCTATATTTATTTTAAGCTTTCGAAAGCGTATGCTTTCATTTTCAAAATCTAAATATTTAGATTTTTATTTATTTTAATTAACTTGTTTTGGTTTTAATTCTTATATTATGTAATATTTTGCTACTTAAATAAATATAAAAATTATATTTTATATTATATTATAGTTTATTGATTTGCATGTTAGAAATATTGAAAACATATTAATTTAAATTCATTTATAATAAGTAGATACATATTTTCGTAAACTGTTCGTTCCGAAAAATAATTATTAAAAAATTTGTCCTGAGCAATACAACAAGAGCTTTGATTTATCCGGATAACTTTTAATTTTAAATAATACGCCATGATTAGCAAATTATTTAGCGAATGAAAAAATATGGTATAAAAATAACCGGGCAATAATAAGGGCATAATAATAAAAAAACATTTGTTGGTATTTACATTGTGACAGTTTATAAAACTATCAAAATTGGCAGAAAACTTTGCTATAATTTTAACAGTAATAACAGCTCTCCTTTTCATGCTTACTTGGAATATTGCAACCTAATTGAGAGTTTTTACTATGCATTTATTAAATAAGTGAATTAGTTCTTATCATCTTACATCTCATTCCTTCGCAATGTATTTTTCGCTACTTTTCTTCATATTTTTCAGTTTTTATTTTTCGCTTACCGTCCATTAACTATTAACTTGAAGTCTTCCGCTACTGAATCTATCTCTGGAAATCTAAAAATATTTGGTGTTGTAATAGCTTTTTATTTTCAGTCAGAAGCCAAAATATATTCTACTTGGCGAATTAGAATTGAATTCAGAAAAAGATGAAGCTAAACCTCAAAAAATACGAATTAAAGAAATCATATTTCACCCCAAATATACACCTTTTTCGAGATATCATGATATAGCTTTATTTCGATTGCAAAATGAACCTGTACTAAATACTTATATTAGACCAGCATGTTTGAACACAAATCCAACTTTAACAAACAGATTAGGTGTTGCAAGTGGATGGGGACACACCACCTTCCGAGGTCAGAAAAGCGATGCTTTGCTGAAAGTGGCTTTAAATATGTTTACAAACGCAGACTGCAAGAACAGCTTCAGAAAGAATAACAAATTAGCTAGAGGCATTGACGAAGAAACACAGTTGTGCGCTGGATCTCGAACTGAATCCAAAGATACTTGTCAGGTATTTTATTCTACAATGTTAAAATAACATACCTAGTGGCTATACAAATTACACATGTACATATATGTGAAATTGTAAAGAATATCTAAGTTCAGCAAACAATACACATACTAAATCAGTTGAAAGTTTGAGATGTCATTCCGAAATAGCTCAATCAATAAGTAGTTTAAAATATTCCTCTGTTCTCGGCACCTTGTTGGCGTTATCATGTTGAAAACATGGCAGCCAAACTCAATTTTTCAGCAAAGCACTTCTTTGGTGTAGGTGTTAGAATTAAAATAGGAACTATTAAAATTACATAGAAAGAACAGTTTTCGAATAATAGTTAATTAAACCAGATGATATTTAAACAAAATTGGTATTATCTTTTAGAAGGAACTACTATACTTTATAACTTTTAAATACTTAACATTGTTGTTAAAATATTTCCTCTTAAGAGATTTTCTGGGATTTACCCGAAGTTCCGTAAATTTCTTCTTATTTATACTTACTTTCAGCGAAACTTCGTCCCGAACAACCAGACCGAAGTAGTTTATTTTTGGGTATTTCAGAAATACATTGATGTGATATGAATTTTATATAAAAATTATTATTAGTAATTTATGTTTTAAATTCAAAAAATCCCCTCTTCTTCCGCTTGCCGGCGCCAGGTTCACCAACCAGCAGGAAAAATAAAATTTATAATTTTAATAAAAATTAAATTTTACAAAACCTAGAAATTTAAAAATAAATATATTTTTGTTGGTTTGTAACATGACAATTTATATGTGTCGTATTTATATACAGAGCTCTAGTGGTTCGAATGTGACTTTGATAAACAATAAAAAATCATTAATTCCATTAGAAGAAATTGTCTCCTCTACAATACTCATCAATACTAGTTTTACCATAGGACAGTGCTACATACAGAAAAGGGGGTTGCGCATAACATAATTTAGGGTGCTGTGAATGGTACTAACTTGGAAAGAATATTATTAATATTATATTATCTATATAAAGTAAAAAAGCTACGAACAAAATCAAAACAATTCTAAAATTGTTGCTTTAAAAAAATAATATACTGCCAATTTTATCTCTATTTATAATAATAACCAGAGCAGCACCCAATTTTAATCAATATTATCATAGCAATTTGAAAAAATTTCATTTTTTTAAATATAATATAAAATAAATTCGAAATATTTAACTTGTTAGTTGAATTGTCTTCAAATTGGCAATACAAATTTAAATTTAATTATTTTAAAATTTGTTCGTACTCGGTGTATTAGTTCTTAATTTGTGATTTGCATAAATGTAATAATAAAATTTTATCATTTAGGGAGACTCTGGAGGTCCTCTTCAGATACGCAACGCCGATGTAAATTGCGCTTACAATATTATTGGAGTTACCTCGTTTGGAAAAGATTGCGGAGAATATAATCCTGGGGTTTATACAAGAGTGTCTGCTTATATAAAATGGATTGAAGATACTGTGTGGCCATAGAAAACTATTTTTGGTACTTACAATAAATTGTAATTATTTTGTGTTATTTTTGTAATATTTTTTTAAATAAATAAATGCAAATCAAAATAACGTTATTAATATAATATATTATATTTTGAATATAATTTCTAGCTTCATATTATTATTTTGTTTTTTAACTGAAGATTGGTAATAACCGTGAAAGAAGGCTTTATATAATGCATTACATTAGTTTTTGACTTTTTAATTTTTATCTGGTTTTATAGTGCAATGTTTTCCTTCATTTTCAAACATTCAATGTCCTACCCTGTCAAGAGTGTTAAATTAATGTCTTTTCATTGTTTTTTTAAACAATTTTCTAGGTATGTATTTTTATCTTTGCAGTTAAAATTCTATTATTTTAATGTTTTGCTTAGATTTTGTTAAAAACGACACTTATGTGTTTCTTATATTAACTAATAATTTTTACACAGTAATAATTTTTGTGAGAAAGCAAGTTGTAGAGAAATATTAAGCCTTTGTCCCATGGTCAGAATTTTTCAAAATTCAAAATTAATAAAAACCGTTTTGACCGTGGGACAGGTTATTTTGATCAAAATTTACGACTTGCTAACAATATTTTTATAGTGTTTCCATAGTGAAACAAAAATTTTAATAAAAAGAATGATAGAAATTTAGAATTTATTTTTTAACATTATATAATAGGTTCCAATAAGACGGTACCACACATTAAATAAATCAATTTCTATGGTGTCGATTTAAAAGGATTCATGAACTAAAATAATCATAGCTATTATCAAAACCACAAAAGATAAGCCATGGGTCATTGTTTTCTGAACTTAGGAAAAACAAGATAATATGTAATTTTTGTATATCGTTTAACGTAAGTGTATGGTAAGTGGGACAAAGATAGGAAATAATGAGTTGTCTTACAAGCAAAAGCTATGAATTTGACTAACGTAGTATGTAGGTATTTGTTTGGTTATTAATGTTTGGTTAATGTTTTGACATTTACATTTGACAACTTAATTAAAATTAGTTTTTTTAAGAACTTAAAATGTTAGTGAAAGGTAAAACTTTACGTTCTCAGGTACAATAGTTTGTTTTTACTTGAATAAATATTTTGAAGTTATAACCTAAAACTTGATTTTGATTTGATTTTGATTTTGACAGTTAGAATGCAGAAAATTATGTGGGGGGGGGGGTCAAATGTATGGAAAAGACATTGATTTGATTAGCTATTCTCGAATAAATTCAAACTCTCATTATTAATGACGCAGGGTTTTTCTTTCGTGGTTAATTAATGACTAATAATTTAAAATTATTCAATGTTAACAACTATAAATAGTATCTACTCCTACCAATTAATTCTACAATAACTTGTTTTTACCTGTGCCAGTGGCATCCAAATAAGTGAATTCTGTTTCTTTAATAAATTAATTTAATAAATATATTATTAAAAAATTATTACAAGTTCGTTAGCTTTATTGAATACAGAAATTTGATAAAAAGTACTATATTAATATGCACTTTAGCTTTATTATTATATTACTTTCTAGTGTGTTAATTTTTGAAAATGCACTTGGTCAACTTACAGAAGGTAGGTATGTTAATTTTATATTAAAAACACCATAAATTAAACAAATCTCTAAGATTTTTGAGCGTTAGATAACAAATGTTAATTTTTTTATGAATTTTTATTAATAGGGGAGAGTGGGGGAATATCGACTACTTAAGCGCTATTAAAGATTTCTAGTAGTAATCTTTGTAATAAGATTATTAGGTTTCCAAAGAAACAAATGACTTTATTTATAAGATATATTTTTGAAAATAGAAGAAAAATCGGGTAATTTCGACCGGCAGGATAATATCGACCATGGTGGAGGACAAAATCGACCAAGAGTAATATTTTAAAATAAATTATATATTAACATTATAATGTTGATTTACACTCACATAAGTCACAAATATACACTGACGCTTTTTCAGCATGGGCCCAAGTTCCACAAGAGCGGCACCTCCACCAAACGTCACCATTTCCAAATTGTTCACAAATAGTGCAAATTTCAATTTCATTTTTCTTTTTTCCAACTAGAGTTTTATGATTGCCTGTAATTTTTCCTTACGCCTTTAATTTTTCGTTTTCCCCCTTTCTTTGCTTTTTCAATGTTTTATTTTCTAAAATTTCTTTTAATGTAGTGGATGTTAATATTTTAGAATGCTGTTTTTTCGCTTTGAAATTCTTGGTTTAAATACTGGAGCTGGGAATAGGTCTTGAAAAGAAGTATTTGTTTTTTTTTTATTTTTAAGGTTTTATCGTCATCGCTTAAGTTTTCTTCAGCAACTTCTTCTAAACTAAATTCAGAATCAGACGAATTTGATGACAATCTATTACGTAAGTGTAGTTCAATCTTCCTGGAACAGTTCTCGAAAATTCTTCAGCCTTCGGCTTCGGAATTCCCTCGATTATAACACTCCCACGTGTGCACAGTCGAAACTTGCAAGTTCGATGCGAGATCTAAGTGGTGCGGTCGTCTTATAATCGCCGATACAGCATTGCAAGACGTATTGCAATCTCGTGCCGCTCTTTGAGCAGCACTCGATTACAATACCTCTCACAAAGCTGTAAGGTCCGATCACTGGAAGGTAATATCGACCAGCATGATCGATTTTACCCGAACTGGTACACTTAACCTTAAAAAGTATGTTTACGAAAAATATAGGTTAAAACTGCACCAAATTATATTCAAATTATGGGAAAATATCCGTTGTATCCTAGCAAAGTACAATTCAATACATTTAGAAAGTATAAAACTGTCCCTACCTTAATAAAATCAACACAATTTTAATAAGAATGGATAAACACGAGCAAAATTGACAGCATACACACAGAACGACTGATGGCTTCATACTAATAGTATAAATTTAACACATACGAAGTCATCTATCGGCTGGTAGATAAAGTTTGCTCGTATGGCGCCAAGTTTATGAGATTTGAAGCTGTTTGATTTTTTCCGACAGTCGATATTCCCCCACTCTCCCCTATCAGTGCGCTAATTGCGAATCTGACATTATTTTGGTTGTACTGCTAATTCTTAATGTAGAATACAAATCAAGACAAAAACAGAAAACATGGATTAGCCTGATTGGATTTCGAGCTACACTGACATGAGCTACATAATGACTCAAAAAAAAGAACAATTTTGGTGGATCGCGTTCTAAAGTCGGTGTCGCTGTATTCGTATCTCTTAATGCTTAGATATAGGAAGCACGCGTGGTAGCCCGTAACAAAACCTATGTATGGTGTAAAGACATCTATTAGGCTACCTATTAGGTGCAGTTTTCAAGCCACACTCCAACCTAAGCAATAAGAAAGACGAGGAGCTCTTGAAAAAAGACAACGACTTTGTTACTTTATCTTTCTTCAAATATGTCTTTGTCTTTTACGCAAATATGTAAACAAATGTTTGAAGTAATTGCAATTTTAAAATATTTCACATTATTAATTTATTATTGGTTTTAAAGCCATAGAAACAGTCATAATCAACAATAAATTCTAAAAATGAAATAGGTATCTACCTAGTTTTTTTATTAACTCTGTAAACATTTTTATTTTTTTATTATTTTATTTTCTATATTTTTTATTATTATTATTTATTTAACTCATAAATTCTGTTATGTTTATTTTTGTTTCGTCTTATTTCGTAACTCCAGATTTATTGTAAAGATTATTTAAATCATCATAAGAAGAACCATAATGCTAATATTTACAATTTTAAAATTACTTACATTACAATAAACGCAATAGTTAGAATAGAGAGTAGCCAGTCTTTATGATGTAATCATAGGTGCATCTTCACCAAACACACCCGAAAGACTGACTTACTTTATGCATGCAATCAACCAAGAAGCCTTGCGTTCCGTATAATCATTTATTTAAAAAAAAAGTTATCACACGATTCCCCTGGTTTTCAGTTTTTTCATCTCAGATGCCGCATAGCAGCTTACCAAAGCTTCACGTCTTATTTTCACGGAATTTTTCCAGCCTGATAATATTTCAATTTGTTTTTGTAGAAATGTACACCAATTTAAAATAATATTGTCTTTGCAGGAGACTTGTGTGTAATTCCTTCTACGAAAATGAACGGTATTTGTAAATTATATAGTTTATGCCCATCAGCAAGACAAGGTCTTCGAACAAAAAGAATTATTCCTACACACTGTGGTTTTAAAGAGAACGAATCAATTGTTTGTTGCGTGGATGATGATGCAACCCTTAGTGCTCAGTTCCAGTCTACAAAAACTACATCTAAACCCATAACAAAAATTATACAAACTCCATCCACAACAACTCAAAATGTAGGAGATAAAAGTATCAAAAGTATGTAGTATGTAATTTTCTAATTTAAAGAAATTTAAGTAGATAGTGCCAAATATATTTAAATTTATAATAATTAATATATACAACTTCACCAAATTGTAGGAATATTGTATAAGTGGCGCCTCTAGCGGCTTGTGATGCTGACATTATTTAAATGCTATAAAATGCATACTCTTGCCGCACTGTGTCGCTTGTTTACATCAACTGAAATGAATAGTTTAAATGATTTTATATTAATTAAATTTAATGAAATGCTAAATAAACTTGGTTCGATTTGTGCCGTATACAGCCCTAAAAATAATAAATAATAAATTGGAGAAAGATTGTCATATTTTAGAATGCCAAAAGATCATAACCTGTAAGTATACAATTAAAACTCGAAAGGGTTCATTTGTAAATAACATTTTATTTCTAGTTTGAAAACGTGAATATTTGCCTGTAAAAAAGATTTAAAAGTTGTTGAAATTAAGGGTTTCTGAATATTTTTATAAAACTTATGTTGTCTGTTTGGATCATTTTCAAATAGTGTCCAACCCGTGAAGTTGTACGTATTATAGGTTTATAAATGTTTTAAATTATGTGCACTTACAATGTACCTTATACCTTATTATACCTTATAAACGTGATTTTAGAATGCGTCGAGTATGGAAAATACGTAATAGAAGTAGAACCGATTACAGGACCGCTGGAACAACCACCTCTTAAAGGCACAGAAAGTTGTGAAAATGTATATGTATACAATATTGTCGGTGGAACACCTGCTACACCAAAAGAATTTCCTCACATGGTAATTTAGTTTAGTAAACTAGCTTTTATGTTTAAAAAGTTTCCGATGACTACCCATAAATTCCATATTATGCAAAAACCGCAGGCATTTAATGTAACTTTAAGTAAATTCAGAAGATTCTGACCTACCAAAGATTTATATAGACCAGCTTAACCTGTACCGGGAGCTTATCGGTGAGTTGCGCACTTCTAACGCTCTACTAAATGATAAGATTGCCCTTCTTGAGATGTGCTTAAAGTCGAAGGAGGTTGAACTTGAGCATATTCGCGCTCAGACATCTCAAACCGCTAATTGCCTTCCCTCTGAGCGTTGTGCGGGGGGTCGTGGAGCCCTGATCATTTCACCACCTCCTGGCAGCTCTTTGCAGGTGCCTGTCCTGCTCGATCAGGTTCATACATCTCAGGTTAATACATCTCTCTTAGCTATGGACAATTTTCCACCACAAAACTTTGCGAGCGTAGTATCGCGCGCTGCCCCGATTAGCTCTCTGCCCGATGAAGGCTCAATCGTACCTCCTTCACAATCGTTACAGACGGTTTCACGTCGTTCTCAGGGACATGGCCTAGGCTTAGTTCCTTCTTCTGTTTCTCATTTCGTAAAAAATAGGTCTTCCAATAGTGGTGGAAACCGCAAATCCCGTGGAGCGGTCTACGGTTCAAAGCTCTCTGACACCTCGCTAATTCCTTATGAACCTCTTGTTAAAATACATATTTCTAAGCTGAGTCTCAGTACTAACCCGGAACAAGTTACTGGGTTCATTTCCTCCAATCTATCTTCCGAGTTATCCTCTAACTTCAAACTTGAATATATTGAACTTAAGGTTAGGTCGGGTAGCTATAAAGGATACGCAGTCTCTGTTCCCTCTTCTGTGGTGGCTAAACTACTTAAGCCCGAATTTTGGCCTTCTTACGTAGCTGTCAAGCGATTTAGATATTCGCGCAATTCCGCAACTACTAATGAGAATGTAAATTTTCTCAACAGTGGAGTCAATCGGATTGCTCCATAACGTCATCTTCAAGACTTTCTTGCTCTCCACTCCCGAGTCCTCCCTTTGCTCCTTTGGGGGAACTTGTGTGTAAGTGTAAAGAAGTTTTACTTCCCCCGCGAGCTTATGTGGACGAGGATTAGTTTTTTTAGAGCGAAAACTAACTCATTATAATAAATAATAGTTTTCGCTTGTGTCTGTATAAAAAATAACTAATTTTTCATTTTGATTTAGGCATTAATTGGCTTTGATGGTAAAGATAATACAATAGAATGGGGTTGTGGTGGTTCACTAATTAGTGAGAAGTTTGTTCTATCAGCGGCGCACTGCGAGTATCATAAAAAATTGTGAGTAATATTTTTCTGTAGAATAGGTGAAATACACTTAAAAATAATAATTATTAATAATAACTTAAATTAATATAAACTTATTTAATATTTTTATTACTGCATCATAATTGGTGCTGAAATATGAAAATGACTATTTATGGAATGGAGTAACTTTCATTACAAAAAGATTTAGACAGCCTGCGATTAAAATATTCACTCTGCATAAGTTACATACCTACATTAGTTTTATACTACTTATAAGTAAACAACGAATTTATCGATTAATCTTTGCTTTGTTTTTGCAGTAGTTTGCAAGGTTTTCAAACAGTCACAAGCAAGAGCCACGTTAAAATTCTTATTTTAGCACGATTTTAGCACTTTGTTGGCACTCCCAAAAGTTGGGAGCGTGTCAAAACTTGTAATGAAATATTATCCATCCAATTATTATTATAGCATTTTTGGAAGTTCCTATATTATTATCTTTTCATTTGTAGTAAATATGCAAAGCATATTCGACTTGGTGAATTAATATTGGATTCAAATCGTGATGATGCACAACCTCAGAATATACCAATTAAAAACATTATTGTTCACCCTAACTACTCAGCTACTTCTAAGCATAACGATATTGCTTTATTTGAGTTGGACCGTGCAGCTATTTTAAATTCTTACGTTAGACCGGCATGTTTGAATACAAATAGAAATCTAACAATCAAAGCAGCTATTGCATCTGGATGGGGACGAACTGACTGGGCACATGAAAGCACTAGTAAGAATTTGATGAAAGTTACTTTAGACATGTTTACATACCCAGAATGCAAACGGACTTTTGAAAATATTGATGATAAAATACAAGTGTGTGCTGGATCTAGAGTGGAAGGAAAAGATACTTGCCAGGTATTTATTTTTCAATACATAATGTGTATTAGTCATGTTCCATGTGCCATGTATATCGTTTTGCCATCGGAAATTTAGTATTTAATTTTTTAACGGCAACATGAGCAATATTGTGCTAACAATCTATATATTTCATTGCAAATACTTATTAACCCTTTATATGGCAACAACTCCGATTTGTGAAATATTTTATCATATTATGTTAGAATATAACATTTTAAGCATATAAAAAATAATAAATAATATAGTTATTTGCACAAACAAATCTTATTGACCAACATTGTAGTATTCAACCATAACAATGCATATTTGAATAATTTTTTAATTTATCGAGCCTCCTGAAAAAATTTAAGATGAGGGTGGCGTCTATTCACCTATGAATAGATAGCATAGATCGAATAGGTGTTTCTATAGATAAAACCTTGGTGAAATTTGATGGGAAGGATAAAAAAAGTTCTCAAAAAATAAATAAAATACATATTTACAAATTAATGCGAAGAAGTACTTTTTAAAAAAATAATAATATAAATAAACTTCGCTTGACGTCACTTCAAATAAAAATTAAGTTAAATTTGTAACATTTAAGCCGTGAATAATCACAAAGAGCGACACGGTAACATTCCCCCCGAGTGAAGCCCCTGTATAAAATCACCTATATTGGATGTATTTACCCTCAAAATTATTGAATTGATGTTGTTCGGTCTAATTTTGGAAGTCTCTTAGTTCTAAAATGAATTTGTGCATTTTTTAGGTTTTCTAAAATATTGATGTGATCGTTGAATTGCACTATTTAAACCACGTATCAATTAATTATTTACAGTGAAAGTATACGAAAACAGTGATTCTGTTCAGCGTTCAAACGTCCTGCACCGAATATATTGTTACGAATTTTTTTATTTTTTGTTTATAATTTTATTAAGAACATTTTGTCGTCAGTTTTCATTCAATGGACTCGTCGAGTATTATCAACGGCGATCATGTGTGATGGCCCGGCTAGCAATAGAATTTCGTTACTTTTATCTTCGCAATAATTGTATTTAATGTTTTACTGGAATTTTCACTTTTCTTACTATTTTCTACGCTAATTATAAACAAATACTACACTCATATTACACTCATTTTATTTGAACAATTAAAATAATTTTTTACTCCCCGCTTTAAAATTTTATTACCCACCTTCTTTCGCAAAAATACAAATTTTGAATTTGAATCAAATTTAAGTTTCAACAAAACAATATATTATATCATATTATTCATATTTATTGTATACAGGTACCTAGGGTAAAGTAGTATAATACTCACCATATTTCAAAAATAATTTGCATATTCCAAATCTTAGGCATTTATTTACAAACATAATATACACAAGACACAACTAGTAACAATTGAAAACCTTATTATTATAAAACTAAAAAAATGATTGCTCCAAGTAATGGTTATGTGAAGTTTTAAGAAAGACTGTAGGGGGCGTTTTATAATACACTCAAATATACAAATTTGAATGTGGGGTGTTTTTGCAGTTAAGGACGTATTATACCACTTTACCCTATGTTCAAAAAACATGGCACAGCTTCATCATTCAAGTAACATTTAAATAAGCAAGACAGGTAGTAGTACAAATTAATAATTTCATCCATTAGGGGGACTCTGGAGGCCCTCTTCAGATTTTGAATTTCGATGAAGTATTTTGCACGTTCAAAGTTATAGGAATTACGTCTACTGGAAAGTTTTGTGGTGAAAAACTCCCTGCAATCTATACAAGGGTATCTGCTTACATAAAATGGATTGAAGATACTGTTTGGCCATAGAAAATTATTTCTAGTATAAATTAATTTGGAAAATTTTTGTATAATTTTAAAAAATTAAATATATCGTTTAGAATTTATTTGTTTCATTGCAAAAATGGATGGCGCATCCCCGATCTCTTTTTTAGAGAAAAGCTCAATGGCCAAAACCAGAATTTGCTATTTTTTTGTTTTCGGTTATAGCCAAAAGTTTGAATTTTCGACTTTTTGATAAATGTCAATATCTCGGTTGTTTTTCAAGTTATGAAAAAAATGTTAACACTTTCTTCGGGCACCTTTTTAAGAGCAATAAAATGGGCAAAAGAAATTTTAAATATTTATCTCAATTTCAGAGTTACAACATAAACTTTTGGTTTTTTACATGGAAACCATAGTTGAAAATGATATTTATAAATAGTGTTTTTTATCCTCTTTTCAACGATGTACTATAACATGATATATTATAATAACAACAAAAATATTATAAAATTATAGAAGACCGAAAAGTTCAGTTTCGGTATAGCTTTAATCTCAGATTTTCTCCATAAAGAAGGAACAGAACCTGACATATAACAGTTGGAGAAAAATTTTGATAGTCATAATCTTGAATTTTTTGATAAATGTATGAAAAATTTTGAAAACATTCCATCAATCCCACATGCCTTTCCTGATTTTAAATGAGAAATCACTGCATCTACTTCATCCGTCGTCACTAGATACCCATGTGGAGAGTCAATTATCTTACGTCGTTTTCTTTTAAGTACATTTCTCACTTTTCTTTGTAGATCCACAGAAATGGGCACTTTAGAATTTGAGAGATGATTTAAAGCAACTTTATTTGGATGATTGGATGACGCAGGGGCTGGAGAACTAGTAGATCCGCCTAATTTCCTTAATAAGTTCCATGCCTTTTCTGCTTGATCTAGAGAAATGCATATTTTCAACCAATTCAATCCAATCAGCAGTTCTTGCTTGATCTTAATAGTTCAGCAGCGACTTCAGATGAGTGGTTTTGCTGATGAAATTTCAATAAAATTACACCAATGTTTAGTTGAATTTCTGCACGTGCACAAGAAGTTAATAAAATTGTAATATCACCTATCTTCGAGGACATTCACTTTCTGCTTCCTTTTTATTGCCAAGTTTCTCTGGTATTTATTTAAATGTCCAAATTCTTCTATTTGCATTTACTCAAATCTGCTTCCTTTTGATACCCTTTGTATTAAACTGAAATTTTAAAATTTAGCAGGTTGAAATAAATTATAATACGAATTTTTTCGTATAATATAGGTATACTGAAATATTGAAGTTATATTTTATACCATTGTTAAAAGCTTATGAAAATTGCGTTGTATTGTTTATCTCCATTTAATTGAAACTAAAGAATTATTATTTTTAGTGTTTCCTAAAGTGAATAATTATTATATTTATAGAAATAAATCCTTTGGTTATGAATAACTGGAAATTGATAACCTGAGCATTTTGAAAATCTAAAAAATTATTACCAACTTAAAATTGAAACCGATCATGCGGGTCCAGTTTTTACATCAATAAGTTTTAAATTTTAAAACATTTCAATCGTTGCTCTTCGATTGTTCAAAGTTGTGTTTTTAATTTTTTCAAAATCTATTATTATTATTAAAAATTAAAAACTTTCAGAAGGCAGAGAAATCAACCATTAAAAAAAAATATCACAAATAAGTATATGCATATTCTTTTCAATAACTAAATTTTTTTTTAATTTGATAATTTTATGAATGTGTGCTAGTCATCAATAATAATAAAAATTTATTTTATTAAGAGATTCATATAAAAAATTAATTAAAATGGTGATTACCGAATCTATTTATTTTGTTAGTAACTAATAATTTTCTTAACCTTGTTGTTATATTATAAGAACCACCTATTTTTCTCTACTTCAAATGACTACCATGAGTTCATAAAGCAAATATACCTGTATATATGGCATATATTATGTGCAGTAGCGGCGTAAGCACTTATAATAATTGTTTGCACAGCGGTGAATTACCAGTTTTGTAAAGTTCTGTTTTAATTTATATTAGTGTATCCGTGAAGTGCGGAGTTGAAAATTTAAAAAGTAAACATATCTTATTTAAAAATGCAAAAAATTGTTGGTTTTCGTACAAAACCTCTGATAATATTAACTACACTATTTATTGTTATCAATGGGCAATATAGAGGTATGTTATAAAATCATAAAATAATAATATTGTAATTAATTAAATTGCTAAAAATCTCATTTAAAACGTTAAAATTACAGCACTTTTTTCATTGTCAGGGTAGCCTTGTGGTTAGTGGACCAAAAAAAGTCTTTATACAGGTATTCCCGAAAAGCAATTTTTTGTATAGACAGGTTTAATAATGATATAGATACCTTCTATACAAGGACAAATAAATAATTGATTTTATTGATTTATATCAACAAACACATTTAGAATTTAAAATTTAAGTTTAAATTTTGCATAAATACAGCCTTGCTCAAAAGAAGTTGGCACCCCTGTGGATTTCTAAGTTTTATGGAGTTTTAGGCATTTAATTAGGGTATTAAATAAAAGAAATTGCAAATGTAGATTGAGACTATGTAGTTTATTAGTAAATTTCAATATTTGGTGAAATTATATTGTTGTTTTTACTAAACCTGTGTGCAATTTAAATTAATATCTAATAATTTACAACCATTATCTTAATAAGATAACAAAACTAATTTATTTTGTCATTAACAGGTATTAGAATATAATATGATACAAAAACTTTAGTTCTTTTTATTTTTGAGAATGCCCGCAATTATTATTAAATTTTCTGGGTAAAATGATAAATACAAAATATCCAAATTCTAAAAATTATCTGATTTATATAGATAGGTATATACCTATATTTTACGAATTTGTATATTTTATAATTAAATTTTTTTATTATTTTGTATTTAAATATATTTAAATTAGAAGATGACAGAGACTATTCGAAAAATTATATACAAAAACAATCAATAATTTTGTGGTTTAAGTAGTCAAACTAGATGTTAACCATTGTATTGGTATTTTAGAAAAAAAAATGCACTATACATTTTTACAATAATTAAAATGGTGGAAAACATTTTTAAAAATTACACTTACAGTGTATCTTACTTGTGCATTTTGGTCTTAAAAGTGTGTAGGGCATTTTATGTTTATTCTAAAATACTAGTATAAACAATTTAAAGAATTGAATGAAATTAATTTTTCAACCGGATGAATAATAATAATTTTCATTGATAGAAAATGTTTCCACTTTTTATATTATGATTAGTTGCTTCAAAACAATCAGCGAAACGTAAAATTTTTCAATAAATTGTAATATTATGTACTCGAACAAAAACAACGCCAAAATTCCAAGATACATTCCCTGGAAACTGCATAAATAAATTCTTGTTTATAAATTATTATTATTATTATATACGATATATCTACTATTATTTATGTTTAGAGACAGTTGTTTCTATAAATTTGGCATTCTTTAAATCAATTTTCTTTACAGGAGCACTTACGTTGAAAGGAAAGCTCCATCCTCTGAAAAGAAGAGACCATCCTGTTTGTTGCACAGTAATGCTCATTTGACGCGATTATCTTAGCAAATATAACATAGCCTGACTTTTCTTCTTGATAATTCAAATTTTAAAGCAATAATTAATTGTAATTTCGATAATGACTTATACTTTCTACATACATTGATTAAATAAATTAACTAAGAAAATATAGCATAGCAAAATTAGGCTCATTGAATTACTTTGAATTTCCCGTCAGATTTCCTTAAATTGCCTCGAATTTCTCCAAATTTTATTTCACACTGGATTACTCTGACAAACTGCCCAACCTTTCCTTCCTCCCCTCTTCAAATTTGCAAAAAATTACGATTGACATTAAAACATTCAAAAAAATTTTCACATAATTTCTAGTTTTTGTTGTTTAACTAAATTATTAATTTTGAATAAAATAAAATAAAAATTTTGAATAAAATAAAATAAAAATTTTGAATAAAAATAATAATTTACCATTAGTTTATTGTTTCAATAAATTGCTAGTGAAAAAAATCCATTATGAAAATTTGCTACAAAATTGTAGTAAAAGTTTTGTAGAACTTATTTAGACAATTTGTTGAAGGTTTTAGTTGACCTTGTAGTAAAATTCCATAAAAATTTGTAGCAAAGAAATGTAGCATTTATGACTACAAAATTTGAAGTATGCACTACAAAAAAATAGTAAAACGTTAGAAAATATAGTTTAAAGAAAGTCCTACAAATTGTAGGAAAATTTTATATAATTTGTAATCATTTTTCCCATATTTTTATACACAATTATGCTATAGTTTTTGTAAATATATTTCATGCAAAGTTGTAGAAATTTTTGTTATAATTTTTATGATATATTTTGTTACAATTTTTGTAAGATTATTTTATGTAAAATTTTAGTACTTTTTGTTATAGTTTTTATAATATATTTTGCTACAATTTTTGTAAGATTATTTTATGTAAAATTTTGTTACTTTTTGTTATATTTTTTATAATATATTTTGCTATAAAATTTGTAAGTTTATTTTATGTGAAATTCTAGTAAATTTTGTTATAATCGTAATAAAATATTTTGCTACAATCTTTGCAAAATATATTATCTGAAATTGTAGAAATTTTTGTTATTTTATTATAATGTTAAATACGTTAATTATTCCTTTCTTACGTTTATTTCTTTGTTTAATTCTTATTTGTAAAATTCTACAATTTTTTTATTTATATAGCAATTAATTCATTACCATTTCAAAGAATTATAGTATTTTGGTTAGTTAATTATTATTAAGGGGACAGTGGCGTATTTACGGGGGGGGCCTAGGGGGCCCGGGCCCCCCCTATAACTAATCAATATATTAAATAACTTACAGTTATTTGTTTGATGGACATGTAAAAGTTCTGAGCGATTTTTAAATCCTTATTTCTTCTATCATAAAAATAGCAAAATTTTGAATAGCGCTTAGCAGTTGATAATGTATTTTAGATATTTTAGATCCCAGGCCCCCCCTACACGTAATTGCTAAATACGCCACTGTAAGGGGATATTATATATTTGATGAACAAATTCATTCCAGATAATAATTTTGTATTGTTTCAACACTGTGGCCAAGGACGATTGTTTTTTTATGCTGCACTCTGCGTCTGGATTATTTTGAACATTCAGTGGCAGCTTAAATGCTGAATGAGCTGTTCTGCCTCCATCCAATAAGGTTGCTGCAATGCCAGATGATGCAACGGCCAATGCGATGCCACTATTTGATCGTATTTCAGCGAGAATTAACGAAATTAAAAATGTTTTGCCAGTTCCACCTGATGCATCCAAAAAAAAGAATCCACCTTGTCCCGCCGAAACTGCCAACATAATGCGGTCGTAAATGATTTTTTGTTCATTATTCAGTAGTGGGACATTGCGAGTAACAATCGCTGTCATTTGTGCAGTATCGTATTGCAGTTCACGATTCATTTCGGTGGCCATTAAATCACATGCACTTCGATTTGGCGAATTCATACCGAAATGACTGAGTGGTAAATTAGCAATGACAACGCAAAGATCCTCGATAGCAATCAACGCTTCACTGTGCATAGCGTCGCTGAATGTAATCGTTAGATCGTTGCACCGTGTACGAATTCGATACAATATATCTTCAGTCATTGAATCTTTGTGCTTATTCCACAACGTATTTGCTCGCCCCGGGAAACATGTAGTCAACACTATAGCAAATAGTAGACGAATTTGTGATGCTGTACTGCTCGGTGCTGCTTCGGTAAGCATATCGTCCCAGTGATTATCGTCTTTGAGTAAACCGCGCGCAAGGCATGCGTCTTTATATATGTTGGATACTGTTGTCCATTCACTTTACGTATATCTTGAAATGACAATGGGCCGGTGACAGAAACCAACAAAAGTCGCAAATTGATTTGAATAGACCGGGGCACGCATCAACCGGTGTACCTTTCTTGCGGGGCATCCATTTTTTTGTTTGATTTCACGTGAAATAGCTTGGTACTTCGGAATAAAGTAGTGTTCGTTCAAAGGCACCG
Organism: Cantharis lateralis; assembly: GCA_963170105.1. Taxonomy (NCBI): domain Eukaryota; kingdom Metazoa; phylum Arthropoda; class Insecta; order Coleoptera; family Cantharidae; genus Cantharis; species Cantharis lateralis. The sequence goes on from OY720629.1 coordinate 24,478,764, forward strand.
AAAGCATCTGCACGATTACATAATTCGAAAAATTCGGTGAGTGTTGTTTTTGGTGGATTGATGGCACGCTCAATTGCTGTCTCGTTGGTAAAAAAACACGCGCTGACCGTTTTCAAGATGGACGGATAAATGTGTAACTGCTGGGTCCCGTTCATTAATTGGGAAACGAAAGATACGCCAGACAGCTTCATTGGAGCTGATGTACCGGCCAATTTGGTAGCGCATTATTTCGTTGTTGTCATTCAATGGAGGAGCATTCGTATCGGTATTTTGAATTTGAAACACAGCCATATCGCTGCCTTTATTCACATACTTGCAAATGTATTTGATGCTTCTAACCGAACTACAGAACTCAACATTAATATGAGCATTGTATGTTTTGCTGAGCAGAGGCGAATATGGTACCACCCAACGATTGTCAATGTCTACGTTGTTGATATTTAACGTAAATGATTGTCCGCCATTATCAGTATTTCTTCGACGATATATTGGATATCCGTCGACATTCGTGATTGTGTCTTGGTAAAATCTTTAGGAAAACTCTTTGTACATTTTCCATCTGCCATGCAAGGGGATAAACGGTTCAGATCACTGCACGGGCCATGAATCATATTTGTGGTAACAATATCGAACAGTAGTTGATCAGTAGACGAATCTGGAATTTCCGCGGAAATTATACTATCGATTTCCTCAGGGCGTATTTTATCGAGTAACCAAATCAAAATGTGTGCATGAGGTAATCCTCTCTTCTGCCATTCAACCGAATACATCCAGCAACGTGTGGGACCGAATACGTGTAATTTTGTAATAAAGTTCACCAAAGACTTCAATTTTTGTTTGAACACACGTGCTGTAATATCATGACGATGCACAGCATTTTGGTTTGGCAATACCAAAGATGTAATCTCCGTCCACTTAGGGTTGCATGTAAACGTGATAAATAAACACGGTCGTCCGTACTCGCGCACGAAAGTCATAGCATCTTGTATGTATTCTTGCATATGACGTGAACTGCCTACGTACGATGATGGTAGAATGATCGAGTTACCAATTTTGGAGGTGTTGGCGTCGCTGGTGATAGCGTCTCGCAAGTGAACGTATTCTTCCGCACGCAGCTTCTGTTGATTGTGTCGTAGGAATCGCAGTCGTTCGCTCTCTACCTTCGCGTACATGTCGACCATGAATTGTTGGCAAAGCTCACGACATCGCAGAATGACGTTGTCCTGACCGCGTCGAATCATCATACGATACGCATAAAAATCCATCGAACTCACTTTCTTGTTTGTTTCGGTTCCTGTAACGGGATTTCGTTGTTTAATGTCAATGCAATATCCGTCTTGTCCCTTCCAGAAAATTAGGGGATATTGAAGAGCGTCGTATGAACGGTGTGTGTCTGCGATGAAATCCAGAGTATTGTTTCTTTAGGCCAAGCAATAGGTATATTTGCCTGGAAAAAAATCCCGGAGTTTTAAAACTTTGTGCGCTGGTACAAGTTTATGACCTAAATAAAATGTTAAATTTGCGACCTCAGAAAGCCGCCGCTCGCGCCGCCATCTTGTAAAAATGGCGCCCAAAATCAGTTTTTCAGCTATATCTCCTTTTTAGTACTCCCTAGGTAAAAAATAGTTATGATAAAAATTGAAGAGAGAAAAATTGTCTACAATTTTGATAGATAACATTTTTCTGTGTGATTAATGGATTAAGAGTAACATTTATATAAGTCAAAGAAAGTTCTTTCAAATTGATAAAATACACTTGCTTGAGGCCCGCCAATGCACGTTTATCGCCTATTTAGTACTATTTACTTATTCGATATTAAACCGTATAGTAGAAGTATGCTGTACTATTAATTATTACCTACAGAAGGCGGCGTATTTCGTCCCCTCCTTTGGGTTTGTCCACTAGGCGAAAGCAGCGCGAGATTGATCCAGATCAATTCAGTCGATTGTGCGTGTCTTTACGACGAGGGTATTGTTTCGTTGCACATTTTTGTTTTGAAAATTTCATGTGATTAAGATTTTCTATTGTTTATTGTAGGGGTTGTGACAAGGTTCAAGATATTGGCTCTGTTGTAATTGCAACTATAATTGGCAACGATTTTGACTTATTATTAGTAAAATTCAAACGTAAGAACAGTATCATTCCCACGGACTTAGCTATTACTTTTACATGGTGGGGGTTCGACACTGTACTTGTGTAAAGACACAAAAAATGTAGAACGTCTTCTCCAACCTAAAAAGCAAACATCTACAGATATAATTTTTGATGAATGGATGATCACAACATATTCTCAATCCAGATTCCTGGCCAACGAACACAACAAAAGTCGTCTTATCACATTGATTAAAGAGCAGTTTATATCGACCTTCTTGTACGTTTAGTTGCACTAGCAAATAATCATACAAATGTATATTTCGTACAATCAGGCAAGGGAAAAACTTCAGAACAAATTTACTCTGTATAAAGTCTATAAAAACCAAGAGTAGTGGACAATATATTGTTTTTACACGCGTTTAGCAGCTGCAACACGACATCTGCCATTTTTAATCACGGTATGAACAAATTTCTTAAGATGATTTCGAAATTCCCTGAATTAAATGAAACTGTTCCAGTATTTAAGGAAGAAAGTGCAGATATCAACGCCATTCTAGCAGTAGGAGAAAACTTTTTATGTAGACTTTACGAAGAATTGCAAAAATGTATCTCTGGATTTTATCCGATATCAGCAGTTTAAAATATTGGCGACTAAAAGTACGGTTAACCTTGCTTCGCTTCCCCCATAGCAGAGGCTGCAAAACAAACAACTTTCCTTCCGAACCTATCATTAGATTCAGACCTGGCAGTGGCGGCTTGTTATAAAGGGCACAGGGGCACATGCCCTCCCATCCCAAATCCAAAAACAATAGAAGGATAGATTTTCATTATAAATAAATATTTTAAAAATATTTTCTTAGTTATGTGCCCTCCCACTTGAAATTGTCACGAGCCGCCACTGAGACCTGGTACAGCATTGAAGAAAGTCCGGAAGAATGGGGATCTATACCTGTTAAAACAACAAAAAATCCTTCTCCAGAAAAGAAACTGCAGAAAAGATTCTTGCGATGACGTTGCTCAAATTGTAACCGATTCTGAAGACAAAGATCTAGACGATTATGATCCATCTGTGGACATCTGATGTAAGGGAAGACGATTCCGGGGAAGAGGGAATAAACATATTCTCAGCCACTGTGTAGACGTAACCAAATCTGGTCCATCCACAGAATCATAACAAAGAACGCAATAACTGTTTATTAAACATACAAAATAAATGTGAATTATGCCTTGGGGAAACCACTATTAGAAAAACGCGAAATGAGTATAATGGACAGAAATGAGGCCGGAAATAAGTATAAGTAATATTTACTGAATAGGTAAACAAATAACGGGCCTTATCACGCTGTCAAAGAGGAATTTGTAAAATTTGACTATAATCCTCTTCATTTATATCCATATAACTCCTAAAATATTGATTGCACAAAAAAAAGAATTTAACGGAACTTGTAGAGAATCTTCTGGTCTATAATTCTTCTAATAACAATTTTTTGTCTAGGAGGTACTGAAAGATAAATATGATCAAAAAACTGATTTTTGGCGCCATTTTATCAATATGGCGGCTCTAGCGGCGGCTTGCCAAGGTCGCAAATCATGTATGTAGTTGAGGTCATACATATTGCTATGATACGAAATTTGGTAAAAAGAGTTGTTAAAAAAAAAATGTTTTGTTAGTCACTGGTTCGGTAGAGTCATATTTGGGTACTGATAAAACTTTCGCGCCGTGATTACAACTTTTGAATTTTGATAGTTGGTTTGTCTGATTCTATCTTAAAGAAATGTGAATAACAGGAAAATATTGTAACTAACAACACAACAACAAATACAAAATTGAAATAAATTATGGAGTCAGCACTGTTCAAAAATTAGTTAAAAGTTCAAACATAACAATTTAAAAATGTTGGTATGACGGTGAAGATAAGAAGAAAAATGGCCACTTCCGGAGAGAAAACGAAAAGGGATAGTTGAGGTCGGAAGAGAATTATATCTAAAATTGAATAAGTAGATTTTTGAATTGTTTGGGCTTGGTTGCAAGTTTTTGTATATGGTGTCACCAAGATATGATCGATTGATATTGGAAAATTTTTGGAAAATAGAAATAAATGGAATTTCGTTTTTTTTTTGGTGATTTGGTTTGGACTACTTGAAATTAAATTGACTGGATGAATTCAGAAGAAGTGTTAAATTCGTTGATGTTAAATAACATCGGGAAGGCTGGTCATCATTTTATTGTCAACTATTATGGGAAGAGTGAACATAGACTTTGTATGTGAGTGGATTTAAATTGTATAATTTATTATTGAAGTTCAAACACAAATTAACATTATTATCTTTCTTAATGCGAATATTTTGTATAATAGTTGAGGATTTAAATGTTCATTGTTCGCATTGGGAAAGATAAACACTTGACACCTTTTCCTGAACGTCGAAATTGTCGATATAAAATCCCATTTATTGAGATAGCGTCAGACAGACCGTTAGAGAATAATTATATTTGTTTATTTAATAAAAAGGAATTTTATTTGTGCCTACTTTTGTTAATTTGCCGACCCTGTGAAATTTAAAAATTTAAGAGCTAACCCGTGGTGTCGGGCGATTTAATTCGCCACCATACCATAGCAATATGTACTTAACCGCTAAGTTTCAAAACTCCGGTATTTTTTTCCAGCTAGAACACTTTTGACTCCCCTATTGCCTGGCCTACTTCTTCAAATCACGATTTCTCGCTTCGATGTGCGGTCGCCAACCATGATTCCAGCAACGTCGTCAACAACAGGCGCATTGAACCTGCGCACGTGCTCTCCAGCTGGTGTTTTATCAGGATTGATGACAATAGCGTGATTGTCACTTTGCAATTCGTGCATGTGGGATTTGAAGAATTTTAATAATTCATTATGCTCATTCATTAGGTTGTCCAGTTCGCCGACGATGCGCCGGGCATTAGGCGAATTGAGGTTATTGTAGCCGCAACGTGCATCCACGCGATTGTCCTCACCACCCATGAAGTAGATTTGTAAAAATTTATGTGGTTCGTTTGGCATTGGCAGCAATGAGCCTACTTTGTGGTACACTTGGCCTTTTATTTTGAACGTTGAATTGAATTGTCGACCATGTACCATAGTGTTGTGAACTATTTCTGTTGCTCCGAACGAAGTCATTTGGAAGCATGAATTGAATGCGCGAATAGACTTCAGGAACAGGTTTGAATCTGGATCCGTGCCGATGAGCAAGCCATTCAATGGTTCAGGTGGTTTCTCAATTTCTGGTAGTTGCACTTTTCCTGATGCGCAACACATCCCGGCTGACTCATGTTTGAATTTGAGAGCATGACAATGGGGACATTCTGTGTCGATAGCACCAAACAGCACTTTCGGATGAGCGGAATATTTAATATCTGGCTCGTATTGGAATGCGAAACGAAGAAACGAAGCGGATGTAAATGCTCGATGTACTTGTTTGCGTTGTCGGTCATTTGCTCTGAGTGTGTCAACTACGAACCGGCGCGCTTGTCTCCGTTCCAATTGTCGTTGTTGGTTTAGTTCAGCTCGCGCTTCTTGTGATCGAGATGCACGCAATTGAGACATGTTCACACGAACATTTTCGTTATCCAGTTGTATTTGTTCGTCTGTTCTTTCAGCTCTATTATTTCGCCTGTTTCTTGCTGTATTAGTGCGACGGCCAAAACGGGCCCTATTGCGTCTTACTGGCATTGTTCACGGATAATGTGATAAAAATAGATCTTGAATGTAGTATTTCGAAAACATGTTTTATGGTACCAAATTATGGCGAAATTCACGAAATTCGAATAACTCACAAAACTTCCACAAACTAACTCTTTTCACTTTTAAATTAAAATATGGCTGGAATGTATACCATCGGTACCAACAGTAATATTAAATTTATTTAAAATGGGGGTGGATATAAAAGAATTTATATCTGACCATACAGTGTATTAGCTTATATTATATGCACAGTTATTCAAGGCATTTATTCGAGGCCCGTGCCCTACGGGGGATGTTTTTAATTTTTAATGTTTAAAAAACGACACTGATTGTGTCTTCATCAGAAGACGTTTGTTTAACTCGTTTTATTTTAATTTAATTTTATATATATTTTCACGAGTTAATAATATTAATTAATTATTGTTGTTATATTTCATAAAAGAAATATCTGTCCACGATGTCCAACAACAGTTTGCCGATGTTTCAGAAGTTGAAAGGACGGGAAGATTATAACACGTGGCAATTTGCCATGATGACGTACTTGGAACATGAAGATCTTTGGTGTTGTGCTCAAGGCTATGACACAACAGAAGATAAAGCAGCCAAACTACGACGTGAGATAAAAGCGAAATCAAAAATAATCCTGATGGTTGATCCGACCAATTACGTGCTTATTGAAAATGCAACCACCGCCAAGGAAGTATGGGAGAAACTACAAATCTCGTTTAACGATTCAGGCTTATCACGTACGGTAAATTTGATGAAAACTTTAATAACCACTAGTTTAGACAATTACGATTCCATAGAAGATTACATAAATAAAATAATGAATACCGCACAGAAATTAACAAACATCAACTTTGATTTAAGCGACGAATGGTTAGCAACGTTTTTATTAGCAGGTTTGACGGACGAATACAAACCAATGATAATGGCTATTGAAAGCTCCAGCATACCATTAACAGCTGATTTTGTTAAAACAAAATTGCTACAGGAAGTCACAATCACAAAGTCGTCAAACGTAGCGTTGTACAGTAAAAATAAAAACAAAAAATACCAAAACAAGGGTCCCCGATGCTTTAAGTGTAATAAATTTGGTCATATTTACAAGAATTTCAGTACGAAGTCAAACTCTGGTGCATCGTCTGCAAATACTTCAAAGTATGTGTCATTATTTTCAAGTTTTAGTGTGTTTGATGAAATCAATCATGAAGATAATAACTGGTATATAGATTCGGGAGCCTCAGCCCACATGACGAGTTCAAGTAAATTTCTAAATTTGAAGTCTTTAACACAAAAGGAAATCACTGTAGCTAACAACGAAAAGCTTTCGGTTGCCGGTATTGGGGATACACAACTTAAAGTAAATGGTGAAGTTATTGTCGTTAAAGATGTTTTACAAGTACCAAGTTTAACCGTAAATTTACTGTCTGTTAGTCAAATAGTCCAAAATGGCAATACGGTAATATTTAACAAATCGGGTTGCAAAATTTACAATTGTGATAACGAAGTAATAGCAAATGCCAATTTAGTGGACAATATGTATAAACTTAATAATGATATTCGCGATCACAGCTTTATGGCGCGGGCCGGACAATTGTGAACTATGGCATTTAAGATTAGATCATAATATCAACTTCGCTGATATGAAAAGGTTAAAAAATGGAATGGCAACAGGCGTTGGTTTTGACAGCAATAAAGAAGAAATCAAGTGTGTTGCATGTTGTCAAGGCAAGCAGACTAGAAATACTTTTAAGAAATCGGAAAGTAGATCAAAAGCAATGTTGGAATTAATCCATTCCGATTTATGTGGACCAATGGAAACAATTTCAAATGGCGGTGCGAAATACTTTCTCACCTTTATTGATGACTTTTCAAGAAAAGTATTTGTTTATTTTTTGAAAACAAAGGAACAAGTTTTCCTTACATTTCAAAATTTCAAAAATCTAGTTGAGACACAAACTGGAAACAGGATTAAAGTGTTACGCACAGATAATGGCACGGAATACTGCACCGAGAGGTTTAACAAGTTACTGCAGAATTCCGGTATTCGGCGTCAAACCACCAACCCTTATACACCTGAACAAAATGGTTTAGCTGAGCGGATGAACCGCACCTTAGTGGAAAAAGGAAAATGCATGATGTCGTTTTGCGAATCTAGGAAAAGAATATTGGGCAGAAGCAGTTAACACAGCAGCATATATTGTTAACCGTGCACCCACAAAGGCCCTACTAGAATTTAACAAGACTCCAGAAGAAATCTGGACAGGTAAGAAACCAGATTTAAGTCACTTTAAAATCTTTGGTTGTAGATTTATGGTTCACGTTCCGAAAGTAAAGCGTACGAAATGGGATCCCAAGTCAAAAGAATTTATTTTTATTGGATATTGTGAAGAAACAAAGGGCTACCGCCTAGTAAATGCCGTTACGAAACATTTAGTCAAGAGTCGGGATGTCATATTCTTTGAAGAAAGAAATAGAACTAATTCTAACTCAAAGCCATTGCTAATACAAAATCCATCAACCGACGATAAGTTCCACACACTTGATGTAGACGATATAAACGAAGTTGAGAATATACTGGACAACAATCCAGAAGTGACCGAAGAGATTCCCGAAGAAATGGAGAATCCTCCCGATCACGATGATCCAGAATACGTTGACCCAGAATATGTTGCTCACGATATATCTCCAACTAACGAACCTCCGAGAAGATCACAATGAGTACCAAAACCAATTGTCCGAAAAGATTTCGTGTCTTATGCTGGCCATACTTGCGACGAGGAAAGTGATCCTTCAACAGTAGAAGATGCCCTCAGTCGAGAGGATAGTGCCTCCTGGAAAGATGCCATGCAAAAGGAAATTGAATCGTTAAATGAAAACAATACATGGTCTCTAACGGAACTACCAGTCAACAAGAAAGCTCTAAACACCAAATGGGTTTTCAAGACAAAAAGAAATGGTGAAGGGCATATTCATAAATATAAAGCTCGCCTTGTAATCAAAGGATGTGCACAGCAACGAGGAATAGATTACGAAGAAACTTATTCTCCCGTAATCAGATACTCCTCAATTAGATATTTGATGGCCTTAGCGGTGAAGCACAATTTGAAAATCGATCAAGTGGATGCTGTGACAGCATTCTTACAAGGAGAAATCGATGACGAAATATATATGAATCTACCGCAAGGCTTCAACGGTAACTCAAAAGTCTGCAAATTACATAAAGCTAATGAAACCGTTTGAAGCAAGCAAGTCGGCAATGGAATATAAAGCTTGATATTACCTTGAAGGAAATAAGATTACAACAATCAAAGGTTGATCCATGCATATACTCCAAAGTAGATGGAAATAAAATGTTACTTGTGTCTGTTTATGTTGACGATTTGCTAATATTTTTCAATGATGATGATCTACGAAACAATTTGAAAAGCAAATTAAAGTCAAAGTTCAAATTCAATGACATGGGAGAAGCTCGTTATTGCCTAGGTTTAAGAATTACAAGGGACTACAAGAATGGTAAATTGTATTTGGATCAAGAAAATTACATAAAAGAAGTGTTAGCAAAATTTAAAATGTCCGATTCTAATCCTGCAAGTACACCATTAGATCAAAGTCAAGTCCTGTCGAAAAACATGCATGCCAAGGACAGTATGGTCCTTCCGAAATGGCAAATGTACCTTACCAGGAGGCAGTGGGGAGTATTCTATACCTATCGCAAGTAACAAGACCCGATATAGCACACGCAGTAAATACCGTCAGCAAATTTAACAAAAACCCATGCAAGGCTCATTGGACCGCAGTCAAAAGAATACTAAGATACTTGAAGGGAATAGTATCGGCTAAGTTGGAATTCTGCAGAACTAAAGATCCTACACTAACAGGTTTCTGCGATGCCGATTGGGGAAGCGATATTGATGACAGACGCTCTTGCACTGGATATGTCTTTAAGATGAATGGTGGGGCCATATCGTGGAGTAGTAAACGCCAAGCAACCGTTGCGTTATCTACCACGGAAGCTGAATACATGGGACTCTCATCGGCCACCCAAGAGGCAATGTGGTTAAGACAACTTCAATTAGATTTGTTGCCGAATTCAAGTAATCAACCAATAAAAATCTTTTGTGACAATAAAAGTGCAATTAGTCTCTCACACAGCAATGGCTACAATGCGAGAACAAAGCATATAGATATTAGGCATCACTTTATAAGAAACAAAATTGAGGAAAAGAAAATCCAAGTAGAGCATGTTGGAACACATGAAATGACTGCCGATAGTTTGACGAAAGCTCTTTGTGCTCCCAAGCATGTCTCGTGTTCACAAAGAATGGGAATACAATTCGATTAGTTGTGCGGTATGTTCCAGTGGGGATGTTGGAAGAAGGAACATATTTTATATTATGTATGTAAACCGACCTTTAGGTTGATACCAACCTTCTGTTATATATCAATTGTACGTGTGGAATGTAACCACAGTTTTTTTGTACCTTCAGTACTGTTACACAAGTAGTTGTTCAATAGAGATATAGTTAACATATAACCACAAATCGCTTCTCACCAGGACTGCTTCCATCTGAATTTTCGATGTGTCGTAATTCTCTTTATTTAAAGCTTCTATTCTGGATATAGTTCCCATATTCGTCGTACTATCGTTCCGACTGTTTCAGCGAAAAATAAATTTTCTGAAACACAAATATTGTAGAAAAACTTTAATTCTTACTTTCGTCGCTAACTGGGCCAGTAACCTTTTTTTTTTCTTTTTGTGCGTTGGGGAGGGGAAATCCTCATGGACACCACCCCCCAATCTTGGGGTGGTAGTGTTGGACTTTCACCGACTAACACCCCCTCCCTGTTAACATGGCCGGGATTTGCATATGCATTCCTTCCGACTCATGCCCGCCGTAGTTTCCTTCGTGTTGTGCTTACGACTTGACCCACTGGGGTATGATGTGTCTTCCCAAAATTTGTTTATTTTGTCTCTTTTCTCTGATTTTTGCGTATTTTCTTCTTTTGTCTTTACTTTTATTTCTTGGTTGGTTTAACACCTTTATTATTAAGGGAATGGTGTCTCTTCCTTGTGCTTTGTTTGTTTAAGCTGTTCTGCCCTTTCGGGACTTTGCTCTTCTTTGACGATCTTTTTCACTCTGTCCCCTGTTCTCTTTCTTGATTTTGTCTTTCTCTTTGTTCTATTTCTTTTGTTGCTATTACTTTCTTTATAAATTTGTTTGTCTCTTCCCAGTTTGATTCCGACTTGAACATTTGCGCTACCATGGATTCTGGGGTAAATGGTTGTCCTGTTCTTATGTTTGACTCTTGCCTTTTGTCTTCCCAGCGTATGCATTTGAAGACCGCATGCTCTACATCGTCTATTTCGTTGCAATAAGGACATGTGTCAGTAGTGGATCTTTTGAATCGATAAAGATAAGCTTCGAAACATCCATGTCCTGTGAGTACTTGAGTTAACTCGTACGTTGTGTCGCCATGTTTTCTATTGTACCAGATGTTTAAGTTTGGTATTAAGCGATGGGTCCATCTACCCTTGCTGCACATGTCCCATCTTGCTTGCCAGATGCTCATAGAACTCTCTCTGGTCTCTTTCTTTGTACTGTTTGTTCTTTCGAATGAAGTTTTCCTCTCGTTTGCCAGCAGGTCGATTGGAATAAGGGACGCTGTTTGGACGCTCAGGTTGCTTGATGTGATTTCCGGTAGGAAATCTTGTTGCGGTAGAGAAGTGGACTGTATAGTTTTTCGTTTGTTGTTATAAAAAATGCGTTCATTAATAAAACGTTTATTGATGAAACCTTGCGACAAAATTGCAATTGAAGCAAACACTTGATAGGTCTCGTAGAGACCGGTAGAAGCAATAGTTCTCGAATTGAACATAAAGCCTAAAAAATGTAATCTTATAAACAAGTATTGTTTACAATATGTAAATACTTTGAAGCAATAACAATTGACATCAAAGGAGCAACCACTCTTGAATTGAGTTAGAAAATTACTGACGTTCTAAATGCAAGGCGAGCTTGAGTCGTTGGAATTGCAAGGAAGGGATGCGTGAAGCGATGCGCCTTCATATCTCGCATACTCGAACGACATTAGCTGGCCGCGCTAGAATTGCAATAATAAAAGTTAGGAACAATTAAAAATACACAAATTAAATAAACAGAGGAACGGTTCCGAACATGCCGCCCCCGTTGAAATGAAAAGCATTTCAATATTAATTGACAATAAACATTAGATATCTGAACATAAAATACAAAATATGAGCAATACAAGCAAATAAATCAATTGGTTTTCAACAAATAATATACACAAACATTAAATAGTGAACATTAAATTCAAAAAAGAAAATAGAGAAATTCGGTTAAATCAACAAAATATTCATGGCAAAATGCACAAAAAATGAAACAAAGGACAAATTCAAAGTCGCAAAATACAGTAAACAAATAAGTAGAAATTCCAGTCAAAAGCGCAACACTAAAGATTAATCACGACGCACAAGCACTTATGTTAATAGCGTAGCACAAACACAAATGATGCGGAAGTCATGAAGTCGGTAGCGGGCAAATCTTTGCGAAGGATCTACGTATAAGACCACCAGATGTACGGAGCGTAGCAACGCGGTTGACGCTGTCGGTGCCAGGATGAAGGGAGATGACTCGTCCTAACTTCCATTTGAATGGAGGAAGATTGTCGTCCTTCACCAATACGAGAGAACCATCGGTTAGGTCAGAATGATGATGTTTCCATTTTACGCGCTGTTGGAGCTCCGAGATGTACTCTTTACTCCAGCGCTTCCAGAAATGTTGATGTAGGCTTTGAATTCGTTTAAAATAATCAAGCCGATTGTCAGGAATTCCAGTGACATCTGGATCCGGCAGCGATGTAAGAGCGCGACCGATCAGGAAATGACCAGGAGTTAAAGGTTGCAGGTCGTTAGGATCGGCGGACAACGGTGCGATAGGTCGAGAATTTAGGATTGCCTCAATTTGGCACAACAGAGTACAGAGTTCCTCAAAAGTAAAAAGTGAGGCGCCCAAAACTCGTTTCAAATGTGACTTGCTGGATTTTACTCCGCTTTCCCATAAGCCTCCAAAGTGGGGACTGTGGGCCGGGATAAAATGCCAAGTTATACCTTCGCCTGCAAACGCCTCAACGATAGAGGTTTCTTGAATTTTCAAAAACTTTCCTAATTCGCGTAATTTATTGTTAGCGCCTACGAAATTCGTCCCATTGTCCGAATGAATATGAGACGGTTTACCTCGTCGAGATATGAATCGTCGTAAAGCTAATAAAAAGGCGTCGGTAGACAAATCGGTTACCAACTCAAGGTGAATGGCCTTGCTAGCAAAACAAATAAAAATGCACAAGTAAGATTTGTCAGCTTTGGAACCACGACCTTTATTACGTTTGTAAAGTATGGGACCCGCGTAATCTATGCCGGTCACATCAAAAGGTTGTGAACAAGTTATTCGTTCTATCGGTAAATTACCCATAATGGGCCGAGTAACAGAGGGTGCAGCTCTGAAACACGTTACACAATCATGTACAATTTTTTTTACTAAGTTCCTTCCTGCGGTTATCCAAAATTTGTCGCGTATCGAAGATAACATTAACTGTGGACCTGCATGTAGCAATCGCGCGTGCTCACGTCTAACAATAAGTTTTGACAGGTGGTGTTTACCGCAGATAAGAAAAGGATGCTTTTTATTAAAGGAGTAATTCGAATTTACTAATCGCCCTCCCACGCGTATTAAATTATCTGGGTCAAGAAAGGGATTCAAAGATAATACTTTAGAGCTAGGTTTTAAATGCTGTCCCTTTAATAATTGTTTACATTCGTCAGGAAATGATTCTTGCTGGGCGAGCTTGACTAAAACCTTCAATGAATTAAAAAGTTCGTCTGGAGATAAGGGTCCAGCTGTTCTTTGACCTTTAGATAACAAACAATTTTTACGAAACCGTAAGCAATAAGAAATGATTCGTTCAAGTTTATTCAAATTAGAATAATTTTCGAAAGGAAATGAACTTTTGTTATTAGTAATAATTAGGGCATTTGAAGTGCCCTTGAACTCTAGAGGTTCAGCGGATTGAATTTTTGAAATTGGCCAAAGGGTTTCTTCTTGAGAAAGCCAAGATGGGCCAAACCACCATAAATTTGATGTTTTCAACACTTGAGGAGTGACGCCCCTAGATAACAAATCTGCAGGATTGAATTTAGTGCTAATGTGTCGCCATTCTACATCGGCAGTATGCTCTTGGATATCAGCGATGCGATTGCACACGAAAGTTTTCAATAAATTCGGATTAGTTTTAAGCCATGCCAGTACAATGGTTGAATCTGACCACAGAAAGTATTTATCAACTGGCATTATTAATGATTTTCGAACTTGTTTTAATAATTTGGATAACAAAACGGCGCCGCATAATTCCAATCTCGGTATGGTAATCGGTTTTAACGGAGCTACTTTAGATTTTGAACAAAATAAATGTACGCGGACAAAATTGTTTGAATCTGTAATTCGGTAATAAATACAAGCACCATATCCGTTAAGCGATGCATCGCAAAAACCATGCACATGAATGTTAACAGGGTTTGCACAGGTAACATGCCGTGGTATTTGTAGGTCATTTAGATGTAATAAATCATTGCGATAAGATATCCATTTTTTATCGAGTTCGGCAGGAACAGAGTCGTCCCAACCTAATTTTTCTAACCATAAGCCTTGTAAAAAACACTTTGCGGTGAAAGTGCAAGGTGCTACTAAACCTAGCGGATCGAAAATTTGAGATATATCCGATAACATCTTTCTTTTAGTTATTCTTTCGTTTTCAAGCTTTGAAATGTGAAACATGAAATGGTCAGTTTGAAAGTTCCAAATTAGACCAAGCGTTCTAGCTTGCTCGTGGTCACCAAAATTAAGTAAACCCGGACGTAAGTCCGATTTGGGAATATCTTCCAAAACTAGTGGGTCGTTGGAGAGCCACTTGCGAAGTTTGAAGCAACCCGCGGATAACACGTCATTGAGCTCCGCGCAAATGCGTTTTGCCTCGCCAATGTTACTCGCGCCACTTAATAAGTCGTCGACATAAAAATCATTTTTAATAATTGAAGATACTGATGGTGAACTGATTTCACAATCAATTCCTAATTGAAATAGAGATCGAATGGCTAAATAAGATGCCGATGAAGTGCCGTACGTAACGGTATTTAAATCGTAAGTCGAAATAGGTTGATCGCAAGAGGAACGCCAGAAGATTCGTTGCAGATGTCTTTGATCAGGATTGATCAATACTTGGCGATACATCTTCTCTACGTCAGCCGTGATTGCGTAAAGATGTTGACGGAAACGTAATAAAATAGTAAAGAGACTTTGTTGAATGGTAGGTCCTACCATTTGCAAGTCATTTAAAGAATGACCCGTAGTAGTTGCAGATGAACCATTAAATACTACTCGCAATTTGGTAGTAAGACTTTCTTCCTTTAAAACGCCGTGATGCGGCAGGTAGTAAGACGTTTCACCTGGTGAATTAATTAGAGTCATGTGATTTAATTCCACGTATGATTGCATGAAATCAAGGTACCGTTTTTGTAAATCCGAGTTAACCTGTAGACGTCTCTCCAGCGATAGAAAACGCTTCTTTGCAATAAATGAGGAGTCGCCTAACAGTTCGGGTGATTGTTTAAAGGGAATTGTAACAATGAATCTACCGTCCGAATCTCTGCGCGTATTCTGCACGTAATGTGTTTCGCAAGCCCTTTCTTCTGCAGAAAAAACCTTTTCTTCCGGGTAGCTTTCAAGTTCCCAAAACCTTGTAATTTGATCTTGTAAGTTTAAGGTATTAATATGATGGCATTGCACTTGAGTAGTCAATGCAGTCGTAGTAGGTCCGGAAACCACCCATCCGAGGTGCGTTCTTTGTAGCAAAGGGAGATTAGGCCCCAAGCTCCTTTGTCCGGTGCATAAAAGTTTGAAAAATGCAGGTGATCCTATCAATAAATCGATGTCACCAGGTTGGTCAAATAAAGGATCAGATATTACGATGTCATTTGGTAACTTAAGATATTTTCGATTAACTTTAAAACTAGGCACACTGCCTGTGATATTATTAATTACCAAACATGTTAGCTTCATACTGAACGACGAATGGTGCGCGCTGATTTGCAGTTCGCATTGAGATTTCACCGTTGAATTTGAATTGTTAATTCCACAAACGGTGACGTTTGCAGTTTTAACGGGTATACTTAATTTATTAAGAAATTTGGTGCTCACAAAATTGGATTGTGATCCCGAATCTAATAAAATGCGCACTGTTCTATCGATACCATCGTTATCGCGTACCTTGGCGGAAGCCGTGGGCAGTAGAACTTGTACCGTATTCGAACAAAACGTAGATATAATTTGAGTCGGCTCTTCGGGCTCGTCTTCATTAACCTGTGGTTGAACCAGTGCTGTAACTCGAGAGTTGACGTGCAACAATGAATGATGTTGACCCTTGCAGGTCCTACATGTGTATTTGGATTGACAGACATTCTTTAAGTGGTTGTTAGATAGACAATTAAAGCAAAGTTTAAGCTCTTGTGCCTTATCGCAGCGCGCCTGAGCTGTTAATTTAACGAATTCTGAACAGATTGAAATGTAATGTTCTTCTTTGCAGTAAGAACAGGTTGACTTATTTGAAACAAATGACTTTGACATGAATTTTGGTTTTTCCTGATAATGACTCTTTACGTTTCTTTTCTCGATATTTTCAAGGAAGTTTGCGTGATTTATAAGAAACTCCTTGAATTCCTTCAGAGTAGGTAAATCGTTAGAGAATTTATTAGAGAGAATCTCCCATTCTCTAAAAGTTGTTTGATCAAGTTTATTAGAAATTAGGTACACAATGATTGCATCGAAAAGTTTATCTGCTGTAGATAAAGCTAATGCGGAAGTTACATGCTTTGATAGCGTGTCGCTTATTTTTCTTATGTCTTTCGAAGACTCTTGTTTTATAATTTTTACGTTAATTATTGCGGAGAGATTATTTTTCAGAATGAGTTTCGGTCTGTCGTATCTTTCGATTAAAGCATTCCACGATACGCGGTAGTTCTCTTCCGTAAAATCTAAAGATTGGATTATTTCCGCTGGCTCATTCAATAATGATGCCTTTAGATAGTGAAGTTTATTGATTTCACTTAATTGCTGATTGTTATGAATCATGCTTTTAAATATAGCTTTGAATTCAAGCCATCGATCTAAGTCGCCGTTAAATTTTATTAAATTTATTTTAGGTAGATTTAATTTTCCATGACTATTTGCAAATGCGTTTGAATTAGTCGATATGTTGGAATTTATTGAGTGATTCGAGCTCGCATTGCTCGGTGTAGGCGAAACTTGCCTTGACGTTGCGTTATCACTTGGTAATAACCGATTTAGTAATGATTTGGCTAAAGAAGTTTGTTCATAAAAAGTATTTTCGAAATTAGTTAGCAGATCTTCAGTTTCGTCGTCTAAAGCTTGTAGGGTAATGTTACTAGAAACCGTCTCATATTGTTCTAACAACGAAGATACACTTTCGATTCGCGCTTGCAATTGCAAGATATCCTTTTCTCCCATAATAGCGTGACTATTATGCAAGTTATTTAAATTGTTTACATATGTTGTAAATCGCGTAAGTTTGCCTTTCAATTGGCCTCTTTCGTTTATCAACGCGTTCATTTTGAATATTAAAGATATTCAGTAAATGATAAATAATTAAGATATTTACTAGATAAATAATTAAAATCGCTACAATTGAAACGTTTGCGTTTGAAATAATAACTCGTTTCGCGATAAGAAATGCAATAAAAAATGTACGAATAGAACTGTACTCTATTGTGCTTTGTTGAAGCAATCGCGGGAAAGGATAAGAAAGGAATGTTTGTCTTACTCTCTCGCTCTGCCTTGCCGGTTTGCTGTCCTTGTTGGCTTGTCGTGCTGACCTTCGCCGTTCCAAGTTGCAAAGTTTCGTGTTGTGAGAATAATTAAATCGTCCTTTAATTATTCGCTGCTGCTCGTACCAAATCCAGTTCGTTTGGAGTTTGGACAAATGTTGCTCGTACCAAATCCGGTTCGTTTGGACCAATGTTTGGACGCTCAGGTTGCTTGATGTGATTTCCGGTAGGAAATCTTGTTGCGGTAGAGAAGTGGACTGTATAGTTTTTCGTTTGTTGTTATAAAAAATGCGTTCATTAATAAAACGTTTATTGATGAAACCTTGCGACAAAATTGCAATTGAAGCAAACACTTGATAGGTCTCGTAGAGACCGGTAGAAGCAATAGTTCTCGAATTGAACATAAAGCCTAAAAAATGTAATCTTATAAACAAGTATTGTTTACAATATGTAAATACTTTGAAGCAATAACAATTGACATCAAAGGAGCAACCACTCTTGAATTGAGTTAGAAAATTACTGACGTTCTAAATGCAAGGCGAGCTTGAGTCGTTGGAATTGCAAGGAAGGGATGCGTGAAGCGATGCGCCTTCATATCTCGCATACTCGAACGACATTAGCTGGCCGCGCTAGAATTGCAATAATAAAAGTTAGGAACAATTAAAAATACACAAATTAAATAAACAGAGGAACGGTTCCGAACAGACGCTATGACTGTGGCCGCCTCCGTCGATACTGTCCTATAACTTCTGGTTATCCTCAATGCCATCTTTCTCTGTATTCTTGTCATGTGTTCGACGTATTTTCTTGTTTTTAGGGCTTCCGCCCATATTGGTGCCCCGTAAAGCATAATGGACTCTGCCACTGATGCTAATACCTTTCTTTTTGTTTCTATTGGTCCTCCTATGTTTGGTAGAAGTCTGGAAATTGAAGACGTTGCCCTGTCTGCCTTTTCCGCCGCCCCCATAATATGTGGGCCGAAGCTGAGGTGTCTATCTATTCTGATACCCAGCACTGCAATATATTCGCTTGGCGTTATCTCTTTATTGTCCACTTTGACTTTGATGGGTCGATGTTTCCTTCTACCACACACCAGCACCGCCTCCGTCTTTTCCGGGACCAGGGTTAGTCCCTTTTTGGTCATCCAATTTCTTATGTTTTCTATAGCCATTTCTGCTTTTCTTTCTATTTCCTGTTCGGTCTCTCCGACCACCACCGCGTTCAGGTCGTCCGCGAACCCCAGCAGCGTGACTCCCTGTGGCACCGTTACTGAAAGGACCTCGTCGTAGCTGATGTTCCATAAGGTTGGGGCCAGTACCAAGCCCTGTGCTACCCCCGACGAGATCTTGTACGTTTTCTGTTGGAAGGTGATGGTTCTCTCTCTAAGGTAGTCCGAGATGATGTTATATATTCTCGGGCACATGCTTCTCTTTTTTAGTTCTTCTAATATATTCTCCCATCTGGCTGATTTGAACGCATTTCTGACATCCAACGAAATTACTAATACATATCTTCTTGTTCTCCATGTACCGCTTTTGGCCTGAACTACCAAATTCTTTAACTGGTCTATGGCTTGGTTAGTTGAGCGTTCTTTTCTAAAGCCGTATTGGTTTCTTGCGAGACCGCCTCGGCTTTCTATTTCTTAATGGAGTCTGGCTAGGATGAGTTTCTCGTATACTTTGTTTATATGGTCTAGCAAGCAGATAGGTCGATATGATGAGGGGATGTTGGCTGGTTTATTTCCTTTTTTAAGTAGTATGAGATTTCCTCTTTTCCAGTCTTTCGGGAACTCCTCCTTCTCCGCCAATGCGTTCAGCACCCCCAGAATCCAACTGGGCTTTTCTTTGCACAACTTTTTGATGAGTACCGCCGGTATTTCGTCCGGCCCCGGTGCTTTGTTATTTTGCATATTTTGCACTGCTTCTTAAAGTTCCTCTTCAGTAAACCTTTCGAATCTTTTGTCCGTTTCTATTTTCTCCCGGTCAAAGAGGAGGTGTGTGGGAAACAGAGAAGTAATCACTTCCTCGTAATGGTCTGGCGCCAGGTCTAGTTGTGCTTTTTTACCCAATTTCTTGCATACTATTTTATAACCTTTGCCCCACACATCGTTGTCAAGGTCTTTTAGTAAGGCTTCCCATTTGCTTTTCTTCGAGTTGAGAATTGCTATCTTTAGGCTTTTTTTGTCTTTTTGTATTGATTATACAGTTCCGCGATGTTTTCGGGTTGGGTAATTCTGTTTCTGTACATCTTTCGTTTACTTTTGTTGCATTTCTTCCTTAGTGTCGCTATTTCATGTGTCCACCAGTACACACGGGAGGTCTTTTGGTTTTTATTTGTGGAATGCATGCTTGTCTCAGCCTTATGAGGTATTGTTGGAGTGCTTGGACTGAGAACTCGTTCAGGGTATTAAGATTTATGAACTCCTGAAATTTTTCTTCTTTTATATTTCTCCAGGCCCATCTGTGTTCTGGTTCCTTTGGTAATGTGATCGAGGAGATTTTAAATGCGATGTATCTATGATCGCTATAGCTCTCCTCTTCTAGCACCGTCCACTCCCCCACTCTGAAGCTTGCCTCCGTGGTTGCTAGCGTACGGTCAAGTACTGAGGTATATATTCCTCTTTCGAAGGTGTGTGCGCCTTTTTCATTAATCAGCACTAGGTCTTGGGTTGCCATTAGTTCGGTGATAATTTTTCCTCTTTCGTCTTCTCTTGGGGACCCCCACTCTGGGGATTTCGCGTTGAAGTCCCCGCCTACTATTGCTGGTCTTCTTCTGTTTTGAATTTCTTGGAACAATGATTCTATATGCGTCTTGGCTTCTTCTTTTTCCATGTTAGGGGAGAAATACGTCGAGTACACATCTATATCTCCCAGATCCAGCCATACGTATCCGTTTCCTTGTCCCTTGTTGTATATGGGGACAGGTTCGATTGTTTGAATAGCTGCTTTGCCTTCAATACTCTTTACCCAGTTGTTCTCTAGATGCCGGTTTGGTTCGCTTATGAGAATTACTTGTGCCTCTTTCTTCCTGGCTGTGTGTGTGAGTATTTCTTGGGTTGTCCGGAAGCAGTTTAGGTTTATTTGTATCACCTTAATGTCCGTACTCTCCCCGTTGAGGGCATCTTGGCCCGTACTGATGTGGGCCTCCGCATATTGGGCATTTGGCTCTATTGGTGCAGGTCACCGCCTTGTGTCCCTCTTGTCCGCATCGAATGCAGGTGTTCTGGTAATTATTTTTTTCGTTTTTGCATCTGTCAGACTTGTGCCCGTCGGACCAGTATCTCTGGCAGAACGCTCGAAAGGTCTTCTGTTTTGCTTTGCAGCCTGTCACCAGTCCTATCTTTAGTGTCGTGTTCTGTAGTTTTAGTCTCTTGTGGCATGCCTGGGACCTTCATGATAATTCTATCTTCTCGCATTCTCATTCTGTTCTCTGGTACTAGCTTCACAAGGTCTTCCTTGAGATTCCTTGCTTTTCCGCTCGTCTCCAGTAGGAGTTCTCCCGTGGAGATTGTCTGGGTCTTGCTTATATTCAAGTTTATTTTATTTGCTTTGGCCTGGGTCTTGATTTTTTCCACTAGTTCTCTTGTGTTGGAAGATGGTTCGGGAGTTATTATAACTGCTTCCTTTTTTTGTGTTCTTTGTGCCATTTGTCTGTTTTGTTGTTTGGTATAGTTCTTGAGTTTTCTTCTATTCTCTACTACTACGAATTCGTTTTCTTCTTGAATAAGTCGATTTGGGGCTGGGGCATTTTTTCCCCGGCTTTCATGTAGTTTAGGGCCGATGAAGCTTTTCTCATGGTGCCTGTCTGCGCTGGGGTACTGCTACCGTGCTACCAACTGGGTTTTCTTGTGTGTCTTGGGGTTTTTTCTGTTTTGTTCTTTCTGCATATGTCACTTTGTTTTCTCTATTGTCTTTTTGTATAACTTGACTCTGATATTCTTCCGTATTGTTAGTATTTTCTGTGATGCCCTCTATAGGGGGCTGGGCACTTATCACTTTCTGAATCTCCTATTAAAAGTTCCTTTAGTTCGTCCATTTTCTCAGTAACCTTTTTTGTGTTTTCTATAAATTCTTTTAGTTGGGTAGTTTGATCTGCTGGGAATGACGTCTCAAATTGGTTTCTTGTAAAGTTCTCTAGCTTTTCTTCGAATGACAGGATGGTTTTTTTCGTCTCTTGGATCAGTTTTGTCGATAGGTATATCCGTTTGCTCTGCTTCTCTGTCTTCCTTTTCTTTTCTGTTCAGTATGTATTCTAGTATAATCTTGTTTTGATATTCATATTCTTTGTTCATCTCTTGGTGTTGCATGACCTTCGGACTTTCCTTGATTTCGTTCTTTATGAAGTCGATATCTTTCATGTGTTCTTTCAGGGCCTTAATGACCTCTTTTAAGTTCTCTCCTTGAGTTTTGATTTCTGCTGTGTTCTTCACTATCACTTCTTTAAATTCTGTACTTTGTCCTTCTGATGGTTTTCTTTCCAGCTTATATATTCTTAGGTATTCCTTGGCTAAGTCAACAGCTGTTTCGCCGGCTTTTTTTGAGTTCTTGGTGAGGTATATGCCCGTAACCTATTAGCTTATATATGCACAGTAATCTTTATTCAAGTTTAAATACAATTGAGAGTCTTAAATATGTTGTTTGCTGCTTATGTGAGGTCGCATCTGGAATATTGTTCTATCGTTTGGAATCCGTATCATGCGACGCATATCTCTCGATTAGAAAAGCTTCAAAGAAGATATGTCAAGTTTATTTGTTTCAAATTCAACATTTGTTTTGACTCGAATTATGATTTGCTACTGGCATACCTAGGCTTATCACGATTAAATGTTAGAAGAGAGTACCTAGACTTATTATTTTTGTTCAAACTCTTGAACAACAATATAGATTGTCCAGCATTGCTTAAAAGAATCAATATTCGGGCTCACCCGTGCTCAGTGCGGAAGCCAGAACTTTTCTTAGTTTGAAATCGATTTCTTTTCAAGCTCTTCGTTAAAATTTAAATTTTCAATTAGACGTGCGCTAAATTTGTAATTTGTGTTGAATTTGTTTTGTATTTTATTTTATATTGTAACAAGGAATTATTCCGTAAATAAAGTTATTATTATTATTATAAAACAACATAAGAACAAACTATTCAGTCCTTATACATTCATTAATCAATGACATAAAAGTTGTGTCAACTATCAACTTACTATGATTTTGGGCATTCCGTATTGTACAGTTGCGTATCGATACTGCATGTAGGCGTACTTGCAAATACCGCCATCATCGAGTTCTAACACAGTGCAGTTTTCCTAGGTACTAATATGTACTTAGTAAGTTTTACCTCTAAACCGACGATATAATTGGTGACATATTTAAGCACAGAATTATCCTTACACAATTATAATTATCTTTGCCAATCTAATGGCAATTTACAAAAATTAAGTCTCAATGTCGAATTTTATTATTTAAAAATTAAAGCACACCTTAAAATTTGCAGCAAAATTAGTAGACGAAATTTTGAGGTTGTGAATGTAGCTTAAAAATGTCTCTTTCTCTATTTGCGTACACGATGGAAAAAAATTTCATAAAATCGGTCCAGCCGTTTCGGAGGAGTTAGGTAACAAACACCGTGACACGAGATTTTTATATATTAGATTTTTAAATTATATTCAATTCAAAATCAAATATGATAAAAAGTAAACAATATAAACGCCGTTTGGTTCACCCTGTACGTGTACCTTTTTCACCAGATTGTAGGATTAAAAGTCGACCAATCGGAGCGACGTTACCGTAAATCGTTTGTGGATTCCACATTTTCGCGAATTTTATAACTTTTTTATACTCATTACCTATTCTCATGCCTACTACACAAAAAATTTCATAAAAATCG
Source organism: Cantharis lateralis (assembly GCA_963170105.1). NCBI lineage: Eukaryota > Metazoa > Arthropoda > Insecta > Coleoptera > Cantharidae > Cantharis > Cantharis lateralis. The sequence continues at coordinate 24,502,368 of OY720629.1, forward strand.
GTCCAGCCGTTTCGGAGGAGTTAGGTAACAAACACCGTGAAACGATATTTTTATATATTAGAATTCTACAATTTGTATATGTCACTATTTTATTTATAAATTGTAGTAATTTGTACTACAATTGTAGTAAAAATTGCTGCAAATTTTTTTCAGTGTATTATTTACAAATATGTCTGTTTATTTAAATAATTAAATTTTTAATTAAACATCTACATGATTGAATAATTGCATAGTTTGCTAAAGTTTAATAATCAGGCTCGTCTATTAAATCAATGAATTATTATTATCTACATTTTTTAACTGGATAAAAAAGTTTAAAAGGTAGTTAAAGAAATTTGCCAAATAATGTTAAGATTGCAAATACAATGGTATTTGGGTTAAGCTTCTGTTATAACTAAATAATTAATATATTCATCGACCTTTCAAATTTGTATACCTAAAAGTTATTGATTAATTTTCATTTTGTAGATCAGCCTTGTCAAGTAAGGGGAAGACGTGGAATTTGCACTTACATCAAAGACTGTCCGTTTGCTCAAGAACAACTTCGAAAACGTATGCGTCCACAAATATGTAGTTTTGAAGATTATGATCCAATTGTTTGTTGTCCGAAAAGAAATCAAAACGGCTCTGGTGGTGGGGATAAATCTAAACCCATTCAACAACAGGAAAGAAAAAGCATTGAATGTAAGTCACCGCTTTCATAACATTTCATTAAAATCCAAACCATCTTGTTAACATAAATAAATGGTATGGTCTATGGATTGTTATGAATTGTTACAGCTATTAGTACAGTTTTGATTTTTAATACTACATAATCATTGATTTGCCGACATAATTACTACAGTTGAGGTTCGTGGTTGGTCAACTCTGTGCAACAAACAATATGTAATATTTTATTGTAATATAATGTGTACTGAACTTTAGCGTATGCATCAACACGGTCAGCGACATAAATTATAAACCACATTTGAATAGTAAATAAATTGAACAACTAAATTAAATAAAAAATTACAGTTCGTAATTATTGCATTAGTAGTTTTCTAAATTACCTAAATTAATTAATAGGAGTACTTTTTATTTACAGATTGTGCACAAGTAAGGAAAAAGGCGCTAGAACCTAGACATCTAATTTTGACAGTAGTAGGTGGAGTTCAAGCATCCGCTACAGAATTTCCTCACATGGTAAAATCTATTAAAATTTAGATTTGTGAATTCAAATTAGCTCAAATATATAATATTTTGTCGCTCCTATTCTAAGTACATTTTTCAGTAGAATTAATGTCAAACGTATCTATAACCTTTAAACCACAACCGTCCCATCATTATTTGCGAAGGTGTTCGGTCTGTTTTAAATTTTATGCTTGAAAAGTCGTCAAAAAGCATCAAAGCAAGATGAGCTTGTACCACTAAAGGTTTAATTTACTTTTCAACCAAGTCATGGCAGTTTGAAATTTTCAATAATATCGATCGTCAATTTTATTAAAATTAACACCTATATCACCAAAAAACTTTGTTGTGATAAAGAGCCAACAAAATGTACTACCTTGAGTTGAAGCTTTGTTAGTTTAGAATTGAAGTAAATATTGTTCACGGTATGCATAAAATATTTTAAAAATTTATTTACAGGCAGCACTTGGTTTTGGAGATGAAAACGATAAACAATGGCTTTGCGGGGGAACATTGATTAATGAATTTTTTGTATTAACAGCAGCGCATTGCCTGTATTCGGCAGAGCAGTAAGTTTATATTATATATATTTTGAAAAGTTTTAAATTAATATTTTAATTTTACTTATTCCCGCCGGCCGGCGGCATGGCAGTGTGGCATAAAGCCTATACAGACCGATTGGGAAGAGTAAGACCGCGGTTCAAATCCTGATCGCGTCGGAGTTGAATAGTTCTATGATCTAAAGTCCAATATCGATCTGTGGGCTATGGGGCGGGCAACGGGAAACCATCCCCAGTAATTAAATTCCCTGGCACGTCATCCTGGCTCCCTCTAAGCGATCGCCTACGCACTGTATATGTATGGCACTCTGAAAAAGAAGACTTATTTCTGATGGTCATAGCAAATTAGCAAAATCGAATAATATCAATATTTTATAAAATATTGTGAAATGTCTAACACTTTCTTAAATTCAGCAGACTTCTGCTCACACTTTTGAACTCTTTCCCTTACCATATATAGTTTTTTCTGAAACTGCTGAAGGAAGCAACTTTAGTATGCTGGCCAAGTATGGTTTGGTATCTTAACAAAAAAACTTTCAGTTCAAAATTTATTAAAAAAATTAAAAGTACCTATCCCAATCCCAGCTTTGTAATAATTTATTTTATTATTTTAGTGGAGATGTGACATTCGTACGTCTAGGAGACTTAAATCTTAAAAGTGTAGGCGACGATGCACAACCTCAAGATTACAAGGTGGTTAGTATTCACAGACATCCAAACTATGTACCCCCTGCTCAATATAACGACATAGGACTTGTGCGTTTTGACCAACCAGCCTTTTTTAATAAATATGTTACTCCTGCCTGTTTACAAACCAACCATGATCTAGCAGCTACTTCACCTATTGCTACTGGATGGGGCCGATTGGGCTTTGCTGGAGAAACCAGCGATGAATTGATGAAAGTTACTCTGGTTTATTACAGTAACCAACAATGTAGACAATCATATCAAAATATTCCCCAACGACGGCTGCCTGACGGTATTACTGACGATACTCAAATATGTGCCGGAGGAAGAAAAGACGAAAGTAAAGATACTTGCCAGGTAAATTAAACTTGCTGGTCTATGTTAATTGAATTGAGAAAATTTTCTATTTTAGGGTGATTCGGGTGGACCTTTGCAAATTATCACCGATAATAATCCAGAGCAATTTCACATCGTTGGTGTAACATCATTTGGAAAAGCATGTGGAGTTAAAAATACACCTGGAGTTTATACACGAGTATCAAATTATATTCAATGGATTGAGGACATTGTCTGGCCTAATAATGCTTAAAATTTATTTTCTATGAACAATGCTATGTTTAAAAATAAATTTAAATCGACTCCTCTAAAATCTGTAATAATAATATTTTCAAATATGATTTTTTAAAACTTAAGTGCACAATGCTGCAGCTAATTTATTGTTTTTTGATAGTATTGTAATTTTATTAATTTTGCTCAAATTAGTAATGTAAATTTAAAACTCTAATTTTTTCTAGATGTAATTTGACGCATTAACTATTAACTATTTTAAAATATACTAAGTGAGTTTTTTAACATTTTAACTTTAACTAACAAAAAGTTTAACATGAGCACTTAAGTGTAAGCGTTTTTCAATGTATTATAAATACCAAAATGGTAATAAATTAATATGTTTTTAAAAAGCACAATTTGCGATAAATAAACAAGGGGAGATTTGCCTAGAAAATTCGGTGTACAAGTAAAGAGAAAACAAAAGCAATCCAGGAAAATCTAAGAAATTTTAGAATAATACCCATAATACTATTGATTTATTTTAATTAATGTTTTTGCTTTTCTGACGAAAGCATATCCAGCAAAAAATATTTTGTTGGTCCAACACAACATACATAGTTGTTTTAACAAACTATTTCCTTTTAGCAGAATAATTTTATATTAAAGCAGCAATAAAATTCTGTTGAATTGAATTTAGACATCAACAAATCGTTTTTCTAACTTTATGAGTACGAGCTTGGTACTTGCCTATTTTTTCCTTGTATTCTTTGTTCTCTTTCAAAGAAGTCTGCTACATCAGTTGAAGAAAATCCAATGATATTCGAATCCGAGAAAATCCTAGGAAATTTTATGAAATCCAAGAATATCGAAGAAAAATTGTTTCGTGAACAACAATTTCATATTTCAATTCCTACCTTAAGTAATAATTGTAACAAACGATTAATTAATGATTTATTTAAATTTAAAATAATTATAAATTAATTTAAACCCAATACTAAACACATAATACATTATTATCTCTAATAATATTATAAAATTTAAAATGTTACAAAATAATAATTGCTGTGATATTCGAAACAATAGTTCAGAATATAATTATCAGCCCTAATATAGAAGGTAAAAATCTTGTTATATTTCCCTCCTTCTTTAGCAAAAATTTGAGCGAGAAAATACAAATTTTAAATTTAAATCAAATTTAAATTTCTCTTTACAAATTTTTTCCAATTGAAATTTTTTCGATATTATTTTTTTTACATTAATTATAATTTTTAATCATAGATTTCAGAACATGGCAATACAATATTATATCACATTATTAATATTTATTATATACCAACTTTGCCCTATGTTCAAAAAACATGGCACAGATGCATCATTTAAGTACCATTTAAATAAGCAAGACAGGTACTAGTAAAATTAATAATTTCATCCATTAGGGGGACTCTGGAGGCCCTCTTCAGATTTTGAATTTCGATTAAGTATTTTGCACGTTCAAAGTTATAGGAATTACGTCTACTGGAAAGTTTTGTGGTGAAAAACATCCTGCAATCTATACAAGGGTATCTACTTACATAAAATGGATTGAAGATACTGTTTGGCCATAGAAAATTATTTCTGTTATAAATTAATTCGGAAAACTTTTGTATCATTCTTTAAAATTAAATGTATCTAGTATTTGTTTTATTGCAATTTAATTCATATCTAATATTATGATGAAATATATTGCTGTGTAGTATTCTAATGTAAAATTGCCTTTAAGTATAATTTAATTTGGTTTTTTATTTTCATGCCTTTTCTGCTTGATCTAGACAGAAATGCATATTTTCAAAAAATTCAATCCAACGGGCAGTTCTTGCTTAATTCAGAGATCTTCATAGTTCAGCAGCGACTTCAGATGAGTGGTTTTGCTGATGAAATTTCAATAATCTTACACCAATGTTTTAGCTGAATTTCTGCACGTGCACAAGAATTTAATAAAATTGTAACATCACCTATCTTCGAGGACATTCACTTTCTGCTTCCTTTTCATTGCCAAGTTTCTCTGATATTTATTTAAATGTCCAAATTCTTCTATTTGCCTTTAATCGAATATGCTTCCTTTTGATTCTTCACACATCTGGCTTACTTGCACATTGAAATTCTAAAAATTATAAAAAACTTCTCCACGGAGGTTATTTATTGTTTCATTATTTATGAATCACGTTTCTCAAAACCCAAATCAAACACTCGAACTGGGACAACGTGTCCGTACATCTCCAGAGCTAAAAGCCACACTCCTGTTTTTTATTGTCTCCTCGGTAATCTCTTTTCTAGTGACATCTTGTCGGCTCCTGAATAGACACTGCAATGAAGATAGAAATAAATTATTACTATTTTTTTTATTGAACAAGAGATAATAATTGAGTATAGTAAGGATGCGGGTATGATCTCCAATGAAAAAACAATTCAATATTAATGTTTTCAAATATATTTTGACAGGAATTCGTTAGTTCATTTGACGAAAACATGAATCAATAAATTATGGTAATTAGTTTCTTATTTTTTATGAATCATTATCCGCAGAATTATCAGTGTCTATCATGGTGACAATGACAGCTCAGCAATGATATCATGCCAAATAGCCTTCTCTACCGGTTCCCTCATCACTTACCTAGCTATTCCCCTCCTGTAATCTAAATTCTCGTAACGCTAAAATAGTGTAGCCCCCGCATCAAAAAAGTTTTATTTAAAAAGTTTAAAACTTTCTCGTCGAGGTTTTACCAAATTGTCATCCTCTAACACATCCATTTTAGATGTTCAAATGTTTTCTTTCAAACCGTATCAAGTAGTTCTTTATTTTGTTGCCATGAGAGTAACATTGCACTTATCGGGGGGCACTTTTATGATGTGCTACCAATCCACCATAACTTAAAAGGCCATCCGAATAGGCGGGAAACCTAAAGTGCACTTGATACAAAGATTTCAAAACAAGTTACAAAGTTTCAACATTTTTTACCGGTCTGAAATCGCCTACCTATCCTCGACTAAATTATAATTATAAATATTGTATGAAAATGCAGCAAATTTTTGTACGAGTATTAACCTTTTTAAATTACTAAATTAGTTGTATTTTGTATTTTCTAAAAGGCGGATCGCATCGCGATGTTTGAAGTAGAAAATAAGTTCAGTTTTCGATTGTGCGACCTCCACTATTCAGTGCTAACGATTCTTGTGATATCATTATTTCCTTGTTGAAAGCCCCATTTCCAAGGAAAACAACCTACTCCAAGATTATGTCTACATTAATTGTATGAAAAATTTTAAATTAAAAATATTAAAGGTTTTGTTTTTTTATCTTCTGAATTCTATTTTATCTTCTCCCCAGCTTTTGTAAAACTGCCTATTTGCTTAATATTTTAACCTTTTTAGCCGCCACTAAAGCTTTCCATTTATTGTTTACACACATATTATGCAGAATATTGTAATAATTACGAATGTGCTACAATACCATTCTGCTTAGGTACCTCAATTAGTTCAAGTTTTGCTAATGGTAGGATACGTAGATTAAATTTACGTCTAAAATTAAGAATGTATATATTACCTACCCACGCATGTGTTTTTTTGGGAAAACACTGTTTTAATAAATAAGGGTAATAACCTACTAAATTAACATAATAAAAGTAATAACAATAGTTTTTAACATAATGACTTTTTCCTTCGTATATGATCTATTTTAAATAATATTATCTAGATAATACATCTGTAAAATAAATACTAAATTAAAGGTATAACCCGATCATCCTACACAAAATTTTACTAAATAACTCGATTAAATGAAGTATGAAATTTTTTGACGCAGTTAGGTTCCAATGATGGAGTAGCATATATTATGAAATCACAGTTTTAGACCAAAATTTAATATGGCGTGTGCACGGAATTTTGGATTTTGTATTTTGAAATTTTGTGTTTGAAAAAACTGAGCCGATCTTTTAATTTTTCACACTTTTTTCATATTATTAGCAATAAATAATTATTTTACAATAAAATTGTACACACGAGAAAGGAACAGAATTTAATTCTCTATAAATTAGGTTATTACCATTTTTACCGATAAATGCAAAATTAGCCTACAAATCGACAAAATGCAAAATCGAAAATTCCGGACACACGCCATATCAAATCGTGGTCTAAAACCGACTGCGTCAAAAAATTTCATACTTCATTTATTCGAGATAAAATTCCTGGATTGATCGCGCTAATACTTAAATTTAGAAATTTTAACCTTCTTTTAATATCATGCAGTATAACTTTCGTGTGCGGTTTCATAAGAAAGTTTAGCCTTGGCGATCAAGAAATAAATTTTGAAGCTTTATAAAATATTATAGTAAAATTTAATGGATTTACTAATATCAAAACGATCGATGCTTGCTGACAATCCACTAAAAGTACATTTGCTCCGAATAAACCATGTTACTTCTCCTTCAAAGTTAAAAAATAGTTATAAACTTATTTTTATACAATCGAAAGCTTATACGATGAGCCCCCAAAACTTATGATTTAAATAAGCATTCAATGTTACGAAAAAGCTAACACTATCGCACTCAGCCCTCAAATGTTTTTAAAGTTTTTATTATTTTATGATGGGTATTAATATGCATAAAAGCGAATTTATTTCAATACAAAATTACTTTTTAATTTTTATATTTTATTAATAAAACAATTCGTACATTTAATTTTCATCTACCAGAAAAACCATTTAAAATAATACCCTAGGTTTCGTATAAATTAATCGTGATAAAGCATAATTTATTAAATTAATTCACAAACAAAAATATGACGTTATGACTTTTAAAGAAGACAGAAAAGTATAATAGCTACTTATCATTCTGAAGCTTTCTGAGTTTTTTCTGTCCCGAAAACAGTTTTGTATGTTAAATTACTTTTACGCTACCCTATGTATTTAAAATATATAAATTAACTCCATAAATTTGTATTAAACTGAAATTTTAAAATTTAGCAGGTTGAAATGAATTATAATACGAATTTTTTTCGTATAGTAGGTACTGAAATATTTAACTTATATTTATATCAATTTACACCATTGTTAAACCTTAAGAAAATTGCGTTGTATTGTTTATTCAAACCCAATTTTTTAATTTCCATTTAATTGGAACTAAAGAATTATTTTTTTTTAGTTTTTTCTATTATTATTTTTATAAATTTTAGAATTCGTAACTTGTGATAAATTATAACAATATTTTAAACTAGAACCAGGTTAAATAAACAATTAAATATTTTAAAAAATTTATTAGATACGATATTTAGAAAGCGGTTGCTTTCATTTTCGACTTTTAATAAACAAATATCGTATCTAATAAATACAATTTTAAAAATAGTTAATCGTTTATTTAAGTAATAGATTAAATTATTAAATCTTTAATATTTCGGCACTGATTGTGCCTTCATCAGAAATTATAATTCGAAATATTAAAGATTTAATAATTTAATCTATTATCGTTTGTTTAACTCGTTTTATTTTAATTGAATTTTATATATATTTTCACGAGTTAGGCCCAGTTTTTCACTTTCAAGTTAAACCAAAAAAGTTGGGTTAACCAATGATATTGCATAAAAAACGGCTTTTGAACGTATTTCATTGGTTAACCCAAATTTTTTGGTTTAACCTGCAACTGAAAAACTGGGCCTTAATAATATTAATTAATTATTATATTATTATATATTATTATATTATTTATATTATATAATAAATTATTATATTTTTATACAAATACATCCTTTGGTTATGAATAACTGGAAATTGAAAAACTGAGCATTTTTAAAATCTAAAAAATTATTACCAACTTAAAATTGAAACCAAACATGCGCGTCCGGTTTTTATATCAATAAATTTTAAATTTTAAAACATTCAATCGTCGCTGTTAGATTGTTCAAAGTTGTGTTTCTAATTTTTTCAAAATCTATTATTATTCAAAATTTAAAAATTTCAGAAGTCAGAGAAATCAATCATTAAAATAATATCACAAATAAGTATCTATAGGCATTTTCTTTTCAATAACTAAAATTTTTTTTTAAATTTGATAATTTTATGAATGTGCTGTGCTAGTCATCAATAATAATAAAAATTAATTTTATTAAGAGATTCATATAAAAAATTAATTAAAATGGTGATTACCAATTCTATTTATTTTGTTAGTAACTAATAATTTTCTTAACCTTGTTGTTATATAAGAATACCACCTATTTTTCTCTACTTCTAATGACTAGCATGAGTTCATAAAGCAAATATACCTGTATATATCATATTAAGTGCAGTAGCGGCGTAAGCACTTAAATTGTTTGCACAGCGGTGAATTACCAGTTTTGTAAAGTTCTGTTTTAATTTATATTAGTGTATCTATCCGTGAAGTGCGGAGTTAAAAATTTAAAAAGTAAACATATCTTATTTAAAAATGCAAAAGATTGTTGGTTTTCGTACAAGACATCTGATAATATTAACAACACTGTTTATTGTTATCAATGGGCAATATAGAGGTATGTTATAAAATCATAAAATAATAATTGTAATTAATTAAATTGCTAAAAATCTCATTTAAAACGTTAAAGTTGCAGCACTTTTTTCATTGTCAGGGTAGCCTTGTGGTTAGTGGACCAAAAAAAGTCTTTATACAGATTCCCGAAAAGCAATTTTTTATGTATAGACAGGTTTAATAATGATATAGGTACCTTCTATACAAGGACAAATAAATAATTGATTTTATTGATTTATATCAACGAACACATTTAGAATTTTAAATTTTGCATAAATATGTATTTTTGAAATTATATTGTTGTTTTTAATAAACCGGTACAATTTAAATTAATATCTAATAATTTACAACCATTATCTTAAATTATACATTTTTAAAATTTCCAAAATTAATTAATGCTATTAAATACTACTTAATTATAGCTACGAAATGTTATGATGGAATAAGATAACAAAACTAATTTATTTTGTCATTAACAGGTATTAGAATATATGATACAAAAATTCAGTTCTGTAAATTTTTGAGAATGCCCGCAATTATTATTAAATTTTCTGGGTAAAATGATAAATACAAAATATCCAAATTCTAAAAATTATCTGATTTATATAGATAGATACTTATTATACGAATTTGTTTTGTATATTTTGTAATTACATTTTTTTGTAATTTTGTATTTAAATATATTTAAATTAGAAGATGATAGAGACTATTCGAAAAATTATATACGAAAACAATCTATCATTTTGTGGTTTAAGTATTAGTCAAACTAGATGTTAACTATTGCATTGGTATTTTAGAATAAAAAATGCACTATACATTTTTACAATTAAAGTGGTGGAAAACATTTTTAAAAATTACACTTACAGTGTATCTTACTTGTGAAAGTATTGTGCATTTTGATCCTAAAAGTGTATAGTGCATTTTATGTTTATTCTAAAATACTAGTATAAACAATTTAAAAAATTGAATAAAATTAATTTTTCAACCGGATGAATAATAATAATTTTCATTGTTAGAAAATGTTTCCACTTTTTATATTATGATTAGTTGCTTAAAAACAATCAGCGAACCGCAAAATTTTTAAATAAATTATAATATGTATCTACTCGAACAAAAACAACGCCAAATTCCAAGATACATTCCCTGGAAACGGCATAATTAAATTTTTCTTTATAAATTATTATTATTATTAATGTTTAGAGACAGTTGTTTCTATAAATTTGGCAGTCTTTAAATAAATTTTCTTATTAATTGCCTAAAATTTTAGTACAGGAGCACTTACGTTGAAAGGAAAGCTCCATCCTTTGAAAAGAAGAGACCATCCTGTTTGTTGCACAGTAACGCTTATTTGACGCAATTATTTTAGCAAATAAACATAACCTGACTTTCCTCTTTTTTTCGTGATAATTCAAATTTTAAAGCAATAATTAATTATAACTTCGATAATGATTTATATACATTCTACATTGATTAAATAAATTAACAACAAAAATAGCAAAATTAGGCTCATTAAATTCCTCTGAATTTTCCGTCAGATTTCCTTAAATTTCCTCGAATTTCTTTTCACACTGGATTACTCCGACAAATTGTCTTTTCTTTCTTTTCTATCCTCTTCAAATTAGTAAAAAATTGTGATTGGCATTAAAACATTCGAATTTTTTTTCACATCATTTCTAGCTTTTTTTGTTTAACTAAATTATTAATTTTGAATAAAAATTGTAATTTACCATTAGTTTATTGTTTTCAATAAATTTCTAGTGCTACTATTTACAAATGTACCTACCGGTTTATTTAAATAATTAAATTTTTAATTACACATCTACATAATTGGATAATTGCATAGTTTGCTAAAGTTTAATAAATCAGGCTCATCAATTAAATCAATAAATTATTATCATCTACATTTTTTAACAGAATAAAAAAGTTTAAAAGTTAAGTAAAAAAATTTGCCAAATAATGTATTAAGATTGCTGGGTGAGAAGGTGATCTATTATAACTATTACTATAATACAATGGCATTTGGGTCAAGTTTCTGTTATAATATCTAAATAATTAAAATATTCATCGACCTTTCAATTTTGTAAACCTAAAAGTTATTGTTTAATTTTCATTTTGTAGATGAGCCTTGTCAAGTAAGGAGAAGACGTGGAATTTGCACTTACATCGAAGACTGTCCGTTTGCTCAAGAACAACTTCGAAAACGTATGCGTCCACAAATATGTAGTTTTGAAGATTATGATCCAATTGTTTGTTGTCCGAAAAGAAATCAAAACGGCTCTGGTGGTGGGGATAAACCTAAACCCATTCAACAACAGGAAAGAAAAAGCATTGAATGTAAGTCACCACTTTCATATCATTTCATAAAATCCAAACGATCTCCTTCACATAATATGGTCTATATGGATGGTTATGAATTGTTATACTAGCTATTAGTACAGTTTTGATTTTTAATACTACAAAATCATTGATGTGCCGACATAATTACTAAAGTTGAGGTTCGTGGTTCGTCAACTCTGTGCAACACACAATAATTATGTAATACTTTATTGTAATATAATGTGTACTGAACTTTAGCGTATGCGTCAACACGGTCAGCGACATAAATTATAAACCACATTTGAATAGTAAATAAATTGAACAACTAAATTAAATAAAAAATTACAGTTCGTAATTATCGCATTAGTCGTTTTCTAAATTACCTAAATTAATTAATAGAAATACTTTTTATTTACAGATTGTGCACAAGTAAGAAAAAAGGCGCTACAACCTAGCGTTCTCAGTTTGACTCCGGCAGTAGTAGGTGGAGTTCGAGCATCCGCTACAGAATTTCCTCACATGGTAAAATCTATTAAAATTTAGATTTCTGAATTCAAGTTAGCTCAAATATATATTTTGTCGCTCCTATTCTAAGTACATTTTTCAGTAAAATTGATGTCAAACGTATTAAACCTTTAAACCACAACTGTCTCATAGTTATTTGCAAAAACGTTTGAGAGAGGGGGGGGAAGAAATATTTAAAATTTTTCGCTTGAAAAGTCGTCATAAAGTATCAAAGCAAGATGAGTTTGTATCACCAAAGGTTTAATTTACATTATAACCAAGTTATGGCAGTTTGAAATTTTCAATAATATCGATCGTCAATTTTATTAAAACTAAAACCTATTTTACTAAAAATTTTGTAGTGAGGAAGAGCCAACAAAACGTACCTTGAGCTATGTTAGTTTAGAATTAAAGTAAATATTGTTCACGGTATGCATAAAATATTTAACAAATTTATTTACAGGCAGCACTTGGTTTTGGAGATGAAAACGATAAACAATGGCTTTGCGGGGGAACATTGATTAGTGAATTTTTTGTATTAACAGCAGCGCATTGCTTATATTCGGCAGAGTAGTAAGTTTATGTTATATATATTTTGAAAAGTTTAAAATTAATATTTTTATTTTACTTATTCCCGCCGGCAGTGTGGCATAAAGCCTATATATACCGATTGGGAAGCGTAAGACCAAGGTTCAACTCTTGATCGCGTCGGAGTTGAATACACTGCTGTGAGCTAAAGTCCAATATCGATCTGTGGGCTATGGGGCAGGCAACGCGAAACCACCCCAGTAATTAAAAACAAAAAACTTTCAATTCAAAATTTATTTAAAAAATTTAAAGTATCTATCCCAATTCCAGCTTTGTAATAATTTATTTAATTATTTTAGTGGAGATGTGACATTCGTACGTCTAGGAGACTTAAATCTGAAAAGTGTAGCCGACGATGCACAACCTCAAGATTACAACGTGGCTAGTATTCATAGACATCCAAACTATGTACCACCTGCTCAATATAACGACATAGGACTTGTGCGTTTTGATCAACCAGCCTTTTTTAATAAATATGTTACTCCTGCCTGTTTGCAAACCAAGCATGATCTATCAGCTACTTCACCTATTGCTACTGGATGGGGCCGATTGGGCTTTGCTGGAGAAACCAGCGATGAATTGATGAAAGTTACTCTGGTTTATTACAGCAACCAACAATGTAGACAATCATATCAAAATATTCCCCAACGAAGACTGCCTGACGGTATTACTGACGATACTCAAATATGTGCCGGAGGAAGAAAAGACGAAAGTAAAGATACTTGCCAGGTAAATTAAGCTTACTGGTCTATGTTTATTAAATTGAAATTATTTTCTATTTTAGGGTGATTCGGGTGGACCTTTGCAAATTATCACCGATAATAATCCAAAGCAATATCACGTCGTCGGTGTAACATCATTTGGAAAAGCATGTGGAGTTAAAAATACACCTGGAGTTTATACACGAGTATCAAATTATATTCAATGGATTGAGGACATTGTCTGGCCTAATAATGCTTAAAATTTATTTTCTATGTTTAAAAATAAATTTAAATCGACTCTGTTAAAAACTGTGATAATAATATTTTGAAATATGATTTTTTTAAACTTAAGTGCACAATGCTGCAGCTAATTTATTGTTTTTTGATATTATTTTAATTTTATTAATTTTGCTCAAAGTAATGTAAATTTAAAGCTCTTATTTCTTCTAGATGTAATTTGACACATTAACTATTAACTATTTTAAAATAAACTAACTGAGTTTTTTAACATTTTAGCTTTAAATAACAACTTTTTCCTTTCCTTTCGTATATAATCCACATTGAGCGCGTTGTAATATCTACAGAAACAGGGGACCTACAGTTTAACATGGGCTCGAAACCGCAAAAATTGAATGCATCTAAATTATGCTTTATGCTTTTATAAGTAAGCTCTCTTTAAATATTATAAATAACAATGGAAATAAATTATATGTTTTTAAAAAACACAATTTGCGATAAATACAGTTACAAGGGGAGATTCGCCAAGAAAATTCGGTGTACAAGTAAAGAGAAATCAAAAGGAACACAAGAAAATTTAGAATAATACTATTGATTTATTTTTGTGGTCCACAGTCAGCACCCTATAAAATATTTTTGCTTTTCTGACAAAAGCATATACAGCAAAATATATTTTGTTGGTCCAACACAACATAAATAGTTGTTTTAACAAACTTTTTCCTTTTAGCAGAATAATTTTATATTAAAGCAGCAATAAAATTCTGTTAAATTGAATTTAAGACATCAACAAATCGTTTTTCTAACTTTATGAGTACGAGCTTGTTACTTGCCTACTTTTTCCTTATATTCTTTGTTCTCTTTCAAAGAAGTCTGCTACATCAGTTGAGGAAAATCCAATGATATTCGAATCCGAGAAAATCCTAGGAAATTTTATGAAATCCAAGAATATCGAAGAAAAATTGTTTGGTGAACAACAAATTAATATTGCAATTCCTACCTTTAATAATAATTGTAGCAAACGATTAATTAATGATTTATTTAAATTTAAAATAATTATAAATTAATTTAAACCCAAAACAAAACACACATAATACATTATTATCTCTAATAATATTATAAAATTTAAAATGTTACAAAATAATAATTGCTGTGATATTCGAAACAATACTGCAGAATTTAATTATCAGCCCTAATATAGGAGGTAAAAATTTTGTTAAAAAGTAAAATACATTATTATTCTGTTGTATCAAATTTCGACTGTTAGAAAACATATTGGGCAATAACCAAAAATTTTGTAACCAGTATTTTATTCAAAATTTAGAATTTCTTGCCCAACTTCGATAAAGTTTTTGATACCTTAAGGTATCAATTTGTAAAAAAATTTGTAAAAATTTTTACAAATTTTTATTTTGCATTTAAATGTAGAATCTCATTCATCAAGTCAAAGCGAAAAATACATATAGTATGTCTTACTTTTTGTGAGAAAATTATCCTCATAAGTTAGGGCAAATATTTTTAAACTATAACAATTTTTTTTATAATATCAAAAAACATCTTCCATTTATTTCCAACAATCTCGATCATAATCCCATTCCGACGCTAAACCAGTAATTGGATTAGTTTGAATATCAATCATACGCCTTAATTGAGCTTTTTGTGATTCTTCTGAAAATGATTCTGGCAGTGGTGTTCTCTCATAAACTAAACAAATTTTAGATTAATTTTTTTTGTAAAAACGCAAAAAATAAACAGAAATTATTAGGTAATAAATTATCAAAATTTAATAAAATAATATAATAACCGTATATAAGATATAAAAATTTATGATTAAATATAAAATAAAAAGTTGTTGTCATATCATGAAATCTTTAATTATTATTGACGCGTTTCGATTATTACATCATATTCATAATCTAAAATAATAATTAATAAATCGGTTACCATTATTTTTTATAAGTGTAGCGGACGAAAATTGAATAAAAGGTTGGGGCCATATTTTGTTTTAAATATTGACATGAACAAAAACATTTTTCAATAACAGGGACTGATCTTATAGGTTTTAAGGTGACTTTGCCTTTTTAGCAATATGTCATAAAAATTTCGTAAAAAATTCGCAAATATTGTCCCGTTTCATGTTTGCAATTTGATTTTGTTCGCCATGTTGAGCAATTTGTTCTGACGTTTAATTGTTTAGCTTAAAATTCGTTGTGTCGCTTCCAATTTTTTTCAATTTATTGAGGTGTCATATTGCCATGCGATTACGATTCCGACAACGATCTTTTTGAACATCACTCATATTTTCACTACGCAGCGGACCTTTTTACTTTTTTTACTTTTTACGTCTATTTACTGCTTTGTATATTTATAAAATTATATGACTTCCTAATAAGTGAATATGGTGGAACTCGATTAGTTGGGAACTCGACCAATGTGCAAGTCGTTACAGGGAGATAAAGTTTTTTTTACCGGTGCGATGGTTTGACATATTTTTTTTCTGGTAAAAAAAGTCAACCAATCGCAGTGTTTGTTTTTCGGTTGGTAAAAGGTTACCATAAAATGACATGATGGAGCTGCAGCTTCCTGAGTTTTTATATTTTTTTTTATGATATAATTTATGTAAGTAATACTATATTATGAGTATTATATTAATATATTTAACAGTTTTATTAAACAATTTCTTACCAAATTTTTTATATGCATAGAATAGCCATAAACCAAGCGATATCTGAATTAAAGCTTGACCTATTACAGATTTCCATATACCAGTACTAGCTTCAAATTCGGCAAAAGTTTGACAAAATGAAGCCCGGTATAAGCTTTTCTTATCTTTTATTGATAGTTTATTCCAATCTCCCTTTTCTTTTTCTTTTAGACACTAAAATATAAAAATTAGCTCAAAGAATCAAGTATAGTCCTTACTCTTATTAAATTTTAAACAAAAACAGAAAGAAGAAAAACTTTACTTTAATGAATAATTCAATTACGTAGCTAACCCAGTAATTCCTGCTAGATCCCCCCCCCCCGCCCAAAATAATTTAGTAAGTTCATAAGCAGTGGATTAATTTTTCACACAATTTTCCACAAATAAATCTCAGATAATCACTTCATTTTTATACTTGAAAACGATACTTGACTCCCAGAAATTCAACTGCTACATTTTAATATTTTCATCAATAATAATTGAATGAAAATTATCGAGTTCTTCAAATTACAGCATTTTTGATTATTAATATGAAAACTTGATCTTGGGTAATTGGATAGAAGAATCAAACAACAAAGACTTGTCATCCGACGTTTCGGTGTTTATATGTACACCATAATCATGGCACTAAAAAGCGAATATTAACTAGCTGCAGTAATTCAAAAAATTGTACTCACAACAAGTCAGATATAAAATTGTCGCTTTTTAGTGCCATGATTATGGTGTACAGGAGCTTATTTTCAAAACGCAACATGTCCAAAAATTAAAATTTTTAGATACAGATATCATAACATAGTCAAAAACATTCTCTACAAATTAGTTTTAAAACTTTCATAAGAAACTATAACTAAACCTATGAAAACGTGTAACAAATTTCAAATATATTCTCAAACTGCAACAAGTCCAGCATATTTTTATTTTCGTACCGCAACATGTCCATCCAGAATTAGGGATCGTTAAAATATTTAGACTCCAGAAGTTATACAACCGACGGACTTTGAAGAAGAGTGCGACTGATTAGAAGAAAACAAAGAACCAGTCATTAAAATTTTTGACTTCTTATTTTTAATAATATACTGTCGTGGAACGTTTTTGTAAAAAAAGAAGTAACAAGTTGTCGTCCGATGTAAAATTGGAATTTTATTTTATTTTTGTTTTGAATTTTGAAATTCTCGCGAGCTGGAAAACCTAACGCCAACTAGGTGAGGATAAGTGGTTTTTTTGCCAAATATTCAAGAAAAATAAAGAATAATTTAAAAAAACAAGTGATTTTGATTGTTTTGTTTTTGAATGGAAAGATTAAATTAATTGCAATACCGAGACAGATGGGTATGTTTATCGGAAATTTAACGAGCCTATTTTTGAAGAATTTAAAATTAATAACCAAAATATTTTAAGAAGTGTTAAAAAGTTATCCGCTAAATCCAATTGGAATATTTTTTTTTGAAATTAATATCACTTCAATACATAAGAATTTTTTTAATGCTGTTATTTTTTAAACATTTTTGTAATAATTTGTATTTTTAATTTTAAAATTTTTCATTTATTAAAGCCCAGTTGTTCAATTGCAGGTTAAATCGAAAAGTTTGAGTTAACCAATGAAATACGTTGAAAAGATATTTTTTTATGTATAGCATTGGTTAACCCAAATTTGTTAGTTTAACCTACAACTGAACAACTGGGCCTAAGAGGACCGTTATGGTAACATATAATAAAGGTAACGTTTATTGTAATTTCATTTATTGTTAAATATATAGGCTACCTAAGGATTAAAAATACCTAATTAGTTTTCAAAGAGAAACAAGTCCATCATTTTTTTTCAAAATGCAACAAGTCCAAAACAATTTGCTAATTTTTTTGGAAAGTAGACACTTAAGATTTATCTAAATATATTGTAAAATATCTATAAATCAATACCTATTGAAAATAAAAAAGTTTACCTCAATATGTCGTCACATTATTGAGATATTCATTTTTACCGTTTATCTCGAATAAAGATTTTAGGACATATTGCGCTTTGAAAATAAGCTCCTCATATAAACACCGGAACGTCGGATGACAAGCTTTTGTTGTTTGATTCTCCTACCAATATCCCAAGATCAAGTTTTCATATTAAATATTTTTGATTATTATGAAGAATTTTGTTCTACTCGTATTATACGAGGTACTATGTTCAAAATGAAACAGGAATTGTTTAATTTTTATTTAGTGTAAGTTACTGATTGAGAATTTTTTTTCTTAAAATATGTACAACTTCAGTGATGTACATATAAATTTTCAACCATATTTGAGGTGTAGTTTGTGTTCAACGATTTATTGTTTACGAAAAATTTTTGACGATCCACGATTTTTAAATTATTTTACTGATATGAAAATGACGGATCAAAAAATTCGCATAAAATTCTGTGTTGAAAATAGATTTAAGTGCAGTGAAGTGTTGGAAATATTGGCTAAAGCCTTTGGCGTAGAGACTATGTCGAAATTAAGAGTTTATGAGTGGTCGGCCTTGAAGAGGTGGAAGTTAATACCAAATGTGGGTAAAAATATGGGTTGAATCGATTTGGAGTGGATTTTAATCCCACTCCCCACGGCCGAAATATTCATTTCATAAAACATTTTACAACCATTTTCTGCCAAATGGGCAGCCATTTTGAAAAGATGGTCCTAAAAACCAACTTTTACACATATTATCTACTTACAGCAAGATCGGAAGTCATTTCTTGCCATCTAATTGCTGGCATAGGATAATCTACACGATCCGAATAAACAGGGGTTCCATTTACACCATATCCTACAATATCACGATTCCCGATAATTGATCTGGAAGTGCAATGTTCCCCAGCGCTACCAAAGGGAAATTTAAAAATAGATCGGTTTTTTACAGCCAACTGCATTAATTTTGCGGCCATTCTTTAACTTCGCGTTATTATTTTAAGACAAAATATTGACATAACTTATAATAGCAAGGTTAGTAATTATTTGTTTCTATGGCAATAAAAAACAAAACATTAACTTAATCAAGTTTGCCTATTCTGATCTAATAGTTATTATTAAATAATATATTATATCAATTTAAAATTACTGCGCAAGTAATAACAGCTCCTAGATATTCAACAATGCTTAAAACCGTTCATTTTTATTTATTTCTTAAAATATTGCAGAAACAATTATTCGTTTTAGAATTATTCGTAGCACCCTGTATATAATACTTTTGTAAATCTTAATTGTGTTGGTATTCCTGTAGAGCATTTAATAATAACTTTAAACTGGCACCGGTTTGAGTATCCTATTTATTCCATACCGAAGTAATATTCTACGTTGATAACAAATTTATCGACTAACAATCTCTAATTAGAACAATAAATTAATAATGTAATAACAATTAACGGAACATAGTCAATGTTGGTTGGAATTCATTATCATTTGAAATTAGCGCGAATTTTAGTTGCGCGTATAACCACGAGAAGAGTCACTAATTATAACATAGAAATTACCGGTTTGTTGTGTTTAACTAAAATGTAAGTTCAATATTTGTTTAAAATTGTAAGGACAAGTATTAATAAGTCGATTAATTAATCTTTTTTATAGAAAAATTTAATGGCTCGCGGTGGTATTCGAGGTCGTGGTATGGGTCGCGGACTTGGGGGCAGAGGACCATATAAACCAAAAATATTTTTACCAAGACATCCCTTTGACTTGACCCTTTGTGAAAGTACGTTTCCAAAACAAAAAACTAATGCGGACGAAAATGTTTTCACGCAAGCATTACTCAAGAGGAATTCAGATTTATCTCCAACGGCAGCAGAACAAACTGCAATACTAAATTTAGTTACCAAGATTCAAGCTGTGTTGGATAACCTTGTTGTAGCTCCTGGGACATTCGATGCTTGTGTAAGTTAATTTTATTATAACATTTTTTTAACCCATGAACTACGGCTATTGGCAATAAACGACACAACGAAACTCTTGTGAGGTTAGGTCGTCGTTAATAAGCGATTTGATAATATTAAGTCAGGTACGAGTATCGACACTTTTATTAAAAATTGTAAATGTTAAACCAAATTTTTGTAGCTCAGTTGACAAGCATGTTTACTTCTTGCTCTAATATGCAATTGTTTTTATGGCATCGAAAAGAGTTTGGAACTTCTTTACATCAAACTAACTAACACTCAAACCTATGGGTTGGCTTTTTTTTGTGTACGTTATGCCAAAAATAGGCGTTAGCAAAATTTTGTGTAAAACCTTAAAACTGAAGCATAAATATTCCTCTAACCTCTGTGTAATCTCTGAAGCCTAACTTTCAAATTTTGCAAAATGTAATCTATAATGTGGACTTTTCTTTAATTTTGTTCTTGCAAGGGTTTTATCATGCAAAAATTTATCTGTACATCTGCATGTACTTTTTACA
Source organism: Cantharis lateralis (assembly GCA_963170105.1). Taxonomy (NCBI): domain Eukaryota; kingdom Metazoa; phylum Arthropoda; class Insecta; order Coleoptera; family Cantharidae; genus Cantharis; species Cantharis lateralis. The sequence goes on from OY720629.1 coordinate 24,523,313, forward strand.
TTTTAATTATAATTTCTGTAAAAGTCAATTAAAAACTATATTTATCATTTTAGCAATTGGAAGAAGTCCGACAAGTGGGTTCATTCAAAAAGGGAACAATGGTTGCAGGGCATAACGTTGCAGATATAGTTGTAATACTAAAAACTTTACCAACTCGTGAAGCTGTTGAATCTTTGGGAAATAAAGTAAAAGAAGATTTGAAAAACTTAATGAAGAGTGAGGTTGTGCCGAAAGGAGAAGCACTTAATCATGCAATCAACGAACGTGGGTTTGAAATAAGCAACAATTTTGCAAGTGTTCGAGTTTTAGTGACAACTGTTCATCATAATTTACGAAAACTTGATCCAGAAATTCATTTGGATCAAAAAATAATGCTTAGTCACTTAGCAGCTATAAGACATAGCCGGTGGTTTGAAGAGAATGCACATCATTCATCGATTAAGGTTCTAATTCGTTTATTGAGGGATTTGCGAACTCGTTTTGACGGATTTGAGTCTGTAACTCCCTGGATGTTGGATTTGTTAGCTCACTTTGCCATAATGAATAATCCAAGTCGTCAAGCTTTACCGATAAATCAAGCTTTTCGACGTGTATTTCAGTTATTAGCTGCCGGTTTGTTTCTTCCTGGTTCTGCTGGAATAACAGATCCTTGTGAGGGAGGTAATATAAGAATTCATACGGCTATGAGTTTGGAGCAACAAGATATTTGCTGTTTAACTGCACAAACCCTGCTACGAGTATTAGCACATGGCGGTTATAAACATATTTTGGGATTAGAAGGTAATGCTTCCATTGCAAAAGAAATGTCTGTTTGGGATGGAGTTGTTGTTTCTCCACTTGATAAGGCTTATGATAAAACTCCGGAAAAGAAAGACGGTGAAGAGGAAGATGAAGATATGGAAGCCGAAGTTGATGAAAGTATGGAAACAACAGATAATTGTTAATGTTTACAATTTTATATTAGAATATTCACTTTAATAGCGAATTATTTGTGACTGTCTTTCCATTTTTTTATGTTGTAACATTGATAATTTATTGACTATCGATTAATTATTATTATGTATTAAGAAAACTATGTATTTGTGTGTGTGTTATATAGATAAGCTAATAAAATGATGAAATCTATGTTTTGAAGAGTATCATTGTTATCCAGTTAACAGTATTTATTTAAGTTCTTGCTTATCTGAAACAACCAGGGATTATTTTAAGAGATGGTCAAGTTTAAATTGTAAAAATTTCTTGAAACTTGGAAAATTATATTTTTATATAGTAACAATAATTATGGATTTATAATCAACAGATACTAGTTAATTTTCACAAAGTTGTATAGTGTACACTTTGACGCAGCCATTTTTATCGCAAACTGGGTTCAGCCTAAGTAGAGTTTGGTACAGATACGATTCGCAGAATCAATTCGCCATAAGTATAAAAGCATCGTACCAAAGTTCTATTTTAGGAGGGGACACTTTTCCATTCTTCACTACGATTTTCATTTTGATGACCTTTTTTTGGCTAAAGAACCACCCAACATGTTCACTTCAAAAAGGGGGGGGCCAGAGCCCCTGGCTACAAGGATGAGAAAACTTCAACAGCACAATATGACCGATTTCAATTTTAAAAGTTGTAAATATTAAAATTCTAAAAGTTAATAATAGTGTCCAGTTTTATCTATAAAAATAACTGGATGCTTATAGTTAACTAGAGGCTGAAAAACTAAACCTAAATGGATAAGAAAAAAAACTTGAATAAGCTTTCAGCTGACATAACCATTTAGGTTTACGAAAATATACATTTAATTTCATTGAACCTGTTGATTTTTTAAATTTATTTAAATAAATTATTATATATTTTGGTGCAACAAATGCATATGTCGAACAAATGTCTTTTCGCATTGTTGAGTCGAACAAATATATGTCGATTAAAATTCCACGTCGAAAAAATGCACAAAATTTCTAGAATCGTATATTTTAAATAGTCAAGCGCGGATACAAGGGGAGTATCTACTGCCCTCCTGTGAATCTTGAAAAAGGAAGGCAAAAATCAGTTAAATGCAGTAATAACAGAAATTTGAAAGGTAATATCCTTATATACTTTCAGTATGTGCTTTAATGTATAGTATACACAGCCCAAGTCTACTTTAGTTAAGCAATGTATAAGGAAAATTATATAACCCCCCTTTCCAGTGGAAATTAACTAAAATCGCAAACCGTAATGCAGTAGGACCTGAGACAAAAGTATTGCTGTATTTACAAACAGTTAAAAAAAAGGTCATCAGTATACTGAAGAGGGGGGCCCAAGTGTACTAAAAAGTACACAAATAAAAATTTAAGCAGTGTAGTAAAAAATCGCCCCCATGGATTTTGCTGAATCCGCCCTTGAATTAGAGAATTCTAAATTGAACAAATTTTGTCAAAGAATTTTAAATTTTTAAGTGGAAGTCAAGGAAATTAAGACTTTGGGTCAAGGAAACTTTGAAAAACAAAATAAATTATAAAAATTGCTTTCTTATTTCTGAAAAATATTAAAAAATACAATTACAAATTCATCAATGTTTGAAAAGTCAAGGAAAAGCTTCAATTTTAGTCGTGGAAAACCTAGAAAAGTCAGGAAATTTATTTTGAAAAATAAACCATTCAATAATCACCGTAAGTAATATTCATTTTATTTCTTACGGTGAATAAAATAGGGGAATTCCCCTAAATATTTTTATAATATAATATTTAATTCCCCTCCTCCTATGAATCTTAAAAAAATCACATAAATTTATCGGTTTGATTAACGTACTATACTGCCGTTAGTTGTTATCTGATATTTGTGGTGCCTCAAAAAGAGAAAAGGTTGATTCGGTTATTGAACACATACACAAATTTTACTTGCCAACTAATTAATTATTTATTAAATTTTTATGTTATTTATTTTATTACTTATTACCTATATACAATTTCCACCTAACAAAAATAATTTAATATTAATTTAACAATGTGTTCTACTAATTAATACTCATACCAAAATTGAAATAATAATATTATTTATTAAGATATGGATATAAACATTTCCTACAATGTTTTTGTTTTGAGTTATGATTTATTGGTGATAGGCGTTAGAAAAGTTAGAAATCACTAGGTATCTACATAATAATTTTATGCAATATTATAGATACAACTAAAAACAATTAATTTATTGACATATTTCTATAAAATTTTAATTGCGCTAATTTTTTAACAACGAAAAATTACACAGAGCACAATCCAAAAATTTACTTTAATTTTTATTTGAAAAGTAATTTTCCTACATGCATGGATTATGTGCAACTTGGTTACAATAAACTTTAGAATTATGATTTGGAATCCTCAATTTGAATAGTTTTCCTTGGGGCATACAAATACAGATTTTATATTGTGTATTACTGTACTCCCCATGTTTAACATTATTAACGTAAAAATTTTTAGTATCCAGCAGAATTCCTTGATTGGCATTAATGAAAATCGATTTATTGGATTGCAAATTAATCAGTTGATCTGCATGTAAAGTAACTTTTTGACTTTCAGCGCGCATACCTTCCGGCCCTTTTAAATTTATTGTTTTTGCTTTAATTGTGTAGTTGCTATTAATGGAACTCACAATGCGGTTACTTTCTACCATTTTGGTGTTAATACTTTTTAGATTTTTAAAGTTTTTATATTCGCTAGTGTTAGTAGAGAAAACTACATTCGATAGTTTATCTTTAATTTCAAATTGCTCTATATTTCTAAAGATTATGTCGCTATTGTCGATTTTAAATTTATTAATAGGTCTTCCGTATTTCATTGCAACGTTTATAAATATGGAACCATTATCTCCGACTATTTCAACAGGTATATCTAAATATCCTTCCAATTTGCCATCACGTTTGTAAACATTACCCAAATCTGTGTCTCCAAAAAATTTAACAGCCATTTCTTCTGATATTACTTCCAAGCTTTGCATACCTTGACCAATTTTTAATACTCCCAGAATAATAAATGTTAAAATTAAATTGCCTACAGCCAATATGAAAAGCAGAACAACTAAAATCCAAAAGGCAAATGTTTTTCTACCTCTTAATCCGGTTTTATTGAAATTTTGTTCATGAACAGGAACATAACCTGCCTTAAAATTATTATTATGATGTTTCGAAATGGATCGTTTTAAAAGGCTTTTGTCACGCATTGAAACCGAATCCATACCATCGGTAAATATATCGGAAGACGGCGATGCACTTCGAAAATCAGACATTCTATTTCTAGTAGTTTAATGAACTTTTAATTTACTAATTAAAAATTTAGCTTTCTTGCTCTATCAATTTTAGGAACTGACTGAATTTCGATCGTCGTCGCGACGCTGCCGCTACAGGTGCATGCGCGGTAGCTACGCAGCCGCTTGAGTCAGGAATGCGAATTCGCGCGCAAGTTAAAAATCGTAATAATGAAAATGACGCAAGCTAGTCCTATTAGACGTCTGGCAATTAGTTTTGTCTTAGAGTACTATAAAGGGTGATTTAAAACGATATTTACTTTTACTTCTTCGGTTATTAAATCTATAAGGCGCAATTTGCTTCGTCATTTATATTACCAATATTTTATTTTTCATTTCTTAATTTGAATTTAATTACTTTAATATGAATTGTTTTAATCTTTGTATCAAGTGCTAGAAATAACTTTTTATTTTTTTAACCAACTTTTTTTAATTAATTGGAATATTATTAACTCGTGAAAAGTAATAAAATTAAACCCAAAATTAAAACGAGTTAAATAAACGATAATAAAGTATTAAATCTTTAATATTTCTGTACTGGTTGTACCTTCATCGGAAATATAATGATTGATTACATTACATAATAAAAATTTACCAGGAAACGGAATGATTCTATGTCATTTAACCGTCCTTCTCCATAGAAAACTATGCACAAGTCCGTGAATCAAGGAAAAACCTATTTAATCCGTTAATAGGAAAAACTTGATCTGATCCCAATAGTCGCAGTGCCGTAACTAGGACTTTTCGCGACTATGGCCAAGTACGAAAAATGCGTCTTAAGAGGGCATACGCAGTCACGAGAGCGAAAAAAGAAGCATTTTCTCGATTTTATTTTGAAAAAACGGTTGAATATATTTATTTAAATACTGTTGCATAATGTTTACTATCATTTAAAGAATAATTGGCAATTTTTTTTTATAAACAAGTATTAATAATCGTCAAAGTTATTAACTATTATTCCTCGAGTCCTAAAATAAAAGTGATTTGCGATGGACATGATAAGTCGAGACAGGATCATCTGAGAACAAAAAACGAAAAAAATTCCGTTAGTAGATTACTTTGTCTCGGAAGTGGACGAAGAACTTTGAAACAAATTGAATTTTGGAACTTTTAGAGAACTTCAAAATCAAAAACACGCTTTTCGTTGAAAAAAATCTACCGGTTTTGTTGTAAAACAAGTTCTAATCATTGAAAAACAAAATCCTTCGTCCACCCTCTAGTAAATCTTATCTAAAAGAAGTGTGTAAAATTGTAGGAAGATCGGATTATTATTTTTTGAGATATCATGTCCACCGACTTTGAAAATGCTGTTTTGAGATAAACACGTTGAAAGTTTTCAATAAGGATAAGACCTTAATAAAAAAATTCACTTCACAATTCTCTAGCTCTTTCAATTTTCTTCACATCGACTCTAAATTTCGGGAGAACATAGCTGACATGTTGTACTTTAATAAAACAAATCACTTTAATAAATAAATAATTACTTTAATAAATCATTTGAAAATGATGACTGCGTATGCCCCCTTAAACGGAAATGGGTTGGAGGGTTTTCTTTTACTTTAGTGCAAAATGGCAAATTTTGAGATTTACTTTCAGTTAACATTTATTGAATTTTAGAAAAAATATAGTTAACTGATTAAAAACCATTCGAAAATTTATATATTTTTTATCATAGTTTAGCCAACAAAATAATAAAAATTAGCCACCTTAATTTAATCGGCGCATATTTTTAAACATTTTGATTTTATAATTTATTTAAAATTTTGAAAAATCTAAATTTTTAATTTTTTTTCAATTTATAAATACAATATTTTGAATATTGGCGCTTTCATTCAAACGGCGCCTATGGCCTGGGCCATACCCTAGTTACGGCACTGCCAATAGTTAAGAACTTAATTAAGACTTAACTTAATTTATAACTTTTTTTAATTTATGTACTACAAATGGAATTTATTTTAAATCTTTAAGTATTTCTCTTTGCAATAGTTTTAATTCTAGAAATTTTCATTTTAGTATAGTTTTATTAATTTTATTAAGTTCGGTCTGTCAGACCGCAGGCATCATTGAAAAGTAAACATCAGTTTTTGTTAAATGTTTTGAATAAAGTTCTGATGATTTTCGAAGCTCGAGTTGAGCTATCTTGAAATCCTAAAATATTTCTTTAGATTATATTTTTTGTTTAATTTATAATGCGATTAAAGATGACTTTCGGGGCGGATCCAGAAGTTTTTCACCGGGGGGGGGGGGGGGGGCAAAGTTAGAAATTATAAAATGATTAGGTAGCTACCTATTAATCGAAATAAACTAAATAATTGATTTTGAAGATTATGAAAAAAGCTTTTTCTCGGGGATTTGGAGTAGGCACGCGTTCCCTTCACCCCCCCACCCCTGGATCCGCGCTTGGTTGACTTGAGTAATTGAGTACACAGGAACAAGTAATATTGAATCGCTCTAATATGATTTATATATTATGGTTTCGTATCCACAAGATTTCAATAAATAAATCTAAAACGATATGAACTTTAGCTGATAACTTCATCGTCTGGTGGATTTAACACTAGAAGCGCCGTAGGGTTCAATGTGACACTTTTAAAAATGAATTGTTTATATAAGAAAAAATAAAGGAGTCAAAATGACTCCCTTTAGTCCTAATAAGTATAGGTAAAGCAAGCGCTTCTAGTGTTAATAATTTCGTGGAGGTAACTTTGGATGAGAGGATTCTAGGACACTTCGCTGCTGGGCATCTCGCTACCGGGACATTTTGCTACTAGGACATTTCGCTACCAGGGACATTTCGCTACTACTTTTAGAATATTATTCATTATCAGGGATATTTTTAAATTTTCTCAGATTTACCCTAAGAGATCCCCCCTAGTAGCATCTTTTCGAATTCTGGGTTAACATTCATTAAAAAATAATTCTAAAAAAGTGTGCTAGAGGTGATATCAAAATCAACAGGTGTCAGGTCCGTATTCAGTACCATTTGGTTACTAATTATTAATACTATATTATAATATCATAATTAATAAAAATTTAAGGGGCCGGTCCAAGTTCTACGCTTCCGAATTGGTCCATATAGTAAATGTAAATAATAAAATTTGCGGAATATCCAGTTGTTTTTCAAAAATTACAAAATTCGAAAATTGCAATTTCAAAGGTAATGGATCCGAGATTTGCCGTGGTTGCGTTTGTCAAAACTGAATTTCCGCTAACTCTCACTCGGCTCCGCCTCGCTTCGAGCGCTCCGAGCCGTTTTGACAGGCGCTAAACTCATTAAAAACATCCCCCGGAGGGCACGGACCTCGAAAAATGATTAAATTCGAAGGCTGGGATCCAAGATTAGCATTGTCTCCGCACGCCCTACGGGCGGCTTCGGACGGTTTTCACAACCCCTGTAGTGTAAATTAAGGAAATAAAATAAAATAAGGAATAATATGCTAAAACTGGTAGCGAAATGTCCCCTGTAGCGAAATGTCCCTATAGCAAAATGTCCTGGTACGAAATGTCCGGGTTCGAAATGTCCAGTAGCGAAACGTCCGGTCACCATAAAGATTTATTGTGCGTGTTGTAGCAGACTGCGCTCACGATACAAGATTCTTCCCATGTCGATCAGAAATCTTCCGACCAAAAAATTTGAATTAGCTAGTAAATGATTTTTGACTAAGAACTGTTTGTATGGTGTGAATGATTTTTGATTGTAAATCTACAAATTTTAAGTTTTATTGCAACTTCTTGTATGAAAGTGTCATTGTACCGATGTGGGCCGTAAACACTTACCTCCCTCTTTACTTAAATCATTTTTAAACTTTGCTATTATAATCTCATCAATTTTATTCATGTCGTAGTAGGTAGGTTGTATAATTTGTATTTTTTTTCATTTCCCTGAAAAAAAAGCGTTACAAAAACAAACAGCAATAGAGAAATATTTGATCAAAAAGGAAAAATAACACTTTATTTACCCCTAACCCAAATAATTATCTTTAATTCATCAATAAAGACGAATTGGATGTAAACGAAATTGATAGTCATGTTAATCTACTTCAAGAATATAATATAAAATTTGAAATAATTGAAATTCAATGTAAAGGCTTGTCCATAAATTTGTCACATTTTTCTCTAAAATTGGATTAAAAAGTAATCTGAAATGAGATTTTTATTTATGTCACAGTTGGGCACTCACTTCCTTAATTACGTTTTGTGATTCATCCCACCCCAGGCATAGGCGCTCCTAATATCAGGACAGCCGTATTTAATAAAATTAAAATAGGTGTTTTGGCAAAAGAACGAGTACTTATGTAATTTATATACAGAGTACTACGCCTATTCGTCCTTGGCAAAAACATTCGAAATGGATCGATAAGTGCTTCTTTCATAATGCATTATCATCCAAAGCTTGACACACAGTATGACAGAGGTAGCTTAGCTGTGACTTCTAGCAACTGTGAAAGATCTTTCAGGAAATTAAAATTAATTGGTCAAAAACTTTTAAGTAATCTCGCTATACTATTGATTGAGTCTGACATTGCAAAAAAATATTAATGTAGACCACATTATTGATAAATTTGTCTCAGAAAAATCCAGAAAAGTAAAGTTTCCGTCCCTACATAATAGTAAGTAAGAACTAAATTTATGGTTAAATTATACTTTGAAAGTCATTGTGTTGTTTCTCTTTCTAGAAAATAAGTCTTGGGGAACGCAAAATTCAAATCTTGCCAGAGACGCTCATGACCTTAGCTGTGACGTTGGTTGTATTCCAAGATAGCCAATACATAATACTGTAATTTAATGCAAATAAAATATCATTTTGGCAATCAAGATGTTCTTCAAAAGTATTGTAAAAATTTCTTCGCAGGAGGCCTTTTTGAAAAGTGCCCATACTTGTTAATGCTCAACTGAGTTACCAATGAATAATCCATCATTATAAAATATCAAATTACATGAATGAAATGTAATGATTTTAAATTGTTTTTATAAATTTCAAATTTATATGTCACATTTAACATTAATCATATAGTTTTATTACCATGGGCTTCATCGTAAGTACTTTATATATAAATGATATTTCATAAAAATTAGTTTGTCAAGTATATACCTACCTATTAAAAATGGATTGATGTTTAGCTACCGTGTCAGTTTTTGCTTTGAAAGTTGTAAGTTTGAATAATAATTTTAATTCTTCACACTGGCTTATCTATGAGTGCTTTAATATTATCCCTCAAAAAAAATTTTTTGCTTTATTAAGATTATGCCTAGAAGTGCCGTCGTTTTCTTTTAAATGAATACGATAATAATTATACTTCATCGCAAAAATAATTTTTCCAACACTTTGTAAAATAATACTGATTACGAAGAAAAATTGATCTTTTGAGTATTTCTGAAAACGGGCAGTATTTAGCCCGCGCAAAATCAGTGAGTAGCTGCTGATGATCTCTTCATCTCGAGATATCTTCAACCAATTAATCGATCCGATTTTTGATTTATTACTGCGAATTGGATTGTTGCTGGCCGATTGATTACTCGTTCTCTTAAAACAAAAACACGGGCAAATTATTGTACTTCAGCTCCGAGTCAATCAAAACCGAGACCCTGTCTTTCATCCGCTCCACCCCGTTCTCTAACTGGATTTAGAACTAATCTGAAACGGTCACCCATTTGAATATATAACAAGATTTTCACTGCCCAATTTCCGTAATCTGGCGAAAACTGGTAGATACCTACTATTTAAATTGTGTTTAAAAAACTAAAACCGTAATATAAATTTTAACTCTTCAATACGTGTAACAAAAAACTCTAATGTGGAGCATTTAAAGTACTTACCTGTTTCGCTCTAAAAAGGTGGCAAATACTTCTCAGATGACTTTTATTCAAAGTTTCTTTTTCGGTCCCATTTCAAATATGTTAATAGTTGATTGATAAGTAGATAATTCGGCGATATATGTACTCAATGCTTTTTATAAGTACTATCACTAATGTAACAAAATATTATATCTACACTATTAGTTATTACTACCATCTACCTACCAAATAAAAATCTCTATACTCTCAGATTTTTAATCACTGCAATATTTTTACAGAAACGTGCTATTCGATACAATCTTCATCATTGGGCGGTAAGTAAATTTTTTTTATTATCAAAATTAAGAAAAAGACGTTAGAATTTGAAATACAAAATTAGGGAGTAGATATACTGTGATGGTTCTACCACTTTTTTTTCCGATGATATACTATATACTAACGAAGTTTTCATCTCTAAATTAATTTCTTTGCTGCCTGGGTTGCTTGTAAGATTTTTTTAAGTTTAAGCAAGGTGAAGCAAATGGGACGGGATTCATAGCAATAGTTAAACAAGTAATAATAATATTTTATTAATTTAATTTCCGTAAAGTAGTAATAGGTATCATTGTAATATTATTATGATATATTTGTACATCACATAAGTTACACAATTTGGAATTGAACAATTCCTTTTTGATTTCGAAAAAGAATTTTAGGTTTCCATCAACGAATTAACTTTTCTATTCTAGAACGATATATAATGCACTATTATAACAAGTGCTGGTAGAACATAGTAATTTAAGGCAAATAATTTTATTACAGGTAATTGCTTTATTTTTGTATAAGGCAACGTTCTTGAAAACGACTCTCAACTGTTGAAAAGTCAAACAAAAAATGAACATTTTGATTATTCTTCGTAGAAGTTATTATATTATTGTAATTCATAGATCGAAATTCACAAAAATGCTAATTAGGTACCTATAGATTGCATGTAAATAGGTAGTATAAGATATGTTTCAATTATTATCGAGATTAAAATACACATTTTGTATATAGAGAGCACTACATACTACACTTATTGAAAGTTCTAATTTTACTATTTTAAACTAACTATAAGTAGGTACTTCGACAAAAAGTATGCAATACATTTTAATTTAGCCTATTTAAGGGGTTCAACGTGTTCAATTGCTTTTTTAGAAGAAAAATGTTACTTTTCTTACTACATTTAAATAAAATCACATGCACTATAATGAATTTATAAAAATCAAAATAAATACCTACCCAAGAGATCTAGGTATTTATGTGTACTCGAAAATACGATGCACTAATTTATACAGAAAAAATTATTTGTTATTTGCCTTGCTAATTTAATCTTAAAAATCCGTAGTTTCTCTATCGTAATTTGTTGTTGGTTATCAGTACCTGAAATTTCCAATAGGCACACAAAATTAGTGAATGTTCTTTTTTAAAAGTTTCAAAATTTACTTTCGTTATGATTTCATTGTATACATAACATTCCACTAGCACTATTAAAAATAATTTATTAGAATAATCATTTTCAAAATTTTTCTCGTCAGCAAGAGCAATCATTTCATTGTTTTATACATTTCCATGGATGCGGGCATCTCATGAAAGGTAATTTTATAATGTTCATAAAAAATTGTATACCTATGTCCAAATATATTCTTTTTGGTGCACAAATTCCGAACGAGCGGTGAAAGTTACGCTCAGAAGATGTTCTAGAAAAATAAGGCCATAATAGATACCACAAGCAAGTTTTTGCAAATTCTTTCAAGTTCAAGTGTATCTCTCGAATCCTGCTTTGAAAGACGAGATCATTATGAATGAGTGCTCTGTTTTATTTAAGTAATCACATAATATGAAACAGGAAAGCTCAAATTGTTTATAAAGTTAATCAAAACATGTTTTTTAGGGGAGTAGGTACAAAGTTAGTTTTACAAGGAATCACTTTTCTGAATTAAATTTCAGTACCTATATACATATTATTTAAAAAATTTATATCTAAAATATTCATATTTTTGAAGAGCCGTAAACAGTCTGTGATCACATACTCAATTTCTTCTAGAAAATATTTTCTTTTATTCAAACATTCACTCAAAAAGGAATAATAGGGCCTCAATTTTTGAATTATATTTTTGGTTTTGCAGATTTTCTAATAAAATATTCCGAAAATTTAAATAAGATTTCTGCAATAAAAGTAAATAATTTTTTCAATTTACAGTTTGAGATTTGTAGAAGTCATTAACACCACCGGTCAGTTACATTTGAAATGCTTGGTTGCTTCTTAATTATGCTCGTATATTACATTTTGTTTTAATTAAGGTAATTTGAAAATTTTGTTGAAAACAAAGTGGCTTTGAAAATAATAGTTTTTGAAGATTTTTCACCTAATATTTTGGAAACCACTTTGCTTTCGTCGGAAATTTCAATTTTTTAAATATAAATCGTTTCCTAATAAATTCAAATTTAATCAATAGGAATCAGGAAGTGCAGTAAATCACCTAAATTAAAAAAAAACAATACATCAAAGTAACTAAAGAAGTTTGAGAAAGTGAATTTTCCAAACCGAAAAATACTTTTCAATTTTTGAAGAAAATAATTTTGACCAAAATATTTTTTGTATGTCCGGGAGTCAAATGTTTTTTAAAATAGTTCTTTAGTCTCTTGGAAATACTATTTCAAACCACTATAAAAAAATGTGTCAAGTTATTTATCCCCTTGCCGAGGCATCAAAAGCGCGAATTACAAGTACTGAAATAATAATGATGTTATCTCACGCAGTAATAATATACTCAGAAACAGATTTAACCCTAGGCCCTGCAAAACCCCCCCGTTACACTTTTCTCTAAAGACGAAGTTTGCTTTCATATTGTGCAATTACTCTCTCTTTTTTAAAGGCCCAATATTTTCTTCAGTGATAGGGGTCTCAACTGACCTTAATCCGTCACTGAGTATATTGTTTCTTACACACTTGAGAGTAAAAATCAAATGAATAAAATAAAACTGAAATTAATCTACTACTTTTCATAATTATAATTCATCCCGGATTGATTGAATAAGTTGGTATACCGACGAATTCCCCTAGTATATCATAATAAGAACTCTCTTGAACATTTTTTCTTTATATTGTACTCCCCAGTCGAGAAACTAATGTGCTACTTTTATCAGGATAATTGCGAACTAAAAAAGGCTTCTACTCCCGGACATGTAAAAATGAGTTTTTCAAAATCAATCAAAAATTACTGATTATTTATTTTCTACTTTTCGTGATAGTAGAAAGAATAGTATGTGATATACGTGCGTAAGAAAAGCTTTTTACAAACATTCAGCAAACATCTTATTTACGCACTTATATTACAATAAACTATTTCGTTTCAATAGGTTTTAACATTGGTCAAGCTTTTTGCACGCTATCAAATAAAAACAGATACTTTTTATGATATTTAAACCTACACCAATAAATTATAAAGTCCACAGTTTTTACTTACAGACTATACACCTATAAGGCTATTTTCTGGAACTCCGCTTGAAATATGTAAGACCTCGGTAAAATATATACCTGCCCAATCAAGAGATACTGTTTAGTTCGTTTGATTGAGGAATAATTTTGCTAGTCTTATAAGCAGAAGTTCTAAGAATAACCCTATTAACATAAATACAAGCACAACACAAATCATTTTAAATTAGCTGAGATTCTCTACATCAAATTGAATTTCATTCATACAACAAGGATAACTCAAAACTGCCGTCAAGAATTACCTTCCTCAAGATGGGATCGCTAATGTTAAGAGGCTCTACTTCCTAAGTAGAATGTAGCCTCAAATTACTGGTAATTTAGGGTTTAGCTGAAATGCTATTGCTTAAAGCACCAACTTTTCTGGTTCAGTAATATTTGCTAGGTAAAATAATAATTTCAATGCCAGTCAATATTAAATCATCAGAGTTTAATTCGACATGTCCTAAAAGCGTTGGTATGTTCTAGTAAATAGGAAAACAACATTTATCGCATATAAGAATTTCTTCGCTGTAAGTGTTACTGTTCATGTAATGCATAATTCTCATTACAATGTTCTTTTTTTCAGTAGTGTAAATTCTTGAATCTCTACAAACATTTGAAAGTCCCAAAAAAATAATTCATTTTTACATTTCCAATTCAGTCCTCCCAAACTCGTAACAAGGTTTTGGTTATGCCGTTGCTTATTGGTAACCATTAAATAAGAGCACTAAATTGTATTATGAAATCCAACATTTTTGCAAAATTTCTCAATCGCATTAATATTACTACTTGGGAGTTTTACAATAAGATCCACTGCACTGGGGTTTATTGTGTCGCAAGTGAAGTGTCAACGTTATTACATCAATCCCTATAAATTTGAGTAGCTATAGATCTCCTTGAAAGTTGCTCTTCATTGTGCGGATCATCTTGTGCAATGTTGTCTTGCACAATTTGGTAAGATTCTTAGATCGTAATTACATTCCGTTGAAGATATTATTAATAGTAGGGATTAAAGGCAATAACGGCCCAAGTCACTAATTTTACTGAGTGTAAGGAAAACCCTAGATCACTATTTGTTCAATTGGGTATCCTACATCAAGTTTTGTTAATGAAATATTAAAATATTAAATCTGTTTTCTCACAAAATTGAATTTGTGACTTGGATCGTTAATGCTATCAACGCTTCGTATAATTAATTTATAAACAGCCCACTACTGCAATGGCCCATTAGGCAAATAAAATACGACATTTATTCCAAACGAATACAAAACTACTAAGATTTTTGAGAGTATGTGCGAAATTGTTAAGAAAACTAAACAATTACAGTGTAATATCAGATTTTTGTGATTGTGTATGAAGTGTAGGTATAGAAATGAAAGCTCTTGCTTAGATACAATTTGAGGAAGACGACAAGGCAAGTTAATTACGTTTAAAGACCACATTAAATGAGTTGATTTGGTCGATGGTCGTTGAAAATAATAAAAAGTCTACTGCAATCACATACACATTCAACAGGCCAGTCTACCTTTCTACTACGCCTCTACGTAATGTCCATCATAACTGAATGGCTATTGTCAAGTCCGCGGCGCGGTAAGGCACGTAGAAACATCTACACACAGACCGTGCAGTGAGTGACCAGACTGTTATCACAGAAAGCGGTGATTAGACTAGAAACTATGTTAATAGCAATCGCGTTAGTCCAACCAAAATTTTGGTCAGCTAAGCATCAGGAATGATCAAGCAGCACGCTACTTTATGAAACTACTTTATTCGTAACAGTTCTACAGTGCAACTGCGACAATAGTCGCATCTACACTACACACAAATACAGACTACAAACACTAACTCTAAAAACTATCAAATACAGTTCTTATTTTCTACAGTAACTTTAAAATACATACAACAGCTAAACATAAATATCTACGACAGGTATAATGTTGTAGATCTTTTGTCAGATCAACCCTCCAAATATGTCTACTGCTTATTTGCATATTTTACATATACAATAATTATTATTAAGGGTTTTTTTTACCTAAAAATGAAATTAAACTTTTATCATGTCTTAACGTTTATAATCCAATACAAAAATAGAGGGTCACTTCTGTCTCGATGCTTATTGCTGTTAATTAAACTCATATCATTATATAATACTTACTATTCAAAAACTAATGTCTTGGATTAATTGCCAGCTAAATTAAATTTTACCTCTACGTTTAATACTTGAGCGATGGAAATTTTGGCACAACATGCACGAAACATTTCAAATATAATTTGCCAAACAATAATCCGAGACAACAACTATCACTGCTGCCTGATAACTATCACAAAGTTCGTGCTCAAGCGGCAGTACTATTATTATAATAATTAGTTATATACAAACACATGTAGTAAAAACAATTGAGTATCTTTATTTTCAAAATATTATTACTAACACAAAACTAAGAGCCTCCATCGACAATAATTAAAAAAATAATCGTACAGACGAAACAAAATTTCTAGTTAAAAAGAGGTATGGCAAAATTATTCGATTGAAAATACTATGTGGGCAGTGTCATTTCAATAGCCTTTTGATACCGAGCAAACGCAATGAATATCAGTCTTGTGATTGTTGGTGGTGCGAGGCGTATAACAAAAGTCATTAAATCTTGATGTGATGTATTGTTTATTTGTTACTACAAAAAAACTTGATTAAACAAAGAAAGTGCAAATACGTACTGGGGATCTTAAAATGACGTCCGAAGCTCTTTTGTTTCGTCCGTACCTACACACGCACACATACACATACACTCAGAGTAGAATACAATAAATTAAATAAATAAACAAAGCGAATTAAAAGCGCTCTTAGTTTTGTTTAATAAATATTAAGACCATAGCAAATAATTGGTCATATGAAATGCGTTGGTCCGCAAATTACACAATGTTTAAGTTGTTATCTCCTCAACTTTATACCTCTCTCCACAACTCACTTTCCTATTCAGGAATGTTGTTTTTTTTTAAATTCTAGTAAAGTGATAAATGCAGGCCGAGATTGCCTTGACTAGAGCTGCAAAAAATAAATTAAGACTGCTAAGGTCGGCAAGCAAAGGCGCTGCTCAACTATAAACTTCTTATATTCTAATTTTCAACTGAGATCTTAACAGACATAAGTAAATAAATAAATTAAGAAAAAAATTAAGACGCCGCTGGTGTATTACATAATATAAATAATTATTACTTAAACACTTAAGTACACAATGATGGTTAAAATTAAGTACAGAATGCCAACCATGAAAATATTTTAAAAAAAGTGAATTAAATTTTACAAAAATTAAAATATAAATAATATGGTAAAAACACACAATAATTTATTGCGAAACATTACAAATTTTAAAAACCACAGGTATTGCATTTAAGACGAGATTTTAATACTGTTTATTGCGAGTTATTGCTGAGTGCTAAATGAGCTGAAGCTCACAGCAAAATACAATTATCATATTTACATACACACTATCGATAATATCAAAATGCAGTCAAAATAGGCACAACAGAGAGCCATTACCAATGACAACTGGAAAATATTGTTGGAAGTCCAATGTGACCTTACTATCGCAATATAAACGAATAATATGGAAACAAATCCACAACATAACCAATCTAACATCACACTCAAACATACATGCCCATACCATACATAGAACTCCAATCAACTCCCTGAAAACTCGACATGTCAACGTTAGTAAGATTATAACCTTGATAAGGACTAGCTGTAACTTGTGGGGCAAGTGTTTGCGCGGCAGTTGCTTGTGTGGGTGCAGGATTTGCTCCGGCAGCGGCTGCGGCACCTACTCCGGCACCAACGCCTGGCATAGGATATGGTGAATAACGATAACTTGCTAATGGGGGATAAGCTCCAAATAATTTTCCATATCCTGCCACTGCAGCATTTTGAGCTTGAGCGGCAGCTGCCGCCGCCGCTGCTGCCTGCACGTGAGCTTGAGCTTGTACTACTGCCAACTGATTAGCTGCTGCCATTTGTCCAGCCGCTGGTGCACCAATTCGCATTCCTAAACTACTGAGCATTAACCGTTTTCCAAGTAACTGAGCATTGGCCTGAACCGCTTCTTTTGGTTGAGCTTTTTTACATTCTACTTTTTTATTTTTTATTGTATGAAAGTGAATTTCGCAAACTCGGTCTACAATATCCTCATTTTCAAAGGTAACAAACCCAAAACCTCTATGACGTTTAGTTTGTTGATCCATAAGCATCACAGTTTCTTCCACCTTTCCAAACTGACTAAAGTACGCTTTCACCTCGTCGGCTGATGTATCTTGACTCACACCTCCTACAAATATTTTTTTTGTTTTGTTTGGCTGTTTTGGCCTATTTTTAGGTGTCGCATGTTTAGGATCGATCTTTTTTCCATCCAAAGTATGAATTGGAACTTTTAAAACATTTTCTACACTTGATGGATCAGAAAATGTTATGAACCCAAAACCTCGACTGCGCTGTAAATAGAAAATATTTATTAGACAATGAAGCGACATTATTACTGCGATTAAATGCACTTTACCACATTAAACTTTACTAATTTTGTATTGATTTTCAGTTTTAGTGTTAAAGATTAATATTTTAATAACAGAATTTACTAAATAAACTGAATAAAATGCATCTAAGTCTTGAAAATACTAATGCATAAAAAAAGAAATATATGGTATTATTGCATAAATCCAACAAATTAACCCTATTTTGGGATTCCCTTTATAGATATAAATATATAATTTTGCAGTGCTTCTATGGGTAAATCGCATATTTTCGTATTGTATGTATAAAAAAATACTAAAATTTCAATTATTTTATAAGAATTCGGAAATTGACATTGTCTTCTTGTCATTTTTCATTGTTTGAAAACTAATGAAACAATTTTAATTTTAATATACAAAGATTTTCTTAATTATGGGTGTATGTATGTATAATGGATAATCTACACCTGCAGTTTTACCTTCAAGGCTCAATTACGTACAATATTTCTCAGAGTTACTTTTATAAGAGATTTTTAGAAATAGGCATTTATTTAAGACTAACAACAACTACTTTAATATGAGGTGACTGTACCGGTAATAGTCACTGTGTCAATAATGGCCACCCTCAATAAATTTCTCTGCTTTACAAACATATTTTCTCCACTTACTGTTTCATTGGATTATGTGAACTTACCTTAAATCTTACTAATTAAAAAGATTTGAAACCTGCTCGTAAAGAATATTAATGGGATACCATTATGATGGGTTTTAAAGTATGATTAAAAAAATATTTTGTGTAACCCACCATTAAGATGGATTCCAGTATAGGGTCCTTCCATTTCTTTAAAATAAATATTGAAGGGCGGGGTACACTTATTCTTTCTTATAAAGTAATAATATACTTTGCAATTAAAAAAAAAAGATTATTATCTTATATAACAAAAAATTATTTTCTACTCTTTACTAAAGTACAATTACAAGAAATTTTGAAAATATTTATAGATCGTTTTATTATCATAATAAATGATAGCAGTAGTATTTTTGAAGTGATTTGGAAATGCAAAACTATTTTTCAAATTGCAAGGTATAGATATTATTAATTTACAAAAAAATGCGAGGACCCATATACTCTATCCTCAAAAAAATATTTAAATTTAAAGAACAACTTTTTAAAATAAAAATAGGTGCACTTCCTATATTAAGGAATTCCTATATTTCCAAAATATAGTACCTACTACATTTCAAAATTATATTTTCAGGCGCTTCGTATAATTTAACTACATAATATTTTTGAAGTTATTTGTGAATACAATATTTATTATTATTTAATTTTTAATTGCAAGATATAACATTAATTTAAAAAAAAAACATGACGAGGAAGTTCTACTGTTACATTTTGGTAATTTTTGTGGTTCCACCACAAGTAATCCAAGGTTATTTTCTTCAGAAATAATAAATTCTTTCCATAAAAGAAAATCTTTGGTTAAATAATCGTAAATAATTCTATACCGGCCCAGTTCGTGATTCAATAAGACATTGGTGGAAAAAATTACTACTTTCCCTTAAGTTTTGTTAAAATTTGGTTCCTAAACACCACTACCTATAAGAATTTTTGAGATCTTGTGGCAAATTATGGCTAAAATCTAAGAGGAATCGTTAAGAAAATCCGATGTATAAGTGAAGGCAAATCTGAGGAAGTCAGAGAAAATTCGAAATTCATCCGAAAGTAGTACATAATAATAGTCCCAATTATAAATAGACAAAGATTATTTTGTTTTATACATAAAAATTATTTATTAGTAATGCAGAGTTTTTGATCAAATTAAGTGCAAAACTGTAAGATATTATCGACCGTTGGAGTTCGTGAAATTTCCCATTTAGAGCACTGCTTCTGTATTATTCATAGCCGCACATAGACGTAGTATTATGTTTGTCGAAAAAAAGCGCATTAAATATTATACAAATTATTGAACAGAAAAATATTTTTATGCAAATTTAACACCAACATTTGCACACCAGTAGAATCCTAACACCAATCCTATCGAAAATTGCAGTTTTCAGTAAGAAAAAAGATTCTAAGCATTCATAATAATCAATAAAATAAGAAAAAAACAGCTTCTCTAATTGCGTACGCATCTTTAAAAACATAATTTACATACCTGAGTAACAGGATCTTTCATAATAAGAACATCGGTTACGCTGCCAAACATGCCGAAGTACTCCCTCAGTTTTTCGCAAGAAGTTTGCCAACTTAATCCTCCAACAAATAATTTTCCAGGAGCTGGGTCAGTCGTATTATTCGGAGTACTGCGACCAGACGATCCAGAATTGCTTCCATTGACTTTGACCAACGACCCATGTATATCATGATCAATTAACGAATTGCCATCCCCCATGGCGGCACTAAAAAAAAATAAGATTTTAATTTATCATATTTTTTTAGACTCTACCAATTACGTTTGTAACGTCACTGGCTGTGTTTGGTTGTATTTATCAACAAATATATATGCTTAGAACCAGATACGACCTTGTAATGTAAGTAAGCTTCAAAATTATTTTTATTTATTTAAAAAAATCACTATTAAAATTTTTTTAAACGCCAAATACGTTAACTCAAACTGTTAGCTTCCATCAGTATCATAGTACAAGTGTTCAATTTTAAAAGTGATTATTTTTAGTCTATTAGTAAGTTTATCAGCAAAAATTGTCTATGGTAGCACCCAGGTTGAAAAGTTGTGAAAAAATTAATTCATTTAGGAACCCAAAAAATTAATTTAAGAATATAACTTGAATGAAAGATTTAGAAATTAGAATTTTATCTAACTTGATTTAATAACATTTTCACCTTCAATTTAAAATTTTCATTTAAATATTTAGTAGATTCTTAAATGAAATTGGTGCAATCAACCCTACTAATGTGCAGGTTAGAAAAAATTACAGAATCAGTGAATTAATAGCAAGTTATATTATTTGTATTATGCAAGAAATTGGAATTTCTATGATTGCTTTAATAATACTGGTACCTAATAATAAATTATCCGGAAGTTTTATCGGTGAGAAATCGTTTGTAGTTGATTTGTTTCGGTTATTTCACAAAAATTAATGTTTATCTTATAAGATTA
Organism: Cantharis lateralis; assembly: GCA_963170105.1. NCBI lineage: Eukaryota > Metazoa > Arthropoda > Insecta > Coleoptera > Cantharidae > Cantharis > Cantharis lateralis. The sequence continues at coordinate 24,544,499 of OY720629.1, forward strand.
ATATTATACTAAAAATAAAAAACAGATGTTTGCAATGACTTCTAATCAATTTAGAAAAAACCGTGATCTGAGTGGTCAGCGTTTCTACCGGAATTAGTCAGCTGCTAATTTTTGGCTACGTTTGTGCAGAACATCGATCTAAATAGAGCACAAAAAAAATCTCGGAGATGCGAGATGTGCGACGAAGAAAACCTAATAAATAAAGTTACTCCAGAAGGAACAAATTTATTGAAATAAGACACTAAAGATTTTAATTAAAGAAAAGTAATGGTTACTCAAAATATTAAATTGAAAGTGTTGCAGTTATTTACTAAGAACACTCGACTGCTCGAGAGCGGCTATTGGTTTTCCAGTTGTACATCTTGGATCAATGAAGAAACTAAAAAGTTTATGGAAAACTTTGTTGTTTCTTTCATTTTAGATTTGAAATTCTATAATTTGAGGTCTGCCTAATGGTTTGTGCTATTTTCTTTTTTTATGATTCTAGCGATTGGCTTAGAAATTATTCACCTTCATTTACATTATATGTTTAGTTTATATTTTGGTTCATATAAACCTATATCTAAAACCTGCTGCTCTGTAAAAATATTAATTATTATCCTGAACATAATTAATAACTAGATACTCTCGATAAGTCGAACGATATGCTGCTCAGAATAATGCAAAATGTTCAACTTGTAAATTATTCGAACAATAAATTATTATTTCTAGTTCTAATAATTACCGAGTTAAATTAAAATTAAGCTAAATACAAAATAAAATTACCCTGCATGAATACAGGCCCAAAAGCTGTAAGCCTTCTAAAACGAAAGAATGTGATAATCATAAAGAAAAAATATACCGTTTATTCCGTAATTTATTATTTTGTGAAATAACCTAAACTAGAATACCGACTTATGCTCTTTAGACGATAATAAAATTGATTATATATTTCAATAGATAAAAATTTTAATTTGGCATATTGCTTGTGGAGCTCAATGTACCATTCGTAATAATGAAATTAAAGTAAATTGTTAACCACATTATGAGAACTGCATTTCCGGTATTTATAATATAAGTAAATTGTATTATTGTGTTGAATGTGATTATTTTAATAAATAAATTAAAAGGTAGAAAAATTAATGTATTATATTAATATGTTTCAGTTACAAAGGACATAATCAGGATGTCGTTAAGGCTCTTGAACATCCGAAGGCTCCTAAGGTAAGAGAAATTCGATCAATATCGAGCTTCCCCACTGTATGTGTATATACATTAGTGATGTGGGGTGCGGCCGGCGGCGGCGGCGCAGACGTTGCCATGGCGGCGGTTGAGTAAGGGGTTGTTCATCTCCCCCTCGACACAGTCAGTGCCCGTGCCGCGAGTCGCCTCTATGTCTCGGTTTAGCTGTGATATTGTCCTGTCACAGCAGTACTTAGTTGAAGCTACTGCTGCCTCGGGACATGACCATAGCTTGACCAATCTTCTCCATGAAAAGTGTGTGTGGGTATATTTTAGTTGAAATGTGAAAAAATGACGGAAACAAACATTCAACATAAGTTCCACGACATTTAACTTTTAAGTGTCTGTGGTGAAAGCATGAAGCTTCTTTCCGTTTTTCTATCATTCACTGTACGCAAATATTAATTAAATTAGTAGTATTATGTAGTTATTGAATTATATGTAGACGCCCACATAAAAAACACATCAATGGTGTTGTATCTAAACTTTTCAATTGATTCTATTACTAGTTGTAGTTTGCTAGATGTAAGAATATTATTTGTAATAATGTATATCGAATGCATTGTAGAATTCCTCAACCCTTAAAAACTGCACCTTTTGCACATACTAGATATAAAATTGTGTAATAAAAATGCTTTACTCGTTAATTATTTGTAGTTATCATTGCACCTGATTCTCTGTGTTTAGCAACATTTCTCTTCTAGCGATATTTTTAATCGAAAAGAATTGCTAATCGAGTAACAACAAATTTCTTTTGTATTAAAGAAAGAGGGAGTGACGGCCGGTCAATACGTTGTATTCCTAAATGTTCACAAATACGCCGCCGCGGCGCCGTCGTTATTACAGCGAAGCCCTCTTTCGGAGTTGAGCAAAACTAACATAGGTTCTTCGTTTAAACGACCAAAACGATGACGTAAACGAACTAAAACAACACCGTCAAAAACGAGAGGGGTAGCTGGCCCCAACCATTGATTCGCATATCTGTTCGGTTTGTTTGAATTATTAATAGCTTTTCAGGGGACGAAGCTGAAAAGATGAATTAAAACTTATATCGCAAAAATAAAAACGATACACAAATTATTGTAATATAATATAAATAAATTCTGCCCGTAAATATGTAATATTGCTTCTTGCTGTATCAATAATGCAGTTCCCAAAATCAATACATAAACTTTTATTAACAAGGCGCCAACATTTTTATGCAAATTTCACGATTATTTAAATTTTAAACACGATATGGTTTAAAAAAATTTCCATACAACTACCATTCGACCGGCATTTTTTTAAAAGTTTTCAATGTGCTACATAATATTTATTTATAAAATCTACCGAAAGGTCTTCAAGACATTAGCATTTCTATCATAATAATATAAAATTATATGCGTTGATTAAAAAGGGCTTCGAAGCTGTTAAATAACATAATAAAAATATTATTATGTATCCCAGTCCGCAGATATTTAAAAAAGCAAATCCATATATGTTATCATATTATTTAATACATACTTAAAAATTATCTATTTAAATTAACAACAAGGAAAAATCAATATTGAATTAAATTGAGTGAGTCCCTACTAAACGTACCGGTACGACTATTCCAGTATTATTATAAAAACAATTTTTAATGTTATTCCTACATAATTACTGTGTTGAATAATTTAATTTCAAAATTTAAAAGTTTTTAAAACAACACACTTTTTAGTATAATTTGAAAACAATTTGTATGAAAATAACAACCGTGTACGATAGTATACATTTAAAATTTCACACAAAAGTTTGTAAATTTGTTTTAGGAATTTCAATGTTTCTGACAAATTGATTTTGCCAGCAAATCAATCAAAATGTCTGATAATGGACTTACTCTCATCAAAATTTTACGCCACATTGTTTAAAAATAGGAAAGTTGCTTTGAATTTCAAAAAGTAGAATTTTGTAAAATAAAATACTTTGCGATTTCAATTATATTATAAATTTACACCTCAAAAATTGATCATATCATTTTAATAGCATTGTTAGTAGATCATTAATTATTTTCATCTGAACTAATTTAACAAAATATATTATGTATGTACTATTAATTATTTACAGTCACCAAATAATGTATTGCCGAACAAAATATACAGGGGTACGTTTGAAAACTATCCACCTTATCCACTCGTGAACTACACAAAATATTGAAAAATTGTAAGAGAAGATTTTCTGTTTTAGGTTTTCAAAAATAAAATCAAATTAGGATTTTAATTTGAGGTGTCACAGAGAATAGTGTCTAAAGTGTTTCATGTTGGAGCAGTTCTTTACCCTCGCCAAAAAAGCATTTTTTCCATATTTCGTGTAGTTCACGAGAAATTTAAGTTAATCGTTTTCAAATATACTTCCTGTGTAGTGGTACACTACTACGGTTAAATTTTTGCACTTTGTAAAAAACAAAATCTTGTAAATTTGAAACATGATTTATCCTTCCCATATCTAGTGTTCGTTACTGCTGCCTTTTCTTATCTTTTGAATAACTTATAACTGCTCCAAATTTTGTATGGAAAAAATGTAGCACTCGATTTGCGAAAACTTGAATACATATTTTAAACAATGTGTGTAGGTACCTCAATTCAAACAATTCATAATTTATTTTTGTAATATAAATTCCGCGGAAAATTCGATTACGATTACTGAATTTGAAATTTACGTTGTTAATTACAACTAACTAGTTGTAATAAACTGCAATGGTAAAAAATATACCATTTGGTAAAGGCAATTATTTATCTAATCAGCAATAAATATTTACTTAATAAATTACATCAACATGAATGAAAATTTTAATGTAACAAATTTATATCTATTTTAACATTAGCGTTTCCTATTAATAATCGAGTATATTTGACTAATTTGTAATATTAAAATTACTTTGCGTGTTCAAATTTAAAAAAAAAATTAAAAACCACTTAAAAAAATTTTATTTATCAAAAAAATAATTTGGAATTTAGGAAATTTTTATAAATTGCTATATGAACCATTTATGCACGTTCTCACAATTCCTGCTGAAATGTTACCCTTATCTAAGAGATCCTTAACTATTTTTAAGCGGGGGTTTAGTTAAGGTTTTCATAAATCGCTTAAATATGTAGAAAATATATATTTTCATATATTATAGGTATATAGTATATACGAATCTACAAATTTATTTATTGGTAATAACTTTCACAAAATTCCGTCATTTGAAGTTAACCGACAGTTTAAGCGGCTAAATTTTTAGGGTTAAATTTAGGTGTTAATTTAATTAAAAGTTAAACTAATTAAATGAACATTAATAAAACGAATATTTATTAATTATGTTTTAATATTTTGCAGACTCTTCGTCTACGTATATATTATATATTAAAATAAATATTAAAACATAATATTCGTTTTATTAATGTTCATATAATTAGTTTAATTTTAAATTAATTTAATAATATTCTCACTTAAAAAACACGGAAGGACTGGATCCCACCGACAAAGATAGATATAATATTTCAATGCAATATACAACAGCTAAATATGGAATTTCTCGATATTAAGAAAAAGTATTAGTTATAATGCATTAAAAATAACTAAACCAAGAAGGTATATTACAAAATAAATTAATCTAACAATTTAATTTAAAAATTGGTTTTCGTGGTATACAAAAAATTCAAAAAGAATTAATATTTAAAATTATACCTATTCATATTGGTTTAATAAAAAAACATACTTCGGTCTCTCTTTATTACATTGAAATATTATATCTATCTTTGTCGGTGAGAACCTGCCTTTAATTCAGTGGTGCAAAGGAAATAAGTTTCTAAAATTGGTATTCCGTTTTCGTTGGAAAATAATCTTGGATAGTTACTAAGTACAGCTTAAATTTCAAGGTGGTGCAAATGGGCAAAAAAAATCATAAATAGGTATGCTTTCGTATGCTAAAATTTTTGCATAATAAAAATATATTTATAATTCTATTATTTTCGTTTGCACCGTATCATTCATTAGTTGTGAATTAAAATTTAAAGTTTGACATGACCAAGCGTGACCAAGTTGTGGTGCAATTTTATGAGTAAAATTTAATGAAAACATAACAATTGGATAACCTCAACCAGTCATTGTTTATCTAAAATTATAAACGTGTAATTTTAAACCTCACAAAACAATATTCTAATGTTCAAAATTTTAAATTTATCCGCTTTCCTTTGTGTAAATTATGCCCGTACTTATAGTCGATGCTTCGCTCGATCTCGGACTTGAGTCTGACTCAAGCACGAAATCAACCAATCAAAATAAACAATTTTGTACTTAAGTCGTGCTCAAGTTTTGTTTCAGCCAAGCATCGACTATAAGTACGGGCATTAGTCTATTAGAATAATAGCGACGTCCCATTAACTATTTTGGGTAATTGAAAACAACTATAGTTAAATTTAATTAACAGAAGCGGACTGGGCATCAATGTTATCGAGCAAACCCCGGCAGGCCGAGGATAATCATTGTATATTTTAAAATTGACCAGTAGTAAAAAACAGATCGTCTGAAAATCCGGTGGAAAAATATTCCCACTCCGCCCCTATTAAAATGTTATTTGTCACTTCCCCCCATTGGCTGAATCTGTAAGTTCAGCATTTCTTAACCCTTAGGGTCCCAAGATTTTTACATATTATTAGTAACCGTATTTACCAAAATTTTTAGTCCATTTTTTTGTTAATTGAAACGTTTTAAACTTGTTTCTGCGCAGAGATTTACAATAATTAATTTTGAATAAATGTAGTGTCATTATCACTGATTTCCCAAGATGTGCAGCCTGAAATCCGCACAGAGCCAGAACGCTCCCGTAATGACCTAATCTTTTTTGCAAGAATCACTGAAATTATAATAAATTAACACACGCATAATTAAACTACTTTCAGCTGACTTAACGGTTATAAAGTCAAGATTTGTTGTTTTTGTTAAATTAATTGAGTAGGAATATTATTTATGGATATAATATAATTTGTTCGATAACATTTTTAAATGTTGAAAAAATGTTGTGGGTCTTAAAGCATCATTTAATTTTATATGCCCACTAAAATTATTGAAATCCCTTCGTTGCTTGTCTGTGTACAATTGATTCCACTTGAAATGAGATAGGGTTAATACATGATCAAATATGTATAATCAACATCCTCGTGTTGATTTCCTTAAAAAAAGTGTTCTATTTTAGCTTTTCTCTCTGAATTTCGTCAAAACTAGTAAATTATGGATGATAGAATGTATATTTCTTCTGTTTGACCGCTCTCAACCTATCCTTCATTTTACTTATTTTATTCGAACGCAAAACTAAATACAGTAACGGTCATAGAAATGTACTCACTTAAATTTTTTTAATTATTTTACAATTTTCGTAATAAAATCGATAAATTTTTAGGATAATATGTGTCACACGGTTATTTACCGTATATTTAAGCCTACCCAATACAAAAAAGGGCAATTTTTAAAAGGGATGGTGTCAGGAAACGAGGGTTAAAAATATTTATTAAAAAGTGCAATTAAATCATAGAAATATAAAATTAAAAATTTACTTAAAGTCTTTATTTTGCAGGTATTTTACTACTCTACATCTATTGTAGTATTTATGGCCGCTTATAAACCATAAATTTAATATTTAGTAGAACCACCCTTATTTTTTATAACGGTTTTTAGTCGGTTAGGCATTGATTTTACTAAATTTTGTAAAATTTTTTCATTAACGACTTCCTGCCATATCATTTTTTACTAATTTTGCAGTTGGATAATATATTTAGGTGTCCTAATGTTATTTTGTGTTTCATAATGCCCCAAAGCTTTTCAAACGGATTTAAATCCGGGATATACCTGGCCGTTCTATGGTATTAATACCTTTATTTTTGAGAAAACGTTTTACCTATCACACTAATATTGTAAAAATAAATCATTTGCGTATTATACTACTACTTCAATATGTAAAGGTACAAATAAATGAAATACTTACAATTTTTGCTCAATGGCATAGTGCAGAATCGTCCTGGAATATAGAGGAAGAAATTTGGGAATTATGAATTTCGAAATATAGCAGAAAATGTTCTGTTAGAGTGCTTATGTAAACTTTTGCATTTACTATTTCTTTTATGAACACCCAGTACTCCAACTCCATAGTAGAAAATACATCCCCAGACCATTTGTCCGGCCGGGTGCTTCACTGTTATCGTAACGCACTCTGCTTTGCGTTACTAGCTGCTTACCTTCCGACCCAAATAAGCAAAACTTGCTCTCATCGGAGAAAATCACATTTTTCCAGTCATCTTCACTCCAATTTTCATACTTTTTTGCCCATTTTAATCGTTTTAACCGCATTTTCTTCTTTAAGAGGGGCTTCTTCTCTGGTGATCACGCTATTAAATTCACTTCTGGTAATCTCCGCCTCTCGGTTTCAACAATTATTTGTGTTCCAGACGTTTCTCTGATCTCAGTACGAATGTCCACTGCGGTATTAAAAAGATCCCTCAACTCAATTAGCGTAATTTCCATGTCTTCACGTTGTGTCGTTGCTCGTTGTCTACCATTCTCTTCTTTTCGTTCCATACTCCCAGTTTCGCAATATTTTTTAAAAAATTTTGTCACAGTGGATTGACTACATCCTACTTTAGCAGTAATTGCACAAGTCGACCAATTTTCACTACTTCAAGTAAGAATAACTGATTTCTTAGCAACTGTTAATTTATTCATATTTGGCATTATTTTTAATTTCACGTCTTTACACTAAGAAGAAAATACAAAAACCAGAACAATTTGTACCTGAAAGTACAATAAGATATTCTTTAAGCCTTTTGGTGCATAATCGCCTCAAAATTTTATGACTGGATACCATTTTAACCGAGTTTTGTGTAAATTTTATAGTGAGTACATTTCATTGACCGCTACTGTATGTGCATTGAACTTATATTTACTCTTTAAAATTTTGAAACATGGGGAATTTTAAATAATGTAAAATTTCTCAAGAGACCTGTGAGTAGATGTATTAACGATTTATTTTATTAACGACTATTAATTGTACAATAGTAACAATACCATTATTTTCAATATTTAGGTACTTGGCTAATTTTTACTTTTAAAACAAACTGAATGTTGTTTAAACCTTGTAAAGTCAAAGCGAAACTTAAAGACAAGGCGAAAATTTTTATCAAAACGACCTGTCCCACGGTCAAAACGGTTTAACTACATCAATAATATATTCTTTGGCTAGAGATGAAACAAAACGATTTCAGACCAGGGTGAGGATTGCCTGCCCGAGCGGAGCGAGGGCTGGCATCACTTCAAGTCTTAAATCGTGTTTCATCCCGTGCCATACACACTATTTTTCATATTACCTGTAATGAATCTGAGAGTTTCATTAACTAACCTAATCTTCATGAAATATACGAACTTCACTGTTATTAATGTAACAGAGCTGTTATGTAATGTGTTAATGTAATGTGTTTACAATAAATAAATAAAATTCTGACAGGTTTAAAATGAAATCAAAAACTAAGTAAGCGGGCAGAAACTTGACGATTTCTGTCCTAGGGAAGTTCAACAGTCGCGTTGATCTGCAATTGTCGTGTTTCGACTGTCTCAACATGCAATGAAATTCTCAGTTTCATAGCAGGTAATATGAAAAATTATTATCATCAAATTATTGATAAAAATTTTGACCGTGGGACAAGGGTTTAATGAATAATATCAAAGCGGATTTGATTACCGAGTAATAATTTGAAAAATCAATAGTGTATTGTTTAAGCAAAGCAAGTGGGTGGTAAACTTGTACGTCAATATAAGTTGCATTCTGGCTAAAAAAACTTATATAGGGTTTTCCAATAAGAGGTGTTATTTTGATATTCAAAGAAAAATGGATTTTTTTGAGAAAATTGATCGAATTTTTATTTCATTATAAAGAGGAAGGTATGCCGTTAATAATGGAAAAAACATCAGCCAAATGACCACCACGACCACGCTTACAGGACCTTATCCTTTTCATGAAATTTTCTATAACCAAATCGCAAAGTGGCTGCCCTATGTCCTCGATAGCCTCACGAATTCCATCTTTGAGGTCTTGAATCGACGCTGAGCTGTTGGCGTAGATCTTATCTTTCACGTGGCCCCAAAGAAAGAAGTCGCAAGGTGTTAAATCACAAGATCTCGGTGGCCAATTGTGATCAACTTTTCGAGAGATAACACGGTCCGGAAACTTTTCCCGTAAAAGATCAATGCATACAAGTAGAAACTACGCCATTAATAAAAATGGAACGATACACGCTTCAACAACGCATTGAAATTATTAAAATTAAAAACGAAACCATTGATCTTTTACGGGAAAAGTTTCCGGACCGTGTTATCTCTCGAAAAGGTGATCACAATTGGCCACCAAGATCTTGTGATTTAACACCTTGCGACTTCTTCCTTTGGGGCAACGTGAAAAATAAGATCTACGCCAACAGCCCAGAGTCGATTCAAGACCTCAAAGATGGAATTCGTGAGGCTATCGAGGACATATTAGGGCAGCCACTTTGCGATTTGGTTATAGAAAATTTCATGAAAAGGATAAGGTCCTGTAAGCGTGGTCGTGGTGGTCATTTGGCTGATGTTTTTTTCCATTATTAACGGCATACCTTCCTCTTTATAATGAAATAAAAATTCGATCAATTTTCTCAAAAAAATCCATTTTTCTTTGAATATCAAAATAACACCTCTTATTGGAAAACCCTATATCACGATTCATTCTTTAAGCAACCAATAATATTTTATATTTAGGTTTACACCTAATAATTTCCGAATTAATTCTGTCAACTTCAAATGCGATTTGTAATAATTTACAATAAATAATTGTAATTTACAATAAATTTGTAAAATTAATTTGATCTAATTGTGATAACAAAGTATCACATTATTACAACCTTTAACGTTACACAACGTTGCACTTTGTGTAACGTGTTGCGTCTTTAATAACTGGTTACGTAATGAAATTGCATTACGGCACTAGTTTTTAATATTATTATATTGTCAAAGGCAAGAGCAAAGGGGGCAATGGTAGCAATTGCCCCTACCTGCCTCACGACCAAAGCCCTTTATTTCGACCAATTTCAAAATTTGAAATCGTCATAAGGGGCCGTCCATTAATTACGTAAGAGTTGGGGGGGGGGGGTCAAATCTTAAAATATCTAAAAATAATTTTTTTAATAGTCATTTTATAACATTTAATTAGTAGTTCAATTCCGCTCATATTTCTTGTGAATGCTCCAATCCGTGAGTTCTTGAAATAGGGATTTCTATTTTTAAATACGCTTTTTTTTTATTTGATCGGTTAAGAAATTTCAAAAATAATTAAAATTTTTAAAAATTTTGTTTATTTTTTATTAATTTGGCATCAAAGTAGGTAATCAATTAGATATTTCATTATTATATATTTTCACATGTTAATAACTAATACAAGCTATTTATTTCAAATTTAATATAAAAATAAAATCAAATTATTTTTCTTTTTACAACATAAGGTTGGTATCTAATCATTTAATATTTAAAAAAAAAAAATTATTTTTAGAAATATACTATATTTAAGTATACATAAATATGGCGTGCACATCCACACACTGCAGAAATGCTACGAAAATCTGTAAAAATTGACGCATCTTATTATAAAACACTCGGTGTTGATTTTTGATGATTTTGATGAAAAATTTTTTTTTTTTAATAATCTTTACGGAAGATATCTGGAAAATAGGTTAAATCACACTAAAATTGCCCCCCCCCCCCCTTCCTGAACAAAATCCCGTATCCGCTCCTGCTTGAACTTCTGTTATAGACAAACACTATGATAGAATTCGGTATTAGTACGAACTCACACGGTTACCTTTCTCTTCTACAACTGTCGCTTCGAGCGACAAAAAGTCGTTGACGTCTGTACATTTATTAAAAGATAAGCTTTCGTTATGAACGACTGCTGCTAGGGACACTAGCGTAATTCATTAATTTCATATTAAAGGTTTAACAAAAGCAGAAAAAGGAAAGCGTCAGCGTGGTTCAAATCCGCACATTGTCTAAATAATTTTAAATGGCATAAAGGAAGACGTTATATATTAGTAGTAGCCCAGCACATTGGGATCCACAGCTTTGGATCATGCTATTTAGGAATTTTATAATTATGTCAATTCTAGTTTCAATTATAAACATTGGTCACAATGAGACATTGCTTGGGTCATAATGAGATAACAGGATTAAAAGCATAATTTTATATTAAGGTGGCAAATATATAAATTGTTTCAACATTATAAGAACAGATGGCTCTGGCAGCAATTGCATCTTTTATTATGTTGAACTTGAAACTTTCACGTATCAATTTTTTTCGTTTTTGTGGTCGTAGATTACGTATTATTTCATAATAATTTTTAATACTCCAACTCTTCAAATTAAAAATATATTATTAATCAACCAATAGTTTAGTACTGTATGTGGATGTTCACTATAATGCACAGGAGGCATGGAGATATTTTAATATGCAAGTTCTTACAGGCAGCATTTAGCTGACAATACAAAATTAGTGAAAAAACAAGCCTAAAAATTCATTTTTTCACTTTCGGTAACATAATTTTTTGACATGACATGATTTGTCTCATTATAGACCGCTTTCCTTCACCAAATTTCAATACCTGGTTTTGCTTCCAAACCCACTTCAGGAAAACGTTCGTGTGAGTTCGCACTTTATACTTTCCTTCCGATAGCGAATGAAAGTTTGGGTACTATAGTCCATCTGATATAAGCAGTAAGTAGGTGGCAGGTCGTCTGCAAAGTAACATTTACAAAGGCAGAATGGGAAATGATTCGAAAATTTAAAGAAATGTGTGTTGCCTAATGTAGAAGTTTACAAAATAATTTTACAAAACGTATTTTCACAAATTTATTTCAATTTTTTGATAAAATAAATAAAGAAAGGCTGCATAGGAGCTATTTAATTTTAACATTATACATTCTGACATAATACGAAAAATTAAATGTTATCTGTCAACAACACGTAAATTTCAGAAGAGCAAAAGCGGCTAACGTCGTGACAATTTCATTGGCTAGCATTCAAGGTCATCAGTTTAGTACAAATTATTCTCTGCATGCTTAAATAAAATGGACTATAGTTGATGTCGTGGCTTCCAATCAATGTAAAATATAAATTTTAAGTGACACCCAGGCACCGTAAAAAAAATTAAAATGATGTAATATAATTATCTAAAAAATATAATATCTATTATATTGTTTTAATGAGTAGGCTTCCGAGATAAGTACAGAATTTATACTTTTAAGCTAAAATCAATTAATGAGCTTAAAGGCTTTTTGAACGATAGACTAACAAGGAAACGCTACGATCCGTTAAGCATAGGTTTTTATGAAATTGAAAAGTAATTCTTTGATGTAAATTTTTTTTCTTCCGTTTGAAATTTTCCCTCTTTATTCCGTTTTTTTGCATTTTAACTTAATTTTGCGTCGAGTATAAATCAACTAATCAAAGTAAGTCTATTTTTGAATTAAAAGAGATTACCAATCTACATAATGTGAGCTCATTTTTTTAACCTTTAAGAATTCGCTTACGGTTATCTAATTGAAACTGCAAAAAATGAAAAAAACTTCGTTTAATGAGTACTCCAATTAATAGTCTTACAATTTTGTAATATGATAATAGAAAATAGAAATTTGTATATTCATTTAATAAAAATGTGTTATTCGCCGTGCATCGTGCCTGCTCCAAATGGCGTATTATTTATGTTAAAATTGAAAATCCCCAAATACAATCAATATTTCTTACAGTAAATTTCATAATATTAAGTAGATACTACCTACAGATTAATTTATGACACTTTAAATGACAGAAATAAGTGAATTTCTATTGGTTATTTAGTTATTGAATGTATGTAACCAATGAAAATCATCAGTTTTAGTTGGAATAATTTTGTATTACTTGAAATCTAAAAAGATTTAAATAAATATTATGCAATTTAACTGTTAGTTTACAAATATAAATTCCGTATTACAATATTTTTAAAATCATATCAATAGCAGATGATATATTTTATTTATAAAATAAATAACCCTTTTGAAATACCCCCCCCCCCTGTATATTAGTATTAAATCTTATACGTTTAATAGAATAAGGCAAACAATTTTGTATTTAATTACAGAACGATAATACGAAGGGACTCGTAATATAGAAACATGAAACCTGCCCTTTCAGATCAACTGAAAGCTACCAAACGAACCTTGTCACTAGATCCTACATATTTCTATTACGAAAAGTTCATTTGGAATATCTTAGCTGCTTTATTTTTAAGTTTTCAACCAAAGTTGTGCTTCAGCTTAAAGGTCACAATATTTTTTTGTAAATACATTTTTCTTCAGTTGTACCACTAGAAAGTCAATGGATAATTTAAAAAAAAACATTTATTACCTAGAACTAAATGTTTGGTTGTATTATACTGCAGTTTTCAGATTTCAATATGCATTGAATCTCCAGATCTGATATGAGATTTAGAAATGCACGAAGCAGTTAAGTACATCCAAAACAGTTAAATTACACGATAGTATTAATAAATAGTACTTCTCGGCTATGTTTGGGCTTGAATCTGAGTAATATAATTATTACATTGCAATAAAACAACAATAGTGCATAAATGGGTTAACCATCATCGTCAAGAAGTACTAAATATTATCATGTTATACTATAATAAACATTACTCATTAACTTAATAATTCCAATTTAATATGTGTACGGGGTGTTTGCAATATTATAAAAATTTAATGAACAAAAATAATAAATCAATAATTAGATTTTTCTTGGTAAACGAGTATAATAGATATATATCACAAATACTGCAATAAATTGAAAAGGTATTTAACTAAAAATAAGCACGAAATGTGGTACTGATCATTATTGTTAGGCGAATTTTGTATATTATGATAAAGTAGTTATTATTTTAATAACGTAATTTATTCATAAAATTAGAAAAGACATAATTTACTGGGTGTTGCACTAAGAGCTGTAGGATTTAAATTTCGCGCTAATTTCGTTCTGTCAAACTTAGATCGTTTCATTGTTAATTGCTGCCATCTAGGCGCACGGTTCAATACCATGGAAATAAAAAAAACGAGGGCCTAATAGCAGGAATTCGAGATACAAAAATAAAAATGTGGGCATAAAAAAAGTGGAGATCAGCTGCTGTTGGCTTTTATCTCAACTCAGGGTCTTTGAAAAAACTCTGCAACTTCGTATCAATCAATCAGAGAAAGGCTTTTGTTTTCTTCTGGCAGCAACATAACCGCGACTTGCTTTTAAATGGCGCCGAAAACTACTAAGGGTAGAATTAAATTTTTTTGCACATAACTCACAAATTCCTCTTGGAGGAAACACCAACATGTAAAATAAATTCCAACACGCCGTGCTCTCATTGGTTTTTGTTTAGCTTCATTCTGATTGGAGGATTCGTTCCTGCTATTAGGCCCTCGTATAATAAACCTTTATTGCACAAATAATAAATTATGTGCATAGTATTTAAGAACATTAAGTTGCTGAGTAGCTTATATGTCGGTTTGCATCACTTTCATTTAAAATTTACGTTTCCCAAACGAAATTAGTGGCATTTAACGAGTCAAAGATCGCTTAATACTTTAAACATAAGTGGTGCAAAGGGCATTAGTACTTCAATTTTAGATATAACTATTATAATCTCAAATCACAACATAAAGAAGACAATCCATGGCTATGCTTACAGTAAACTATACTTAATATAAACAAGGCTATATTAGTTATATCGACAGTTGAAGTTGCAAGCTACTCAGCCGTTGAGAATCTGAACGCGTTCAATAACTTTATTGCAAAGTTCTCTGGCTGTGTTGTCTCGAAATGCTGAAAACAATATTAACGATGAAAACAAAGCTACATTTATGTGAAAATGTCATTCAAAACTTCACCAAAAGAAGAATATACAAATTTTACATTGAAAGTTTCATACTGTAAAAAAAATTCTGCAACTCTTATTATAACACCGTTTAGGAAAATAAACTGCTATATTTGATATTAGTAGAAATGAGAAAAAAGCGAATTTAAAAAATGCACTGGCTAATTTTGAAACAAAATGAAATATTTCATATTAAACACCCCGTATAATATATTATTTTGAGAAACATGCAGGTGATAATGATTTAAGCTTATTAGATGTAAATGTGCTCAAATTAAATGTCATCTCGACACTAAAAGTACATAAAGAAATAATAAATCGATGGTTAGTAGAGCATATCATTTATCTAAACAAATTCTAAAAGAAAGTAGTTTTTAAACAATAACCACACATAAAACAGACAAAATGTTTAAATATCCAAGTATCCGAACCGCTACGCTACTGGCTTCTATTAATGACGCATATTTTTACCTTCAAACATCGTGGTAGAGTTGTAGATTTCTGTAGTTGCGAGCGATCTTCGTTCATTCTTCTAACGTGGCCATGGCGAAACTGCCTTCTCAAACCATTTACTCCTGCGACACTTCAAGTAAAATCATCATGAGATTTTTAATTTTTTAAAACAGCGTGCAACATTCTACGTAAGGCGGATTAGTGATGCAATCAGGAAATAATAGCAGTGTGAACATGATGGTGACTACTGTTTCGTGAATAGGCAATGATGCGAACACTATTTTAGTAGGTACTATTACAGTAAAAACTCCTATACTAATTTACAGAACAAAATATCACACAAATACCTAAATATATTTTTCATAGATAATTTGTTAACCCCAAAAAAAACGAATACAACACAACGCTACCTAGTTAATTATACATAATAGAACCAAGCATCGTTAATATTGAAAACATAAATCTAATAATTATTAATAAATACATGTAAAATTAATAGTTAAACACATTTAGCACAATTTCTCAAAATATCTACAAAATATATACAGTGAATTATACAACTTCTATCACTTACAATTAATTATAACAGAAAGTGTTTAATGTTGTATATTATTTTTAATGAAATTGTGCACGAATGAGAATAAAAATGATCAAGTACCATAAATATAACCGCCATAAGGTACAGAGAAAAAATATATTGGGTGATAGTAAATTTTACAAACTAAACATTCCACAATAACAAATTATAAATTACATAGGTATTATATTATTATTTGATATAATATTCATGTTAATTAAATTAGTAGATATTTCAACTAACTACCTTTGGTTTATCTATCAAAATGTCAATAAGAGCGTAGTTTTAAAAGCGATACATGAAGCGATACTATAGAAATATTCAAATCGTAATTTTTATCTATATTTATGAAATACTATTCTACCTGAGCCGTAAATCTACATCATAATTATTTTTTAAATAGAAAACAATAATTATTCTAATTCTACGTTCATTATTATATTATTCTATAATTATTATTATGTATGGGCCAAAATAATTTCTATTGCGAATAAACAATAATTGTTTAATATTAATTAATTTACAACGACAAAATTCCATTATTAATTTAATCATAATCAATGCAAGCGAACAATTGGATGCGAAAACAAGCTAAGAAATAAAAATAAATTTCTAGAATAATTACTATAGTAATATATTCCAATTTCAATCTGATCATGATATTACAATAAAATAATAAGTAATTATTATCGATTATAACCGTTCTTCATTAATTATATTAAATTATTATTATAATTCGCAGATTATTACAAAAAATGTAACGATAAACATTTTTTGGCGATTATCATTATCATGCAAAATTAAAATAAATTTTCTATTCAAGTACTAAACTGTTAGTAATAATTACTAAGCTATTATGGGATAGTTAATTAGCATTCACATAAATATTAGAGATCTATCGCTAATATTGGATCTTGGATTGATTCAGCAAGAAGCAACAAGATATCATAAGAGATGACAAATATTTACTTTTATTGATTTTTGCAAAAATGTAAGGGGGGCCAGATTTAGTTCAATTTTTGTTATTGGTGCGCATAGCCGCCACGTGGGGAGTGCATATTTTACTAAAAATTATATCTTGGATTAATATATCAATTCAACTAATCTTTATGTGAATGCTACTTTATGCGATAACTCAACTTTAATAAGAATATTATCTAATAGAACAGGACTATTTAATTGTCGGGTAATAAAATAGTTCAGACGTTATGTTATTTTGAAGATGATACTTGATGACATTGCCACTAAACGTACGCATAATGAATTATATTGAAAGTACTCGGAAAGTTCTAATTTATTATATAAATTAATTTACACCATAGAATATAGAATTAATTTATAATTTTTGGCATACGAATTCTCGATTTTCCATCTCTACAGTGAACAGAAATATTAATAAGCTGTTTAGCAAAAAGAAAGCCCTTTCAACGGGGACTTGACGCTGGCTTGTGACAAGTTGAAAATTTACCCACATCCTTTCTAAAGCAACATTGCTGGCTTTCAATTGTTCCCCATGAGAAAAATTTACTTCCGCTCGGTTAGCGGCAAATATCAACTTTCAATTCTCTATTAAAAACTTGGAAGTTCTACTTTCTTGTAAAAATTCAATTTACAATAATTCCACTTATATTATAAAAACATTAATATTTTCTTTTTGTTTTAGCATATACAAATAAATATGGAATATCCACCAGACTTAGAACTGGCAAGCATTTACAGAGAAATGGAACAGAAAGAAAAAGAATTAAAAACTAAATAAATATATCTATTCCAGTTTAATTCTATTTAAATTTGAAGTACAAGAAACTCTGCTTTTGGTCGATATTACATATTTTAGTTTATAAATTCGTAAGAGAGAAAAGGTAAAAAAATGTAAACTACGTTTATGTGGATGGTTTCAACCACGTCGATGAATCTCGGAGCCAAGTTTGCTTTTTCAGGAAGACGAATTTCAAATGCAATGAGTTTTCAAGTGAGTTGAAATGAGCGGCAGAAATGCAGTAATTATAGTCTTGTAACTCCAATGTTAATGGTAGTTCATAAATTTCATGTAATATCGAACCTATTTTTAAATTAAAAGGTATTACGAATTATAAAAACAAAAAATTATTTATTATAAAAGATATAAGAACCTTGGCAGGTGAAATATAAAAAGGTTAAATAAATTAGTTTAAAACCCACATTATTTCAATGTTAATTAGATATTATAACATATTACTTATGTATATAAGTACCTACAGTAGAATTTGCCCATTATTTTACATTACATTATGTATAATGTGTATTAAAGATGATACCCAAAACCCCGTTTTTATTTAAATTTTTTACAAATTGTTTCCGAAAAAATAACTTATTTCTTAGTTAATTTTAAAATGTGCCAGGTAATTCCCGAAACCCTATAAAATTATCACTTAGAATTTTCTATTTTAACTCCAATTTCACATTACAATGGCTTCGCTTTAGCTACGAAACCTTATATTGCAACAAAATTCTTTGGGATTATGGAGGTAATGCAATAAACAAATAATAGTGTTTCATGTTTCTTAAAATATTCGAGAATTAAAAAAATTAATTATTGAAATAAAAATTACCCTGCAACAATTTAAACCGTCGCGTCGCCCTCAGTTTACAAATTTAGAACAGAAAACGTGGAAAATATTAAATTTGCACCCGAAAGTAAAACTTTTAAATCTGTTTAGTACTTTTGTTTCAAGACAAATGTTTATTTATTATGTACCCTGTTTTATGAAATTATGTTTTTCATTGGCATAAAATCCATAACAAAAGTAAATCTACACTTATGAAGAAATATTTATGAAGTTTTTCCAATTTAATAAATGCTTGTTTTGCAAATGAAATTTTAAAATGAAGTAGCGAACATTATAATTTAATATTCACTTTAATGAAAAAATTACTTAATTTCATGCAAATTTTCAAATATGAATGTATCTAGTATTTAAATAAAAACAAGAGCGGGAGGTGCAAAACATTTCAATTTAATATTGTAAGAGAACAAAAATAACAAATGTGACAAACAATAAAGCAAGTTCACTCAAACATTCCACAAAAATTGCAAAAAAGATAAAAATGTATATAGATCTCCACCAATTAAATAATCTCTTTGTCATTATTAAATACCAAAAGGGTAATTAACATAATGTATTAATATAAAATATTCTAATGATGCAAAATAAAATATTTCTTATAGTAACGATAAAAATCTTGACGAATTCAAATTTGGAAATTTGATTCATAGTGGCAATCTGAAGAAAATGTCAATTTTGTGAAGAAAAATTTCGAGCCGCGTAGCTCGAAATATTTTTTTAAATTCAATTTTACTAAGTTAATATACAATTTTGTATTTGTTTCTTTCTGAAAATGTAGTTTTTGTAATGTTTTTAATAGTTCCTAGGAAAATTGCAAGTGAAATATTGACATCATTATCTGACTTAACTGGTAATGCTTTTTGATTTTTTACGGAAAAACGGTAGACTCAACGATGAAAAGTGAAGAGATCGAATATTTAAGAGAATAAAATCATAAACATGCACAAGAAAGCTTAATATTTTCCGATAAGTAATGAAAAAAATATTTTAAAGATTGCATGAATTATTTTTCAAAACGCTAGCATTACAAGAAATTTTTTTCAATTGTTCAATTAATGTTGTCATATTAAAATGAAATTTAAAATTACGTATGTTTGTAAAGAATGCAATTGAGAATGGTTCATTTTCGAATGCCCTTAACGGCTCATTAAGATAAAAATGTGCTAACTGGAACTTTTCTGTAGAAAATCTTAGGTCCTAAAAAATTGCTTACTTGCAGCAAAATTGACATTTTCTTTCGATTTCCACTAGGAACCTAATTTCCAAAGCTGAATGTGGCACAATTTTTGTTATTGGAAATCCTTTATTTTACCGGACTACATACTACATTTTGGATTAAGTTAGAAAATTTTGATATTCCTGCGAGTTAGTAACCTGACGCCAACTAGCGGAGAGTATGGGACTTCGTTAGGGAATTACGTTTTTAAATTATTGTTGTAAACCAGAAACCAATCTTAGCAGATTTAATCTCATGTTCTGTGTAATAATAATAATCGTTAATTCGAGTCACAAAATATAAATGTGGGCTTAAAACAATTGAGATTAGCTGCTGTTGGTTTTCATCTCAACTGAGTACCTTGAAAAAACTCTGGTACTTCGTATCAATCGATCAGAGGAATGCTTTTGATTTCTTCAGGCAGCAACATAACCGCGACTTGCTTTTAAATGTTGCCGAAAAATACTAAGGGTTGAATTAAATTATGTCCCACAAAACTGACAATTTCTTCCTGGAGACTACAAATATTATTGTAACTGTTAATCAGACAGCTGTATACAAGTATCAAATTAAATTTAATTTTCCATTTTTGTGAGCCATTATTAATAAATTAAATAAAAATTGAAAAATTTGAGTCAGTATAAATTCAGTCATTGACGCCAGAAAACTTTCTATGGGTGGAGAAAGACATTTTGGCAATTACAAATAGTAGATATTGTGGTTATGGAGCAGTGATGATAAGTTATAACTTATAAGACTATAATAAACCTTCCTTCCTGCAAAACCAACTCAAACTCCACTAATGCCCGCCTTCCACTGAGAGCGGGAAATAGCTGAGCGGAACGGAGTAAAATAGTTATCGCCTTCCAGTACGAAAGAGATTCACAGAAGAGTGGTATTTGCCTTCTATTGTCATAGGACTTAGCGGAGTGATCTAGACGACAAATGAGATGGGTCAGATGGCCTAGTGTTTTGCCATCCATTATCAGCGAGCGTAGTGGAGTGAGCTAGGCGACAGAAGAGTCAAAAAAGATATGATAAACCCAATATTATAGTCAAAGCGGATAGATTCTCTTTATTTTTCGTTTTTAAGAAATTTTTCACTGCTAGAGTTGGTTTGTTCAAATATTAGTTTAAATTAATTTGGTACCAACCTAAAAATATTTAATACGCAAACATAAGGTAAACTTAAAATCTTTTCGAAAGTTCATACTGAAAATTTTTCGAAACATGCAACGTAACATGCGTAACAAAGTAACTGAAAATATACACGCAACAAAACAAAAGTGAACTGGAAACAAAACGGAGTCCATTCAAAACTAGCGCTCGATACCATGACATAGCAGACTCCGTTTAACTCGCTCAGTCCGCTCCGCTCACTTCTTTATCAGTGGAATCACTTCTATGAAATTTGTATGCTGTAAGTCAAAATAAGTCCGTTGAAAATCCTCTTAAGTCAGAGACCACGTAAACCGAGACCGTACGGAGTCCGCTCTGCTCGCAATGGAAGGCGGACATTAGGCCGCACACACTTGTGCCAGCGAAGTGGCATTCAGGTCATAAGCGTGGCCCAGCCAGAAGGTATATTAAAAAATATTATCTATTATAAAAATTGACAGCTTCATAAACTTTTTTTTGTAAGTTTTATAAACTTTATAATTTCAGGTTTACAAATCCTTAATTTGATTAAGTGCTTGTGCACATGTACGTAAGACATAAGACGTACACAAGTCTTAAAAATATAAATAAATGTTATGAAGAACCGCATAATATTAAAATTTTACACTACGTAGAATGTTCTTTTGCATATCAGCGACGGCGCCAGGGGGGGGGGGGCGTGCCCACCCTGTTGCTTGGAGTGCCCCACCAAGTGCCCACCCAAAATTTATACAAAATTTTAATAATATATGGTAAACCGAAAATATTTTTACAATTTTTGTTTAATTTATAAATTTTGTGTGCCCACCCTAAATATATTGGGCCCAATTTGTGCCCACCCATTTTAAAAATGCTGGCGCCGCCGCTGTTGCATATATCAAAATAACACCAATATTATACAACATTTTCATTAAGGTCTTATTTCTATTTGTAATTATTATGTTTTGTGTATTTCTTACGTTTTATGTACATTGAGAACAAGCACTAATAATTTACAATTATTTAGAGTAAACCCTAATATTTTTTATATAATTTTTTGCAAGTAATTTCAACATTTATCATGATTCAAAATTCCTGTATTTAGGAACCTAAATTATAAGACTAAATTATTACAAAAAATTAGCTTAATCATAACTAATAACAGCAACATTACAACAAACAATTTAAAACTTACTCTCTAAACATGAATTAGTGAAAAATTCACTAATTGCGTAAGTGAAAAATAATTCACTTAATAATTATTGGTTTTCACAATAAATTAGTGAAATTCACTAATTATTCTAGACTTTTGATTTCCACTAAATAATTAGTTATTATCACTAATAAATTAGTAAAAATTTCCACTAATTGGTTAAGGGAAGTTATTTTCACTTTGTAATTAGTGATTTTAAAAATTAATCAGTGAAACTTCATTAATTTCTTAAGTGGCTGAGATTTACACCAATTGATTAGTTGTTTTAACTAATTCCATAGTGAGATTTTCACTTATTATCTCAGTGAAGCTATAATTCACTTAATAATTCATATTTTTTACAACAAATTAGTAAAATTTTTACTAATAGTAAAATTAAAGATTTTTGCATTTAGTACAAGTTCCATTATGATATCTTTTCAGGATCGTACAGGCATTCCGTAAATAAATTCATATTTTGAGTACAAATTGCGGCTAAAGTAATTTTTTTAGAATTTATTTTTATAAACAAATATTATCTAAAATATGTAGTTCTACAAGAATGTTATAATAAATAAATACACTGTATTACAATTTTTTTGCACAAAATCTAAACCTACCGAACAGCCTTAAGTTTAAATACATTTAATTAAAAAACTTTTAATTTTGTTTTGTTTTCTGGGACAAAAAAAAATAGAAAAGTGCAAAATAAAAAAGATTATGTATAACACGTATTGCATTTGGCAAACAAATTTAAATAAGTAAGCTAGCTAGGTCAGTGGTAAGAGCGGTGGATTTCGGAACATTCAAATCGTCGATCATGGGTTCGAGCCTCGAGGAAAGCGGTAAGTGAAAAAAAAAATGGTAAGTTAATTTTCAGATTTACAAGTAATGTTCGTGTGTTACAACATATCCAAACACAGGTAATTTAATTTTTTAACAAAATTTAAATAATATATAGATATAATAAATTTTCACTAATTGCGTAAGTGAAAAATAATTCACTTAATAATTTATTGGTTTAGAAGCGAAATAGTGAAATTCTAAATCACTTATAAATCAGTGCAATCTCATAATTCACTAATTCATATTGTGAGTATTCACTTATTCAAGGTGGCACGATTGGAGCTTAGGCAAAAAGTGAATATGCACTTGTAATTAGTGAAAATTCACTTATTCATGTTTAGAGAGTACTACTCGTGTTTACAAAAAAATTCGTCCATATAAAACCTAATCGATTCCACACGTACACAAAAAAAACAAAACTAACAAATTTAAACTAACTTCTTCCAAAAAATAATTTCAGACAACTTTCCAATCTATTTCAAATCTAGGTATGTCACGGTTAATTATATAGATAGGTACTTATTAAACAATACAAAAACCAAATTTTACTATTCTGCTAGTTACAGTACTTATACCTAGGGGGTCGTCCTTAAGCCAACTTGGGGGATTTTTCCCTTAAATTGCACGGGGGTTTTTTAGGGGGGGCGTTTAGGAGTTAAAATGTATTGGGGGTTTGTAGGGGTTAAAATAGTACATGCGCTAAGGTAATAAAGTGATTCTGTTTTGGATGGAGGGTAAAGGTTTGTTTGCACGAGGCGTAGCCGAGAGAAAGAATTACCGTCAGACCAAAAAATTCATTTTATTCCCGAGGTGCATATATTGTTTCTTGCAATTCCGAGAGGCAAAGTAGGAACGTCGTCAATTACGAAACTCAAAGCAAAAATTTAAATTTTTTCAATAATGCACGTGCTCGATAGTACTACAAAGTAGCATTTGGCACTAGTAGTATTACCAACTACTACCAAAAAGTACTAGAACGGTTCAGTTACATTTGTACGTTTGAAGTGACAAGGCGTATCGTGAGCGGGAACCTCGAAATTGCCGAAGAATCACAAAGATCGCTTTGGCAGAATTTTTGCCAACAAAATCGAGGAAGGTTTACCAATACCAGTATGACGGTTTCGTACAGTGGTTCAAGAAGGAATTGGTCGATTGTTTCACCGAAGACGTGTGTTTGGCTTTTATTTACGAAAAGGCTAAAACGTTGAAGTCGTCGACACATGGTTGCAGTATTCGATGGTAAGGGCTAAGGGCCGTGACTGAATTAGAAAAGAAGATTGACATCGGCAATTTTCACAAGTTATCCGTTTTTATGAAGCGGAAAAACGAAGGATATGTGCCGAAAAAACCGCGTAACCTCTGACCACGCGATAAAAGATTTTAAAAGAGGCGCCTCGCGAGAATTTTTTGTTAGCTAAAGTAAATGTAAAAAATGTAATTAAAAAATTCAACTTGAAAAAAGTAAAAAATGAGAATTAAATTGATAATAAATCTGGCGATTTCTTTTTTACCCGGCCTTAACTTCTTTTTTGTCCTAGGGTAAGAAAGTTCCACTTTACACCCGCAAATCGGGATGTAAAGTTACCTTTCTTTAAATATAATACATTACAAATGAAGTAGATTTATATTTCTGAACCTTTCTTTTCTTTCCAGCATACTTTTATAAGTGTGTGGAAAAATACTACTTTTCCACTTTGAATATCACAAAGTGAGACTTTTCCAAACATACTTAGAAAAAATGGGTTTATGTATTTCTCAAATCTCATAAAATTTAAATAATCTTTGGGGAAAAATATTTAAGGTTTGTATCTATTGGGATTATTTGAAAATTTAAAAAAACCTTAAAATAATTAATTATTGTGAATTGAGGTATAACAGAAAACGCAGCTGTATGTTTGTGACTTGCATGTTTTCAACACTAGACGAATTAAAACTAACCAATTTTTTGACAAGCAATTTTGTGTTTGCGAGGCGAAGCTAGCGTAGGCTATAAAATTAGTGATAATATATTTTATGTGCAATTAAATATTGTTTCGGTAAATAACAGTATAATTAGAAGCAAAAGCTCACACTAAAATATTAAAACAAAATTAGTGAAATCAAGCAATAAATTCTACTATTGTTTTACGAATATTTTTCTCGATGCAGGATCAGCTTCGTCTATATATACTATAGCAAATGTGGATTCAAATGTACCTATATTTTGACTGGCTCGTATTTTAACTGACCTATGACCGATAGGGCTCTCGGCTATCGACACTAGCAAGAACATGTTAGCAAGTGAATATGCTACAGATGAAGAAGTAGATCTTCATTGGCTGGCCAATAATTCAAACAACTATCTGACATGCAGGGACGTACTTAAGATTCAATATCGAATAATAAATTATAAATTTCAACTGACTTGCGTCCACAATTTTATATTAGGAATTGATCTCGTTTGTCCCAAATTGCCGAATAGAAGTGTCCTATTAAGATATCTAAACTAAAGGCAACCTCTAGGATTGATTAAAAGAGTGTTAAAAATATAGTTAACTGCGAGTTATATGGTCATTTTTAAGTTATCGAAGTCGTTTGGAAAATGGTAAGTTTTATTTATAATTTTTATTCGGCATGATCGTGTAAAATCGTGAACGAATTTAGAATTATTGGTTGTCCAGTAAACTACTTTGTAATTTTTAACTCTCTCTAAAATGCGCAATCTACCAGTTCATAGAAACTATTTAAATTTATCTCCCCCACCCCCCTTTTCTAGAAAAAAATATTGTTTATTTTTTAAGAATACCGTGTATATTAATACATTGTACTTCTATCAGTAGATTTCGATATAAGATTATACGAGTAGAAACTTTATCTAGTAAAAATATAATTATCACCCTTTAGTTTGCTGGCCTGCGATATGTCCCAGACTCGTTTCAAAACGGTTTGCTATAAATGGAATAATAACACTTTGGTTGCAAGAAGAGTTGACTCGGGTCAGAGTAATTACATTTTTAGGTTTATCAAAAATTGGATATCAAAATACATTATTGTGTTGGGAAAAAATTTATATCTTGTAATGCACATAATAATAATGTAGTATTGTAATAACTTCGTAGCATATCAGAAAAGGTAAAACTCCAAATTCTAGCAAAACTAGAAATGCAGCTACGCCCTTACTGAATTAACACGGAGTTAGGTCAGGTTGCAAGTTTGTAATACAATGGCAACCAGCTTATTATAATTATTTAATCCAAGTTTGACCGTAAAATAAGATTTCCAAACTATGCATATCTATTATATTGCATTGTTAGGAATAGAAGCTATTTGCTATTTTCACTAGAGTAATTTTCATTCGACAACTTGGTAAATATCTTCTATTATTTTGACGTTTGATATTGGGTATCGTTCATTTCTAATTATAAATTTTTCACCCTTCAAAAAATGAAATCGCAAATGTTTTAACCCATTAATTACCACAGCACCCGTATGAGTACAGGTAAAAGTAAATCCATGGGTAGGAATGGGTTAAACTGAAACCTTCACAAAAATGTCAATAAGACTTCTATTAACAGTTAAATATTTGGTTTCTTACGTAAATATAAACAATTAAAAATTTAAAAATTTAAAAATTTGCGGCACCCATATGAGAATTATTTGAGAACCACTGGTCTAGATCAGCCCTGAGCAAATAGCGGCCCGGCAAGTATTTTTATGCGGTTCGCGATATTATATAATATATATATAATTAAACAAAATTGAAGGGAATGAAAATTGCAACAACAAATTGCTGTGAAAACAACTTTTATATGACAAAACGTCTTCGTATTGTACAATTTACTTGGCTAACATAACAGCGTCCGAGTACTTTTACAGGTAACTGTTTCTCGAATTTAAAAAAAGTACTATTCATATTATATTAGACATGATAATAGTCGTAAACTAGGCTAGAAAATTGAGAAGGTTAGGTGCCATTTGAGAAATCGATATGGAATGATTCTATAAACATAGTCGTGATTTGTGATGACTAACATATTGTAATTATGAAAACATTTACAGATAACTACAGATTACCTAAAAGAAATATGCAGAATATAATCAGGAACGATGATAATATTTTGTCCTACCGTTGTATTCTGGCAAATAAATAATAAAATACCTAGAATATCAAATCAAAACAAAGAGATAACCAATGTATTTTTCAAGGCCTGGCAACAATTGAGAATAGGCGCCTAACGAAGGGTTAAGAGGATATTGTAGAAGGTAGGTCGATTAGTAGTAGATTTCAATTCACAAGGGTTAAGAATAGTGGAAAGGAATTCAAAATTTCGTTGTTGTATACCACTTTGGAGAAGTTCTAGAAATTTCAAGTATTTTGAATATTTAAAAGATATTTGCTTAATTAGTATACTAGAGCGTGTTATAACAAAAAATATTAATCGAGAATTTAAAAGCGGTGGAAAAATGAAACAATGTCCATTATACTCTTAAGTGTAGAAAAATTCACACAATCACGCGGATTTTATAAAATAAAGTAGGTATTTATAAATAGACAAATGAAAATCGAATACAAAAAGCTCAATTTTCGTAACTGCAAAATAATGTTGATAAAGTTAGCCTAAATTACCATCGATAACGACTTTTAATTTCGTCATAAAACACGCAAGAATCTATTGGACAAAGCATCTTGAAATAAACCTGATTTTACAAACAAAGAATTATTACGAGTTGCCTGCAAGAGACAAGGGTGAAAATTGACCCTATTTTTTTTTACGTAACGGTAAGTGTAGATTTGGATTCCATTAAAAGATGACAAAATGAGTAATTGGGAATAAATTGCGCATAATAATTAATCAATTTCTAAAATTCTAAAGCAACACCACCTATTCATATACAGTTCCTACCTTAGATATAATTATAATCTACATAAAAGAGTGCAACATTTAAATATAAATGCTCTTACGAACAAGAAGAAGGATATCAAGTTTGAAACAATTTTTCGTCCAAGGTAACGTGCATAAATACAGAAAAATAATACTGGGTAGAGGTAGGTATAGGTAGATGTTCTGAAGCAGGTAAACTAAAAGACATAATACAACTTTTGCTGGAGCACAGAAGGTTGGGTATCTGGATTAGAGAGAAACGGTTCGGGTACAGTCTGCACATAACAATGGTTTTTGCAGATGCATGAGTTACGAACTTGGAAAGTTTTAGCATAGCTATATCAACGTTGGTTATAAAGACAAATAAATAATAAAATCTAATGCTTGCTATAATATTATGGTAGTTAATATTAAATGTACATACGCAAATTAATAATAAATAAAAATGTAAACAAAATAATCATGCATGCAGCATACATCAACGAACGGTTTTATTTTACACCGGCTGCAGCTGACAAAAATAGCCCTTAAATTAACGCTCGTAAAATTAGAATTGCATAAAATATAACTTACCCTGTTGTTCCTACAGTTGGTATAGGCAACATTACCGGTGGTGGTATGTTGTATGAAAAAATTTTAGGCGGATTTTCAAATAACATGATGAAAATAAATAATAACTAAAACAAGATGCAATAATAACTACTAGAATGCGAATTCACCCTCGCCGGTTGGTAAACGACTGACTGCAGCTGTGTGACTCGCCACTTCGCCAGCCCTTCAACTAGGCAGCCGGCTGCGGCTCTACCCGACCCACCACACTAAGCTCTCTATTTTCGCTTATTCTCGTTGTACCTACTTCTTATTTACATATTACGTAGCGCAAACACAAATCGCACATACACGCCAATCAATTGGTCAAATTTTCACATCAAAAGCATACGACAAGAAGAAAGAACGCCAGCTGATATAAATAAACTATAAACAAAGAATATACCGGCAAGTAGACGTACGAGGCCAATGCATCGCAGTTCAAGGTTAGAAGCTTCACTCCCACCGTCCGTCGTCAAGAAATACATAGTACACACAACCGCAAATAATGAGATAGTCGTCGAAGGTACATGCATTCTAATAATTAATTTTAAATACGATTACGGACTTCTAAATCACAACAAATCGGCATTAAAGGTTTCCTCAATGCAAATCAATTTAACAACCATTAAGAGATAACGATAAGATAAGTCGTAAGTGTCAACGCGTGCTACTCGTAAATTTTCAATCGTATTTATTAAAAAAAAAATTGGGTAGCATTGCGCATAGGTAAACCCCCAATAAATACTACGAAACAGACCACCAAAAATCGAACCAGCAATCGCACGGTCGCATCGCCTGCTCGTGAGTAATCAAAAGAATATCCAATCTTTTCTAACCAAGCGCGGCAACTAGAAATTTTATTTTGTAATTGTTCTTATTTTGTAAAAATTTAAATTTGTTACACCTCTTAATATGCAAACTTAGGGCAAGACGAAGAACCAGAGTCGGTTACAAGTTTTTGTGAGTTTTCCTAGTTACCAATCACCATATACCAACATAATCTAGTTTAAAGCAGAATTTTGGCGTGTAACTTCTTATTTAGTCGTTAATTGTGTTTGCATTAAAAGTGATAAAAGTTTTGCTATTCGTTATCATTAACAATGATCCCACTCAATTTTAAGACGTTCTTAAACTTTATAAAGTCTATAAAATTTAAAATCAAATCAGAAGAGTATCAGATAAAATTATAGTGCGATTTAAAAAAAGTAATATCAAAGCGGACTTGTTGTGGAAAAGCTATCAGAGCCCCCCCCCCCCCCCATGGTACAATTTATAATAACCACAAGTTGTATTACAATAATCTACTGAGTTTCTAACGAATAGTTGATAGTAGTTTATGTGATAAGTGTAGAAAGTAAGTCATTACCGCACGCGGGTGCAAGCGTCGGTAAGTACAAAAATGACGCGTTTCTACATGTGTATCATGAAAACTTTTAAACTAGTGCGTGAAGTGCCTCGTTATGTAACTCATTTGTTTGTTAGCTTAAAATTAAAGCAATAAATTGCCAATAAAAGTTATAATCGAGGTTTGTTTATTATTTAACCAATCGAAAGTAAATTCTAAGAGCAGAACAGTAACTAGTTACTTTTTACTTAAGTTATTTTTTTAGTCACGGTAATTGAAACTGAACTTTTTTTAAGAATGACTTAAATTTTTAGTAACTTAAGTCACGTTAAGTAATCGAGTTAGTAACTAACGATTTTATGCCCGTACTTATAGTCGATGCTTCGCTCGATCTCGGACTTGAGTCTGACTCAAGCACGAAATCAACCAATCAAAATAAACAATTTTGTACTTAAGTCGTGCTCAAGTTTTGCTTCAGCCAAGCATCGACTATAAGTAGGGGCATTAGTTATTCTAGTTCCTCCAGCTAACCAACAAATTTTATTGCGTTAATAATCAGTTTCATAACAGTGCTGAAGATTAAGTTTGTCATACTCAAAAGAAGAATTTCAATTTTATCGAACAAAACTAATCGTGAGTTTATGCAAAACTTAACTTAACGTAATTTAATTTAACCGAAAAGATTTTATTCGTGGGTTTGTTGCGTCTCGCCCAAACTCTTCAACGGATTGTTTACAATCTTATAGATTCTGAGATTCTTTTTGAACAAAACATTGCCAGTGGCGCATTTAGAGGGGGGGAAAGGGCAACCTCCCCCCAAGGATAACTCGGATTGTATCCCTGAAGCCCTCCGTGATAAAAATAATGTTTACCGTGAGGTTTTAAAATTTAAATAAGTTTAAATTATTTACCGTTAGCAGCGTTCGCCAATTACAATAGGATTAACAATAATTTCTATATTTCAAGTCCGTGAATTTGTCCGTTGCACCTGACGCGCATGAATGGATTAACGAGAATCCAAAAACAAATCTGGTTTGCCCGTTTTCCCCCTCCATAGGCATATTTTAAATACGTCACTGACGTTGATCACACTTCAGATGAAGATTTGAAGCCGCTAAACAAAAGGAAGAGTCTGTCATAACCGGAATAAAGGTTAGGCGTAAAAATAATTTAGAAGTAACTTAAGTTACATTTTGGTAAAGTACTGTAACTTGAGAAACTTTGCCAGCTCTGCAGTGCAGCTATTTAAATAAATAAAATGAAATTATAAATTCAAATGTGTTTTTAACCGCAGAAGTTATTATTGCTACCCTCGGCATCGCTTTAAAATTAAAAAACATTTTTAAATCACCTTTCCAAACATAAACAATTTGCAATATTCTATTTTCTCAGCTCTACACCATAATACTGTTTATGCTTGTGTATTTGTGGCATTGCTTCATATCGAAATCTTCATTTGATTGTATCTAGACTAGGAACGGGATAATATCTCATTAATATACTAAATTTAATATGGATAACAGATGTTATATTAATTACATACTATGCAAAAATGATAATAACAAATACTTGTTAATTTTAACTGGCAGAATATGAATTATATTATATTGAGAGCGTAATCTCTGAAACTGTCATAAAAGTATGAAATAAAAATCCAAAACTAATCCAAAATATTTAACGAAAAAAAAACTAATGTTCTATAACCATGGCTTAGGTAGTAGGTATGAAATATAAACTAAATTATGAACAATAATTTTAAATGAAAAGAAAAAATAATGCCAAGAAAATTACGAATATTTTATTTGATCAAATATGAATCTATAAATTACAAAATTCAAAATTTACACCTTACAACTAGTTTGTATGATAAAAAAGGTTGATCAGAACTATAAAAACTAAATATTTTCCCAAAAAAGCTACTTCGATGATTATCCCAGTGTTAAAAATAGCACCTACGAGTATACTCGTATCTACATAATGTAATTTTCAATATTAACAATAAAACATAATATTATAAAGACAATACATATGGGTAAAGCAGGGATTAAGCTCCCGATTACTGGGGTCTATTCCGAAATCTCATTTCCGTCAACAAAAATCTTAAAATAATATATTGGATGTCAAGATTTCAGTTGTTGGAATTATAAAAATTACTAATCAATCAATCTATGTGTAAAACTACCAGTCTTATGCATAGTCAAAAAAGTGGCTACTAATTAGCATCTAAGCAGGTTACATAGATTTAAGAGACAGTTTCGTTGCTTGGTAGCCATGTAAAATTTAAAATGATGATAGTTAGTGGCCAACATTTTGAGTATGCATATAACTTGTAGATTTTCATTAACTGAAAAAGAGCAGTTATAAGTTTGATATAATGTTCATCTGTCTGTGCTCTGTGGCTTCATAATATTTCAACTAAAGGTCGAATTTTGATGCAATTTTTTAATTTATAGAGCAGTTTGTCGAGAAGGTTCTTATTTATATGCCGTCACACTAAACCTTCTGTTTATCTTCAAGAAAGTAAAAGAAGTTTGTTTTCTATGTATAAAGCTCAATTCCGTTTTCCCTTTATACAGTAAGAAACATAAGTATTACTAGTCGAGGAGGAGAATAAAAAAATGTATATAAAAATCGAGGCGTCGCGTCGCTCTGCGGAGCCACAGGGGCGCCCAATTATTTTTACATTTTCTATTCAATGTCGTAAGATATGGCATCTAAGAGAGTTGGTGTAGAACTAGAACTTTAAAAAAAGTCATGGGAAAACCTTAGTTCAAAAAGAGAGTTGCAACTTGGAAAAGTTTAAAAGCCACTGACATAGTTGTAATGTGATGATAATTATTTGGTACATTATAGGCTTCATAGAAAAAAAGTTGGCAAACTTTAACTATCGTAGTTGGCAAACTGAGAATTGCTCCCCCCCCTGAAAAATTTTGCTTGGGACCGTTATTTATAAATAGTTTACACCAAAATGACATCAGCTTCACCCCCCCCCCCCCGGGGGGGACGGCACGTTCATGCGCAAGGGGAGACACCATTTCTCCCAAGGCGCATGTTTACAGCCACAGACCAGGTAATGGTAACCCCATTCCCCTGGCGGCAAGCCATGCTCGAGGACGTGACTCAAGTATTCCTTAAGGTCAAAGGGGGGGGCGCCGAAGAGTCGGCAACGGCTCTAATCGGTGTCGACTCCAGGCCCCCCCCCCAAATGACCCAGGAAGTGGGAAGATGGACGCGCCGCGCGGCGCGCCCGGCGTGAGGGCCTCCTCTCGGAGCGATTGATTCTCCTTCGACAACGGACTGGACCTCGTCTCGCCCTTACCAAGCCTCGCACCTCTGAAGACGAACGATAAAGTTACGGCTAGTTTTTCATCTTCTTAGGCAAATTTAAATTCTTCTGCCGCTGGGTCCCGCCATGTTTTTTGGACCCATTCCGCATGCCATGATTCGCATTGTCAGCGACTTTCGCGATGGGGATCACGTACCCCCATCACATCTAAATCTGTCGACAGTCTTGATACGGCTCTAATCGTATCTAAAGTCGGCAGATCCCCCGGCGGACGGTTGTGTGCAAATCCCTCAACCCGATGCCATATCTAGGCGATCTCCGCCGGTCATTTTAAGGAAGTGTGGGCTCAGCCCGGTATTCCATAATGTCAATTTACGATTCCGACGATTCCGACATCAGCTTCCTTTAGCCTAGCCCAGTGGTAGGTACTTACAAAAGAATGTAATACAAAATTAATTATTATAAAAAAACTGTGGTTCGGTTTTGGTGGAATAATAAGATGAAATATAATCTAAAGCAATAAAAAAAATTATTGTAGAAGGTTTGAATCTTCTTTAATCAAAACTTTAACCTTTTAATTAATAAGTTTAATTCCAATGTTAAAAAATCGGAAAATACACATCCTTTCAGTTTATTACCGTTTAGTACCTAGTTACTCCACCTATTGACTTAAATGTTCATTCGAATTCGAAAATACAAAAATGTTTAAATATTTTGCAATTAACGAAATAATACAGATTGCCATATTATTCTATTATAATATCTTCTAGTACGTGAAGAATTAAAAGATGAATTCGATGATGTACGATTGTACGAAAATCGATTGAAAGAAAAATATTTTTTATTTATTGGTAGTGACCCTGCTGCGTTCGATCTGACACTTTTTTCACTTCGAAGCGCTAGCAAATACTTTTTGCCCGTTCGGTTTGACACTTTTAAAAGAAAATGGTAAAATTGTACATAAACTTGAATATAAATTTGAAACGTGTTGGGTTAAATTTGTTTACACGTTTGATAAAAATTAATAAAACACCACACCATTCGATTTGAAAGCGCTTACAAACGCTTTTTTCCAAACCCAACGTAAAATTTCCACGCTTTTACGACCAGCTTATAATTTTTAAAGTTTGGTGAACACCAGACCAAAACGTAATCATTTTAAAAAGTGAAAATAATCTTAAAAATATCTAATTCAAATTTTGACAGTAATAGAGAAATAATTATTTTTTTATAGCAGTTGTTAAAGTGCGGTTTGTTCGACTAAAAAGAGTACAAGAAAGGACACTTTACGCAACAGTAGATAAAGTAGCATTTTATCAGCTTAAGTTTTTTTTTTTATCAAATTTCAAAGTATGTTAGATTTATTGTAAAATATAAACTGCCAAATAATAATTTCATTTGTAAATAGGATTTCTTATATCCTTTTTCTTTGACATCTTCTACTAAAGAAAAAATTGAAATTTAATTATCGATTTGCAAAAAATAATTCTTTCGTGACTTCATAGCTCGTGAATTGAGATTTTTCACTCGTCGATAAAACAGAATTAAAATTTTTAAATAATGTAGAGACTTTTAGTAAATAGAAAACTGCGGTGGACCGCGAAGTTGGTAATATTTTGGTGACAAAATCAATGATGAAATTTGTATAATTTAATAACTTACTTTATGTCTGAAAAAATGCACATTATTAGATGTACTCTAATAATAAATGTTAAAGAACAAAGTAAATTTATTACTAAGAGCGGTACATACTATTTCTAAATCTTGAAAGAACACACGACAGAGATATTTGATGACAAATTTGATTCCATCTAACACCACCACCACATAAAAATTAAATTCCATTTTATCATATATTTATTATGCGAAATAGATTGTACAGTGATTTTTATTTTTATAAGGGTTTAAATTTTTGACAACACTGTTTCAATGTGACACGTCATGACGTGTATTGTTTCAAGATTTATAAGCAGTAGGAGGTAAGAAGAATTTTTGAATTACAAGAACTAGTAAATTTAGTGATATTTTTAATGTTTGAATATATAGGCAACTTATGCTACACCTTGAAAGTTGAGGTTATGTTACTAATTTTTAGCGTTAAAATTTTGATTTCTTTCGTATTTAATCTATAAAATTAAAAAGTGAAGTGATAGAAGCCCAAAAAAATATTATTTTATTTTAATTGTCCGACAACTGCGTGTTTGTATAAAAACGACCATTTTTCCGGCAGTAGTCAATATAAAAATTGTCAATTTAAAAATAAACATGTTGCCCCGAATAAAACAAGTTATTTTTCTTTAAACATATAGAAAATGATTATTTATTTTAATTAACATTACTTTGACTGCGAGAAACAAGAGGCAATAATATTTTCATAAAAATCAAAAACGAAATGTACCTATCTACTACAATCAATTTAATAAAAATGTTATTAAGCTGAAAACTGATGATTATTGTTGATACTAACTGCAATTTTAATTTACAACAGTGGTATTTCAAGTGAAAATATTAAACAATGCAGAAAAATTAGAAAACATTAAAAATTTTGATTACCTAAAAGGTTTCAACCACAAAGGTGGGTTATTGAGAGTGCTTGTTCGAAGAACAATTTTACCGCATTCGAATGATCGACTTCAAAAGGTTTACAAAGCTTACGGTCCTATGGTGGACATAGACACTAGGTAGTTCGAAATATTAGTTCAACATAAATTTGTATTAATCTGGTCAGTTAATAAGAAATTGAAAAGGTAAATCGAAAATATGAAAATTTGAATGGCGTGTGTCAACAGGTTGCTACTCTTTTAATACAGTCAGTTGCAGGTTGCCTATTCCTCCGGTGCGAGACTCCATTAAATGATTAAGGACAGCTCAAATTTTACAATAAGCCATTTAAAAAAAACAAATTATGATTGTAATATAGGTAAAATACAATTAGAATTATACGAACTTTTAAAATAATACCCGATTATAGGATTCACCCATCCGAGTATCGTTATCGGGGAGTTAAGTCAGCAACAGTCTGTTAAGCTGAATCTTTGGTCTGTTGCTTGTCCAACTTTTGGTTGAAAATGGCGAATACTTCAATTAGTGACGTATATTTAATTTTGTATTATGTATTAAGTATCTACAATTACCTACAAGATAACTTTCAATTTTGAAGTACCTATATTAAATTAAGTATACAAAATACATTTTTGTATTGTGCTAGCCACATCGCCTTTACGATGTTCCAAACGTCTCGAATAAAAATAGATATTTCCCACAATATTGAAATTAATATAATATTCTGAGATGGTTAAACATAAATTTCTATTTTATGCTATATTCAAAAAAGTAAATAAATTTTTTTTTTCGAATTTGCATAAAGATGTGTTTCAAAATTGTGGGAAACTATAACAATTTATTATAATATATTAAAATGTTTGAAACATTTTGGAAATAAAAGCAATATAAAATACTATGATCAACACTAACACATTTTGTTGACTTTTGCGTCTTATATCGAATTATACAATTATGTGAATTCCCATTCAAATCAAATATAACCGTGATATAAATATTACACTAATCTAATATTCGTTTCTCGTGGCACAAACTTCCTACCATATAGTTTTTTCAATTGTTAAGAAATATGAGACACGCTATGCTGGTTCAAGTTGATTCCGAAAGACTAATATTATTTAGAAAAGGGTTCAGTTACCATACCACTCTGACCTAGAGCCAGTCGATCCAGACATCTAAGTGAGAGCAGTTGCTTTCCATGTTCTGATGAAAACAGATATATACATTGAAACTCAAATGCCATAACAAATTCCGTGAAAAGCGGTTAAATTGTCGACTACAGTCGCCTGGTACTAGGGATGTGTGATCGATTTAAGTTTCAAAAAGCAAAAAATTTAAAATCATTTTTAAACTGCAGATACATTATCATGATAATGTGAAGTTAGCGTGTTAGTAGCTTAACTTTTGACAACTGCAGTGATGTATTATGATAATATTAACGCGCGGTACCATCGTGTACCATATATAAAGATTATGGGAATTCAAAATGGTTTAAAAGAGATATCGAACTTGTTCCATGACAATCTAGTCAAATTATATTATATGTATGTTTTTAAGGTAACTTAGCAATTATTAGTATTTAAAACTATAATATTGTCCAAATAAGCAATAGTAGATATTATTAAATTTTAAGAAATAATGCAGCGACTGCGCATCAACTAAATCAATACATCATTAAGTATTAATATTATTATAATATACTATAAAATAATGAATCAATCAACAAGCTTCCAAATTTTATATTATGCCAAAAATACCGATCGATGTAGGTTTCACTCGGAAGTGAGAAACATCACAACTACCGAGTGCTGTCATCTTGTTTGTATAAGCATTTTTCATGCATCAAAGAGGCCGACACCAATACATGCGTCACCTACCGGCAAAATTTTAAACACAAAACTAATTCAAATACAATAAATAAACTAAACTACAAAATGAGAGCGTAATCTAAATCTTACAAATTGGTGATAGATACTTGATTAAGAAAAAAATTCCATTGAAATGATATTAATAATAATATTAGACTACACACAAATATGTGAACGGTTACCATTGTTATTAAATTATGTAAAGAATAAAAACGATTAATCAAAAAAAGTTTGTAAGTATTGGAAATAATTTTTATAATACTTGTACCTACACTTGTGCATTCCAGGATAGACCAGAAGGATCAGTTGCGCCCGCATTCAAAGTGTAACCGAGCCACACTTGATCTTGTTTATCGTAACTGAAACAAAAAATCTAAAATTATTAAAAACCGTCAATCAAACCCATTTTTTTAAAATAGGTTTATTTCAACTTTTCATTTTTTTGAAAATTTACAAACATTACTTCTATAGTAAGTGCTATTAGAAATTAAGAGTATTATTTATAATAAATCTAATAAAAACATCAGTTTTTCTGAAATCGTTAAAAAACTTGACTCGCTGTCATTCAAAATGTCAAACTTCAATTTGAATTTTTTAGTGAAAGTTGTTATAGTCAAAGTATTGAATTCAGTTATTCATTATAATAACTAGGTATTACTACAATGACCATTTTTTCTAGTTCAGTTGTAATGCTTAGTTCACTTCAATTGCCTAGTTATTATATTAAATAACGATATATTAACATCCTAACGCCAATAAAATAAATTGGTTTACTTTAGTGCTTAGGCATTAAAGTAAGAATAATGCTGATTAATTTTTATTATTTTGTTGGAAAAAAAAGTAACAAATTTTATTTGTATTATAATAGGTATTTTATCTGCAATAAATGTTAAACTTTTCCGTCTCCGTGCATCCGTCAATCCAACAAAGCCTCTCACATTATCTCATTATGTAACAATATCGTAAGGTATACAGGTATTATTAATAAAAAACATATTATGATTATCTAGTATCTTCAGATTGGAAATTAAACTGCGGATGCGAAGGTCTCTAATTTGATTTTAGCTAGCTAGTTGCTATATACAGAATTATTCACGACATAGCGTGGCTCTATTTTATTAACATAAAGCAACAAACAAAACAATGTAATATAGTATGTAAGTGCTATTCTATGTTCATATAATTTCTTTAACCAAAGTATTTTACTTCGAAGAAATTTAAATGGGATTAATATAAGACTTATTTCAAGTTTTTGGGTCACATCTCGTTTTCTCTTGGTAGTACGATCAAAATACATAGTAAGAAAACTAAATGAAAGCTGGAAAAATTAGTTTAAAATTATTTAGTTATCAGTATGCAAGTATTTTCTTGCATTAATGAAGGTATATTTTAAAATAAGTGTTCTGTTTGATTCAAGCTTTGAAGCTGTATGTATCCTATCGTTTCAAAAATTACAATTAAATCAGCTACTAAAAAGTGAATATAACGTTATTCGAAAAAGAAAACTGACAATGATCTATTATTAAACAGTTGAAATATATCTGAACTCAACCTTGCGTGAAACTCAAGTTAAACTAGCAGAAAAATGTGTCAATGTGAGCATTACGGCCATAAAAAGACATTTAGAAAATTTAAATATCAAATGACATAATACCCAGAACAAACTGTTATTCTTACAAAAACATACGAGAGAAACGCAAGACATGAACTACGGAAAATATCACACGAGATTGGATCAACGTAGTTCATGAATCGTCGTTTTGGGTATCGATATCTAGACAAAAAGCATGGTCTGATATTGCTAGACGACAATGGTCCAAATCAAAATATCAGCTTATTGGGTAGTGATTAGAAAATGGCAGATCGTATTGATGTTCCATTGGCTGCAATCAATTATACAAGGATGTAAGGATAGCACACTTCGATTTGTATATTTTACGTAATTACTTAAATCTGTTCTGGTTGGATTGGGCACACTCGGAAGTTTTTGCTTCTATTTGGAAGTCCTGCCGTATTTTTGTAATCTTTAATATGAATTCTACAAGCGTAGCGAGTGACTTTACATTAGTTCATGTATACCGGGTGTTGACTCGAATAGCCGAACATAGGGAATTAACACGTAAAAACTTATTTATGCAAATTCCTGCTTCCCAAATTATTTTAGAGAAAAAATGAAAGACACAAAAAGAATGCAGAAATATAAACTACGTATGATAAAAGCATTAGATTTCATGTAATCTTTATTTATAGGGTCAAAAAATGCTTTTAAAATTGTTAAAATTTTCATTTATCAGACTAGCCATGCAAGTTTCCAAGGTAATTATTTCGAAATTAAATTGAATTAATTTCATGACCAGTCTGAAAAATGAAAATTTTAACAATTCTAAAATGAATTTTGGACCCTTTTAGTAGAAACTAGATGAAATTCGAAGATAAAAGTCCAAAATTCGTTTAGAATTGTTAAAATTTTCATTTGTCAGACTGGTCATGAAAT
Organism: Cantharis lateralis; assembly: GCA_963170105.1. Lineage (NCBI taxonomy): Eukaryota > Metazoa > Arthropoda > Insecta > Coleoptera > Cantharidae > Cantharis > Cantharis lateralis. The sequence continues at coordinate 24,584,713 of OY720629.1, forward strand.
AAATTCAATTTAATTTCGAAATAACTACCTTGGAAACTTACATGGCCAGTCTGATAAATGAAAATTTTAACAATTTTAAAAGCAGTTTTTGACCCTATAAGTAAAGATTAAATGAAATCTAATGCTTTTATCATACGTAGTTTATATTTCTGCATTCTTTTTGTGTCTTTCATTTTTTCTCTAAAATAATTTGGGAAGCAGGAATTTGCATAAATAAGTTTTTACGTGTTAATTCCCTATGTTCGGCTATTCGAGTCAACACCCGGTATAAAATTATGTGAAAAGTTGAATGGTCAAAATTGGACTTGTGATATTGTACGACCCACGAGATGTAAACAGGGGCGGTCATTTAGAGAGAAGACAGGCAACTACCTCAGTGGCTTAAAAATAATAATTTAAAAGATGTTGCCATGCCATGCCATTTGGCGATAAATTATTAAAAAGAATTAGTTATAATCCATATAAAGTGATTTCATTTCTTTTTTCAATAGGAAGCAAGTAATTGAAAATCTAGGCAACATTTGCCGATGCCAATTGTGTCGAAATGGGTGGTTTTGGTAAGGTAAGACTGCTTTCGACTTTTAAGCGAGACTAACAAATAACAACAAAAGGTATTTTATCGATTTACAAGATACACTTAATATTTCAGTCAGCACGATTTACGTGACATCATTACCAAATCGGCGGGAATTTAAATAACTATTCAATAATAATACACATTACGATGTATTTGCACATGCTTATAAAATTTTTTTAGGTACATTGCCATAGGCAATTGATAAATGATATTTTTATTCTATAAGTTTCAAAATCTAATATAATTTTAAATAATTTACAATTTACGTATTATTTTAATATATCTAAACACGCCAGCACATGATCAAGATTTTGCGGTATATTTTCAAGTAGGTTTCATAATTTATGTCAGGTAAAATTATTCCTAACTCGTCAAAACCTAACCGATTAGCTAATCTTGAAGTTTTATTACATAATTGCAATGCGTTAATTATTTCAAAAATCATCATAATATAGTACACATAATAATTATTATAATCTAAATTATGTTAACTTTCACTGATGTAATTAACACCACAGAAAAGAGTTAATGTGAACTATGTATTTACAGGGTTATTTAAATTTTAAAAGCACACTTGCACTTTTTATTAATCTGATTATTTAAGATTTATTGTTACACCTCACGGGTCGTTACAAAGGTAATATAGTGCTTAACGTTGTAGTGACATTAATAAATTAATTTTCATAGGTATTATTAATAAGACCCCAAGTTTGAAAGTCAATTAATTGACAAGGAAAACTCACTTTGTACTCGTTATTTCATTGATTTATAGTATTAATAAGCAAGTGGTAGCTAACAATATTACGATTATCTCAGTTAATTATTATATTATCAAATCAAAACGGGATTATAAGAATATACTGTGGATATCGACTTTTATTCAATTTTCATCTGCACTTAGTAATAATTATTTCTAAGTTGTGAATTTAATGATAGGTATAATTTTTTTTTAATTTTCTTTAAATATTTCTATTTTTTTACTATTCATTTTAATACTAACTCTAATGTTGCATTTCTAAACGTCAGAATTTTACGTTACTGCAGTATCAAGTATCAAGAAAATTTTAATGGTATTTTCTATAAACAACATTTTCTCTTTTTATACCTTCATAACACTGGAATCATCTGCTAAAAATATTTATAATCGATTAATTTACATTTCATTCAATAAACAACTATAGGTATATCTTTCATTTAAATGTTGCCTTTAAAGCATGCCATTCGTGTCAATTGACAGCAGGAAAATGAAAAACGGCCCCACTGGGATAATATAATTCCAAAACTATTTTCGTTTAAGAGCATACCAAGGATTTTATCATATTATAGAATTGCATCAATCAAATCAATTTATAAACCGACAAATACAGGTGAAACTAAACTAAAAAAAAAGAGTCGGCGACCAACAATTTGTTTTTATACCGATCGACCAAGCAATAAGAAAAACATCGAATTCCTTTCATAACTTTATATTTTTATTGAATAAGTTTGAAACGGTGTATACATTAGCACTTACGAAAAATGATAGAAAATGCCGTAAGGAGCTTACTGACTAAATACTTTAAAAAATCGAAAATATTAGGAAATAAGCGGACAAAACATTGTTCTAAATATAAAAATGTCGATGACCTTATCACAGAAGGAAAACTAGAGCAATTTTCAAAAGAGAGGATTCAGTCATTCGTAACAATTTCAAGAAAAATCCCTTACGTACGCTTGGTAACGCTAAGAAAAGCTCGATAAAAAAGTTACTCATGTTTCAAAATTTCCTATAAAAACTCGCCTTATCAAAAAAATGGACTCGGGCCAAGTTAATTTAAATTTCACGGATTTTAATATTTAATTCTGCAAATGTGTTTAGCCGAAAGTATGCCCTCTACGTTCTTGTTTTACATTATTTACACATACACGTATGGAGATTATTCGCAATTTAAATTTTCTTTTATAGGATAATTGTCCGTGTTTTAACGTATTAAAAGTCAACGTGTCTAGATTCTAAGCTTCGTACAAATTTTCTAACGTGAACTCTGAAAATGTGGAAACTCGGAAAGAAAAGTTGAAAATTTTGTATTATCTGAATGACCACGCTGCGATGGACAATTAATTAGGCGCTATATCCAAACCAAATCGTATAGTAGCCGTAAGAATAATATGAGCAACAACTCATTTTGATCTTACAAATACATATACAGTAGAGTCTCGCTATTTGGATAGTACTACTGTATTATTATAATTAATATATTAATGGTCTTCATTTTCTACAACTATTGACATTTTAATCGAACGCCTACTCAGCTAACCAGTTAGAAATTGTGTAGCAATTATTGTTGTCCTACTTTAATGCTTGAAAGATTATTATGATTTATATTTTAATAATAATATATAATACACAGATCCAAATGAAGTAGGCACCGATGTTGATTTCATTATTATTTAATTTGCAGAAAGGATTGAATTGCCAAGCTGGTAAATTTTTCAGAATGGTTATAAAAGCATATAAAAATGAAAACAATAGAACTAGTAGACTAGTACATGTTTTTCCATAAATATAATAATTTAACTTCCTGTTTTATACAAGACCTCATGTATTATTTTATTTGTAGGAAAAATAAGATTCTGGAATAAGTAAAATTTTACCCCCCATATCCTCAATCATCTTCTTTCTTCTTCCAAAAACACAAAAAATTGGTTTAACGTATACTAAATTTTAAACTATTAGTATTAAAGGAGCGACAGATCTTTAAAGCACTCTTAAATAAACTCATTTCCTCTTTCACACTTCAAAAGTTAACCGACAATCTCGACGCATGTTTCTGTCTCTTTTTTTGTGTATGAAAATACTTTCGTACTAATTTTAAATTTAGATTTTTTGATTTATTTTAAATTTTTTAATAATTGAGTTGATATGAATTAATAGCTCCATGCTGTGCATTTTGCAGTGGTAGCTATTCATATTTGTACTTCAAACAAAATTTACTTTGATTATAATCTTTGAAAAAATTATTTACTTATGCAGGTATGAATATGTAATATAAAAAAGCACAAATAAATTATTTATGGAATCACGAAATGTATGCCAGAAAATAATAATTCGTTTAACGTAAAAAAAATTAAAATTATAAATATGTAAAATTTACCGCATTTGCTTACTAATTAAATCTACAAAAATGTAAAACCACGAACAACAAACGCGTTTATTTACAATAAAAACCACCGTCGATAATAATTAAATCAGAAAATTTGCACTGCCGAGCGGTAAATACGTTAATTCTATACAATAATTGAATAAATAATATTTCATGTTCACTATTGAATTTTTTTTTGCAATTATCGAATTTTTATTGAAATATTTATGATATTAAATATTTAGATGCTGAGAGTTATCATAAACCTATTATTAAAAAATTTTCAGCTAGTATTAATTTATTGGATAATTAACTTGGCCTGACTGGGTTGGCTCACTAACAAAATTTTAAGAAATAAATAGGCATGTGTTATGAATGAAACACTTCATAAGTAAACAAAAATAGTAAAAATATAGGTGAAGAAATTATATCCTCAAGCCTCACCCAGATATACAACATACCTATCTTCACTCTCTTGGAATATATTCGTTTAACTAATTTTCACGAATTCAAATATTTGAACTAATCTTGATTAAATTGATTATTTAGAAATATTATAAGTGTTTTATTTAAGGAGTGGATAATAAAAGCTAGATACTTTTGCGGCACAAGTGGTAAATGAGTGCCGTAATTCATTCGAGAGAATAATCGGTATCATACAAGAGTTGAATGACGATTGTTCATATTTTAAAAATTATTATTCGACACTTCAAAAGAATACGTCATATTTATAGTGATTGGCTAACTACTGCAATTGTTCACGCCTTCAAGGTTCATTACTCTATAGTCTCTACGATGCATGAAGTAATGAATTATTAGATTAATGACTACTACATATTACTTTATAAGAAGCGCAAAGTACATAAACGTTCTATACGTTTATCATATACATAGGTAAAAATATAATATATAGGTATACCTACTTTTGACATTTGTAATACAATTATTGGTAGAACTTGCTTTTTAATTTTTTTCCAAGCAGTGCCGTAGTGAGGACTGAGGAGCGCTTATATTGGATTATAAATTTAAAAATATTTCAAGGTTTGTTGCACATGTCAAATTATTTTTTCAAGTTTTGAAAAATCTTAACAAGAATAAACCTTAAAAGTCTGTCGTAAAAATGATTGATTATTATTAGTGATTCAAATTTAATTTAATATTTCATACCTCTTGCCCTCGGAATAGATGCTACACACCTATCTTAAAAAAATATCAAATAACAATATAAAAAAAAAGAATTATTAAAATATTAAAATTGATTGAAAAACTGCAATGCCTAATATTCATGTTCTTGAAACGATGTTCTGTATGCGTCAGGACTTCTTAAAAATAGCTTCTTACATGTCATTTCTACGTTAGCACGAGCTTAATATAGCTGCCTGGTTTAATTTAAGAAAAACATTTCATACACATGCTCAGATTTTTTTTTTTGAATTTCTATATTGAAACTTTATAATTACTTCAATATGTCGTTCCGATAAACATTTAGTATAAAGAAAATAATATTTAAAACAGAAGTTGAACGTGGTTTAATTTAAAAACAGCTTAGCTGAATTTATGCCCTTTAAACAACCATATGTTGTTTCATTAATATTTTATTACTATTGTGAGCTTAAGTTGTTTTTAATAATAAAATAAATAAACAAATAATAATTTAAAAAAAAATTTATATAATATTATAGGATATACTAAGTTATTCTTAAACACTTGCGATTATCGAATTATTATCGATTATATCTATTACCTTTTCAACTCAAATTGGTATAGTAGCCTATTTTAAATTGAGATCAATCAATAAATAAATAAGTATAGTTAAATGAATGTAATCTATTTCTAAATAATAGATAATCTTCCCAATATAGCATTAACCACAAAACACATAAACGGGTAGCGTCGTCTTCAGCAAAAGATGTAAATGAAAGGTATCAGCCAAATAATAAATTCAAAGTAATCTTACCGGATGACATGTTTCGAGGTTATTCACGTTTTTATCCATAAATTTCATCTCCCCAGATCCGTATTGGTAAACGAAAATACAAATCAATTTTATCAGATATACATTTTCGTATATATTCGTATACTATTTATAAAGGTATTTTTCAAATATAAATATTTATTATAATCAGTATCAGAGCTAGTTTCTTTTAACCCTTTAACGCGCGAGATTATCTGCTGGAAATTTGATTTTGAATGCTTTGGAATCGAATATTTAAGTCCAAATTTTGGATAAACGTTTGAAATTTCATCTCTTCGCTACGAAAGGTAAAAGACGACATCTACCAAGTACCACATCCAAATATAGTGATTAAAAATAATTTTAGACATGAAAATAATAAGATTTCTGCGCTTATTGCGAAGTAGTGTTACTGTTATACCAGAGAGCGTTTAAGGGTTGCTATTGTATTTTATATAAAACGCATTAAACCAAATAAAAATACAACAAAAAAATATGTCAGAGCCTGTCAAGCTTGGCGTGGTTTACATCTGGATACTTTACTGCCGACAAATACTTTTCCTAAACCTGCTAAGAGTCACGACAGACAGTACCTCTCAAGTGTTGTTGTTCGTGCTGGTGTGGAGATAATTTCAAGTGTAATATTACAAATTTTAATTGTACATTGAAGAAAAATATAATCAAAGAATATAAGCAAATGATTGGATTAAGCGGCGAAATAATGTGGAGTGATGAAAAAACTGCCGGCTGAAAATTAAATTTCATGAGATAATCTCCAACAAAATATAAAAAATTGTTAATTTTAAACCAAAAATTGTAAAATTGAAAACATGTTAAGTGTTAATCTGAATCCGTGTGTTATATTTAACATCTTCGATACAAAGGATTAATATAACAAAAACATAACCTTTCAGGTTTCATAAATCATCAGCTCGAATACAATTTTCGAAGATATGGGATCACTAATATTAAAAATAAAAACTAAAAACTTTTAATAATAGTTTACTATAAAATATCGCAATATTAAACTAGAGAACTGAATAATCAATAATTTCGCCCGCTGATAAAGATTTTCACAAAATTGCTCCAAAATGACATCCACGAAATAGTCATCAAATTTGAGCGGAATTCGCTAGCCTCTCGTTTATCACATTACTTAAAAGCTGCATTGTTCTAAAGTTAAATTCTGCGCGTATAGAGATTTATGTAGGTATTATTCTACTTCATAGCACTAACTTATTGTTAGTAATAATAGGTATAGTCTTTGTAAATGACATAAATAGATAATCTTCTATTATAGTATATTTTCAAGTTTATTAAACTTATAAAATAATAGCTATAATACCTACGTAAAATCAGCAATAATAATTATTCCCTAAGTAATATGTATACTTTAAAACTCATTTTAAAACTTATTTTTCATTTGCAATAACTATTATTTAGATGAAAATGCTTGACGGGGTATGTAAAAAATAGTGTATGTATCTACTGTTTGATAGCACGAGTTCAAACATGATTTGTTCAAGGAAATCAGTCGACTGGGCTTCAGTTCAAATCCTGGTCGAAACGTATAATCTGATTTTATCTCAAGTGAGTTGATCTGCGTGGATGCACTTAAGTGGTTGGCAACGAAAAATCATCCCATGAATAATATATTCCTTTGTAAGGCATATCAGTTGCAGTCAATTTGATTTCTTAACACTATACTTCTGTACCGGCCCGATAGTCGACATCCAGGTACAAGTATCCCGACTCAGTTGACACGGATAAATAAAGGACGAAAACGCGGTTTAAGTGCTGGTTGTCGGTCTGTAAATATCATACATCTACATATAGATGTCGTTCCGAGTATGATCTCAATCGTAATATATTAAATTAAACCTACACAAATACTGAATAGTGTTTGGCTCTTCAAAAAGATAAATATATTTGTAGCGGTTGACCATACCTCATACACGGAAGCACACAAAATTAACAACACCGGAAGACCGTAGCAATTGCGTAAAATTTATTTTATTCAGAAATAAAATAAAATACACTCTAAGTGCTCGAACACAGTGAACGTAAGACATAAGAAATACAAACGCAAACAGAAGCATAATACAGTATCGAATAATATTGAAATTTTAAGTTGCATGATGTGAAATGATTTTTTTCATGATGATTTTCATCATGATTCAATTTTCGATTAAGCTTTTATTTGTATTTCTTATGCTACTTCTTTATGTTTTACGCTCATTGTGAACAAGCACTAATTATAAATTTGTACAAAACATTGTATAATAAAAACATACCATGAACCATAAAAGATGGAATGTTTAGATACGTAAACATAATTAAAAATATAATTTATTTTTTAAATTAATAAAATATCAGTTAAGAATTTTAATATTAGCATTAATTCTTGTCTAATATCGGTTTTAACCCGAAATTTTGAACATCCTTTTGTTAGCATCAATGGAATCACTTAAATTGAGGCGATTTATTATATATTTAGTACCATCAAACAATATTTTGAACAAAAAAAAAACACTTTTTTATGTTGAAGTTTTGCCGAAATAGAAAAGTTTTATAAATAAAATATTCATATCACTTTACTACGTGCTTACTATAAATCTATAAATAAACCATTAAAATTTATTATGTAAAAATTATCCATACAAATTGCACTGTATATTTTAAATATTGTAAAATACTATTTTAATTTAAAAACTAACAGTCTATTAATAGCAATTTCCGCAACAACTGTTAAAAGTTTGGGGGTAAAGAAATTTGGGGAACAAGAGAACCGTCAATAATGAAATTAATTAAAATTTTTCTCGTCAGTTTTGATGAATTTTTTCCATTTTACAGAAATCTTGTATTATTACAGTTAGATAAATTTTGATATTTTCATGGGAAAACTGGGTAAATATAGAAGATTATGGCAAAATTAACGATATATCTCATTGTTTTTGGGGAAGATATTATATTCTTGCAAACAAACCTGGGGTGCGGGTGGGACCCGGTTAAAGAAGGGAATCCATCAAATAAATAAATTTACTATAAAATCACTTTCATAATTGTATAACTTTCAAATGGCGAGCTCTTGCTGAATTTATAATAATGTCGAATATTCCTTTAAATGAGTTCATTCACGAATGTTATTTACTTTAACAAATCAATAATTAACTTTTAACGCAAACATTTTCTTACTGCCAATAACACAATTGTTAGTGCCTAACATTTTGTATAAGTACACGCTTTCTCATGATGTAACAAGTATCCACAAGTTGAGTGACAAATATTTGCCAAATACACCAATCGTGGGAACCAAAGGCTTTAGCTGTAATATCTGTCACAGTGGGTAAGGAGTTTCTCTAAATTAAAATTAATTAAATCATATTCAAGCAAACCACTGTCATAAAACTGGATAACATTGTTCGCCATTTCAATTAATTACAAAAAAAATTTTATTTGCTTTTTACTTGAATGTATAAAATTATTATTCAAAATATAAAAGAAAAATAATGAAAACTAAATAGAATAGAAAAAAAAAATCTTTTTACAAAAATAGGCTAGTGGCCTTGACTGATTTTAAATAGGTATACATTTTCATTAATTTTCAAGCTTTAACGTCAAGTTTTTTTAATGTAAAAGTTGGTTAGTTATTTAAATAGAATTTCTTCTACTTTTCAATCATAGAAGAAAAAATATAACAGAAGTAATTTTCCGAATTTTCTCTAAACAATAGAGGTAGATACCTACCATAAATGAACAAGTTTAAAATATACAAAATAATTTTCAATAAATGAACTATTTTAATATCATTAACTAATACTTTAATATTTCTGTTGACAAAAGTGACAAGATTAATTTAAATTTTTAAACCAATGCAAATTATGAAAATGATTTCATGTTATTATTAAAATATTCATAACAAAAAACTATTATAAAATATATTATAAAGTAGGTATTTATAAGAAAAGCTATACTGCTATTATAAATGAAGACAAAGTAAAAGCTTGGAATAAAATTGTGAGTGTGTTAAATTAATTATTTTACTTATCTGGAGAATAGACAAGTGGATATTATAATAATTATTATTATTCAATGCTTCAAAACCTTAAACAACAAAAAAACCTCCAACACCCTGAAAACAAAAAATATTGAATAACAAAATCTAAAGCTCCAAGACGGTTTCAAATTTAAAATCTGAAATTTATGATTTCGCTCTCAGTTTTCTTTCACACATTGCTCGGAAAAGTTTTAAAGACTCGTATAAATACTCGTATGTAGGTAACTCGTATAATTCGAACATGTATCTGCAAAGATTTCTTGTAACTTCATAGAGAATTCACAGTGAATTGCTTCACATGTGCTTTCGACAAGGAAAATACAAAGAGTTTCATATGTTTTTAATTTATACCACATCTTTAGAGGTCATATTTTCTATTATAGCAACATGCGGAATAAAGAATTGCACTTGCTCTAATTTTTCATGTTAGGAAATTCAATGTCAATGATTTCAAATTACATTTATTTGTTCCAAATACATAATTTATTTTGTTCATTAGTTAATACAGTAAGATTTATTACACCTATGTATATATACAAATATAATATATTATAAGTATTACATAATAGAGAATACATAAGAAATGTGTATAGATTATGATAACCTTAAGCTACTCACAAATGAGTGTCGCACCCCGAGATCCTCGTCAAGTTAATATTTTTGTATATTAACTGAAAAATTAAGGGTTGTCGAAGTCCTTTAATGAAGCTCATTGAAAGGAGGAAAATTTGAGATAGAACAAAATTGTGTTGTCTTAGATTGTTCCATACTGCTTCTGAGTTTTGTTCCAATTTCATAATTTTTCTCATAAATGGAGAACAGTCTCTTATAATACAGCTCAAAGTTTGAGGAAGATTGAAAGAATCAATACCCCTATGTAATTTGGTTTTTCAAAAGTGGTCCTATTTATACCCAAAATATTTAAATTTCAAAATCATATATATAATTATTATATTTGGAGACCGGATTACGTAAAAAAATTGCAATAGCCATTCGTTAAAAAATTACGAATAGGAAATTAGGAATAACCCTGCCACAATTTTATTTCCCGAAGAAACGGGTCTCCGCGGATGTCGTCGTCGCCAAGGTGCCGACCTTTAGCTCAGCAGGGATATAGGTGTTGGGTGGATAGGAAACCCTAGGTTGGGCGCCACCACGTGATAAGAAGGGAGGGGACAACAATTACGATGATCGCCCAAGGAAATCTAACGTGGAATGCCTTCCTTGGGACCCTCTTCTGCCGGTGAATGGTAATCGGTCTTCCTAAGTTATATCACCTACTATTAAAGATTGAAGACCCCGAAATAACAAACCATTTACAACAAAATCAGATTTACTTGGACAAACACATACACTTAAAACCTACAAAAAATTATCGCTATACAAAAGAACCTATAACTAAAATTAACACAAGAAATTGAGATTTTCCTTAATTTTTCGAAGAGGAAGAAGGCTTTTGTATGGTGCAGGCATCGTTGATTAACTTTTGGGAACACTTTCCTCTTAAAAAAACTTGAAACGAGTTTTTCTCAAAACTACGTTTTTACGGTCGGCGGCGGTGAGATCTCCGAAACCACTAAACCGATCTTCATGAAATTTCAACCACATATTGTACTACACATAAACAGCTCTAGCCTGAACTACGATCGAATTTAAATTTTGATTTTTACTATTGTTTTTGGCAAGAAAACAGTGGAAAAAAAACGCATTTTAAATTTTTTTTCTTTAAATGTCTGCGATTTTTTTATTTATTGGTAAAATTTAATATTCGTAGTTCGGACTAGAGCTACACCTATACTGAATGTAAACAATTTTGATTTTGTAATTTCCGATGAGCCATTATCGAGATATCACCGCCGCCAGCGATCTACCTTTTTTTCACGGAGTTACTTTCACTCGTAATTTTGAAGTGAATATTGAAAAAATAACAAAATTTACTATGTACTTCAAGAGTGCATTAGTTAACCTGAATAAACTTTTTATAAATATTTTTAACAATTCCTTCCTAAAACAAATAATGAAAATAGCCTTTTTTTGGCCGCTAAACCCTGTAGTGATCCCTTAATGCTATAATGTTGCAACAGTTTTTTTGTTCAATAAAATTACATTAAATTAGCTTTGATCTAAGAATATAATCTAATAATATAATACGTTAATAAGAATAAGTTCAATTGAAAATTTAATTAATCAGCTAGTTAAAAATTCTTTAAAAACTTCTTTAAAAGAGGTCCTTTTCTTTTAATTAATGACAGTACATTATGAATAATCGTTTATTCGGTCGATTGAATTTATTCCTTAAGTTATCTACACCCTATTTAAAAAAAATTGACAGGGGTTTTTTGGTTTGACTGATTCAAATTCATATAAAAATTATAAAGCATATAAAAAATTCATTTATTTTTCTTTCAAAGCGACACTTATATTTGAATAACATTTCAAATTCTTAGGGTTTTGTTATTTAAATCGTATAACTTTCTTACGTTTTGCAATTGGACTTTTAGAATACACGGGCCTACAGAGAAAAATAAATGAAATCTTTTGTGATATGGAAAGTGTACTTGAAGCTTTGCATTAAAACGTTGCGTTGGCTATAATAAGTAAAAGAAAAAGTTAACAAACAATTTAATTTGTCAAAGATTTTTCGAGTTTTCAGAAATGCTGTAATGCAATTAATAAAAAAATATTTTATGCTTCAACCGTATACACGTATTTAGGGCAAGAGAGTTTGAAATTTCCGCTACTTCTAAATTATGTGAGCCATGGTTCGGATCTCACGTTAAGGTATGGATTCCATTATGTAGGTCAAAATAAAAGAAAATACACCTGGAAATTATAATCAATAGAATGAAAGCAGCATTTATAGAAGAAAATAATGACAAATTGAGCAGCAATCGGGACGATAAACACAAAAAGTTACTAATACACCTATACAAACAAGTAAAACAAAAAAGGCTATCTTTCGAGAACCCTTTTTACTTTTACTGAGAACCCCACAAATCAAACAAGGACAACCTTCTAGTACACCATCAAGATTTATCCCGATCTACTTATTGGAAAGGAAATTGCATGGTAATCTTAATTCCATAATCTCATAATTTCAATTTTACCAAACGTAAACTTTTAGTTCCGACTATATAAATATTTGTAATTATATAAAGTCACAATATTATGCCTCTCTCTTACATATATCTCAAAATAAATTGCACCTCACTCACGTTTATTGCACCCTTAAATTAGATATTCTTCGTACTTGAACCCTCACTGAACCTTCTGTACTTATTCAGTTTGTGTGTTATGAAGGAATTAATTTTTATGTTTTAGATTATGTAACGTGTCAAAATTAGTTTTGATAATTTCATTTCCTTTTCTTCGCCATGACATATTATATGAAAATTTCAGAAGGAATGAACGTATCTATGTGTTCGTCTTTTTTATTTTCTACTTGTTTTAAGTAATTTCATTTTGCTGGATAACGGGTAATTATTAATTTTCTCTACATTTAATTTGTGTTAATACTTTTAGCACCCAGATAGTTGGTAATAGTTCCTTTACACAATAAATCGACTCTTCACTTCTAACTAGTTTTATTTGTATCAACTGGCGTCCACTAGAACATTACTATTTTTCCATTTAGCTGAGATGTGATCTGAGTATTATAAGGACCCAGGGCCGTATACATGGGGTGGTTTTGGGGGTTCAAACCCCCCACATGGGTTGAGTGATAACTGAAAAAACGTACAAAGGAAGTAATAAAAGCTCCAGGTCATTTGTAACAAAGAAGCTATAATTTCTTCTTAGTATTTCCTGATTACAGGAATTAAATTATAATACGGGCATATCAACCTCTTTTTTTAATTCCATAAATCCCCCCCCCCCCATGGGCAATGTCTAACTACGGCCCTGTAAGAACGTAATGAATCCGAATCCACGATGTTTTTCAAACCACGCTATTGAGAACTGCGTTTTAGGTAACATAGCTAGCTAACGCGTATAGATCATCTATGGTTGAGCAGTGTATGGTATAATATCTAATCAAACGTTTGCGGTATAATATCTGGAAATGCAAAAGTACCAAAATTTCTGCTTTCCAATCCATTTTTATCTCTCTGGCTACATTATGACCTTGTTTGATTGTTCCATCTTGTTACCGGAATCTGTCTTTTATAAATAATTTGAATTTACTTATGAAGAAATTTATTTAACTTTCTCAGAAAGTTTGGGCGGGAGATTGTTGAAAAGATAAGATGCCACTTAAAAACGATCCTTGCTAAATTTATGCAGAAAATTAATCTGTGATACGTTCCATGACGAGAAATAATGTGCAATTCTTAAAATAGCGTTAAAGAATTATGTAGAAATGTACATTCATTTTGCATTTTTCTGCAATATTTGGTTTTAGATTAAATAAAATCCTCTAGCTTTCTGAATCATTCATTCATTTGACTCCAAAAGCAACAAGTGCAACATGGATTCTTCTTTTTGACCCAACGTTTACTTTGCAAATAGTTTCAATATATTGAGGAGGATTTTTCTTTGTGCACATTTGATTATTTTGGTTATCTTTCTAACACAATATAAGAAGTAGCTTCAGATAGAGAGAGATTTTTTAAGAAGTTTTCATTCCATGATTTGCATGGTTTGTATATTCATTCATCTAGAAGTTGTTTTAATTCGTCTATAGCTCGACAACAGAAATAAATGGACCATTAAACACATCCCAATGGTAAATTTAGCCTGATTGGAATCTAAAGTTAAATATTTAATGGAACCCTACCCCCACCATGAAGCTCGACGTATGAAAAATTAGTTCAAGTTTCGAAATAATTATAAACATAAAATTTTAAATTTCTTCTTCTTCTTAGAGTGCTTGACCGATTCGATCGTTAGCGACCTTCTTTCTATACAACATAATGTTTCTATACAACAAATAAGTGTTGTGCGTCAGATGTTATCGCATACATAAGAGATGTTATTATATACATAAGGGACCTACTGCTTAACGTGAGCTCCGAACCACGGAAGTGAAATACACTTCATTTAGAAGGCTTTTCTTAGGAGATTACACTTCGGTGGTTTCCCGTTGCCTTCCGAGGGGAGACGGTCGTAAATAAAGTTTCGACCTCACCCGGAATCGAATCGGGTATAGTATGGCATCTGCAGTCACGCACTTAACCGCCGAGCCTACGACCGTCTCTGTATTTTGTATTTTAAATTTACAAAATTTATATTAATAATTTAAAACAAAAGTTAAAATGCAGTTGTGATCGTATGCAGCTATCTTCTATATACTATATTTCATTTGGCCAAAACATAATTGATTAAATTTAATTAGCGATCATCATCTTTCAAGAATTTCAATGTTTTTATTTTATAGAAAGTTAGAAGTTACTGTCTATCTACATAAAAAATAAATTTTTAGTTTAGATTACTATAAGAAAAATTAACTAAATTGAATTAAAACAATGTATAGAGCAGTAAATTACATTAGGAAGCCAATTACTAACCTTTACAAATTAGTCGAATCTAATCTAATTACTAACAGTAAGTTAAAAATTAGTGAAGGGGTTATAATACTAGAAACTTGCATGGTTTTTATAATTAATTATTGTTAACGAATTAACGTAAATTCAATGTTAGCAATATTAGTCTTGATGTTTATTGTTATCTACGATACAATAACTACTATGTAGCTAATTCTCAAGAGTATAGTCTAGTAGTAAACATTTTTTAAAATGAAATGCAAACATAATAAAGAAAATATATAATAATATGGTCTAAATACTCACCATTTCAGTTCCATGTTGGGATAAACTGTGACAGCCATTTTATTGTTGATTTTCAGCAGATCCTACAAATACACATGAGCGTCAATCAACAGTAAGACTCTAGAGACAGAATTGAAACATGCCAAGGCGGGATTTTTTTTTAAAGAAATTTACGAAAGAGAAAGGAAAATAGAATAATAGTAAATAGGATTTAAAACACGTAGGGATAACTATTACATTAGACAATAACATTGTAAAAGCCTACTCGTAAACATCCTAAATAAATTTGAGACTTATAGAATTGCCATAAATGTGTGTATACGACTATTTTATTCAATTTTCAATAACTTCAACAAAACAGAATTTCTATTTCACAATAATTAAAAAGAAATAAAACCCAAGAACATTCTTACAATGATTAAATTTTTTATGTGTACAAAAATACAAACTTTCATCAAAATTTTATATTTGTTCAGAACACTGTTAAATTTATTAATAATACACCTAAGTGACTTTCATACGGATTTTTTAAAGGTAAATTGAAACAAAACAAATTATTTATTTATAAAGCCTGAAGTTGATCATAGAACATTATACTGATTATCAAGGGATGTTGCGAAACGAATTTTCCGGATAAATCGGGTTCATGATTAATCTTCAAAATTACGAAAAATATAATCTGTATAAACACTATCAATACAAATATTTAATAAAATATATATGATATTATGTACATAGATATATATATAGATATATATTTTTATTATATAAAAGTTTTTTCACGCAGTAAAGTAAGTTTCGTTACGGCCTTTAATGATTTGCACACGAGGTAACACCGACGACGACGCTACAAAACCAGGTAAGGCAGTAAAAAGAATTTTTATCGAGTTAAAGATTTTTTTTTCAATTATTTAAAATTACCATTAATTTATATTAAACGGTAATATACTTATAAATACCGTACAAGTGCATATTACAACTTACTACTTTATTGCCTAGGTACTAAAAGTCGCAAAATCGAACTGTTAATATCGAGCGGAATAAATTAGGCCAACGATCCTGCTTTAGCATTACATTATGAAATATATAAACATGAAGACAAATCAGAAAATGCTTCAAAAGACAAAAGGTGATATTATTAATAATTATTTTAGGACCTCTATTTTGGACGTAAATATGGTAGTCCAGATAATTGGATAGAAATTATTCAAGCTATATGTATATACTTTTATTAAGAACCCGTGTTCTAACGTCTTGTATTATTTACAAAAATAATGTAAGGTTGATTTTAATATTAAAACTAATTTATTAAAGCCACTGTAGGTATCTATTACCGCCATCAAGATAAAAGAGAAAAAGCTTTGGAATAACGTTGCTTTACATTAAGTGTAAAAAATTGAATAAAGCCACAAAGACTGGTTTTCAGATTGGTACCTACATAACAAATTTTTTTATCAACTTATGATACTTACGTAACTCTCTTATTAATCTAATTTAAAAATACTGTCAATGATGAAAAATGTAATATTTTTTATATCTAATAAGAAACGTTATGAAAACCCATTCTCCACAAATTCATATTTATGCAATACTTCATTACTAGCAAAATAAAGCTACCCTTCATTTATCAAGCTATAAAATCGATCAAAATTTTCATTACAGCGCAAATAAAATTTGAAATTTTCTCTAGTTATGTAAATTATGAGTAGGTATATTAAGAAAACATTTTGTAATTGCAAGATGGCACACTTTAAGTATAATCTATTACCATAGAGATTATCCATCAAATTGGCTGCCCAACTGCGTAAATAAATGTATAAATAAATCCAACATATTATAACTTAAAGTAAAATTAGCAAACTAATTACATTACATTCCTTTTGACAAAATATAAATTTTTAATAGGCATCGTATTTTCAAGCAATAATATTTTACTTGCAGAAGTCGAAAGTTTCTGTAATTAAAAAAGCATTAAAAATAAAGGCTTCAATTAAATGGTCAGTATTTTACTATAAATGGCAGACATTTTAAATGTATGATCAATATTTTAAATAAACGGTCGGTATATTTTTAGGTCAGTATAAAATCGCTCTGTATTGATTCGATTTGGTCAGTATTTTACTACACAATCTAAATTTATATTTACAGCTATACCAAACTTTACCGACTTCTACGATTTATCGACAGATTTCATTAGCTAATTGTCTTAACTTTTAACAGTACTAAAAGCCACCTAGATCTCAAGCTTTCCACCGTTTATCGAGTCGAAACGTGAAAATACGAACAAAAAACTGAAAAACTACCAAAAAAAACATAAATTTTCAATTTTTTAGTAAAAAATTATTATATATCTACATTGCTTTATATGAAGCAAAATAGAATTTTTGGTGGAAATTCTGTAGAATCAGATCAATGTCTAAAGAGTGAAGTAGGCACAATCACCTAGCAACCACAACAAAAATTAATGCTTACTGAAATGTTTATCTTTATGTTCAAATATTAACCAAAAAATCGTCGCTTTGTAAGACAACTGTTTAAAAAGTACCTACTTTTTGTGGCTCGTCTGTACTTCCCTCCAGTCAACCCTATCGTGAAGTGCTAATTTAGCATAGGATAAATCAAAGTTGAGCACGTTTCCCTAAAATTAAGGTTTTTGAGATTTTTGCGAGTTGTAATAACGCAAACCAGTAGGAACTCAACGAAAGTCTTTGTAAAATCTCATGGACTCTTTATAAAGTCTCATGACGTCTTTGTTAAGTCCCATAAAGTCTTGGTCAAGTCTCGTAAAATCTTAGTCAAGTCTCGTAGAATATATATATATAACTATGAATTCAAACAAGTTTTAACGAAAACTCTTAGAAATTTTATAACAGGTTTATAAGTGGAGAAGTTAATAAGGCTACCTAAATTTTTATGTGGGATTAAATTATCTACCTTTCGAATACTCTACTTGAATTTAAATCCACAGTAATGCCATGAAACAAGCTTGCATTGTAATTTGAAAATTGAAATAAAGAAGATATCGATAATCGCATATCGCGATAAAAGGTCTGTTAAATCTCCACTGAATGGGTACCTATGCTAGAAATTATAGCGACTAACGGGTGGGATCGGGGGTTGTGTAATGTGTAGTGCTTAAATAGGTGTTCGTTCTCCTGAATAACATATATTTTAATAAATACCAGCGACGGATTTTTATCCACACGCAGCTCCATATAGGCCAAAAGCTTTCGACAGATCCTCCCCATCGAAAGATGATACAGCCTATCTATAGTTTCTATGTGCACAAAAAAAGCAAGAATAGTTTTCTAAAATCTATTTTTGTTGTAATTTCTGCTTGAATTCCTTCAGACCTGAGTTAAATATCATCGATAAAATAATTAATTTTGCATTTAAAAAGGTTGAATAAATTTAGAATAAAATTGATTAGAATAATAATATTAAGTAGATACATATTACTATATATTCGTGTACAAGGGGTACGAACTTCGTCGAGATGCCGTGGTAAAAAGTTTGAGTTTTTAAAAGGTAAGTAGGTACAAGGTACATAGCTACTATTATTTTTGAAGTAAAACTTGAAAGGGGAAACAAGAGTGGTTACTGAACGCGAAGGGCTTCGGTAACAACCAACGATGGCGGGAATTTAAAAAAATGTTTTAAGCCGTTCCTTGTGAATACATACACATTCAATTGTAGATGATAAAAATTCGTTATAATTTTTAGCTAACTGTACACATTTTGGCGACTCAACGCGGCAGTTATCATAGAAAGGTAATATTTTGATTTGGAATTAACAATTTTAAATATTTCTATTACTATTTAAAATCTTTAAATTAAATCTAATATAAAATCCGTGCCTGCTAAATAACCCTCTCCGAGGAGGATTCGTGGATAGGGCAGTATAACCTCAATTTTTAACTCCTACATATCATCAGTCAAGCGCTTTATGCTTTGTTGTTAATACTACTTTGAACATAAGAGCATTATGTTTCATTTGGAATAGCCTTAATGTTTATTTTGATAACTATAGAATGTGCTTTCAAAGTACAGACCCAGATATATTATTTATATATTACTGACGATATGGAAACTATTTTCTGCAGGTCGATGGAGATGGTATTTTGGATTATAGAAAAGTAAATTCTATGTTTTATACATTATTCGCATTTTGTCAAAATTTTAACTTTTTTTAAATAAAGATCAACCGATAAAAATATTTGCGATAAAATATACTATGTTTCGGAATGTGAAAGAAACAACGTGGAGAGTTGGAAATAGCAGTGTTCACCTTTTCGTTCGGGAGATTTCGATGGGAAAATCACGACACTTTATAATAGCACTTTTAATTTGCTTAAACAAAATAATTTATAAGTAAATAAGTGGCATTGATTATTATTTAAGCAAGGTAGGGCAATTTGAAGGAAACCAGCGTCTCAAAAGAGGAAAAGAGAAAAAATGATAAAAGAAGAACTTTTAACTGCAAGGTAATAACGCCCAGAATCATAATCTTCCAGTTCCGGTTTTGCACCCATTGATTATTACCCGTTTCCAAAATTAGAAGAAATAACTTCGTAAAAAGCATTCTGACAGTGATGAATCTGCAAAGCTCTTAAACAGCGGTAAATGAATACTTTATAGACTAAAGCATAATGATTTTTTCCAAGACAGATAAATTAATTAAACGCAGAATAAATTCGTTCATGTTCGACATCTAGGTATAATATAATTTTAAACAGTAACTTTATTATTTTTTATAATATGCTGTATAGCATCTGCGATTTTAGTCACGTTTTTGGTGGTAGTAAAAGAAATAATAATATATTAAACTATAGAATATTACTTAACAACTACTTTTTAGAGTACATTATTGTGTGCCTCATATCATAATTTTCCAATTTGTGAAATTTATAAACTTTAAATTGAGCAGTTAGAAATCCATTTTGCAGCTATTCGTCTACCTTATTATGCGAATAAAAATTTTCTCGATACGAAATGTGTAGCAGAAACGAAATACATAAATAAATTGAACCGTAAATCTGATAAAGGGCTGCAATTATCATCCATAACCAAGTTTTATGTCAAAACACTCTCATTGATCTGATTGACGGCGACAATACAATCTACAAAATATTTAAATAACTAATAGTATTATGCAAGCAGTTCCAGATGTACGAGTGAGTTCCATTCCAAAGAGCAATTTTTGTATAATCAAAACTATGTATTTTTAAAAATAAAAAAATCATTACAAAATATAAGAAAAGTAAGACTTATACGCGTGTAGAAAGATTACAGATTTGGTTTACATATCGAGTGGGCATCCCAAATTAAGAATCTACTTATGTTTTCCACCCACATACGTACATACCGGGTGTCCGTTTTCAAACTCAAACATTGACAATTTGGAGAGTTTAGAGTTTGAGAACTTATCTATTACGATTTTCATACTTTACATATACATTTCGTTGATACCGCTGCTAATTAGTTAAATTTAAATAAATTTGTTTTCTTAAATAGTATTTTTGAGCTTTCTATTTCTTGCTCTTTCATTTATCGTACCAATGCATAGGTCTGTGATCACCTGGGAAACTTCGCAATTTTGCGTTCCGAAGCATTTAGATAGATTTAAGCACATTATTTTACCTGATATTTTATCACACAACTTTTTAAGTAGATTATTCAATCTTTTAAGTCGGTACCAGGCTACATCGTAAATGATGCTATAGAGTAAAATAGAATACACCAATCCGGGTGTAGCACATTAACCAGCCCCACTGTTTTTTTTATAGATATGACTAATATTATTGCCGAATTGGAAAAATAATGTTAAAATGAAGCGATTAAATTATGGATCCACATAAATTTTTCATTGAAATTTCGAAATAATCGAATTTAAAATATCAACTTTTGCATCGAAAGTACGTTAAAACAGCATTCTATTGACGGTTCATGTGTTAGACCTAAATAGTGACAAGAGCGTGTTTTAGAGGACAGAGCCCGCTTCACTTGTAACCGAGCGGTTGGTCACATCGCAGCGTTTAATAAATTGTTTTAACATAATATTATTATAATACATTGATACGTGCAACTTATACATAATTATAATGCTCTTATAAAACGAATTTCTAACATCACCCAACAGTGTTTTTTGAGGGTTTCCACAGTTGTCAACGTTAGTGAAAGTCATGATGGCCACTCATTTTTATATTACAAAAGTTATAAATTGAACAGTTATGATGAAAAATGAATTGGTTACCAAGATAGAAACTCACTAACAAAGTTTAAATATATATGGAATTATTATAATATGCGTTAAAATATAAATTGGACAGAAAATACGACTTTTCAGCAGCCGAGAAAAAAATTTAGTAGAATCAGATAATATGGATTATGAGTGTTTTATCAAAACCAACGATGTTATACTACAGAAAATTAAGTTATTAGTTGAAGCTCAGTATAAAGTGCTGCCATATTTCTAGCAGTTAAGATGAGCCAATATAACCTAATAAATTATTAAAAAAATTGTAGTTTGACAAAGTTCTATAAAAGTTGTGCAAAAGTTTGGTTATACATAAAGTTGAAAGTAAAATTAATTGCATCTCGGGTACATTGATGACAGTAGTGTGAGGTTGGTGTAGTGTGCCATTTCGACAGTTGTTGTGCAATATGTAATATGTAAGGCGACTGTCGGATAATGTAAAATACATACATACAATTAATCAAACTTAAAACTTAAAAAAGTTTTAAAATATTAACTAAAACAGACGGACAAATGCTAAATATATCCTTTGTAATGTGGTCTGTTTTTTTCATCACGCTAAATGAGAAATGCAGAATCCAATGCAGATTAGATCGTGCAAATCGCGAAGGTCACATAGTGAAGTCTAATTAAAATGTTTATGGAATATTTAATGTGGTATAAGGAACCATTTTATCAATAAAGGGGAAAACATATTTAATAAAAAATATACTTTTTGGAGATAATATTATCTAAAAACGAATTTCGTTGTTTTTCAGATCATCGCATCAGCGAGAACTAATTAGATCTCAACTTCTTACAGAAAAATTTTCCTCTAATGTGAAGTATAAAGTGAATATTTTGCAAAGTAAATTTACTTTGAGATGTACTTTTAAAACAAAATTAAGGCATAAAAAATGGTAAAAAGGTAAACCAAAAAGCAAGAACAATAAATTAATAAAATACTTGGATCTCAAACAACTTAAAAGTAAACCTTCTAAAACATTCTTTTTAACTAAAAAAAAAACCGTATGTGAGATGGTACTGTAAAGTAATTCATCATTCGCGGAGGTCCCTGGAGACCTCTATACACCAAGGTTCCTCTCCTGGGATGTATCGATCAGCGCTGCAATTTGAAGGTTAGCAGAGCCTCAACTCGGAAAGCATTATCGTTACAAATATGAACTTTTTACTTAAAACAATATAAAATATTTAAAACTAATTGAAACTTTTCAAGAAGATCCACCGTTTAAACAAAACGTTTTCAAAACCGGAAACTAAATTACATTAATATCGAACATGAAAGTTTCACCAAAATAATTTAAAAAGAAACTTTACAAGTTAGATGCTAATTTTTTTAATTTGGGTTATGAGCCATCTTCTACTCTGTTGTTTTCGGATTACTTGCAATTGATGACCCCAAGAGAAAACTACCTTGTATGGTGCCATCACCTTTTAAATCTAATTAATTTTTTCATTATATGTAATTTACAAATAATAATCATTATTATATAGTACGTCATAACTGTGGTCAAGTTTCTTTATATTTTACTCACTTGAAGTAACTATTAAAAAGGAAAATATTAAATTGTGACATTAATAATTTACCGATAGCATAACTTAAACATAAAATTTATTTTGGTAATCTACCCAAGTAGCTTTTTAGAACAAAAGTTTTTATCGAGTGATAAGGGTTGTAACACACCTGAGAGAAATTTATACTAAACCTAGTAAATATTTTACTGCTTCACTTGGAAAATAATTCAATGCGCCAACAAAACTTTTTAACCAATATTATAAAATTAATAAATAATAGGATATTATTTAGTAACGAATTTACTACCCTTGCCACCCGTACTGGCCAGCGTGGTAAGACATGACTCCTTTTGCAAATTTTTTTAAATTTTATTCCTAACTTACAATAATAATAATTATTACGATTACTGTGTATACGTAGCGATTGGACTAAAATATGCAGTTCCATTGGTAGCGGCGGGATTCTTCCAACAAAACAATTTATCATGTGGGTAATTTATTAGATTATTCATGATTTAAATGCTGGCACTTGTATAATAATTATGTACTTAAAACATACATACATCAAATAGTTGGATACTTTCTCATTTAGTCTTATACTGCGTTGTAATGGTATGCCGACATAATGTGCATTGCTTTAGAATTTTACTCTTGGTTTAAAATAACAAAAAAAAAATAAAAGATCAATCTTAATATTTTATTAACTTTCGAAGAGCTAAGTTCTGCAGATAACAAAATTGGTAACTAGTGAATTGGAAGTTTTCACATTAATTTGATGCTCTTGATCCTAAGAGAAAAAGAAAGAAAGTGACATGGCTGCCTTTCAAATTCATTATTATGATTTTGGCATTAAATATGTACAAGTTTAGTCGTTATTAAATCAATATGTTTATAACCCTTTTATAACTTGATTGCTATACAAAATAATAATACAAATGAAATATAGGTAGGTAGGTTCAAAACATAACACGATTAAAAATATGGATTTCCACGCAATAAATAAAATTCGAAATTATTTTTTCCACGGTAGAACTACCTACTTATCATTTTTTATTAAAGCAAAATTCACACATAAACTTATTTATTACATTTTCTTAATTCTCAACTTCTACTTTGGTTCATTATAAAGCCTCGCCTACTGCTATCTCGACAAACTCTCCAAGGGTAGTGAAATGAAAAAAAAGTCATTAGGAGATTACTATACAATTTCTGTATGACAGCCATTTTGTAATTCTGAATATAACACTTAAAACATAAAGAAAAATGCGCTAGTATCAAACTAGAAAAATGAAAATTTATATGTACATTGTAGGATAGAAACACGACAATCGATTTCAATTAAATGTCAGCATGATAAAAACCTTTAAAAGCTTCCTTCGAGATAAAATTTTTAAATAGCTACTACAAAAATTACATGTAACCGTCTTTAGCAGTGAATATATTTTTCACTAAAACATTTTAACAAATTTACTCGATTTTCAAGTGGCGTAATCAAATTAGATGAAAATGTGAGAACATTTATGTATTTTATATTAGCGATAGTAATCAGGAGAATTCTTAGAATATGCATGGTGAAAATATACCTAACATTAACTTAAAAGCAAAACTCCGCATTATATTATCACTTTATATCTCGTTATAAATAAGTAAGTTATTAGTTATTAAAGTAGATGTCGGTTTGGTTAAATTAGAAAACTTAACCAAATTACATTACAAATCGAATCAAGTCGTAAAGTTGCCTGCCACAATAGAATAAACCAAAAACTCGATAATATAATAAAGTTTATTCGAAATTCGTGACTCCAAAACAAAAATGTTTGGAAGTGGAAAACTTTGTTATGTATAATATAATCAAAATGTAAGGCATATAATATAAATATATAGGCACCTTCTCTAATACATAATTATTAAGTAGTTATATCGACTACTGGACTCGAGTGAGGTATCTCTTGATTCCAACGAATCAGAGCGCCGGATTCTAGTCTGTCTTAGTGAGGAAAGCGCTCTCGTGCTGCGATCTATTATAAACCACACGTGATCGATTCCTTAGCTATTACACTGGAGTATATTGTAGAAACGAACTTACAGTGAGTGTAAAAGGTATTCGTTTACTCCTATGTTGGCAATGTAAATTGAACATTATTATTGAACTCCTTTTTTGTCATATAAAAATCGAATTTAGAGCAAAACTTTTTCGACATTTTTTGTTGAAAATTTCATTGCCTTCAATTTTGTTTACATACAATTTTATATTTTGTCGCTATAGATATAGCATCTATATCTCGGAATCGGTGCGACAAAATAGAAAAATGTATATGAATAAAAATACAAAGAACGAATATTATATAAATATACATTTTTCTATTTTGTCGCTCCGATTCCGAGATATAGAAGACAATATCTTTTGTATTTTATGGAGGCTTGGTTAAGTCGCTGTCAGTCAGAAACGGTTGGACAAATAGAAAATTGTATATAAACAAAATTGAAGGCAATGAAATCTCCAACAAAAAATGTCTAAAAAGTTTTGTTCTAAAATCGATTTTTATATGAAAAACAATCGGCTTCAGTATGTTCAATTTACATTGCCAACATAGCGAATACCTTTTACACTCACTGTATTTCAAATGATAGATTACTTTTCTATGCTATATGCTTACAGATAATAATGTAAATAAAATGAATGTAGAATATGCATTTTAAATGGATTATAATGTTTTTCCTAAAAATATAAATTCATTGGTAGTCTAACAATAAACAATGGTAGTCTAATAAAATACTAATAAGTAGTTATTACCACAATACAATAGTGATAATTAACTAAAAGTTTGTGTTAGTCAAAAGTTTCAAAAAAATGTATACCTAATATTATAGTTTTGAAGTTGAAAACTTTTTCCAACTTGGGAAAAATTTAAAAGTTTGCTAGATATAAAATTTAAGTTGATTTGTACAACGTATTACAAATTTAATAAATTAGCACAGGTCCACAAATCTCAAATTACTAAATTGCCAAATTAAAAATCTTCAGGAATCTTTCAATTCATGTTTGATGAAAAAAACTTTGAAAACTATGTATGGGTACATAGTATCTACATAATATTTATATACGTAACAAGCAGAATAAATTATTTAAAACCTTGCCTCGACTTATCAGCATTCAAATATTAATAACTAGACTGCCTTCATCCTCCCAAATTTGATCTTTAAATTAGATCACAAGTTAAAGTTGTCCATTTATATTGATATAAAATAAATTGACATAATTTATGTAGGTGTAAAGAATATTAGAGTCAAAAAAGGTAGTATCAGCAGAAGGCAGCTATAAATAAAAAATTTGGCAGTTATCAATCGGTTCTTTGATATACTTCATGCTACCAAATTTCTTGCTATTAATAAATTACCGCCACACAAAAATAAAATAAAAATTTGTTGTAATAATTATTTTTATACACTTTTGAGTGATTCTATGCATGCAGGCGATACTGCTCGAGTAATTAGTCGAGAAAATGTGCAACGCATCATCAAATTATTTATTACAAATATTACAGCAATGCATAAATAGCGAAATAACCCGACATATATATTATTATACTACCATTTTCATGCTAAAAACCTTCCATGAAAAATTAAAGAACTTTAAGCTAATACAATAATAAGTTTTCAATGCAATAAGAAGAAAACGAATGAAAAATTTTGCAATTTTACGATACAGGGAATAATAATCACTCTCGAGTAAAGGTACGACGTTTAAATAATTCTAAAAGAAAGAAACTATAATAATGAAATATTTGGTTTAAAAACCCAACCTATTAACAATACTAATACAAGGTAAACTACTTCTGAGCAGTTTATTCTAAGGTACTTGGTATTGTTTTCATTTAAAAGATTTAGCTCGTAAAGAAGGTTTATAAGAGGTGATTAACCTTATAATAAAGAACAATAAAAGAGAATAAAAATTTAAAAAAACACAAGGTATTAAAATCAGTGGCGTCGCGAGACTTTTTGGTTTGGGTGGGCCTCGGCCCACCTCTCGCGACACCGCCAATTTAAATAAATTGATTTAATAACAGATATATTTGCATAATAAATTACTAGATGCTTGTAAGTAATACCTATGCGCTAATTGTACCAGTGGCACCTAATTAAATACTTAATTTATTTTATCTCGACCATTGCTTAATTTAGAAAAATTAGTTTATTATTTTCCACTTTCTGTTTCGTTAATTTTAGACTTAAACAAGTTATTTATTCAAGTTGAACGACCAAAAAATTATAAACAAATAATAAAATTAGCGTACCAGCTTATTTAGCTAGTTATAGTTTCTGTTCATACATATTATTATTATAATTATATATAAGCTAAAAATTGTAACTATTTAAAATAATAATAATTGTAAAATTGATGAAATTACAAATCTACCTCTGAAGTGTAATGTAACATTATTTCTATTGTGAAGCGTCTTCAAAACTAGAGCAAGCATTATTTAGTAAATCTAATAACTTAAAAATCAGCAACAATTGAATTAAATAAAATTAAGTAATCAACAATTATCATTATTGAAATTGTATTGCCCCGTTACTAACAAATTTAAATAAATATAGTAAAGGTTCTCGCGTCTGGCACAATGATTTTTGATACTTAACCTTGATAGTATTGTTATCTAACAATAAAGCAAAAAAAAAATTGCGCTGCTTAAAAATTAAAATAATACGTAATAATAGTATTTTGCAATAAGAGTGTTTAAAGGATGATTTTATTTTGCAAGTAGTGAAAATTATTACTCCCACGAGAAAAATAATATTACTTCTAAAAACTTCATTGTACAACACTTTTTCTACGACTGTTGCTGGAAATCGATAAAATCAATAATTTAATTAATAAAACTTTCGGTATCACGTGTCTACTTTTAACACCGGTGTTATAAAATTTAACTTTTAATCGTAGTTTTAATCAGAGTAAACATCAACCAAAAATTATTCAAGTTTTATCCATATCTTGATTTCTAAATAATAAAATCGAAAATCAAAAAGTATACTTTTTGTATTACATAATATATCACCAAAGAAGGAAAAAACTAAATAACATAAATTGATAATTAAAATAAGGATAACATATTATGATAATAAACATAACAAGAAAGTTAAAATTAATATAAATCGGGCAACAATAAAATTTCAGCAGCTTAGAATTAATTCGAAAGCATTGAATACTTCATACTTGGTTAGTTTTAAAGAATTTACAAAATGAATGGAAACAGTGACTTTAAAAACGTAGAATATAAAGACATTGAAATTATTTAACAAATAGAACATTAAGAAAACCAAAAATTGGGAACTTCAATAGTATTGTTGATGGTATTACAATTTAAATTAATAGCTTCTGCGGCAATACAAAAAATTTGCAAAAATTGGAAAAAAAGTACATTGAATACCTCAAAGATTTTGTCAACACTTTGTGAGAGAGACACGTGACAATAACATAGCAATCCAGCAAGATTCCAATTGTTAATAGATTAATTTTTTTATAAAATAATGTCAAACCTGCGATTTCTTTACGAAATTTATGCATTATAAAATATGGAGCCGTAGCTGTGAGTGGTGTACACGACTGCTTTATGCAATATAAAGCTAATAAGTAACAGTGAACTATTAAGGACCTAAGCAATAAATAGCGAAGGAGGGTGTTTAGTCAGAAATACATCGTTACGACCGCAATTTAATATTGTCGCTACTGCCACCCTTCCAATCAGATAACTTGCACCTATTTTCAATCAAGAGAGAATCTCTCCCTACATGCCTATCGTGCATTTTCCTTTCAATACTTTTGTGACTTTTTACAATAGAAGCGAAAGTAAAAGTGCTAATTTTGTGGAATATTACCCATACAATGAAATCCGAATAAATCTTGATTAATTTTAAACAGTAAAATCAATAATGAAGAATTTACTTTTATTAATTCTAAAAAATGCAAATGGGAAATATACAGCATGCTGCTTTTTAAATTATGCTAATTTTTAGGTAGTCCTAATTTATTTTAGTTTAATGTACTAAATGTAATAGAGAGTTCGTTTGAAGTAATATTCAAAAAGGAAATAAATGGGCTATTCATCTACGGTCACTGAAATTCTTTAAAGAATAAAAATTTCCTAGCTGTGTTCATAAGTACGAAAAATTTATCTGCGATGTAGAATACATACGTAGGTACAGCTTATGTATTAGGTTGAAGTCGTTGCAGCGTTAGTAACTCATATATTTTCCTATGTCGTATCATGTCTTGTGTTTTCTTTCTTTTTCTAGTCAATATATCAAATGTAAAGTTTAGAAGTTTAACTTGATAGGTTGCAATACAATTTATTTTATCAAAGATATGCAAGAAATAGATATATTTCCACCACACCCCCCTCAAACAAGAATTACAAATACAATGAATTACTGTTCAAAAGTTATTGTTCAACTACATGGTTTATTATATATATGTTAAATGTTCAATGTATGTGTCGTTTCGTATACTGGAATTTAAATATTACACGCAAACCTTTTGTTTGAGATAAATAATAAAGGATCACATTGTTGGTTGTGTTAGACCCAATGGATAGATTGAATTCCTGAACGAATTATGATTCTTGGTCACCGTTGATCATAGCTGTTAAAAGGGCACCCAGGACTAAACTTATTGTAAATAAGTAACTTTTTGCTCTTTGAACAAACCTAAGTGTGGGGCGAAGGGGATTAAAACTGCTTCACAATGAGCGATGCGAATAATATTCATACATTCATTGTATTATATGAGTACTTACATTCGAAAAATTGCAAATTTTGGTATAGCACTTTAACATTCTAGCACTTTCTAAAATGATGGGAGTATAAATTATATTACATTAATATATGCTATTAAATTTTCTAATGCGGTAAAATATTAGTATGTTGAATTAGAAGAAAAACTAGATTGGCATCACAAAAGGTAGCAAAACATGCAAACTTCTTTGGTGATCCCTCAAGATTTTCGAATTAAACAAATTTGCCTGCATAGTAGGTATATGTATGTTCAGTTTACTTTAGATAACATAAATAATTTCTGGACTATAAATACTTTTCATTGGTTCAAGTTGAAAACCAGATATATAACATTTGAACTTGTTTCTCTTCTGAATAATTATATTTAATATTTCAAGACAATATTATGCAACAAATAATGGTTGAGTATCGCACAATAATATTATATTAATGGCATCTATATGGTACTATATTTTATAAACAATTATGTTTCGCACTGTCCGTAGTCGACATTATATTATAATAAACAATATAAATTATAATAGTAGGTATACGTAAAATAATCACAGGACATAATTATTTGGCAAATATACTTTATATAATATTATGTACCCCACTATACTTAATATAAAAGTAGTGTGTAAAATTTCAAATCAATCGATGCACGAGTTTAATCGTAATTATGAACATCTATTTAAAATGATATCAAACCGTTGAAAAAATGCCAACTAAAATTTGTTTAACTAACACTGCTTAAACAAAAAGGTGGGTAATAATAATAAAAATTAACTTAAAAATGGTTATTTAAAATGTGCATACCTACGTATTTCCATTTATAAAAGCGGTGTAAGTTTAATCTTATGTTTTCAGTGACATGTTGAAAATATCAAGCGTTTTAACTTTTAACACGTAATTTTCAACAATGTCAACATTGAAATGTGAACCAAAAAACAGGATTCATAATTATGTGGGTACTTGTTACACTCATCTTTGTTTAAATTCAAAACATACCTCTACGCCAAATATAAATAATTTATAAATTTAATAAATTGAAATGGTATAAAAACATTAAACAAACTGACAGAAGGATCGAGCCAAATCCATATTAAATATAATTAAGTTAGAAATATCCACCTGAATTTATTATCGATGCATTGTGCATTTTAAAATAATTTGAATATACAACTGTCAAAATTATAGATATAATATGTATTAATAGACCGCCATTATACAATACACAAAAATTAAATATTTATTTGGCTGATGATCATTTTCATGAATATTTTAAACCAACTTACTCATTGAAAAGCAACTAAGTAATATTATTTAGCATCATTGGCACCGATAACTTCCGGGCGTCGAAAAAACTTTTTAAAAATATTTTAAAACGCGCGTCGAATAATTTACCAAATTACGTTAATAGGTTAATACCTACAAAAATAATAAATAAATACCGTAGTGTGAAATAGTTAAAAAATTAGCAATAATTAATTTATATTATGTATTGTATATCGTCGCCATACAACGAAAACCCATTAACTAACATTTTTGGTAAAATTGAGTTATGAATACCATTAAATGCAGTTTCTCATGATCTATCTTCTGATATAATCCAGGAATTTTTAGTAAAATTCTTTCTATATGAATTTTCAAAAAGTAAATTTTACTAAGTTGAAAAAGTATAATTTCATTTCAGGAAAAAACAGTTAAGTAATGTTAATGGTATATACCTGAAAAAATATCCAAATAATTTTCTGTTTCCTTACTGGAAGAAACCATTAACTGACCATAACGGTAATTTTTGAAAATTATAGTAAGATCTTATACAGGGACAAACTGTTAAGTGACATTTTAGTTTGATTTTATTTGAATTTTCTAATAAAACTTTTCCAATCAAATGCCATTGTTAATTGCAGATAATATTGGTATTCTTAATAAATAAATTTTATGATTTTTAAGATTGTTAATTTTTATTTTCTTTATACACTTCACTTTTTATTCAGGGAAAATCAGTTAAGTGCATTTTTTTTACTAATTGGTTTAGTTTTAAATTATTTTTAACTTACCGCTAAATATTTTTCGATTGTTATTATTAAAAACCAATACAGATATAAACGTTTATTAATAAAAAAAATTGTTGATACTTTATTTTTCAAGTAATCAAGTGAAAAACAATGCCGGAATATTCAAATGCAATTTACTCAAAACTATGGTTCATGTAGTTAACGGGTTTTCGTTGTATGGCGACGATATTATGTATGTTGATTTATATTAATAGTAAGTAGTGATATAATCCTTAATGACTAGCGATCAAGTAATTGTTTTGTTGTAAATTTTCATAATAATAAATTAATGATCATTCATAATATACTAAATTTGTAGGTTGTTAAATTTTTATAATAGGTAAGTACCCATTATGAGTAAAAAATATTAAGGTTAATTCTAACTTTGAAATAGTTATCAAAAGATCTAAATCTACAATACACAATAATTATAAATTTATAATAGGGGAACTTTTCGGTTATAATTTATTCAGTAGATAATATTATATACATTTACCTACTATATAGATTTTAAGAAACATAAAATCACCTCTCTTATATTGCAGTTGAATTGCGGATCTATTTTAGACATCGAGGTACCTATATTTGTCAAGCTTTTTTTTAAACATTCTCTAAGACTATTTTTGAAGACTTTCACACATTTGAAGTGTACATTATTTTTAAATTTAATCAGGGGTTGTTAATCGATATTAAATTCATATTATGTAAAATTACCTGCTGTGCTATAATTTACTATGTTAATAATCAGAAATTAAAATGGGCTATAATTATTTCAGAAAAACCAACAAAGAGCGTATAACGCAGGAAGTAAATAAAGTCGCGTTTTCTAATAAAATTGTGACCAATGACACTCAATACAGTTTATATTACAAATAAATCGATAAATAACTGGTAACTATTAATAGTACGAAAAATGTATTGCTGGATATAATTTAATATTTGTCAATCAATTGTAAGCATTGATAACTATATTAGACGCATTAATTCATAATATTTACTTTCAATACCTAATAATATATTTTGAGTTCTAAAACACCAATAATATTACTTACTAGATATGCAGTATATGTAGACTAGAGAAATGCCTGGTACGAGAGTCTCTAAAATATTGATTTTGCCGCTTTTTCAGGCACAAAAGATTTAAGTAGAATGTTGGTGCTTTCCCTAAGTATAGAATATATAACGTCGTTTCACTTACCAAAAACAAAGCATTCAAACTATATTATGTCATCCCTAAAATTAAACAATTAATTTTTAAGTTTTCCATTTCCTATTACAGCTAATATCAATGTCAAAAAGTCTCGTCTTAGGTCTTTTATATAAAAGCACATCTAAATTATTAAAACCAATAAATGCTTAATACTTTTACCAATTTTAAAATTAAATGGGTAGTATGTAGCCAGGAAGGCAAGGTTACAAGGAAAAAATAATTTAAAAATATTTTATAAGAATTTAGGCTTTTGACATACCACAATAGTAAGAAAATTTATGTAAAAAATAAAATTAGAAAGTTTCAAGAAACTAATTTTTTTATTACTACGATAAATTACTTGCCAAGTATGTTTTAAGAGAAAAATTGCTCGGTCGGAATATTTTGGAAATGTAATGAAAATGTACATAAATTAAATTGCAAAGCAGAATACCCAGTAATTAAAAAAAATAAAAAGGAAGTGCTACAATCGCCAAGTTTAAATTATCTGTACAGGGTATTCCACTGTCCTAGACTTCTTTTGTTTTAAAATTTTTTATTTTAGAATGAAATGTGAAATTCAAAAGTACTTTACGAGAATTTTAGTACGGGAAATCTAAAATCAACTCTTATTTTAAAAATGACCACTGACCACAATCGTTTATCGTTCAACATAATCTAAGTCGATGGTGGTAGTTATACAAATAGAACGTAATTAAATTTTCGATATCAAAAGTGTAAAAATTGTCCTTTTATCATTACAATTTCGCCATCGGTCGCGATGGTCATTGGCCTAATATAGTTAGAGCGATCAACTGCTAACATAGGTATTATTCGATTCAAATCCAGCAAGAGGCTAACTTTCTAAGTTCGGTTAAAAGTCGGCGGTTAAGGTAAAACAGGCTAACCTAGTAAGCTATCTCAGATTTAAAACAATTATCTATGCTAAATATTCTAAGCAATTATTTATGGATAGTTAAGAAAATAACAGATCTAAAACTGTTTATACTCGATTTATTCGAAATATTGTGTTTTACCGCTTATTATTATTGCCCCCGGATATTATCTCAAGGTACTTACTCAACAAGGCTGCGTTGACCCGGAGACCGTACCCTTGGTAAAAAGATATGCCAAACTATGAAAGAACTCGGGAATCGAACATGAAATTTTCCAATTCAGTTAATCTATGTAATACAAATTAATATAAAAATTACGTACAAAACTATCTATATATCTCTCTAGCGACGCTTTTATTGGCCAACTACAAGTTCACTTTTGGGGAAATCGAAAGATTTTTCACGGCCGGCGTAGAAAATAAAGCAAGAAAATTTAATTCCGCGATAGGCAACATCATAATATTATTTTTAGTATAGGGTAAATAAATACGAATTACGATCTAATAATGAATCGACATTTAATCCATATAAATAGAGAAATGTAATACTATTGAACGAGGTATAAAACACAATATTATGAACATACCACACACCTACAAAATGCATTCACTTCTTACATCAATAATGTATTGAATGCTAAGCCAAGGTAATACTGGTAATACTTTATATGTAAAAGCAGCCTGCGTTTCTATTATAAACAAATTACTTTCATTGTCTTTTTTTTTAGGTAATAATACAGCAAGCGCTTTTTATTTTAGTAAACAAATTTTTATTTGATGCAAGTTTGTTGCATATGGTATAACATCAAAATATGATCACAACTGCCTACCGTAAAAAATTTTGAAATTCAATTTATCAAATAAAGTTAGCTAGTAAAAAATAATGAGCATTAAATAAAAATTTATTTATATTTCCATAAATTTTCTACACAGTTTAGTAGTTTATAGGTTCTGTGCCGTAAAAGTTGGAAATAATTGATCGTACAAAAAATATATTAGTATATTAGATGTCAAAGCTGTAAAGGAAATCATTCATCGCAAGTCAGGATAATGTTGAGTGACAAATTATTAGCATTTGCGCCTTAAGGCTTGAAAGAAAATAATTTCAAAATTAAAATGACAATTGTAGGAAAAACTTTGTAAGAATCCTAGAAAGATATTTTGGAAAATATACAAATAATTACTACAATCTAATGTTTGGGCTTAGAAACTTTGGTACATCACCACCGATTACTACAATTAAAAAATTCACAAAATGATAAGTTTTCTGTGTAAATAATTTTCCAACTTTATCTAGTTTACAGCTGTATTGATGTAGGTACTTGATTACGCCTGATTACAGCACAATCAGTTTATTATTGTTGCTTTTATTGGAACTTATTTTTTTTATTGACTTCGATCTTATTTGTATAGCCTTACAAAATTATTGCTCAATCTGAAATTTAATTATTAAAATCTATTGAAAATCCGGTGTATTACAATTTTCAGAAATATAATCACGACATTCAAATAATTTTACAGCATCCTGTAATAAATTTCAAGAAAAATTAATTTTTAAATTTGAATGAATGTCATTTCCTTTCATAATTTGTGAAATTTGGGTATTGTAGTGTTTGAAAACTGTGGTACTTGTTAGCTGAAAACGAATTGTATTTATTTACTATAATTTCAAAAGAGGTTAATATGGTGAAATTTCATGAAAGATTTCATTTTTTGTCTACATAAAAAATTTACCACAAACACATTGCTTAGAAACAATCAGGATGCTTAATTTTTATTGCAAAAAAGCAACACTTCTAGGCTAAATATGTATTGTTCTTTTCATTCTACAAAATTATCATCTAAAATGGTTTACTTAAAGCTCTAATTTCTTTTTGATTATTCGAAAGTATATAACCATTATATATTATAAATTATATAATTGTTTTAAACATAAAGCAACAAAGAAACCCTACTAGGTTTATTTAAATAATGCTTAACAGTTTTCAAGCATACATTCAAATAATCAGTATACCAGGTTATAAGAAAAACCTTTCAACAGCTTTATATAAAAATGTAAAAACCAGCAAGTACTAAAACTAGTAGACAACAAAATTTCAAATTTTCAGGTGGTCTAGAAGTCTGAAAACATTTTGATAAGAGATTGTAGTTTTATATAAATAAGTTAATTAAATCAAAAAACTATTGTAAATTTTAAATCAATATAATGCCGATTTCCAGTGAACTTTTCCTCAAATTTCTTCCAAGCGGCAATCCCCAATAATAACAGTAATCAAAATTAACAGGTAGTCTTGATATTCTGATGCATGTTGTAGCAAAACACTGGACATGGTAAAAGAAATCGCGGAATCAATTTTGCAGTAACCTTTATCCATGCCAAATTACTCATGTAAAATTCTAAAAACCATAGTTTTAAACTCTTAATAATCCCACATCAAAAACTTTGTGGTTGTATCAACCACATCTGAAGCAATTAGTTCAATAAAGCGACTTGAATAAGATGATCATCAAATGTTTCTCAAACTAAATAGTATCTATAAAAAAAAAAATCATTCTCGTGTACTATTAACTTTTTTCCCAAAAATATTTTTTTGAGTTTTATTTCTTTTCAAACTCAAACTGGCAGGTAAGGAAATTAATAATGTTGCATAACTAACTGTTCACAAATTAATATACAAGTTTACAAGTAACTCAAAAAAAACTTCAAGAGCAATGTTCACTGCTAATTGAGTATACATTATGTTTTATATCATTTATTTCAT
The DNA here is from genome assembly GCA_963170105.1 of Cantharis lateralis. Taxonomy (NCBI): domain Eukaryota; kingdom Metazoa; phylum Arthropoda; class Insecta; order Coleoptera; family Cantharidae; genus Cantharis; species Cantharis lateralis. The sequence goes on from OY720629.1 coordinate 24,621,639, forward strand.
AATATCTACCACACAAATTTACATAAATAAAAAAAACTTAATTTACACATTTCAATAACGCGTAAAATGTGATCGGACTTTTTAATCTAATTTTCATTTTACGCCGCGATATCCAATTGAGTAAATCAATTTATTGTTTCATCATTTCACAAAGAGATGCTAGAAAATTTTGAAATGCTAGCAATTATTTAGATTTTTGTTGCATTCTTGAAATAATGGCATAAAACACGTAATACCAAATTAGCATTAATGAAAATTGATTGCTTTTACAAAAAAAATTTAATTTCATGGGCATAAAGAATAAATGGGGAAAGTACCTGAAGTTTATCTTAACTCGATGAAAGTTGATATACTACTCGTACCAGCAGGAAGCAAGTTGATATTCATACAATAACGCAGAAAAATAATTACATTCTGGTACTGGACTTGGATTTAATCATTGATTATTTAATATAAAACAAAGTTAAAATCAAAGTCCGCATAACTAAGAATTGCACGCTGTCGTCAGTGACAGAATTAATTCGACAATAAATTTTCTATTCTCTTTTGATAACATCCTTAGTTAACTCATAACATTTCTCTTCGCAAAATTTCATTTGAAATGTTATTATTTTCATTTTAATTGAAAATGTAAATGACACCAAAAAAGAATAAGTTCTATGATTACACGGTCGACATCTCTCTAACAAATAAACCAGCTTTTGTAATAACAATAGACTTACATAAGTTGTCACAACTTTAACTTACAAAATTAAATATAATTATAACTGTAGATAGAAATTTAGTTCATATAGTACATTATTATAAATTAATAAGATTAAACAGAAAATTTCGCCGAGTCTGACCTTTGATTTTCATCATTTCGATATGATGATGCTGTTTTAAATGAAACACGAGGAACGAAATATAACAATTTTCTATTATTATCATAGGTCAACAATTATTACTGTTGGATTGCTATATCGCAGTGGTAGGTTCGATCCCCCAAACACGTACAAGTAACACATAGAACTCCAATCTTAAAATGAAATACATATAAATTTTAGTAAAATAACGCCAACACGTAATATATCGCAGAACATGGGTAAAATATTCTCGGCATAAAAAAATTTGAGCAACTATTCATGCTTACAACAATGTTCGATAAACAGAATATCCACATTCAAAACCACTTACAATCATTATAAACAATATATAAGGAACCCTTCGATGTAAAATATGTTGAAAGCTTCGTATAATATATTGTTTTTATCTATTATTACACATAAGCACAGATCTCGATATAAATATAGGCATATATTTATGCATATTTCAAATTTTTTCGTTATAAACAAAGTAATATTTATTTTTAACATAAACAATAAATTGACAATGTTTGGATAAAGATAATACAATTATTGAAATCCTTACGCGTATCATTGATATTACGTTATAATCTCTATTATAATTAGGGAAAATAATCGCCTATAGTTTATTATGTTTCTTAAGTTAAAAATATAGTCAACCTTCGATATTATAATAGTAAATTTTTAATATGTTTATTTTACTTGACAAGATCAATAACATTGTCTCGAAAGTTTCATTCTTAAGCCGGCCCCGGACGATGCGTGTATTAAGAACTGTTTGTCATTGTTGTAGGATTTGAAAATTCGTATGGAATCTTTCCCGAAATGTATGTTAGCAAACGTTGCAAGTGTTTTTCCTCACATATCTTCACATTTCAATTCAAAAAGTTGCCTACGGAGGAAACAGTTGCATTTGAATAAGCGGCCCTAACTGGTATTTGAAAAGCTTCACCTTTTTTTTTATGAATTGAATTGAAAATTCAAGAAGTATGTAGGCACCGGTTAGATTAATAGTGTGAAGACGTCATTTCCTTTCCACCTGTTATATGGCTTAATGGCGTAGCGCAATGTTGCTCAATCAAAAGATTTCCAGGTGTAAATGGTACTTTACATACTGGAATAAAAGTCAGAAACACGTGTCTATCGTTCATCTTTGATTGCACAAGAATTTTGAAATTTATTTGCGTTATTATGAATGCTATAACTTTTGTTGAAATTAATTTAACTGGATAAAAATAATAAAGTAAAATAAAAATCCAAAATGGCTTTTATTAGATGCGGGCTTGAAGTAAGTACATAATTTAATGTGTACATATTATGTACTACCTACTAAATGGCATATTATGAGTCCTTGTTAGTACATTATTATATTATATATAAATACATTTACGCTGAATTAGCAAGTTCTCTGCAGGTATATTATCAGCATCCCAGTTAAGGAAATCGTTTACTTCCGGATAACTGGATTATAGACATTATAATAACCGAGTTCGTAATAACCGATAAATATTTTAATTCATACTCAAAATTTGGTTCGTTATAAGCGGATTAAAAAAATCCTTTGCCAAATTATGATCCTTTAAATCGCTATAAAAGAAAATTGAAAAACCCGAGTTCCTTATATACTAACATTAGTGTATATGGCGACCAAAACATAGGGATGTATGTTGAATGTTAAAATAATGAATTTAATATTCCGACAAAAAATCGACTAAAAATACATTATCGCATAAGACATGGACTTGAAGTTAACCTTCAACTGTGATTTAATTTCTATTACATTAAAAATCACAGTGGCTTACCAAAAAAGGTATGATGTTTAGGTAAGATATAATGTCAATAAATTCATTTATCATTGATGCAATTTTTTAAACATAATTTATTCAATCGAGGTATCTACACTTAAACTATCTGGAAAAAAAGTGCTGTAATTATTCGACCGACAGCTGAGGTTAATTTAAATTTTAGAACAACTACTTAAAATTCTAATTTTTGAAAATGTATGCAAATAATACCTATAATTTATTATTAATCAGTATAATAGTAGTACCTCATAATTTAATTGTATTATAAAATACTTAATATTGATCTATTTGAAAATATCAAAGAGATGTTTATATATTTTTTATTTAGTTCATACTTCTTGTGAGAAAATAATAGATTATTATCTACGCGAAATTACTTGAAACCGTGAAGCATTCGAAAAGAATTTATGTCCTCGAAAAAAATCGCTACATTAATTTTTTACTTAAAAATGTGCACTTCGTAAAAATACCGAATGTAATATAATACAACTGATATAGTAACTACTGAGCGATTATGTCAAATATCCAAGTACTAAATCACATTTGCGTTTTTTATATGTAATAATAGCACAGATCGCATGGTCAATAGTACGTGTAGGTGACATTTCTGTAATTGCACATTTAATCGACAATAATAATTAATTGAAATTTTAATTGAAAATTAATAATTGCAATTATTTCGATCCTAGATAGCAGTCTCAATTTTGATGTTATTGTTGTTGGTAGCAGTTATGCCCACTTACGGCAAATAAATAAAATTCAGTTTAAAATCGATTTTGTAGATTATCTAAACCGTGGGCGAAGAATAACAAAGAGAATTCGAAGACGTGACTAAGCAAAGCCACTGCGACAAATAAGAAATAATTATATAAAGCAATAGTAAGTACTAGCGCCATTAGGAACATGTATTTAATTTGAAGATGTGATTTCGAGATGATAACCAATGATTTATTGGCAACAGATGCAAATCGTAACATTGGTATATCAGAATTGGCAGCATTTATGTAATTTCCAACATAAATTTATGAATGTTTTGATTATAGTTTGGTAAAATTAATTTAGGTTCTTAGAATATGGGTTTAATTGAAGTTATTGAAAAGTCAACAGTTTGTACACGTTGATAAATGGCAAGCAAAATATAACTACCGGAATCGATTTTATTCAAAATATCCGACGAGTAGTTGGTTAGTTGTAGGTACATGGTACATAACACAACCTGTCTAGGTATAAGACGCTTACAAGGAGTCGGTGTCAATTCGATTAAAATTATGACTCAACATTATTAAAATTTTTAATGTCTATTCGATAGGTATTCCAACTTACCAATAAAATTGCAGAAGTGAGATGTAGTCAGACTTCCAATGTCATGGACCGAATGAGCAATCCAAGCGTGAGAATAGGTGAAAGAACTGAGAACGGATGTAAAATAATTGCAGTTCACAAGGCAGTTACCGTGTATAGAAAAATCGAAAATATTTTTTATACTTGTTTAAAATTGAAATTAAACAAAGACATGATCTCGTACGCACAACACCGATACACTAACCGACACTAAAATATGGATAGTATTTCAATTTCTTGCCACGTGAACCACGAAGGTGTTTAAAAACTATCAACAAGACTAAGAACCACTCAACTTCTATGAACGACTTGAAATGATCTCGTTCGGTGTTAGCGGCGCGGTTTGACGGGGAGAGCACGCGCAAGTCGAGCCTATACCACGGTTTTCATTACAGTATCAGCATTCAGCAGTAACCTATTGTTTAGGTTTAGGAACCGCAGATGTTTCCACGCCGGTCACTCAAATACTCAACCATAACTAACTTCTTGCTAACAAATTGCTATCATTTGTTTCAATTACTAACGCAAAATTATTCCTATCCAAATCTTACTATTGTAAAAATTTTAACGTTGCGCTTGCAAATTGAATTTCAACAGATTTTATTTTTTAACGATATTATGTTGTATGATACATTTTATTAAATTCGTCACGCTTCACCAATTTTTTTCATAAATTTAAATATTGCAACCTTTTCATGTTTTAAAAGAGTTTGCTTTATAGTATTTTATTACATGTTGCGGTCGTAGGCTGGCAGTTAGAATATTAGACCGCTTTGCTGCAGTCGTGAGTTCAATTCCTGGCAAATTACATTTCTATTTTTCAGACCGCGTCTACACACTCACAGACATCAGACATGCACTTCCTGCGGTTCAGAGCACGGTAAGTTAACCTTCATCTTAGGAAAATTGAACGCAATTTTCGCCATACCTCCCGATTTCAGAGATTTCACCACTATTAATAAATTGTGCGCGTGTTATGTAATTGGTTTTATTAAACAAAAAACCTTTTTTTATAGACCCGTACAAGCGTACAACCATAATTGTAAGGAGTAGGGACTTTATTATGTAACCAGATTTTTTTTAGGTTGGTAACGTAAAATGAACCAATCAGAGGTGAGTTATAGAATAGATAGGAAGATAGAAATGGGCTATTATAATATTCTCTAATAATATTTTTTAAACTTTGCAAAATAATGTAATTAACGAAGATCAAGTAAATGGTATAGACTCTTAGAATTCGAAGACGCATGAGTGGCTAAGACTACTTTTGATTTGTTATTTTGAATTTGATATCACACCGAAAGCTTAAGTCGAAAATTATTATATAGGCGAGGAGTCTTAGCAATTTGAAAACTTATTTATGTTTATCCAGGTTGGAAGATTTGTTGTCCCGAATAGAAGGTAGCCGTAGTTTTGTTTGGATTTACTTCGTCTGGAAAATTGTCTTGAGAAAAGAAATACGTTTTGCCTACGTCTTGTTCAAAAACTACAACAAATCAAAACTGAACGCAATACTTAATAGATAACGCGATAACAGTAGATGTTGATAAACAATATTTTATTAAAAGAAAAAGTCATCCATTCAGAATAAACAATGCATTTTTTTTATCACATAATAATATCATAAAATAACTTTGCTAAATAGTAGACAAGACAAACTTTCAAGATTGATATTGTGAGTAATAAGGAAATACATCCATGTAAATAATAACAGACGTGCGCACACTGACTTCTGCAAATGTAGGCAGCATGGATTACTAATTTGCAAGATACAACTAAACACTTAATCAATACCTATAAAACATTAAAATACCTATTATATTTTTTTATAAAATGCTTTATACAGTTCTAAACCCGAAGAGACTGTTATAAATATAAACTCTTCAGCAAGTACCATAATATGGGAAAATATTAAACATTGGAGAGTGAAAAGAGCGCTGCACAATTCCAATTCTTAACCATTAATGTTAGCCCTTAACTGTTTTGCCAAAGTTAATCCCTTATAATACTTTGTAATACCTATGTGGAACATCTAATCATCGCTGTTAGACTTTTTGTTTAGCTTGGGAAAATTTCGATGTCGAAAAATGACTTTAAGCATTTTGTTATGTACTATCGTCGATCATTGTCTTCATTATACAGATTGGAATAGTGCATCTGGGGTTATACCAGCTGCACTCACTTGGCCTAGTTTTGATGTCGAGATAGAAATTAATATAGGCGTGCACAATTGAGATTTCATTTGAATGATAGTATAATGTCCTTCTAAATGACAGTTTGTAATCATGAATACCCGAAGCTATGGATTGAGGTGCAATTATAGTTTATGGATGATGAATATTGATTGAATTGTCTGTTTTTCGTTTTCATTTTTAGTACTAATAACCGATTTGCATTCACAAAGCGTCATGAAAAGTGCAGGACAATGAAATTCTTATGAGGTGGGTTGAGTCATGTAACGAAGGGTGCAAAAATGAGTTTATCACATCACGATATCATCCTAACACATTATGGAGTCAAATAGTTTAGATTGTGATTGCTGGAGGTTATCGGTATTGAGTAGTGTTAAAATATCTGCTGCACTCTATTTAGATCCACAGAGGATTTGAGCTGCAATTTCTCTTTGTCTTGAACGGAGAGTAACGAAGGTTTTGTAACATTGGCGCTCAAGAGGGATCTAGAACATTTCGTTCCCGGACATTTCGCTGCTAAACATTTGAAGAATTTCATTAAATATTTGTTTATTTGTCATTAGGTGACTTTGAATCACGTCAAAACTCAGAACAGTACATTACATAATTGGCGTTGTTCACCTCTTGAGTTTTATCCGTGATTTGGAAGAGCTACACAACCATCCAATGCAATCATTTGGCTGAATGATTTGGATTTATTGCTATAAATTTAATTCTAAATTTAAAGTAGCATCTTACGAAATACGCAATATTTTTCAGTTTTTCGTGTAGATAACTGCCAACTCTGTCGATATAGAGAAGGTTAAACAAAAGGAAGATTACAAAATTTCTTAAAAAGATGTAAATGCGCAACATTTATGTAAATTAACAAAGAGCAGTACAATAGGAGTAGTACGATATTTTAAACTCTATTGATATAAAACTGATTTTAAAATAGTACGTGCCTAACACTATTTATGTTCCAACAAAATGTAGGAGACGATAGTAGTAGGTACTTTATATTTTTTAAACAAGAAAAATTATAAGATAACATTTTTCAGATTGAAGGTATTGATTTTCTTTAAAAGTAAGTAGCTAAAGAACATAAATTGTTACACAACGTTTACGTTCAAGTGGAACTTGTCGATAATGAATGATTACAAAGTAAATGATATAGCTAATATAAATTTTGGAACAGCTTCTTTGTTCATTTTATAGAAAAATAAAGTTATTAGTGAAATGTAATAATAAAGAAAATAACATAATATGTATACTCGTAAGAAAAAGTAAAAATATATAGCCATTTTTAAAACAATAATTACGTAATATTTCATTATTCAATTATAAATATTACGTTAACCCAATTCTGTTTCTAGGGTTTCCACCATGGTAGGTGAAAATCGCTACTCAAGAATTCAAAATTTTCATATTACATTAGTTTACTTCACGAGCTCACTGTATGAATGTACTTAAAAATACAATCCTTCAGAAATCCCTCTAATCAAAAATAAATGTCTGCAAATATTGCTGTAACTAGCTCTTTTTCTGATGTCGTTGAAGTTATGTGTAGCTGAGCTTGTCCGCGTTCGATAATTTATTGTTTTTATTTTATATTTATAAATTTGTTAATTTACTGTATACTTTATATTGAATTGTTGGTTGTTAGGCAAATGTAAATCGTTGACAATATCAAAAATAGTGAACCCTTGTTCGAAATCAGGAAGTAAATACTGATCTTAAAGCCCTCAGCACAAAATTTTAGACTTCGTCGGTGTCAAAATTGAGACGATTTACTTTCAAATGATATAACAAATAACCGTTGGATTTAAGTCAATCGATCTCATTTGAGTCCAAGACATACATTTTAAAGAACACTTACCTTATTATAACTGTTTAACGTTCTTCAAATCTGGTTGTACAAGTAATTTTTGTCGCCTCCTGTAACTACATATTTAAAATGTATGTAAAACACGAAGATCAAGCCGTAGTCTTAACTGGTGACCACTTATTACAACTGGAGACAATAATATCAACTCCAATGTGTTATATTTTCAAAAATGTAGTTTTTCATAAAAAATTATAAACGTTTAATTAAATCTTAACGTGTTGGTGTTGTGTAAAATTATAGTTATATTATGACAGGTGAGTATACACAAATTTACGCACTAAGGATTAATTGCTTGCTAAATTAATCTAAAATCCGTAGATGCATAATACATGTGACAACAAATTATCGAAAAGGAAAATGGGTAGACATTTTTTGGAAATTATGGTTTTAGGCTTCTCGGGATCCCAAAACATCTAAATTCGCAAAACTCTCAACTTTTTTTTCTGTACGATTACAATACTTTTTCATATTTCGTTATGATAAAGTAATAAAAATTATACAGACGTAAGTATTAAAAATTTTTGTTGTTGTAATTTCACTTCAATTTATTTTTATAAAATCACTGGTAAATATTACTCCTATTAATTTGAAATGTTTCTATAAATTAATAAATAATAAATTACTGCCGTTGTTTTAAAATTTGAAAAATATCTGCTGGTCGAAATGAGACAACGATAATCCGTCTTGTTTGGTACTTTTATTTTATACTTTCTTTGTAAAAAGGTTAAATCAATTCCAAAAATTGTAAAATTTTTATGCATTTATAAAATTTGTAATGAATCCAGACCAAAATTTCTAGAAGATTTATAGGGTATCTCCCCATTCTGCTGAACAAATTTACTGTTTTAAGTTACTATGACAACTTTAAATTATGATTTAATGTAGTCTTACACAATCATTGAAAAATTTGCGTTTTAACGTTTTGATTCCATCACTATGACGTATTTTATATAATTTATGCGCTTGTATTTTCTACCAAAATGTATTTTTAGCCGAATTTTTTTTACGAAAACGTTGAACTTTAAATTTCTTCTACCTTCATTGGGGCTTTTGTTAGACTCTTCATTAGTGCATTTCTGACTTAAATAATTTTGCAAACATAAAAACAACTACAATAAAAATGATTCGTAACATAGACGAAAAGATAACAATCATGTAAATAAAATGATAGATTTGATTTTTGGGAGATAATTCAATCGTATTTTAGAGATATCAAGGTACCAACTTCTAAATGACTAAAATTCTGAAAATTTGAGACTTCTATATCCCAAGTAGTTTTGAAAGAAATAAATAAAAACTGAAAATTAAAAAATATTTTATTTCTCAAGTTGGCTAAATCGATTTATTTAAAAATTTAATATTCTAAGGGGGCATATAAACATCTTGAAAAATAAATAATAGCTATTTGTTCTAAAGAAGCTATACAGCTGATAATTTATATTTTAAGAGCTGTTATCGGCCTTAAAAACTACCAACATTTTAAGATCAATCGATCAACCAATCGTGAGAAAAATTAATATTCTATAATTTAGTTAATTTTTTTTTATTATAACTATTATTTTATATCAACAATCAGAACAAAATTAAAATTACAATAATTCTAGAGTGCTATAAGCTGATGTGATGACTTCTAATTTTAAAGTGTGCATTGGGAATACCCTTCAGCGTAGTCCATTTCTTGATAATGGTGTCTTAAATCGTTAGGCCATTTGCGTTTCAAATGCCTATAAACTTCCTCTTTGAGCAGTTGTTGCATATTTGGATTAGGATGATCTTCCAGTCTTATATTGTGTTTTTCTGCTGTCACGAATGCCATTTTTAGATCAGTGTATAGTTCTGTTGTATACATACCACGGAGCATCTACTATCATTCGTAGAACCTTTGATTGGAACCTCAGTATGATATTAATATTGGACGTACTTGAACATCCCCATTGCTCTAATCCGTACGTCAAAATCTGCTTGACGATAGCATTGTAGATTATTAATTTCTTTTCCAGTGAGAGTGTGGACTTTTTCAAGATTAGCCAGTTCATTTTTTAAATTTTTAGATCTTCCTGTTTTCTATTTTTTATAATGTGTTTCTTCCATGTAAGTCTACTGTCCAAGTGTCCAAGTGATTTAATGTAAATGTGACGTGAACTGATTTAGCTTCATTTATTTTTATTTTCCGCTTACCCATCCCTTTTTGTTTTTTTGTTTATTTAAATGTGTTTGTACCTGTTCTGATGCTTGAATTGCATTTTCGTGTATTGCTAATATGCACGTATTGTCAGCAAATGTTGCTGACGATTTATTTTCTCGGAAAGCAAATATGATAGAGATCAGAAACTTTGAGAATCTTAGTATTTCATCGATACTTATACCTATATAATCCTCAATATCGTCCTGTGGCTTTTTATTATAGAAAGTAAAGAGATTTCTTTAATTCATATTCAGAATTATCTTCAAGAAATAACTTCAATTAGTCGACCCATTCACGGTGTGGCTTCCGACGCCATGTGCAAAAATATTCTGTGATAATACAGTACATTTTTTGTAAATAAATGTTACATATTATTGTGAAAATTTTATTAATTTATTCCAGACAGGAAAACCTTCATCTCTTAGAAATAGACACTTATTTACCTTAATTCAGTTTTATCAAATTGATGGTATTGTGCAATTATTAAAACTGACATTTACAATCATTTATATTTATTTATTTTCTTGATCATATCACATCACTGTATCAGATAATATATGACTTGGAAGTTTAAGTTGTTGCCAAAAAGTTAAGACTTATAAAATTTATTTCTAACAAATACAATGAGAAAACGTGTTTTCTTTAGCAATATTTATGTATAAATTGTAAGATAAACTTAAAAAGCAGTGTTACATTTCTTTGTTTGTATAAATTTGAACATCATAACTCTACTTTAAGACAACTCTACTAAATTACAAATTCAGGTAATCGGCTGGTACATTATTAAATATTTTCATTATTTTATAGTATATAGATACTATCATTTATATAGTATTTATAAATAGTATGGGTAGTACATCGAAATGAAATTTAATATAGTAAATATAAATCGTTTTCAAACGAACGAATTAACGAAAAAAAATGTTAACGACTTACATATTTTAAATAGTCCAGTTTATAACAATTTTAAAGTGGAAATGTAATTTTAAAATTAATTTTACATGAATACGATAGTCGATAGTATGGTGAAAACGGTTGTGAAAATTGTATAAAATGAAAATAATTTAATATATATTTATTATTTATCTTTAAAATTACAATCAATAAATATTAGAATATTTTACAATTTGAGGACGGTGTAGTTCCATAAGCAGACAAATATAATCGGTTTATTTTTAAATAAATATTAAAGCACGGTTTGAATATTCAAAAATTTTAAACAATTTCTCGGCTAGTTAGAAGTTCTAATCTGCTTTAACGTTTACATGCTCAAAATAGTTTTCTAATTCTTTTATTTTTATTTCATGGTCTCGGGCTAGTTATTGTTCACAAAATGTATAAACTTTAATAATAATAAATTTAATACAAATTATACCTATTTTATTATAAATTCATGCTTTCAATAAATTGAAATTTTGTTAAGAGTGTTGCTGATGATTCTCGTATTTATGTATATTTTGATAAAATTTAATTTTTTTTTCAATTAATAATTTTATATAGCGATAAGCCTTTTTTTCAAGGTGGAAGACTAACACAGCGTATTTAATCAATATAATAAAATTTCCCACTAATATGTAATATAATTATCGTTTAAAATTTATATTTATAGTAGGTATCTATATATAATATTTCAACCTTTTTTTCTTAATGAATTTAAAAATAAACACAAGTAATTTATTGTTAATTTATAGGTACATTTATTTTAAATTATAAATACAATGTGATGCAGCGAAACTTGACAGGAACCTGTGTCATGGCAAATAGATGAAGAACAGTTGTAGGTCTGGATTACTCTGAACAATGTTGGCTTAAAAAATACAATATTAGTACATAAATTATTTATTAAAAATTAAAATAGTTAATTGCATTAAATTTGTAATAAATTATATAAGTGAGTAAATTAAATAATATTTAAAAATTAAGCAAGTAAATCTAATATTATTTACATACTTACTATTTTTCCTACTATCACCCAAAAAAAAGCAAATGATAATCATTTTTGTTAATAACTATTGATATTGTTATATCATAATGGCGGTAGTAAAACTTGACAAAATGTATGTAGAAAATTGATGCCTTTGGTGGCAGTAAAAATTATATTTATTTACTCTCTATTTCATAATTTTTCGAATTTTAACACAAATTTTCTTTTCTTTTGTTGAATAAAGTATTCCTTATGTTGATTTTTAAATTTGAAAAGATATGTACGTTTTGAGTGGTCAATTATAAAACTGACACAATGTAATATATAAAATTGAAAATTTCTTATAAATTTTAAGATTTTATTTTATCAGGTGCAGTTTTAGTAAACGGAAACAAAAATAATATCAAGAATGAAATAAATTTAATTTTAATAAACCACTATAATATTTATATATTATAATAAAATATATCATACATAACTTCTAATATGACTAGGTAGGTGGCATGGCGCAAATCATACATTGTCAAGCCATTAAGGAGCGGAACACCGCGGTTTTATTGCTGATTGTGCCGGCTACAGTGCTGTAAACTCAAGTCCAAGATCGATCTGTGAGCAATAGGGATGCCAACGGGAAACCACGTCATTAATTATATTTCCCTAGTGAAATGGGTGCCAGAAGTATTGGCTCGTTTGCACAACTTGCAAGTGTTCTATGGTTTTGGTACATGGACAACGTACCCAATATTTAATATTGAGATTAAGATAATATTTTTGCAAGTTGTAAAGATGCTGCTCATAGACAACTCCCAGCATGATTTACTGGATTTAAAATTGTTTATTTTTTATAATTTAAAATGTGGAGTTTTCTTCCGTTGGACAAATATTAAAACATATTGTTAAAGTCAGCGAAATTCATCGGCATTGGCATGTAAAAACCGCATATTTAGTAAAGTGTCCTTTACATGTTGTATTACTAAAGATGCACCTTATAAAATTAAAATTTTGAGTTTAAATTATTGAAAACTAATATGAAATGTGTTGAACTCTTACGAAAAAATTTAACGTACCAAGTCAATCTTTATCAGGACTAATGTTTTTGATGATAATCCATCTCTAAATACCAAAAGTCATGCTAAAATTAAAACTAATTTAAGTTGATATCATTTCGACAAATCGCAGGTCTTTATTCAAATGTGTAAAAAATAAATTTGTGCAATATTCAAATTTCGAATTACTACAAACGTTTAATTGAGCATATAAAATTCAAACTAAAAGTTCAATCAAGGCAGCATCTATAATACAAATACTAAAATATATTGAAAATATCTACACAATACTTACTCAAAGTTTTGGTATAGTAAAACTACGAAGCCATAAAATATATCACACTACATGTATTAAAATGTTGTAACTAATATACGAGTAATTTATCATTTCTACTCAATAACTAAAAACTTCTGAACTACAACTGTAATTTAGAAATTTGTTTAATTTCTAAAATAAAATCTTCACCGTCTTATTTTTATCGTGTATTGTCATGGTATGTGAATTATGCTTTATTTATAAATCTTATAATATTTGGAATGCTCGGAAAATTTCCATTCTCATCGGAGTTGAAGGTTAGATCATATTTTTGGTAGTGCTGATTTTGTTCGTAATACTAATTTGTAAATGACGAATTAAATTATTTAAGATTGAATAATTTACAGTGCCGCAACTAGGACTTTTCACGCCTATGGCCAAGTACGAAAAATGCGCCTTAAACGGAAATGGGTTCAAAGGGGGCAGCGGGGGCAGTACCCCGATTTTTTTTTAAATTAGTGCACAATGGCAAATTTTGATACCGACTTTCAGTTAAAATTTATTGAACTTAAGAAAAAATATAGCTAACTGATTAAAAAAATAATAAAAATATGGTAGATACCTTAATTTAATCGGAGCATTTTGTAATTTAAAATTTTGAAAAATTTAAATTTTTCATTTTATTTTCAATTTCTTACGGATGGCACGTAAATTAAATACAATGTTTTCGATATCGGCGCCATCATTCAAAAGGCGCCTACGGCACTGATGATATATATTTTACATTCTTATAAGTAGAGCGTCGATAATCCGGACGTCAGAAATCCGGACCGTCGATAATCCGGATTCAATTCCGGTTGAAAAAAAATTTTTTTAGTCGTCTTACCGCTACAAAAGAATGCGTGGGTGCTCTTATATTTTTATTTTTACTAAACTTTTATTAAAATACCACATTATAACTTCATATTAATTAATATGGTTTTCTTTATCTGCTGCAATTACTTAACCACTAAAGTGATTTACTAACTGTTTCAGCAAGCTTTCTTTTTGTTATGAACTCAAACGACCGTTTTTTTATTCTTTTTGAAAATCCGGACATTTTGATAATCCGGATAGGGTCCGGTCACAATTGATCCGGATTATCGACGCTCTACTGTATTTATAAAATATTATATAAGAAAATGTGGATGAAAAATTAATTTAAAATATTTCTAAATATGTGACATAGATATGAATTTTGATTTGTTATTAAAACTATCAGAAGGTGAAAGTTTATTTTGAATAATTATTAGTAGTGGGAAATTAATTGAAAAATAATAATTATCGCAGCAATAATTATATTGGCATAATTTTTAATTATTGCTATATAATATTTCAGAAATCGATTTATTTGTTGTGAAAAAGATTGACAATATTCAATTCAAAAACATAAACAACCAAAATGATGTATACAACGTTTTTCAGAATTAAAAAGTAAAATCATCACAATTTAGTATCAAAATTCGGTTTATTAAATTCAAAATTAATGGTACCTAATATGAAATTTGAGAACAGCGCAGCGGTTAAATTAACGTGATTTCAACATTGTACTGTTGGTTTTTGTTATATTATATACTACGTTAAATCATCAGAAACACGTTAATTTGAGCGTAATTTTGTCGTTGAACTGACTTTTATATATGTTGTTATTGGAATAAGATAGAAAAGGAGAACAATAATAATTGGTAACCTATATGCTCGCGATTGAATTTATTTATTTATATATTTAATAATAAATTTTATAAAATCTGTATAAAATTGTTATTGCGAAATTATATCATCAGATTAGCAATAATTATAATTTTAATTCGTTCAAATATCGTAAATAGCGAACATTGGAATATTAGTGTTTATCTAATTATTTTTAAAAAGAATTGGCTGTCGTTCAATTGTCAAATTAAAATTATTCACTTTTTGGTTAAATTAATTAACTTATTTCACTACCCCCGGTTAGTGGGCGGCACTAAAGTAGGTACTAAAAATTGCATGTTTTATTTTATAATAAAGTTTTCAATAAAGTTGAAAATAAAGCTAGCGATTTTTTTATGTTAAAAAAAAAGTAATTAGGTAAATATACATTTACTTTTATGGTGGGCGGTAGTAAAGTAAAGCAATGGTTTTCATAAAAAAACAAATCTTTGAATATGACAATCGAAAAACAAGTTTTTTATGATAAAATAATTAATTTATTGTACTTGTTTATAAAAATGTAACAAAAACATTTAAAAAAATTATTTATTTCACAATGGAAAAATATTTTTAAAAGTCGTGATGGAGCATAGCAGTAAAATGAACAATTACTTGTAAAGGCAATGATACTATCGTTGCAATTTGAAAAAGTGATTTTGATATTTAAAGTGATAGACACGAACTCAATTTTTATAATAGAAGAACAACATCGTAGTTGTCAGGTTTATTTTATTACATAATAATATTAAAGTATAAGAAATCAGCTATATAGCAGATATTGTATTATAAATATTGAAGAAAAAAACGTGGCCCTATATTTGTTATTCAATTAATTTATTGCTTTATAGAGATGATTTACAGTTGTTATTTAATGACGATGATACGTATTCATTGATCCGGAATTAATAAAAACTACATCCCACCTTTAAGATCCCACTAAATAATTACTATAGTAAATCCTAGATTTAATGTGTTCTCTTCAATAAAACTAGTATTTTCTAGTCAATTATGTGTTTCTGTGTGTACAGATATTGACCCCTGATTGTGACATCTGCAAGTTACGTCAGTTTACTGTGAAGACATTTGATAGGTTCAATTTAATTTGGAATTAGTTGTATATTTATTTAGAAATTTTATATTTCCAAGAAAAAATACAAATAAAATGAAGTTTTATAATTTCTACAATATAATGCTTTTAAGAAACAATTTTGAAATACTACTACTCCTATCTCAACTACATACTTTATATCTAATTAAACTCTAGACCAACATCTATTTTGGTATGATGGATATTCTGACTAATTCTATGAATATTTGAATTCTAATATCTAATAATAAACTATATTAATCTCGTTATGTTAAATTACTGCATACACTAAATGCAACTTAACTAACCACAACTTCCAGCAGTCTACTTTTATCATTAAAATTTTAATTTTGTACTTCTAGCTAATCTTTGAACTAATGCTATAAATTTCAAGAGGTACTTTTTATTTATAAATACAGCTGTCCCTCGATAATCCGACACTTTTTAATCCGACGTACTCGGTAGTCCGACGCGCTGCCGGCAGCAACATGCATCTCCCTCCCTCCACATATTGTATATTTTACTTAAATTTCTTTCCGTATTTCTTTTAAAAACTTACATGTACTGTCATTTTGTATCCTGGTATTAATAAATTACATGTACCTTTACTGTTTCTTCCTTCTTTTTTTTAACTTCATTGTGTTCAAATGCATTAAGAATAAAACATCTTTGATAATATGACATTTTTGGTAATCCGACATTTTCGGTAATCCGACACTCTCTCGGTCCCTTAACTGTCGGATTATCGAGGGACAGCTGTACAGCTTTAACTTCATTAACTAGATTTACATTTTAATCTCTACTATATACTTACATGCTATATATACCAGTATGTACCTAAGTATTAAGAGTAACAATAACGTTGGAATGGCTATATACCTGTAGTACTACCTAACCGACCAATTTAATAATAACTGTGGTTGATATAGTGAAATTTAATTTAACCATACCTAGAATCACAAAAAAATGTTTAAAACTAAAATGCATACAATTTTACAAATTAAAAACACTGCTAGTCTATTCGATAACGTTTCGTCATACTATGACATCATAAGACAATTATTAATTAAACTAAAATTTTGCACAATTTAACGAAATGATTCAACCCACTTTAGTAAAATTTTGGGAAAATCAACTACACATAGAGATTATAATTTTAAAATTATGCAGTTGAACCAATTTTTTTAACTTGTTAAGCATAACTATGTCCAATTGTTGATTTGTCTTACCCAATACGAAATTACAATAATTGCAAGTCGGGATGATGTCCCGATATTGCAATATTTATGTTCAGGTTCATAAGTTATGAAGTCAGCAGTGCAATATAAAATGTTCAGTCATATTGTGATTTTAAAACGGAATAAATCGCAGCAAGCTAAATTTTACAATGCACTTTATTGAGTGTCTGAGTGAATAGAATGAAAACTTATATTACAAAAGACTTAACATAGAATTGAATAGTTTTACTGACACACTGGTATCCTCCTGTATCCACTACTATTCTCAAATTGCATAAATATATTGCTGTGTATTCTAATGTAAAGTCACCTTTAGTTTCTTGTAATTTGGTTTAAAATGCGCAGGATCGGAGGTTTCTGGTGGAAAATTTTTGATAGGAGGTCGTTCAAATTTATTGAAATGCAGTAAATTTCATTTTAAATTGAATAAAATGAAAATTAAATTTGGATCAAGTTGCAAAATTTAGTTTTATTGAATTGTTGATCGAATTGATAATAATTAGAATTGAAATTTTTGGATATTGGCAAATATTTAATAATTTAATTTTGCATAGAATATTTTTTGATTTGATAAGAAAATTTGCGACGAAATTGGATAAAGAGGTATTACATTTTTAATTCAAGATGGACATTGATGAAAACTAAAAATATTGGAATATTTTAGAAATTTTGTATAATTTTAAGATGCACCCTGAGATAAAAATTAAATAACACAGACATGTTTTCGTAACAGCATAAATATGTTTTAAAAAATAAGCAAGATTAAGACAAATAATTTTATTACTCAATCTTTTGTATTCTAAAGTCAACTCAGATTGATATTTATAAAATAATAACTTCAATGAATACTCCTCGAAAAAGTTAGTGGTAGTAAAATTATTTTTCCTATTAAACTTATTAATTTTTTCAAGATCTTTTTACAGAATTCATTTTCAATCCGCAGTACTATTTTAAAATCTTGATTTCTTAACATCCTGCAGCAATCTTTTCAGTATACCGACTTTTCCACAGAATACCATTATCACCATTCAATTTATTCTATATTTTCTAATATATTTTTGCTCGAATTCCTTACAACGAATTGTTTAAAAAAAAATCCTGATACGGATGTTTACCTATAGGAAAATATTAACCTGATTTTAACTTCTATAAAGTTGATCGTTTAATAAGTTTATTAATTACTAACAATGATTTTTGCAATTTACAAAAAACTATAAATTAATAACAATAAAAGTATTATTATCAAGCTATAATATGAATATCAAATTATCTATTAACGTCGAAATATCGCTTAATTGAATTTTAAATTATAACAATTATTTGTATAGAAATTACCCTTTGGTTAAAATAAGTGATTAAAAAAATGTATCTACTAAACTCGTGGTGTGAAATTTTTTTTATCCGAATTGGGTCATCAGTTTTTTGTAAAATGTATCGTTCAAAAGATACACAGATATAAAGAAAAACAAAGGAATAAAAAATATCAACGTTCATTAAAAATACAACAATCTGGAATTCTCTTAGTTAATTCATAACTCGAAATCCATTGATTCTAGACAATAATCTAGTTAGTTGATAAGCAAATGCTCTTTAAAAAATTACCAATCTATTAACCGTAAAAAATCAATAGTTTCGGTGCTATGACCGTTTAAAGGTAGAAATTCAAAAAAATGGTTTAAAGAGGTTCTCCCGAAAGTTTGCTGCGGCCCTGTATTGTTAAAATTTTCTATGTTAAAGTAATTTTATCAAGAATATCTTAAAATTCACAAAAAAATATTAATACAGTTTTGAATATTTTTTTCAATTTCTAGAGAATAACCATCATTAAATTTTACTACGTACCTATAGTTATGTATAAGTACGTACCTACATATTATTATTATAACAGCCAGTCCACTATTATTGTTATTCCTATACTTACATTACTATTTAGTAGGTACTCACTAAAATATTGTATTGTATTCTATAATATTTCAATACAGAAATATTAAACATTACTATTTTGTTTTTTTTTTTTTATAAACGCCTTTAAAATGTGCGATATCGTTCACTAACTAATGCTAAGACTTACCTGTAGCTTCTTTTTGGCATGATTTAAATGAGAAACGATTAGCAAGGTTATCTGCAACAATTAAAAACATTAGTTTTCTCCCTAACTTTTACCAACATTTTTTTTTGTTAGGTTTTTGTAAACTAGTTGCTATCACAATTTAAACATAATTAAGAACTGAGTTTAAAGTTGACTAACCTGATTTTGTTATTTACTTAAAAACTATTAAGTTTATTGTAAAATACAAGATGCAAAAATTGTAACATTAACTTCTACTTTAAAAAAATAAATAAATTCTATTACTAACCAATTAATTGTTAATTTCTTTATCCCCAAAAGAATATCACTAAATCTTCAATCACACAGAAACACGCAAACAGTATCACTTTTTCGTCTGACAAGAAAATTCACGTAATTAAATATTAAAAACAATTGTTGGTTAATATAATTGTGACTAGATAAAGTAAGTCTAATAATTTAAATGTCCAATAATCTTGCTAAAAGTTCTTAATTTAGATTTAAAATACGTTCATTTAATTTGTTATTCTTATTTTTTCGTTGTGTTTAAGTGGTGGATAATTCTCTAATGGTAATGTTGTAATAACAAAGAAACAAATTTAGGTGGTATAATTAATTTATCACCGTAAACTAAGTTCAGTAAATATAAAAAGTTATTAAAATAACACTAAAACCATGAAAAATACCAAAAGAAAATACGGTTTATATTACGTACCTACCACATTAATGAATTGGTTAAATGCAGTACATAATATTATTAAAACCATATAATTTGGCTGCTATGCAAAAAACTCTAGTTTGCTGTCAAGTGTAGCTGGCGTCCAACAAATAACTCAACTTTTTGAGCTTGTGTTGGTTAAATGAAGATTGATTAGTTATAGATATTTTTCCAAGGATATGTATAAAGAATGCGTCAGCATGAAAAAAAATTTCAACGGAAAATGAAGACGTGGGGAAGTCATGTGAAGTACTCTAATAATTTACATATCCTGGTCAGCACTTCGTGCTCGACCATTTCAAAATAATCTTTTGCATAATATTAAATAAAACTGTAGTTTTATTTTTTTGCGTCTGTCGAAAAATCAAAAAACTTACAACAAAAATTGAATGGGATTTATTAATAAGTTGTAACTTTATTAGAACTTGCTACAAATAAAGTTAAACTTTATTTCTCTACACAGTGACGACGTGCTTAGATTTGTACTTTCTAAGTTTTTAGACACAGCAGCTTTATCTGTTACAAATACAGAACAAATTAATTTTCTACAACGATTAACGTTTTTCTACATAATTTATTAGAAATAGAGCAATCATTCGATAATAATAAAATATTAATTTATGATATAAAAGTAAAAGGATACTTTTTATGTTCAAAATTACAAGCAAAGTAAAATTTGTGGTTTTCGTTTGGTTTATTCGTGTGTTAAATACTGTTTTTGCGCTCAGGGAAGCAAATTTTATACTAGAAAATATCATTGAACTACTTCAAAGTAAAATTGAACTATAATTTTCAAAACATTAAATATTGATGAAATTTATATCATACAAAATTCAACTTTGTTGGTTTACCTGATGTAAATTTCCCCATATAACAAAATTCGGTATTTTCTACCATAAATTTTAAACCAACTTAAAAAATTAGTTTGTGTTTTATATTTTTTCTCTGTAATGATAATAAGTTAACATGAATGTAACGTTTAATTAAACCGAAATGAATGGCAGCGTATACGACAGGCACAAATTCATTTTTACAGAAAAATAAATTTATGTTGACAATCCTTGAATTCTATTAATGTGAAGGAACTTGCATTAAATTCAATGTGGAGTGGTTACTAAATATGGTGGTAACATTTTGCTATCAAATAAATTTTCTGATGTTACTGTGATGAACATAATGAATTTAGATCATAAATTAAGCGGTTTAATGAGTTAACACGTTTACTAATAAACATTATATTGCACTCCCATTAACATTGTTTTTGATAATAAACTTGTTTGTTGTATGCGATACGGTTATTTTAAAAATACAGTCGGATATTTTTAGAGAAAAATCTTTTTTCATTAATTCAAATTATAACAAAGCTCTTTCATGCTCAGTATAGTGAGGTTGAAATATATTAACGCCTCTTCCCTGAGAGTGTAAGCACGCCCATATTCATATGCATAATATGCCCGGAAATACGTGAAAATTATAGTGAGATGGCTAAATGTTGGCTGTGTGTTTTCCCCACATGTGCAATCTATGTTTTTATATAATTCTCTGTTGGTTACTGGTAGTGTTATGTTTTTCTATATATTTCAATTATTACCACAAAAAAGCATGTATGTACTATGTAGTACCTACTACTATGAATACTAATTCTTTTAAATTAATATTTATTAAAAACAAAGAACGAAAATTTCGGATGACAATCCTAATTGCAAATACATACGAGCTAATTACGGTTTGCCTTTCACTCTATCCTGATTGCATAATTTATAGCTAAATAAAACAAGTATATGAAAATTTCATATATTTGACTATTTAATAGTCATCTTCTTAGCTGGAGAAAGCTTTGAGCTGATCGGTAACTACCCAGTCTAGTGGTGTGTTTGGAATATTTTCCCCCTTTTGCACTCCAAGAAAAGTTATGATGGATCGATGATGGATTAATACCTCAATGATTATCCGCAGAACATATTATCGTAGTTTACTGTCAAAAATGGAAAATGAAAGCAGAAACAAAACAGGGATAATTCGAAAACAGAAGACACAAAAAAAAACAACAACAATTTTAATATAGTGCTCAGATTTGACAAACAAAGCTTGGGAAGTGTAAATCTCAATACGACAGAAAAAAAAAATTACTAAAAAGACGAAATTCCACAATTTTCTTCCACAAATGTAGGTTAAGTTGGGTTAGATTTAAATTTTCCTGTTTCCAGAGTAACTTATTTATAAGCCAGGTTTGAGAGTTAGATTAATAATCAAATATTCAAATATGAGCTATATTTGAATTGATCAATGAAAAACTGCTAGTGTGTAAAGTGAATTTGGAGATATCGAAGGTTAAAGTTAAAAATTGATAAACAAATCCTAGCTTTATCAAGAGATTTGAATATTTTTTTAAAGTTTAAACTTTCACATTAATTTTTATAGAAACGCCATTTATTAAGATGTGAGGTTGCATCTTTAATCGAAAAAAGCCTTACCAGCGGTTTGTGGTCTGTTACAATTATAAATGGTTTTAAATGTTATGTTATTTCGACGATGACGAATAATTATAACGCTCTATCACCGAATAACTTTTTGATAGTTTTGGAGTAAGAAGTGCAAAATAGTATTTTGGCAATAGTATTTGCCATAGAAGTAATATTAACTTCAAGGTTGTTAGCCCTTGATTTTTGAAAGCTTTACTTATTAGAAGATATAAATTAAGCGAAATTTTCCTATTTTTCATGTTTTGGAAAATCTTTGTTTATTCGAGCAGTCGATTAATTTAGATATCTTTTAGAAAACTATTTTGTTACTATTCATGAAGGAATTTTTATTTTTAACAAAATTTGCGTCTGATTAATCACAATACCAAAACCAAATCTAAATACTACTCGTATTTTATAATCTAACAGTAATAGGTACCTACCACGTTATTATAGATTTTATTATACTACAACATTTTTTGTTCTACATAATTATTATCATCTGGTCGGTAAATTAGTTTGATATTAAAAATTGAGAAAAAATTTGTATTGGGATATTTCATACGTTATTTACAACACGTTTTTTGTGAACCACATCGTAACCCTTATTATAAGTAAATATATTGTTCAAAGTAGTTAAAAGTTTGGAAAACATAAACGACAATCTAGGACATCCTTGTTTATTTTATCAAGATAAATTGGAAAAGCTTTTTACTACTTTTATGGTTTGAACTTTTCGTGTACATAAAATAATCAAAAGTTTTAATTGAAGAAAATCATTATTGTCAAAGACAACTGCCAAATATATTAAAATAAAAAACAAATCAAAAATTCCAAAATTTCTAATATTTTATGAAATAATCTAATATTTCAAATGCACACAATTTATTACATTAATTTTCAATTTTATTACAAACTTTGTTAACGAAGAAACAAGTTTCCTGGTTTTTGGCAAATTGCATTTTAGTAATTAATTTAGAAGTTATAATTTTTAAGATTACTTTTTAAAATTTTTAAATTAAAAATAGAGTATTGTTAAAGAATAATTTATTATAGACTGACTTTAATAAATATTTTAATATCTGATGTATTGTTATTTTATTCTTATTAATATCAACAAACAAAATTTTTCTTTGATTTCAACTTTCAATTTGTATGATCAAGATTTCTACAAGCACAGCAAAGTAAAAGAAAAACAAATGAAGATTTCAAATAATAATAGTAGTTGATCGTACAAGGTGTAATGAAAATGGAATCTCAAATCAGCAAATATTATTCGTCATTGTACAATATAGTACAATATATTTTATTTTAAATAACGGTCCATTTATGATTAGGATCCTGTGTAAAAGAAAAACTTTTCGCTATATTGTTTGTAGTTTTCCAAAAGTATTTTATTTCATTATTCTGAAACAACAGGTTTCATATTTAATGTTTAAATTAGAAAGTTCTAAAAACTGATAAACGAAGTACCTATTGCTTAATAAAAGTGGAAAAAAATTAGATTTGTATTTACAATAATTACAGAAATAAAAGTAGTTGTTCGTTGACCCGTTACAGATAAAATATCTAGTTGTCGGAAACAGACAGAGAAAACTGCTTGATATTTTCATCTTTTGTAGTTTTAAGATGGTTTGACTTTTTTCCGCGTTTCCGTGTCGTTGGCGATCCTTGCAGTGCGCGGTACGGTGGATGTCGGTGACAGCCACCCCCTTGCACAACCTCTAAGTAATTCATCTACAAAAATAGACCATGCGAAAGAGTTGACAACCGGAAAGAAAAGAAATCGTTTTGTTTCACTGTACCATGATTTGCAAATGTCGGTTAGTATAGCTCATTTAGTTTTTAATTTTATATAGAAAAATAAATTGAAACCCACGTATTTCTAGGCAAAAAAATCCTATGCTTTCCCGAAATAGCGTGCTTAAATAACAATGAAATTAAGGTAAAAAAATTTAAATAACAAACTGTGAAATTACTGATTGATTGGAACGGATTTATTTATTAGATTGTACTTTCAGATAACTCTTTAGTTTTAAACATCGATAAATTAATAAATTGAATGTTTGTAAACACTTGTTTGTTGTTTCCTTTTAAATAATATTATTTCGAAAAATAATTTGGCAAACTAATAGTTTGTGAACTATTCTTCTTATGCCAAATAACTAAAGACTGGGTTAATAGATTAATGGGTTAATAGACTGGGCTTTAATAAATTATTTATTTGGGAATATAATACGTCAGTAAAACCAAAAAAACGAAAATTATTTATTAGAAGCATTCGAAAATTTGAAATAACGACGAATCAACGTTATATTGCAATATCAATCAAATGCAACTTGACAATAATTAATATAAATAAAATTTTTTACCTTTATGATTCTTCAATTATTTAGTCCAACTAGAGGTACTGGTCATTTTACTCTTATTCGTCGCCATTTTACTTACACATCATGCACATTTTAAAATTGTTGAGTAAAACTGGCAGAATAAATGTTATGTAAGTATAACTTTGACCTTTACGGTGTAAAGGAATAATCTTAAGAAGCCGACAATTAATAAGAGGTTTTGGTACTTAAAGAAATTTTATCTTAGTAATTTAAAGATAAATTTATTTTATGCAAAAATAAATATTTTATGCTGAAAAGTATTATTCTCCTAAAGTTAAATGCAAAGTAAGTGGCGTTTATAATTATTTAATTCTAACAATAATATAAAATAAAAATGAAATGATGTAATGATGTAAAAGGATTGTAATTTTCAAAGAATGTCAAAAACTATTTATTGATAATAATAGCAATATTGTTGAGGTAGTAGGTCTATATCAATACAATATCTTAATATCTAATACATACATAAATCAAACTTACCATTTTTGAACTATAAGGTCGGTTTAAGTTACATATATAAACTTAAACATCTTAACATTTCTGCTAAATACTTGGAAAACAAGTATACCTGATCTTAAAGATTAATGCTGCTATGGTAAGCTGCAAAAATTGGTTGTGTTTAACCTAAATAATTAGTGAAGCATACAATTTCGTTTACTACAATTCAATAAGCAAATGGGAGTCGGGACAGAATCTATAAAGATTATTTCCGGCGCGGCGAATAAAATAGCAAAACAGTTTTGTTATACTACTTAAGTAGAGAATAAGTAATTTACCAAAGTTACATTTATTTCAATCAAATTTTATTTGTTAATCGTAAAAATAAAAATATAAAAAATTTATTTTATTACTTTGCAGTCAACCTGTGCCATTCGAACTAATGGAGTCGACCTAAATTTAAGACCTTGATCTGGCATAAATTTTTAAATTTACGGAAATTGTAGCACTAGATTTTATGAACACTTCAACATTAGAAAAAAAAATCAACAACTTTGTTACAAAATCGTGAGCCGAACAATTTGCAACTTGTGAACAAGGAATTCCAAATACTTACTTACATTAATTTTATGGTAGGTATACGTAGACGATAAAGCTAATGTTGGATAGCTATTAAAGAGGATAATAAATAATTGATGTGAAAATTGTGTAAGAGATTATCAAAGTCCAATAGCTTCAAAATTAATTTCAAAATAATTTTAATTTGCAAACTTTTCATGTTATTGATCGTATTATACTAACAAGTTTCTAATATAGAAAAGATTTTTTCATTAACATTTTCTTAGAAAATTAAATTAAACAAAGTTTTATATACAGAATATAATTACTTGCTAAATGCTGTATGTTGAATATAAAATAATTTATTTAAAATTATTATACCAAGTTTAACAAGTTTGCTAAATTGAATTTTGAGAAGAAATTGCTTATAATATGGTTTTGATTTTATTTTCAAATTATTTTTAAATTAAATTATTATCATAGTGGCATAGGCATTATAATATTCTTTGAATATTATTTTATTTCTTCATGTATACCTTAATCTAGCTCATGAGCAACTTTGATTTTTTGCATTATAACACAAAAATTATCAGGCATTTCATAAAAATTATATCATTTTGTTCTTCTCTTAATATTTCATTATACGATTATGCCCCAATACAGACTCCCCTTCCAGCTGCACACACGAAGCGACGGAAAGCTTTAAGCTACACTGCGAAATCTGGGTTATGTATAATTTTTTTACTTTAAGAATCAGTTTTGATTCAATTCTAAAATCGAGAAACATGATCAAAATGGTTTAGTGTTATTTTGGTGTGATATGTATTAATATGTATTAGAAGGTATTTTCATTAGAGTGTATTCAGTTTTAAAAAATGAACTATTGGATATAAAATCAAATCGGGTAGAATTACTAAATGTATACTAAATCTCGAAATGAAAAGTAGTGCGTAGATACCAATATTTTTTTTAGTTTTAAAATGGAAGACTTCGAATAAACCCATATCGATAATGACTTTCTAACAAAAACATAATACATTATGTAAATGTTTTAATACTATTAAAAATAAACTAATGAAAATCCCACTAAATTCCGCTTTATTTTAAGTTGAAGTTAATCTGTAGAATCTAGTTCTTGTATTCAATAATAAGATAAAAACATTTAAATGTATTCAATTATTATGATTGATGGCAATGTTAAACTTTTAAAGCTTAATAAATGAATTAAAGCTCCCGAAATGTGTTAGTAATAATACAGGCAATAAATCACACAACCGAAATTTAAATTTCATTAATTTATGTTTTCATTAAAAATTTTCAAATACCTAATGTTTTGGTATGTATAGGTATATTGGTATTATACTATTTATATATGTATCTCTGACCGTAGTATATATAATATATTATAGTACAAAATAATTCATTATAATACATATTAAATTTCAGTGCATATTAGTAAGTAAAATATTTTTATTGGTGAAAACAAAGTGTAAGCATTTAATTTGTATTTTTAAACTATAATAATTTCATAGAAGTTTAGAAATCTGACGAGCCCTACGAGATGGAGTAGTCATGTTTGGCCTTGATTGTTATGGAATTCGGCATGCCTGATGTGGCTCTGCCTTAATGATACTCGATCCGATTTAATTCTAGCGAGCCCCATGAAGGCAGTCACATCTATACCTATTTGTTGCCAAATCAGGCATCGCTAATTATACTTTTAAAATAATATTTCTTAGAAGAAGCTTATATGCTTACCAAGTTTGGAGTTACATTCCATACCCATACCGGACAGGCTTGCCAGACGTAGCATCGATATTTACCAGGATCCGACTGTAATGTGGAAGCCTGATTTGGTCTTGACCAAGTATATGGCCGTTGCCTTCCAGATTCGCCCCGGACCAGGACCAGACATTTTTTACGATGCTCTGTATTTGGTTTCCTAAACTTGCAACCAAGATATTTACCCGACTTGGATGATAAAGAAGTTGATAAAAGTTTTGACAGCGAGAAAACGGTGTTTTTGTTTTTGACCAGTAATTGAATTTTCTCAAATTGTTTAAATTCTGGTGGTAGAATGGTGGATTCTACGGATTTATGGGAGTCGCATTATTTTGTTGAAAATCTAAATTTAGTCATTTTTTTGCGCCCACATATTAACGAATCAATTTGATTTGAAAATCCGAAATCATCACTGCAATAGTAATATTTAAGTTAAGTTTTATTTTCTTTATTCTTAAATTTTGTAATTGGTTTGATTTGCAAAATAATTTTCAAATTTTCCTGCAAGGCAATTTTTTAATGATATATCGACCGAATTCAAAGAGCCATGTACCTACCTTAAGCCATAATTTTGAAAAGTTGATTTATTATTTTCGGGATCAAAATTTTATTTTTCAGTTACCTGTAAGTAGGGCCAGCGATTGTTACGTTTGGTTGCGACTTTTTTCGATTAAAAAGTGTTTTTTGGGAGGTATTTTTAATAATACATTAAATTGAACCAAATATTTTTGATTATGAGGTTGTTTTCGGAAAGAGTTTGCCAGGCTAGGATGAACAAACAAACCTTAATATAGATTTTAATAATAATTAACCCATCTTCTGTAGACACCTGACGATGTACGAAACAATAAATTATATTAAGAAAAAAGAAAAGTAATGTATAATTTTGCGAAGAAGTACAAATAACAATAAGTATAATTACTTTTGATTTACTCAATTTCAAGCAAATAAAAAACTAATTATTTTCTAGTCTGTGTTTTATTACTAGGTTACCTACACTCTCCAGGTTTTAAATAATTGTATTATATTTCAAAATCTGAAACTTTCGTTCAAAATTTGATGCTTCCAACGTATAAATTAATTTTCATTTTTAAAATAGCATGATGAACAATATTTAGTTGCTTTTGCAGACTAGCTTAATAATTTACTTAAACAACAGTAATAAAAATATGTTGAACTAATTTTTTAAATCTATATGCAGCCTGTGAGATATAATATAGTAAATTGAATCATTTAAATCTGGCGGTGATGCTTAGATAAATAATTTCTACTCATTTTGAATGTATAATAAAAAAAAGCAGGTTAAAGCGGATACTCGACAATATTAATGTACTACATTATTACTATACCTATACGTTATTGCTATACATAATATTATATACATTATTTTTATTGGTTCTCTTCTTTGTTTTTCTCTTAATTTATGGCTTTGTGCTGTCATTACCATTGAGTACTGTGCCAAGTTGATGCTTGAACTCATGGTTCTGAAAGACTGTCATTGACCTAGTAGTTAGCGCGATCAACTATTAATGTTGATGTACGTGGTTCGAATGCGGGATGATCACCAACTGTTAAGCAGAGCATTATATGCACATTTCCCAATCTGGTTCATTGAGAAAAAAGCCGATCGTGGTGCAGTGAATAAGACAAGCTGAAGAAACAGAGTATTTAAATAATACATTATTAGTAGACAGTATAGTGCTAACCTTGCTAGATGCATAGCCCCTAAAACGAACTTAGACCGGAGATCATGGTAATAATGTATTAAACCTACAACTTGTCGGTTTAATTTTTTTGTTTCACTGTTAATTATCTCTCAAAAATTTCTAATGAGTTTAGTTTAGAACTATGACTAATTTAACATTTTTATTTATTGAAATTATTTTACTTGTGTTTTCCAGGATTAACTCGTTATTCTAAGGCTAACTTTATTTATAAATTTGATGTTGTTTGTAAAATCTGATTTAAAAGATTTATAAGTTTTAATTTACCGGATTCCAGGTTATCAGAAGTACAGGTTTATAATTATTTCCCGACATAAACCGACATGGATAATACTTTTATTGGCAAGGCAATATTTGGTCAATCCTTGCATTAGATGTTTTAAAAATTTTCTACTTATATAATATATTTTTCTAAATTATTTAATAATTTTAATTACAGTTATTACGCGAAATGTTTTAATACTTGGTCATTCCAGATTCACAGCCAAAGTTTTGATCTAGATTTTAAACCTAGTGACTGTGAATATTAATATAATCATAGTTTTAATACTATGAGCGCCACACATAATTGAAACGCGCGATTCTTGCTTCATAGTAACCACTAGACGACGCTGTTGGAATTTACCCATATCAAATTTAATTTACCAGATTTTAAATTTAATAAAAAAAAGGAATATATAAACTACCTATACATGCTGCTATGTGTATTTAATAAGTTAAATATCTCTTGTTGGTTAATAATTTCATTTACATAATACAATCATTTACATGCAATATTTTTCTTTAGAGTTCTTTTGAAGCACGTTTTTGTGTTATACAAATTATTTATTAACAATATAATATTTACGAACAATTTTTTCGATGACAGTGTACACCGCATAATAGCAATAATATTCAAAGTAGTAGGGGTGTTCAAATTTTAATGTATATAAAGTAAAAAAAATAAAAGAAACTTTTGGAATTAAGATAAATTTTAGAATTCGTTTCACTTTTTGTTTCATATTTTTTATGGTGTAAAATTATTCTAATAAAATCAAACCGCCGAGAAATAAATATTCCTCGTGCAGATGGGTACTGTACATTCATCCAAAGAAAACTTGCAAAAGGATTTCCAGTTTGAGTAATTGAAATTTAATTGTGTAATTCGAGTTTTATACATTTATTTTCGAGACTTAATTGCTAATTTTGGAACATTTTTTATATTATGCAAAACAAAAAATGTATGCAAAGCAAAACACATAGGTATTGATTTTCCCGGTTGAATATCGCGCAAAGTGAAAATTAAAATATTGTAATGAGTAAATTAATTTTATATTGTGTTGGCAAAAAAATTGTTTGTAGTGTCTTTACTCGGTATTTACTCAAAATAAATACATTTAAGCAAAATGTAACTAGCTGGATGTAAAATAGCACAAAGTTATAACTGAAGAACTCTAAGACAAACTGTTGTATTTTGTCTGCTTGTTAAACGAATTTCAATCCCATTAACACCGAATATACTATAGCCGCATTAGATCAATAGCCGATACGTAAGTATACATTACCGCATTTTGGTACTCCGTTTATTAAAAAGAAAATCCTGAAATTCATGGATATCATGCAATTTTATTCCCATAAAGAAAAATGATACTAAAAATAATAAATTTTTCCTATCTTTCTTTCTTTTCTTGAAGTGTAAATGCTTTCTGTTTAATTATTATTATAGTCAAGTTCATCACACTAATTCGGTCAATCAATAAAGTGTTTGTATACTAATTTAAAGGGTACACTGGAAGGTATCGAAAAGCGAAAATGGACAGGATATCCGAGAACTTCTTGACTTAATTTCCTTAGATTAGACGAATAATCAAGTTTACTTCTCGAAACCGATACCAACCAAAAGATTAACAAATACTTGTAGTGAAAAAAATGTGTCTTTTTGCAAAACAATGATGATTTCGTATTCACAGCACAATTTGTTGATTTAAAAATTAGGTCTTGTTGTGTTACGATTGACAAGAGTTGAGTTTGTCTACTAACAATGTAAGATCTTGAAACCGAAGCACCCGAGCTTTAAATCTGCGAATCATAAATATGTTTTATAATTTGGCATATTTATCGGAAATATAGATAATTTAGACTTCACTTTAACTAATTGGATTCCTATGTACATTTAAATATTATGATCGAAAACTTCCATTGTTAATGATGGAAAGAACTTAATTAATTCGTAAAACAACTTGGTAATGCGATAAACTAGTTAATAAGGTAAGAGTGAAACGAAATAAAATTATTCTACTTTTTATTTGAAAGTTAGAGCAGTGGAAGTTTATGTTACACCGAAGGTATTTTCGAGTAAATTTTAGATAGTTAATTTGACCAAAAATATAATGCAATATTTGCTCAAAGTGTCTTGAAATGAATATACTTTTCGTGTTTCTTAATGCCTTTTACGTCAGTATTTAAAATTAGATTTTGCATAAGTAGAATTTGCCTTCACGGTAGAGTGACAGTTCCTATGTAGAATCTTATTTAATACAACTTGTTTGAAAACATTACCGCGTGTTTATGAGCTGAAAAGCTTTTGTACATTGCCTGCGTAATTGCTGCATTAAAGGTTAAAACTAGACAATTGAGAAAATAATGATAAAACTTTTTTCATATAATTCACACTACTAATTAAACGTTTCAGTACTAACTCATTATGTGTTGTTAAGTTGGTACACTTCTCTTATTTATTAACCAATCATGTCAATTGCATCGTTGAGACCTAATTTTAAATTGAACTCGGACCTACTGCGTCAATTGGTAGGATACTCTCTCAATTTTAGTAAACTGCGTGGTAGATCCTAGCATTAACCAATCTTGAGATTTGATCTCTGACCATTAGTACGGGCATTACAAATTAAGATAGCTTCCAAATAAAGGATAAAAACATATTAAGTAGCTTTCCAACAATGATAAAATGAAACTCTTTTGCAAAATTTACCTGAAATAATTTTTTTACATATTTTTGAACCATGTTTGTGATTTTTGTAGAAAATTTAAATAAAAAAAAACAGCTTTGTTTTAACTTGTAAATAAATTTAAATTTTTAAAACCTGGCAAGGTCGTTTTATTCTCATCAAAAAAGTTTCTAAAATACGTGTAACAACTGAAGTTATCGAAAAGTTAAATATTTTAACTTTTGTTTATAACTCGAAAACAAAAGACGATAACTAATTTCGGTGTAATCTACAATGTACCTCTTGAAGTAATTGTATATTATTTATTTGTAAAAATTTCACCCGATATTAAAATATTTGTATCCTTTAATTTTAACAATTTATTTGATAATTTAGAATTTTATAATATTAAATCAAAGAAATTTACAAAAAATAATAAAGTTAAACATATACGATAAATTGTATATTCTTGCATAAATTTATGTTGACGCAAAGCGATCTTTCGATAGATTCAAATTAATTTGCATAAAAAGTCTAATGAAATCTGTAAGAAAGAAATAAAAAGAAATAAAAAATGAAAATTAAATTTAAGTCTTTTGGAAAAGTAAATACTGTATTAGTACTATAATATATTCGGTTTTAAATATAATGTTTGGGTTTGTTGCGTGTTGAAAATATATAACGGGCACAGGGGATATATAAATAAAATTCAATTTCACATTTATGAATTATAAATATTCATAATTACATTTAAATACCAATAAAACTATCAGTTCAACTGTCAAAATGAAAAAGTGTACAAGGTAAACACAATCTTTTTTGACTCTTTTGTAAGAAGATCGTTTTTGACTTATACCTACTATTTTGCCTATATCTACATTAAAAGAACTCAACCATTTTATATTTTTTTATCGTATCCCTAAAGATAATTTTATTTTTTATGTGGAATTTTCAAAAAAATAATCTGTTGTTTACAACTTTTGAAATATTGACATTCAAAATGAAACAAATTTAAAAATAAGTTTATAGTATGTTTTGATTTGAGAAACAAAAATAATTAAAAATATCGGCCGAATCGGTTTATTTTTTAATAATTAATTTAAAAAATCTAAAAATAAAATTTTCTGAATATTAACTATTTGAGAATTTTATTTTTTTGGGAATCATCAAAAACTATAGGGCTTTACTTGAAATTAGGGTAGACAGAAGTATGTAATATTCCAAATTGACTTCAAAATATTTAGCAGCGGTGAGCGTAAAATTTTCTTCGCTTCTTGACTTTTGGCACCAGACGCTAATTAACTATTGGCCAATTCGCTGATTTTACAAACTAAATACTTCATACTTGTAAAAATAAAGTAGGTACCTATCACAGAAAGTGAAAATAAAGAAATATTTAGAATCATTTTAAAGTTCTAATATTTCACTTTGATGAAAGTGTTGGAAGTTATATTTGCCTGAGTAGCTCCTAAGTTATATTTTGACTGCAACCCCAAATTTTATTTGAGATATTTTTCAAGAACATAAAAATGTTTCCGCGACAGTGCTCTGTCATAAACTTAAAATTTACGATGTCAAAAATCATTTTTACTGAAAATAGAGCTTCATAAAATATGACCAAAATATTATATTGTTTAGACAAGTATAGACATGTTAGCAAAACATTCCACCGTATGAATTAATTTTTTTTTGATAAAAAACGTTAGCAAAACGTTGTAATTACTTTAAAATCGATTCAGTTATAGGCCAAAAAACAACCAACCCTCATCAAGAAAATAATGATGCTGATGTGTATATAGATATCTATAATGCGCTATAAGTCATTAGCGGATAACGAACAAAGAGATGATATTTCATAGGAAAATATTTAGTAATTGATGACCGGCACAGTTCCTATTGTATTCTTATCGCTCTGCTTTCCACTCAATAAAACAATTTGAAATTTGTTTGAAAATCATTAATACTTGCGTCGCAAAGGGTGATAAGCATTAGCAATATACAACCTTGCTCTAAGCCGTGAACGTAAATTTAGTGTTATGGAAGTAAGCCGTTTTTTTTATTATTTATTTGGCTACGAGTACTCGCTCATTTAGTTAACATAATATAATATTTTCATCTACAAGAGAAAATATGTTAGAA
The DNA here is from genome assembly GCA_963170105.1 of Cantharis lateralis. NCBI lineage: Eukaryota > Metazoa > Arthropoda > Insecta > Coleoptera > Cantharidae > Cantharis > Cantharis lateralis. The sequence continues at coordinate 24,656,356 of OY720629.1, forward strand.
ACTGTTAATTTCGTGATTTCTACTAAGAAACATAGTATTTAAAGAAAATATTCCATATTATTTGTATAACTTTTAAATAAAGACCTATTACCTTACTTTTAGTGTCATTGTCAAGTTCCTATAATTTATGGACATGTTTTATCTACACATTTCTTACCTCTTCCGAGCCACAGCCAAAAATCTTAATCGAAAATTTTGACTCCAAATACGACCTCCCCCCCATTTTTTATCGCATTTTCTATGTTAGCATTCCTTATTCTTTTTATTAAGAAATAAAATCAATAATATTTAAAGACAAAGTAAGATAAAAATAAAAAATTAGGTATTTTAAAAATGAAAGGAACTTGAAAAAAGAGAATTAAAATTAAATTAATTATTTCATCATCGAATTTTATTAAACACTTTTATTATGTTGTAAACATTTTCCTGATGCTAATTCATTGGTGTTTAGATGTTATTTGATGTTATTGGATTTTGATTGACGACATGGTTTTTGTGGTGTTTTTTCTTTGTAGGCATTCTACTTTTATTTCTAGTTCTGCTGCAATTTTTTTCATGACATCATCTTCAGTTAATATTGTTTGACCTGGTTTTCTATCTCTGATGACGTAATCGTTATCTCGATTAACTTTCCCTTATATAAAAAAAGGTTTATTGTGCGACCTTTTCCTGTAATTGATTTTAATTTGTACGGTTTCACTTTTTTATAATTTAACTTTAACCAGTCAAATTCTAATATTACTGAATTGCTAAAGCATCAATAATCCGGTGAGAGTACAATGTTATACAATGTACTTGAAGTTGGAAAGAAAGCAGATTACTGATGGGTAGACATATTTAAACACGAGCTGCCAAGCGAGTGCGCTATGTCTACGCATCAGTAACTTCTTTTCACGATCTTATTTTGACAATCATAATCGTCATCAGAGCACAAATTGAGTTTTGAAACTGTTTTGACAACGAGCAAGATTTTTAATGGCCGAAAAGACAACATTAAATAAAAATTTTTCATTTACACTATATTCTTTAAAAATAATAGTGTTGTACACAGCAATAAATCCAAAATTAAATATTTAAAAGCAACTGAAATATTTTATTACTAGTTCTTTCAAACATGTGCAGTAAATGTTCAATTTAAATTTACCGAAATCGCACATTATTCAACATACTAATTCTGTTTTGTTTCAGTGACATACTAAATAAACATCTGTCAAATACAATTACAAAAAAATAACTCACGCTAAGAGCTATAGAATAATAGTATATTTTATTTATATTTAAAGTAGATCTACACATACTCACTATACACACGTACGAGATGAAATCATAAATTTGACGATGGTGAGCGTTGCTTGTATGCCGAGCACCCAGATCGACTCCGAACAAAATAACTTTATACTTATAACGGTTTAGCCAAACCTTCTTCAGGAGAAGAAAACCTGAAAATAAAATGTTTACACTTTCATGAGTCGGAACTCACATTAAGCACGTCCATCCAAATTTAATATAAATAGGAGAGATAATTTTCATTCGGAAAGTTTTTCCGTTCAAATGGAGATTTTTCAGTGACCAGTTTATTCGTCCTTTTATCGATTACTTTTACATACAAAAGTAAGGCAAAAATAAAATTATAAAATATGTCTCAAACAGATTTTGTGTGTTAATTGCTTTCTAACAGCATCCACTGTTTTTTGTTTATCATATGAAAACAGAAATTGTTTGTCGATTTTATTCAGTCATAAAAAGTTACCTGCTTTTCTTTGAATACACGAATAAATCTGAATCACTTTGAATAACAACCTGCGTAATATACCTTCCTAATTAAATTTCATGTATACTTAGTTCTATAATATATTGTAGGTAAGTTTTGCATATTTTATAAAAATGTTTGGATATGCAGCTTCAAGTTAGTGTTTTAATATTAATATAAATCGTGTTCTACCTATGCTAGCAAACCAGTTTGAGTTCTCTATGAGGCTTCTACTTCCAGGCTATTCCCGAGACAGAAATATTGATTTTGGTACACAGCCAGACTAACAAATTAGAGTGTTCTCTATGTTAATGTGATTGCATCGATAGAAAAAGTGGGTAAATTATTTTACTATTAAAAAGTGCTTACCTAAAAATTTAAAATTATAACGATATCTGTCAAGTTCCCGAGAAAATAATTTCTGATTTGAAAAATACGAAGTGGTTTAGGGTTTAGTTGCACATCTCGCGGTAGCCAGAAATCATCCAACGAGGATTTAAAAAAGCAATAAATAGTAGTGTACCGAATGTTAATCAACGTAGTTAAATAATTATTGAGATATGTGGTATCTCTGACGTCAGCTTCATTTTTAGTGAGAACAACTGTATGCATTTATTTAATTATTTCGATATACTAATAAGTTTGTGATTGCGAAAAGTTAAGGCTGCTCTGTAGGTGATCGGTGTGGATAACAATATTAAATATTATTTATAACAGTATAATAATATAATCAATAAAATATTATGTTTCCTGATTATGGCTTCTTGTTATACTGCGCACAGAAGCCTAGAAAAGAAAAACTTTAAGTTTAACCATTTAAATAACATAAAATCGTGTTTTTGACATTTTCAATTATTAAAAGTTTAAAAATGTCTGGAACGGAAAGTCCAAAGCGCTAACCGTTCGCCTATCAGTTGCTATGCTTTCCTGAAAACTTTTGACTCAAATTGAACTTGCATCATATCGGTCGCACCGAATAAGTTTTGCGTCGATTAATCCTTTTGATTTGTAATCCCTGCTTTGTATCATCCCATCAGTTTATCCATCCAATATACCATCAAATTTAAGTTACAATAAAAATACTGAAAGTAAATTTGAGAAAAATATAAAATGTACATAAATTGTAATATTAATACAGTTATATCCTGTAATTGGAATCACTTGTTGAAAAAACAAAGAACATTTAAAAAGCAAGTTTCATAAGACACGGTTTTTTCTCATGCATCGAAGTTTAGAAAACAAGTCGTTCACGGCAAGTTTTCAGGAAGATAACGGCGATTAAAAGTGTTATAAAGAGAATTTAAACTGCTAAGTTTATGGAGCCTAAAGTCCGCGTTGTCCAAACACTATTATAATTAAATTAGTATCGTTTCACGAGTATCATACAGACGCTTTACAGATAAAAGTCACTAAGTAAGTAATAAATGCGTTACTTACTGAGTTTTACATCTAATCCAACGATATCGTCCTGTAAGGAGTCCATTTGACATTCATTACTCTTTAAGTTGTATGTACATCCGATTCATTGAATAAAAGAACGGACTAATCAAACAAATATCGGACAGTCGATTCAGAAAATTCTGTATGTGTAATACAAGGTTGGTAACATTGATATTAACATTTTTAATTTAAAAGTTTGTGCCAATTTATTCTATTACCTATAAAAGATAAAAGTGAAAATAACTTTTTGAAGTTATCTTGGAATGTTGTAGTTTTCCAAGTTATGAAACAATATGGGACATCATTAAAAAATGTAAACTATAAAAAATAATATTTATGATTTTTTAGATTAATTTCATTAAAGCTTTATAAAGAAATAAAAATGTTAAAAGTACATTCGTTTAGTGTAAGAAATAAGTAAGACCAGAGAGGGTTGATATAATGGGAGTATTGATACATGTCTGAAGTTGCCGTCAATCATTCACATACACAAATGCGAATAAATAATTTAAATACTAATGAAATAAAATAAAATTAGTACCAATGAAATAAACCGATTAACTGAAACTTTTACAATTTACATTATACATTTTCAATTGATGGATGAACATAAATTCCATTAAAATATTTAAAAATTACAGTATATTTCAGGTGCAGGCAAATATTTGAAAATGAAAAGTTTTACACTTTGAAATGTTACAATGCTTTTAATTTTTAACTGGATGCACTAAAGTTGGAGTAATTTTTTAACTTATTCAATTTTAATTAAGAAATTTTTTAATTGGAGTGTTTTGGATTATAACTTGAGGCTTCATCATTTTTATATAGATACTGCTTTACCTAGACTGTAGAGATTACACTTTTTATTCTTATTTTAGTTTTAAAATATAGTGCCGACATCAATAGATGTTTCTCGAAAAACCACATACTGATATCTATTTTCATTTCTTTAAAAAAAGATCACAGAAAGCTTTCGTACTATTTTTCAGCGGATTATACGAGATCTTCCCTTTAGTTTTAATACTAAACTTACTTTCTGGAAAGTAAATAATACAAATGTGGAGAACTCAACTACAACAAACATTAATTGGCTAATTTCTCAACTTGTATATTGAATTTTCAAATTTTCAAATAATAATCACACTCTGCAATCACCTTTGTTCATTATATTCTAGTGTTTGATATACTACTAAAATACACCGGCACTACATCTTGTCTAAAAAATATTTGTCCAACAATAAGCTTAGTTAAATGAAATAGGCTACCTATACAATAGCATCCTGTTTTGGAAGGGAAAATTCATTTATTACTTTGAAAAGGCAATTATTTCACAGGTGTTCTGCGAATTAAACGACATTGCTAAGCCTAACTCACATTTTCTTCCATATTTCTTAATAATGAATTCTAAATTATTAAAGAAATTAATAAATTTTAAATTGTGTGTAATGTACTACTTCAAATAATTATTATTAACTATGATTAACATCTTTATGATTAATTTGCTTCAGTTAGAGGTTTTTCGATTTGATTTATCGAACATTATTAATATTACGAAAATGCATTAATAAAAAGTACATAATCTCATTCTTAATTCATAAATGTAAATTTAAAAAATGTTCCCAACAAAGTTAATAAATTTTTTTTGTCTCAGGTGCAATTTAAGTCGTAAAAAGTTAGTGTAGCCCAAAGATTTAGCATTTAGACGTGCCTTGTCAGCTTGAAGAAAAACTTGTACTAGGAGATTAAAAGAGGCCATGTTTACACTACTTTATTGGTTCGTTAAACATTGTTTAAAACAGAAGCGACTTTTAGGCTGTATAAATCATAGTTTGTGTGAAGTTTAAAAGTAATTACTGTCACGAATAAAACATGTCTTAGGAATAATAGAGTTCTAGAATTTTATTGATAGTCGAGTACTTACTGTCTGTATTACATAAAACTACACTAACCTTTATTTAAAAAAGTACAATTTAACACTGTTCTCTTAAGTGTTGAATAAAATATAAAACATTAAATTTATCTAAAACAATTTTACAGTAAGGCAATGTGGATATAATATTCTTAAATTATTATTATATTCCATATAAATTTTAAATTCTTTTATGCTATATTTTCTTACTGTTTGATTTTTACTATTGTTTAATTAACTTGTTCAATTTGTAATTTTTATTGTTTCATATTCTACATAATATTATAGTCTCGAATTAATAACAGTAGATTACTTCGAACGAATTCTAAAGCCTTCAAAAATCAAAATTTCTTTTTCTTTCTTCGTTTTCTTCTAAATTTTGTAGGTATTACAACGCACAACATTAAATTATAGTTGTATTATAGGTTTAAGTTAGGTACACAACTTTTAACTTTGCAATGTTGACTTGCGCCTCACTTAATTCACAAGAAAACTAAAATAGTAGTTCATAAAAAAAAATTTCAATGTGTTGGTTTTTAAAGTAGGCAATAAAGTAAAAATAATTCACTTTTCACCAAATTATTACAGTTACATGTGTAATAGTTAGGTATATATTAATCATATATAATTTCATATTATGATATTTAATGTAATAATATACATTATGTAATATACGAGTAGTGTTGTGTGCAATTACAGATATTGAAAGGTAACCGATTTCAGTAATTTTTTAAAATAATATGTAGTAATTAGGAAAAGTTAATTGTATCAGCCAAAAGCAGAAGCTAAACGAACGATCGTTTTTACCATAAGACTACTAACTAACAAAAGCGTAAAGCGGTCTAATTAACTTTTAAAGCAGTACAAATTAATTGTTTGAATAACTTTCTTCTTATTGTTTCGAATTTAGACAAGTACTTGTCAACGTTTTCTGAATTTAATTTTGTGTTTATTATTTTGAATTTTTCTGTAAGAATTGCAACTAGCAAGATCTAGGTAAGTTTTAGTTAGTTCGCTGATAATAATTTACTTATTAAAATGATAAACCTAGCATTCTAGTAATTTATAATTTTGAAAGTATGAAATTGCAGTTCAAATTTTTCTGACAATGAACCCCAACAGTTTTGCACTATTTTTATTAATGAATTATAAAATATATTTGATATTGTAATTAATTGGAAGTATAGGCTACACAAACAAATATTGACATTAAAAAGAATCCTTTCAGAAAGATCATTAAATGTAGCAATACAGGCAATCTCTGAAATATCGACTCACTAAAGATGCAACACAGTTATTTTTGTGATTCGGCGGCGACTCGTTTTTCTCAGGTCTCATTCGAAATCACAAGTATCGCATTTTCGATCTAACAGTTTACAACCCTGGATGAAAATCTAAAACAGAAAATACACAAATGCTTATCTCTTGTGTATCTTTCATGTTTTACAATAAAATTGACGCTCCCTAGTCCGGATAGAAAATGTAATGGCTTGCAACATAAGTCAAATCAATTAAACCTTGTAGAATTATAGTAAACAAATTCAAGCAGATTATTATCAAATCTGCTTGCGTTGATTAAGCATAGATTTATTTAATAAAAAGTGAAATTTTTGGAAAATATTAAATAAAATTAGATAGCAACTTATTTAGAAGCAAACAAAGAGAAAAGTAATTAAAATAAAAAATTAATTAAAACTTACTGATTATTATTCTGGAAGCAAACAATTTTAATATCAAATGAAAGATAAATTGTAAAATTGTAAAGTTTATAATATAATGTAGATTATAAAACTAACGTTCATGTAAAGCAGAGTAAAGTTGTTTGCTATAAAAAAACATACAAATTTGTTTTACACCAATACTTTTTCGCCATATTATGACATGGATGTCGTTTGTGAAAACGATACTTACAGTGTATTTTATTTGTGAAAACTTTATTAATTTAAGTTCTAAAAAGCATGAGTACAGTTTTTTAACTTCTAATTAGCGCTACATAAATTGAACGTCAATTAATTAACAAAATGACATTTTTTCTTTAAAACCCCGTTTTTATCGATGTATTTGACGTAAATTAATTAATAAAATAAATAAAAATACACTTAAAGTCAAATACATCGATGAAAACAAGGTTTTAAAGAAGAAATGTAATTTTTTTTATTAATTTCCGTATTTACGTAATTGGATGAGAACGACGCGATGCGACGCTTAACAGATAACATTGTAAATTATTACATTTATTGTTTATTTGGGCGACTGAAAAAAACGGGCAACTGTCAAAATTTGTGATAAAATTCTACACAATGCATAACCATCTCGGTGATAATAGTTGAACTGTAATGTTTTGTTTTATCTAAAATTATTCCAGCCAGATTTGCATGACTTAAATTAGCAGAATATTATTAATTGATAATTATTGTCAAATTTTGTAGTAAATATTATTGTTATATTAAATATCATTTTTGAGTTTGAAAACCCCTGTTGCCTTTCCTTATAATATCACAAATATTATCTCAAAATTTCAAAGTAAATAAAGTCTTCTTAACTAGATCAGGACAAGTAAAATTTCACCTATTTGTAAACTGCAGGCTTTAAAATATAACTTTAAAGTCAATTTTGTATGTGGTTGTTTAGCGTCTTGTTATTTTATTTAATTAATTTAAGTTTAGTAATCAAAATATTTATTTTAATGTAAAATTAACAACGAAACCGTGTACATGTTCAAGTGTATTCAAATATATTATTGTTTGAAATAATTTTAAACAGTATAATAGTACCTATATTTCTTGTCTTTTTGTCAAATAATTGAATGACTGAATCTGAATTAATTAAGTAATTTAATAACGGAAATCACATTATATAAACTATAAAATAAATTTCAAAACTGTGTTTTGTACATTTTTTGTCAGTTAATTCCAAAATAACCACAACTTATTACTAGCAAATATAAAAATAGATATTACTATACCTACATACATACATTATAGGTCCAGCGGTATGTCATTTAAAGTTACTAAAATGAAATTAAAAAATTCGATTCTATCACAATATTTTTCGAAAAGAACGCAAAAGTTTTCGATTTATTAAAAATAATATTTTTATATGCATATCTCGAAAACTATAAAAAAATAACATAAAAAAAGCAAATATTTTCTGTTCAAACATATTTAATGTATTTTATTCATTTGGAGTTATTATTATAGAAATCTGATTTTTTGAGATTACGTCTAGTTATAATATAACAATAAAATACATTTTATATAGCACAATATATTTTTTTTGCAAATATGGAACAACTGTTACATATGAAGATTTACTTTTTCAATATTTCACAAAAAAAAATTTCAATTTGAAATAAAAATGTTATTGGACAAAAAATGTATTATAATAATTAAGGGATTCACACTCCCTTGTATATTTCGTTGTATTTCTACACTTTAGTAAATGTTCAATATATATCTCTCTCTCTTGCTTATATAAAAAATGAGAAAAAAATAAAACAATCTCGTAACTATACAACATTGTAAAAATACTAGACTAAATACAACGAACTGTGAATACCCCTAATATATTTATAACTAACGTAATATAATCCTAATTTATTTATGTTAAAAAATCTAGTTTTCTTGTTTTTTGATTGGCAAACAATGATATTATTTTAGTAAGATCTGCAGTTCTGGCTGTCTTATTTTCTATTCACAAAATTGCCAAGCTAAAAAATCTGCTTTGTGGCTTCTTATTTCTCAAATAATTTTGTTCAATTTTAAGATTGAAAATTATCTCTCCGAAATAGATACCGATATACCTACTCCAATCAAAATAGGTGCATGAATTCCGGTAGAGCAAATTTTTTTACATGTTATCCGGGTTGATTCCCCAATTGATTTCCAGTAGTTTCCCAACGAAAAATTTTACCGCAGGCGCCGCCATCTTCAAAAAACAGCAAAATTTTCTTACTAGGTCAAAGTAAGCGTCTGATAGAATTTATGCCATATCTTTTTAAAGTATAATAAATTTGCTACAATTTCAGACCGCTATTTGATAAAAACCGAACAAAGTCAGAAAATTTCGCTGTTTTTTGAAGATGGGGGTGCCCGCGGCAAAAATTTTTGTTAGCAAACTATTGGAAATCGATCCGGGCATCAACCCCTAGAACATAAAAAAAAATTAGATGTACCGGAATTAATACATACATCTATTTGGGGTTTTTTGACTCTAATTTAACTAAACTAATAGAAAAACTTAGAAAAAAGATAAAAGTTGTTGTGATATAATAATAAAACGATAATTCGAACAATTTTTGTGTTTTCTTTCCTTTCTTTTCGTTTTTTACTTTTTTAAATTTTTTTCTCATTGTTTTAAAGTTCCTATTCATAGACTGAATGAATTTGAAATTTCTTTCTACTTAACTTTTAGTTCTATTCGGAGCGAAAGTCCTTTTTGTAGCTCACCTGTAATTGTAAACCTAAGAGATTTGCCACGAACAGTCCTAACTTTGCTTTTTGAATTAAAAAATATGCTATTTTAAATAAAACAAATTTAAATTTATTTCTTATATCATAATAATATAATCACTCGACGCATATCCTGCAATATAGTACCTGATATAGTACTAATAATGAATATGTAAATAAATGCGAAAATTTAATTCCACTGAAATTTTCTCCAAAATACACTTAGGTGATTCAAGTTGAGAATTTTGTTAAATTTAATACCTAAGTTACATAAAAGTTTCAAGTTAAAATAAAATGTTATATCAGGTATTCGAAATGTTCGAATAAATTTTCAAATATTGGTTCAATCAAAAATGCTTCAAATAAAAGCTAATGTACACAAAAAATTGTATAAGAAATATTTATTAAATCTTTATTTATTTATGAGAGCACTCAAAAAGTCCTAATTCGAGTACCACCTCACGGGGATTAAAAAAACTTTGTGTTAATTAAACTTTCAGAGCTGCGCTTGGATCGTTGTGACTTTTACGTAAAAATTGAAGGTAATAAGTCTTGCAAAAAATTTATCTTTACGATATTTTATATTATAGTTTAGGAATTGTTCAGCAAATAAATAATTTATTATTACAAGTATAATGTATTTTTTGTTAGTGTCAAATTTTCTTCCTTGGTATTGCCTCTATTGGATTATGTAAGATTGTCTGCCATCTCGTCAAACTACAGATAAATAAAAAGAACAGAAAACCTATTTCAAGGTTTTGTGCATATTAAATAAATTTTCACTATAATCATATAATCTGTCAAAAGAAAATTTAACTCGTCTTGCCCGCGTCGTTTTGGTTGGCTTCAAAGTACTTTTGCTGACTTTTCAGAAAGTATAAATATATTGAATATTTTTGAAACAAGAATCGAAACAAAATAACTTGGGTTTTAATAGGGATTGCAATGATTCATCGAACTATTTTTTGTAAAAACTGAAAGGTTAAGTTAAGATGTTTTCGGATTGTTTTAAAAGCAATTTACGCCATTTGTAGATTAATGTGTACTGGGGCAATTTTAGATAGTTGTGATTAATTAAACAATTAATTAGTGATCAAGCTAATACCATATTGACACATGACTTCAACAGATGGAAATGTTCAATGGCCAACAGCCATAACTAATACATCAATCATAAAATACCATAGGCAAGTGACGCCCAACAAGTTGCTAAAATTGAAAGCTGAATGTGACGTTTATAAATGTATTCATAATTATAAATAGCAAGGAAATCTATGTTACTTTGTACTTCTTTCGATTGGTATTCGGAGTTTTAAAAACATTACATTTATTTTTATAACTTTGATGTTTTGCATTTCTACTAAAGTATTTTTTTATGTAAAAGGTTAATAAAGATAACTTTTGACTGATGGGCAACTTTTGCTAATTCTAAAACCAAATTAAAAATGTTGATGAAGTTGGTTCACATAAGAATAAGATAAAAATTAGTGTATTTTTAAAATACAATATAGAATTTCACTGTATGTACAAATATATTGTGTGAATTCTATTACATAAAATATTATTTGTTGTCTGTTACCTGTTCCTACTAAGGTTCGAGCTATTCCAGAGTGACAGTAATACGATAAATATAAATATACCACAAAAGAAGTATTGAATATAATGCAGTACGTTGGTTATATACTGTAATTATTATAATTGAACCATTTATAAATGTATTAATTATTGGTATTGAATACAAATTTGTGTTCACGCTATGCCAACTTTGTTGTAAATTACTTTTTGTATGTTTGATATTCGTTTCATCCTATCAATCACTAACTAAAGTTATTATAGTTAAAAAGTTATAAACGCGCGTTCCCCAATTATTACCTGTAGGTATAATCACGTTTTACAACATTTTAACTACGATGCACGGGAACCATAATATTGCTTCGTTAAGTTGTAAATCTATTTTAAAAATTTTGTTGCAAATGTAATTCGGTAGTACATTAATTTGATTGATGATAGCTTGGCAATATACATAATGGAAAACAAATGTATGTTACATTTTCAGTTTTAAATTTCATTTTTGACTTAAATTTATTGCTTATTTTTGCAAAACATTACTTTAGTTTGGAAAATAAAGTTTTGATTTTATTAAACTACAGACACTTATACCATAGATTTATTAAGGAAAATTTAACTTTTTCCTTCGAGTCCAAACGTAAAATTATTTGAATATCTAAACCAACAAAGAAAATTTGTCAAACCATAGTTTATGGAACCTCAAGAAGATTCCAAGGAACAAAGCTACGAGTGTCTAGTTCAAGTGGTTATATCCTGCAGTAGATTGGAGAGCTATCAAGGAAGCTGAAACGCGTCATCTGTTTTATCGGATATTACGAATACGGGTCTTGTAAGAATGCAAATCCAACACCCGTATTCAGGAAACAGACGACCCTTTAATACATGAAAACCACTTGCCATGTACTCTGTGCATTGTACTTAGCACGAATTTGCTACTGTCTGCAAATAGACAAGTGTTTGCCATAGAAAACAATTTCGCATATTGTGGGAGTACTAAAATACATAATAATATTTATCATAAATTAATAATTTTGTATTTTAATATCCAAAAGTAATATTATAACATAATTTAAATTTACGCATTATCGAAATTATAAGTATTTTCAATCTGTTCTTAAACTGTATTTGACGACTGTATTTGCAGATCTAAAATGTAATTTGCAATGTTTCAAGCCGTTTGATGCAGCAAAAAATAGTGAGGAGTGATCATTTACATTAAATGAGTTTTAAACAAGGTGTGGAATATCTCTCTCTTGCCGTCGACATATAATTACCATTGTTGACATATTCTATTATTATAATTAAGCAAATTGGCAAAGTAAATTCGGAAGTTAATTAATACTGCCGCATTGTTTATTTATTTAGAAATAATAATAATAAAATAGCACAACCATTATTATTCTGGTCTGTACAATAATTTGTATGTTTATTTTTTTATTAAAAATTGTAAAATATTAAATTTCTAAATCTCACTAAAAAGTTCAAATCACATTCGATGTTTTATATTATGTTGAATGATACTGTTAAGCCCTAGAAATATATTTGAAATTTTTTTTAATTACGAATGTCATTTTATACTGTTCAGATTTATATTACCCATCCATATAACCATATATCAAGGTTAATAATCTTAAACTATCTACCCCAAAGTTTAGTAAATAAAATAATCGCCTAACTTCCTTGGAAAAAAATTAAAATAATAAAACGTAAAAAGTGTCCAAACCATCCCCAGTCTCCCCTACTAACAAAAAACTTCATTTGGTAAAAAATACCTCTATATACTACATTATAAAATAAAAATAAGATAGAAATTTTCAAATATTTATAACTAATGGATAAATAAAATAAATAAAATGTAAAGCCCTTGTTCCACGGTCAATAATTTTAATTTAACGATGGAAAATATGAAATCTTATATTGTTTAACAACAATATTTTTATAGTGTTTTCACAGTGACATCAGAACTATCATAATTTCGATCAAAATAAAGATGGAAATTATGACCGTGGGGCAAAGACTTTACCATTTCATAAAAATAATTTTCCGTTAATTTAATTTGAAATCTTACTCTATGAATGTATGTTAGCTTAACTAAACAAATATACTTTTCCAGTGTACATTACTTATACCTACGTTTATTTAGATGATACACTTTAAACAAAAGTAGTTAAAATATACAATAATAGTTCAAATATAGAGAGAAGTTTTATAAAACTGATGTTATGATAAAATAAGAAAATTATCTTCGGGCTAAAGGGAATGCGTCTTTTTAGAAGTGGCCGATAAAAACAATTCTTTAAGTCGCCTTCAGTTAGCTCTCTTTGTTATATTTCATTGGATCATTCTATGTTTTCTTTAATTTTGTAAGCTGCAACATACCGGGTGCTTCTTCAATAATTTGATAATTATCTGCTGCGATTCTTTGGAAGGGGAGAAGTAATTAATTTACCGAAAAAAAAAAATTCAATTTTTTTACACCATTACAGATTGGGCATTATAGAAACAATTACATAACAAAAAATGGTAAGTAAGAAGTGTTGAAATATTAATAAAAATGTCACTGCCAGTGCAGACTTACAAGTTGTTAGCTCTTAGACTAAAAGACTTGTTGAAATAAAAATTAACATAATATGACAAATGCCAAAATGTAATAACCACGATATAACAATCACTTATAATAAGTTTTAATTGTTTACATGTTAAATTAATAATATACTCATAAAGTAATTACTGGCTATTCTAACGTTGATTGTTAATTCTTGTCAACGATTAATCTTTAAATTTTTTTATTAATATATTAAGTTTGAGTTTTTTGTAATATCTTATAAAATAACAGACTACTTTTTTATTGAAATTATTAATGCTACACTTACTTAGGTAAAATTAATTAACAAACCTTTACGAGTCTGCAAGTACCATAGCAGAAAATTTTAATTACATCTAAGTATCAATTCAATCAAAACTTTGTGCAATTAATTGATAAGTTTTACATAATACAATCATTTACAAGCTGTTATCATGCAGGAAAAATATGAATCAATATAGGTACCAAGGCGTACTTATTAAATATCGAATGGTGCTACATCCTGTACTGAATATTAAACAGCACTTAAAACCAGAAGCTCAGATGGTTTAAGAAATTAATGTCGCTTTAGAAAATTGAATGGGTATTTATAAAAAGAAATAAAAGATAATATTCATCTACTTTAAAAGGGGTCACGCATTTATAAACTCAAACATTTATTCAAACACAATGTAATTCCAAAATAAAATCATCGTAAACCGTAGCCGAAGCACAACAGTTTCGGTTTTTAGTTGATATTCGGAGTGTATAAATAATCTACATAATGGAACATAAAAGTAATATCTCTCTATATGTGTGTGTTTCAAATCTCATCAAAGATATATACAAAATATTTTTATCTTTCATTTTAAAAACCGCACTTAAAAATATCTCTAAGCTTTGAAGATTTATCTGTTTGCTTTCAAAATTTTATTTTGAATTATCAATAACTTCCAGTTGTTTATATAAAAATTTATTGGTGTTTCTTCTTTTTCAGACAGCAGTCACAATTTACTAATAATTAATCTTTTAAAATTCGTGTACTGGGATAATTTCTAAAATTACCGGTTCACAATGTTATATTCCAAAATTCAGTTTTGATGAATAAAACGAGTGCTATTTATTTGTTGCTGGCGGGCAATAAATTAACATTCAAATTTTCATTAAAAATATTGTAAATATGTACCTTATTCAAAATAAAGATATAAAAGTAATAAAATATTGTAGCGCTTTTCATCCACTTAATGAAAAGCTGTAGGTATATATTTCGTTTCGTTTAATTTAGTTGCAGCCTAAAAGCTTTTAATTGTAGTGCCCCAAAGGAAAATTAAAATTAGAGAAATCAGATATAGAAAAATACGCATACATACATTTTCAATTTCAAAACAAGGAAATTTGGAAAATTTTTAACTTACTACCTTATAAACAATAGACAAGTTTGGTTATGAAATCATTAAAATAAAATGTTTCCGAGGGAAGTTAAAGTGTTAAAACATCCTGTCAAAAAAAGGTAAAGTTGCACGTTGTGTGTTTACAATAAATTAAAAAGTTTGTTTTGCCCTTGCAATACACCAATAATTGAAAAGATCGTTGGCTTGAGGTTAAATGAAAATTGTGCCATAACATTTCATTTTTTAGTTTTCCGATAAAATAGTATACTTTCTCTATTCAAAAAAAATTTCGTTATTGGACTTACAGTTTTAAAAAGCAAATTTTTTTCCAAGAGGAAATCTGACATTCTTATATCAACAATATTTTCTCACACAAAGGAAATATTTTAATTTACTTAGTTTATAAATATAAGAAAATTTTTGTTCATTATTAAGAACCCCTTTTTCTTCCTGTGGAAGGCGAATCGTATATTACTGTTTCCAAATTTCAAACTTTAATTTTTTTGTGAAACAAGCGGATACAACGCAAAGTAAATTGAATAGAAGAAAGTAAAAGCAAAAAAAAATTTAGATTCAAAAAGGCACAGCAGTTAAGAACTTTTTTAACCCATTAACTTTTTGTGTTTTTTTCATTTAATACCTGTAATTATTCCAAAATACTTTATTTGGTTAAGTCGAGTTTCATTACTATCTACCTACTGTAAATCTATTAATTTGTCAATAGAGTCGAAAATTGGTTTTATGCATTACTGCAAAATAAAACAGTAAAAATTAAAAATTTCTGGTACATAAAATTAGAATGCAGTAATTTTATTGCAGTAATTATCATTTAAAATAGAAACATTACATTTACACCGTTAAACGTCATGATGAAGTAAATGATCTAAAGTTAATAAATTTTGAATATTGCAGTCATTTGGTGGTTTGTTTTTGACAGCTACTTGGAAAACCGTAAATTATCAGGAAGAATCTGTTTCTGAAAGAGAGTTTCTTTCATAACTGAAAATTTATTAGGGGGCAGCGACGCACGCCTTTGACAGGATTCACAATCAATCATGTCTTATTGTTACGGTCAATTAAAGTATAATAGAATCAGCATTATTTATAAAAATATTAGTTTGTAATAAATTATACTTGTAATTCAACAATCAAACATTTAAATTATTTATTTCTCTAAACGATTAAAGTAATAAAGCGGATAAAGTTGTAATTTATTGTAAACTTGGAGAGTACGTAGTAGCTTTTCTTAATTTCTGCATTAACGTTAATTTTTTTGCTATGCTAATGAGTTTGTTTTACCTTTTTAAAATTTAATTATTCTTCCGTTTATGACAATACGAATTATTTAAAATAACGCGATAAAAAGCCTACTTAAAAATTAATTGACTTACTTTTTTAAAACTTTGGATAATTTCTTAAAAAAATATTTAAATTAAGCTGAAGTAAAAAAGCAAACAACACAGTGTCTTGAAAATTTGATTACTGAAAAACACTAACTGAAATCTAAGTACTATTAAATTACCCTAAGTTAAAGTTTTAGAAGCAAAACAGAATTTGCAAAAAACGTAAAGTTAATTTGCATAAATGACGGTTTATATGCCCACAGGCAAATTCAATTCTATACAGGCATGATATCGGAGATTGTAACGCTCCCCTTTTTCGTTTTATTTCACATTCTCGCTTTGTGAAAACCTGTAAAACCTAAAGCACTTTATATGACAACAAAAGTGATCTACTATGTATTCACTTTTAAAATTCCACAACCATTTAAAAATTCCATTCCTATATTAATTTTTACATAAATGGTTTATACAATGTATACTATTACGAACAAAAAATTTACACAAAGTTATAGCACAAATTCCGATTCGGCAGGCTACCCGAGCATCAATAAATTTTGAACGTTGTTTTTTAATTTTTTCTGCTATTTTTGCAGTAATAATTAATTTTTAATGAATAACATTGTTAAATCGCTATTGTTTTTAATTTGAAAATTAACACAATTTACGTAGGAATATAGATCATGAAAAATAACTTCTCTAAAACTAAAAACTCCACTGGTTTATTGATCACCTGCGTAAAGCTATCGAATTTTTTGCTGTAGGTGAAGGCACTTAAAAATTTTATTACCCGAGATCTTTAACCTTTTAATTACCAGCTTTCTACATTGCAAGTTGCAGCTTTAGGTTTAACCATTGAATTTATTTATACAATTTATTTGAGATCGTATTAGTTTTATTGTTAGATGAAAATGAAATAATACAGTTATTGTGTATCTATACATCGATACAATCTGCTGCAACTGTAAAATTGTTAAAAATTGAACACCTTTGATTTTATCTTTCTATAGATTTTTGAAATTATTATCATAAATGTTCCTGTTTTGTAAGCTGTAAGGCTTTAAAGCTCTAAGAGCATGCACCAGTTTGCCCTAGTTAAGAATATTATTTGGTTAGTAAATATTTAATCTACCGTTCGGAAAAGCACACTTGCAACATTTATTTGAATTAAAACAACAATTGTAACATGGGATCTTTTTAAAATCTTGACAAAAGAAAAGTTAAACTTGCAGTTTGACAATTAAATCGAGAAATAAAATTGATTTTTGAAGGTTTTTATAAAAATAAGTTTTGGGAAAATTAAATGTAAATTTAAATATAAATTTTCGACTTCGAAAAACATTCGATAGAAAATAATATTTTATATAAAACACGTGCTGAATATATTAATAAATATCATTTGACGGTCTCATATGATTTAAGCTTCGAACGGCCCACCGAGTTTACTCCGTAACCTGCTGGCTTAATTCTTGTTTATCGTTAAACTCGTTAATCCATTCACGACCGACATCGATGCGTTGCATTCCTCCATCTTCATGGGGAGTTTAACAATGTCAAAATAGCTGTATTACGTTAATTATATTAGCTATAAAATTTCTGAGTTAAAATCACCGGAGTTAAAGATCTTCCTAAACAAAATGGAAATTTTATAATATATAATATTTCTTTAAGTTTACTAATTTTTATTCATGTCAACCAATTTGTATTAATTAAGTATTTTGTTTATGATAAAGTAAAATAATAAATTATGGTTAGATCTTTCTCAATTGTTTCTTTCCCGATAGCAGCATTTTGATACATTTTCTCTTTTATCCCTCCTACACGTACGAAGTGTTTTAATATAAAGGTACATAGGAATACGTGACATTTCCACAAACATTTTGAGTCAGCAGACTGTCAGGTAACTGCCAGTTATTTAAAAGTTAAAAATCGCTTAAAATGTTTATATTTTTATAAACAGTCGATGAAAAATAATTTCTAATCGATCTGATTTATTAATTATTTTTATAATATTTTATTGATGAACGCTCTTGTAATCCTCAGTGGTCGAGTTATGTTTCCATTCTAAGAAGATAATATAAAAAATCTTCAATTGTAATTAAATAATATAATTATATGGGCAATATGTTTGGTTTATATGCTCTTTTTCAAGTTATAAAACAATAAAAATTAACGAAAATGTTAGTTAATGAAATTAAATTAAAAAGTTGTAAAATGTTTAATTTATATTGTGGTGCGTATATTATTTTATTATATTTAATTTTTATTATTAAAACGATAATTTTTATTTTTATTGTTCTTTAATTTATGAGTAGCCACAAATATGTCGTACATACGATATATTATGGTATATTTTAATTTTCTTTTAATTAATGCTGAAATTGATTACTCTTATTTTTGATAAATAGATAAATACTTATAATAATTTAAAAATTAGTTTGTCGAGATATTATAGTAGATACTATATAGGTACAACTTATGGCATCTGATTGGGTAGATTATAAAATATATACTAAATGCATATATACCTACCATATATTATCCAACAAAGACAATATTTACTACAAACAATCAATTACTTCTATTTGTTATGTTAATTTACATTCAGTTAATGCTTAATAGGCAAAATTTATGATTCAAAAACACTAATTTCAAATTTTAATTAGGGTTAAATTAATTTTACTTGTTTATGCCTTTTCCGGCAGTACACCTGCTGTAGTCGTTTAATATAGCACTATAATTTCTTTGGAAAACTGTCAACTTGAATTGATAATTGATTAACGTAAACATATTAATCTTAAATAATTAGTTAATGAAATTTTAATTTTATAACAAAATTATTTACCACCAAAGTATTTAATAATACTATATACCTAGAAATATAATATTTTATATTGAGGTGCTTTTTTTATGAAAAATCCTAATTGGGTAAAATATTATAAAAAAAGTTATAGGATTTTAAATAAAAATTATAATATATTTTGATTTTAATTATGGCGCCAAAGTATTCTCTGCTTAATAGTTTGAAAATTAGGACTGATATTTCTATTGACTTTAGACGGGAGTGGAAGGAAATCTGACTTGGAAACTTTAACTACAATATCATCAGGTGATAAAATTTGTGATCTAAAACGTCTGCAATTATAGAAACTAAATAATTTCTTTACCACAATTGACATTTTGACAATTGACATTTGTTTAATATCAATTGGACGTATAGCTTTGGGAAGCTAACAAAGCAACTTCATTTTTAATCTAACTATTCGCCCAGTTACTAGAACTCTTTGAATCTTCGCAAGTAATACACTTTAAATAAGATGATAATATAAGAAAAAGTTAAATTTGGAATATTTATATAAAAATGAAAAATAAGAGAGATATTTTATAATATAAAATTTTCAATGAATGGGAAAGAAGCGAGAGTCACTGCCGGATTAACTATTTAGTAAATGCAAAAGAAAAAGGATCCGGCGCGCAGAGTAGAAAACGTTTAAATTGTAAAAAAAAATTTGATAAAATTTAAATTTTTATCACTTCAATAAGTGTATTTGAAATGTATTTGTATTTATTCTGAAGATTAAAAATATTTAAAAAGTTAAATGTTCGTCCAAAATAATTATAAGGAAGTGTCATTACAATGTATTAATTATAGGTACCTATCTATTAGCAAAAAAGAACCAAAAAAAGGACCGTTAGACGCCTTAAATATAATGGAATTGAATCTGGATTATCGACGGTCCGGATTATCGAGGTTCTCCTGTATTTAGTTTCTGAGCTTATTATAATTTAAAAAATAACAGTAACAAGAAGATCATAACGCTCGTCTTGTTTTTATTAGACCAAAATGTTCTTGCACAACTTTTCCATTCTCTAAATTCAGTTAATGAAATATGTATACCAGGTGGGATAATAAATAATTTACATTCGTTTAATGTAATTAAATATATTTAAATTTTATTAAAATGAATAAATTCTTTAAACCTAAATGCTTCCCCACTTCCTGAAAAGGTTTTCTTTGCGTTTTTAGCAAATTAAGAGTTTCTTACTCTATAATAATATCTAATATAATATGAGAAAATTTTTCAATCTTTTATAGATACGGTTCTGTGAAATTTCCGATTAATAGATACATCACCTTTTTATTTTGGCTTTTTATATAAAAGCATTTAAACGAATACTCTCGCTCTCTGAGTTTCTTTGTTTAATATTGTGTTAAAAAGATTTTTACCCGATAACCAAAGGGTGGTTGGTAACTGTTTAATTACATTGATTCTTCTTTCACGGTCTTCTCTTAGTGTAATTAAATATTTGAAAATCAAGGGAATATTTGTATTCTGGAAGTATGTGTAAAACATGTTATGTTTTTCGTTTTAATAGGGATGCCGATTAAACAACCATTTAGTTTCATTCAACCCATTCTGAATACTAATAGAAAATTATTATCAATTAAGCTTCCAAGCACAGTACTTTATCAACAGCACGTAGTGATGTACTATTAAAACTATAATGAAAATAAAAATCTACTTGGGTTATTTTTTGTTCAAAATTACGAAATTAGATATTTTTGAATCCCAATCGACGTTCAAGTTAGTTGCCATCATGTATTCCCATGGCACAACCGTAACACTTGTATAATTAAAAAGAATACTTAATGAAGACGTACGAGCAGTTTAATTTATATGTTGTAACTTTTAATATACAAATTACCTTTTAATTTAACAATCGTTGTGCATTTTAATAGTACAATAAAAAAGCCAGTTGAACCTAACATGTGACACTTTTAACGTGCTCTGTATTTTAAGCAACTGCTAACAAAAATGCAAGCAACATAGTCATTAAAAAATAAATTTTAATTAAAAACTTGTCATTGCAGAATAAAGCAGGAAATTTTAAAATTAAAATTCCTCGAAATCATAGCATTTTAATATAAAATAAATGTAAACTTTTGAGACAGTGGAGTCGATAAGAATTTTAAATGAAATATCAGATTATAATCAATTTCAAATTATTTATAAGTTCAAAATAATTAAATATGTTGATATGTTGCTTTCTATGTTATTTTTTATTTTATATCTAAATTAGAACTTATTGATCTACATCACGTTTATTTACTGATGTCTATACTAACACATAACCACTACTAGGTATCCCGGAAACTTATTTGAAATAAAAAGGTAATGATTAAATTTCCAACGTTCTTCGGTTCAAAAATAAATTTATCCTTTCGTAGTACATTGCTTTATAAAATATTTAATGGTAAAGTCAAGATACAGCAACTAAATGTGTTAAAGTCTTTTAAAATTTGGCATCTAAAATAATTATTTCATCAGCAATTTTTCAATATTTCATTTGCTACTTATATATCTAAATTTTATAATAATAAAAAAATTGAAATTATGGTTTATTTTTCATAGATGTTGAATAAAGATTCGTTAAAAAATTTACGTTTTTCGACAGCTTTACTTGTAGTATATTCAAATTTATCGCTCCCCCAGCAATCCTTAGGCATTTACTCTAAATTTATAAACAGTTAAATTAGTCTCTTGCTTCTGTATTTAGTTAATAATTTGATTTCCAACTTTTCCAAGAAACCTGAATCACACAGCGCCTAAATCCTTAGTGTTTTAATTATAATCCTTGGTAAATCATTAATTTTAACGACAGGAATAAAAATGTACTCTTTCAATAACATAAGTCAGAAAAATGTTTTTGTTCGGAAAACGAAAATGTTATTTTAAGATTCAATTCTTTTTTGAACAAATCAAACAAATTTCGTTACACAAATTTAATTATATTAAAATTATTTTAATTTTAACAAAAATTTAACTGAAATACCAAAATAATTTAATTTTAACTGTGGACAGTTTCGAGACATTTATTTTCTACTTTGTGACAGAACAGCACAAGAAATATTTTTGAAATTGATAATACAATTATTGAAATGGTAAATAAATATGCATATTCTATGTTGTGCTGTGTAAGGTAGTACATAATAATATGTATACTTTCTCGTACGTAGACGAAGTACATAATGTGGATTTTGAATCACGGAAAATTATGCACTTCTTTTTTGTAAGGTATACTTTATAGATACACTTCGGTGGCTTGCCACCGCCTTACAGAGACTCAGAAAAAAGCTTGAACCGCCGGATACTTGGCATTAGAAGTCACGTACTTGATCGACTACAGTTGTTAATAATTTACAGTCACAGTATTAATAAAGTGTTACCTATTCTAAAATAAAAAAAATAAAAACTCAGTTCAGTTGTAAAAATTATTTAAAAATTGTTAATTTTACGTTTCCAGTTGAAGTAACTCCAGACATAATATATTTTTACAAATTTTGGGGGATTAAAATTTTAAAATTATAATTTCTTAAAATTAATTTCCATTTTAGTAATTAACCAACCACTGTATCAAGCTAATTAAAAAATATCCTAATTCGAGTTTATCCATTAGCTACCAATGAGGTGCACATGAAGGCCAATTAGTAGATTTATAAAATTAAATGTATTTTATAATGTATTAATCGTAGATACATAATATGATTACGTATAAACAATGTCATAATTTGGAATATAATGTATTTAATAGTACAAATAAGAAAAATTAAACATATGACCCTTAAAGGTTAGATTAAAACAGAAAATATGACCTTATATAATAGTATTTTATGTACCCCGATAAATTACCATTAGGTAAAATTTGGTTCAGATGTAAAATGACCGGTAAGTTTTAGATTTTTCTGTTAATTTATATCAACAAAATGTACTTTTATCAAATTAATAATTTCACACCAATGTTGAATATTGAATTTCAGAGAATCACATGGTAATTGCACAACCTTTGTATAGTATATACTTTTTATTATAAGAGTAATACTATATATGTATCATACATTGAGAAAACATACATGCACAGATAATAATATATACATTAATGTACAATTGTACATAATAATATGTGTAGCGGAGTTAAATAATTTATTTGTTAAACTTAAAATTCCAAAAGGCGTTTTCCAAAAAGTAAATTTGTTTTTGCTACCTAAATATCATATTATATGAATACAACTTTTGTTCTCGGTTAATACAATATTTATGTATTAAATAATGCAAAATATCAGTAGAAACCTAAATATAGAAACTTTGGTAACTACGAGAAAATTTTTATCAAGATCATAAACTAAACATTGTTCCTACGTAACGTTAACTTTGCTATAGATCAAACAATCCTCTGCAAACAAATATGAGAAATCGAAACAAACAACTATAAAAGATGCTTATCTTCTTTTATGTCAAATTTGATCTTAAAAACCAAATGCTTCGGTATTGAATTTACCCTCAACTTCATCTATCTACCTATTATATATTCGTTATTATTATTAATACTACATTAAATATTTCTCTACTTCTATAAATAATACATATTTATACCTGTGAGAAATGTATACATATTTTAACCGTATAGATACTACGTTTATTAATATTCAATTATATTATGTTTTGCCTTTGTATTTCGAGTTAAATAAAACTGAACCAGGCGTATATACTCGTATATATAAATTCTGTACTTATCTGGTTTCTAACAATATTTTTTAGTAGCTTTCGTATTTTCTAAATGCATACATACATAATATAACGTAAGCATAAGTAAATCCTACGCAAGCGACTACAAATGAGACTTTATAGACTCCAGTTGCTTTAAAGCTCTGTGAGAAAATGACAACATGAAAGCCATTTTACATTATTTCCAACTTCCGCGTAGGTAAATTTGCTCTCACATGCGACGATAAACATTCGGCACGTATTAATTGCGACTTTTCTATCTGCATTAAATCTGTTTCCAATATAATTTGTGTTGCACCATAAGAAAGCTTCGGAAAGCTATACGCACCGAAGAACCGTATCAATTGTAAAGCTTCTGTAATGTATACGGCTCACAAAGATAAAGTTTTATAAAATACTTTTGATGTAACCCATTTGTTCTCAGGATTTTACTTCACTTTAACCATTGAAAGTAAATTCTGAGGATGTCGTTTTGTACATATAAATTTTACACCTCAAAAGAGATACGCGCATATAATAAATATATGATGTTGCTTTTGATTTTCTAGTAGCAAATAGTGTATTTTATAAAAAAAAACTGAGATTCAAACATTTCCAGATTGTGCAATCCCGACTGATACTAAGTATATTAAAAAATATATAGAAATATAAAAATATAATATATAGAAAAAGTAACCGAGTTTATTGATTTTTAAAAGAGAGAAATTTTAAGCAAAGAAAGTGAGGAATAACAGAAAAGTTTATATCCGATTTTATTAACTGTAATTTGTACACACAGAAAAGTCATAAATATTAAAATTCTAATTAAATACGTAAATCTTTTTATAAGATATGTAGTTCAAATAATATGAAGATATAACACATTTTTTACAAAAATATTTACTTTTCAGTTATTTATTTTAATTTTGTACTTTTCATTATATTTTAGTAAAAAAAATAGTGTATTGCTTTATTAGGAGCTAATGTAACTTTTTGTGGCGAGTTTGTAGAATTTATAACAATTATAGACCTACCACAAAAAGTACATTAGCTCCGTTTATTTGGAGCTAGTGTATACGGAATGAAACGGAAAACGTAACATTTTGTTAGTGTATATTAGTGTTTGTCGTATACATAATAATATATAATATGAATATTAATGTTTTAAAATTCGAATTTTCCCTTGGCACAAAATTTTTTGACAGACACTCCTCCTAGAATCGTTTAATAATTTATGCGATCGGTGTCACTGACGATAATATTGATTGTGTAAAAGCCGCTTAAGCGAGGTTTATTTATTATTTAAAATTTGAGTTCATCTTGAAAGCTATCCAATAAAGAACTGAAAGAAGACAGCACAAGTTACTTTTATTTAATTAAATTACTATTAAATAAGCATAATTTTAAGCTATTTTCAAGTAATTGTTTTTATAAGCTCAACTTGAGACTCAAACTTTGATTTGCTAAATATTATTAGTTAACTTTAAATGTGTTTTAAGTTATAAATAAAATGATATTGATTGTACAAGTAATTAAATTGCATAATAAATTATTCTTTTAATAAGATAAAACAAAATAATAACCGTATAAAAGGTCACGGTTATGTTAAAAGCGATAATATGCTGTCTAATCAATTTATTCATATTTAAAAGTAACTAAGTTAGTTGCTGTTAAATCATGGCCAAGTTTTTGATAATATCCGTATGTCTTTGGTTAAATTTTGCTCAAATTTGGGCAGAAGAGGTAAAGAAAACTGCAATGTAATATTGGAATATATAAATATAAATTATTTTAGAATGCTACTTCGTCAAACAGTTCGGCAAATATTTTTAGCTTAGATAAAAATTCCAGTATCGTCGATTATATTGAAACTCTGGCAAACACTAGCGAAACAGATTTCACTGTTATTTTAACACGTGCCAAGTATTTTGACGATGGTTCAATAGAATATATGGAAACTGCAGCCCTCACGACCGAAGAAGATGTAAGAGCAGTAACAATGTTTTTTTATCATTTCAAATCATTATTTTTTTAGAAAAATCCTAAGAAGGTCTTCAATTTTACAACTTTATCTAAGCGTACAATTGAAAAACTTGTCGTTGATGCAGAGGATAAAGCTGTATTACTGTCTCTACTACAAAAGAGAAGAACCGAATATGGTTACAAAATTAAAAGATTCAACACAACTGTGCTGGTATGCATAATATAATTTTATTCGTTATGTAGTTATAATAATAATTATTCGTACATGAAATAATTTTTTATTTTCTCGTTTTCATGTAAAAACATTCATATTATATTTTTCTTTCTTCTTATGCAAAGCGCAATATATTTTTTTAGGAGAAAGAGCATTCGGCAGCTGAAACTATAGCCATTCACACTAGTGGCTTTCAAATTGGTTTAACTCGAGAAATAAGTGATACAATGGATATGACAGAAGATAAAGCAACTGTGCAACTGTTGGAATACTATCCTAGTGGAAACTTGAAGCGCAATACTACCACTACTTTATATCCTCAAAAGGTAACATTTATGTTCATAGTATATTTTAGATCGTTTAATCCTGTTTTTATTCGAAACATTTATTTTCTAATCGATGTTTTGTAATTCTTAGGTTGTTGTTAAGAACATAACTAAGATGTCATCTAAAATGAAGAAAAACTGTATCGAATTACTAAAGAAAGCATATAAAGTGGACACGGACGACAGAGCACCGATAATATACAATTTATTTCAACAAAAATATCCCCAATATGATTGGCGTGTATTTGTTAATGCAACCAATTATTTGGTCGACAAACAAGTGGCTATCAAGTTATCTATTGGACATGACCAATATGATATCGTAGGAGTATTATGATGCGCATAATTCAAAACAAATCAAAAATTAACATTTTGACAAATTAAATTTTATAAACTGGGAGTAAATAAATTTTGTACAAATCAAGGTATGAATTGATTTCTAAACACTTTTTTTTTAATTTGCATTTTTAAATTTGTTACCACACCTATTTTGTTACCCACTCAGTGAAAATAATAATACATAATATCAATTATTCAAATATTGTTTTTGTAGCGGAATATAAACAATAATATTTTATTATTAAGTAATATAACATAGGCGATATAAAATCAGAAGTGAGAATTGAAAATTTAAAAATTATATTATAAAAATATAGGTAGGTACATATAATTATACTGATACCTGTATAGCCTGTATACCCTATATTATATGAAAAAATTTGGAGTTAGAGACTATATCACAACAAAACATACAAACAAAAGTTATATTATCCATTAGCAGTTAGATTAGCGTTATACTTCAACCATAAATATTCAAGTATAAAGTTAAAGCAGGTTAGTGGCATCCGATATCTAGCCGCCCTTGCTTCATTTGAAATTAATGCCTGTAATAATTCGAATATGATTATGTACGGTGTGACATTAAAGGGCATGAAGACAAAGAGATTCTGCTACATTTCTCGACTTGCCATTGTTCCCTTGAGTTATATGATTCGACGAACTCAAATACCAATCTGACATTTGAATACTTACATATATAGGTAAGTGTAATTGATTCACTGACGCATTATCGAATGTATTCAAATGTTGGAAATCATCTATATACCGTACAACAACAATGATATTATCCATTATTATTGTGCATAACAGATCCTTGCTTCTAGGTTTTGATAAATTTGAATCTCTACAATTTTCAATTTAATATGATGTTAAATTAAAATTATTTACTGGTAATTAATCTTAAAACACATTCCAAGGATTTATTTCTGTCTAGGATGTAGATGAATATTAGGAGCGACGTGAAACTGTTTCAGTCGTGTTTTAGTATTGTTGTAAAACATTTTTACCGCTCAGTTTCTTTATTTTGTTACTTGGTTTTTTATAATCTACATTAAGCACGCACCGATTTTTTGAATATTTTTCAACTAAACTTAAATATTCAGTATTTAGGGAAAGTGCGACTATAGTACCATAGCAGATCAGTTTTGCACTTTAACCTGCAGTGTTACCAAAGTGATTGGTAATAGTACATTACTGGTCGAGATTCAAAAATTGCTCGTTATTGGACGAACAGCTATATTGAAAAGCGAGCGCAAGCAAGCTTTTTAAAGATATAAGAAAGTAGTAATTACACGTTTTTAGTGCCTATAAATCCGCTTCCTAGTTATAAGTGTACTGCAGGTGTAAATTATACATTAAATCGGGATTGGAAAAGTTAGAAGCTTAATCAATATGAACAGATTAGAAATTAACGTCCTGGAAGAAATTAATCTCAAAATAAGTCATCAAGTAAGTTCTTTTCAATGTTAGATTGGTAGAGCAATAACATAGTCGGCACACAAGGTGGTAGATAAGCAGAAGCGTCCAGTAGACTATTTGGGTGAGCAATTGATTTTTATTAAAATAATAATAGTAATTAATATAGTTGACCTTTTTTATTAATCTGAATAAAAATTAATCTAATCGCTAATTATTTAAATTTTTCTACCACCGACCAATGTTTTTAACTTGTTTTTCTTAAAACTTTATGCGAATTGCATATCAATAGCGCTTAGGTAGGTATACATAATATTATATTAGTTCTATATAGTAGTAATAATCTTCTGTTACTCGTATATTGCTTTGAAATTTAATATCAACAATACCCATTAAGTTTGAAACTTTCAAAATAAATTCGTACTTGCTTGAGAATATTTTATCGCTATTAATTTCCTTTAAATCAAAAGAGATAGCATTTACTTGTAGCTTCAATTTGATATTTAACCAAGTAGCTACTACAGTTCTATTTCAAATTTGAAATAGTTAAGAGATAAGAAGACTAATTCAATTCTGTTAATTTTAGAATCACTTTTTTTTGTTCATATTTCAAATAAACCCTGTATATCCTACATACCTGTATTCACTTAATATTTTTGTAATTTTTAGAATTAATTATTTGTTTACAATTTTATCTATAAAATTGTTTATTCAAGCACATTATCCTTAGATATAACCTTTACCCAAAACTATATTATTAAATTTGTTTGATAAAAGTACATATTATAATCTATTTAGTTAATCTATGTTCCTGTTGCATTTTCCGGCACGGAGATCCTGTAATCATTTTAGGTCTATGTTGAATGATAAACTCACTATAGAAATCGATAAATAATAGATTTAGTGTCTCTATGTTCACATAAAGACAATGAAGATAGAGGTAGTATTCAGATTTTGACACTAAGGGCCGGTTGTATGTCAGTGGTTTAACTCACGGATCAGCCGAACCTGGTTCAAGTCTTGAACCAGGATCAACGCCCATGCGGTTGTATGTAGGTTGAGTCAACTAATCCGAGAGTTATTTTTTAAATTTATGTTGTTACGCCTGAACACGACAAAAATTTCTAGAAAAACCAGTGTTTTTGAATATTTGACTTTCTGACATTAGATTCAATTATTTTTAGGATTTGAAGAAATTAAATAGGAAAGCTCCGCTATTCTAGAAAATGAATGAACTTTAATAATATTTATTTGCATTATAACTCAATGCTCATTCTAACTTTCTTATAGATTAGATGATATTACGGATGCATCTTATACAAGATGGGGAATTCCTACTGATCACAATATATTTGGTATGGGTCGTACAATTTTAATGTTTGGTTTGTCCCAATAGAGAACTTACTAATATGTTTAGCAAATTTATTTTCAAATTTTCTTCTTAATCTGGAATTGTTGAAAATGGTTGAATCGTGGCTGGATCCTGGCCAACGACAAACGATGCTTGTTATTGAAAGTGCTGCATCACATGTAGCTTGAACATTTATTGAAAAATACCCCTTTCGGTTTCTATAAATTTCGGCTTCGTCTCCCCCAGGAGATTGTATTTTTACGTGGGTACAATCAATTGCACCAACACATAGGGGAAATTTGGCTATATTATAGAAACCTACATTTATTTTCCGAATTTCTTCGTTAGTACTGGGAAACCTTATGTATGTTTTCCCAATTTAGCAATTTCTTGCGACACTTTTTCGACAACCCTACTTGCGGTAGATTTGTCGACCCCGATAAAATCGCCAACGACTATTAACATCGAGCCCGTAGCATAAAAGCGCAATGTTAGTAGTAACATGTCCATACCAGATAATGAATAAGTTCTGTAAAGAAATAGTTACTAAAATTAAACTGAATGAAAGAAATTTATAAAATTATTATACCTTATTGTCTGAGAACCAAGTTGTAATTGGTTTAATATTATTTGAACCGAATGTTTCGTCAACCTAAATCTAGCAAAAAACTCTTCATCTGACCAATTAACAAAGTGATTTGGCCGATCACGAAAAACTTGAGGGTTTCTTTGAATGCTTTCTCCAAAAATTTCGATAAATTCCATAAAATCTTCGTCGTCTGTTAATTGATAATCCATAATAATATTTATGCCATAAATAATACGTAATAATAATATAAGTTATAACAAATTATTAAAAATATGCTTTTTAGTAAATACTGTCAAAATGAAAATTTCGTAGTAGGTGAACATAGGCACTTTGAGGTTAGAAAAATGTAAATATTGCCTTGAACCAGGGTTAAACCACCGATTTCGGTGGGTAAGAAAAATCGGGAGTTAAACCAGGTTCAAGTCTTGAACCTGCTACATACAACAGACATTTACAAAAATCGCCGGTTTAACCCTGATCCGAGTTTAAACCACTGACATACAACCGGCCCTAAAGCAGTGAGCTAAAATTATTAGCCAAAATTGATAAACAAACTTTTTATTTCCAGTAGGCTTTCCATTTATTAAATCCTGCAATCCTGTGACGTTAGGTATTATTTCGATTGCAATTTCCCGCAAATGCGGAAAACTAATCGGTGATTATTTTTAAAGTATCTTCACAATATACCGGCTTAACTCAATAAAGAGAGTGGACATAGACATAACTGGAATAACACAGTGCAAAAAATTTGGGCGCCACCACATTAATTCGAAAAATCGTGAACTCTAAATCTAACAACAAATTGGGAGCAGGATCAAGTTAAGTTTCAGCACCACATTTGGAAATTGTAATATTTTTCAAAAATGTATTGAGAAATCTTACTAGTTGAAAATAAGCTTTACGTTAACTTTACAAGTTGTAAATGGTGCAAGTGTTCACCTAATCTTTAGAGGTTTCAGTATGAATACTCAGATAAAGAAGGAATTAAAAAAGTAAAGTAGGTAGTTATATATTGTAACAGCACTATTCTTTCAGCGTTCCAATGATGTTAAAGAGATTGTTTCGTATTGATAATGGATAATGGTAATGTTAAACTGTATAACCTTTCACATTCATTAATCAATATTATTACATTAGACAATAGGAGTTAAGCTAAATCGTAATTAAATTTTAAATTGAAATTTAGAAACATTAATTACATTTAGTTGAGTATTTATTTAATAAATCAGAAATACAAAATCTACAATTTACATTGTAATTAAACATTTAAATGAATACTTATTTTTCATTCTAAGTATTCTTGATTGTACAGAAATGAATTTTCTAGATTAATTCATTTAAGTTAATAAATGCGCATATTTAATACCACAAATCTCAGTTATGGTTAGGGCACATTTTAGAAGAAGATTAATTATTTGCATTTATGTACAAAAAAATTAAGTTTAGCAAAATTAAACTTCTATCTTTATTATAAAGGGTTAAATATTTACTTTTAATATATTATTATCTCGACATCATCTTCACATCTACTTTTAGATGCTTTTAATTAAATAATGTTTGTTATTTTATTGGATTTTTAATTTTAAATCTTAACTTTTTGACAATATTGGAATAATTCCAATATTTTCAAATACACAACTGCAATAAATAAATTTTACAGTTGTTGTTTAGTGAATGCAAGTATGAAAATAGTTATTTGTGTAACAAGGCACAAAAGTAGCAGTTGGTCAAAACTAAGATGACCTACTAAGAAAGTATAATTTATTAATAGCTTGATTTCTTGTTACCTTCTCTATATAGTCAACAACAGATCTTTTACGTTAGATCTCACTATATAAAAGCAAATAAAGGCTTAATAAAATATCGAATAATGTTGAAATCTTAAGCTGCATGATGTGGAATGGTTTTTGGGAACATTAGAAGTAGCTACTCCACTATTGTACAATTACACCCAATCTTTGGATTACAATTTGTCGTCAATTTGGTTAGCTCGTGTAAAATTACACCAAAATTCCAGAATACAGCAAGAATATTTAAATCTTATAAAATATTTCTTATTGTTCCCTATACCGTGTTATTTTAGAACAGCCTGTATTTGTTTATAATATAAATTGGCCTAATAAATTCTTGACAGCACAACTAAGTCATTGACATTGCAAAATGTATTTTGGTATTCATCAAAATTTCGCGAAATATAAGTTTTTGTTAATTTTAAAACGTTTTAACAGCATTCTTGTTATAGCAGGTCACAATAATTGCACGGTAACTCCTGCTACACAAAGCATTTTAACTGCAGCAAAAGTAATAAACGACGACATAACATTATTAGTAGCCGGAACTCAATGTTCTTGCGTTACTCGATCCATTGCCAATACAATGAACATCAAAAACGTGTTAGTAGCCGAAAATAAAGCGTTTGAAGGTTTTCCAGAAGAAAATTTAGCAGCTTTAATTTCATCGTTGCAAAAAAAACATTCTTTTAGTCATATAATTGCTGGGACGAATGCAATTGGAAAAGCTGTAATTCCTAGAGTGGCTGCCAAACTTAATATACCAGCCATAACAAATGTAATAAAAATTAAAAGTCCCGATGTTTTTGTAAGACCCATTTATGCAGGTAGTGCACTAGTTACTTTACGAGTAAACGAACCGGTAAAAGCAATTACGATGCGAGAAACCAATTTACAACCATGTGATGACCAAGGTAAACGCTAAAGCGTTGAATTTCTTTTTGTTAGCGTAATTTGTTCGGTATTAATTTGAATTTTCAGAAAACCTAAAGATTCATATGAAGTTAGCAGGAATCGTCAAACAAATAGAATTACAAAAAATGTTATATCAATCAGAAAAACGTGATAACAAAATGAGTCTTCGCCTGCAAAGCATTGAAGAAACACTTTCTAATTGGAAAATTAATAGAGGTAAGAAAACATGACATCGGGTGAGGCAAATAAAAAATATTCAATATAATAAACATTTCAGAAAATGGAATTCCTGTGGGTGTACCTGCAAGGGATTATGATTTGGGTTTAAAATCAATAGAGAAAACTGAAAACGAACAATTTAATAAAATTTCTTTACAGGAAGCTAAAATTGTTGTTTGTGGTGGAAAGGGATTAAAAACCTTAAAAAATTTTAATTTGATATACGATTTAGCAAAACATTTAAATGCTGCAGTAGGTGCAACCGGAGAAGCTGTTAATTTGGGATTAGCGCCCAGGGAAATTGAAATTGGACAAAATGGAATTATAATTGCTCCGGATTTATATATAGCAATAGGAGTGTCTGGTAGCAATCAACACTTAGGAGGAATAAGAGATAGTAAAACTATTATAGCCATTAATAATAATTCAAAAGCTCCAATATTTAAAGTAGCAAATTATTGTTTAGTAGGTAACTTATTTAAAATAGTACCAAAACTGATCAAAAAGTTGCAAACCAAAAGCAATATTCCACTTCTAAATTTTTTCAATTTCTGATTACAAATTATTAATTGTATATAATATATAGTACATACTGTGTTTTAATAAACTGTTTTGTATCTTAGTACTACCTTCTTATTTCTAATTACTTTTTAAACAATATATTACACCAATTACAAAAGATCCAGTCCAGAAAATATAACGATAGATGAAATCAAAAAAATAGTTGAGATGTATACAACCCGAAAGGTGGTCTCCGAAGATTTGATAGTGAATTCCATCATAGAGAAGCAAACGAGGACAACCAGTAAAGGTATGGAATCCGGAAGTGCAAGAGGAAATGAGAAAACAGCAG
This sequence comes from Cantharis lateralis, assembly GCA_963170105.1. Lineage (NCBI taxonomy): Eukaryota > Metazoa > Arthropoda > Insecta > Coleoptera > Cantharidae > Cantharis > Cantharis lateralis. The sequence continues at coordinate 24,690,308 of OY720629.1, forward strand.
TTGGGAGGAAACAATTGGTTAAATAGAACAAAAACTTTGTTTTTTGATCTATATAAAATATAGTTATCCAGATTGGGGAAATGGTATTCCATCAAGTAGAACCCATCAAATGACGAGTCCTTAAATTTGCAGCGCATTCAAAAATCAAAAACATTTATTATATTAATAATAGCGCGACCGCAAAAAGGTAACTCGCACGATGTATAATATAGGATGTATACAAAACTTTTGGCTGTAGTATCAAACTTGATCTTTATCGACTATAATTTGCTGATCTATAAGATTTACAATAAAATTATTAAATTATCAACAGTAATATATTAAGTGAATAGCGAGTTGCCGATAATACTGCACAATAATAACTCGCCCGACTACAAATGCAGAAGTGCAAATTTTCTTAAGTAACAAGTGCATTTTTAACTAGTACCACTACGATGCAAACAAGCTATGTACTTTTATGAGATTAATGAGTTTTATTAGGTTTATTTAAATTTCTTCTTATAGCCCCTTATTTTAGACTGTCTGATTTTTTCCTTGCTGATGTTACGAAATCACTATTAGTACTGCGCACATATTTATCGTTACATATCTGAGGTAGCTTGCTAAGCTAACTTCAAATAAGCCTGGAATTCCGAGGCAACAGTACAAAGCTTAATAAAAATAGCACTTAAAAAATATTCATATAGGTACAAAGTTACAAAAAGTATCATATGAAGAAGGCAAATGACAATGGACATTCTCAGAATTGTATTTAAACACATTTCGGACAAGAATATTTTGTGCAAGTATCTCAGTGTGATAGAAGAAAACTCTAAAGGCTGGCGCCGACATACAATAATTAGTTGAGCAACAGTTTGGTTGTTAAGTGTGAAAGTTCATGGAGTAATATTTTGTATATAAAGTTATAGGAAGGACTTCTTGGACTACATTGTCTATTTATGAGACGTTTTAGTAACCAAATAGTTGCACGAGAAAAAATTCTCGAATAAACACTAGGATAGTCACTCACGCAACCATACTATTGCTCACTAATAAGAAATTACATTTCAGCATCAGCCCTGATTAGAAAAATTGTTACAAAATGAGTAATAATTTATACAAAGAAAATCAATATTTAACTGTTAAAAATCCAACTATTATAATTTTACACTTAAACCAATGCAGTTATTATAATTTTGTGGTTTTTTAATATTCTCATTTCATAAAATCAGTCAAGTGATTTAGTTTACTACGTTTTTCATATTAAATACATTTTTTCCAGTTATGAATATTTGTATAAGTATATGTTCAAGCAAAATAAAATAATTGGAGGTAAATATAAATTTTTTCCAAACGTCGGTTATCTGATTTTGTCAGACACATTTGATAAACGAAAAATCTTTCGCTGAACCACGTTTATCCAGCAAAAAGCAACACAAATATTGAGTTTAACTATGCCTTTCTAATGGTGCATCTAACAATTGATTTAAAATAATTGATTGTAGTTAGTCCTTAGTCCTGCTAAGGAAAAACGTTTAATCTACAAAATTAATTCTTTGAGATTATCACATTCGAACAATAAACTAAAGAACTATTACAAAGAGGATCTTAATGTTAACACATTGCAGCCACAATAGGTAGTTATAGATAGATTACCTTACAATACGTAATATGTAAATCTATCGAAATACGGTTAATTGTTTCCTTAAAGTTAGTTTGACTCTCCATTTTCAATATAATAAAAGGACATAAGTAAAAGTAAGAATACAACTACTATAATAGGCAAGAACTAAAAACGTTAAAATAAGTAGAATTGAATATTACCCATTTTATATTTCTCATAAATTATAGGTACAAAAAAAAAGGTAAGTCACTTTCCTGGAAAGGAAGGCAAGAGGCTAGACTGCCTGAAATGTGTTGCACTAAGATTCATTCCGTTACCTACCGTTAAATTGAAAACAAATATTCAATTTCACAATACTTTTAACAAGCAGTCAAATTTAAGTACCAACTTGTTCAGTTTCATGAAACCAGCATTAATAGCATTATGTCCTATGTTACAGCTCAAAACTATATGGTAATATTCATTTTATAAACAATAACGAGCAATGGAGAAATAGAATATATCAGAAAACAATACTTAAGTAGCCCAATTCTTAGAAAAACATATATTATACTCTAGATTCAAACTCTGGATTATTGTCGATATCAAAATATAATCTATACAGCTGTGATAATCAGGCGAATAGTTTATATTATATTATGTTGACTATTTTTTTATTAATTCTGGAACTGTTCTACAAATGTGAAGTTTAAAATTTTTTAATAATATCCTTCATCTATAAGTATGAAAGAATGTTTAATGACGTAAATTGTAATTTACAGCAGGTAGTTATCGTTGGTGACTGATTCAACAAAAGTCGTAGGAACTGTTTAATTTAGTTGAAACAGGAAGTTTAGAATATTAATTACACGTAACTACTTACAAATAAAAAATAAAAAACAAAAGTGGTATTTCTCCTATATTTTTCCAATGGTGCAAAGTTTTCACAATAATGTAATAATGAATTGAAAAATTAAAACTATTTTAAAAAATGGAGAAACTTTAAACCATGCATTGAAAATGTATTGTTAATATAAAAAAATGCCTACAATACTTTATGGGATATTTGCTAAATAATCCTTAACGTGAGATGGATCTAATCTTCTAAAGCCTGCTGCATCACAAATTCCCACTTCGATATTATCGGCAGTCATTTGGCCTTCAAAATTTTCTTTCAAAGTTAAAATTGCAGTGTGTACAGCATCATCCAATTCTAAATCAGCGCTGTATCTGTAAAATTACTTTCCTGTAGTGTAAGTCAATAAAGGTAAAATTTTGCTTAGTGCATTAATAATTTTTACAACAGTTAGCCTAAGCGTACACGAAGACGCAGGCAACACAGTTCAGTACAGCGCAGGTTTTTGTAACCAATGTATTACCGTATAACAAGCGTACACAATAATACATTGATTACAAAAACCTGCGCTGTACTGAACTGTACTGACTGCGTCTTTGTATACGCTTAGGCTTAAAATTTTCACAACATAATAAATATATTATATAGTGAGTTGCCAAGTACAAAACAAAATTTTTTTGCAAAACATCCTTGAACAAGCCTTTTATTTAATAAAAAAATACTTATATTTATATCAAATTCCGTTTTTCACCAACACTTCTTTTCGAATAATGACATTATTGTCTTTGTTTTAAAATGATAACCCCCATTGTTTATTCAGATTGATAGATTGTTTAATTATCCCTATATAGGATAATATATATTATACATACACCTTACCTAGAAAAATTTTCAAGCAAAAACAAGAGTCTCCTTGAACCTTATCCTTGACTTGCTATTGTTTTTTACCCCAAAATTTTCCGATGAAATGTCAGAATTTCTATACTGTTATTTAGACAAAAAAAAGATGGATACAAATGAAGAAACAAAATAGATGATGAAAACTTGAATTGAATTTTGAAAATATTATTTTTTTAATTTAAAAGAAATTATTATTAATAAATTAATATTTTGATTAAAAGTATTTAAAAGTTTCCGTAAAAACCTCAACTTTTAAATGAGATTATCAATGCTTATGCGATTTAGGTTTAATATTTACTGTCTTTTAAATTGAAATATAAACGTACCTTTTCTCAAGGAAAGTTTTTCCATTAGGATAGTTCTTTCCCATTGCTGTTGCCTTCCAAGCAAAGTATGCACCAGAAGGATCGCATTGGAAAAGATAAGGCCTATTATTATCCCATCCACAAATCAACAAAGATACACCGAAAGGTCTCACACCACCAGACTGTGTATATTCCTGCATCACCGCTGCTACTTTTTGAACAAGTTGAGCAGTCGGAATAGGTTCATGATAGGTCAAATAATATTGCTGTGCCATTTTACGAGCTTGCTTAACCAACAATCTATAATCGGGACCCATTCCCGAATAAACCATTCCTATATGTTTTGTAACCATTTCAACTTTATGAACGCTGTGTTCATCGTACAAGATGGATTTGTGCTTATTTTCTGTAGCAATAATAACTCCATTTGAAGCTAAAATAATTAATTTTGTTTATAAAAATACTATCAATAATAATAAATGGTATGGACACCTTTAATTCCAACAGAAGGAGCTCCTGCGGCTACAGCGGCTAAGGCATATTCAATTTGAACCAATTTTCCCGAAGGACTAGAACACAATTAATTAATATTTGAACCATATTTAATTTTAAAACTAAATAAGCCTATATTTAATAGAAAATTTACCTAAAAGTTGTTAACGAAAAACTGTAACGTTCGGAAGATGCCATGATTACTAGACACAAACTTTTAAAAATTTGACAGTAAAAATTTGTCAGTCATGTAGAAAATTATCTCGGGTTAGGGATTTTGTAAACTACAGATTTCTGTTTTTACTGCAGCGACTTCTTACGTAAAAATGTTAAACTGTTGATCATGTATAAATTACGGTAATGCAGTGGTTCTCAATTCAAACCGCATTGCAGCGGTTTTTTTTATTTAAGCCACTAGGAAGTCAACCGTAAGAATTGAGGTGTAGTGACTTAAAATAATACATAAATGTTAAGATTTTCCGAGGGGGAAAATACACTATTTTAAGGGGGAACGCAACTGTGAAACCTGAAAAAGTAGTCAATTTTCAAGAATTTTTTTCACAGGATTAACTAATTATTAAAGAGATCGTATTGCTGTTATTTAATTTAATAATATTAAACTTGTTTTATAAACAATTTTATTAAAAAATTTCAAAAATTTATTAAGTTAAAAATTCTCCCTCCATTGTCCCAATGGTTCATAGGGTAGAGTTGTTTTTCAATATCTATACGAACGTGGCTATCGTTATGCATATCATTCATTTGTTTTTATTTTAATTTTCCACGAAATGGCGAATGATTATCAAATTTTTAAATATTTTAGACTTATTTTTTGTATTCAACCAGCTTGAAAATATGGTCATTCTCGAAGTATAAAAAAATCGGCTACGCATAGACTTAGCCATTGTAATTACAAAAGTTTTAAAAAAAATAATTGAAAATCGACTTAGTTTTTGAGTAATTGTTGGGACAAATTTGAAAAACGTCTTTTTGAGAAAACACGACCTTTCAAGATTTTGTTGCGTTTTCTTAATGTAAACTTATATCTTTCTTAAAATATTGATACTCACAGTAAACTATCAAGTCCTGGCCCATTATGATGGTCCTTCAACTTCCAGTGCCGGTGTTAGCTTTTTAAATTATTTTTAATATCTGACCTATTCAGAGGCGTGACGTGCCTTTTGGGGAGGGGGGGCAAAACATTCTTAGGGGCGCAAATATGGAGGGCCGGCGATAGTTTAAGTTTATGTCGGTTATAACGGGCAAGGTAAACGCAACGCCGCCGCAGGCGAATTATTTTTTTATGGGGAAACTGCTCGTAAATAATATAATTTATTCACTAATATAATATAATTACTATTCATATTGACATTTAATAACAATATCCAAAATTTCACATGCGAAAAAGCGAAAATTTGCTGCTCCAGAATTCTGCCTCCCTATGCAAAGGCACCGTTCGCACATATGGTAACGCCGGCCCTGCAAATTTGTACCTATGAGTTTCAATTTAAACATTTTTTGGGGTCGGTAGTCCTTCTATATTTTAAATCTTACTGCCTCAGATTTCGACAAATTATTTTTAAAATGTGCTAGTAAATAGGCTATAGTAGGTATACATAAAAAATATAAAATCTGCGGAAAACCCGGTAGTTTTTCCAAAATTTTCATAAATATTTTTTTTTACTGGTAGTTACGGTTTTTCCCTTAAAAGTAGGAAAGAAAACCAACGAATATTTTAAAAGAGCACATTTTAAGCTTTCAGATGAGGTGAGGTTGAATGAATAAATTTGGACCACCGGTTACTTCACAATTTAATTTTGAAAATCAAATTTTTGCATATTATATTTTCACATCTTCAAGTCAATCACTGTGTTACAATGACATTCTATAGCCGGTCCGTGTGCTCAACGTAAATACTAGCATTAGCGATTGTAGTGGGAGAAGCCCGCTAGACTTGACTCGAATGCCGTGGGGAACAGTACTCTGTAGCCGTGCTCGTACTAACATGCCCCCTGGTTATTTTAGATTGCATTCGGTTAATTATGGCCGAATTTAGCATGAAAACTAAGATCCCAGTTTTCGAGTTCGGTCACACTTCAGGCATGTTTTTAGCGAGTTCGACTCGGAGCGCCCGAGCGAGGATCGGGGCGCTCGAAAATCCACCATTTTTGAATAATTCGGAAAAAACGTTTGTTTTCTTAAGTAAAACTCACAGGCTTCTCCTCCAACCTGCAGTGTGTAGCCAATCACTAGGTGACAGTTTTTTTAATGGAATTTAAAAAAGAAGACTATAGTAGGAAGACCACCAAAGCGATGGAGAGAGAGCTGGGTATCGTCATCCATAGAAACACCACCGAGGTAAATTATCTAAAGAAAAACAGGCTTGGCCTAATAAAAGCGGAAGAAGAAGAAGAATTTAAAGAAAATATTTATGAAAATTTTGGAAAAACTGCCGAATTTTCATAAGATTTTATATATTTTTATATAATTATGCTATAGCCTTTATTTATTTACTACCATTTTTCAAAAAAATTCGTTGAAATCTGAAACCGTAGATTACTACCGGCCCCCGTTTTATAAAGTGTTTTCCTTGGGGCGCTAAGGCGACACTATAGATAGGGGCGGGTGGAGCTTGAGCCCCTCCTAGCTCCCACGTGGGCACGCCACTAGACCTATTGTAAGAAATGCGAGACTGTTAGCAAAGGACGCTATTTTTTTTCCGACTTTTCAGTAACGTTCCGCCTTTAAAATTGTACTTATTATTAGATAATAATAATATTAAATTTATTTATATAAAATATAGTACGCTTTCGTCATGTACATCAAGAGAAAAAAATGAGTTGTAACGACCCTAATTCGTGCTTATTCATCAAAAACTTACTACCCTATACCTTCCTTACAGGTGTGTGCGGGAGGTAAAAATAAATACAAAAAATTTCAAAAATACATTCAAAAACAAAAACAAAAAATCACACAATTATTATTGCATATTAAAAACGAAAATGACAAATTTATGCAAAATTTTCAATGACAAATGCCAGTAGTCCCCTTAAAACCACCCACTGTATTGGGTTCTTCAACTCCTCGCTAAGTTTGTTGAATTCTTTCAGTCCATCGGAAAAAATAGACACTGAAATTATTTTTCTGCCGGGTATTATGACCTTGGACATCAGAACAAATTCTCACATTTTGCTGAACGAACTCGGAAATCTTTTGCATTTTAATTTTAAATTTGAGAACTAGTGTGTTATACATATAATTATCATCCTTTGCTGGACATTCATTAGGTTCAGGGTTGATAACATCGTTATAATTGGAGTGTACCTATTACAAGCGAGAATACATCTCTTACATCGATTTTGACCCAATTGAAATTCCCTAATCCTTAAGCTGGTAGACCGAACAAAATGGTAGAGCAATACTCGAGATGTGGAGCGATGATTGACTTATATAAGAGGAATCTGGTACTAGTCGACAGATTCTTCCCAATTCTATTGAGCAAATAAGCTTTTTTGGACATCTTGTTCATGATGTATTCTGCATGACCATGAAAGTTAAGATGGTTGTCCAATTAAATACGAATTAAATTCGAATACTCCAATTTGAAATCATCAATAACAATATATTATATTGGTTTATGTAAACTTATTTCGACTTAAATCTTCTACTCTGCGATACCTTAACTTAAAATAGAATGAACATTTAATTTGAAAATTAATTCTTCCTCTTCTTCTTCGAGTGTCATACACTTTACAGTACGTAGGCGATCAACTTGGGCAAAGCCAAGATGATTGACTAGGAAATATAATTAATGGGGTGGTTTTTCGTTGCCTTCCTTATATCCCACATATTAATATTAGGCTTTAGATCACAGCAGAGTATGCGACGCAACCAGGATTTAAACCGCGGTCTCCCGCTTCCCATTCCGTCGGTTTAGGCTTTACACCATACTGCTCGTTTTGAAAGGTATCTAATTAAAAAGAATTTATGATTAAAAACTCTTTAGAATATGAAAAAAGATAGGTTTATAGGCTATGTTTGATTTAATTGATAATATCACAAGAGACCGTGGAGATGAGAGTACCTATCACATGAACATATTATGTTGGATATATGCCCATTTGTACAACTGCTACTTAAATGTGAATCGTACCTAAGCTGACCTTAGCAATTTTTAAGTGGAGGTCTAGTTAAGCTTTCCATAAACTTATAATCCAATTTTTAGTAATAATATTATTCACAAATTTTCGTAATTTGAGGTTAAGCGACAGTTTAAGCCGTCAATTTCTTAAGCTTTACATTAGAAGCTAAGCGTCACTTAATTCGCGGTACAATAATTAAAATAAGTGTTAGTTACCTATTTAAGAGATGCTTAAATATTATTCCACCTAATTTTAAACAGGAATAATCATAGGCGCAACTAGCTCTAATGTTTTGGGAGGGCTAAAAGCCTAAAACGAGGATCTTTCTTTTCTTTTTTGCTTAACAAAATTCAAAATCTAATATCGACGATTATATAATAAATTAATTAGGTACATAATATAATAAATTATACATTTAAAAAATGAAAAAGGGAAGAAGAAACAGCCCATTTTTTTTACAATAATCAATTCATTTTGGGGGGGGGGGGGGCAATTTTAATTATCCCCCAGCCCCCTCCTAGTTGCGCCTATAGGAATAGTTGACATTACCAATTTAAAAAAACACACAAAAATCAGGGACTTGTTAAGCTTCCCTTAAATCGTTAAGCACTACTTATTTTCACGGGTATTACATTTTTGACGGAATGAAAATGTTGCTACAAAGTATTTAGTATACTGTAATCCCAGAATTTATAAAAATATTTAAAGAGTGTTTTAAACCTATTTTAGTTAAAACGCTCATTAAAGTTCATCAACATTATTACATAACCAATGAAAACCTTACAATATTGACCATATTAAATAATGAAGTTTGTGATTGGTGTTTTATGACACATGCAATTTAAAGGGTTTGTAAACTTATTGTAACTTTCAAATTTTTTTATGAATACAGGGGTTATAATATTATATTCAGCTAAGCAGTGGCGGCTCATGACTTTTTCATTTAAGAGGCTGATCATAAAAACATAAATAGTATTTTGATTATATTTACTGTAATGACTTATACTTACCGTTCTCTATAATTTCGTTTAAAATCTAGGCTCGATTTGATGATATTATAAAAAATATAATTTTTAGGTTGGTAAATAAACTGACCAATCAGAGATACTTTATGATATAAATAGAAATGGGCTATATTTAAAAATAAACTATAATATATTGCTGTGAATTTTTTATATAAATTCCAAACTTTTGCAATATAATATAAAATTAACGTTTATTCCTGAATTTTATACAAAAATGTCCTCGTAACTTGATACGCTTTATCTTCTTGCACTCCTTATCATCCAAACAAATTCGTAAATTATTAATTTCCAAATATTTTTAAATACCATAGATTTTCACCTTTTATCATCAAATTATATCACTACTTCTACTATAATTACAATAAAACAAATTTTCCAAAACAAAATTTTATATTTTCCAATTTAAATCCAGTTTTAATTCAATTTTTCATCAGAGCTCATAAAATCGTGGCCGTCCGGGATTATCTCCTCGGAACGAACTGCTTATCATCCCTTCTTCCATTGCATTTTTAAATTATTAAATTACAAATCATAATCAATTAAATTTCCCTTCTTGCGGGTATACAAAATTTATAACAAAAAACAAAAAAATTTAAAACAAAACTAATTCTTTCAAAAAAAACAAACTCAAAAATATTGGAGCTGATTTGAAACATGACAATATAAATATTCGTAGTCCATTCAATTTACTACAGTTACAGTGGATGACAAAAAGAATATCACCTTTCAATTTCATTGATATCATTGCAGTTTAGACAGCTGAGTAACAAAAAATAATAAAGTGCTACAAAATTCAGTTTTTTGAATAAAAGATTTCAAAAATTATAGGTTGATTCAAATAAGTTAATACTTTTTACGCCACTTCCTATATATTATAACAATCTTATAAATATAACAAACCTCATTTTCTAATTTGTAAGCTGCTGGGCAATTATAACAGTGCATTCTTGCTTATAAATTGCACGAACACTTCAGAATTTTTCACGAGCAGCATTTTTTTTTTTTTAATTTGACAAAGAGTAATAAATTATTATTATTATATATTTTTTTAAAATTGAACATAACTTAAATCTTACCATTCGTTGCTCTGCCGGCTCTGACCATTGCCGTAATTAGGAAGGGGCTGAAGAGGGTTAGCATTTTTAAAAGAGTTCTCAAAATGTCTTCTATCAAACAGCTTTTGTGATAAATGTTCACAAGGTTTACCTGTTGGCTGTTTTTAAATCTAATCTACTGTAGATCTAAATCAATACTGAAAGACCGTCTGGCGGGCAAAACTAGAATATTAATCACTTCCGCGGGCTCTTCCTTACGATTTACATCTTACCTTTAAAAAGTAATATCTTTAGATGTTTCATCAAATCTTAGTCACTTCAATACGGTAAGGAAAAATTAGTAGATAAGTTCGGGTTTTTCCATTGTAAATAATAAAAATATAAAATATAAAGAAAAGGTAAAATAATACAAAACAATATTGCTTATTATACATTTTATTCCCATCTTTTGGACCCTATACAATTTATAGCTAATAAGTACGTTGTCAGGTATAAGTAATGTAATAGTTGTATGGAATGCTTGTTTTGAACAAGACAATAAGGGGCAAGATGGTGGGGTGGGTTATACAAATATGTGACTAGTATCAACAACGACTGTTACAAGTTAGAACCTGCCAGTACTCATTGAGGAATTCCTGTTGTACTTAGATTTCTAAACCAACAATTCAACACATGTTACATTAAACTAAGTTTATGGTAACGCCTATAATAACGATATGCATTCCATGTCTTAATATGATAGAATCTACTAAGGCTAGGTCAAAAGGGTCTTGATGCCCCCACCTATTGCTTGCTGGGTACAAAGTACACACTACACAGCAGTTTTACAAATTTTAAATTTTACTGCAACCAATGATAACTATATAAATTGTAGGTAATCTACTATCTGGAGGATTTTTTTTTCTTATATAATAAGTGTAAAGACATTTTTAAATATTATCAAATCTTCAATACATTATTTAATTGCTAAAAATTTAAGATGTCACTTAACATGGGGCACAGATCATGATATGTTTAGAAAGTGGTGTTTGTTAATCTTACCTAAAGCAGAGAAGGCGGTTGTGGCTAGTTTATATACCATTGATACATCTTATTATATCACATAATTTATGCCACCGCTATTATATAACGGCTTGTTCGTTATAGCTTAGCCAGTAGCAAAGACAAAATTTTCCCACATTACCAAGAGCATATAATTTAACACATATACTCTGCTATTTAAAACACAGTTACAAGACAACACACAAAGGTCGGATTGCATATAACAGGTATTATAATTTATTTATAATTAATTAAGCTGATATGTTTTATGTAGTTCCCAAAGATTGCTGTGTCCCAGCTTAATCACCCTGATCCGCACCCACCCTACCCACGCTCTTTTTTGAGCTACGACATGCCACTTTGACATGTACTGGACGGAAATATAACACAGAACGTTTCAGCTTCATTACTCAATATCACATTATTTTATATCAGTGCGTATACACATAAAAATCTTACATAACCGCCTAGTCTACCATCCGAGTAAGTATCTTGAGTAATATAGTCGAAACGCTTTTATCTGTATTTAAAAGTCCAAGATATTGAATCAGCAATACACCACGATGCCCAGCAGTAAACACTTGAATTGCGTAGTTTTACATTAATTGACTCTCTTCAATACCTGATAAAAAAGATGCAGAACATCGCCAGTGTCAGTGGTTCGATACCTTGGATTACTTCATAAATGCCAAATTATTAAATCGGGCACCGAAAATACACTTACATGATAATAATAGATATATCACATAAACGTCACACAAAAAGCACTACTTACTACAACTACCTGAATATAATCTAGATAATAGAGACTTATCAATCTTATAACATCATACAATATTTGACTCTCAGTCAAAGATTAGTAAGTGTAAAAAATTATAAAATTATATAAAAAAATAATTTTAAATACATAAATATGAAAAAACAATTGTCTTATTAAAATTACACTTGTCTTACAATTAATTAAATACAGTGTTAACAATAATTGGATTAACACTTACATTATAAACTTTGGTTAATTATCAAGTAGAATGTACCTGTAATGGAATATATTTTCTACACATCTAAACATTAATTAACTTCTTTTTTTACTAGACTTACGTAAGTAATCGTTTCGGCAAAAAATAATTAAGTATATTATAGCATCTCGTTAAACATTACTAAAATTTCTCTAAAAAAAAAGTATCAAATACTAAAGTAACGTACCGTAAATTTAATGCTGCAAATTGGAAAATGCAGGAGGCCTACATAATATAACATATAAATCAGAATATTACAAAATAAATGAGTATATCATATTATCACCTCAAATGCGGTTTAATTAAAAATGTAAATCCGGCTCTGTCTAAATTTAATATAAATATATTAGAATTCCCGATGTTGTGTTGTATTATAAATAGTGGTATGTAATAAAATTTGTGAGATATTATAAAACAAAATAAAAGTAAGTATCTGCGGATCGGTGAGAACAATAATAATTATCGTTGATTTATTTTATACCAAATTTCATTTTGGTAGATCTAGGTAAGTTAATTTACAAAATATATAATTTATACTTTTATTTGTTTGTACCTAATATAGGAATAGTCTAATAATTTGCAAGCATAGCTTTTCAAATCTAGAGATTGGCAGTAACACTTTATTTTTAAAGTATCTACACTAAAAATTAAGTTTTGATGAACCGTTAATTTAAATTCTAAATAACGAGAAAATAATTAATTATCGCTTTAAAAATCATAAATAATTGTAAGGCATTTTAATTCAGTTCAGATTATAATACTATATAGATACGACATACCTATAGTAGTATTTGTGATAATTGCAAAGATGTAATTGAACGACGACGGTCGTCGACTATACTTTTTGATATCAGTCCTACTGACGAGTCGCACAAAATTCGAAATGGCTTTCGCGTTTGTTTTTTTTTCCTATAGCGTTACTAAATAAATTCGACTTTTTAAATTGAAAATGTTTAGTTTCATTCATCGTTAATATATTTTATAATACAACTAAGTGATATCGTCTTTTTTTTTAAATTTTTCGAAAATATTTATTTCAATAAATAAACGTTAAATGCACTTATTTCGACGAATATTTGGACCGATTAATATTTTTTAAAATTCTAGCTTTCAAAATACTAAATATACATTATTATAAATACTCTAAAAATATGTAGGTAATCGTAATAAATTTATAGTTGCGCCAATACACTTCGAAATTAAACAACCACGGTTTACTCGATAATATTGCAATACAGGTACATGTACTTGTCCAAAAATACTAGTAAAATATGTAAGGTACAATAAAAAATAGAAGAAAATATTTAAAAATTAGATGATCTTTCTAAGATGCCTACATCTATTAATAATAATAATAATTATAGTTGCAAGTACCTATCCTGTTTTTTTTTGATTGCAAGTCAACAAATGCTTCAATCTAAAATTATTTAAGCGGCAAAAATCTACTACAATAATTGGTATATAAATTTATACAACTGGTGAGTGTACATATAAATAAATAAATGAAATTTACTTCTTTTGTCACTACCTACTCATCATAATCTTTTTTTTCACTATTTTAAATTAGCTACATTTTGTTACTAAACCGTGCATGGTTCATATTCATAGCGAATGTTTGATATGTTAGTTTTTTTGAATGAATATGCATCATACACGATCGCGTCTATCGTAACAACATTTGGTTTATTGCTATAAATTAAATATATTAATTGAAATAATAATATAATATTTAAATCTTAACAATAAGTTAATCTTGTATTAAAAATCTCGAATAGCAATCGCAAGCAGCCGCCCTGTTGGGCAGGTATTTGCGAATGCTATTTACACAATAATTAAGGTAATTAAAAACATAATATTTAGGGCACCTTTGGTATAAGCTTATCCTGTACTATTCCCCGTTAAATCGGAATTGATTGATATACTTTTATTTATCAAATAAATACTGTCCGCATCCTCAGCAGTGTAACAATAATTAACTAAGAAACAGGTAAGTATGTTATGTTGCTATGAGCAGAATGGGATTGGCGTACAGCTAACAATGGCCGCTGGCTACAATTAGCGTTCGCTGTCAAGTACTCAGTGGCATATAAGAACTAAGATTGTCCGTTTTCTTCTCCTTTTGATCCCTGCAAGTATTTGGTTGTCAAATACAGGAGCAAATAGTACATAGTATGATAATGTATGAACGAAAAAACTTGACGTGGTATTGTTTCTAGTATGATCTACTACTGTTAGCAATGGCAATTAGACCGACCTCTGAAGCCATTTTGGTTTTGGCATATTCGATACGAATGGCACCGCGATCGGAGGAGAGAAGGAAGGAACCTTGCAGAGCAGCCATGACGTGTGCAGCGTAGCGCACATCTTGATATTCCACAAATGCCACCGGGGATCCACCCTTGCTGTGCATGCGCAGGCGACAGAAGCCAGGGAAGCTGTGCACAAGAACACCACAAGTGCAACTCAGTGTTAGGGCACTACTAATGCTACTAAAGGAAGTGCAAGGGTATAACATTCAAGTGAGATTATTAAAAGAGTGATACCTGCACCATTATTGTAAATAAAGAAAATCGCATGCGGCACCGACCTTATAAACAAATGCAGAAATTAAGGTGCACGCGACACGAGTTTTCTATTTAAACAATTTGTGACCACCCTAATATTAATTATTGTATTGCGCATTGCAAATTAATATTAAAAGACTGATTGATTTATATCGTAAACTGGCAAATGAGTGCAAGGTATAGTGATTAACAGAAATGTCTACAAAATTTTAAAAAGTCCTTTAATACAGGACTCAAAGTAGCAAAAATACTTACAAAATTAATATTATGCCAATGGGCCTCCATCATATGACGTTGGTTCTGTATAACATAAAAACAATCACTATTTTAATATTAATATGTATCACTATAACTTGCACTAAATATTAATGTCATTATTAATTCCGTAATATCACTTCCTCATTAAGTAGTTAAAAGCAATCTACAATTATTAATATTACATACTTCTTACTTGTATCTCTATGAGCCATATCTTTATTACTATTTCTTATTAACATACGAGTGCATCTGAAATTTAATCTCGACTCAAAATTTGAATAATCTTTAATATAGCACAGCAATGCTATTGGTGCTATTTTAATGCCGATGGCTTTATACGAAATGTAATAACAAACGATAAGTAAATGATAATAATAAATTTTCATCTTATTATACGCAGTTAACGGAGATCATCTTTCACGTAAAAAAATAACTTTTTAATAAAATATCATAGAAAAAATTTATAAAATCTACAAATCTATGTTTTTTTGTCCTTATTTGATGTCCTCAAAAATAAGAATATACTCGTAGGAAATAAATAAAAATCATAAAATTAAACCTAAAAACAAATCGAAATCAAGTGTTTAGAATTGAGGTTAATTGTTATGAGGGCAACGTGAAAATATGTAAAAAGAGCAAAGTGTAACTAACTTCTAAATCTTCTAATGATATAGTTCTTTTAATATATTTTGTTACCAATTATTATTGTAAATTTTACTATTTCCTTGGCGGATTTTATTCATTTCTTACTTTACGAATTCAAATAAATAATTCTTAAATAATATATTTGTTTTTGAAGTGAAACTTCTTTAGCGACGTATTCTCTTTAAAATTTATTGCAATAAGGGGAAATAAGAGTGGGAACCGAAAGCGAAGGGCTTCGGTAACAACGAACGATGGTAACAACGAACAATATTGCAAATTGTATTTGCAATATTTAATAAAGAACCTTAACATGTTGACCTTAGTATTTTTTTTATAGATATTTGAATACAGTTAATACAAAAATACGAACGGGAATGAGCTTTATAAATTTGAAATTTGACATTATGAAAAAAATTAAATATACAAAAAATAACGTATTATCAACGTCTAAATACGTTTTACCTCCCTAGTGAGCTTAAATGAATGAGTATTTTAGTATAGTTTTTATGAATCTATTGAAATATTTCAATTCTAAAATATTAGAAACTTATTCAAATAGTCTGTTTGATATACCTTTCTGTACGATGTTGTGAAATCTACTTCAATTTGCCCTCAAAAGTTTTTTTTAAATTTTTTGTTTAAAATTTCAATATTACTGTTCTGCTTTGATGAAAATTTATCTCACCTGGAGGATAAACAACAATAAACATTAATTAATTTAATGGAAAACGAGTTATCATGGTGTGTTAAAAAATTTATTAATGCCTACTAGTTTCGAGATTCTTTTAATCCCATCTTCACGACAAACTACAAAAATACCAAAATAGTAAATCAAACTCAATCCAAATTCTTTCCTAAACTCTCTTGTTTTTTTATGAATTAAATAATTGTTTATTATAGAATACTCGATTGCCTAAGTGTACAGTCTGAAGACCACACTCCCTTCGCACTCCCATTTAATTAATTTTCTAAAAGCAAAACTTTTTAGTTGCTCTTTTTAATTTTGAAATCAAACTTTTCTTTATTTATTAAAGCTAAATTTGGATTAAAAACCAAATTTCATTTGCGTGGCGTAAATTTTCTTCTAAGAAATAAAGGTTAAAACTTTTAGAACTGTTTTATGGTACAGCTGCAAGGAGTCGTTCAGAGAATAATTAGGGGGGAAAGATGAATTTGGCAAAATAGAAGAGTATTCGTTGGCTTTAAAGAAAGAAGAAGGAATTCCGACTTCATTGCAGTACAATGGTCTCTATCTGTAACTCACAGATTTGCAAATGGAACCCAATTACTTATTGATAAAAATTATAAACCGTTTGTCTATTGCTATCGACAAATGAATATAAATAAAAATAAAATATAAATTATATATGATAAATTTTACATCACGTGGATAAATGAGAATGGCGTCGACAATATCATTAACTATTTTGACATCTGAAGAAACGAAAGCCATTAATAAAAAATATTATCGTACACAGATCACATTATCCATTATAACTCAAGTCATCCAAATAATAAAGAACGTCCCAGATCCTTGAAAATGAAATTTGTTTTCATTGGGAGATCGGAAGAAAGAACAGACCAAATATCGGAGTTTTCCTATGTCTAAGTCCAATTTCTAACAGAATTAAGAACATCCTGAAACCCATCGAAACTAAGTTTGTATTTTAAAAACAGATAAAACTTTTTTTCCAGTTCATAATCTGGATACTAGCGATGTCTACAAGTTGGAATGTAGGAAATGTGGACCCCTTTTATGTTGAAAAACCCTATCGATTCTTCTAAATAAGACTGAACAACATTTCTTGAAGACGGAACTGAGTTCCTGAAAGTATTCGAAAGAGGTAACCCTTCCTAAAAAAATATGTTTAAATATACAAATTTCCCCCTTCCTAAATTTTAATTTATCTCTTACGCGACATTCAAACGTGTAACTTAATTTATATTTTTTCGTGTTTCCATAAGGAGATTTTGGAATGCTAACGACATAAAGCACAAAGTACGTAATGACAACTGGATATTGCTTTTAGCGTAATGTAAAGAAAATAAATAAAAGACAATGAATAAAAATTGAAATGCAATTTACTCAGTTAGCAATTTTTTAACATGCGTTGTTTTTTCGTAATCAAAAGAGAACTGAACAATGGAGTTACACACGCTTTTGAGTTTAACAGTACAATTCAAAAATTGTTTGCAAGTATGTAAACACGGCAAATTTTATAATGATATCTACATAAACCAATGCCAAAACTAATTTATTTTAGGTTTTTGTCAACATTATTTGTCTAACCGCAGTATTATTTACATTCGAATTTCAATGGTCAGTTTCGATAATTTTATTTGAAAATAATTCTGATAAAAAAATTCTGATATCCGTATCTGCTTGTAAAGTGTATTTTAGAAATACACATTAAAATATTTGTAAACCCTCCGAATCAATTTCAACCTATATGTATATGGATACGACTAGAGATAATCCGCAACTGATGAGTTTTATATTTGGCAGTACAAAAAATTTCCAGGACCCAATATAAATAATATAAAAATAATCAATAGCCTATACGTATCAACTTAAAATAATACTTAATTAGATTCAACCGTACAATATTAAACAGTAACAATACATATGGCTCACCAGATATTTTAGTAATAACTAATAATCAGGTTAAATTGCTTTTAGAAAATACTATTAAACAAACCTGCTAAAAACTTCTTTTAATTCATGCTCTGATACAAACTGGCCCAAATTGGCCACAAAGAGCGTCGAGCAAGGAGGATTGCTCACTCCCAGTCCGGGTTGTGACGAAGATGAACCAACAGGCGATGCCAAGGCAGGACTTGGTAAGAAATGTGGTAACGACGCTGCATGTATTGAAGTTAGTGCTGTAGGATGCGGCAGCGACATTTGTTGCTGTAATTATAGGTAATACTTATAATATTTATTAACAAAAGTTCTTATAGAATAAAAAAGAAAGAGTAGTAAATATCGCTACAAAACAAAGCCTACTAAAGTAGTGAAAAGTAAGATTTGACGCCACATTGTAGGTTTTACTTTAGCAAAGAGTTGCTGACGGAGGGAGGAAGGTTTGCAGCATCGCATCTGCTGCAATTCCGAGCAACTCTTGTTTAAAAAACTTTTTGGTTGACACTCAAGTATTAGGCAAGTAAGCTGTGATTATTTCGTAAAATAAATTGCAGTATAGACAATTTTAAGTTAAAGCTTGATAATGTGAGTTAGCTTAAAATGTCTATAGAGAATAATAATTATTATTGATTCATAAATTGAAAATAAGTAGATTAGACAGAGCTCCTGATTATCGGAATTTCTACTCTCGTTGCACAAGCATGTTAAAAAACGTAACTGTTGAAAGCGCTATTTCGAGTCTTTTGACAGTAAAAAAGTAGACTTTGTTAGTTTTTACAATATGTTTTTAGTGAAAAGAGAAATTTAGCTTTAGTGTGTAATAAAACTAACGTGATGTATTGGGGCGCCTGCTTGTTGCAGCTGAGAGTCCAGAGATTTGTCTGTAGATAGTCAAAGATAGGAACGTACAGGAACCTGAGGATGCAGTGCTGGATGTACAAGTGTAGCATGTTGAAGAGCAGCGCCTGGTAATTCTGCAGCAGCTGAATAAGCCAATGGATGGTGCCATAACTCAGGTCCACCGGGAAAGAACGGTGTTCCCAAATCTGTAAAACGTAATCAATGTTTCATTTTCGTTCTACAAGTTTTATTTTAATTAACTAACTTAACTAATATATTACCTACACTTGAAAGTATACTTTTTTATTTTAAACTTAATTATAAATTAAATGTAAACTAATTTTAAAAAATAGACCTTAAGTTTGACAGTATGTAGATAAATTTTAAACTCGTTATGCACCATTTACTTTATAATTTTAAGTTATCAAGAAATTTTTTAAATTCCGACAGCCACATAATGCAACACTTTAATCGTATTCTTTAAATTCATTTTTCATTGTGCGACAAAAAGTAAGTTAAGATTGTTATCCCTCGTAATCGCTTATTTTAACTTGAGACTTACTTAGTTATTCTATCATATTTTTTTCCCAAATGGTTTGGTCTTTCTCCAGATTTTCACATTTGATATAAATCGTGTTAGGATTTTAGATGTTTACGTTTATTTAATTGACAGTTAGCATCAATTATTTCCAAAAGAAAAAAATAATTCTTAACATCATTTTAATAACGTTCTAATTATATATTATACCTAGCATATAGCAGGTACATATACGCGAACAATATAATACTCATACAATTATCAAATTCCTATCGATTAGCGAATTTAACGTCGTCGCGTCGTAATTGTTTGATGGAAAATTCATGTCAATATTTTATCTATCTCTATTTATAAAAGTTACACAGGAATGGCTCAAGAGAAACATGATAGAATTAGTCCTGGTATCGATAGCAAATTATCCACTCGATCAGTTTTTTTTTGATTGATTATTAAGCCTTTCTTTGTTTATATTGATTTATTATTATAAAAAAATAAACAAAAGTAAAAATTAATCTGTGGTGTGTGTATCAAATAGCTAGATGATGTTTGCTTGATACGAAACGAATAATAGCAAGAATAATATTGCCGTACGCTATCTTTCTTAAATGTTCATTTATTTCGACACCCCTTTGATATTCAGATTCCGTTTGTACAATTTCTTTTTCATTATATTATAATTTTTCAAAAATTTTATTTTTGTTATGGTAAATATTTTGTTTTTTTTAGAATTTCTATATAGTATGTAGCAGTTTTACTGAAATTCACAGTTTTTCGCAAAACATTCATGGATGTTTTTGAATTTTCGTGTAATTATACGACCAGATTACTTTATTGTCAAGTCAATTTTCTCCATTACCAGGTTACAATACACATGAAGCCCCTTGAGCCATTTTGGTAATTAGACAATACCTATTCAGCCTGAGATCAATGTAGATGTGCATTTCTGTGCTGAAGCAAAACATGAAGGTAAATAGCTAGGTATTTATTTATATACAAAAAGAAAACTTTGTTGGTTAATTATGTTGACATGGTATATATATAACATATCTAGACAAAGTGAATCAAGTATAAAACCCTTAACAGTATTTAAAAGTAATAATATCTAAAAAGCACCTTATGGTTATTTTGCTTTACAGGTTTAAAATAACTATTTTACTTCTACATATGGTCAAGCTTGTGAAGGAACGTGAGGAAGGGTGTGCGGACAGGTTTTAACCACCTCATGTATAGGGTAGTATGTGTACTTACGTCCAGTGAGTGGGTGCATCAAAGTTGGGTGCGTGTTGGCGGCGTTAGCAGCTTGTTGTTTGGGCTTGCTAACCTTGGTGTTACTTTTAGCAAACTCCAGTCGAATGGTCTGAGGCATGTCGGGGTCAAACCTTACGCCCTGCTGCAAAATTGCCCACAAAAAAGGTGTCTGTGATAATGCGGTACTGATATTTGTAGTATAAATAGGTAATCAAAAATAAATGAATTATGTGCAAACTAAAAAAGCGACAGTGATATGGTTTGTGATTATAATTTTCTACTAGGTATCCTACATTCTAATATGAAAACATTTACAACAATCGCTTTCGATAATGAGTACACAAACATCTTCTATGTATAATTAAAACAAAATCACAGATGAATAAATAAGCGAGACACAAAGGTTTTCATCTGAAGAACTGGTCAAGGAAGAAAATGATTTAAAACTGATACAATTGAATAAAAAAAGACTTCCATTTAGCAAAAACAATTTAATACTGACCCGACTTCCATCTCTAATTTTTAATATTATTCATCTGTGACAAATTTACAATTGCTAATAGAAAATGTGACGAAAACGTCAAAAATAAAACAGGAAGCTCCAAATAAAAAAAAAAAGAGTGGTGGCATATATGTATAAATTTTTGTAACCCTAAATGTCAGGTTTAAAACCCAGTTGAAAACGTAACTTTTGTATTAAAAATTACAGATAAATTAATTTAATTTTCTACAAAATTTGAAAAAATAAAATATTGCCTTGTTGTTCAAATTATTAATGATACAGCATTATTTGGTTGTCTGATAATATTTATTCAATAGATATTTAAATTCCACGTGTATATATAGGCTGTTGAAGTTGCGGAATGATTATAGTTCAGAACGACTATTTAAACAATCCAGATATTGATCGAAAAATATAGACTTTTGCCAAGTTGTAGTGCAAAGTAAACTTAAGATTGCGTATCCTATTATGAGAAGTACTTGTCCCGAACTTAAAACTTGGTGTTCCGAAAACAATAAATTCATTAAATATTAACTGAAATTTAGAGTAGATTGTAAATGTATAGATTTAATTTGATTTCGCCTTAGCACTTAGCAGTGCCAATTTCCGAAATCTGATTAGAAGTAATAAACTAAATTTAATTACAGAAGATTTTGATATTTATTACATCAATTAATTTTGTTAGAATTAATGTTAATATGAGAAGGATCTTTTCTACTGCCGTGAAAGCTGTTACTCTGCAGTGATAATGTGCAGAGTGCGTGATGAAGTGTTGGAATTATGTTACAAGGATACACAAAAAACATTAATAATTATTATCAAACCCACCTGCAAGTCCTGCTTGGCCGCCTCTGCTCCTGCTCGAGTATTAAAAGTAACGAATCCCACTGGCTGTAACAATAAGAACGCACACGTGTAAGTTACATCAAATTAACCATTAAATGAGAATGTCAAGAACCTAATAAGCGTTATTGAAATAACTTCGAAAAGCGCTAAAATTACATTAGAAATGGTTCCCATTTTTCATTACGTTTATGTAATTTTGTCAATTTAAAAAACATTCGTTTAGCTCTTTCATTTTCTTTATTCTAAAATCCACAATATTTATAGTGCAAAATTTATTAATTTCCATTTCAGTGAAAAAAACTATAAAATAGCATTTTATAAACTTTTCTGTTGAACAAATTATATTCAATTAGCTACAATTACTTTTTATTAATTCCTAATAATTTAAACTTTTATAACAACTAGACGTTAGGTAGGTACTCTTTATAATGAAAAGTGTGGGTTGAATTATTTCAGAAATTTTCTAATTAAACTAAAAAGTGTTTTCAAAATTGCTTAATACAAGTGAACATTAATTACAATTTTAATGTCAAAAGAGGAAATTTCTTAAATACAATAAAATAAATAAATTAACGTATATTATACATAAAAATACTTACTGAAGCTGTTTTTCCATTTTTACTTGTGACTTTTAACAATGAACCTTCGTATCCCTGAAAAATATAATGCATTTAATCAAAAACCTATAATATCCTATTATAAAGTAACAAAAAATATGTTTCCTCCCTAAGCACAGAGGGGCATTTGTAATTTTTTCTCTGTAAGATTAGTGGGTTTAGTAGCTATAGAATTGTAGAAGTCGTAATTCAAGTAAAACTATGGCTTCTAAGCGTATCTACACTGCTAATATCATTAAAAGTCTATTAAATTTAGTGGTATGTACAAGTCAGCATTTTCCTTTATTGCAAAACGTCGATTAGTACAAAGCAATAGAAACTGCAGTTACTTCTTGGTCACTGTGCTTAGAGGGCAGTATAAATAAGACTATGACAATTTGGGACAAACTGATTAACGGGGTAAAATAAAGTTTCAGTATTTTCAAAAATGCAACTGGTTTTGCAATATAAATTATTATTTTTATTACATTTATTAAAATAAACAAACAATTAACTAATATTTTGAAAAAATTTCGAACACGCTCGTAGGCTTTTTTCCATTTTCGTAAATATTTTCTTATTTTTTTTCAATTTGTAAAAGAACATAAAAGTTTTATGTATAAATAAATAATTAATAGATAGACTGCAATATATTATATATTTCCTAATGTGGGAACTGTTTTAAAAATCTGATTGATAATTCCAATTTGTGATTCCAGCGGTGAAATTTTCTTTTCTGTACTGAACAGAATTAAACATTATTTACGCAACGTTAGCAGTCAATTTCATTCAAACAATTTGTCAATTAAGTTCGTAGAAAAAAGAAACCTATATGTTCGGCTATTAGACTGTGAAATCCAATTATCATTTGGTATTTGAGTTTGTAGTGTATCCGACTACTGCTTTTGTTTTGGACCAGCAATATTGAATTTATTTTGTACCTCAAATCTTCTTGAATTTTTATTCGTTTATTTTGGGATTCCCTTGGAAATAACAATCTTTCCTGCTCTTGTCGATTGCTATTTGGGATCGTGTTTTTGATTTTTTGCAGTTCTCTGTTATCAAATTCCGTTTTTTTCATACGCATATTTTTGTCCTTAGTTCTATCTCGTTCCTTCCTTTATATTTGCGTCCTCGTTCGTTTCACAATCTCAGTTTTCCAATTAATTAAATATTTATTTTAACTAATTTTACAATTTTCTACGTCTGATTCATCCTATGATTTATTGAAACTTACTATTTATTTTTATTCGCTCATATTTCGTTCTTCTTAACATTTCCTTTCCGGTATTCCTTTCAGTCGTAGAACTGAAAGTTTCCTCGAGAGTGCCTTTCATAGCATGGAAACGGTCATAAGAGAGGATAGAGATAAAATATAACTATCGAAGAAGTAAATGAACGAGACAGAAGATAGCAAGAGAGAGAATTCAATTAATATTCAAAATAGACAAATTAGAGATTGATTAATAAAATTTTAATGCAATTTGAAAATTCCGATTATAAATACATAATATCAGTTCAAGTTGCATTGAAATAAATTAAAAAGACCCGTAAAATACATATCTGTCCGATTCATGCGCGTGTACTCAGACTTAGACAAGCAGTCGTTGAACTAAATTAATATATTATAGTATAGAAATTTCACAGTGAAGTGCAGAATTTAAATAAAATAAAACATCTCCTAAAAATTTATAAAATTAGACCCCCACGGCTGCTTAAACTGGATTGGGAATTGTTTGTAGCGCTGTTTTAGTAGTTGATGGAACCTTCAAATTGCGAGTAAATATCATTGCAATATATTTCTTGTACATTATAATAAATAGTTTGTAGTTCGCATTATTATATTTTAGACTAACAACGAAAAACACCACATCAATGGTCTTTGTTAGCGTAAATGACGGTATAAATGCCGTCGGCGTAGTTACCTATTGAATAAGAAATCCCAAATATCCAAAGAAATAGAAAACCGAAGAGTTCATTATGAACAGTCTGATCAAAATCTTTCAAAAATATGTACATTCGCTGAAAGTTTCATTGTAATCTCGTTGTTCCTTATGACGAACTCCACCCATTCTTTGGTGTACCATAATAAATTAATGTATTGCATTGATTAACTGGTGCTTTTAAAAGTTTAAAATTATTTTTAAGCCTCACGTAAAAATTCCCCTACTTATTAAGAAACAACACGTTTAGTAATTAAAAACATTTTTGTTATCAAGTTACTCGCATATACAAAAATTTTAAATTAATAAAAAAATTTATAAAAGTTTAATGAAATCTCTGGTACGTAAATCCAATATTTTTCGAGATACCTAATAATATCGAATTTAGATTTAACTTTCTCATTGCAAGATATTAATGCAAAACACGGTTTTTTAATTGAGAATCGTAGTCTGGACGTTGGTTCGTTGATTTTATTATCAGAGCATCCCTAGCTAAGTATTTTAAAACATGCTTGAAGATAACAATTGATAATTACCAATTTTACCTATGGAAGTAATGGGTAAATACTCTTTAATTAATTTAGACTTGTATATTACGAGCAATGCTCTTCTCAAAGTGAACTGCGATTTGTAATTTAAAATTTTTTTATATTTATATTTCCGAAATTGAAATTCATAAAGGAAATTTGATTACACCGTTATATTTTACACGAACGGAAAAGCGAAAAATCTTAATATCATTTTTGCTAATACAAAAGATATAAAGCGTTACCTGTAGCGTAAAAATATAAAGCTGGTATACCGGTAAAACCAATCAATATTAAATTAATATCATGTTTGTAATTATCCACGTGTCCTAGTTTTACAAAACGTACCTACCTAATCCTAAATATTGTCTAGATTAATTTAAGACTTCTTTTTAATTAGAGGTGTGTGTTTACTTGGCATAGATATGATAATATTGGACTTCCAGCAGGAGTGTCGATAAGAATATCAGAAATATTTTGTGTAATATAGGTACTCGAAAAACTTCGGGTATAATAAAATTTGATTTGTTCTGGATAATTTTTCAATCTCAGCATTTGTATTATGCATATGGGTTACGGGGTTCCATGTCAAGTGATTTAACAATTTTCAACATTTACCCGTCGACCTTTTGCATTTCTTTAAAATTTAGTCAACTACTCTGCGATTTTCACTCTATACGGTGTGTTACACTAAACACGAAATACTTTAACTTAGCTGGTACTGGGGGTTATAAAAGGCGGAGGGCTTCTGAACAACACGTTATCCATAGAAGAGTTATTTATTTAAATGTTTAACGGTGCAATGTGTATATTTCAAAATTATTGTGAAAAAAACACGACAATATGTAGATCATCTTGAAAAAAAGAGTTTAATTTCTCATCACCAGCTATCACTACTTTTAGAACAAATCCTTGTCTATCTCGTCTAAATGAACGCAATGTGTATTTTGAATTATCGACAAAGTATTAAATACTATTTTTTTATTAAATTAAACTAATATTTGGTTTACACATCGAACTTACATTGAGGTACTATAATGAGTTGCAGGTGTTAGTAGAAACATGAAGGCTGTTCCACGTCATAAAATATTTGATTTACCACGGATCCCTTAAGAAATTTCTCCGTGTCTCTGGGAATTCGCAGACTACAGGTTGGGAACCACTGTGCTAGACAAAGATTAACCTGATAAATTTTTTAAATATTTTATTCGGTTATGTTTCTACTACTTGAAATGGAGAAAATGTTTGAGAAATTATTTCTCGGCAGTTATAATCGTTATAGTACTTCATACCTAGGTGGAATAATATAATGCACACCAGTAGGTTAATTATCCGTAAAATACTAATAACCCATAGAGCTGTACAAATATTTTATTCTAGTTCGACAGTTTGGATAGTGGAAATTTATTTAGGATCAAATCTGTAATCCATTATAATTGTCTATTATTATAGTAGTATATAATGAAGCAATACAAAACACTTCCACACTTCCAGATTCAACTTGCTACACGAATTACCTACGACCTGACGCATCAAACACTCCCTAGTTTTGGATTTAACTCCAATGAATTACCTTTTTATTCTAAATTATTTAAGATTTATTTTTCCAAATCCAATATTTAGTTTATATTAAATTACGTTGATATCTAACGATTTTATATATAACTCAAGAGTAAACGGCTCATTAATTCTTTCTCTATCGGTCCAACCGCATTATGTCAGGTGTAGCTCTTAAAGCTCACTAAAATATTAAACGACAGTGTTAGATCATTATTACTTGAAATTGAAAATTTATTCGGTGAAAAAAATTGATATTTTTCCCATTTCAAATGCCCTATATTTGTTTCGACATTCAAGAAAGCCTCAAATAATAATATTGAGTGCAACTGTATGTTAAAGCTTTAAAAAATAGACAGTTGCTTCATGAAAACAATATTAGGCAATATAAAAACGATTCATAAGCACATCAGACTTCACTACAAACATTTATTTTATTTCAATAATGGTTCTCTATCGATTTGTTTTCAGCACATTAATTTTATTGATTCGGTAAAAAAATATTATTTTTATGTAAATACAACGTGAATAATAAATTTTACCTACTATTTTTATTAAATAAATAACATGCAGAATTCGAAAAAGGACAATTTTCTTTTAGTTTCAAATTATTAAAAATATTAACAAAACTTTTCTATAAGTTTCATTTGTTTCTTATTGCAAATTGAATTTACTTATTTTGGCAATACACAAAATTTCATGAATTTATACTCCCTTATTTACTCAAAAGCAGATGTCATTTGAATAAACAATCATAAAACATTGTAAAATTTATTTTCAAAGTTTCCATTGTTTAACAAGTTGAGTAGGTTTTCGAATATTCAATCTAATAGATTATAAAATTATTATTAAATCAATACTGTAGAAAATAATTATAGAAACCGTTAATTGTTAAGATTTATATAAACCACAACAAAGGTGGTAAATTGTAACCACTAGTTAGGTATAGAGTTAGTGCGCAGTTCTTAATTCAAGATTAGTTCGACTCGATTAATAAATAAAACTTGTAAAGGCTCGCATCCACTTTACGAGGCAACCTCGCGAAATGAGACTGGTGCCATGCATTCCATTGGCGATAAACTGGAGGAGAGTGTGAGCTTCCTTTTGCACAAGGCAAATGTTACGTTTTAAATGTTTAAAATGTTTAAAAATTCCCTTCACTTCGATAGACAGACCTGTCAAATCGAGGCAAGCTTTTGTTTAACTTTAAAAAACTGTTAATAATTTGGTGCTTTTGTATTTTTCCATCTTTAAAGACAGCCTAGATGAGTAAATTCGCAGGTGAATAGTTCTTATGCTTCATTGTGCTTTTCTGACAACGTTCTTTATTAGTATTTTACCTTTTTCTAAAGGGAAATCTAACAGTGTACATCTTTTTTTGGCGTTGGACCGATTTTGTGTTTTACACCCAATAGCTCTTTTGATAAGTGTGTAATCTGATCAAGTTTTTACATTCGTCTGATTTTTTTTGGTTGACTTCAGGATTCGCTTTCAAATTTTAATTAATAAAGCGGTGCCCAAGGTTGCTTATCTTTCATATTGAAAAATTTCATTTTTGCTTGCATGTGGTACCGGACCTTCAGTTTTAAACCCCATTTTTACTTGCACAATATTTGGTTCGATATGGTAAAAGAACTTAAGCTACCGCGTTCTAGACGCTGTCGCTGGCAAAGGTTAGCCGTCAGCTAGCACATATTAATTTTAATTAAAATAGAAAGATTTTCTCTTAATATTTTTAGAAACTAATAGCTTCCTTGAATATTTCATTAAATTAATTTGATAAAAAGAGACGTTAAATATGTAATAAAAGTAAAAATTATAGTGCGGATAGCTGGAGCAACAGCTTTTTATATGCTTCTGGGTTTATTAAGGTAAAAATATATTGCCACTGTAAGCTTTCGCTTTATGAGACTTCCTTAATCAGATTATTAAATATTAAATAACATAAGTGTTTCTGAAAAACCAGTTACAAAACAATGCTTTTTTAGAAAGATTTCCTTAAAATAAAAATTATAAGATCAAAATGAGAAAGGGATATTAAATTTTTGTCTAGTCGGATATTATTATTTATATTAGAATATAATAAGAATAGTTAAGAACCACCTACCTCGTAAGCCCTAAATAATAGATAAAGTTCTCGAGGCTTTGCGTCCATAGGCAGTCCACTCACGAATAACGTCCGTACCTGAAACCAAATTTATATAAATATTTAAGAAACTACATACACAAACTAACCCTAAAAACAAGATTCAAAAATTAGAAAATGTAATATGCAAATACGGTGTGAACTAACATATCGTTCATTTGTTACATAAATTATTTGACAAATTCCCTTTCTGCTTCATATTTTTTATTAACACGCACAAACGTGAGCCATAATCTATAAAAAATCCATAAATTCAAAAGTATATTTATGTTTCTTACACATGCAAGTCATATTTATATGAGCTCTGAAAATTTAAATTAAAATTAGCTTTCTTTTATGACCGTTCACAACATGTAACTCGAATATTCAAGAAAATTTTGAACATGTTGAAATTCAAAAAATATTTATTTGTTTTAAACTTCAGTACAGAACAAATAAAAGCGTCCAGTTGTAAAGTTTCGAACAAATACGTGATTTTGGAGGAAAAATTATAAAATAATTATCTTATTTTTCGTTGTAATAAATCTGGAAATTTTAAAAATTCAACAAATAGACAATTTTTCAAGACGAATGTTTCATGAAATTCAACCAGGTTCGTTTAGTTTTACGAGTATGACATGCCATCTCACATAATTTATAGATTTTACTTATCATCAGATAGTCTCCAATAACGTAAGGTATTTTCGATATGGAAAATTAAGAATAGAAACGCAACTGGAAAAATCAAGTTTTCCCATTTATATTGACAACTTCGCTGATATAAAATACCTTATTTAAATTTATATAATAATCTTTTAAAATCCCTAACCGATTTAATATTTCAACCAATAAAACGACACCAAATTCCCAAGTTGGCTTTGTAATTAAATGTAAACATAACTGATGCGTTTTTGTGGAAAATTTTTATATCAATTAATGGGTAAATGATTGTTTTCGTTATAAAAAATTGTAAAGCGTTTATATACTCATTAGGTTAACTTGGCAGCGAAATAATTTACATTTACAACTTTAATTCGTTTCTCTTATTTTATATACGTGGACCCTAAAAGTATTTAGTTTAAAAGTTTTCTTGTATTTCAACGTCAAAATGAATTATGCATTACCACACTTTTGTCAAAAGTTGGGCTTGTCAAACAAAATTTACATTTTGGAATTATTTTGTAAATGCTCCCATTTCAATTATGTTGAAATTAAGCGACAAAAGATTCTTAAACCTCACAAATCTGTTTACGAAAACAAAATTCTGCATTTGCATCTAAATCGAAACCTAATTGAAAACAGCAATCTAAATAAAAGAATGTAAAGATCATTAAATATGTAATGCGATTGATGTAAGTTGAGCCACTTTAGTTTAATGTACAAATTTTCAATTCACTTTGTTTTGCCACGTAATTACCGAGTTATTTGTGATACAAATTTTGGTGAGTTTACTAGAGGCATCAGACGTTAGGTATATATTATATGGTATAGATGTACGTAGAGCATACCATCAGGGACTCGTTTCTTCCTATGAGATCTAAAATATTCATTGGAAGACTTCAGGGGCCAGTCCGATTAAATATTAATAGCTACCTGTATTTCACGGCAGTTCCACCTTCGTCATGGCC
Source organism: Cantharis lateralis (assembly GCA_963170105.1). Classification (NCBI taxonomy): domain Eukaryota; kingdom Metazoa; phylum Arthropoda; class Insecta; order Coleoptera; family Cantharidae; genus Cantharis; species Cantharis lateralis. Next base: position 24,721,183 of record OY720629.1, read on the forward strand.
TAGTGCTATTTGACAGCTTAACTTTTTATCCACCAACTTGGTCTGAACCGATCGTTTTATTTTTAAATGAACGTGAAAAAGGAACATAACAAATTGAGAGTAGCTTCATAACATATAAATACTCATTTTCTTCGCAAAAAGCTTTATTGCAGTAATATTATCTTCAAGTATCAGAAAAACCTTTATTATTTCATTTTTCTCCACATACTAAAGGTATATTAATATCTTGATTATTTATCCACGAAATTCTTATATTTTTAACATTATAATAAAAATAAGTCATAAAACGACGAGCTACATATTTTAGTTCCTGCATTGTTTACAAAATAGTAATGATTTATCTATATACTATATTCTAGAAATATCATCACGTTTCGTGCTAGATATTTGATGAGCATTATTATTTCAGGAGTCCATTACTACCATACGTTTCATGTGCTGTTTCTAGTGAGTGCGCTATAGTTGGCTATGATGTAAATACAACATAAGATGCTCCAAGTAAAAATTTATGATCTAGGTTACATAAACTATTGTAAAATTTAATTCTAATAATACAGAAATATAATTTGATAATAGTACAAAACAAAATTATATTATGACAAATTGGGAATTTGCACGAAATGTTCCAAACCTCTTTAGAGAGTTTGTACAAACATACACTTTTGCAATCTTGCAAGATTGAAAATAAAAATTTATATTCGCAATATAATCGGATTACGACAAGATAATCTTGCATCGATGGTGTAGCTAGGAATCATAAGGCTTCACAAGTAATTATTTTGAATGTAACAAAAAGTATTAACCCTCCAGCGGACGGGTGTGACCTATCAGTCCATGCAATACACAAATATTCTTACAAGTTGATAAAAAACATTCAATACAGTTTTCAAAAAAATATTACTTGGAATTATATTTTATTCTTATGTAAAAGATTAATTATGTTGATTAATATGAGATTATAAAAAGATTCAACAAAGATCACATATTGTAAACGAAAACTTTGAATACTAATAGGATTAAATTATTTTTTGGTTCCTATTAAACATTTAATTGGGAACGATTTCTTGCTTATATGTATATGTATTTCTGTGTTCTGAAAATAATAATCAGTATTCGAAAACTTACGTATCAGTGCACCCTCATTATAAACTACAGCAATTTGTAATTGCAATGTTTAATGTCTAATTATGTTTAATTTAACGAGTAAAGCATCAAAGTCGTTATTATAAGATTAATGTTTAAGTAAGGGTTAATAAACATATTCTATGGGAAAATTAATAATACACAATTACACCCTGATTCAATAGAATAGAAGAAGCAGACATTGAAACAATAGAACTACAAATTGCTGTAGGATGCTATGCTAACGTGTGTTATCTCAAATCGTGAACGCTCAACTTTGGTAATAATATCCGAAACTAGGTAAACTTTCAAAAGAACACGTACCACTTCTAATTTAAATAACCAAGAGATACATAGTGGCTTCAAAGCAATAAAATACCGTTTATAAAATTTATAATATTAAAAACGTAAAAAAGCTCAGCTCAAGGTCTTTTTTAAAACGTGTTAGGCGAATCACTATTCAGATAATATTTATGAAAGGAAAATGCGCCGAGTAACAAATTGCAAAAGAAGCAACCGAAACATTCATTTTTATTGTGAATTGAATTTTATGGGTCGTAAAAATAATTGCAGACCAATATTAGGAATTATTTTCCCCATTATCGAAATAACATTGAGCAGTTGTTCAATCCTCTTCAACAAGTATTTCCAACTCTGATAGTTTACTTAGGAACTTATGTATTCGAGTGTAATCTTATCTAAACAATTAAAAGATATTATGTATTTTAGTTTAATAAATCTTACTTGTTAATTTTATCCTAGCGAAAGGATAACTACAATATTTATTTATATCCGCATAATTTGAGCTAATACCAAAATGTAAATAATGAATATTAAAAAAAAGTATAATTGATGAACTGAAAATCCATCCTGACCATTTTTAACGATTTACAACCTGAAAATACATGAATAGTAGAAAAAACCGACAATAATAATTCTCAGTTTCAATAAAATAGCCTAAATCCATTTGACATTCCTTTTTGAATTACACCTAATATTGAATGTAAAAACTTGAGCATAGAACTTCTGAAAAGACCTTTTAATGTGTTTTGTATGTCGTAGCAAACTGAAAACGCATTTTACAATTCATGCTTATATATAGAAATTTATTCTGCGCGATGCTCCTTTCAACTTTCATAACCTTTAAAATTGACTTATACAAATGGAAAAACTATTCTGTTATGGCATTATATTATTATATAAGTAATATTCTAGTAAGAAAATTTAAATTTTTATATTTTAGTTTCGAATTGTTATTGAAATTAATTATAAATTATTTCTACCATGTACATAGCTTAGACTGTTTTTTTTTTTTCAGATTCCAATATTATATCGAGAATCTATGTTGTTTAGCTGAATAATTTCAACTCATTAAATTTAAACATCGTATGATATTTTTGTGCTCGTTATAATCATGGTCGATCCATAAAAGCCAAACTAACTTAAAAGTAAAGGTCTTGGTGTTAAAAGAAGGAAAACTGTTACGAGTTCAGAAAACAAGATTGTAAATTTCAATGTAGCAAAAACGACAATTGTCAGTAAGTGGTTTACAACTGAGTGCGTCGGTGCTTTACGATGTACTTTGTCATCCGAATGTACTAGCTGATGGTATTGTATATTAAAAATGCTAAAATATCTTTAGAAATTTTTTGTAGCGTAAGTAAATGAATTTTTTTATTGCTTTTCCTAAAAACATGTTCTTTTTTTTTAAACTTGATCAACATAATATTATACTAATAATTTGGAAATTACTTTTCGCGCTGAGTTTCCAAGATTAATGTTGTGATGATCGGTCGACATCTTTTTTTTTAATTAATCAATATTAGAAGTGAGTTGTAGCTCACTTTCAATATTTTAATTAGCATCATCTAGTTATATACAATCACCAGGGCATCACACAAATAAAATACCAGGTATTAGCTAGTTGTTTTCCACCCTATCATTTGGAGTGTTCAGCAAATTTTTCTTTACCCCCCCCCCCCCGGTTTTGAACATCATCAGTCATAACTAATGTGCTTTTCAATTAATATATTTTGCAAAATTTTATTTTAATTCATAAATCGTGGTTTAATATCTCCAATTTTGATATGTTTTGCAACTTCATCCCTTTTGTATGTAGTATTATGTATAATATCTTTGTTGTAGAGAATGAATGCTTGATTCCTAACCGCATATCTGTTGCCGCTTTGCACGCAATTAACTGAGAAATTATTTTCTCGTCGCCTGGAGTTATGATTGTTCGTTGAACTTTTTAAATTATTACCGTTCCATTTATTTGTGTTTTTCTGTTCCTTCTCTATTTGGGTCTTTTGTGACATCATTATATGCTATCATTTTTCAATAGACTTACCTCTTGGAATTACCACTACGCAACGTAATTGCTGCCACTTTTATTTAATCTCATCTACTTCTACATTTCCATTATAAACTTTATTATTTTGTTTTAATAATACAGAGCCCGAAATATCTTCCATCTCTTGGAGAGAACCAAGTCAAATAAATACATTCTATTCATTTTATTATTGTTTGCCAAATGAATATTATTATTATTTGCATTATTTTACAATTTTATTATTATTTTTATTGAATATTAATGCATATAAGTATTCGAATTCTCTGCGGTTGATTGCAAATTTTGCTTCGTATTAAATGTTGGAAATTTAATAATTCATAATAAAGTTCTCGGCCTACGGTCTCGGACTTTTAAAGTGTATAATTAAATTTCATTCATTTGCTTTCAAGTAATACTTGGCAAAAAAATGGCTGCCCTTCGTTTATGTGTTAAAATTCATAGCTCAAGGGGTATATGCCAAGATTATTTTTTTAAATTAACGTAATTGCGATTCAGACTTTATAAAACCGGATAAATTTTAATAAAAGGTAACTTTGTTTATGCAGTGTTTACTTTCAGGTGCAGCAAAAGATTGGTTAGATTTTCGCAACGATTTTGAGCATTACTTTAAATGTTCAAAATATAAATAGTTCAGACTAACCAATAAAATCAATAGTATAATTTTAAAAATCGTCGATTTAATTAGGGAGTTTATTATTTAAACATTAAGGTTAAATCAATTTAAGTTTTAAGTTGCGGTTTAATTAATGTAAAAGCTAGATTTTGTTTTAAACTTGCTTTGCTAAAACGTTTGAGATTAATATTTTATAACTTGGTATTTAAGTTTATTTTTCCATCATATTTCCTGTTTGTATCAAATTACTTATCCACTCCATCAATATAGTAGTATTGTATGTACAAGAAGAGTTCATATGTAGGTACATATCCTCGGGTTCCATATCCAAATGTAATCAAAAATCATTTCAAGAACTTCATTTCAACGGTCTATCAGTCATTTCAGTACAATAAAGACATAATTTGTTTTAATACATACAATAATTTTATATGTATTTACATGATTTGCCAAGTTCTTTTTTTTTTAACAAAAAATATTATAGACAAATATTATTGATTACACCCTAACATAATTATGCAAAAATGCAAAAAAAATAACTTATACTATCAGTTATGAATATAAAAAATGTAGAACTTGTAGATCTCGTAATGTAAGATTTTTTTGAAAACAGTCAACGTTAAGTAAAACGTCAGATTGCCCGAAGGCCGTAGTTGTTAACTCCATCACACATGAACCGAGATATTGGAAAATGTCTGTTAGCATAATCAAGTTACTCGCGCTATGAAGCGCGGAATCACGCACAAGTTATAATGTCAAATATCAGATAAATCTCTATATTAAACGGAATCTTCAAAATCTTTATTATTTTACCGGAAAATGTTTCAATAATATAATATTTCAAATGTAGATTTAAAGTTCTGGAAAATTCTATTATGATGGAAAATAATATTTTATTTAGCACGCTTAACTTACAAAAAACTAAGATTTGCTTAAACTTGGCTTAATTTAATATTTATATTTTCTTACTCTTTTAGCTATACCTGTATATAAATAGCCGTAAACCATTTTCTCATTTAAAAACATTTTCAAAACTTTTCAAAGAAAAATTTTAAATTATGCAGTTTCATGAACCATATTAAACATTAAACCATGGATAATTTAAACTTGATCGTCTCTCCTCATAAATGTAAATATATTTTATAAAATGGAGTAAAGAAAAGAATATAAATAAGAAGATTGAATACCGTAGTTATTATTTTAAAATTACAGAAACAATAATATATAGAGGAAAAAAATTTTGTTTTTTTTTGAAAACAAAACAAACAGTTACTAAAAATACAAAAACGTTAAAATTCAATTTTGGCCCCTACACACGATCGTGGGTTTTAAGATCATCTATCGAATACCGCGGAAAAGCTATAAACCTGACGAAAATTGAGGATTAATCTTTGCGCGTTGATGTGTGCCTGTGGGACAAAACCTTTATAATACAATGTAATACTGTTTATCCATGTCGATAAAATCGAATAGCCGTATAAACTTAAAATTTGATCTGATGTCTAATTTCATTTTTATAATTACTTTGTAACCCGTTAAGAAAAAATAATTAAAAATGGTTTTTGAAGTAGGTACAGCCGTGGAACTTATTATAATATTTTTATATTTTCATCATTGCAATCCGGAAATTATTCCTTATAACGAAAATTATACTCAAAGATAACAGGAAAAGATAAAATTGGATCTATCACAACTTATTAACAAGTTTAATTTGGATAACCGTTTTTGAGAATATTTAATAAGCTTCAACTAATCTTTACAATTCGTTAACTGCTCTAGGCAATTATTAATAAAAATTATCTAGGGATTAATTATAAATATGCCATTACAGTTTAAACATAGAAATAAGAAATTGTATTTTTTGTGGATACAGCGATAAATTAATCAAGTAAAAATTAATTAACCTAAATTTCTTTTCCCATTTCAGAAATTACTCAATTACTAAATATCGTAAATTAGCGGTTGTATAGGTTGCCACATAATAATTAATATGACTAACGATAATATTTCTGCACATAAAATATTAAATTGATTCGATGTTATTAATTCATAAATTTATATTTCATTTCCCTCTTGTCCACGATCCGCACTTATCTCGAAAAACAGTATTTACTATATACCAAAACAATGTAAATTGAAGTTAAAACACCCGCAGTGACGAATATAATGAATTTTTTGTTTAAGTTTTAAAAATGAATTAATTAAATAAATTATTTTTAACCGTATTACATTGAAATTCATCAAATTGCAATCATTAGAAGCCCGTCTGTAAATCACTCGAGGTAGAACTTCATATCATTAGGAAATTACATTAATGCATACAATGTAAATAGGGGTTATTGCAAAAGTTTCAACCAAAAATAACTATGATGTAGTACTCTTGATGAGTGCAATGTAAATAATTTAAGATATTTGATGAATTATCTGATGCAGAAGTATTTAATAAATATACATAATTACGCTTTCAGTAAGAATCAGAAAACTTAAGATACGAAGCTAACAGAAATAAAAAGAATAAGTTTAATACAGTCATTTTCCAACTTACAGTTCTTCGGAAGCCCAGAATATTTTTCCATTGTAACAGCATTAATTTTAAATTTCTTCAAATTTACGCAAAAACTATCAAACTAGCGTTTTTTAAATTTATCGATCCGAATAATTAAATATTTTAAACTGCTTTACTATTCAGCACTTTGCACAACACTTATAGTTGCAAAGTTGAACTTTCAGAATAAATATTTAGTTAATTCATAATCTTCTTACAACAGTTTTCTACAAATTCTTTTTTTTTATGTCTATATTGGACAATGTAGCACAGCAGTCTTTAGCTGAATTTGTATTTCAAATAGACCATTATAAAGGTGACGTAAGGCGACTGAAATATAGACTACTTGTACTTCATATTTGACTCAAAACAACCGTTATAAAGCAATACAAACAACTTTGTTTGAAGTCAAATGTGCTGAAAGTACAGTATAGACTACAGACGCTTTTAAGTCATCACATTAATTCTAATTGTACTAGAAATCAACAAATGAATGAACGAATTCCATTAACACATTAATTATTGATGTGTTAAAAAATTCCATACGGTGGGTTTATTTTTCATAGTTTTAAATGAAACCCAGTAGCAGCTCGTAGTTCCTCTTATGGGGAGGCGACAATCAAAACTGTGTAATAAATTCCTAGACTCTAAAATTTACTACCCCCCCCTGCACCGTAGTTACATAAAGAGATGTAATTCAAATCAAAGTTAAAAAAACATGTTTTTTAATTTACCGTTTATTTAATTTTAAAAACTACAATTGGATCTTCACAAATTAAGGGTGGGATGCTGGGGACTGGAGAGTTTCCATACTCCCTGATGGTGTGTACTTCTGCAACGCATAAACGTATTCGTACTGTGAAAGTTGAACATGTACCAAAATCACAAACAGGACCAAACACAAACCTTCTGTCTCTAAAACTGAAGACCTTCGAAGCTCGTATATGTAAGTAACAGTCCTATGAATATGTTAACATTCACGGGTTGACCGAGGAATGTCTTTGTGAACTAATGGCGTTTGTTTGATTACACCCATTAAATACTTAGTTCAGTTATTTCCGACGTTCTGAGGGGATAGCAGTATCCTCGTTTAGCACAAATACAGCTTTATGATTGGGAATGGCCCAGTTCGGCGCAGCCGTTTCGCCGCAGATCCGATTCGGAGCGAATACGGATCGGCGCCAACCCGATTCGGCACGAGTACGGCCCCGGAACGGGTCTGCGTCGAACCGTACTCGCGACGAATTGGGTCTGCGCCGAACTGTACTCGCATCGAAACGGCTGAGCCGAACTGTACCCGACCCTTATGATTGGCCTACATGAAATCTAGAAATGTAAGATTTCATATTTGTGAGAACTGTATGTGATTGTTAGCGGTACATATTAATTTTTAATTTTACTGCTTTAGTTTACATTTAATTAATGTCGTAAACTGTACAAATCCTTTTTAAAAATCTACAGTCTAGCTTTCAGTCTGAACTTGAATGAATTCTACCTAAAGGATAATTTCATTAGAAACAATTGTTGTTAGAACAATTATTACTTCTATAGAAATTATTCTAGTTATAGTTTTAACTGGAGATTAATAAATTCAACCTTAGACGTGTTAATGCCGTTATATATGTAGGTACAACTTAATGCTTAATTTATTGCTTTGTAGTAAAATCTGCTTCTCCAGAAGAAAAACAAATTCTCTACACACCAAGTTGGCTTAAATTTATAAAGTGTGGAGCCTGTCCTGATGAAATTGGATACAAATAATTTTTGATAGGAGATTGATTCATCAAAATCTACCTTCACCTAACCGATATCCACTGGACTACTTGTCTTGAAACTCCAACGCACTTCCAAAGGCCTTTGTTCTTGTTCAAACTGCGTAAGTTTGTTGTAGAAACTTTAATGACGTCGAAACTTAGTAAAATTTATTCATATGAGTTGTAATTTTTGTGTAAATTGGATCTTTTAAAACTTGAAACAGTTGTTATCTTCTCAACTAACGTGAAAAATAAATGGGACGTGGCATATACTGCAATAAATTGCAGCATCAAAATAACTCTACTAATCCTTACTTTTATCAAATATTCAGGATATAGGATGTATTCAAGAAATAGGATATGAATGTGAAAAAAATAATATTAGCTAAAATTAAACCGAATAAGAAATTAAAAATTTAATTGCAACAATCAAACCCTTAAACTAGGTAGTAACTCGACAAGAACGCATTTCGAAAACAAGGAATAAGATAAAATTATATTATTACAATTCCAGTCAGACACTAAAGGCTTTTCGAAAAGCAACAAAGTTATTTCACGCAAAATTCCTTAAATCCTAAAACTTATTGGTATTAAAGAAATTCACTGTGGAATGTGGAAATAAGAAAAACCGATTGTAACGCCCGAAGACCAACTTGTTTACTTCAAAGTAACATCTTTATTCGAGAGCTGTAAAAGTAAAATGTCTGTTTTCATTCTAAGGTACACTAATTCACAACACCGTTCAAATAAATTGAATTATTTGCTTCTCGAATACGCATGAAATAATGTGAATTGTTCCTACATTTACAAACTGCAATGGATATGGCATAAAAATAATACAACATGTTGTAGCAATTTCGTAAAAGCAGAAATTGTGTTATCAAGTTGTTTATTCATTTATTGTAAAAACAATAAAATGAATATTATAATATCATACTAAATATTATATTTAAGGTTAGCAAAATTATGTGAATTGTAAGATGCTTTCAGAATAAGCAGTAAACAAATCCTAACTACAGAAAGGTATATGAGAAAATCTCGGTAATCCATTCGTTGCGTAGGTATTGTATAACCGAGTACGCAAAGCATAAGTTTTAAATATTTTCTACCTTAATTAAAATAATAAATTTATTTCATTTGTATATTTTCATTTTGAAAACTTTGGATTTAAAACCATGTCCTCTTAACGTTTCATTTATAATTGAAATTTTTGTTTTGTGCGAGAAAAAGCAATTTCAAAAGACTTTTTAATTTCGAGCACGGATGAGTGACAATACATTGTCGTACCTCCATAAAATATATCCTATGATACGCACGCACTCGATCGACAAATGTAGCAGGAATGGTTGTTTTCGTTCTAGAATATGCGTTAAGCCTTTAAAATTAATACGCTACTGTCCGGGCACAGCAAACAACAAATAATGGTTTTGGTAATTTGTTTTCACTAATTAGTCGAGAGTAGTCGTTCAGTTATAATTTCTGAAAAATATGAATTATAATGTAAAAAATATTCTTATACCGTAAGTATATGTAACTACATAATATATTATGAAGCATAGACGGTTAATAGACGAAGTTGAGCAAGCTTTTGACACTGATATACATAATCTTTAAAAATTTTCAAGTGTTCGCGATGAGTACCTCGAGAATTGTCAGAAGGTAACAAAAGAAAGCGGTTGGAAGTCGCTCAGAAAACATCGCCTTCTGACGAACTGTATCGCTATCAAAGGAGATAAATTCTTGAAACGAACAATCACCATTGTAGAAAACTAATTTTATCAATATGAACTGGAAATAAAGAACCAGAGTATGGTGTTGTTTTTCAATTCTTTCAAAATACTTTCTTGACAGATGCTTATCCATCTCGATCTCAAAACTAATGGCTTTCCCACACTCCAGCCCTCCGTCGCACTCGTCTAACCGCCAAACTTCTTACTTCAACCACGAAGGTGACAGAACTGATAATATAATGTTGTTTGAACAAACAATAAGCATACATGGTGCAAAATCATGCTTTTTTATAACAAATTAAGTAAAGGGTATAATACTTGAAATAAAACGTTTATTTTTTTATCAAAACTTACCCTCTCTATGATAAAATCTCGCATTAGTATTTCAATAGTATGTACATTATTTTTGTTCTTTTATCTCGACATTAATGTAAATATTATTTAAATGATTTTTAATGGCAGCAAACTCAACAAACGAACCATTTGGATAAAAAAAGCATTACTTCTTCGTATCAACAAAAAAATTAATATTAAAATAAAAAAATGTATGTAGTGATGATGATCTACATGATACAATCTTTAATTTACAAATTAACATTTGTTATAAAAATAAGAATATCTGATTTAGCGATCAATATCTACGTTAGGGATTTGTTAGTGGTAATTCTTCAATTTTCTATTACCTTTTAAAAATAATTTGCCATCATTTACATTGCGAGTAAATTACCCTCTTAAAGTGATAAATGAAGTCTATAAAATGTGCATACTACTCTTTAATAATTTTAGTACGTAAGTAGTTGCCATTGAATATTTTTCGATAGCAGGAATAGGTTTTAGAAATAAACTTTGCTTTTTTGATAAAAAAAAAAATAAAAGTAATAATTATTCCTTAGAACCGCGGTCTGGAAATTTGTATTGGCTTCGTCTAAAAACCTGCACCATGCCTTAGTTAAAACTCCCTGTGAGCTTAAATTTATGTCAATGCGGCAGAGGGCCGCACTAACTCCTGAAAATGCTCTAACGGCGCTTACGATCACGCTTAACGATACAATAGAATTTAAAGAGAGCCTTAGAAGCACACGGCAAGGTTACATACATTATAATCCTCGTTGTTTTGCAAGTAAATAAGAAAATCCTTACATGCTGGAGTGTAAGAGATGGTAATGCAATTTTCTTCAATGACATTAATTCAAAAATTAATTAAACAATAAAATAAATTATTATGCTGTCTTACGTGTAAGAAAAATGAAATGGCATTGTTACACGAAACAAAAGCACTAATAATGGCAAAACCTTGTGTTTGATTATTTAGTGGGAAATTCAAAGCACCCGACACCAAAAGTGTTACTAATCGATACCCCCGAAAAACAAATTAAAGCGATAATTAAATGTTAAACTTTTTGCTCAAAGTTGTACTTTAATAATAATAAATTAAATTCTTTATTTGTTTCTTAAAAAGTAATAAACGTGGAATAGCTCAAAATTAATTGCAATTCAAATTAAGGTTTAAATTGGAAGAAAAGTAACAAATTATATACAATCCCATGCAAATTAAAAAATCATCACAGAATTACCCAAAAAAAGAAAAGGACGCTAAATGCAATCAACAAGAAATACAAATTAAAGAACAAACCTAAAAGAACGTCATTATTACAATCTAAAAACCAGGGAAACACATTCAAGCATATTCTACGGTCCCCCTGCCAAAAAAAATTTATATCCTTACATTATGTGCAACTGATAATAAAGCATTTTAATATTGGATTACCACTAGGTCAAAGGTTAACATATCACATGCTACAAATCGATACCGAGTATTAAAGAGACAAATAAATAATCGGTGCTATTGTTGGGTTTAATAAAAGAAGACCTGATTATAAAGTGAGAAATTGGATAAACACAAGCAATTGCTTTTTAAATGTTTTTAACATTAAGTAGTTGAAATTCTAACTAGACTTGTATTTGAGCTATGTAGTAGCATAGCGATCGACGTGTTTATCTCACAAAGACTGGAAGCGAAATGCATGGCACGTTTATCCTACATAAACTTAAGCTCTCGTTTCACTTCTATAAAATGACTGTCGATTACTTGGTCTAAAAAAGAGTAACTCGTGCTTTTTGTTTGATGGTGGATATAAAAACAAAAGTCAAGCATCAATAGATACATTGAGCTCAAAAAATAGAAGAGCATTTTTAAATGTTTTAAAGACTTGTCTCGGAAAAACGATAAATGAAGCTGCAAAATACTTGGCATGTTTGAAAGATTCTAGTCACGGGACAAGCGTTTTCTAAAGTAGCAGCCATCCTTCTAAATGTCGCCGTATACACTTATAGTTTGTTTTCTGGGAGTAACCAAACACGCACAGTAATATATTTTCCAGCTAAAGGAATTCCTATGTAAATTTTAGAAGTTAACGAGAAATCTGCTACCTTAAAGCAAAAGCCAGAAAGTCGAAATTAATCTACTTCAACACCGTAATTGAGCTTAAATAATTAAACTACGTCATTGTAATCCTGAAATAATACAAACAAATTGTTAGTAATTATAATAAAATTAATTGCCTAAAAAATTTCTAATTTTCTAGAGCTCTGGAATAAATACTATTTTGAATTCTAAGCTTGCCCAAAAAATAAGCACACTACATAAGAACTTAACTAAGCCAAAAACGGCAATGCTGCAGTAAGGGAAATTTTTGTTATAGTAAATCAGATACTTTTAGGCGAAATAATATATTATAGAAGTGGTTTATACTCTACATACTATAGAATTCGGTCAACATGTTCCCAATACATTCTTCTTTGCACCACGTGTCAATAAATGCAATAAAAGTTATTAAGATTTACATACGAAACATGTTGACCATATACATACATACAATAAGTTATATTTTATTTTAAAACTTTTCTTTAACTTTTTGTTTGCTTCGACTTCTACGAGTCCCTTTTTAACTGACTTTCCCCATTTTAACGAGTTGAAATTTGGGTAGACCGCTTCTAAGTACTGTGATATTTTAGAATATTAAATTTTGATAATACAAATTCTATTTGGTAGATGTAACAAAAAATTCTAACAACGTTCCTATACTTATGTTTGTGAAATTTTATATTGGACCGGCTGATTTTCAGTCCCGTCTTTCCATATAGAAAAACTTGATAAAAATTATATTGATCGTGATATTTAATTAACACCAATTCTACTATTGTCTATTATTATCAGCGGTTTAGAAAGATAAAATTTAGCATGTAACTTGCTCTGGTTGCATAAATTAATCTAACATATTTTTATGGATTAAATAAAAGCTTTTATTCAAAATCGAAGTTTTAAAAAGCTTTTTCAATTTGAAATCAAAGTTTTTTACAGCATAATAAACTTTATTATTATATTGTTAATAAAGTACACATATTATGACATATAATAATAATCCAGTTTGAAAAACGTCATAATAAAGCATTGCTCTATTACGGTGTCTATTAAAACTGAAAAATAAAATAAAAATAAAGTACCACCTCGTTAAAGAGCAAAGACTTCATTTATAAAACGTGTAGGTTGCTTTTTCAAATCAAGTGAACATTTAGGTTCTTGCCGTTATTCTACGATATTAAAAAAATTTTCTAATGAAAATACAATCTTTATTCCATTTTTTCATTTGTAGGTAATATTTCTATTTATGTATGTAAACAAATCAACTTTAATAAATTTCCATCTCTAAATTACGAAATGTAAAACAGTGAGATATACATTGCGTTTGTAATATTACATTTTTATCAATTATATTTCTATTTCCTCGACGTTTGCAATACCAATTGTTTGGAATTTGTTCTAAGGCCGCAGTTCCACTACAGCCACGGTTGACCATCAAGAAAAATTCAACCAATAGAAGAAGTTTATTTTTTATTTGCACCAATTGAATTAATTGAATTTTAGTGGGTGGATGTAGTAGTGGGACTGCGACCTAAACAATCATTATATGGCGTCTTCAAATGAGAAGCGGTCCAGAATTTATATAGTACATAAATCAAAATATTATGTTCTGTATACAGATAAATATGCAAAAGCCTAACCGCAAAACTCTTGCTAAAACTGACAATTTTACATTATGGTACTAAGATATTATAATATTTTATTATGGAAGATCAAAAATGCATTTCCACACCGCAATATAAACATTTTTAGACCTCATTAAGTATTTATATACTTTTTAAACAAATCAGGTATTTGAAAATTACTTTTAAACCTAAAAATATAATAATCTCTTAATTACAATTTATTCTATGCAAGATGTATAAAATCAGAAATTTACAAATTATTAATTACGAATCTGTCACTCACCGATATTTTCTTTTTGCTTTTCTTTGCAAAATAAAAATCTAAAAAAATAAAAGATTCGCAAATTTTAATTTTGCCAAAATCTGTTTTACTGAAATACTCCATAAAATATACAATGTTTTTTAATAAAAAGGAATCTACCTTCCTTATAATGCTTAAAAGTAAAGTTAAGATTACTTAGAAGCAAGCAAACTGGGACAGTTTGTAAAATCCTAAAAAAGGAATGTAAAATGCTTTTAGTTCCAGTAAATTAAATTTCGCAATTTAAGCATTTTTAACGCCGATCAATCAAATAAGAAAATTTTGAACTAAATAATAACACGTCAAAAATAAACATACGAAGATAACCGTAATGCCACCAAGATTTTAATAAAACTTTTCCAGTATAAATTAAATTTTTTAAATTAAAATTTTATTTTAAAAATCTTATAAAAAATATTTTCGTTGTGGATCCGAATTTCGTATATTATTTTTTAAATGTAATTATTGTACTATACGTATTAATACGTTAATATGTGATTCATACATAATTCAACTTACACAGTAGCGGATCCAGTTTTTTCTGTGCCAGAAGCTAGAATATTGCGGGTAAGTCCTGTATTGAAAAGCATAGGGAAAATTGCAGCATAAATTTTATTGTAAATTCGAAGAGTCTGGAAGGTATGGATTGCCGGCCGTTGACATTAAACGACTTAGTTAACGTGGAATCCTAATCACGACATAAAAAATCAATGGAGTACATATTGGAACTTAAATTCGACACCGACACTCGATATTTCTCATACTATACTGTAGATTAATATGTCTATAAACTTATTTAATTCCAAAATATATTTAAAAATATATTATTTAGTTGCTAAGTCTGAAAATTGTAAATATTGATTTTAAAGTGGGCGTGTTTAATGCAAAATATACATTATTCTAGGCGTAAGTGTTTCTAACTAAATGAATTAAAGCCCAACCATTAATGTATATGACTTACCCATTATATTAATAGTCATCGCCAGATTATTATTACGAAGGTGTTTAATATGTAATTCTCATTATTAACTTCTAGGAATATTCTAGTTTGTAAATAATTAATACTCTAACTTTAAAACGTATATTGTTAAACTTTTGTTATAAAACCATTACATTAATCGATCAGATTTATATTATATCAAATTTCTGTAGTGGTTTTGCTAAAATCCAAAATATAATTTATTATTTTCAATAAAATCTGCAAATAAATTAATTGGTTGCTTCTGTTAGCATTAGTTTAATTAGAGTCCCTTGTATCTATGGACACTAAATATGTACCTACTTATAAAGTTGCTTCCTTTAATTAATAATATTGACCCAACAGAGAAACGCTCTAGCACGATTGAAGAGAGATAGATTATCATCACTGATATTTCTCTAAATATTGTAATTATGTTGATCAAAGTATGCTATTAAGATCCTTCAAGACGATACTTTCGATTTACCACCGTCGCATGAAAAACTAAATATAGGCAATGTGGTGTCGGATATTTCGGCGCAAAGACATTTATGACTAATCATAAACTTTAGGAGAAGGAAAAATATATTTCCTTTTAGGTTATAAGTTAGGAACTGTTTTCAGTTATAGATTAAATTACCGATGGTAAGTCTCAAAGTCGCAAGTCACGACACAAAGTCTTTGAAAACAATACCAAAACAAAAACAAATACCGAAATTTGTATGCATGAATGGTAAATCTCGTGGTCGATAAAGCTCTTTAGAATTAGTATCGATTTTAGTATCATCAACACTAGACTCGTGAAAATCATCATAATTAAAGTAACATTTAATTAAAAAGATCAATCAAATTAATTAAATTATTTTAATAAATCAAAATGCAAATTTAGTAATTCCTCGCTTTATTGCAGGTATTGCTGAGTTCAATCAATATTTCAAATTATTCGCAAATGATTAAATTTTGGATTTACAAATGATTTGGTCAAAAGTAGGCCAACTCCCTTATTGTTGTACTACTAAGGATAAAACTAAAATGGTTAAGAAATCCCGGTGTTGAGGCAATTGGAGGAATCTAATGGGAACAACAACAACAACAATAATAAAATAAATAAAAAATAAAATATAAAAAATAAAAAATAAAATATAATAAAATAAAAAGAATTAGCCAAATTGGATGATTGACCAAAAGTAATCGACTATTTTAAATATGGCTTTAGTCAGAAACACTTTAGCGGGAAAGATAGTTTAAGGAACAAAGAAAGAGTTTAAGGATGAGTTTTAAATCGACTTTAAAATTAAATTAGTTTGGTAATACATAACTTTAGAATTAATGCATAATTATTGAAACTTCAAGGTGCTTTAAATCGTTGGGTGATTCAATTTTCTACACTACGATTTACCTCTTTAAATATTTATCTATATTATATATCAATATTTAATTTGAAACAATTTACAAAATACCGCTGGGTGCAATCATTCAAAGCTAAAGAAAACATTTTTTAATCAATGTTGTGTATTTCTCTGTAAAATACTTGGATAAAAACATAACAATGTAGCAGAAAAATTGAAAATTCCTGAAAAATACTGAAGTTGTCCACACAATACCGACAGTTCGCTGGACAAGAAAGAATTTGAGTCATCGTATAAGGTTAACGTAGCATTCTGTAGGACTAAATTGCACCTATCTAACATCGGCAAGATATACAAAGCTTCCTGTCCTTAAACTGCTCAACCGAGGAATTATAGGCCAATGAAAATATATAGCAAATAGGTTTCAGCACGAAATCTAACAATTTTTGTAATACAATTTTTATTTATAAAATTTAAGTGTTTTCCACATAACTGGAAAATTTAATTATAAATTAGTAATTACATGTTAGTTGGTTGTTACAGCCTTATTTTATGATAATGGTAACCATTTTATTAATATGGTAAAATAAAATGAATTCATTATGTTGACTTAATGAATTTCATCACTAATTCATACTTTTAAGAGCAAAATGAAAATGAGGAAATGAGAACAATTACAACAGTTAATAGATAAAGTTATCTAAAGAACCTAAGTACATAATTGCATTGTAATAGGTTGCTACTATATTAATACTATAAATTTTATTCGATCAATAAACCTCGACCAGTAAAACTCATTGAGAGGATAAAAAATCTTTGTGCGGAAACACTCTGTGCGGAAAGTGGAATTCAGTTTCATTTTCTATATTATATTATTTAAGAATGGTTCCTACCCACAATTATTTCGTTTCGCAATTCTATTACTTTAGATTATCGAATTCGACAAATCCATTGTAAAGAAACATAAACATTTCACAATGTTACCTTTATATGTACTTACAGAACATTGCAATATTAAATTTAATTTCTTTATTGTGCGAGCAACTTAAGTATTTTATAAATTTCCTTAAAAATCGTTTCGAAAATATCTTTAAAAAATGAGCAGTTAATTCAAAATAGGCTGTCAAAACTTCTTATAGTAATATAATTATGTTTTTGTAAATCATAATAAAAAAAACAAAAGTTCGTTCGGATTAAAAAATTTCCCTTTAGGTAATTTAATAATTAAGAGTATCTCTTTTGTATTCCCGTACACGCAAAATCGCAGCCAAGTCCAGTAAAAATTTGATATCAACCCTCGTAGTTCCTTGTCCACTAATGAGCGCACACACTAGACGTGCTGAAGAGCAATTCTTATAGTCTACTTCACTAACCTCTTGTGATTTTTCATATTGAATGCTATTCCAATATGTAAAAATAATTAGTTTTAATTATTAATTCATATGGGGGTGTTTAGATTTCCATGGAATTTTAAAGAGCCATTTTTTTTTGAAAAAGTGAGAAATGAAGCTCACGCGAATTATGATCAATATTATGTTATGAGTCATGATACTTACGCACGTTTCATGGTTTTATCATTTTATCTTTATAAAAATACGGAACAATGAAAAAACTTATAATTATACATGGTTCGTGTGTACTGATTAATAGTACCATTACAGAAAATAGGAGAGTACTGATTTTACGTTTAAAAACAGTCTTGTTCCTGCTAAAGAAATGCTACGTATTCAAAATAGTTCTCTCAGTTATTTTTGTATAAACAAAACGAAAATCAAAATAGTTTCGCGACCTGGCATATGAAGAAATTATATTATGATGCATTCATTAAGTTTAAGTGCACAATTAGTTACACGCTACCAATTCATTATGAAGCGTTAACTTTTTAATTACATAGGAACATAGGAAAGCTTTTCCATATTACAGATAATTGTAAAAAAAAATTATTTATCTTTAACATTTTGCTCAATCTTTACTCTATAAAAGCACACAAAAATATGACTATAATAACTTACTAATTCAGTTTTCCCTTCATTTTTTGGTAATTGTTGATAGCTTACCTGAAAAAGAAAAAATATGTAAATAATAATAATAATAATAATTGGCTTAAAATGTAAATCTTAAAAATTAAAAATTAAGATTATTATTGATTGATTTGGTAGACATATATAATCATGTAAACCAGACAATTTGATTATTCACTTTACGTTTGCAGTGCACAATTGGCCATCAATTATTAAAGCTAAATTCAAGACGACTGTGCATGACTTAAACTTGCAATACATTGTATCATTATAATATAATTCATTTGAAGTATATTATATACTGTATATATGGGACATTACACGTCAAATCGACCTGGCCTTTACCCACATCATTTTTATTTTTATCCTTCAGGTATCTTATAGAATGACAAAAGAAAAACCCACACCAATTTCAAAATTTTTTCGTAAATTGTTCTGACAGTTACGTGAACCCACAAGCTGCCCGTAGTTTGTTATAGGTAATAGGAAAGTGACGTTAATTTTAGCGATATTTTAACATTGAATTAACGTTGACAGTATACTTCAAATTTTCGTATAATAGGATTGTAGTTCGCATATTACTGAGAAGTATTTCATACACCCCCCCCCGTGCGTACTGCTACGACCTATTGCGTGCCTTGCATTGGTATTCCAAAATCGCCCTACCCATACCAGCCGCCTCTGGTGAAGAAGCAAAACACTAAAAGAATTACGTGCGACAATTTTAAACCCAAGCATTTAGACGAGATAAATTATATTATTTTCAATATTATTTTTACGATTTCCGATTTTAATAATAGAACTTGGACGCTAGTAATCCCTGCTCTATTGGTAATCTTTTGAAAATATATTTTCATTTTTTAAATTATATTAAACATTTTTTAATACTACCTTACTAACAGATCAGAACATTAATATTAATTAATTATAGTTAATTTCGAGTTTACAGAGACTGAAGAAACTGAAACACTGGTGGTAAAGCTTCCGCCACCCTTGCGACTCGAACGCCGTGTCGCAACAAATACACCGTCTCCAGTTTTCTCTTATTGTATAAAGGTCGAGTCAGAGTTAACCTAAACTCTAAAAAGCTTATTCTGTTACAAATTATATTCTAAAATAAGAATAAACAGTGCGAGTTAACCCAGAGGTAGCTCAGTGATTAGTTAGATATTCTGATTGAATAATCAGAGTTTACGTGCATATAAAAAAAATAATTCTTCTTCTTCTTCGAAACGTTGATCTTGAAATAAACTTGTGTTTTATTGGATAGTCGACATTCATACGATGATTGATTTTATTAAATAAGAACTTCTCACTCTTTCAAAACGAACACAAAATTTTTTAATTTGTGACATAATTCCTTTTTATTCCTTTGCAACTTTGATATTAGAATCTAATGTAATTTTTTTTTTCTTTAATACCCAAGCAGGAAGGCTAATAAAACAGTAACAGTGAAATAAAATTATACTACTGCTTTTATATGCACCATTTAAAAGTGATATGTTTCACAATTTGTACAGATACTACAAAGAAAGCTACGGTTAACTGATAAGTACCAAAATTATGGTACAAACCTTGCATGTGATATGGAAATCTCTATACTTATCAGGTCAATATTTTAGTATCGCATTTATGTGAATTGCCAGTGCAAGAGAAATTATAGTAAAATAAATTCTGCATTTTTCTCATGCAGAAATACGGGTAATTATTTCTAAAAAGAAAACAAAAATAATTGATTTCAAATTAAATTATAAATAAGTTCCGTGCAATATAGTAAATTATATGAGCAACTAATAATTATTTCTACAGTAAATACTCGAGTAAATATGTCACAATTTTAATAACTTTGAAAAAATTCTGTTGCTACACCAACTAAAATTTAATTAAAATTTCAGAGAAATTTTTAATATTATGTTTTTCTGAAAAATACCAGGTAGTGCGTAGAGGAGAGTCGTACAATATTGATCCCTTAAAGTAAATAAAATTGTTAGTCAGTATTTAAAAAAAACAAAAATTAAAAAATTAATTCGGAATTAAAGAAAACTAACATAAAACGAAGTATTACATGATCGATTATACCCATAGGTAAGCGTACAATATAGATCACTGGTATGGGTAATTTCGAGCATCTTTTAATATAATAATAATAGCTATTTAATATCAATGAGTGGAAAATCGATCGGTTCTGAGGGATCAGCGGAGAAACTTTTGGGTTTGGATAAGATATTTTCAAAATTACAGTAAAAGTAGGTTTTAATAAAATTATTTTTTTTAATTTTCCCGAGGGTACACCCGGACATCCCACACCGGACCCCTATTTTCTAGGAGTACTCCGTAGCCCCACACTCCTAGGTTTCGTCAAATTTTTAACTTATTCTAAGGATTCCGTGACCTGCATTAATTGGGAACTCCGGACTTCGATCCACACGGTGCATGATTCGGAGAAAACCATAAAAGATAAATATAATTCCCACAAAAGACAAATCACACATCATGTGGATCCAATATTAAGGTAATATCGATAATTCCCAGACTGTGTATTTTAGTAAAATTTATGCATATTGCCAATATATGAAGCTATTAAACTATTAGTAAACACTAAAAATAATCATTTCAGGCCTGCTTCGTTATAACTAATAAACACCTGAAAGTCATGATTTCATAAGGGTTAGCCCAATCATAAGAAGCGGCAGCACCTATCTAATCACGGTGATCGATATTATACGACTCTCCCCCAATATATATTGTCGATTCGATAGTAACTCACTAACATTAATATTTTAGAAAGTATGTTACCAACATTGTATTTTCAATTTATATTTTTACCGGAATCGTTAAAAATTAGCCCCATGCTGAATTTGGCAATTCCTATGTTCGTTTGTAACGAAAAATTTGTATAATTTGCTTAATCAAAACTTTTTTGTTGAATTTATTATTCTACGATGTCTGTTATTAAAGCAAATACGAACATTTAATTTATTTATTGAAAGGGCCAAAATTCGTTTGTAAAAACAACCACAAAAAATTGTAAGTTATTTCATCTCCCTATAACATCCTCAGGCTAAATTTTGGAACAGAAAATCACTAATATAAGTTTGTTCTGTATTTACCACAAAGATAGCAAGGATTTTATTATATGGATTATTATTTTTCAATTGTCTTGTTTTCGTTTCACTTCAAAAATTTGATATACTTCCATAATTATAAATTTGTTTTAGATGAAAAAGATTAAAAACATAAGATATAGATAATATCCGCATAATTGTGATTATTTAATAAATGAAATTTCGAAAATATAATAATTTGATACAGTCTGAATAGATTTTATTTAAAAAAACGTATCATTAATTGACGGAGTTACTAAATTAGAAAGTTTTCAATAGAAAAGTTAAGTGTAAGGTAATTTGAAGAAGGAAGAGTAACCAAATTTACTTTAGAACAGCCCCAAGTATGTATTAGCTATTCACTGCAAGTTCGGTCTCCTGGTTTACATGTACTCGAGTAGTCAAATAAAATGCCTTCACGTCAATTCATTATTTGTGATATGACGTAAGTTTCCTTGTTAGAAAGCTCGTTATATATTTTCACTTTACCCTTTCAATGACTCCCCTTTTCTAACAAATCCGGTACAAACCTCGAGAAGATCAATGGTGAAGTGACATTCGTAAATTGATTTATGAGTTTTGTCATCATTCTTCTTCCTTCACACAGTTTGCTTTTGTTTTCTACGTGGCTATGCCAAGATTGATTTCTCTAACTTGTTCCTTCTTAGCGTTGTTTTAACGGATATAAAACTTAATCTAATAACGGTTTAGAAATTTTACGTGCAACAAATCCAACGTTTAATAACATCTAACTCACATTCAATTAACCCAGTTTCTCGGATAGATATTAATTTTGAATGTCATCTTAAGTGGAAACTACAATTCATATTTAATAAATAAAACCATCTAATCTCATAAACAAATTATTAATTTTATTACCACCTCCTACAATTAAAAATATTTTGAGCAAGTATACCCACAACATTTTCCACAAAGAGAAATGTCATTTCCACGTCATATCAGGCTGACGATAATAAACGTGCAGCTTCAAGTGCTAGTTATTTCGACATGCTCTGTCACATTTTTATTGTCAATATTCGAAAATCGCATTTCAATAATACTTTTTTTTTAATAATTTAAATTGATTTTATTTTATCGATGTACTGAACTATACCTAATTAATAGTACCTACTACTAAAATGCAGCTGCTAAATCCAGCGAAGCCAGTCGAAAGAATTAAGTCGAACATTAATTATTCTTTTAAATACGTAAGTTATTATAACTACCTAGTTAATTCTGTTATTGTTATTAATTGTAAATTACAAACATCGTTAATTAATAATTTGTTATATTCATAAAAAAAAGATATTAAATAATAATTATTTTCTTTGAATAAAGAAACTCTCCAAAGCTTAAAACAAAGCGATTTATATTGAAAATAACCTACTTAAGATACAAAAAATACTCTAAAGAATATCATATTATTTTTGAGGAACTATTCGGTTTTTTATTGTTAATACACTCGGCTACCTTAGAACTAATTTTAGAGAACCTATTTCCACAATGTTCTAGTCTACCAGAGATCTGAGCCAAGAGAATACACAAAACCCGATACTTAACCAGAGGACACAGAAAAGCACTCGTGTTGTTATGGTGCATAAAGAACGGTTTCGTTAATATTCGTTTAGGTACCAACAATAATTACAAACTTTGATGAGATGGCTAATATTTCTTCTTACTGTCTAGCTAAAATATCAATGAAAACAAGTGTCCATTGACCAAAGAATTGATTCTACCTATTTGAACATTAAAAATTAAGGTTTTCAATGTTAATTCTATCAGTAAATTTATTATTCCAGTAATTAACCGCAAGAAATCACGGTACACAGTATAATTTTAGTGCAAGTTAGAGGAATACAAACGAATAAGTCTGTAGTGTTAAATTACATATTTGTTTATTTTCTAACTTCTACCCCTAATGATTAATTGTTTAGCATTGTTCTTGTTCACTGTTTTGTATTAGTTAACAAGTTTATTAAACCCCGGCTGACGTAACTACAACTAAAGACTCTATTACTTGAAATTTTATGTTACTCGTTATGAGGTCCAATTTAGAAAAGTAACTTTTATAATATTATGTTTAGACCTGAAATGTTGTTATATTTTAGTTTTATGCAGCGGTGTATAATAATAATTTGCCTGCGTACCAAATTAAACCGTGCAATAAGTAGAAAAGTTCTATATTATCTACTACATAATTATTCGTTTTATCGAGAACATTTTTGTATATGATTATTGGAATTTTCGAAACATTTATACATCATATTACAGTGGCGATTAATGCTATAGTCGCAGCTTTACGCACCCCAAATCCTCTAATTAAAAATTATGATTTTTCTTTATTTTTGTACTGGATTTTCCCAAAGGATCCCCCCTCCGGTTGCTGGTAAAAGGTATTTCATACAATAATTAGTAGGGTACTGGGGAGAGAGAGGTCAGGAGATCCTCTGGAGCATGTTGCCGCAACAAATGGTAGGTTCCGAAAAAGTGAAAAATTCCCTTTTAATAGAATCAGTTAAAGAATATGTGCACAAGTCCCCGCCGCCGCCGTCTGAAACTGATAGGGGCAGAATATCAAATTCTTAATAACAAAATTCGCGTTTAGTCGTTGAGTTCATATAAAAAGTTTATTACCAAAGAGTCCTATTGAAGAATCAAATGGTAAATATGATTTCCTTCAAAAGGAAGTTTTGAGGGAAATATGATTTTCTTACCTTCACTCTATTCAAGCAATGCACAATTTGAGTTAATAAATAATATTTAATTGTACAAAGGCAAAAGTTGAAAAATTACACAGTACCTACTTATTTTCTTCGGGATCGTATCAAGGATATGAAGATGTAAATCTGAGAATTCACAATGTCTGGTGATCGTTAAGCACCGAAGAAACACTTAGAGTTACTGATAATATCGCCAGAAGAACTTTAAGATATTCATAAGCAGATGGAATGCAGTTTGAACACTTATGACATTGTGTAACTTACATTTTCCACATTTCTTAAATTTCAAGTTATTATAATTTATAAATATATAATTTAACTATAACTTTAATCGAATATTCCTCGAAAGTAGTGGAGGTAATAAAATTATTTTTCGTACAAAACTTGCTTATTTTTTATAACTCCTCATGCCGGGTTTCTCGAGAAATAACCCTTCGTAATAAAATTTTATGTCCGAACACTTGACGATTGACTAACCGTTTTCCAAAAAAAAGGACCTGATAGGAGTGGTCTGGGTCACCCTGTATAAATAAATAATTACTTGCACAATGCGTTATAATACAAATATTAATAAAACTTGAAACTCAAATGAAGTAAATGCTACATAATTACACAATGCGCTTACTGCACTGTAAGTATCGACTAAACCGTATTGTCGTTCTTTGCAAGTGTAGTAAGTGACACAATTTATCACAACTGCTACATAAACTAACACCGTTTACAATATTACATTATGTATTTTTACTGAAAGACTAAAATATCTTTTTATAAAAATATATTTATAATATAATATTTTCAATTTTCAAAAACACATATTTACAGAATTTATGATAATGAAGTGAAAAAAACCGCAAAGCATCTATATTAGCTGCACCAGCCCATTTATTTATTATTATTATTATTGCAAAGCAAAATTTCTCTTCCAGTATAAAGCTGGTGAGATATGGAGTGAACTTTGGATAGTATCGTAACTTTTCAGCGCAACTTGCAAAAAAAGACAATAGAAACCACCACATCCATAATTATTATTCTTCCATAGCCATTCAGTATAAATTTAGTCTGGATTATTCTTACATTTCTCCCATTACAAATAAAAACTCCATTTTATGCGTTACGCAGTTTGACATTCCATTTCAAAAAAACTATAAAACGTTTCCCGACAAAAATCTTTATCCGCGCCTTGATAATTTCGTAATCACTAAACTTTACTGTTGCTTACAAATTATTTGCAAATATTTATCAATTTTCCTCACATGATATTTTAACGCGGTAAACTCTTCAGAACAACTTGGTATCGGATGATACCCGAAAGTTTGTAGTAAACGGAAATTCAAGTGTTATACCTTCGGGTTTAACAAAGCTATTGATTTTAGCAACTTTACCTTAGTATACTTTATCAAAAGTTTATCCTTACATTAAAACACTTACACTCATGTTCAAAAAATCTCTTCCGCATAAAATCTCCTTGCATAATCAAGGCAGAAACGGCTTCTTGGATATTTTTTATTTATTTTGCAATTATCTATGCTTTTCGGATATAAACTTTTTATAAAGTAAACCTTGGTAGATAGGTAGCCTAGGTACTTATAAACTTTGAGCAAAACTGATAATGTAAGTGTTTGGTTTACCAACCATTTAAAGTACAAAATAACTTATCAAATATGCATTGAAAATTTACAAACAGCATTACTTATAGTGGATTTCATTTTACAACGTAAACTTGGTAAGTACATGCGCGCACTTTATTTACTATTTACTTGCACCTGCAGAGTAAGATATGCTGTTTTACTTGATTAATGCGCTAAAAAGTCAACGAATATAAATGCATTTTCAACAACTTACAAAATAGTTGGACTACACTAAATTACTATATACAACTACAAGAGAAAAAGACTAAGCATAGTTAGCATTCGAGATGTAAAATTGAATATTGGGAAGTAGGTGACGCGCCTATGCACAAACTCAGCGCCGATGATAGCATCACCGTGGAAATATGGCGTGTAGAGTAAAAGAAAATCTAAAGAAATCCGAGGATATTTGAGAACATTTTGGGAGATCTAAGAAAATTAAGTAATCTTTCTGTTTTATTTTGAAATCTTAAGGCAATTCTGGAGAATCTTGAAATCGTAATCTGCAAAGATTGATAAAATGAGTTAGACAATACTTATTCGGAGAAGATCTAAAGTTGATCACGCAAAAAGAAATCAAATGCGTTGCAACACCGAATTACTGAGAAGGTAGTCATTGCGGCTTTGCTTGCAGCAAAATATATTTTGTATGAACTATAATATAAAATGGTTACCAGGATACGTAGCAGACAAAATTGAGCTTGCAAAAAGATGAAAATCACAGAATGAGTAGTACTGTTTCTTCGTGAACAGGATCCAAAATTATAGAAGACTTTGAGATTGGTGAGGGTGACACACTTCAGGTGCTAGGAATGCAATACTATCACCAAGCATAAGCAGCTGCTAGCTTTTAGAAGATTTTTCATTAGTACATCTAAACAAAAACAAAAATAGGTTTCTTTCGATTTTTAGTTTAATTAGCAACATGCAAG
Source organism: Cantharis lateralis (assembly GCA_963170105.1). Classification (NCBI taxonomy): domain Eukaryota; kingdom Metazoa; phylum Arthropoda; class Insecta; order Coleoptera; family Cantharidae; genus Cantharis; species Cantharis lateralis. The sequence goes on from OY720629.1 coordinate 24,748,360, forward strand.
GAAAGGGTAGCTGGTAGTTAGTATTACAAACCGCTCCTAACCAGTTCTCTAATTTAAATTAGTAGCAACTCACATACACAGTAATTTGAGCATATGCAGTTGAAAATTGGTATTGGATATGTACATAATTCATAGTTTGGTTTGGCATTAAAATCTCCAATGACCATAGCTTTCTCATTATGAGTTTCAAACTTCTACCGTTCAAGATACAAAATTACTACTACGTAAAAACAATAATAGGTAAATATTAATATTAAACTTTTATAATAAAAAATTATAAACATAAATTTAAAATAGGATTTATATAATACATTGTATATGATATAGGTATAATACGAAAACTTGGTATGTTTACTTAGCGAACACAATTTCGATGAGCTATATAGTGCGGCTTTGTAGTAACACCGAGCAAATTTCAAAGACACCGTTAAAACAAAATTTAATCTGCTAGATTAAATAGATGAAGTAAATACAATTAATTTGCTGAGTAAAACACTTCCACTGTTAGGAGAAAAGCCTTTATTTTATATATTAAAATAAAATTAACATAAACATTTTAAGTTGTTATAATGTATATGTTAGGGAAGAATACAATGTATTATCTTTTTCATCTACCTAATAATCTTCAAAGAATAGTAAATTCAATGTATACGGTAAATTATTTCATATTATGCTAGAAAAACAAATTAAGCATTTCTCTGGAAGCACAATACATAATTTAATGTTATGAATTCATAACACAAATTGTTTTATCCTTTCAATTGAATATAGCGAAATATAAAACAACACAATTCAGACACAACAGGATTTTCAATTTAAAAATTTGACAGCCACTGACGAAACATATTTATTTTAGTTTATCCTTAAAATCCCCTAATAATAATTTATTTACACTTTTATTGATAAAAGAAAATTCTAAAACTTTTCGCAAATCGCATCCGAACCTCGGTTACCTACACCCCTAACACGTAAGAGAATATATTTTCATGGGCTAATAGAAAATTTATAAATTGTGATTGTTTTGCATAATATTTCATTTTGGGGTTGGTAAATAGAACGCTTTTTTTAATTTTAAGACTAAAATTGGTGCAGTTAAGGTTAAATGGCCGTATGCTTTCGAACGAAAGAATTGGTTTAGTGCCAAGAAAATATTATGTAATCAAATGCAAAAATTTCGAGCACGAATATTTACAGCATTAAGATAATAGGGGCAGATATTCTACAAAATCTGCAGAAAAAAAGAAATTTTCGCAAAATTAAATCGAAATGAGAGTTTAAAAAGGCCTGTAATTCAGTCAATTATTCAAATATGCAGGGTACAATTAAAGACAATAAATCTGCGTCTACATAAATTCCGAACGATATGCAGAAATAATGAAACACTTCGAAAACGGGCGTAAAGAACAAATGGTCTAGGAAACTTGGAAATGTAATCCTTCAACATAATCAACGCATGTCTGTTCCCACGTAACCAACATAAATTTAAAAGTCTTTCAGGTGTTGGATGGATTGAGGAAAAACATTGAAATCGAGTTCCTTGCACCTCGAAAATTTATTTTTTTCAACAAAAGCATAATAACACAAAACATAAAAAAATGCATTAACCTGTAACCCAGATAAATAAACTTGTCTTCCGCTGAAGCAAAATTATAAAATCCAGCTAAATAAAAGTGAACCTAGTAAAACGAACATACCTTGAATGAATACGATTCTAAAGTACAACTTGTGCATCAAAAGAATTTATGAGACGGTTTGCTGCAGTAAATAGGTATATGTTGCAAGTGGCCGTCGTCGTTGAGCTCGTATGATTTTATAAAATATGCAAGAGCTGCCGCGGAACGTATTATGAACATGAATAAAAGAAGCTGACTGCATGACGTGGATTTTAATATTGCTTTTGGGGAACTTTATAGAACATCTTTCCCAGTCTAAAACAAGTCAGCAGTTTATATCAAAGTTGAAATTTTAAAGAAAATCTAAATTAACTTTATTTCAACTTCATCAAATACCAATAAAAAAAGTATATTAGTATTTAAAAATAAATTGTTTTTTTTTATAAATTCGAATTTATACGATTTTTTAAAAATGAAATAATAACGGTTCAGTTTTAAATTGTTTTGCCGTTTTAGCATTGTTCTTTGAATTGCAGCTTTTGTACTAAAGTCAATAAGGATCCCACCTGTGTATTACAAAAATTCAGTCGTCTGCGCTGAATTCAATATGAGCCAGCGTAATTGTGTCTCCAACAAAAAACTTTTAAATAAATAAAAAATGTATTGATAGTTCTTCTATTTTGACTTTAACCTCTCCCCAATTGGTTAAGCTTCTTCTCATCCGTATTTTTCGCTTACGGAACGTCGCAATCTCATTTCCAATGTAATGGGGAGTGTGTTTGAAGTTTTTTTACATATAGAAGGCCTAACTGTACAGTTTGCTGTAACCAGGCCGAAAAGGAAACTATCAGAATAAAGTTATTATTTCAGCCGGGCCCAAACCGAGTTCCTCGTCATTAGCAGTCAAAGCACAACTGATACTACTCTGTAACGTTTCCTGAGATAAACCGTCAGTTTATGTAATTATAATAAATCAATTTCTGACCATATAACAGTTGGAGAGTCAAACCCCGAACTTCTGCACCAAGCCATTAAACTCCATTAAATTCGCATACGAATGCACATAAAATATTAATGTACGATTACTGTACACACTAAAATAATTAAAACATAATATAGCATAATAATGGTATAGTAAACAACATAGAAATTGGAAAAACCCTTTAAAATCTTTCTTTAAAATTTGATATAAACTAAAGAAAGTTTTTAAATTAAGTGAAATAACTTCAACAGTTTACGTAGTTCTACAAAAGTGAGACCGTGTTTTTAAAAGAAATTCCCATTTCTTTAATATTACGCATGCACGTGCTGCAAGGGTAAGTTTATTGAAGGCTTTCTGCTTTTAGATTTAAAACGTATGTTCCTTTTCGTCATTCGAAGCACGTGCAGTATATCTTATGTAAAGCAAGTTGGTGGTAGGTAGTCCTGTGCTACCCTGGTTCTCCAATTTAGCAAAACATGTCAGCGAGTTACAATTGACACACAAATGAAAATTTTTGGGTATAAAATGTGCCAGGTATAACAATAAAAATATTTTTCTTTTCCATTTTAATTAAATTGTGTGCTTTCGTTATTATTTTGTATATCAGTAAACTACAGTTGGATCAAACGACTCCACCACTTGTTTCGCTACGCAAATAAAATTATTATACTACGTTATTTTTCAATACATTTTCTTATTTTTAAGTGAATCGAAAATCAAAATATACCTACCTACCCAACAGTGTTTAATAACAATCTAATTAATGCACAATGCGAGCGTAGTAGCATATCTTGTATGATAGTCTCTCAGGAATTTATAAACTTGTTACAAACTACATGCTAGTAGCACACTTCAAGCAAAACAAAATTGATGAGCCACTAGAGGTCAAGATAAAGTTTGCTATAATAATATTTAATTAATCACGTTAAATAAGTAAAACCGAAATTTATGCCATTATAATATTTATAGTGTATTAAATAAAGAAGCCAAAAATCAACGGAACCCAGTAGGGTCAATTAAGAAGGCTTTCACCAGAATGTTAAGTCTTTAATTACTCCAATCAACCATTATCTAGGATGACCAGAAGGGGTATCAAAAATAAAATAACCAATAAGTCGAACGTCATTAGGAAAAGCTCTCAACCATCAAGCCAATCAAGGCATCTAATAGTGCCTAGTGTACCCTCCTCAGAAGAAGCTATGATCGCTAATGTTACGGATATTATTGGAGTTTTAAATCCTTAATTAGGAAAATCAGTGGTCGTGGGGTGGACGTACAACATACAGGCAAACTAGAAGCAGAGTGGATTACTTAATGTTCTCCACTCTTCTTGATCAAGTAAAGTCACTTCACTCGGAGCTCTATCTTGGGTATATTGCCAAAATGGAAAGCGATAAGCTTACCAAATTTAGCTTCCTCAAATTTAGAAAGAAAATTTCATTAACCCAATCTTCAAAACAGGCGATAGAAGCAATAATCCTAATTACAGAGGGGTATCAATTCAATTAACAATACCAAAATTGCTTGACAAATTGGTATCCGATCTTATTATGGAGCAAGAATATAGTTTTTTCCCGGATCGGTTCCAAAAGAGATTGTTTACTTTTGTAAGAGGGTCTTAATAATTTAACCAAATGGTGCACAGTAAAAAATCTTGAGTTAAATTTTGAAAAGTGTTCGGTGATCTCCTTTACAAGAGGTCTGTGCATATCTTTCAGCTATTATTTTAATGGTATGCTATTAAAACGTGTGAGCGAAATCGATGATCTTGGTGTTCGCTTAGAAGTTGCTCTCACATTCAAAAATCATATTTTGAATAGGTGTCAGTTCATTCATTTTTCTGCAGTTACAGTAAAGATTATGTACTTTGCTCTCGTACGGTCTCATCTTGAGTATGAATCTTGTTTTTGGTCTTCGCACTATCGAGTTTATACAAAACAACTTGAGAAGGTTTAACACAAGTTTTTCAAATACTTGAATTTCAAACTTGAAATTACTTTTTAGACAAAGGTTGGCTTACATTTTGTAATACGAAGACACTTGAGGATAGAAGAGTTATTGTTGCTGATATCTGCTTTATTAATAGGCTGTTCAGCGGCAAAATCGATCGCAAAACTTTGCTTGATTATTTTATAGTTAGGAAGCCAGTAAGATTTACTAGATCCAAACGGATTTTTGAAGTGAAGCATCATTCTACCAACTGGCTTATTCAGTCCGGTGGCTAGGATGACTCGTTTCGCCAATTGCATTAACGAAGATGATTCCTTCGACTTATTCAATCAACTATTGGCCAAATTTAACATTATTCTGTCCCACATGTTCCACGTGCATAAATAAGTGTTATTAAAATTTGTTGACTTATATTATGTATTGTTGTAAAAAGGTTTTATCCATGAATAAAGATATTATTATTATTACTCTCGTGGTAGAAGAATAATAAACTATTTTGGATAGTTTCAAGAAACAAATTTTGAAGGAGATGTGCTAGAAGACGGCAAAAAGTACCGGTGAAAAGATACATATTTTTACAACACATTTTCATTTATTTCGGTCTATTTTTTAACAACAGTTTACCATTTTTTGATTAACCTTTGTTTAAAACCATATGGCAGCCAAAATTCAGCAAGAACTCAATTATTTGGCAATTACACGAGTCTGATAATTTCCATGGTGTGCAAATTATCTTATTTGTGATTGTTATCCAACAGGTATTATTCGCAAATGTTGATTTTCCGTCCTTTTATCTATATGATCGTCATGTAGATTATATAAAATATAACCATAATTATTCGACAAAAACTTGTCAAATTATAAGCATTCTATTGCCTTCAGATATTTTAAAATAATTTTATAAAGAAAAAACAGTTTTATCCCAAAGTTAAAACACGAAAAGAAATATAATAATTTTCACAAAAATGCGGTCCAACTACTTTCGCATTGCTGTATAAAGCTTTGGTGTTTTCCGTCGTTACGATAAAAATTATGATGTTAAAATGAAAAGTTATGCACTTTGAGAATATAAGTAAAATAAAAGAGTTTTGAATATATAGATTATTGCATCAGAAAATGAACTTTGCAACGAAGTTATGGGGTAAAATTGATTCAAAATTGATTGAATGCACAAATAAGAAATAACCGACTACAACATGAAATAAAACAATTTAAAACTTTTACATCGACTGGACTTGCAATGTTGCCTAAATGTTTTTTTTGCATACTATTGCATATTATTCTTTTATTATATTGCTTCAAATGGAAATCGATCCACCTGATTGGTCAGTGTGAATCGAGTATGATTAAAAACCCTTAAAGGGTTTTATATTATAACGAATTTTTAGTTCAAAATAATTACCCTACACCATCAGTTTCCTTCCGCCTCGTCTATCAAATTAGATTCGGTGGGAGAACGCTATCTTGTAAATATATCACTCGTAATTAATTTAATCTTTGTTAGGCCTGTAGGACTTGGATCCGGTTACTGTTAATACGTAAATTGCTCGGTTGCGATATTTTACTTGTAAAATAAACATTTTCGTTTCCTTCTAAATTTTGACATCAACTTTATTTTTGTGACGTCAATTTAACCTTCTGTAACGTTAATCATAAAGATGGAAATTTATAAACCACCTGTAGTGTAATTATTATTTGAGGAGGCATTAAATTACAATTTTTTTGAAGAATGCCTAAAAACATCATCGTTCTACGTCATAGAATGTAAACTTAGAGTAACAAAGATTTCGTAACGATAAAACTTAAGTCTTCAACAAGAATTTCTCTTTTAATTCTGTTATATGTTCAATGTTTGTTTCGTTTCATATTCTGGAATTTCGTATCACGTGTTAGTGTGCGTTCTGTTTATCTTGCATGTTATTCTGAGAGAACTTACGAAACCGTCATTGGAAATACAACGTGGTTTCTTTTTTCATTTCCTAAAAGATCTTTATGGAAGGGGCAAAAAAGGTAAAATTGTATAATATATATTTTTTTCATTTTATATTTATAGATAGATATACCTTAAATGCGCATATTATATTATATGTATTTTTAAGATCTTCTCGTTTTCCACTCAAATGTATGTATATTTAAATCAAGAACGAAAGTTAAAATTTGGAAATCCTATCCAATTTTCAAATAATTCTTATATATTTTATTAATAGACTCAATAATAAAATGTTATAGGAGTAGATATTATTTATTGAGAAAATCGAATTTTAAAGAGAGTTCAATTTCATTCTTTTAAAAATAAAAATATGATTGTGTAAACCTTTTCATAAACAAGATAAAAGGTGCCATTTAAAAATTAATTAGCTTACATTTTAAATAATGTACATAGCTATTGTGTTGCTATATGGCTACCTGCATTATTCTGTTTCATTTGTAAAATTTAGGAATAAAATATAGGTATCCCTATGTACGTACGTGGATGATGTTATGCAATAATAAAAAGAATAATTAAAAGTTGAATAATATTCATACTAAAACTAGCTCCGTATTATTTATAGTCGAAATAGGTTTCAGTGGCTACACTCGAAACAGTAGTAGATATTTCGACATCATGTCGAAATCCCATATCTCTACAATGCCATGCACAACTACCTCAATTGATAAACCTTGAAAACCGATAATTGAAAAATATCTTTGTATGCTGCAGATCATGCTAGTGATGGCATTAATTAGAATTACTACATATAATGTCCTAAATGAAGACAATGAAAAAAAAAGAATTATTAATTATTTATATATTACTAGCTGGCGGCCCCGGCTTTGCTCGGGTTTCAATGTGATTGGTAATTAAATCTTTCCATTACTGCAATTTAATATTGATGTGCAATTCAATTAATAAAACATAAACCATTCACATAAACCACAATAATTACTTACTAACTAATCATCCACTGTTCACTAACTTGCCATTTACTGTCATCGACTTGCAACCCTTACGCCATCTATCGATGACCTTTCGATAACCTATTGTTTTAACCTGTTCGTGTATAAGTTGACCCCGACGCGATCAATCTGACTTCGATACCTCTTAAGGTTTCCGAGTTTACCTAGGCCTAACAAACAGACAAACGATTTTATACACTACCTTGATCAGAAAGTTTCAGGAATAACCCCTAATAAGCCGTCTTCAGTAGATTGACCTGTGTCAGTGTTTTCGATTTATCAAAATATTTAAAATGGAATCAAGTTTGCAACAACGAGTTTGCATTAAATTTTGAGTTAAAACCGGATTCAATGGTCTGAAGACCTTGGAAATGTTGGAGACGTGTTTCGGTAAGGATATTCTATCGGAAACAAACGTCGAGGATGATAAACGTAGTGGCAGGTCATCGATATCAAAAACCAACGAAAACATTGATAAAACCTAAGAAATGTTAGCCGAAAACCGCAAATTGACCATCGGAGAGCTAGCAAAGACTTCCAACAATACTTATGGATCCGTTCAAAAGACCATAATTTCTTGCAAAAAAAAGGACTGCGTTGACATTGCCAGAGACATGATTTTTGAGGTTGAATCCGACCCTACGTTCACCAAACACATCATTCCTGGAAAGGAGTCTTGGGTTTATGAGTATGACATGCTATCCAGACATCAATTGATTGAATGGCCTAGAACAAATGAGCCAAGACCTAAAAAACCACGTCGTTTTCAGTCGAAAAAGAAGGCGATGGTCACGGTTTTTACTGATTACAATGTTGTTGTGCGTTATGAATTCTTGCCAGAACATCAGACAGTAAATAAAGAATATTATTTGGGCGTTATGAGACGTTTGCGTGAAGCAATTCGCCAAAAAAGACCGGATGTTTTAGGCAAACAACTGATGGTTTTTACGCACGATACGCACTGTCGCATAATGTCATTGTTATCCGTGATTTTTTGACCAAAAACAGAACGACTACCACGGAAAGGCTACTCAATTTGCCTGATTTGGCTCCCTGCGACTTCTTTCTGTTCAATGGACTCAAAAAACCGCTCTGGGGAACGCGAAATTTAAAATAACAACATACTAAACTCCTCGAATCCCAATAATGCATCTACGAGCATGAGACTCTTGCCTGTTTTTTTCAGCATCCAAAATCAAGATCATTCTATCTCTTGAAAAAAAATACATACTGTAAAATCTTGCCCGACTAACTCAATTTTCAAATTCAACTAAATTTATAACTCGCGTAAATTAAAAGGTATTGTATAGCATACATTTTTGTCGTCCATTTAAAAGTTTTCAATCCGATTTATTTCACGCACCATTTCCAATTAAATTATTCATCGTTTCAATGAAATACTTCTTTATAAGAAAATCTATTCCACAGGTCGTATTACAATTCTTATTCAAAATTCGGACACAAAAAATTTGACTTTTTTTCTCAAAATCGGAGAAAATTTTTTGTCCAAGCTCAAACCTATTTCGAATAGCAACTAATGAATAAGGCAAGCACGAAAAAAATTAATAAATTTACGAATATAAATATGTATTCCATCTAACAATTAAGCTTTTTGATGTTTATTGAAAAATTTACCGTAAGAGAAGAGCAACTCCAATATTTTAGGATTTTAACTATCCGCCTAGCTACACAACAACCCCCCTCTCAAAAGTTTCCTCGAAAAGTCGGAAAGTTTAATTCTATCGAAATTCGTTTGTTTACGCATTAATTACGAATTCACAGGAGTTTAAAAGATATGTGGAATTATTCAAATAAGTAAAATGGCTCATACGAGTACGTCTGATATGTAAATAGAATATTAAATTTTTCGTAACCGAGAACAGCACGAACGAAATACATTCACATAGGTAAAAGACCAAAAGTAAAGGAAAACAGTATTAAATATGCCTACACACTAATTTTAACTTGGGTAAACTCAACAATATAAAATTTAGCTATTGTATACTTGCAAACTAAAAGGAAATGTCGACATGCACCCGCACTGTTGCATATTGTTACGGAGCGGTGTTGTGGTAATTGCTGTTGAATATTAATGATGCTATGTAATGAATAATATCATTAAATTGATGCCAAAAGAAAGTTCATATTACAACTTTGCATTATCTTACGCAAATTTTATTAATTACCAAAACCAAAACTTTAAATGGCGTTAAAAATTTATAATGTGAAAAAATACCTAACCCTTTCAGACGAATTTGCCGTCTACCAACGATTAATTTTATTTGAAAAATAGTAACACATTATAATAACATTATATTTGTCTCAATTAAGCAAACTGTTATAATAGTCCTTCGGTACATTCCTAGACTGTATAATATCATAATAGTGCTATTGTCTTGTCGTTGCAAATGTCGTGATCATATAAACTGAAAATTTTGTTGGATAAGCTCTGATATGTTCGAATTTAGGTGAATAACATTCAATATTATTTATACTGGTACATTAAGGGAAAGAACGTCGAATGATGACAAACGAATCCTAAACCTCGGATGCAAATTGGAGAAATGTCGACGACACAAAACGACGGCGACGCAGTAAATGAGAATAGGACGAATTTTGCCTGATCATTCCGAACCAAAAACGAACAAACAAATCTTAGTCCTTTCGCTATTCAACGTTAATTCGCTTTATATCTGTTACCTTAGATTTACCGGATTTACATTTGTGTTTTTCCTCATAGTAGGTGATTTAATGTTTGATATTGTTATTCCAATTTTATGATTTATTTAATTGATTTTTCTGTTTGTTATCAGGATTCATTTATTCAATTATAGAAAATGAATATAGGCAGTCCCACCGAAATGTATCAAAGATGGAAAAATCCGATGTATCGGGGAAGGAATCTGCGACAATAGCATAGCACTCTCCAAGTTCTAACCGCTAGCCTTTAACAACAAAATTTTAATTTCCATTATTTAAATTAATTAATTGTTTCAGATTTAAGGCATGTTCAGGATTACCTGCCGATTACAGCAAGTTGGGAAATTATGTGAAGTTGGTAGTAGACTTTTTAGTTTTGCTACATAGTTTCAACCTGAGGCTATGTTCAAATAAAAATTCAACCTCTATGTAATGCGTAATTGTATAAGCATATTATTACATTGTAGTCATATAATTATACATTCATTAGGTGGAATGGGAATACTTGTAGTCCCGGCAGTGGTATTTTCACTTCAGCGGTCAAGTGCTCTACCACTGGGGTAACAGCGCACAGGTGCCATAGTCAGGCTTTATTTTTTCTTGACGGGAACTCTTTTTTACTCAATCAATATTTAAGCCGGGAAAGTCCTTTTAATGCACAAACGTAGGTTGTCTGATTGTAAAGATATGCAACGAAAAACTTACCCGAATATGGATTACGTTAAATGATTAATCAACACTCACCTGAAACAAAGAAAACTAATATTAATTATATTATATATCATTAGACTAAAGAATAAATAGTAATTTGCTAAGTATCTACTGCATAGTAATTATAATTTGGAGTAATTTAGGAAAAACAGTATTTAACAATTTAAATTGAAATGTCGAAGTTAAATTACAACCACTCGAAACGAAACTTTTATTTACATCTTCCAACATTATTAAATAATGAAGAAGACGATAAGGTACAACTTGAACTCAAACTAAAGTCTTCTTAACTCTCCAACAAATTCTATAACTTTCTGTCAATTAGACAAGGTAACAGCTAACAATATTCTCTGGAGAAATAACATAAATTCTAGATTTAGAAATAAAGTGGGAGATCGGTTTTTGTGGTCAGAAGTGCAATATCGAATTCTTGCCAGTTACACTCTTATGAAGAATTAATTACATACCAGGAAAGAAATTTTCAGAGCATTATTAGTGAGGTGGCAAAGTTTAGAATAAATTTAATAAAATATGTATGTATTTTAGGAGAATTTTCACAGAAAGTTCTAGAACATGTTCACCTTTTTTCACTCTTGACATATTTTGATTGTATGTATTTCTTACTTGAACTGCCATGTCATGGTCAATTTTTTTAAATTGCAACCTTTATTTTTGTTTATGGCAGTTTCCTTAGTACCAAACAGGTAGAATAACTTGTGACTCTTTGATAAAAAATGATCGATCTCGCAAATTTTCATTGTACTGTTTTCAAATCGAAGAAAATAAGGGTTGTAGTTTACAAAAATTGACGATGTCGTCAAAACAAAAAAAAAACAGTAGTAAAAATTATCAATGATGAAAAAGAGAAACATTTAAAAAAATTAGATTGATGTTACAGAATTTTCTATGAAAACTCTTCTAAAGTATTTTATCGAATTTGTTCGCAATATTATTAAATTACTGTATAATAAATAAACAATAAAAATAATTGAAATATGTAAATTATATACCAGAAATATTTCATTATCTAGATATCTAAATATGAAATTGTTTAAAACGTTTAATATTTTTATTTTCTGAAAATATTCAAAACAAAGAAAGGTGAAAAGTGCATATAATACTATAAATATGAAAAATAAATAAAATAATTGCAAAAACATTAATTTGTTACATGTCAGTTACATGCGCTCATGTAGGAAACTGGCAAATGAAGTTGATGAACAAAACTGTGTTATTTGATTACGTACAGGTTGAACCAGAATAATTTTACAAATCAGGCTAGAACTTTTGGAGATTAATAAATACTAAGTTTAAATTAATAATTAGTACTATTAAATTAAAACAACTATGCATCAGCAAAAATACCTTATGTCTTTTCAGTCTATTTGTTGAACATTAAATATTGATTTACAAATTTGAAAAATAAAATTTTGCTCACTTACACTTTATTCCTATTGTTACCACTTATTTACGCCATTAACTAAAAATACCAAAATAAATAATTTACATACAGTTTTATATTCCCGAGTGGTACATTAAAAGCATCTCGATCCTAAACAACTTTTAAACTAGTTTTAAGTAACCATGAGTTATGCACTTATTCAAGTTTTCCCATTAGGATCTTCACTGGTTAATGTCAAAGGAAATAGCAATTACTATAAAATCTAAAGTTACTAATTAATAATATATGTACATATTTATTTGTACCAACAGTTTGAACGTTTAATAGTAGTTTACTCAATGAGCCCGAAAAGGAACAACAGATTATTTAAGATCTGTACGAGGATTGCCGGATTTAGAAGCATTTACAATTTTCTTATTGAGTGTACCACGACCCTAACATGGATATTCCCACTTTTACAAATAAGGTACATTAATAATTTATTAGATAATGCAAAAATCAGACCACAATTCAATGTTCTAAAAAATTACACATTTGAGACACTTAATAAGCCCAACTGATGCATTTAGTAAATATATAATATATACAAATAAAATATATGAATTACCATTGAAATATAATTGAAAATGAAAATTAAAAATTAAATTTAATATCCATCTAAAAGAACTTGAAATTAAATTTATAAAACGTAATAGAACTGTATTGTACCACAAAAAGATTAGAAACAAAACAATCTCTCCTTTGTAGTTTTTCTTGGATAGATTTCCTGAATGTACTCAAAACGGAAATGTAACAATCAATAAATTTCCAGTTACAGGCGCACATTTTCGAATGATATGAATTACTTTATACATTGCAATTCCACCAAGTTTTTATTGCTTCACAATATAAGTTGCAAATCCTCAAAAACAAATTGCTTACTGTCATTACTATAAAAATCATAAAAACTTCCATCAAAAGTTTAATAGGTTTGAGGGAATTTTCATTAATCTCAATACACAAAATTATATGTTATTGACAATCGCTAAAATAGTTGATAAATTGAAGACTTTGTTTTCAAAATCAATCATAAATCTGAACAATCCCTCTTCATCAAATTATGGACATTCAATATGTATGCCAACAGATTATAAATGTTATCCCTTACACCCGAGGGTTAAAAATAATAATGTAATACAAATATAAGAATAATTGAATGATAAATGTTTTAAACAGACTAATCAAAAATAAAATAACAACTACCACGAAAAATCTTCGATAGATACAAAACGAATTTTCTCGTTTAAATATATACTGAAAATAAAAAATAAAATTCAACAGAATTACCAAGAAAATTCATATTTACAGAATTTCATTTTATAATGCTTATTGGAATACACCGTAAGCATCCTGTTTATATTGCAAATATACTATATTTACAATTTAAATTTTTTTTAACATTTAAGAATATAACAAAATATATTTCTTCGCATTTATTTAATTTTCATATTTTCTCGTAGATCATCTGATGGCAGCATAGAATAGACAGAGAAATGTTTTGAATTTTAAAATAGACACAATAAAAGATTAATATGGAGTGGTGGAACACATTTTAAATTCAATAAAATAAAAATAAAAATATTCTTTTAATAATAATTATTGCCAACTAGTTTCGGAACAACTAAATCACATTCTCAAGGCAAATCGTCAATTATATAAAACTTCTTGCCTTTAAAAAAACACATAACATTTAAAAAATTTTTTTAACATTTTAACAAATTAAATTAAATATCGGCAACTAAATGCCATAAAATTAACAACCAAGGACAATAAAAGATATTACAAATGGAACAATGAACAAGTTCATAAATACAATGAATTTTTGTTGATTGAAATTTCATTGTGAAAAATAGAGATATGGTTAATATGTAGGTTCAGTACATAAATCACAAATCAATTAATTGATTATTATTCATCAACGAGTACATAAATATTATAATGTATGCTTTGTAAATACTACATATTTTAATCATTTATTTTATTTTATATATTTATACAGAGTAAAACAAAACTTGAAAAAATAACTAAACATAAAAAAAACAATTTTTAATTGTGAAGCCAAAATAATTACTCGAGGTCTGTTTAGCAGATAATGTAATTATTAAAGAGGTAAGATAAAAATTGTTTTCCACAACGCAAATAGCAAATTAAAATTAACTTTTAAGTAGATATAATAAGTGAGCAATATAAAATTTATTTACCTTGAAAACAAAATATCTTCTGCAAAATATATTTAACGCAAAAATTATAAAAAAATTTACGATCTTGTCTGTCTTAAACCAACATTTATGTAGGTTTTGTATTCAAACCTAAAGTAATCCTGTCAGCACAGAAGGTTATTAAAATTTTGAATGTGTATCTAGGTAAAATTTAATCATCTTTTATTTGATGAATTATGTAATATCTTTTTTTTTAAATAATGATCTTTAGTGTTGTTTATATATCTTATATAATAAAATATGTAACTAATTCAGACAACAATATACAACCCAGATTTATAAAAAATATTAAATGTTTCAGTAGTTACTTCCCATAAATTCCGAGTAAATAAATAAATAAAAAAATACATTTGTTTATATTTATTTTGCTTATAGTCTAGCTTATCATTGCAATATCAGACAAAACATTAACACAGACAAAATCCAAATTGGTAAACTGTCACACTAAACTGTCTGCAAGGGCTTCTACAGAATCTACCACAGTGTAAGATTCTGTTGGAAACCTCAGCTTTTAACACTGATTATATGTAATAGGACCTAAAGTTTAATGAAGAATCCGAACCGCTACTAATAATTGAGAGCAAGTGCAAATTAAAGTCACGACCATTATGCTTAAACTTATTTCTCAGAAATCCGTGAAAAAAATCATAAAACTTCCTGCAAGGAGCTCTGAATATCTCTTCAATCAATTCCTACGATATTGTTAAAAACAGAAATTTTCTAACTGGTTTTAATGTTTGTGAAATAATGAGGAACTACCGAAGATTTGAAAACCGAATGTCACAAGTAAGTCCTACTTCTCAGTATACTAAGCTTATTTTTAAAGCTCAAAGCACACTTACCTACATATTGTGGTAAAAGGCAGATCTTCGATTGCCAATAGTGTAACTAAAATAAAATACCTTCTCTAATAATTTATTATTGGTCTAATAGCAGCTGGTTCTAAATCATAGTGTTATGATAAGACATAAAGTAATTTCGCAGTAAAGTTTGAAAATTGCACAAAGTCGGCATAAATTGATACAAATAAAACCAACTTTTAAGTAAACAAATCACGTACGTCGAAAGTTCAAGCTCACAATTATGTAATAATTTTGACAATGTTGAGCTAATGGCTTTATTTGGTGTAATCAATTCTGTTACACATTTAAAATTATTGCTTTAGAGTGCACAATTTAGTTAGATTTTTGATTGTGCGTTTGATATTTGAGTAATTCGATTAAAAACTCAACAACTTGAAAATATCATTGTTAGTTAAGAAGGAAAATTGATAGAAATATACTTGTCTATAAAGTGAACCATAAAGATCAATGAACGTAGGAATGTCAAAGTCGACAGGAAACACTATAAAAACACTTTCTCATTGATTACTTCCAATCGTTTCGGCAATTTATCGCGTCCTGCAAAATGTAGCGTAAAAGAAGTAAAAAAAACAGTCAATGCAAATTAGTTAACGCCTGATAAGGATTAAATTGGGTTACTTCATAATTTGTTTGTGGTTTCTGGGCTTCCGCATTATAATAGGAAACGATTGAACCAAGAGGTGGGAGTTTGCGACTATCGATTGCGGCTATGTGTTGTTACAATGAATAATGCACAAACTTGCGGTAAAGACATGACAACTAAGTCACCACCATCAGGTAGGTTGAAAACCCCACGTGAGACGCTACTGTTCGACGATCAATATTCGTCCGTACCTACTCGTAACCGTGCCCAAAAAATGAAAGAGCACGAAATGTAAACGCGCATAATTCTCCAATTTCCACAAGTAATCCTTAAGGCTTTTTGGTTAATTTTATCGCAAAACAGTGAAAAATGCTGATACACCTACGACGAAATAAATATTCTTTTGATGGAATCCTGCATAAGTATTGTGCGAAGTCTTCAATCAATCAACATTTTACATTAGCAACTGAAAAGTTGAAAGGAAAAGATAATGGATTTCATTTCAATGGAAACAGTAATATAAATTACAGTTATGAAAACTAAAAAGAAAGCAAATCTTTTTTACAGCAATACATAAAACGAAAGTTGATGCATGGCTCATTTTGTAATAAAACTTTAATGTATGTGTAACAATGAAAAAATAGAAACCCCAACATAGCATACCCGTATTTGACATAAAATCAATTTTTTCATAAAAGCTAACAACTAACGATCAAGCAATTATTAATATAATTGAACCTTTCAAATTTTCAGTTTGTTTATTTAGAAGACAATTTTATTGTGACATTAATGTTTAAAGGCATATCATCCATAATAATTTATACGTCTTCTACCCCTAAGTCAAATATTATATAGTCCAATAGAAGGAAACCAATAAAATAAAACTCGCAAATCTACAAGTAGCAAAAATCGCAACAGCTTTCTTTCTCCACATAAAATTAATATCACCAACGTTTCGTTTTTTAATTTATTGCTAATTGTGTGCACCATAACCTAACATTGCTTCAAATTTAGGTATAACTTGACAACTTCTGAATGATTCGTTGATAGAACCTAGCTAGAATTTAACTATTTCACTGTGGTTTTCCAATATAATATGAAAATTAAATAATCTACAAAAAACTGAACACAAATAGCATTCATATTGCTACCAATAGTAATTTTTATTGCTGTTCATCAATAACTCATTTATTTAGATCTAATTGTGAAATAAATGTTAAAAAATTACTTATTTCCAGTATAAATCCTAAATGTATTTTGAACACGAAAACATCAACCAATTAGCTTTTAATAAAGAATGTACTGACTTAAAAATAGAGATTAAATTACTGGTGAGACCGTAAGTTTCATATACACAAAACCTTTACAAAAATAAAAATCCTTTGTATTTGGAAAACATTCTAAACATTTGATGAGACAGCACACGGCTATCCCATTTGCACTGTGTACAATTATTTTTTATATTAATTGCGTGTGTTCAAAAGAATTAAATTAAAAGAATATGTGCGCAAAATGCACATGCAAAATAAAATACAAATAAATTCAATACCTAGTTCAGTATAATCAAATCATGGAATATCAGGGACAGTTTAAAAAGAAACTTTTCGGGGGGTAACAGTCCTCAAGTTACCAACTGTCGGTGTCTATTTTGTTCTGTTCTTCTTTGTTCAGTATCCCAATTACCATTTTTTTAGCTTCTACGCCTTTGGCTTTTTGCGAATTCATAGGTAGAATTTACCAACTTTGCCTAATTTCCCCAAACGTTGGGGGGGAAGCTCCTCCCTATGAGGCCGTGTCTGTAGAATAGAATTTTATTAGAATAAATAATAGAAATTTAAGTTTACAAGGTTTTGGCCAAAGTATCGGCATAATTGCGCCCCTTACACTCCAAACACCGAGTAAGTTTTTTTTAAGTTTTTATGCACTCTTTGAAGCATTGACACATGAATTTTGGCTATGTGGGCTCGAATATTGTTTTTGATGGCTTCCAGAGTCCTGAGACGATTGTGGTAAACCAAAGATTTTAGATATCTCCACAGGAAAAATCACAAGAGACCAAATCAGGTGAACACGCTGACCGGTTAAAATCACCTGTTAGAGAGATGAGGCGCCCGGGGCTCCTTCTCAACGATCGGACGGGCGTTGGAAAAATAGGTTTTCACACAAAAAACACCTTGTTCAACTGACCAGTCCATTATGGTGACTGACAATGCGTGAAACATAAACTTTCCTTCCTCATCTTTCAACCACCCCATTTTCAACCGTCTAGGATCGTTAGAAAGGAAGCAATGCTCTTTTCAAATCCATGCATCTACCGTGGGCCACCATGTATATAGGCAATTTTTGTTACAGCTGTGGTCGTTAATAGCAACCTAATCGTTTTTTCAAGCAATCTTTTAACTCTCCTTCTATGAAATTAATATTTTTCTTTCTTTGATTAGGCATCCAGTTCAATATTTTTTGGGTCATCGGTCGTCTCTCATTCTAAGCACTTTTGCCTCTTGGTATCCATTATATTGGATAGTGTAACAGAAACATGATATGTGGAAGGATGAAATAGTAAGTGATTTAAAGCCAATTCTCATCAGAATAACAGATGCGATTAATTAATCTTTTCTAGATATTCATTTCCTTCTCCATATTCAGTAGCGTAGCATCACGAAGGCTCGGGAGGAGGGGGCACTATCACCCTAGACGACTTTTGGCGCAACTAATCGCTTGTAGCGCCCATTTGGAACAAAATTTATATTAGAAGGCTGCTCCTCTCGCCCGTCTTTAAGACACACGCAAAAATAAAATTCCAGTACGCATCAACTATTGGAAAGCATCTATAAGAACGCATTTTCATTAAATGTAATTTTTACTGTTTTTTTGTGTGTTAAAACTGAGTGTTAATATTAATCTTGAAACGTATAATATGTATATGGTCGACGTACTTCTGCAAAGTTTGCAGTTTTTGTACTAAAACTGTTTGAAGAAATAAGGCTTTAGGATTTTGCATAATAGGAAGTCGAAGAAAACTACCTCGAACTCATTTAGATAATGATGTTGTTGAGAAAGATTTCTAGTGTTATTAGCAATTGCTATTCGTTATAATTCAAAACCATTATAGCCAGATATTTTTACGTAACCATAAATCAATAATATTCACTAATTACAGATAAATTCGCTCAACAGTTAATTTGTTTTATTTAAAATTAATTGCAAATTAAAATCTTAATAGTAATTTATAAATTCATCTTAATGAATATTTTAAAATTTATAACAATTTAATTTTATGGCTTTCGTTTTATTACAAACTGCTAAGAAATTTATAATTTTAGAAATAAATTTATTCAGAATTTAATTCTCTATAAGAATAAGAAACTTAGTAATACGAACTACAAACTTTTGTAGTGAGAAGCGGATACTTATACATTGAAAAAACTGAAACGACGTATTTCAAATTAAAGTATAAAAATAAAATTAAAAATCTAAAAGAATAATACGTATATCTCATAACTATTTAAATAATTATTCATGTAATATAGTGTACATATCTGTTTTACAGGAAATTAATATTTTAAAATATTCCATCTCCTGTCTAGGTTGTGCGTTCATAGTATTTTCATATACTTGGGGACCTACTGTTTAATGTAAACTCAGAATTACAGGAAGCCTAATTTACTTCTTCCCAAATATTATTTATTGGCAAAAATATTGGCCAACCCAATTTAAAATTTGGCAGAAAAGCCCTCCACAGAAGATTTGTCTGTAAGATGAAAGGCTGAAAGATCATCCTAACGCTACCATAAAACAAATGCTAGAAGAAGGAATTTATAGGACTGAGTGGCCTAACTACATATTAACAAAATAACAGATATCACTAAATGGAGAACGCTGATAGACGATTCCTGTGAATAACTTAAAATCAGATGTTATTATTATCAGCTCATAATACAGAACTTGAATTTATATTTTGTTCTGCTTGTTGATATGCACCACACCTACGAGTTACAATAAAAAAATGTATGTTATTATATTATGTAAATTTTGAGGTAAGTTAATAATTGGTTAATTTAATTATTTCCGTTTTATTTTTCAATTAAGAAGTAGGAATGCTTTCTATAGGTTCGTTCTATTATTAATAGGCAAACCCGTATTCATTGTTTTCAATATGCATAATTTTTAATCTATTGTAAAAAAAATTTATGTTTTCAGTTCAGAATATTTGAGCTTTAAAATAGCTGTTACCATTGGCTTAACGTTTTGGGAGCTTTCCATGAAAATTTTTTTTTTGGTTTTGTTTCTTTCTGTTTTTTTAAATTTAAAAATAACAATCTGATTTTTTCAAATTATTGATTTTTGTCCTGCTAAGTTATCACTTATTGCGAGGTATCTTTTGTAGTATTCGTCCTTGTATAACCAATAAAGAGAGTCAATTAGTTTTCGGAAAAAGTGATTCCGGTTTGACGTTTGAAGAAAGATAGTTTCTTCCGGTGCGAGTAGATTAACCGGCATCGTATTTCTTTTTGACGTTTTATTGCATTATTCTGTATACTTGAGAAGAAATTAAATAAAGTAAATTTCACATTGCTATTGATCGATGAAAGACATTTTTAAGAGCAAGTTTATCAATTATTTTCATGCTATTTGCTGTAACAAAAGAATGCAGGAGGTATATTATCATTCTTACAAATTCTTTATATTTGATCGGGATGCTATTATAATCTAATTTATTGCTATTTTAAAATAACAAATATTATTCGAAATTTCAATTGACACAAATACGTCAGGTACACAATATGACGGAAAGCTCTCATTTATAAAAACGAATTAATCAATATATTCTTTTCCAAGCAAATGAAAATAATAGTTAGGTTAATCTTAATAGTTATAACGAATATTTATAATAATATAGGTATCACGAAAGATTGATTGATATGCATTAATTATGGTAAGGGTGAGAGGTAATTAACCATAACAATAGTGCGTAGTTAAATTAAATATTTTAAAATTGATTGTTCTAAACAATTTAATTATTGACTTTATTCGTAATCCCATCCTGACAATAACAAACCAGGTGTATAGCTCCTGAAAACTTTGTATGATGATCGTATGATACTGATATCGAGGAAGAGGTCGCCGCCATTTTGGCGCCGTGTGTAATCGATTGCCCCCACCTGTCCAGGTATATTTACGGCTAGGTAGTGTAAATAAAAGTTGTACTAATTCCATTTAAGTTACGAAACGCATTATCGACTTCAGCAAAGCTCTATAATAAATGATCTATTTTAATTTAATTTTAATATTATGTTTTTATAAAAACGCAATTCCAAATTTAGCTTTAAAAACACTTAGTCATTCGATATTCAACAATGCATGAAATTATAATTTACCAGCCAACTTAAAAGGGAGGATATAATTGTTTCGCTTTATACGTGACTTAAACGTTCATCAACTGTTGAGTAACCAGACGGTTTAACAATATGAATCTTACTTTCATAATAACTTAATAGCTTTAAACAATCATTGAATTAGGGATTGAATATCTCTAATAATTTGTGTATATTTGAATCATTTGGTCAATTGGTGAAAAAAGTCGAACGCAAAATTAATATAAAGGAAATGTACCTACATATAAAATACTCTCGATTTAAATATTTGAATTAGCTGATTGTAATATTTACGAAATCACACAATTTCAAAACATTTGTTGCAAATTTTATTGGGCATGTAATAGACCAACGACAACCTAAATGTCGAAATTTTTAATATAACTCTCAAAAACTTTAATTTTGTAAATGGTTATGTTTTTGCTACGTCAATGACTATTACATAAATAACTTAGGTACTAGTCGATTGCATTAAGTAATTGAAATCTGTCAAAACGATATTTGAAATCAAAGAAACATATTTTCCAAGCACGTAAGAAATTTTACTATGTCTTATGTATCCATAAAGTTGAAGTTTTTAATTCAGAAAGTGTAATTTTTTATCAACGCAACGTCTTGAATTTTTGAAGACTGAGAAAAAGACTACTGCCCTTTGTAACGAATTTTGTCCTAAAATAATTGGTTACATCACTAATTTTTTTTCTGCTATTTAAATATGCATTTCCTTAGTTAAAAATATTTTTGAAAAACCGATTACTATTTTACTGTAATGCAATATTTTTTCCAATAAAATAAGCTTTCTTTACACAATACGGTTATATGAAAACATTTTTTAATTGTAAAATTTACATATTTCCATTAGAAAAAAAAAACAGATCGTTTGGCTGACCATTACCGGTGCAATAACCCTATACATCAGAATAATTATTTATTTAAGTATGTTGTGTACAATAAAACAAGTAAAGTAATTAAACATTGTTATTGTTATTTGTTAATCGACAAATACCAAAACAACAATTTGTGATTTTACAAAAAAATTTATATCTTTTGTGATTTATCGTGTTGGTATTACTCGTAACAGTATAAAGACATTTTCATGAGTAAAAACATTTATCGATTAGTAATATCATTCCAATAATTCTAGATTAAAGATAGCATTTATATTTATATTTTTTAGTATGTCTATGTATTGGTTTGACATTAAGAAAGTGAAAAAATATAAGAAACTACTACCAATTTAGAAAAAGTTATAATCTCTGAAAGCATTCGTTGCTTTTTAGTTTTAAAGCCAGCGGGCGGATACCAAGTTTATCAATTTGTTAATTGTTAATCGTAATGATCATAGTTATCGAAAAAATTTGAATTAATAAAAAATATTTCACGATATTTATTATTATTAATAAAAGTTCCAAATCATATAAGGTGACTGTACCGTTAATGGTCACTGCACCAATAATGGCCACCTTAAATTATTTCTATTTTATAAAAGACTGCAGTCGTATGAAATTTGCTGTGTACTGGCTAAAAATATTGATAAAAACCTCAAGGTCATGTGTCCATGATAAGTTCAAATATACTACAAATATTATGTTAATTATAGGTATAATTATTTAAATATTTTTAATTGGAAGATATAGATATTCCCGTCTCGGTTGTCAAATACTGGTGTATTAACCCTACATTACCTAATAAATGGCACATAAAAGGTAACTGAACTGAGTAATAAAAAATAAATTAGTCATAAAATATTACACAGAAATTTTTTTTATTGTGTTAAATTATTTAATTAGTAATTTTAATTTAATATTGAACAATTATTTTGGTACGACTATAATGCGCAATCAAATGTATTATCAGATAATTAACTAATTGAATCGGTATTAAATACTTCACCTGGGGTGAATTTAAATTACTTAGCAGGTTATTCTTTCAATTCTACACGACTAATCCTTTCATTAAGTATTCATCAATTAGTTTACGTATCCGAGATAAAAAAAAATCAAAATTTATTTTAAAGTAGTAATAGTAGATGGTTCCTTATAAATTATAATGTATTATGCTGTATCTAATATTCATCAAATATCTTTACACAAATTGAATGTCAAATACAATATAGTTTCACTGTTAACAATTTATAAGCTTTATACTTTCCGACATGAATAATAATCTGAAATTAACAATGTAGTACCTATGTAATTCTAAAATGATCCGAAAGTTTTCGCCATAATGTAAAACTTCCATATGTAGCGGAGATTCTTGTTGATGTTTTACTTAAATTAACTTAAGGGAACTAATTTTTGTTTTAATAATTATAAAATTACAAACGATTTTAATAATAATAATAAAGTTTCCTCTCCCCCTTTCAATATAAATATGATATATTTAGAAAGAATTAAATATGTATCGTGTTGAATTTCATTTTGCAATAAATTTTAATTAAAAATATTTTTTATATTTATTATAATAAAAATAACATCTTTGAATAATTTATTGTTTCTTGTTAAATGAAGTTTTGTTTAATATGTTCTTTTATTGGTGCACCACCTTGTTCGGTGTGCCAAAGATCTAGTTCCGACACTGTCTGCGAAGTAGTGTATACATAGATATGCTTCTAACATCGCATGGATCTCAGAAAGCATCAATAGTCAACGCTATTGATGCAACAACGTATTTATAATATTCGAAAATACAAAAAATACTAGGCAAAAATAAAGGCATTTGAAGTGGCGATGTATTTATTAAATAAATAATTTATTACAGTAGAGCATCGATAATCCGGACGTCAGAAGTCCGGACCGTCGATAATCCGGATTCAATTTCGGTGGAAAATTTTTTTTTTACATAGTATGCATAAAACTTTTATTAAAATACTACTACATTATAAGTTCATATTAATTAATAGTTTTATTTATCTGCTCAAATTATTTAACCCTTAAGTAAATTATTAACGGTTTTAGCAAGCTTTCTTTTTGTTATGAACTCAAACGACAATTTTTTGATTTTTTTTGAAAATCCGGACATTTTGGTAATCCGGATAAGGTCCGGTCACAATTGATCCGGATTATCGACGCTCTACTGTTTTATATTCAATTATAATTTTTTAATATGAGTTAATAAAATATATATATCTTTGATATATAGATAGTTATATTTATTTAAAACAATATTATAAATTTAAGGAAGATATCGATTACTATAATATTGTATACTGTAGATGGAAATAATTATCCAGTTTAGGTTACAGTAGGTGCATAGAATAATTTTGAAAGTATTCTTTTATTAAAGTGAAATTAAACGTAACATGCGATATACTCATTAATTTTAATAATTTGTTAAAATCTTGATTAACTATATTGTTAGTTTCGCCAGCATTAAATTAACTAAAACTTGACTGGCGCTGTGATGAAATAAATTCTAATTTTCATCAGCATTACCAACACACACTTCTATATCCGTAATACATAATGCACCCGAGTTGCATAGTGACAAAACGTAAACAAGCACAAACAAATAAGTTCAAATCCCAGAGCTATTTGTAGCGCATGCGCAATGAATACGGTCGTTAAAACACAAAAACAGTTTTTCTAGAAATAGCTAATATACGATTGATACTTACTGATATCTATAATTACGTATATATATGTATATCAGATTCTTCAAAATATATTTATTCCAATTTCAATTATCATCGAGTTTAATGCACGGTTAATGACTTTGGGTATCGTGTCGAAAATCAAACGTTTCCTAAGTGTATGTTAAATTCCTTAATTACTATGCAACAAAACTTCTAAAATAAATTCAACAAAATTTATTAACTTCGCCTAAAAAATGGGACTGAAATTGTCATTATCAACATACAATATTATAACAAGTTACTATTATGAATTATGACATAGAATCATGAATGTCCGTAGAGTATGTGTTGCCTTAATTGCAGAATACCGAATCAAAAAGTTTTTGCTACCTAAGTGTCCAAACTACTTCTTTTATTGCAGTATAATTACATTTCTTTAGAAATGGTTTTAAAAATAAATAAGAAAACCTTTTATAGTATACTTGAAAATCCACTGAGAGTTACACATTTTATATTCAATTAAATACAGAAAGTAACCTTTTGTAAAAATTTCCTTCTTATACATAGCTTAGTACATTTAATTATAAATTAACAGCATTCTTTTATTAGTTGGGACTGAATAGTACCGATTTTGTTAAATTTTTAATTTTTTTAGATTATCCGATTCGGATTTCTACTTTAGCCTGAATTAACTCTCATTATCTCAATTATTGATGCTATAATAGCGAAAATATAAAAAGTTGATATTCCAAGCATACAGCATTATAATTAAAATTATTAACGTCTTAAAAACTTTTTAGTTGTTGGATTTCTTGTAAAGAACAATATATTCGCTCGAAGTACTACAATCACAAAACGCTCATAAGCATAAGGCAAAGCAAATTCACGGTCGGAAGCTTCAGAACCGCCCTTTGCAGAGGGCTAAATTAAACACACAATATCACAACAAAACCAAACCTACCCCCGCTGCAATCTGTTTATTCCATTACCTTATTACTTAGCCAAAAGAACAAAGTTAACAAATTGTTGTCATAATTTTTGAATTATTAATATTTCACAAATAATCCACATTACATTATAAAAGAATGCAATTTCGAAAAAGTACAAATATATTTCAATATATTGAACAGTATAGATTTATTAATAAAAAAATAAATAGCGTTGATTATTTTATTTTAATGCCATAAAACAGTAAAGCAAGAAATTAATTCAGAAAAGGATCGTTAATTTTTATGCAAATAAAATCTTAGGCGTGTTAAATTGTTTAATGGTAAGGTCGATAAAACACAAGTTTATAAAGTGAAACATATCTTCAAAAATGTATCTCATTTTAATTTTAAAATAATAAAGTTTTAATAACTTGGTTTCTAAAATACAAAATAAATATTCCAAAATACCATTCTGAATTCATCTTCTGTTTCGGTTAATTTTAAATAAATTTCAGTTACTTCAACACAAGTTTTCGGATAAATTAATTTCTAAATTTATTAATATAGGTACTATTATTAATCCAATAAATATCCATCTCGAACATAGGTATAATTATTGTTCTAAAACCACTCTCCATTGCGTTGTTTAGACTGAATTTGTAAAATTTTGCACTAAATATCAAATATCTGAAATTCTAATAAGCCGAATGGAATATCATTTTAAAATGAATATAGACTGAAATATATTATACATTTATACCTATGTATAGCCATTAAATTTTGTTTAAATTACAGAGAGATGGCCAAGAAAACAGGTAAAGTAATGACACTTTCCCTTGGTAATTTAGCCAAGTGACTTTTAAAATAAAGGTTTAGCATTTTTTTAATAAGTTACTTTAGCGTTACCGTTTTTTCTTCTGTCTCTAGCGATTCGTCATATTTTCCTACAACTGACATGTCTTATTCAACTGTCTGTCAGGTTTCCATACACTGTGGAATATTTCGTTTGTTTTCATCAACTTTACTTTTAGAATTGCATTAATTTTCATTTTAGTATTAATAGTTTTGAGTTGTAAATAAATATTTTCTAATATTCTTTCTATAATAGCTAATTAACATTTTCTACACAGAGAAGTATCTTGGCTACCGTCACGGTGAATGGAGGTCTCTCCATCTGAATTATATGGATTGTGGGGCAAATACAATAATTCTCAAACCTTAGAAACCCCAGTGTTCGAAAAATAATTGAATTCAACTTTATAATCACAAATCTTCGACAACGAATATGAAATCGGCGACTCCAAAAACTCAAATAAAAAATCTTGAATTTTTCCACTGGTGTTATAGGGTTCCTTTTTTATATAAAACTTTTATCCGTATAATATTATAATAATTTTAAACGGTAAACCACTTTTAACAAAATTATTTAAGTTCATATTACGAAAATATTGTAATTATAAACTTAAATGCTGAAAGATATACACTTTACTTTAAATTAATTATTTATACATTATTAAAACATAACCTGCAAATTCATATTTCATCCAATTATAAGGGTCACTTGTTGGCCTCATAACTTCCTGCTTTCCTGAACAATCAATAAAATCTGAATAACTTAAATTTTAATAAACCGTTTATTTACACAATCGAAATTTAACAGTTAATAATGCAGATTTAGTAAAATTCAATTGAAATAAATGGTAGATAATAAATATATTCAATTTGTAAGTGATGCATATTTATATTTATACTGTAATTAACATATTAATAATGTACTTCATAATTACTACCTTTGCTTGTCTAATCGTTTTCGGCAAAGCTACCTGAAAAATTGGCATTAGTTAGAAATAAAAATGCTTTTTTATTAATTAATTTTCAGTTTAGTGAAATATTTCATTTTTTTCTGTAAAGTAAGAACAGAGTTTTGAAGCATGTATGGTAAAAATTGCAACACCAGCAGATGCAACACAAAACACACAGTTTGGGAAATAAAATAGTAATAACAAAATTTAATGTTAAACTATTGGAATTGCGGCCGAGGAATCACCCAGGTGAATTTAAGAAGCATCAGGAATATCCTGACTTTACGTTTGGTTAATGAAGCTCATATTCAAAGGTGCATCGGTTAGAGTTAGACATTTAACTTACCGGTAAGATTATTCAAATAGTGTTTTATTTTAAAAATATTGCTAAAACTCATTTTTACTAATAAGACACTCGAGAAAAACATTGTTCCAAAAAGAAACAACTAGTAAATGTAATGTAAAACTACTTAAAAAGTAATTTCTCAAACAATTAGACGGTAATTTCAGTACATTTGGAAAATTGGAAATGTTATAACAAAAAACTTAACTTAAAAAATATTTGAAGTTCGATTCAGTCACAAAAGTTGTAAATAAAACTTCTAATACGTAAGTTACAGTTAAATTTCTAATGAATTTTAAAATTAAGAAAATTATTCAGAAAAATGATAAATAATGCTTTAAAATTGAAAATGAAATCAAACGAGAAAGAAAAACAAGCACCAGAAATGATGTTATGATAAAACGATCCGCTATAATTAATCCGTGTTCGACGTCTACTGTAATTAAACAGGATTTAAATTTACAAATCAGCACAAGAACAGTTAGTTGACGTTTGCAAGAAAATAATTGATTAAAAAAGAGCCCTCGTAAATTACCTTTATATTGAAAAAACAACATTTGGAAGTCAGATAAATTTTGCTAAAAAAACATCAAGATGGATTTGCCGCGAAAACACCAAAAATTTTATGTTCTGTTTCTTGCGTTCTAAGGATCTGAACTTCAAATATTTTGAAAAGACGAATATTTTGATGTTTTCAATAATTCCACTGAAATCAGTTTGGATTTTTCTACTGTAGAAAGAAGATGCCTAAGAAGTCTTTAACTTCCTTTGGACTTTTGCAGTAAATAACTTTTTGAAGGGAAACATTGAAGAACTTATTTGGACTTATACAAAATTTTCAATGTGTAAAATGATTAATAATATATTTGAAACATGCATAAATTTGGTTCTTTCACCTAACTGAATCGAACAGATAATGCAAATGGAATAATGCATTATAATAATGATTAGTATTGCATAGGTTGGCAATTTCAATGCATATTATACGTTGCAAAATCTATTTATGTTATACAATAATACAGAGTGTTCAAAAAAAATGGTAACTACCAAATTGGAAGAGTACGTAAAACTCAACAAAACAAACAATAATTTTTTGAACCCAGAAACAGAATAAAATACTGTCAATATTTTAACGCTTCAAAGCTAATTAATACTATGACAATATTGCAGCTGCTGTATTAACAAATTTAACGTTGTAAAATCAAAAAGAAATTAATTTGTTTTAACAACGTATACTAATACTTTTTTGTTGGTTTTGATGAGCTGTATCCACTCCTCAAATTTGGTATAATTTTTTTCAACACGCTGTGTTACTCAAATACGTACATATTATTTATAGGCATAAAGCACTAAAGTAGAATTAATTTTCATCGCCAACGAATACTGCAATATATTATAATATCATAATCATGTTGTGTTAATAATATTCATGAAAGATTAACCTGTCACTATATATCTATTAACTTTTACATAATTACTTTATTCTTATTTTCTAACCTTCTCATCACTGGCAAGTCCTCTGTTGATTTAAGACTTTCGTCTGTTCAAATTATAGTCCAGTCTTTCTAGTCAAAATACTAGAGAAATACGAATTAGACATATATATGTATAAACGCCTAAAGTTTAGACTACACTTTCTTCACATTTGACTCTGAACAGAATTATTTAGGTTATCATGGTATTTCTAATCAAGGAAAGTCATACTATTAATATGGTTCATTTAAAACAACCTAATTTAAACTTGCGAATTCAATTTTTTTGTGGTCCCTTGAGCTACCAATTAAATAAGTAGAGCGATACTATTCCTTTTCAGGAATTCCAGACGTTGGACTTTTATCAACACTGATGTGAGTGTATTCAGCAAACTGTATTTGTCGATAGACATTTGCATTTATCGTTTGGTTGGGTTCTAATAATTCTAGGAAATTGATAATGACAAATAATATCCGTGATCCGTAATACGTAAATTATGTATTGACCTAATATAAGTTTGTCCTTAAAATATACTCTTCGAATTTATTTCAACTCAATTATTCTGTTACATCGAAAACTTATATGTAGCTGAAATCCAAAAATTATAGAATAATCAAATTCAATACTTCAACAAAACGTAATTTTGAAAGTAACATGTCTACTTTTGGCCACCAGTATGACCGGAGTCAACTTTCGGCACTCGGCTTCTGCAGGAGCCAAATTATTATATTTTTATTTAATTACCGTAATTTTAAAAACTGTATATAATAATATTATTAAGTAAATAAAAAGTGGTTGTCTCTAAAATTGGATATAAAATTATAAACAATGATAATTATCAATTATCCAAAATCTCGCTCCCCACACTTCTTTGTTTAGATTTCTAAAAATAATTTAGAATCGCACAAATTTTCATGTTTAGAAATCAAAACTGTAGAAGTTTCCCTTCCTAGAAGAGAAGTAAAAGAGGAAACTATCCCTCTTTTCATAAATAAAAATATATACTACTAATTGCAAAATAAACTGTAAATACCACTGTAAAAAAATTTTGTCCAAAATAATTATAAATTGATTTTATAATTCAAATGAAAAATAAAGTTAAACCAATATAAGATTTTCTGGACTTTCTCTACAAATCAGTAATAAGTAATGATACAAAAATCCACATGCAAACAAAGAACACGTGTACATACCAACTCATTTTGCTCAGGTTGAATAATTTTCGTTAGTTAACAAGAGAAATAATTGACGAAATCCGTCAGCATTTAACACAACCTAGTTAAAATAACAAATTCTCAGTTAATTCGTCGTTAGAGAAACCTTTATAAAACTAGGAATTTAATTTAAATCAATTTGTCATTCTCTTTTGATTGGGTTGCTTGTAAACTGCTTAAAAACGACCACAAGACCTAGTTTTTACCTCTGGCTATAAATTAACCCCAAATAAGAGATTTAGAATTGAGCGCCATGTAAAATAAAGAAAACGAGTAGGTTAATTTAAAAATTCTTAGATTCTCTTGTTAAAACACATTTAAAATAAAATTCGATATAGTGCAAATATATTAGTTTTGATATTACAATAGATTAATTTTTAATAGATACAATGAAATCTCATTACAATATCAGCACAAACTAGTAAATGGCATACGCTTAATTATTTAAGCGTTATGGTTGACACTATTTTCTGATATTTCGTTATCCCATAGTTCTCTACAGAGACAGTTGATTGGCAGATACCCGAATCCACCATTAACTCCTGTTATATAATAGATGCGCCCGGAAAACTGTTAGATGTAAATGTCACTGACAATATGCTCCACTTCCGGTCGCAAACAGGTTAATTGGAAATGGATTATTTATTACCGGACGTCTAACTTTTGTAATTCCACAATACTTTAAATCACTCTTGTGGGAAAATAAATTTCAATACAAGTATTGGAGGTAAACATAACATAGCTAATAATGAAATTATTTTCTCGAAAATCTCAAATTTTGATA
Source organism: Cantharis lateralis (assembly GCA_963170105.1). Lineage (NCBI taxonomy): Eukaryota > Metazoa > Arthropoda > Insecta > Coleoptera > Cantharidae > Cantharis > Cantharis lateralis. The sequence continues at coordinate 24,779,853 of OY720629.1, forward strand.
TTTACAGTGTAGTAAATGTAGTTTTACAACAATGCTAGTGGATGTAGTAGTTATTATAAGTAAAAATTAAAATTCAAAAATGATAGACATACAAGAAATGCTTTGAAGTAAATACAATGTCAAAGGCGATGTCACACATATCAAGTAAAGCAACTCCTAATATTTACTGTTTGTGACATTGTATATTTTTTTTTAAAATACAAAAAGAAAATGCATTTACAATAAATTTACAAAGTTATATTTTTGCAAAAAATATTTTTTATTTTACTCTAGGTTAATTATGTGGAAACTTAAAGAAAAAAAACTTGATACCAACTTAGCGTCCCATATACTGGGAGTAGAGGGGTGTTTATCGTAAATCACAGAAAATAAATTTTGGACAAAAATCAAACCATCAATGCTTTAAAGAATTTAATATATTATATAGCTTGTAAATATTTTTGAATCCATTTTAAAAAAAAATTCGTTTGATTGGGTACTGAATATCAATAGAAAATACAAATAGCAAGATTATACAAACATAACTAACTAATGGGAAGCAAATAACGATAGAAATTTATTTTAACGGTAAACTGTTTCATATATATAAATCGCACCACTGTAATTTTTATATTTTACAGCAATATATAACCGCCCACCAAGAAAGGAGCATTAGCGGCTATATATTATTATTTTTTAATTTTTACAGAATTTCAAAAATTGAAATGAGAAATTAGAATTTCATATTTAATTTAGGTTAGTTAATTTATTTTGATGTTTGCTTTTTGACTATTTGTAAATATATTATTATTAAACCTATTATTTAAATTATTATATTACGGAATATAATAGGTTATTTAATTTCTAAATATATTTTTTTATACATAAAACAAATCAATATGAAAGAAAATTAATTTTTATAATATTATATTATGGTGAAAAATTTAAAAGTGTGAATTAAATGCGTCAAATAAGGTGCTAAATAAATATCGCTTTGTAATAATGTTTACAGTAACACTGTTGTTTGACAGGTTGAACAAAATTTGGATTCATTTTATATCATATTTTTTTCATTCAATATTTTGATTTTCTAATAATTTATTGTCGAATGGAAAGTACTTTTAAAACAACGGTGTCCAAAAAAATAAATCAATGACAAATAACAAAACAAGTAACCACAAGCGTGGTTTATGGTTTAAATCCATTCAATAATGATGAACGCGACAAGGCTTCTCTTAGTGTTGAAAATGTTAAGCCCAACTATATACAAAAGAAACCGCAAGAGAGCTCTATTTCGAAACTTTTTTATTACCTTTTCGCTATATCTTTCAAGTAAAATGCCTTTATAATTTATTTGTTTCAAAATAACTTCAAACATATCAAAATACAATAATACATTTTAAGGTTATCCAAAAAATCATTTTGGTAATACATTTCTGGAAACTTATTTATCGCACATATAAATCGACTTTAGTCTTGCTTATTAAGAAAAATTGTCAGGGGATGGCGATACATTTTCTTGTCACATTTAATACTATATCTAAGTAAGTTTAATTTAACTAATATTTAAGGTTAGGTATAATTTAAAAAAATAAAAGAACCAGCAACAAGTGTGCTGTCTGAAGTTAAAAAAAAGTAAGAAGCTCAAATCATAGTTGCATCTACACAGAAGACTATTTTTAGCTCCCTGAATTGGTATTGATTTTCTACACAACATAAAATTAGCGCAAACATTTTTTAGTTTCTGAAATATCAAATAAAAACTTACTTAGATAAAGTATTAAATGTGACAAGAAAATATATCGCCTTCCCATGACAATTATTCTTAATAACCCAGACTAAAGTCGATTTATATAAGTTTTCTGAAAACTAAAATATCATTCTTGATGTAATATCATATACAGATATAACGTTAAAACGTAAAATTATGAATTAAATAATTTAAAATTGAGAAAATGTTATAAATTTTAAATTAATGCTAACTTAACTGTTTAAAATTCATATTGGGGTAAAATTCTCGAGCAAAACTTTAGTACATACATTATTTAAAAAATTTATGTTTTCATCACACCCCTATTCTACACAATCATAATTTTAAGATTTTTAATCCATATGGTTAGGGCAATACGTGGGTACTTCAAAGTTACAAAAGAGCTTTTAAGTTTCTATAATGGAAAGATGCATGGTAGTATAGCTGCAAGGCGAAAGAAGGAATGTCAGAAAAACAACGTAGTCTAAACCTAGAGATTGAGACGTCGCCGTCGCTTTCACAACCGCACATCGAGTATGCGATTTAGAAAATATATTATTATAACATAATATAAAAGCATAGAACATTTATTTTACTTAACAAGAAAAGATCATTTTAATGTTTTTAAACTACGTATATTTCTGAAACAATAAAGGAAATTGTTATTGTTTAATAATTATTATGTAACTACGTCCTTTAATTTAAAATAAAAAAGTATATTTGATGCGACACCAGTTTACTATGAGAAGTTTAAAATATACCTACTGAAATTTTTTTTAATTTATTGGATTTTCAAGAAAAACCTAAAGGTGAAGCTTATTGGAAGTAGCAATCTCGAGAATGTCCCTCTAGGTATCTTTCTATGTATATATCAGAACAAGAGAAAGATATATACAGTATTTTACGTAAAATAATATTTAACGTTATTTTAACGTTGTTTATATGTTACTTTTATTCCACTTCCTTATACGACATCCATTAATTGCTCTTATCGTTCAAATTAATCACGCGACTACACAGGCGATCCAGTAAAAAGTAGGAATATTTAAATGTATATTTCAGTACAAAACCGAAGTGCGTCATCATGAAAATAGCTGTCGATAATAAATAATTCAATGATCGAAAAATAGTAAGATATATGACAAACGAAATTGACAAACACCTCAAACATTAGCTATAAAGTTACAAAACATAATAAAATTAGTGTTACTGATTAATGGATTTTATGAAAATCGATATAAAATTGAAAAAACTGGTACAAAAAGTCGTCCATTAAAAATAGCTTAACGTGTTTATATGAAATTGTTATATTTTGTTCTGAATAATAAATGTTATTAATTCGTTTAGTGTGATTTCAACGAAAATAGGAATTTTCCATAAATCGAAATGTATAAATTTTTGTTGAGTCTAACTTTTCCCTTAATAAAATAATATTGTAAAGTATAATTATCAGAAAATACATAGGTATACTGCTTAAATATTTTTGTTGGTTTTCTAAAATAGTTGCTAGGTATGTTAAAAATTTAAATTTTTGTACGGTTTTTCCAGAATTAACAAAAGTAATATTTATGCCTAAAAGAAAATTTTTTTAATGGAATGGTGTAAATAAAACTTTATTTTTATAATCTAATGCTTTGTTGTACTCTAATTAATTATATTTTAATTTATGTAAAGTTTACCGTTATGTATGCAAGAAGCTTGAAAATATAATATGGAGCCATTTAAGTAAGATAGATTATTTCTTATTACAAAGTAATAAAAAATAACCTCTGCAGATTAATGAATGTAATACATTTATTTATACAAAAAATGCTAAGTTGTTTAAGCGTTTAGACAACATTTGGAAATGTTTTGTATTCTTCGGCAAACATTAATAATCGTTATTGTCATAAATTTTCATATAATACGTTAATGTAAACAGCAGTCGGAATAACACTGCCAAATTGCAAATTCATTTTTCTGGAATAATACAAAATGCATATTTACTTCCATATGATTATTGGCAATTCTCAGCAGATGTAAGAAATTAATCGAGATACTGACTTCTCCTCTTTCGATTTATTCGATTAACGTCTAGGGTCATTCTCTTTGTGTTCGTTCAACAAGCGGATTTGAATTCTGCATTCTGTTGAATTTTCATCAACATTCAAAAAAACGGTGTCTAAATGGCTTTGGAATTTATTTTGCAATAATTCAACAGATTAAGTAGCCAACTTATAGACTTTACTCTTAATTTCTACCGACACAATTTAAGCATTGAACTTGAACAATTTTTCCTAAAATTTTCATTTAAAATCAAAATTGCTACATACTTTCCGAATATCCCTATATTATAAAGTACCTACCTAATAAAATTATCAAGCTTCATTTCCGTTTCATCAATAATGTGTAATCGATGTTTTAAGTGTTTTAAACTGAATGAATTCGAAACATTAAAGGCATTATTGACAAAATACTTAACAACAAAATATAATGTAATGGAAATTTCAATTAATTAAAAATATTGATTTAGTTGTAAGTAAAAATTTTATGAATTTGAGAAATCAAATAAACACTTTTCTTAATTTTGCGTTTAATTCGTTGGTTGTTCACGCTATTTCTATTAAACGTATTTCCGTTTCAGACATTATTGCATCAAAATTAAGTTCCTTTAATTATTTCGCCAATCTTTAAACAGTTTTTTGTAATGGTCAATAAAATGGTATAGGCTTGTACACGAAAGGTTTCGTGTTTTTAAAATCATTAAAAGTGTAAATTAAACTAATCCAGCGCATAAAATTACTGCAATTAAACTACGATATTAACTATTAACAATATAAAACGATTACAAAAACTCATCATTTCACTGAAAATAGATTTCTAAATTCAATTAAAATCTATACGTACATAACTGTTTTTAAACTGAGTATTCAAAATGTCTTCCTGATTAATGATTCATGCTTCAAAACGTCGAGCTATTGATTGTATTATCCGTTGAAAAATTATAGCCCTATTGCGTATTTGGTTTAGTGTATTTTTAAAACGTTTCCGTACTTAAGAATCACCTAAAAAATAATTTAATCCTAATTTAAACAATTTTTAAAATTCAATACACGTGAGACGTAATGGTTCAAGAATAATTACTTTTATTATTAACACTTCAAAAGAAATAAAAGATTCCTAATAAATTACTAAACTTGGGGATTCTACAAGGATTTCAAGGATGATTGGCATTGCAACAATACTTTTTTGAGTTGGGTAAAATATTTTAGTTGAGAAGCAAATAAAAATACCTAAAAATTATTGGCCAAAATCGGCTATTATTTTAACCTGTTGCGCTAATTTTAATTATCACACGGAATAAGTGCAGTTATTCCTGGGGGATAGCTGGGTCTTGAAATATACGAATTTAGATATTGTTTGGAATTCTTAATATAAAAATAATTAAGTATTAAAACGCAACGAGAACTTCTTTTAAACGAACTAAATAAATGTTTAAATGGAACGAATAAAAGTATATCTACTACTGGTAATAAAAAATAAAAAAAAATAGAATACTTTTCCATAGCTCAACAATAGTTAGACTGTTATAATATTCATAATAGTATATCGTAATTACAGGTTTGCGTGGAGAATATTTGATGATAGGAAATAGACCATAAATTATGTAAAAACCAATAAAAGTATTGATCTACAGGAACATATCATAAAGAAAAACTTACAAGTGATTGGTTGATAATTTAGGTCATTCATTTGCGTGTTTGAAATACATGAGAACTTCTACAGGGGTTACTATTTCTTAAAATAAGCAGCAGGTAATGATATATAACTTGTATTATAGTTTCAGAATATCAGAAATTGCTCTTTAATTATGAAAATACAAATTATTATAAATATACTATACAAAATTTGTTCAATAAGAATACCTACCACCTACGTAAGAAAATTACATAAAAACATAGCTAGAAATCAATTATATATTATTATCTTTCTACAACGTAATTACAAACTTTGAATACAAGTTTAATAAGAAACTTATTTTCAATTTTTAATTTTCCTTTTCAAAATGTAGCGTTTATTAAATGAGCCAATTAAAATAGTATTGTAATAATCTGTTGGTATAGAAAACCTATATAATTGGTCGAGTAAAGTATTCATAGTGAAGTTCGAAGTATTAACATTTAAGTAGACCAATTTACTAATGAGTGCTTAGGAGACTTTGACTAATACAATATGAATTATCAATAAAAAATAATCTTTTCGAAATTTAGTTTGTTTAAACCCACTAAATTGTTAAAAAGTATCGGCCCTAGAATAAACTCTGGGAAACCCCCACATTTAACTGAAACTTTTGCAACAAAAACATTCGTGGCTTTGAATACATCATTTTATCAGCGACCAGCCAAAAAAAATTTCCCCGGGATAATATCAAGATCAATAAAATCAAAAACATTTCCGCAATATAGCCATAGACCATAAATACAGCATATATACATAGCCCTAGCAATTAAATCTTACGTTTAAAAAAATTTGCCGCACTCAATATTCTTTACAACAATAAAAAAAATGAAAATATTTATCGCTCACAATGTACTAGTTACCTACCGTTAGTGGCAATACAAACAATCCTACAAAAAGGCAAACTAAATTACTAAGTTATTACAAACGGGAAATGCATTATACATATTAAAATAATTGAAGTTAGCATAATATAAGTTGTCAAACAATTTAGAAGTTTAGTTCAGATATTTCATTTCAAAAAGTAAACAATAAACAAAACGTAAAAAAATTTATAAAATTATTATAATATTCTTGTCTACTTAAAAATATGTACTGTAGTATTTACAGAGTACGGAACGTTCTACTATGATATTCCACAAAGATTAATTTCTTTTGTTCATGTTGTTCTGTGCAAAACACTGAAATGTCTTCTAGGTGTCACCAACGTTTAGAAACGAGATCGTGACAGTAAAAAATTTCGGTTTATGCACGACGCGACGGTTTAGTGGCAAATTATTAACAAATAAAAAATATAAGTATTGAAGAGATACAATGAAACTTGATAGGTGCACAGCTCAATTATTTGTCATACTTTTTACACGATGGTAAAAAGAACTTAACCAAAATGAAAAAATGTTCAAAAATAACAGTAACCGTACGCCATTAACTGAGGATTTAGTAACTCGACTTACTATTGTGACAACTACATATTATTGTAAGCTAGAATTTTCCAGATAGTGCGGCTTGGTCATGACCTCGCAATTTTTATGATGAGATATTACGATATGATATAGACGATTTAACATAATAGTATGGATTTCTTAGTCAATAAAAGTATATATGAATTATGCACATGACTTCTGAACCTAGAATCCAACTTCGTTTAGTTACTAATTCTTCTATGCAGCCATAATTGTTCAAAATGTAGATTTGCAGGTGTCATTCTGACAATTAAAAGATATTAATCACAATTTTCAATACTAATAATTTTATATTTAAAATGTAATGTCTGCTGTGGGAACGTTGCATCTGATCGCCCTTCCCACCCCAGCCGCCACTGGTATACCTACTAATCTTCTCATATCTCTTATAATTACCTAGTTTCTCCACTAGAACATTCAAATTTACCGGTGATATAAACAATATCATTTAAATCAAAATATATTATTTCTGAGAAATTTTCTAGTGGAATAGTAATTAATCAATGCTAGATACTCATAATGAAAAAACTTTTAAATCCTGTACAACGGTGAAGAATATTGTAACAGGGAAAACCCAATATTGGATAATCTATAAAAGTGTTCACAAGTCTATACAGGAATTCTAAATCCTTAACTTTTCTCCCTACTGACAGCAATTGTATATCTAGGCGCCCACCACACAGATGGTCATCCAGGGTGAAATACCTCTCCGATTTCGATCCTACCTATAGAACACATTACATTATTTTTCCAATCAAGTTGTAGTAAACTTTAAAATATTTCATTAACTTAGCGATAAAATTATTTATTAAAAAAAAATTTTGATCACTTTTTAAATTATTCTGACTCTTAAATTACTCTAAATTGGGTATTTAGTATCTACTAACTTGAATAAATAAATACCTTACAAATTGGAGTTAATTGATCGCTTACTTGAAAAAATAATTAAGTAAATTTTAAGTTCGTAGTTCTAGTACTTCATTACCTATCATTTTCGAGACAATTAACAAGGTAAAATTGGCGTTTTTTAATGATTATGTTTACATAAAACAATGAAAGTATATTAAAATTTCGTAATTATTTGTAATTTACAGTTTTATGTAATAATTGTTGGCAGTAACCATTTATTATATTGTTATTTTATCTTTGTAAAATTACCATGTTTGTTTCTTTTGACAATTTAAACAAGTAGGTTCTTTTCCAGAACATCCACATTTAGAAACGAATAAAATAAAATTGACTTCTCAAAAGTTACTGTAAAGTTTATTCTCAAATAAACTTTGGTTATCTCATTGAAATTCGAAATTTTATTCAAACGTAACATAATAGTTAATTTGAGCAAACATTATTACGGAGGAAATCGATTTTCATTAGGATTTATGAAAATAAATAATAGAAAACCTCGACGTAGTATTTTAGAAATTTTATTGCCTTAAAAAGGTCGTTGGACAACATTTTTGACGAGTGTTAGTTGTTTAGACTTAATTCAAAAATTGTTCGCATATGTATCCCAAGAGCGGAAATTCAATTCCAATTAAATACACAAAGTGAATTTTAACAAAAGGATGCACGTTGAGAGATATCGTTTTACATTTGAATGAAACTTGTAGGGAATCCGGTTGAAGGGATTATTGACTAACGCTGTCGTGTCAATTGCATTCCCTCATTTATTTATACGTTGTTTTACGTAAACCAAATTTGCATAAAACTAAAAATTAAATTATCAAATTTTTACGATTTTCAATCTACGAACAAATCGATTCATTTTAGTTTAAGCATATTATTTAATTATACGCCAGTCTTATTTTATTAAGTAATTATCGACTACGCCGATTGCAGAGAAGAGGACCGACGATGGTGCTTTGTGATCTGGTATGGGGAATCTCTGTATGAAGGATATTTGACCTTTTAGAGTTCAAGTTTGTAAGTTTATAGTAAATTTTCTTGGCGTCATCCAACCGTTATATCACGCCCGCTATATGACGGTAGCGCTTTTTAAAGCAATATATGTGATGTGCGACAGTCTCAGTACCAGATGGTATGCTCTTTCACGGTGATTAGATGTGATTAAATTGATTTTTATCTAATATTGTGGTATAATTTCGTTATTCAAACTGTGCAGTTGTCTTGAGTCAGTTCAGAATTATGCACCATTGCAGGTGGATCTTGAATTATAGTGCAGAATAAATAATGTGTTCTATAATATCTTGTATCAAAAGCATAAGATGTTTTGCCAGAAATATTCATAATCAACCACTTGAGAAATGATTGATTATTTTTTGATAGGTGGCATGATTAAACTGAGGATTAAATTTAATTAAACGATTAAACATAATTTAAGATTACCCTAACCAAACGTTAAAGCGTTTCTAACAGTTTATTTTAAATTGGATTTAGTTGATTACAGCCGAATTTTACTTAAAAACAGATCCCTACCCTTCTAAACTGAATATCGTAATGTGTGAAGTGAACTATTGAATGTCTTTAATGAAAATATTAAAATCAGAAACATAATTTTTATTGGCTTCCATCAATCAAGTTACTACTTATTTCTACCCTAAAGTATAAAAATCTTGTAATATTATCGTTCTTTGCATCAAATTTCAAGAATTTATTGAAAACACGCGTATGAGTCACGTTATTGGTTGAAATTTCTAATACACTATCAGTTCACGTATCCCTTAACTTAAACAAGTTAATTATGATATGACCCTAACGAACACTTTCATACAAGATGAACTCCGAACTTATCAAAAGTATAACTTTCCAAGTAAAACCACGTAAAAGAAACTAGCTTAGGTTCACCAAAACAATCGATTTTAATTAATTAAAATTTAGAAATGCAGGACTAGAAATAAATATTATTGGAAAAAAGTAATTACTTCATGCATTATCGAAAAAAAGAAATTACTGTGTAATGGGTGCGAAGACAATATAAATGTTTCAAAATTAATGTGTACTATTTGGTCTGTTGCACAATTGCTTAATTAGATCTCCTTTCTTAATCGAGAAGCTTATGTTCTAGAAGAATGGGGCACCATTTCATTGGAAGTTTCATTCGAGTGCATTTATTACATAATACTCGATTATGATTGTCTATGATATCAGGTTATCGTAAGTTAAAGAGGAAAACTTTATACCGCTGTGACAGCTAACTACCAACAGCATTCAGTTTACTTCGAACTTTGCTGAACGATTTCCTTACAAACTTATTTATAATTTCTTAATCACTTTATTGTACCAACTGGTACTAACATTGTCTGAACCTACAAAGATAAATCAAAAAGAAAAAAGCGAGGGGTATTTTAATGAGTCAAATGTCAATTTGAAAAATATTTTTTTAATGGATCTTATATTTGATTTTATATTTCCGAATGCTAATGGGATTACTTATGAAATTCTCCAGTTTACAGAGTCTAAACCGCCTACGTAAAATGAAACTGCATAAGAATTCTAAAGAACCAAAATATTTTATTAAATTCACAGAATCACATTAAAGAATCAAATATTTCAATTTTGTCTGTGTTATACGAGATATGTAAATCCAAAACATGAATATCCTTGTGCGACACCAAATACGAAGATAAAATGAACCTACAGATATATGGTATAATAGAACACCACAACTTGGATTGTGTTGAACAGTTTTTTATTATTATCATGCAGCAAATTTAAACTTAATTGAATATATCTGAAACTGGAGTTTTTAAAATTGATGTTTACACGAAAGTTATAATGAAATCTTAAATATTCTCAAAACGTAAGGAAACTAACGGCGTAAAAGTGGAAAAAATATTTACTACCGTATATTTAGATAGGCAGAGCTGGTAAAATTGCCGAGAAAATAAATTGAGAAACAATAACTTGAACTGATGACATAGTTAAACGACACTAAAAAAATAATGCCTATATTTACTGGGATAAAACCAAAAGGTTAAACCAAAATTACAAAATTAAATTCACATTGTGGCTTTTAAAAAAACTTTAAAATGATTAGTTTTTAATTTACTTTTAATTTGTCCCAGAAACTGGTATTAGTGGTAATCGTTATTAATGGGTATTTCAATAGAACATAATTTGGTAAAACGGATATCATAATGTGATCTCCGATCTATGTAAATTCAATGAAGTTGTAAGATTTCCTCAACTTTCGTGTAATAAATTAATCATAAGAAAATTATATCAAACGAATATTACAGGATTATTTTTTCGACTGTGGATAAAATTTTCAATACTTTTACGAAAATTTAATTTCCTAGGAAATTTGCAAAGAAATTAAATTTTTAATAATATGTAACAAAAATAAATTTTAATTTTAACGTAATTTTTTTTTAGAAAAAATTTTTCTAGTGCAGATTTTGAAATTAATTCCATAGAACCAGTATACATTCCGGCTAAACTAATTATATTTTATTAACAAATTTTACCTAAAATATGTAGATTCTATAATAATATTATTTGAAATTCTCGATATCACATTTATTTTTATCCTTACGGACACCTATCGAACACCCTTAAGCTATCAACTAAGCTGTTTACATACACAACTCTTCATCACAAACAATGGGGTTACGGTAAGGCAGTACTTGCAGACAAAAAAAAAATATTTGAGAAGGCATTCGACAATAATTAAGTTTTTGTCAATTTTGTTATACAAAGTGCTTCGTAGCTATAAGACATAGTTGGATTACGGTTTGCAGAGCTAAACCTATATAATATACCAATTCAACAATCTTGAATCCTTAAAATTGCAACTCAATAATTATTCCCTCGAATGTATTACAACACTCGCTAGATACCGCTTTAATTCTCTTACACTTTTTATATATTAATTACCAACTTATGTATGTATATACAGGGTTACAGCTAAGTACTCAAGTATCCACGATGAATTTTCTCGGATTTGTTTGTCTCGTGGTTTAGTTCGTCGTAAAACTACAGGTTTTACAGGTCCAGTATTTTATATTAAACGTAAAAGCACCTCACGATAGACAATAACTGTCAGAAAAGACAAAATCCTATTAATAATCAATTGATTTACATTAAAGTTCAACAGCTAGCAATTTATTTTTATATAGTGCAGTACTACCAATGAAGCATGTAAGAAGACCAGTCATATAAAATATAGAAATGTCTACCTACTCGAGTTTTTCATACTTTTTCATATTTACTTACATATGTAAGCAAACTTAAATTTTAAAAGCTTTTGAGCATCGATTTCAAATGCTTCGAACAAAGCTTTTTATTGTTTACCAGGAAGTTCTTTTCGCGTTTACCTGTTTCGAATAAATGTGGCTCATCATCTAAGACTAATAACAACCCAGTTTCTTTAAACGTCAAAAACACTTAACATAATTAATAAACTTATAGCAATTTATTGTTATTTGCGGGTTTTATTCGGAGCAAATATGACTTTTGCAGCCAGCCTGAAATTATCAAACTTCCTTGGCTCCCTACATAGATACGTCATGAAAAGTTCTAATCTTGTTCCTTATAAAACAATATACTATTGTTTGATAGCTTCGCTGCTAAACGAATGTAAATTAATGGTAATATTTTAAAACATAACCAACGGCAATTTAAAATAACGCACAATAGTAATTTATTATGAAAAAAATAAATAAATAATGACTGCTAGTTTTGTTTCTCTCAAAGTAAGAATCGTACAAGTTTGAAAAACGTGAAAAATTTATTATTATTGTATTGTAACTTCTCTAAAATATTTTATGAGTTTGATAACTCAAAAAAGTTTGTTTATGGAAAAGACAAAAAACACTACATTTATTTATCTTCCTTATACAATTCTCTTGACTCTTTACCAGAAATAATTCGGGACATTCGTTGGATCGAATATGGTACTCGAAACAGAATGATCAAAATGAATAAGAAAAATTTTATGCATATTATTCAAAATAAGAACATTTTAATACAGGAAATTTAAGTAGATATTGTTTTTGTGTTTCGAACATTTTAATTAAATTGCGATTGTAAAAACATTTTTATGTCCAATTTACAAAGTTTACTAAAAGGTATAATATTTTAGTTACCTAAGCACATTTAAAAATAAAATTTATTTGAAACAAAGCCGCGCATTTGAATAAACTCATCTTTTAATTCTGTTTAATTAAAACTTTCAATACTTTAAGTCATAAATATACAATTGAATAAACATTTCCCAAAATTTCCGAACAAACACTTTGATCAAAACGTTCGCGGATCTGTGAAATCGAAGTATGGTTGTCTCTCGTGGGATTCGTAAAATTGAAACGAAAAAGAACGTCGATCTTGGAAGTCAATCAAACTGAAAATAGACGATCTAAGATATCAACCGTAAATGCTTTAGGTAGAATGTTTAGAAAACCAAAAAATGCAAAAAAATATTTACGCACGTTCGATCATTTTTAAAGTAAGCGTGTGAGGAATAAAATTTTAGTATGTGGGTAGGTAACATTCGTAGCTGCTAGGGAAAATAATATTACGACTGCACAGAAAATACTAATTAAAATTACTGAAAAACGAAATTAAAAAATAACAAACTCATCTTAGAAATTAAATTATGTTATAAAAATAGTAAGTACCTACAACGAAGTAGGTTTCCTAAATGGAAAAGTATGGAAAAACTGAAAAATCGTATTTAGTAAAATTATAAATACATAATGTATTAATATTTTTTATGTATTTCTTCGTACGAAATATATTTTTAAATTCAGGAAAATACATCGATTCATCTATAAAAAATTAAAATTTTATGGCAGAATTTATCCTTGACGTGTTAGTCAGAATTACTAAGATCAAGCATAAAAATATGTTAATTTCAAAATAAATCCAATTTATATAAACCAGTCATCGCCATTCATATAAACCTGATCCCCATCCTAATATTACAGCATCCTTCGTGCATCCCTATGCTAATGCTATGTGTAAAAATTTATCTGATGGGTCGAAAATATTACAATATCTTATTTTATAGAGCAACTTTTACTAAAAATTGCTATCAGCAAAATTTTAACAAAGCAATTTTGTGTTAATTGTTATATTTTTGTAACAATAAAATACCGAAATTATCAAGAGAATATGAACCATTAGTTAATTAAATTCACTCGTTTCAAAATCGGCTCTGGATAAACAATCAAAATAACAAAGTTATTGTAAAATCTAAATTAAAAATTAAATTGAAATATTCTAAAAAGCTTTGTATATTTCTCGTTTCTTAATTAAAATCTAAGAATGTTGAGATTTAAAAAAAAAATTCTATTTGAACTTAATATTTTTCTAATTTATTATCCACACTACGTAATTTAAAAAATTAATTTTTGATAACTTACTTTTCATACACAATGGAATATTATTTGTATAATTAATGTACTTACAAACATTGAATGCAACTTCTGAATTTGACCAAGACCTTACAAACAAAGATCTTTTTTTTATGGACATCAAATTGTAATCTTACCTGAAAAAAAAAGAAAAAATGTTAATACACATCTTGAAATAACAACTTTTAAATAAATAATGTAAAGCCTTTCAAAAAAATAAAAACGTAATTTTTCACCTCAATAAGCTACCATAAAACTTGGGCAATTTGTAACTTTTTTTAAAATTTGTCCAACCTATATTTTGCATTAAATATGTACCGGGAACATAAAGTTGCTAAATTAAAACTCCACGAGCACAACGTAGGGGAAACATTCCATCGGTTTAAGGGTGCAGACTTGTGCTATTAGTACAACTAAAACATGCTCAAGTTAGCTTTATTAGCTACTGAATTAGGTAGCTAGTAGAATCGCTTGGGTTATGCGACATTTACAAATATATTTGAAAGTTAACTTGCAATAAACCGACTGTAAATTCCTAGAAATTAATTAGTTTTTTTCCTACCTTATTAGTGCTATAAAATTTCAAAACAAAGGCGAACTCAATCAAATCTCGATACGCAAAACGCAATATTTCAAAAATAAAATATCCGAGCAAAACTAACATCATCTTTCTTTCAATTTTATGATTGCTGCCCTGCTTACTTACACACATATAAGTTAAAGCCCTTTGAAAAAAATAAGATAACCTACATGAAATAAACATCTTTAATAACCAGAAAACCTCGTGAACTACCAAAATACAGTCATGACTCTTCCATATATGATGGCGGTAATACCGTACACAAGGGGCATATAAAACACCAATGTAATGCTACTCAACCCTAATATTTATAGCATCTCGAAATATATAACAGACAATACGTGTTGTAACTGAAACATGCACTAATAAACAAAAATCGAAAAATGGCATGTAAAAATAAAATTTTATTAAATAATTTAATAAATCCTTAATTAAGTTTTAATATTTAATCGGGAATACGCAATCAAGTAATACCGCAGTATTGTTCTAAAACAAATCGATATTATCTTCCTCATGCGAGACACTTTTTAATAATAACAAAAAATAATTAAAAGTTGAAAGCAAAAGTAGTAATTAATTAACCCAAATATTTTCAGTTATCTATTTCGCACGCATGACCCAGTAAACTTATCGAACTTTTACATAAAAAAAAGCTTAAGATTAGCCAGACTTGTGTAAAAAAAATTTAATCCAGAGATGTCACTGTTTATCAAAAGGCCGAGTCAAAAAATTCAATTAAATCGAAAACTTTCAAATTTCCTACGATAAACACCACCAAGACACCGCTATGGTCAAATAAGACTAGTCTGTTTAGGTAGATGAAAATTTTGGTTTAAATTGTAATTAATAAAAAATTGTATTACACAAATATGTGCTATTTGCAATTGTAAAGCTAATATTAAGTCAGATTTGAATATTTAACATTTTCCACTTGTGGCTTATACTATTAACATTGTTATTCCTTTAACTGTTATGTAACACTGATAAAATGGGCTGCCAGTTAAACGCTTTTCAAATGCACACACCCATAAAATTTTAATCACGAAATAGGTATTAATACTTTTAAACGAGCATTAATTAGGCTAAACACTTCCACACGAGCATTGCATGATAATAATGTAAGTTGAAATTTTTGCAAAATGTGACAAATTTGAAAAAATTATGTAGATATATAAAAAAATATGATAATAGTAACATTATTGACGTAACGTCACGAATTCCGCACCCTAATATTGTCGCCCCTATTGGCGCACCCAAAGCATAAAGTTGTTTCATGGAGCGTTAGCATGCACACCTAATGTGTTTTACAACTAATGCGCTTCACTTTCATCATGAAACACTCTAACATTGCAACTTTAATATTCCGAAAAGCAAGTAACTTTTGATGCATCAAAACAAACATTAATTTGCGATCAGTAATTTAACTAAAAATATCTTAACCGACCCGAAATTACTGCAATTTAACAACTTATTTCTCTTCCAATTAAATTAACATTCTAAAAACTGTCACTTGAAGTTCGCTCTTATTCTAGTTCCATCATTTTGCTAACCTAAAATAACATTAAGTAATTTATGAACTTACAAACTTTATAATATAGGAAGTATACACAGTGTAACCGCCGCGCCGCCATAATTCGAACCCGTAACAATTCAACTAGCGTTTGTATTACACGATTTTCATTTTGTAATTTTCAAAGCAAGATTATCAGAAGCAAATTTCAGCAATGCCGGTTTTGTCTGTACTCGAATACACTCGTGCAAGTTTTAAACTTTCCAGGTGGTATAAAAATTACCAAACTGTTTTTTTGACCGATGTTTACCTTTTTACAACGCTTTCTTAATAAATGATTGGTACACGCAAACTTTTCTGTTTTTCTGTCTTAGTGCTTGTTCACAATGAACGTAAGACATACGAAATTCATAAAACATAAGAAATGTAAACGAAAATTAAAGCGTAATATAGTGTGGAATAATGTTAAAATCTAAAGCCGCATGACGTGGAATGGTTTTTAGCAAATATTATAATTAGTCCAGAATTGTTTATTTCTCGATTAAGCATTAGATTTATTTGGTTATTTCTTACGTATAAGTTACGTATAGTAATAAGAACTAACTGATAAGTTACAAAAAACTATTAAAACCACAAGGGTGAATACGATTTTGTCAGATTTACTCTGTCAACAAAGTTGAACAACTACATTTGGATCCCTTAGATCTCCTAAAATAAAATATCACATATTGACGTTTTAACTTAAAAAATGTTTCGGTCTGTACAGTAACGGAAAAGCCACTACAATAAATCAAACTATAAGTTAAAATTTAATATATTCAAAAAGTTTATTATTCAAACAATTGAAAGTACATTAATATAAAATTAAAATACGATGGAACATTGACAAAACTCAACTAAATCGTAATTTTTAAATAAAAAGGCCATCGTTTAAAATTAAAAACAGCTTTAAATAATAAATTGTATAAATTTAATTTTCAATATCTGAGTAAGCAAGTAATTGCCCGTGTTTCATTACACATCAATATTGTATCAGAGGTGAGGAAAACTACTTATATAATATAATATTAAATAATTAAATCCCATAAAAAAAATACAGCTCCACGTAAATGGTGTAGAAACATTTTTTAGGCAATAAATTATATTATCTAGCCACCCCCGACCCCCATTCCATAGCGAGGAAATGTTCTGGTTGCACCATTGAAGGTATTTACACATTCTGATATTCAGTGGCGGTTGGTACGGAGAGAACGACGAGGAGCCACCTCTCCATGTTATAAGTTTTTCTTTTGAATACAATTTCAGGACTGAAAAGTGTTCGATACTACACCTACGAGCAAACTACGAGCCGTCACTGGCCATGAATTTCAATTATGTCGCCAAATCACTACTAAGTACCTTCTGTCAGAATACACTTAAATGAATTGTATTTTGAATAAATTTTCATTGTTGGAAGAAAAAAATTTATAATTGAAGTAAAATTTATTCCAATTTAATAAATCGAGTACTCTCGACATTATGGAATACTGGAATCCGAAAATATTTATATACAATACAGCCAAACTGAACCAAAACCTCGCTAAGCGGTGCTCGGAATACTCTTACCTCCCCTTTGGTCGGCTCTGATTTTAATTTTCTAACCAGCTAGTACCTATAGAATTCCTAATTTTCCCGTTTGGGCCGGAAATTCGCTATGAAGTCTCAAGAAGTGATACCTAACATGTTTAAAATCTCCGGTTTAACTGTCCTAACTGGTTTGATCGCGTGATATTACCTTTACACATAATATAAGTTACTAATAAAATAATATTTAATATCCTCTGTAACATAATTTCAATATCAAATTTTGTTGGACGTTTATTACAAGATTCAAGCTTTTTGTATTTATTCCATATAGACATGGTATGTGCATCCAAGCTAGTTAGGCAACACTTGTAGCATAATAGGATTAAAAAGTAAGAAGTAATAGCACACTGCTTCAAAAGGGCTATGAAAGTGTTTAATGGTAATTACAAAGCAATTTAATTTATTTATTAATTTATTATTTAAAATATGAGAAAAACAAGGAATGGATAAAAAATATAATATTAGATAGATATTACTTATTTCGTATCTACTATCAACTATCTGATACTTGGGCAAACATGGAATTTTTTAAATATGTGCAAGCCAGCCGCGCCAGCTTTAGAAATAATTGTAGAAATTGTTGAAATTTAATCAAAATTACTAGAATCGAAACGAAGTTATTGATTTACTGGAATTTTTTACAAAGGACCCCGCACGTTATAGGGGTGAATTCGGTACCAGTTAAATTCGTTGAATTTGATATAATAATATGTTGTAGTTAATGATGTTGATAAGAAGTTGTGAAAAAATTAACATCTATCGAGCCTTCTTTTCAGGAATTTGGAATTTCATTCCTAATACCACTCATCCGTTAATCCGGGCTATCTCGTTTCTTTTTCAAAATTATTTGAAGGCAAATATTGTAGTATTAATAAATTATTAGTACTTATGTCATGGAGTAGTGGTACTACTACTAACCACTGCACTCGTACTACTGTGGATTTTGATTAAATTTTTCCGGATTAACGGATTAGTGAGATTAACATACTACATATATTATCAAATTCAGAAAATTTAACCGGTACTGGATTCACCCCTGGAAAGTACGGGGTCCTTTAAGTGAAATACTTGACAAACATTTGTCACTTGTGAATATTTACCTTGTCATGAAGCGTAACCTAACGGAGAATATACCAGTGAATTGATAATTAATTATTAATTAAACGCATTAAGAGAAACTTAATTAAAAACTTTAGGTTTCGATTGTATTCTCACAATCGATTTGCATCGTCATAACTTCAACAAATATTCACCTCGTCGTGTATAAAATCAATTCTGCCATGTCAAAAGACTGTTTTGAAACACTTCAACTACAATTATTTCAATTAAAACTAATTCGTTACAATAATTTATTACAATTAACGCATAATATAATTGCATATATAATTTTATAATTTGTTCTATATAACTTAAAACATCAATGTTTATGAAAACTTCCTGGTAAAAGCTGACATATTCCCCATAGATCTTAAAAATAGCACCTAGTTAGTAGAGGTACCTACGAGAAACTTATAATTAATATTCAAAATAATTTTAATAGCTTCTGTAATTAATTATTCGTTTAAAAATTTAATGATTTATATTCCGTTAAAAGTGATAAACTAAAATAATGTTTAAATTTAGTTTACAAATTTTTATCAAATTATACACAAAATGTACATTATTTTTATAATAATAAAATTTAAAATAGCTTGTAATTATTTTGAAATAAATTTTATTGCATGTTAATATCCAATAAATTTATTTTTTAATAACGATTTCAAGGTTTATTATAATTAATAAAAAGAATCAAAGTCGTATAAATGACTGACAATAATTTAACTGACAAAATAATGGTTTGTCTTCAATATCTCGTCGTTAATTTCGGTGATTCTCAATTTTGTTTATCGGACTAAATTCTAATACAATACACGCATGCATAACCTGCCAATTTTGTTACTCTTGACAAGATTTTCTCGTAAGTGTTTTGGTTGTAAAGACAAATATTGAACACTCGGAAGTAAAGAAAGAGGAATCGAAGATGGAAAAAAAGTCCTTCCTTTTCCATCGTTTGCAATTTACGGTTTACACGCTTTATATGTTTACATAAAATATATTTTTAATGATGAATATTCATAACGTTCGTTGAAACCATTAATCATCTATTTGCTAACGATGTCTATCATTTTAGTGGATAGAACATAATATAGCATTGATATGTTGCACAACTAATGACAAACTTTTAATGCAACTCAATATAAAAATAAAATTACATATAACACGAAAAGCACATCGTGGAACCACCAACAAAAGTATTAGCTCCATTGTAAAAATGTTGTGGAGGTGAACGGTGCCAGCTCGTCATTGAATAGGTTAATGGAGATGTCGCCGATTGTCCAATAATTTCATTTTGATATGTATATATAACTACGAACAATGCGTATATAACAGTTTGATTAAATTATCGACATAAAAAGGTTTTTCTCATTTACAAGTAGGTGACTGCACCTCAAGGTAAATCTACCGCGATAAAATTAATCTAGGGTCATTTAATTGAAAATAAAATTAAAATTATGTTTTCATTTACTACAGAAAATAAAATAAGAATGCGTTATGTATTCAAATTAAAGTTATGCTGTTTTGTTTGAACAAAAAATAAACTGTTTTCATTTTAAACAACTCAATATATCACGCAACTTGAATATTATCCTCAAAATGTATAAAAGTTAGCGAAACTTTCCCGACTTCATTATTTGTTCAGAATATCTACGTATATATTTTGGTTAAAATAAATCCTTAACGGGAGGAAACGGTCAGTTTATAATACCAACCGCTGTGCGGTCCACGGTGTTATAAAATAAAATCGAACATTTTCCACAAGGTAATCAAATAATTATTATTTGATTAAATTTTGTTTTTAATGTTGTACTTTCAAATTGTAGTGATTTTTGGTAGTAGTTGTAATCAGTAAACTAAAAACTAAAAATAGTATTTTTTTAAATCGAAAACACAGAACAAAGCAAAATTAATTATATTATTCCCTTCAGACAAATCATAGGCGGGGTCGCGTCTAACCCGGCGCACCCCCTCTGCCGAAATTAACTGCATTTTAATTAAGTGTTGGAAATTTTAAAAAACATGAGCTATAAATTAATTAAGTTATTTAAATTAATATTTAAAGAAAACATTTTTAAATTACAATAAATTTAGTCATATGTAATAATATTTTTAATTTTAAATTCAAGTCCAACGCCCAGTTATTATAATAGACAGCATAATACACAAAAATAACGCAATAAAGTAAAATTGATTAATATTGTGTGGTTTGCATAATTATTGTCGCCAAAAAATAAGACGATTAATTTTTTATACGTGAAAGCTATACAGATGTGTTGTGGTACAAAAAATATACATAATTTACATTTAAAAATTGTATATAGTTTGTTGGTAGTTGATAAATATATAATTAAAAATGGAAATTAACTAATTATGTTATAGTGTAACAAAAAACCTTCATGAATAAACTGAAAGTGTTCCATAAGGTTTAAACAGCTCCCACCCAACAAAAGGGCAAACACCGTAGCTTTAAATAATAAATTTTAGCGTAAGTAATGATTTTTAGTAATCTCGATAAGTTTTATCGCACGACCACTTTATATATAGTTTTAGTATATTTAAAATAAAAAGGTTTATTTTTATTATTTTTCTATTTCGTTTTTCCACTAAATATGTTAATTAGCCGAGCGTTTGCTATAACACTTCTCCTTCTACGTTTTAATCGCCACTACAATTTGATAAGACTTAAAATCATAACAGTATTTATATAGAATTTAAAAAACATTTTAATAATTCTATTTTACCCTAAGTATAAAGAATATACTTCGCAACACGCGAACTCGCATGCGAGAAAATTCAGGTCCCTGGGTCCGCCGTGCGTCACGTCCATTACATTATATCACGAAATTAACAATGACAGACAGCCGCAAAAGTCGTAAAATATTTATTCCATTTCACGTACTTACAAAATAGTATAAAATAAACTCATATTCCTAAGTAGACGTTATGCAAAATTGAAAATGTCTAAAACGATTTTAATATTAAGCGAAGAGGTAGGTACCTAAACGTGAGAAACAAAAAGAATCTTGTTATTCTAATTCGATTAAAATAGAAAAGGGGAATTACATATTAAGGGATGATAATCTCCACACATTTACGGTTTGACCCTCACCGACGATTTAAAAAGGGGCTCAATTGTAAAGTATAAGCAATTATTATACTCTCACAGACCGATGATATTTTTTTTGGAAATTTTCGGGAAAAAACGCAACATATACATATGTAGTGGCGGAGAAAATTGTTATCGACAAACAACAACCAACAAAAAACCAGCGTATGTACATACTAGTAAATACACAAACACCTCTTTTGTCAGTTGAGTGTTTACAAAGTCCAATTGATGTGTTCCAATTTAAGGTCGAAAAAGTTAAACTTTTGCCTGATACTGGCAATATGGCTGGTCGAAATAGTAATCATCGCCATATATTCAACACTATCGCAATTCTTAAAGCTTAAAGTTTGAGTAAAAATGTTTTAAGAAACGTTTCCGTGATTACAATGATAAGTCACTCAAAATATAAACTCGTATCAACAAAATAAATCTCGACATGAAAATACACGCCTAATCGTTGTAATATTAATGGCACTCACTTAGCTAACTTAACCCTGTCGCCCATAAACATTCGTAATTTCAGAAGATATCTTATGCAAAGAATAATTGGCTAATAACTGTCACTATAGAAGCAAGATTAATTTATTTTACATTTGAAAATTGGTCGTTCTTCAACTAAACAATTTCACTTATACAATCAAAATTAATGATCAAAAAAGTCTTTTTTCAAATTTTTAAAAGTGCAAGTAAAAGTAGCAGTTAGACAATGCACGAATATAAAACAAACTTTTACTCAACTTATTTCGGTTAGGAATGACGTTCATTTTCGCACTTGTTAGGTAATGATTTCATTAGGACACTGTTGTTTTAATTAAAATATTACAAATATAATAAGAAAATCACGATTGTATTGATAATTTAATTTAATTTTTATAAAAATGGCAGAAACGATCAAATAACTGCATAAACTACACTATTTTCATTATATACCTGAATTCAAGTGTTTTATGGACGCCGAAAAATTTGTAACGTTCTGTATATTATTTGAATTTAAACAAAATAAAGGTTTGCATGCATAACCACAGGAAGTATAACTATCAAGTTAGGTATTTCAATACAGTATACCTATATAATTTCCGAAGGTCATTCAATGCTCATTCAAAAGGAAAAAAGAATTGCGCCTTGCAATTTGAAAAGTAGAAAAGCAGGGATATCTGTTCTTTATAGTTCACTTTGTATGCAAGAAATTAGTTAATTCGCACAGAATTAAAAGTTGCAATAACTAATTGAAGCTGAAGTTATTAATATAACTTCAACATATTCAATTAGTTTTTTTTTTTCATATTTTCAACATTTACTTTTATATTATTTTAATTAGTATATTAACTGATAAAACAAATAATTAGTATAGTAATTGATGGAAAGTGGCCAATTTTAGAATTACGATTAAAAATAGAAATACCATAACAAATTATTATAGAATATGCGTATAAGTACTTTACATGCCCAGTTGTATTAAATTAGTTGAAAACGCGGAAAATAGAGTTGTGTAAATTATACCATTTAAAAAAATTTAATATACCCTTCATAAATACAACTTACAATTTTTTTTTAATAATTAACCTTTTATATACAGGTATGGGATATAAATTAACTCTTGAAAATTTTAAACAGAAAAAATATGACGCGTAATAGTAATAATTAACACATAATATTTAATTTCAAGTAGTAGGTACTACTATTAGTAGTGGTGGTACTTCCAGTTTTAACAGATCCACCAATTAGTGGTATTAGAGGCAATTTAGTTTTAATTCGGTAATTTTGTAATAATTGCAGTGAGAAATTAGTTCCACTTTCAACTGCCACAGAGAATCCAACGAACTGTATTACATTTTTTACATGGAAGAAATAAGGAATATAAAAAGTAACCGATACTACATACTTCCAACGAACTTGCCAGAAATTTAATCAAATATTACTTAGGTACTAACTAAAATCAGATATGTTTGGTTGTTCACATGTCAAGTTTATTGCAAACTTGTACATTTGTAATGCTTCTCAAATAGTATCATCTCCAATTCTCCAAACTAAACTATGTAATACCTACATACATGTAACTATCAACTAGATGACTTGTATGAATAAGGAAACAATGTCGTATTGGTAATTTTCGTAGCTTAATTAAATAGTCTAGTTAAGACAACCTTTGGCAGAGACGTTTAAGATTTAATTAATGCCATTAAATTATGTAGGTACTTTTATTAATAATGCAAAGAACTGTTAGAAATTCGTGTATCAAAACACCTATCTTAAATTATTCTAATTTGTTATTTCTCAAATAATAAAACTCTCATGTGAAGTTTGTGGAAGAATTATTTGGCAAACAATTCTAAACACTTCATACCAAACATAATACAAATACATTTTTTATTTCATTGTATTTTGTACTACATAATATTATTATGTTATTATAGACATTATTACTTTTGTTTGTATACACCCAGCTTATACATAGCATTTCAGAATTAAATTTAATAATAATAATTGTTTTTGATAAATTAGGTTGAAAATATCACTCTGCTCATGGAAAGATGATAAAGCGGAAGAAGACTATATTGCAATAGGCCCCTGTCTGAATTTCAATGGAGGGAACAGAGGAAGAAATACCAATGTATAGGGTATTGGTTACATCTCGGAAGAAATCATCGAGTCATCAAAGAAACGGAATTTTCAAAATTACGCAGGGAACTCGTATATACAATTCAAGTATTCTTCCTACCGAGTTTTGAAAAGACCAGCTAATACAAATTCCCAAAATAAGTACAACAAAGAAATACGAGGAATTTACTGCAAGAAAAATATTCATAAAGATCATTTACTACAGCTTGGAAGGAATAATTGAAAAGAACTTTACAAAGGATAAGTTTAGATTTAAAACGAATGTGGGTACAAAGAAAGCAGAGTTCCAGTATTATAAACCATAACTGGGAAGGAAAAACAAGTATATATTGCATTTATTGGCATAAAAGAGGCTTTCGATAGAGTCGACTAGCGAAGAATTTTTGAAATATTAGAAGCAGTGGAAGCATACAAAAAAGAACTAACAACAAAACACAGTATTTTATTAGAGTTAAAGGACTATATTAAATTGATGTTTAAACTATACATGTATAATCCAAAAAGACAATGGATCAATGCCATTAAGCAAGTTACGCTCGAGTGACATGAAATAGCCAAGCTAGTTGAATAAAAAAGAAGAACTACCAGAGCCCTGTCGATACAAATGAGATTGTAAAAAAGTATAATATTACGAATAAAATAAATAAACTCAAAACAAAAGCTATGCTCAGACAGTCATGTTAGAAGATACCTTATTAAAAATCTCGCAAAAGAATCCGGTAAGATGACCACTTATACAAAGTCTAAACCAAATAAGCATGGATATAAACAACAAAACATACGAGAAATTTAAAAGACTGATTCTAGACAAAGAGACGAAGCAGTACATAAACTGATGAGAAAAATAGAAGATAACAGTAATTTTGCTCTTGTTTGTTATGTACATCCGACGCGACACGATTTGAACTACGGAATCATAAATATTTAAATAGCTTGATCATATTATAATATGAGGAACGTAATTCCAATAAGTATTATTGATTTTCAAAAAAAATGCGGTTGAAAATAAAATTTTGTATAATAATACACGTGTTATTATAGTATCTACTTGCGTGATTGCAGAACGAGACGTCAGTATCACGCACGTTCAATATTGACTTACTTTCTACACTGATCACATAAACTACTATTATTGAATTAAAACATAACATAATAAAACAAATAGGCCAAATTATAATATTATTATAATGAATGTTAAAATTTATAGAGCATCATTTTGTTTGCATTACTCTTAATTAAAGAATTTCTAGACGTCGCAAGTCTAATTTATCCTAAAGATCGCTAGAACTTGTTGATGTACACTGTTAAGTTAAGAATACAGTACTATTTTAGGTACTTGAGCTTTGAGAATTAATCCCAATATGCATTTAATAAATTTTAATTTCAATACAAGTAAAATATACTTGATGTTGATATCAAAGGAGAAAAGAAAAACTATTTTGATGTTTGACCAACAAACAATACCAAAACAACAAAGATCAAAATTCGATGGTTGAATTACTACTAAGCAGTGCGATGTATTAAAAAATATTTTTAATAGTGATTTGTGTATCTCGTGGGCGAAATAATGCTTTGGTAAACGAGAATGAAAGTGATTTTTTAGACAGAAACAATATTTTAGTAATAAACTTTTCCAATTAAAAAGTTATTCTTCACTTTATATATTTCTTCTTATATAAAATATGGTTTTAAATCTTCAGGATTACAATAAAAATACAGTTTATTAACTAATTAAACACCAAGGGAAAAATTTTAATACTGCATAAAAATATCGTACACAGCAGAGGTTATAGTAAAAGTATAGTACAGCTTTAACACTTTTCATTACAATCTTAATTGCAAACTCTATTTGTATTATTTATTCACGGTCTACTTTGTAATGTTTTGTGTAGTACAATAGCAGAACTAATAGATTTTTCGAATGCAATGAACAAGTAATTGGAAAATTTTACTAGATGTGGTTATACAAAAATTTTTTGTATTAGATCACCAAATTATACAGATTACATATTGGAAGCCATTAAATTAATATTGCCGTTTTATTATACTGCATTTGATTATGTTTGAGAGACGATCTTGTTGTCTCTCAATTCAAATAATATTCGAATTTATAGAAACCTTCCAGCTTTTGTGTATTTCAATCATTTCTTACATGTTGTTTCAGTTCTCTAGATCAATAATGAAGATTTTTTTTCCTAAATCAAACTTTTTTAATTTAAAGGTATTACGTATTTATCTCTATATTATACTATTTATGCCCAATATGGCACTACATTTGCGCTATCACGTTATAAAGCTTTTTTATAAAGCGGTTTATACGACCTATGCATTATCTAACTATTTATTACACACATTTTATAAAAAGTGTCAGTCTCGAAGTTATCGATTACCATTCTTTTAAAATAAGAAATAGTATGCACATCAACAAAATAAAGCAATATTGATTCTCTTAATATTTTGGCTATATATAGATATAAAGAATAAGTATAATTTGTACAGGTTAAAAATTTAATACAAGAGAAATTTAACGACATTCGTGCGCATAAATCAAAAATTTATAGTAATAAAATAGGAATAATATATTTTTACATGTTATGTGGATCCACTATGTTTTTTGTTGTGTAGATAAGCTGGCGTACGGTATATAAAGCGCTACGAACAAATTCCCAATTTCTGACTGAATTGACTTTGTAACTGGATTGACCGCTCAGGGACTCGACAATCTAACGCACTTGCAGCTCTATTATGCATATAAACTCAATCAGTTCAAACGACTTTGCAATTACATAATCTTAATTTAAACCCCTAGCTAGACCATAAGTTTAAAAAGCTGATCAAATAAATCACTTTAAATCAACACAGTGATGATTAAGTGGGCAAATGTTTTGATTGGATTTAGAATCTGTGGAAAATTTACTTAGCCGCAGTGTTTTCAGAAGTTAATTCGATGAATATTGTTAATAATATTAAAAAGCAAACAGAATGGGTAAATATACCAATTTATACAGGACTTGATAACGGAAGGCGACACGCTCGAACAAATAACTACTTCATGTGCTCATTGTGCTGTGCCACCATTTACGTTTCCGGCCATATGAAAACAACTAGTATATCAAAGTATAGTAAATTACTACATACAGTAAGCACACTTTAAAACAAAGAAGAGGTAGGTAGGTACGAGTGAATGTTGGTAGCGCTATGGGGTTTGATTAGGATTTTATTAACTCCTTTTATTTCAATTCTTCCATTGAAAGCTCAGAAAGTGAAATATTTTTTGAGACTTCAAGATCGCCAACACTAGAACACTTTGGGTTTTGTAATTACATTTTACAAAGGCAGTAAAAAATATATAGGTGATATTAGTGAAAGGAACTCTCTCAGCAGAAGGGTTTTGCGCAAGTTATACCGACCAACGGACGGGGCGACGTTGCGAACAAATGCTGTGATATAGGCTATAAGGGTTAATGGAGATTTTAATGTCTGAATTATGTCTCAACACCGAACATTTTTCAATATCATGCTATAGGATTTGAATTCTGCGTTATGTAAGTTTGTGAAATACATTTTAAAATATCGACAAAATTAATGATGGCATTGTAATATCTGCTCGTTACATTTATTCCATGTACCATTACCGAAATAATCTGTAACGAAAAACTGTTACGGGTTAGTCATTGACTGACCCTGGATTTTTGACATAGGGATATTTTGAATTACATTTTACCATAATATATTAATAAATATGTATCAGCCATGCACAGCTTTTACTCAAATTTGTACAACAATGCTGTAGACATAAAAAAAATTGTTTTATTTTATAAAATTATTATTATATTATTAAAAGTACAGTATAAATTAAAATTTTAATTACGACGTGTTTTGTACCGATACATGTGCACCTTGCTTCCATTATTATTATAGTTTACATTAAAAATAGGCAATTATATTTTTTTATAAATGAGATAAATAAATAATAATAATGAGATAAATATAGGTACTATTTAAATATAATAAATAAGTTAGATATTGTAGATTCACGAGTTTGGTTCTGGTGCTGTAACAATGTACAGTAAGAGTTTTCATTCAAGAAAGGTCTACCTGCCGTAAAAAACAGAACTGTTGTTCTTTCGGTTACATCTATACCAGCATATTATCATATAGGAGCAGTATAGATAGAATTTTCATATTAATAAGCATTATTTTCTTCCCGATAAGCAAGTGACATTATTTACAAAAAGACACAACTAACCAAACAGAACTTTTATTTTTATTTTTGGCATTAAGGCTATCTATTATCCGGTAGAAATATAAAGCATAATAATATAAGTTTGCATGTCACTTTCTATCTTTACAGTTCTTATATTTTTGATACAAGTTAGAGTTGCCAGATAAAAATATAAATAAATCACTGGATATTACGTAGAAATTTCACTAAATTTTATAAATATGGAAAAATGTACTTTAGCTTATTCTATCTATCTATCAACTTTTAATTCCTATTCCTAATTATTTATTATGTTAATATATCTTTTGATTCTTTATTTTAAAGGCCGTATTATACGAACAGCATGCATCGCAAGGATACCATACCAAATTTTCCCAACGCCACGAAGGAAGTATAGGGCCACGTCTCGCTATTAAGCACTGCCATGATGACAAGTGACAAATTACCCGAGTTAACACTGTTCTTAACAGAAAATCTAGCTGAAAATGTTTTCTCAATTGCAGCATCGATTACTTATAATATTTCAATGCTCTCGAAATTTAGCCTTGTATGTAATCCGTTAAAAAAAATTAATTCAATTGGTTTAAAAAAGGGAGGATTTTATATAGTTGAACAATGTATCTACCTACAATTTCATCAATTTGCAATTTGAAAATAAAAAAATAACATGGAATCCATGTTGCTTATTTTTACAACCGAGGTGTTGATGCGATTCTGCTTTTATGCACATTTTAATTTAAATGGGGTATGTATACAATATTCTTTTTATTAATTTTTATGGGGTGTTTACTGGGTGCAATGTTTAGTAAATGCTTGGAAACATAAATGTGGATGCGGTTGCTCTCGTTAAATCTCGGACTCGTTAGTTACAGTACATTCCACAGTTCATTAGTGAACCTCATAATTAAAGCAGTTCCGTGTCACATTAGACGTGATTTTGCGTTCTATACTACCTCTTCTCTAAATTTAATGATTGAAAATGTTTCTTTCCTACAATAAATTGATAAACTAATTATAACGTGTAATATGAACTAAAAACTTTTTTTACTTGGTAGAATATCAAAACATTTTTCACAGAGTATCTTTTTATTTGAAAAAGCCAATGGTCTAGTCTAGACTCTCTAGATCTCTAGGTATGTGTATTATATACTTTATACTACTACAAAATCAATTAGCACGTATAGCCCACGATTAATAATTATTTGTAAGTACAATTATCCATCTGCAAAAACTACAGACATAAACCTGAAACAGACTGAAATGAAATTCCAAAACTCGACTTCTATCTAGAAGAGTAGAAGTAGTATATAATAAAATAAAATATGATGAACTACTTAGTACTCATGAAAAGTAAATTACTGCAGTCTAATAAATATTTAAAAAATATTTTTTGCCTTTTGAATACCAGCTTGAAATGTGCTTATCACCTAATATCTAAGACATCAATTCTCATTAAATTCGATCACAAAATCTTTTTTATTTAGACGACGCTACGCATTCTGATAATTTTAAAAAGTGACAGCTAATATCTAAAAGAATTGTACTCTTTAAATGGTGACATCAATCATCCCGAACGGATAAATGATACAAATAAAATAATAACGGTTACCGTTCTATCATAAATTTTGAAACTTGAAAAAATGTACCAAATTTCATATCTGTTTGTACCACACCGTTTCACTTCAGATTACAATTTTTATTTGTTTTATTTCGCAAAAGCTGAAATATTTCCTAATGTACTTTTTTACGTAAAGGTTAAAAGCTTTTCGTGGGTATCGGTAGACATCAAATAGATATGTACATTGTACATACATAGTTTCACTAAGTCATTCCTGTAGTTAGTTCATGCCTATGAATAATACCATAATAGTCGTTTAAATTAAGTTTACCTAATTTTGTTATGCAAAATATGTTCAGCATAACAAATACGTTTCTGTGTAATTTCATCGAATATTCGATAATAAATTTAATTCGCATAAAAACTTAATACCTAACTTAAATCTAAACCGGTGATTAGTGCACCAATTAAGCGTAAGCATATAATAATATAGTTAAATACATACATATTAAATGAACGTTGAACACACACAATTTTCTTGAGCTAATTATTCTCCAGAGATAAAAAATATTAGTTGTAGCTATGTTGAGAAATGGTGGTTTTGAGACCCTTGACTAACTTGAAGGATTATGCAAATTACTTTGACGGAACAGATGTAAGCTGACAAAGTGTTGTTTAATAACATTACAACAATAAATATTTTGCCCGCCTAATTTTCGTCACAAGCTTATCAAAACTTACTTATTTTTCTTCCATTATTATATCAAGTACGTTCATCCAATCAGATCCGTTATCTTCTGTTATTTTGGCTACACAAAATAAACCTTTAAATTAAATATAAAAGATATTATACAAATTAACCGAGTTTTCTCATTTTCCCAAATCAATACGTAAAAAATAAATATTGCATTTCAAGTAAAAGAAAATTTTAAATTAAATAATTAATTAGATATATTAAAAATAATATAAAATATGAATCTTAATTTCGACTAAGAACGGTAGAAATGAATAAGTTATAAGAAAATGAGATTATCTCTCTATCGAGAGTGGAAAATTAGCTGGTACGTAATAAAAGCAAAGTACTCTACTTACTATACGGACTTCTGTACTTTTGCTAAAATTTTAAAACACTTTGTGCCGTTAAGTAAGAAAAATATAAATAATTAACAAATTAATGAACAAATTATAATGGGTCAATTAAATTTTTCCTAATCGCGATAACAAGTTAAAAGTAAATGGGAAACACGGGCAACACTGCACGATAGCGAATGAGTTCCAAAATGTATTCATTTTTTCAAATCGATTGAAAGTGCTGCAAGAACAAAGCTGCAATAGATTAGATATATTATATTTTCTCAATAAAAATTCTATGAATAATTGTTACATATAAAATATTGTTTCCACAATATTAAATTTAATTGTGGATTATTTCTTTCCTTGCAATAATATAAGTGTAAGTTGTAAAAATATGTGATAAATATCAATTGGGGTTGATTTTAGCGGAGGCGAACGTACTTGGTTTTTGCCAATCTTTTTTTTTAGTATTAATCATCCCACTACACAACTCCAAGCCCCCACATTTAAAAAAAATGTTTTGTCAAAATAGAAACCACAAGAATAATCATCAATATAAAGAAATGAATATATTACAATATATCCCATTGTATACAAACATTATTTATAACAAAAAGTTTTTTGAATTAAATCATTGAATTCACGAGCCATTTTAAACGCTCTGTTTAAAATCTGATGTGACAATACATGACTTTCCCATTTCCTAGAATTAAATAATTATATTTTATACTAATTGCATCTGTTTAAAATAAAAAATTAGATACATATCTCATAATATTTAATTTACTTCTTCGAGTCACGCTGAATAGATTATATAAAAAATTAATAACCAACCACTGTACATTACATGCAAATAAAATAAGAATTATGTACTTTGATTAATCAAAATAATCAAATTTACTGTGTAGTTTGTGGTTGGTTTTTTTTTCATTCCAGGTAACTCATATTACCACATAAAACAAGAAGACGTTGTGAGTGCCTTAATGCGACATATAGAAAACCAAAATAGACAAAACACCCAAAGCAAAAGCATAATTACTAGCTTATACGTTCAGCAGGATGAGCAGGAACAGGAATACCCGGCACTCTAACCGACCCAGTGCTCGACCAAGCAACGAAAAAAAAGAAGATATTGAGAAATAAGGAAAGACGTCACATGATTATTAATTGCTAAGGGTGTTAAAAATAGAGAGAAAAACAGTACTATAAAGATATTCGGGAAAAGAAAAGTCTAGGACCAGATTAGAAAGTTCTACATTTTCAGTTTATCTGTTATCTGATTATAAAGGCTAAATCTTAAAAATTATTATTAGCTTAATGAATAATAACTTGAAACATGAACCAATCTTATTAATGAACTCAATCTTATTAACTTATTAATGAACCAATCAGAAGTGTGTAATATAATATGTATGATTATGCACTAAAAAGTAATATATGATGTCAAATTAAAATCTGACAAGACAACATAAAATTAAATACTAATATTTATTAAATGGCAATGATTTTATAAACTAATATTATTCTTTTTAAAACAGGGTTGAGTTATTATTGGTGTTATTGCACCAACATAGTATATAATACAATGATAGTATTACCAATACAATTGTAGATTTTGACTTTACGTAAGTTAGAAATGCTTAACTTTGTTCTATTGCAACTTGTCGATTTCAACAAATTCTATCATCATGTACAAACGTATTATTCAATTACTAACAGTACATACTTAAATTCTGTTATCTTGATTTTATACATGCTGTAACTTTAAGGAACAAAAAAGATTGTTTTGTTAACTGGATTTATTGTCTACTTTCATAGGTAATTTATGATTACTATAATTACGTTTATATACGTTTGGACTTGAAATAATTTACATCAATGGTTAAGGTTTGTGTATTGCAAAAAAAATATTATCAGGATATAATATTTATTATAGTAGTAATATTGTGCACCTTGAAAATTCCTACATGCGTTAATTTCTACGTTAGTAATTATAATACAGGGTTATAGATTGTACTGCTACTAATTAATGAAATTTGTATTAAGTATAATTTCGTGTTTATAAATCTATAAAGTTTATCTTATTAACTATTATGCTACCATAATCTTAAATTAATATTAATGAATAATTACAATATAATAAAATACTTGTCAGAATAATATTTAATTAAATAATTAAAATTAACAAATTGTAAAATTATAATTAACAGAATGCTTCGTTTTATTAAAATATATTTTCAATATCGCTTATACAATTATATTCCCCATCGCAATCATTGCTTCCCCTTCTTTACTTTTGGAAATAGAACATTTTGTTTAAATCAGAGATATAAAAAATGCGAGTATCGTTGCGGGTTCACAAACCTCACACTTCGACTTCGATATTGTAATTGGTGTATATTGACCTCAACTTAAATGAACTTTGTCTAGAACGTAACTAAAATAAGGGTTATAATCGTCAATTCATTTGTGATTGCGTGATACCAGAAATTGATGTACCATTAGGTTTTGGAAATTTAAAAAAAAATGTAAAATTCCTTTTAACGTCATTATATCACGCGTAGGCATAAATCAATGCTATACAATGCGTATGTAAGGTTTTTCCAACTTGGTTATACAAATATTATCATTCAAAAACTTCCCAAAGAAATATTGTGAAACGCGTTTAAATATTTCACGTTTAACTTAAACAATACAATAATGCATATTTCATTTTTTATATGATTTCGTATCAATATTAACCCAAGATAGGAAAATATAGTAATATTTATATATTGTCGTGTATTTTCATAGATTACATTATTAGAATTGTATAGAGATTATGAGATATTCCAACTTACTTCGATTCAAGTTAATGGTGATTGAGTCATTGATAAATGATCAAAACTAGTGGTTGATGGCGTAGTCCTATATAATTTAAAAAAAAAAACTTTTAAAAGGCAAAGTTAACTCTTAATAAAGTGTTACGAAGACTATACTTATTTGCGACAGGAAGATTTGATAGAAATTACATTAGCATACAGAAACAACCAACTTTGATGGATAAAATTTTGCGAATGCGTACATATATGAAGAAAATTTTTAGGAGGACAATGTCGAATACTAATTTAGGATAATAGAATTATTTGCAAAACTATCTTAGAACGACTATTAGAGAAAAGTGGGTTTTTTCAAGATTAATACGATAACGTT
Source organism: Cantharis lateralis (assembly GCA_963170105.1). NCBI lineage: Eukaryota > Metazoa > Arthropoda > Insecta > Coleoptera > Cantharidae > Cantharis > Cantharis lateralis. The sequence goes on from OY720629.1 coordinate 24,814,669, forward strand.
TTTTTGCGAATGATAATTTTACATTAGTAAACCATCGTATAATTTCACCATACATTTGATTTAATATGGAATTAACATTTATAATTAGTTTAATAAGCAATTTAGAAGTAAAACAAAGTTTTAATGGAAGTCTTGTGCAAAATAGATTCAATCGACTGGACTAAACAAAAATTAAGAGCAATAAGTAATTACTTTTTTTTAAGTTTTCTTTTTGAAATTGTTGGAGTTAGAAAAATACACTTCAATGTATTACTTTATATATTGGTGCGAGTAAATCAAGTTGCCATACACAATATTATTTCAAAAATCTATAAAGTATTTACTACGTAAATGAAAATTAATTAAGATGATAAATCTTCTGTGCATTTAACAATATGAAACGGTTACATAAATAACGGTTTACTTTATTACTAACTTGTCTGTTAATCAAGCAGAACGGCTTTTTAAAATTGAATTTTCGGATTAAATAAATCGAATCAAGTTAAATTTATTTCCATCTTTTAGTCACATTCTAATAATTGTTATTGTAACAGCTGAGTACTTTTTAAAAAGTTTAATAAATCAAAATCTATTTAAAAAGAAGGAGCATGTATCAACAACGTTTAAGTAATTTGGCACCCACCCACCAGTATTTTTATTTGAGAGTAAATAAAAGTTTGTAAAAGATACTTCACAAGTCAAGCAATTATTACAACACCGATTAATTTTTAATATTATCTTTAGTAATAGTTAAGTGGGTATAAATTGTATGTGTAAAGAAGTCCTTTATTTAAAAGATTTAAGTGACAGATAATCACCGCAATTTTGGCAAGTCCAGCAAATATGATAAATGTTAAAATGTCGCGTCGTTCCCATCATTTCAATAAATTGCAAAAAGCACTAAAACCTGCAAAATGAAGTTATGTTGTTCTACTCCAGCTGAAGTGAATATAATTGTTTAATGAAGCAACCACGAGTAGTGCAACCAAAAAATAAGATAACGGAAAGTTGGTTAAATGCATTCAATCGAAAATTCTAGTTTTCAAGTGATTAGTCATTCAAGATGAAAGTTTGGTTAGAACTATAGAATAAGCTAGAATTTCTATTCACTTCGATCCCGAACCATCGAGAAAAGTTACAAGTTTAGGTATCACGAGTGTAATAAAAATGAAAATTAATCTGCTAATAAGATTTTGCTAAACTTGAAAATGTTTTCTAAACGCCGGATACTCCCAAACACGTTTGAATTTAAATTTTTTAATATCAAAGTGCGTAAAAAGCTCTACGGATTCTTTCAATAAAAGCCGTATTAAATAATTACAAAAAATAACTTCCAAAGTTACTTTGATATATAAACAAACTAAGAAATATAAGTTAAATAACATTTGAGCACATGTTTATTTAATTTTTGCAAACGTTTCTGAAGTTTTATAAAAAAAACAATTTTTAACAAAATAGGGTTAAGTAAAACTTTCCAGCAAATCATCATAATATGATTTAATTGCAAATTTAAAAATTTATACAGTATAAATAGCATGCGATATTGTCGCGAAACTATGCAGTATATACCAGATTTAGAGTAAAAATTTGGCATTCGCAAAGCCATCATACATTTTTTTTCTAAGTATCTTAAGTAAAAATCAATAACTAAAACAGAAGTTTATAAGACACGTCTTATCTTTAAATCAGAATAATTCTTCAACCACTTTATAAGTTGAGGAAAGTTTTAAATACTGAAAGATGTGGTCTTCTTTGTAAAATGTAAACTTGACATCCATTATTGAAAATGATGGATCTTTTTACTAAGAAAATTTCAACTTATAACTTGGGAAGTAATTTTTATTAACTTTTTTAATTATTATTGGCGGTAATTTATTGTTAGTGAAAGAAAAACGTTGATTTGCAAAAATATGTAGCATTATAATTTTATACACTTATTATTATCTGTGCCAATTAAAATTTTGGTTAGCCTTTCTTGAAATTAACAAAAATATACAAGACGTAAGTTATTAATAAATTTAATAACTATATTTTTTTAATATTTTGTCCGATCTTTGAAAAACCTAACTTTTTGATTGTTGTCTCAGTTTCGAAATGATCTTCTTTGCGCACTAGTGCATAAAAGCAAATGTATCTAAAAGGAATGAGTGTTAAAAACAAAAATAAATTGTTTAATTCAGCACTAGCCAAATCTTATGAATTAATTAAAAAACGTAGGAAAAACCGGAAACAGTTTAAACGGTACAGAACCGGAAATATATTTAAAATACTCGCTATATCTAAAAATTCAGAAAGTTATTCTAGTAACACAAAATGAATTCATAAAATAAAAAAGGTAGAGTAAAAAAATACGGATTTTTTCCATCACATTTCAACCAGTAGCGCTCACAGTAGCCGCTACTGTGACTTTTAATTCCTATTATTATTCACATGGAAATATGTACGTGTAAGTACAAAATTCAAGTGTAATTAATTTATATCAAAGAAAAAGAAGCAAAAAAGCTTTTAATGAGTTTTATTTTACCAATTCAAATAATCAATTTGAACCACAGTCAATTAAACAATTTTTTCATTTCACTGAATCTCAATTTTTGTGGTGTAAACCTCACTTTTAAAAAGCGTAGGTATGTATGTGAATATAATCTGTTAAATTAAAATACAGGAGAAATGTTTTCCTTTGTATTTTGATGTCAATAAATTCCAGATTATCACTTTTATATTTTCTTTTATCCCTATTTACTTGACGTAATCAGGTATAAAGCTGCTGCAATTACAATGAAGTTGTTAATTACATTGTTTTCTTTGACGATTTACAAAAGATACATGTATGAAATAAAAGTTACGTTTTATTTTACAAACCACTTTTCTCGTTCATTGTAGAAAACAAATATTTTCAGTTTAATGGGTAGCCTAACGATGTCATAGTTAGACGAAAATGTTTAATCATTTTCATTCTAAACATTTTTTTATTAAAAAAATTAACTAAATGAAAGAATTTTTTTGTATAAAATACTGAATGTTGGTAAAAATTCCTTATGAAGATGGTAGATTAACTTTTAACTATGAAATCGGTTAGATGCTTTGCATAATTTCTATTTGTTTAAAGTTTAATTTGTTAAATAAATCAATCTTCTTGTAGGCGATAAAGAAATATGGGTGGGTTTAATCATTGTTCCCGATAATCAACGTGCATTTGCAATCGTCAACCTTGAATTCAAATTTAAAATAATTAGCAATTTAAAATTTAATAACAATATAATTCGTACTTTAGATTTAATATAAATATAATTTAATTGTTACTCAATTTGTAGATCGTTGCAAAAAACCAATTAGAGAAAAATGAATTCTTATTTGGTTCAACAATTTAAATAATAAATTACAAAGGCGGAGATATAACTTTTCGACATGGAGTGACACTTAATTTAATTTAATATAATTTATATAATTAGTAATTGATTTGCGCAATTTGCCTTCTTAATCTAATTGAGATAATAAAAATTAATAAGGGTTACTAGGTGCAGTTATGATAATCTGTGTACTATATAAAACAAAATCAGTAATTACGTTCTTACGGTTCAGAAGTTTATAGTGTAAATTGCAAGGCCATCGATTGAGTTTTTTACATGCACAAGAACAAATTGGTACGCCGAAATAATCTGTTCTATTTGAACATTGAAAATTAAAACCGTTGCAAAGCTTCATCTATAAAAATGTACATGGTTCCCCTCTCAGATGAGCCAAGATCAAAAGTATACCTTTAAAATCATAAAATTTCCTTTTAATGTGTACTAATTCAGATTTTATTTACGAAACGGATATCAAATAACAAAAGCTTAAATAATTGGATCGAAAAATCATTATTCGTTCATTACAATTGTTAGGCAATATTGGCTTCAAATTGCAATTACGTTTTGATATTTTGCAGAAAATATTTTAAGCCACGTAACTTCAAAAATTGCAAGAATATGTTGTGCATAGGTTATCTATACAATTCGACCCATTATAAAATTAACAATAGCATTTTGAAACAAGTTTTCTCATTATCTCAGTAGGTTATAAACATACATCTGAACAATTAGTTAGTTAACAAATTTCTTGCTGCATCTTCGAGATATTTACGATATTGCAATCCGGGGCCCCACACAGGCCAACAAGGGATTGGAATTTTTTGTTTCTCACCGAATGTAATCACAAGCAGTAATTAGACAATTACATGTTTGTACGGAGATCAGCAAATCATTAGAAAGTCGTTAGCCCAGAATCAAAATTTTCTGTTGTTCTTCCAATGTTCGACAGGAAATCGCAATATGGATCAGTGTAAAAATAACAAAAGTAAACAATTATAAGAGTGTTAGAGAAAAGTGCCCATATACTACTAGAATTAAGGAAACTTGCACATTATGTTCATCAAGGACAGACTTAACAACTACTTTTTAACAGTTTAATTGAAGTGACCCTGCCTAACAAGTTACATTCTGAGTTTTGCTTTGATTATGCAACAAATTTTCATGTTAGCGGATAATAATTCTCTAGTATTGTTGTTTGTTGGATAATTTGTCTTAATTGTATTTGGACTTGCATGATATCCCCTATTATTCACAATCACAAAGTTGCTTTATTTCTATATTAACTGTGTATATCAAGAAATGTATAGCCAAATTTCGACGACCCGTTATTAGCCATGGTATATGAAAGCATGTTGAAGAAGAATAATCAATAATTTTTTTTAATAAAATGTGCATACAAAGGTACTACTACTTACAAATTTGAAGTCGACAAAATAATGTTAACTACGCCTTACCTGAAAAGAAAAATAACACTTTAAAAACGTTAAAAAACAGTATACAATACAAGGAGCAGTTAAATTGAGCCCTTCTAAACTAGGTCAGAGTCTCCCCCCGTCTTGCAATTCATTTTAACAAGAGTCTTAAAAAACGCAAATATGATACAAAAAATATAATATTATATGTATAAATCTGGATCCACCAAATTGTGTAACGTATTATTGTTAATTTAACCTATTTATTTTTAAAACTTTGTTTCGATATGTAATATTTACGAAATTTAGATTTTTGCTTCGAGGAGATACTAGTTAAAGTTTCAAACTGAATTTTAGACAAAGCTAATAATTTATATACTTAACATACTTATTTCATTGATTTTACTGCTTTAGTAATTTATAAACAGCAAACGCCCGCCTTTGTTTTAATAAATAATTTTATTCGAGTGTGTACCTACAGTAACATAAAAATCTATATTTTATATTATGCTGGTATATTACTTACACACCTGTAATAACCTACAATCGTGCAATCAACGAATAATATTCAGTTCATAATAAAAAAAGTTAGTACTAATAATTTTTATATCAAACCGTTAAAACACCTAGCTACTGCTTTCATAAAAACATTATAATGTAACTTAATTGTTTTACAGCTGTAGATATAATTAATATAAAATGTTATTGCTACGAAAAAACTGAAAACCGAAACATAACAACGCGGAAGCATGTTATATAATATTATAAGCGGATTGGAGAAATTATCTGAAACTAACGTGTAAAGCAATTTGGGTTAGGTTCTCTGCAAATCGTTTGACAAGATTAAATCTCAATGTTAAGATAGGTACAACTGATTTAAGTTGAACAGCTGCCCTAGATTGTCTTTAATAAACTCAACATTTGTGATAAATAATTATAACAATTAGGAATATAATTCACGCTCTAAATATTGAGAAAACGAATATGCAGAGTAGGTACCCTATAGAAGATTAACTCGGGAGAGAAAGAGCACTGTCGTTAAATTTTTAAGCACTTCTGTTCCAGGTTTAGTATTATTGTACGATAGGCATGTCTTATATTCGCAAATTTTATGCTCAAAATGCTTCAAACCACGCATGTGTACATAAATAAAAAATCAACTAATTTAGAATTAAGCAAATTTAATCCTTGGAATTTAACGCGCTCTTTATGATATAGGAGCCGAATATAATGTAAAAATAAGAGCTTAGCTTGTAGTTTTTCCGGAAACATGTTTTGGAAAATACCTATGTAGCCTTTGAAATGAAAGGCTCCATACATACATACATGTACATATAATATAGATACAATTTTAACCGGTGAAATTAATACTAAATAAAAATTTAAAAATCAAATCGACACAATAAAATTCTAAATATTTGCATAAACTTTCAACAATGGGTTGTTGGTATCGTCAACAATCCGATGCTTAAATTGTTCGTTTGTTTATTAAAACATCTGACGATAGGAACAACCCATTGCTGGAAGCTTATCCAAATATTTCGATTTTTTATTGTGTTTACTTAAATAATTAATTTCAAAATTTTTATATAGTGTAGGTTTTACAATGTACAATCTATTGTAATGTGAAAATTTCAAATTGTAAAAATTATAATTTATTGTAAACTGCATGTAAATTTATTTTTATTTATCAAAATTGTTATGATAGTATTCAAGGTAGCATAGAATATTTCATTTAGCATTCCTTATTGTTTTTAGTTTTGTTTGCTTCTCGACAAAACATCACCTAAAGCAGTACAGTATAATCAAAAACATAGGCCCATGTTCAAACAGGCAAGTACAAGCTTATAAAGTTATTGCTATGTATCAAGATCAATTTTATGTAGCAAAGAAATTTTCAACAGAAATGAAATTTCCTGATGCGATTTATGTAAATGTACGAGATAACGTCTTGAAATGTCTCGTAGATAAATTTACCATGAGGAAATTTTAAAATTAAATCACGGAATTAAAAAGTTCAAGTTTCGCTTTCTAGTTCGGTGCAGTGGTAGGGAGTTGACTAGCATTGTGGCCATGCACAATCGAACTAATAATTTAGTCCTAAATAATCCTGAAAGACCAATGGTTTTCCTTACATTATTCGAGGTTTTATCTAACTCTGTTATACCACCGCAACAGTTACTGCGGTCACCTGTCAGGGTAAGAAACCTTTAAATTTGGTTTCTTACACCTAAATCTACAAAAATTACATCACATTAATTAACGAAAAACAAGAAACTTTACTTTACATAGCTACCAAGTGAGTAAATGTTTTTATAGGCAATCTCGGCTACTAAAAAAAATCTAAGACGCTCTTAGACTAATTATATAATTAACAAGCTCTGGATTTCTTCTTAAATGCTGTTATTTAACTTTTACATGAGCGTTGTGTGTTCATTTTCTCATTTAGTAGCAACGGATAACTTCCACTAGTTGGAACATATTATATAGGCGATACATTTTTTTATAATTTCATCTACATTATTAATTTTGAATACTTATTAAACTGAACTTAAAATTAAGTGGCAATGATATGAAAACTTTTTAACGGAATGCGCGAAATGAGACATTTCGCTGTTGCTGTTTCGTCGTCGCCACTTCGCCGTATCGAAAATGTACTTGCGTAGTATTAAAATTTTAATATTAATTTCACAAATTATAATAAAAATTATCTGCTTTTACATATGGATAGATTCTCAAAATTCCCGGTATATTCTAAATATTATAAGCATTTAAAAATTAATATTTAGAGGAGTAACTGCCGAAAGGTTATATAAACAATTAAATTTTTGTAGTGTAATAAGTATTAAAATTTTATTAAATACAATAAGTTATTATAAACTGCAGTGTCCACGTATAATCAATCATATTAAAAGTGTATTGCAAAAATAACTACTGCAGCATCATAGAAGCCATTAAAACAACCCACGAATTCACATATCGTACAGATGAGAGGTTCTCAAACTTTGAGTAGTGACCAAAATTTGGCTCACAAAGTATTTTTTGTGGGTATCAAGTGACCTTTGAAAAATTCAAAAAATGTTTTTTAATAAAATTCTATAAAATAAAAGTTTCCGTTATTACGTTTATAAACCAAATACAATTGTGCAATTTTGAATCTTTAACAAATTCAAATTTGAAACCACTGGTATAGATTATACTGTCACTGGCACAAATTCTAATTGAATATTTCAAGTACTATCAAAGTAAACCTTCAAGCATAGAATAACTAACAATAGAATCAATTGTTTCATTAAATAATTATATTTTTTAAATAAATTTAACGTTAATCAAAACATAAACAAATAAATCCAACCATACACGGAAGCTTAAACTTATTCATATATTAAAAGTTCCAAACTTATTATATTGTTAGTAAATCAAAAAGATATCGAAAATATCGGTTATTTTTTAACGGTAGTGTCCTATTTATAAAAGCAAAACAACATTATTTTTAGTAATTAACTTGGAAAAAAATTCGATATAAAAAATGTATTAATAGATGATGCAGTTTGCCACTTCAATTAACGTTGGCGTATAGCCGTGAAATCAACAACTCAATGCATCATTGAACATAAACCCACGAAGCTAATTAGATGCTCAAAAAATATAATTACCGGCTTATGATATAAGCTCAAAATTTTATTTTTAAATACCTTAGGTTAAAATTAATATAGGCGTTCGATTTACTTTGAGACGTTCGTTGAGAAAAAATATGCTATGAAAATAATTTACAACAAAAGAGGAAAATTTTTAATTGTTATTAAATATTAACTGTGCAATACCTTGAACCATTGTTAGATGTCAGTGAAACCCCATTATGCACTACCAACAGAATAGAATAATAAATTCGTTTTTGCTATTTATCATTGAATAGCAGTGTTAATTCAAAATATAATTTTTAATACATACGTAATACTAAACGATAATTAATTGATAATGTAATATTTTTCAAAAACTTGAAATATTGCAATATTGGTATATAGTTGTTATTATTATAAAACAATTATTACGATTTCCAATAAAATCGCAATTCTTTAGCCAGAGACTTAAATTCTATGGTTGTTCCCACGTCGATATATCAATGCGATTTCCGTTCTATAGACAACTTCCGGTCAAATCGAAATACGCATCCGCTTCAATGGCTCCGATGTATAGTTAGAATAGCGCATCCAGTTCAAAAATCAACTACAGAAATTTTATGCTAATAAATTTGATATTACAACTTAATGCAACTAAAAAATATTCCAACCATGTTCGAATCCAAATTCATAATTCTAGTGTCACTAATCTGCATAAATAGCTACGGAGATACACAAATTACGCTTACATAAGACTCGTTTTTTGAATAAAAGATTTTACATAAAACACGTAAACTACCATTACCATTTTGCTAACAATAAACAATAGAAACAACATGGGAATCATACCGTGAAATTTCATCAACTTCCGTTGGCTGATTAATTCATAATGTACCTACCTACCTGGGTGTATAAAAAACATTAACAATTCGATGCTGTAATATAATGCATAATGAAGTTTAGAGGCAAAAATTCTAAAATATTATTGTTGTGGACAAAAGTGAAACTTAAATGTCTGAAACGTCAATTTTAATATAAAACTTAACATCTCATAATCAACATCTCACAAACCTACGAAAATATTTATATGAAAAAGTTGCAAAATATGCAATGTAATCTTCAGGTTGCAAATAAATTTATGAATTTATGCAAGAATTTAAAAACAAATTACGATTGTATTTACAATCTGTTACGTAATTTATTCAGTTTTGGACGAATATCTTTCATGAAATATAAAATAATATTTACTTAATGCCTATTGGAGGGTTTTTTCGTAATTATGTATTTTTACAAAAAAAATAAATTCTTTCGATAAAAAAATTAAGCTTACAAAAATATATAGGTATTATCATTTTTGATGATTCTTTGATAATGACAATACGGATCCAACATTGCATTGTACATACTACAATATTGGCAGGCGGAAAACCGCGGTTCCATGCCTGATCGTGCAGACTACATTGGCCTGGACTAAGTAAAACCTATTATAGGAAACAGTTGTTTCTATGAAGGAGTAATCCACCTCCTGAAATGAATTGTAAAAATTTCAAAGAAGAAAGGAAGGCCAGAGAATATTGAATATACGGATCTGTACAAATGTAAGTTTCTCAAAAAGGTAAAAATCTGTGGTAATAATAATAGTACCTACGTAATTTCTGTGTCTTTTATGTACCTACGTTAATATTAAAATTTTTCTTTTAAATAAATTGATCATCGAAATATCTTGTTAAAATAATTTTTTGGGGCTGCTTTCTAATTTTCTTTCTTTCCCTTACTGTCTTTCAAAAAACTAAATGAGAATATTATAGTTATTTGTATGATATTTGATTATTAAATAGGAAGGTATGCAATGGGGTGAGTAACTGAGGCTATCGACCTGCTACCCTTGTGCATGCAGAAAGTACTACTCGTATATTCGCACGAAGGAAATGTAAAAATCTCAAAAACTACAAACAGAGAAATGAAAATGATTGTATCAGTTATATTGGCAAAAAAATTACTATACTTAATAACAAATTAAACAGCACCTACAACGATAGTTTGTGCACCTATTACGATAGTAATAATCGAATTGATTTAAATTTTATTAAAATTGTAATCAAGTACCACCGAAAATTTAATATTTTATTCTATCCGATATAAAGCATATCGCGTTGCGAAAACAAATGAAATATGATTATGGAAAGTATAATAACATTGATATCACGTACCAACATTCCAACATTAAAGCTAACCTGGGTGCAACAAATACAAATAAATTCTATTCTATTTTCATAAAATACCAACAAAATATTAACCACACCTGAGGTCTGATTTTTGGCATTACAGAAAATTCTAACCAAATATTTTTTATAGCATTTCAAATTCGTTCGTGTTGTCTGAAAATTGAATATTATGATATATTATATTGTTTTTTGTGCTTGTTTGATACTTTTTTTGATTTCAACTTCTGTTTGATTTATCAAGTCCCTTGATTATTCTTGTCAATATTGTTTTAAGTTATCCTTTTTCGTTATTGATTTATTTCTAACGCCCCCTTTTTAAATTCAACATTTTATTTTTTGTCTTTTCTTATTTGGAATGTCTAATATTAATTTTATTTTTCTTACATTTGCATGTATTTAAACTGCAACGTTTCAGTTTGAGTTATTTTTGTAAAAAAATTTAAATAATATTTTTTTACTAAATGCAAAAGAATATATTTCTATTGAAAAAATATAATAGGTGTTTTTTTTTGACAGATGAAAAAAACTTTCATTTCTAATTTGCAGGCAGTAATTTTTCCAAGGCAAATCATATTGTTTCGAAATTGTTTATTGTATTTTATCAATAATTATTAAAAGCAAAGTTCAATGTTTGGGTATTAGAAAAAAATAGTCAAAAAAACAAAAATGATTCTATTTTTATCCAATAGAGCGAGAAGCAGAAACGTCAGAAACATTGATAATTATACTAGATAATACCATATAATACCAATTGATTACCGGTACGTACAATTGTACTTTATAATATTATGTACTGTACATATTATATATTTTATTTTTATATAATAATAAATAATGATGAATATATTGACATTGGATATAGATATTAAAAATATCGATGTAGAATTTTTTGCACGTCTAAAATCATTTATTATTAGTATACCTGACTATTATGTAGTACTATATCTGAATTACTGTAAGATAGATAATACGGTGTGTAAATATCAAGTTTAAAAATCATTTCAATTTTTATTTATGACAATTAAAAAAATAATAAAGATCAGATTACAATGTATATTATGTCGATATTGAAGTGATATTATATATTATTATGTACAATGTACATGGGTACCTACTACATAATTTCATTTATATTTTAAATCTCGAGTTAATTGTTTTATTGTTGAGCTTTAAAAAAGTAGATTTTAATTTAGTTTGGCACTTTTGTTAACGTAGGTATATACAGTTGATTAATTTTAATACAAATTGTACTGTAGATTTCAAAACTGAGAATAGGGTTACTTCCAAGAGCACCTATATACCTAACTTCAAAATTTATAATTAACTTTCTACTAAAACTCTTCAAACTAATTTAGCACTCAAATCCATATTTAGCAATCAGTCGCGTTTTCAAAAGTATATTACAACAAAACAATATTGAATTCCCGTCGAAAATTAAAACAGAAATTGGCTAAGCAGAGTGAAAAACTAAATTAATAAATATTTATTAAAAATTATAAAGGCTATTTTATGTGGTCATATGCATGCACAGCCAAATAGAATATACATATTACTAATTACAAATTAATAGGCAATGTTAAATTTTGTAAATCGAATACCGACAGAAAATTCAATAACATTTGCAGAAATTGTGAACATATTTTATTTTTATAACATTAATTTATTTTTGTTGGTAGTGCGGCTAAATTTCAAAATTAACAAATTAAATTTAGGCAGGAAGTTTTTATTCGCTTCAATTTAAATTTCCTGTTTAATAATAAAGTTAGAATTTAGAAAAAACACTTCCATTACTGCAAAGGATAAATTTGGCAATCGTGTCATGTTTGGTAACAATTATATCAAAATATGCAGTACAAAGCGTTACTATTACACCAGTATTTGTTCATTATAATTTCGTTTAATTATTTTAAAATATAACGCCAGCGACTTCTTATAAATATTCAGCATTTAAAGTATTATAGCTACGTTTAATTATTATTCTAGTTTAATATTCATTTGCGGTTTAAAAAGGTTTACTAAACTTAATTGGTAGTTCAAAAAAAATATATAATATTCACAAGGTATGAACTATAAAAATCGAATTTGTTTCGATATTCGTATAGGGACAAAGCCTTTTTAAGCTACATCAACTCAAAAGAAATCTAAAATTAATAATAATAAATAAACCAGATGGTTTTATTATCTTCGCATCATCAGTCTTCGATTTTAACAATATACATTGTTTAGGTTACTACATCTTAATTTCAAAAGTAGGCTAAATTTCGTTTAAACAATGGAAGTTCCCATATATGCAGTTCACATAATTACCCATATCGTAAGATAATATAGGAAAAGAATAAAGAAAAGTGAAAACGTCCAAATATTTCATTTAAATAATAAATAATTAAATAATGACGACCATCATCCTACATTGTATGGTAATTCATTTATTTAATTTTCTTTAAATATAACTTCTTCCTAGATGAAACACGTTGTAGGTGTTTTTACTAAATATACTCAAACACCTACACAGCATATTTATGAATAAACTAGAATGTTTCTTAAATAACCATACTACACTTTTAGGATTGTGCATAAATTCTTACGAATATGCACCAGGTAAGTTCATCGGAACAGTTGCTATTATGTGAAGGGATATACCTATTACGGAAATAAAAAACGCCATATGTAGGGGTGCAGCTGGAAAAGACCAGGTGAAACGACAGGTTGCTGAAAGCGTATCTTGACAGCTGTTACTAAAATTGTTAAAATAAATATCTGGTGGTATGGCAATAGCCTTTGCGAGAAAACTTAATAGTTAATATTATAACCAAAACACCACTAGGAAAACTAAGATAAGTTCAAATTTGTTGGCACGTTAACACATGATATTCCAAAAGAACGTGTGCGACTTACATAATACATAGATAAGAGCATTAGTACACAATAACACCAGATTACACCGATTCCATTATTTATACAGCACAGAAGTGTTCACCATAGTTAAGTTCATTATATTTTTTAAATGTCGATATTGACAAACAATATTGAAATCAACGTGCATTTTACGTAATATAAATAAAATTAATTTGGTGGCAAATAGATAAATTTTTCCGTAGAAATGTAAGGTCATTTTCAAAATATCATGTTGTCCGATTGTTTCGGTAATTAATACCCAAAAAATAAAAAGATTTTGATATGCACAGATTTCAGAAAAATGAAACTCTATATTATTATGATTAAAAATAATTATTTAAAATAAAAAAAAAGTAACTTGATTCGACTAGCATTTCGAACGAAGGCAACCACTGGCGGTGCTTGCAAAAAAATTTTGTAGAATAATTCGATAAATAATAAATCTTACTTTACCCATATCAAATTTGGCTAAATCGTGAAGCTTTCTGCATGTTTTACTGTAGGTACAAAAGAAGCAAAATTATAAATATAAAAAAATTATTTTCCGTTATTCTTTCGTTCACGGTTCTATCATGGTAGCTTATTTATAAACCGTGAAATACACCTTTACGTTTGATTAGTTTTATGATATTCAAATATTCGAAATCTTCAATAGTATTTGTAAATATTAGGTAAGTATCGAAAAATCCAAGTGTAAATAAATACTATTTATAAGTGTATTGTATATTACTATATAGTGCGTATGTACATATAGAAGAGTATATATTATGAATATATGTTAAATTAACTTTTAAGATAAAGTCAAATAATCAATTATTATTGAACAAATTTAAATCGAAATAGTAAATAATTGAGAAAATTTACGGGATACCTGAACAATTCTAAACTATAATAAAGTAAAAGTCGTCAGCCGAGCAAGAAAGGATTCTAAAAATCGTTAAAAGTATGAAGGGAGAAAATTAAACTTAAAATTTTAACTGGCAATAATTTACCAAGAGGCTAATGAAATAAATGTAAAATGTTTAGAAAAGCATAAATTTTACGTCAAGTATATTGTTGATAAATATAATTTTCAAAAATTCACCAACATTTTTCACGTCAACAGTAAATTTTTTTCAATTTTTATCATTTATTGTAATGTAATATAATTATATTAATATATGAATATTTAATATGAAGAAGTTAAGTAGACATTGAATTATTTTCAAACACTTACATTTTACTTTTCGTTTTAAAATAATTCATTGTCTATTAATTTAACTTATTCTTATTATACTCTCTTCATTTTTTTTAAATAAGTTATTTATGCAGTATAATTAAAACTGCCAGAGATTTGTATCGAAATTTTGATCCTCTTCAAAATAGTAATAATAATGAGAGTTCGCAAAATATGACTCAATTGCTATTGCTGTGTGAAAACTATTAAAAAAAAACAGAAAAGAATAAAAATATCGACGACCAACGATTGCAATATAAATGCAGAAAATGCATGTCGAATTCACGTCAGAATCAAAGGATTTTAACTGTCAACACAATTAGATGGTTGGAAACAACTCTAGAATCTACATTTTATTGTATTTGGTGCACATAGTTTTAGTGGTGTGTCATAGGCGAGCTCTCATGACTACAACTACAGCACCCACTCTTCGTAAAATAGTAGCCGCTTTACCTATTGGCAAAATTAAGATTGGCCCTGGCCCAAACTTGCAAAAACACTAAAATACGCGTCTGAGGTTATACATAATCTATTAATTAATGCTAGTTTAAATTTCCGGAAATTTTGTCTGGCCTCCCTAGTTCAATTTTCAAATCAAAACCAATAGGAAATGGATTGAGATAAAAAAAAATGTATTTTATGCTCACGACAAATCATGAACTAATCAGCAAGTTGCAATTTAATTTGGAATATACAGGACAGTGGCAGAACAGAGTATTAACAATAACAAATTTGAAAATCAGTAGCATTTGCACTACAAAAATTTGAAATTAATCGAGGGTTCATGTTCGTTGGTTCTTATATAAAAAAAAAAGATATTTTGTTGATAAACCTATGTCTGGACTTAATATGTGTTCTTAATTACTATGAATATTGCCGAAAATGTCAAAGATGGGCGACAAACTCCTGGGAGCATTAAAAACTAGACAATCTAGATTCCAGATAAATTTTTGTAGTACTATAAACCAATCAAGAACAGTTTCAATGATAACTAACCGGTAGACTGGATAGTGACGGAAGAGACCCTCGGTATCAATCAAGGTTTTGTTGGCAGATAAAATTGAAGTAGGCACAAATCTGATTGATCTAATGTCTAAATTACATCAATTTAATAATTTCTATTTATAATATCTTACAAAGGCTTTCATAAAAATAGTTAATACTCTATTAACTGAAAATTGCGTTCCAGTTTAAATAAAAGCTATATGAAATAAAAAATATTTGCTTTGCTCGCCCTTTACTTGATATAATCAAAAAAAGTTTAAATAGAATATAATATAGTTTTCAATGTGTAACATGTATATTGTTTTATCACATTATAATGTAAATTCAAAGCAATTTACATAAATATTTTATATAATAAAAAACTTACGCATGAATTAATCACCCATTTAAGTTTTTGATATAATGTTAAATTAATATCTACATACACTATATCAAAAACAAACGTACAAAACAGATTTTGCATATGCTTTAATTATTATACGGGGTAATAAACCGTTTCAAAATAGAAATTAAATTCAAAACGTAAAAATATTCTACGAAAATAAAATCATCGTTAATAGAAGTTTTATGTAAAAAAGGTAATGGCGATAATATAAGGTGTATTTAAATCCTAATAGGCCTTTAAAATAAAACAGACGACGATGACAGAAATATATAAACTTTTTTTAAATACTACTTGTACCGAAAAAATAAAAAGGGGGAGTTGAACTTTTTGGAACATGCGATGCAATTTCGTGTATTGCAATAAAATGTAAATTAAAAGATATGGTTCAAAGTAGGCAAAAATATCGGGGTAAAATAAATTTTAATTTATTTCTCTCCCATTGTAAAAACCACAATTTGGTTAAAAAAATTTAGATAAAAAATAATTGCTAATAATATGTTTTTGCATTTGCATCCTTATTGCAGATTTATATAATAAAATGTAGTAGGTAGTCAAACTAAAAAAAAACTTAAAACTTGCTGAAGTTTCTATTTTCAATGTTGGTATAAGTATAAAAACTGGACTTAACTAATGTATGTAGTTTAGATTGTGATCTTGGACAAACGCATTCGACATAGGAAGTAACAAAAACTGGTCGATGATTTTGGTCAAATTATCATAAAATTAAAATTGCACACGTTTTTGTAATGTCTTTTTTATCTTTTTTAAATTAATTGTATTTCGCCAAAACGGAAATGAGTCAGTCCTCGGTATACCATCAAAACCTATTTTCGCTCTCTCGGACACTTTAATTTGAGAAACATAATAATGAGATTGATATTGCAGCGATTTCTTCGGGGTTCGAACCCGTGACTACTTGTTTTTGTAATCAACGCTGAAGTTTGCCAATATCTCGCTTCGATGGGTTAATCCGAAGTTTGAAAATTTGAAAATTAAATTTTTAATGTTGAAAATTAAATTTTGCGTATATGATTTCATTATAGGAAAAAATAAATTTCCAACTTTATTAATTAAGATGAAAATTAAACCTCATCGAATAAGAGAAATTATTAAATTTCGATTATACCTTAGAGTATTTTAGAAAGCTTCAGTCGATTTTAATATATCAAACAAACGACTTGAACATTATTTTGCTTCCGTAAATTTCAATGGCGCAAAAACTCATGCTAAGTTTTTGTTTTCTGCTGGGTCACTGACGTTCATAAAAGCGTGCTGCGTATAATCCTTTTTCTCTTTTAATTACACACTAAATTTCTGCAATAATGAACACTGTCTGAGGAATATTTCTTAATAAACTGAATTTTTTACTAATTTATTAACAATAAACCACATCTAATTGAAGTATTGTAATAAGTAATACAATTATAATGTAAATACAGGGTTTAAGAAAAATTTCATAGAATAATGCAGGTTTAATAAATCTTATCATCATTTTGGATCTGAAAATCTTGAGCGAAATTATCCAACATTAGCTTTATTTTAGAAGAATTCTATTGCCAAGAAATATGATAAATTAAACTGCACTACCTTAAGTTTAAAGCATAACTCGGGTAATTTTTTTCTTTTTTAATTAACGTAACTAATTAAAAATTAAATTATTATTAAATGCTGAAAAGCAAGTTATTTTCATTATGCAATAATTTTTGAATACTATTAAATACAATTTACTGTTCTTCTTTAGCCAAATTAGCGTCCTGGATTTCAGGCTCAATTAATTTAAATTATTTTGCTGCATTTTAAGAACCATTATTTAAGCAGGAAACTGTAATTTGACAATGTATATAATACAACTTGAATAACATATTTTATAATTTGACGTCACAATGACAGGTGTGTAAAGAGGTTCCGTCCTATTGTGTAAAGCTTCGATGTTCGCGCTCCACGCACAATAAGTTTATTAAACATTCAAACAAGTATCTACCACTAAGAATAAATAGGTATGCTTTAATGGAATATTAAATAATAAAACAAAATATTTTCATTTTAATTAGCTCCTATTATTTTTGTTTCGAAATTGTACAAAAAAAATTAAAATGCGAATGTGTTTATCAATCACTTAAATTTACAAATTCGAAAGCTTTCTCCAAACAATATGGGTACTTGTAATAGTAAATAGTAAACACTGTAACTTTTATCAAACTTTGATAAAACAAATGATAAAAGCAGTAACCGATCAATAAAATGTAATTGTACCCAACCAGCAACTCACAGTTAACACTGCATTTTCTTTCCTAATTTTATCAAATTTGAAATACATATATGTATGTTTAACCTACAAACTATTCGGAGAATTATACTTGAATGTTCGAATTGCGATTTAATGATGTGTACCATTATTTTATTAATTCAATATTATTAAATGTCAACATACCTAATTTGCATAATAAATTGCACCAATTCGTAGTAATGCAAGCATTCTCCAATTTAATAATAAGTACATAATAAATGATTAAATTAGTATCAATCGCTGTGATCGATCGACTCATCAAACTGTTCGGCCACTTCTAAACCTCCTGAAAGCTAAAATTTTGAAATACTTTTTCAAATATGTTTGCAAAAATTAAAATACACAGTGTAAGATTGCCTATACTCCCATAGTATATTATATGTGGGTACAATAGTTGTAAAGTTTCAATAGATGACCTTTTGCGGGCTCGCAGTGTATCTATACAAGATAGGGCGACTTATCAAACTTAGGGTTAACTTACTGCTAAGTTATTGTCAAGTTGTTAAGCTTAGTTTGTAATTAAGTTTCCTATTAGGATTTTTAACAATACAAACTTTAGTTGTCGGATTACAGCTATGAAAAGATGGTAATTATCTAGAATATATCAGAAAAATGTATTACTATCCCCGGCCAAATGTAACAAGAGTATTAAATTTTATTTTATCGATAAAGTTAATTTGAGGTAAATGGACACCAAAAGCTCTAGTGTACATTATATCACACCAAAGTGAGATTAACATTGTAAGTAAGCTTCAAGGCATTATTAAAACATCATTTGTAAATTCAATATTAATGTAGCAATGAATGGCAGCTCTCCCAAATTAATCTCCATTATACCCCGATTATACAAAAAATAATGCTATACAGTGACACTAAAGAATACTACAAGTTTTAAAAGTCTTTCTTTATTGTGAGTATAATTAAAAATTTCTGAAAAGTTGTTCCCAACTGTCGAACATTGCGAATTTAATAAAATTTTCGGTTAATGAATTAACAATTTAAGCTACTGCATGTTGGTGATATCATGAAATAATCTCGATCCTAATCTTACGTTCCAGACAAATGGATTAGCTGTCATGATCCACAAAAGCAAACATAATCAGGCTTTCCAACGTCCAAATAATTCAAGACTTCAATCTTAATAAGTATAATTGTTAAAGGATAAACTAAATTTACTTAATGACTAAATTAGCAACGGAATAAATAATTGTTATAATAAATTTTATTAATCCCAAGAGAATATTCGAACTTCTTTTAAGTACCTAGTTCTGAACTTCAGAACCATAATTTACAAAAATAATAATAAAATTATTTTCAATGAAGTTTTTTTTTGGGGATTTGGACAAGACTAAGTAAAGCTATTGTGTAGTATATAATAATCCCCAAAAATATCTTTATTGAAATTAATTAAGATGGACGAAAACAGAAATTCAATAAAATTATTATTCATATGGAAATGATTGAAAGCTTTCATTTGAATTTGATGTGTAATCTCTGTTTTATAAAACAGCGACCCAATATAATACGGATGAACTTCTTTCGAGTTTGGAACTAAGGTTTTTTTATCTAGGTGAGGCATCAAACACGTAAAGATCAATATCATCAAGAAATGAAACAAACAGAATAATAAATGTCAAAAATTAATAATAACGGTAATAGAAGATTAAATAAGAACGCAGATTCAGGCTTGAAACATTGAATGAAATACAATTAGTTGAAAGCAAGTCAAAACGATCTATGATTTAAAAAATATCGAAATTATTTAGATCTTTTTATTAACCTATCGAATTAAAGAAAGTATCAAATAAATTAAAAAATAATTCAGCACTTCCGATTACATTATCGTTCATTTACCAATAGATTACATTGATATTCCAAAAAGTTAAAATGAAACCGTTACTCTAATGAGGTAAAAGAATGTCACCATCGAGCAGCCAAAGCAACAAAATTGCAATAATTGTAATTAATTACCGGCAATTTTAAATAATGAACAACCTACCCATATAAAATAACAACCAATTAATTAGCTAATTCATATCTAAAAATCAAATGATGAAATGCGAACACCGGACTTTTTCAAAATATGTTAATATTTAATATATCGAGAGAAATTAACATACATTGCAAATATACAAAGTTTTGTTTATCATTGTTTATAATACTACTGAATATTAACAAAAATTTTGTATAGATACAGTGATAAAATCTTTATATTCTTCGCCATAACATTTAATTTTCCCGGTAGTAAAATAATGAATTATTATTCCAACCAATAGCGTTACCCAGACTAAATTAATTTAGAAATGCAGAGAGAAATAAAACATTCGTCAGTTTTTGATGTTTCATAATTTTTTCAATAAGTTTTAATGGCAATATTTGTAATAGCAGGATTAAAGTAAAAAAAATTTTCCAAATGTAATAATATAAACCACATAAATTACGAAATTTTTGGATATTTGAACTTTTTGTTTTATTAGCGAAATAATTAATTTGTTTTTACTGTAATTATGTGATTGTTTACTTAATTATAATATTGACCACTGTCGCAATTTAATTTTGATCGCACAGTCAGAGATAATTTATATTCCGTAAGTCAATGAAAATTTTTGATGGAAGTCATGACATGACCAAGAGATTTAGCAAAGATTTCAGTGCTCACTATCTCTAATATTGCATTTATAAATGTCAGAATTTGACGCTATTGCATTAATTTCATGTACTACCAAATTATGTTACCTAACAGTATTTTATTATATTATAATTAACTATAATTTTTATTGCAATTTTATGAAGTAACTGTGTAAAAATCCGTTTTTATAATTTTTAAATTGTTGCGATTTTTCTAAATCAAAAACTAAAAATATATTATGAATGCATATTACGATATGTTAATCTAGAAAGTTATCTCGACATAATATCCTACCCTGTTAAACTATCAATGTAACCAAGTGAAATACCGGCAGAACTATATTTTTACCTATTAAATATGGAAAAGTCCTCGACCTACGGACTCGGGCTTTTACTGTGAATTATTAAGTTTCGAACATTTTCCAAGCAAAAAAAATTTAACCGTGGTTTGCCTGATAAAATTCATAGTTTTCGCAATATACCTAACTTATGATTATTTAATGCACTTACACTTAAGTAACCTTTCCGTTCAGCCTTTTACACATAGACGTCTATATGAATTTGTAATTCAGGCAGCCTGTAATTAGTTTATTTTGTAATTTAGTCTGATTATGGCCTACTAAAACCGAAACGTGTCGGGAATAAGCATCTGAAAATTACTACGATGCAGTGCTTCGTACTATCCACCCTAATTAATTTGTGTTAAAATTTAACGCAATACTTTTTCGATTTTTCGTATTTCCTCTCAGTGAATTATCACTGTCTGAGAATGTAAGCTATTCTATTATGAGGTTAACTAATATTTCCAAAATCAAAATCTTATAAAAAATGTAATCAAAAAATGTGCTATATATGGTAAAATGCAAACCAATTTATTTCAGCTAAAAACGAAGTCAAGTAGAATAAAAGCACAATAAAGTAAGTGTCAACGCAAATAATCAAACACTTTTACACATTTGGTATATTAAAAAGGTATCACTCTTAAGATCTTCTAAACATATTTGTGTAAACTTAAGTTTATGTTCTTTTAAAATAAATTACTTTTGTTAGAATTGATCGACTTATAAATAAAGAATGAGCATAAGTGCTGTTTAAGAGAACTATTTACTCAGAGTTTCTTAAAGAGATTGTAAATTTTTTCAGATGTCAACAATAAAAGTTGTTTTATATGAGCAAACAGCTTCGCAGGGTTGCGCGGTAAGCGTCGAGCGGTAAGCGTTACAGCGATGGTGTGTTTAAGTTCAAGTGGAAACCGTAGTATTTCATAATACAAAACATGTTCTTAATAAAATGAATCAAAATGCAAGACAAATACAAAATTACTAAGTACTTTATAGCACTACATAATTTTCATTTTGTAACAAAAGTGCTTTGTTTTTCTATTTTTTCTTAAATCCTTTAAGTTTCCAAACATATATAGAGGGAGGGGGTTCAATTTCACACATAACCTGGCGAATTAGGCCACTACGTCTCATTTAATTAAGTTAAAACAATTAACGCGAACCAATAATTATTAGAAAGTTACTCTTTTGTTGTAATTAATCTAATCCCCGATCTATCCATAACGAAAGTATGTACACTATAAAAAGAATGTTGCAACATAATACTTCTATTCTTTCCTCTTTATAAACAGTAGGCATAACAATTGAGAGTTCTCGGGCTGACCAATGATGCGTGGTTTTAGTGCACGATGGAAGTAATATATGCAGGTAATAGTTTATAAAATAGAAGTACTTTTTTTAAATTCAGTACCGTTATTCAACCATAACAACACCGATTTAAATATGTGAAGTTCAAAAATGTTTTCTTTCAACTGCTCAACAATAAAATATTTAAATTGAAAAGTTTTTTATAACAATCTTATGATTATAGTCTATATCTCACTAATATTGGTTTTATAACTTTCTTATTAATTTTCAATACAACCAATTGAGAAAAATGCCTAAAACCACAATCAAAAATACAATGGGAAAAAATTATTAAGTCTCCAGATATGTAACAGAATAGGTTACTCGATAATAATCTATATCAATGACTAATTATGAATCATTAAAATAATAATTTTAAAAAATAACATTAAAATAACAAGTAGATATATTGATTACTTTACTATTGTTATGTTTGTATTCCAATTTTTGAAATAGGATGGATGAAATGGAAAGGATGGTGATAAAATTTGACTGAAAAAAAATAATAGTTAAGAAATTGTGTATTGCTTATAGTATTATGTATCAGGTATGTTCTGTATAATATGGTATATGTTAAGGGTGCACATATAATATTATGGTATTATACTATACTTTAAAATTTTATATCTAATATACTGGGAATTTTTTAAATACATCGACAGATTTTGGGTAACTATAAAGGGCAGCAAAACGAACAATTTTAGTCAATTGTCCGTATCCGCAAATGAACCGTTTTAGAATTATGAGCATGTCTATCTATCGCAAATAGTATATTATATACAGAAGGTAATTTGGTTTAAATGTAAAGAGTTTATTGACCAAAATTGCTTTTTCGATGCTCTTTTATAGAAAAAGCTAATAATTCAACGCTTTGCCACGTTATTCAAATACATATAGTATATATGATATATATAATGAAAAGTCGGTTTTGCTAACCCAGGATTATAATCTATATTAAGCATGATAGATATATTATTAGAATGATAAATAACTTTTTCAAATTACGAAATGTAGAAAATATAGTCGAATATTGCAATGGTTAACTCCAAAACAATGCGTTAAAGTATACTGCTATTTTTGAACATGTGATAAATTCAACAAGGTGTTTAACTTTTCAAAAAGTGAGTAATAAAATTAAATTGGTTTTAAGTCTGCTCAATGAACACCTGTCGTATACCATTTTATCTTTTCTGCGTGAGGTATACAGGTGTTTTTCAATAACTTTAAGTGGCGCTTTGGAAATTTTTACTTTTCCTCAGAAAATGTTCTCCAAGAATCTTAGTGGGGACAGTTTAGATTCAAGTATTTTATATTCGCGGATTGTTTTTGTCTATATTGCCAATTTTGAAGCTATAAAAATAATATGAATCTATACTATGAATTATTAACCGAGAATTATTTTGAAACAAATTTAAATTAAAGTTAATTAATAATAGCGAACAATATTCGGTTGTTCGCTAGATATATCAAATTTCATTCTGTTCCAATCAAAACGAAACCTAGATACAGCTATCGCAACGAGGTCATTTTATATTATTCTACGTTAAAATTTGTAATCTATAATAAAAGTGTAATTTGTTAATAAATTAAGGTTAAAAACAAAATTTTTCAACTAATTTAACTTACATTTTTACACTAATAATTTGGTAAGTAATTAATTCCTACTGAATAAATTAGCAAGCAGATAAAAAGTGATCGTGTCACTTGGAGTTGAGTAATGAGCTTTTACTTTTGTACGTTCGTACTTCCTATATTACCTTAACTACGATACGTTGCCTATTCTAGACGGCACGTCTCGTACGATCACCGCGATTCCATTGTATTAGTCCCACCTTCCGATTACGTAACGAAGACCTGGATATATTTTTCTTGGCTTTGTTTGATCAAGGTTACAAGAGGGAGTATTCAAATTAATTTTTTATACGTTTCATAATCAATGCAATTTTGTTACTCTTAGATTTTCTATTGCAAATCTACATTTTATTACAAAATTTAAATAACTGATTATAACTAACAGTTACGTGCGTCGACCGAAACTTTTCTTGCAATTAGTAACACTTTGTTAAATCTTTTAAATGAGTGAATTCCGACATCCAGTGATCCGTACTCAAGAAAACAACTACGAAAAACATATTTTATTTAATTTTATAGATATCTAAGCGTCAGGGACGAGGTATTCACTTACTGTAACCCCAACATTTTTGCAGTACGAGCCGCCACTGATATTAATGTAAGAACAATCGAAAAAAATTAATCACACAACGGCGAATTTTTAAATGTTATGTGGATAAGCTTCCAGTTTTAATAAAATTAGTATCTAACAAATGCATATACCCTTATTCCTCATCATATAACTAATCTATTTATAATCCACTCTCATTATGTTATACATTGTATTTTAAAAAGTGTAACCCTAGACTAACAAATTCGCCATTTAGAAAATTACCTTTCGTTTTAACAACAGTGGTAAATTATTAAATGTATTATCCCGTTTTCACAACAGCAAACAATGGCTGGTTACATATGTAAAAATATACCTACTGAATATAACAAAATTGGATTTTATAAAAATTAAATTGTCAATTTAAAACTGCGTATATTAAAATTTATATGGATGAAATTTTATGGTTGTTTAAGTAATTATCATAAAAATTAAATTAAATGATGCTTTTTTAATTTAACGATGTTCCTTGACAAAAAACATAAGCAATTATAAGTAAATACGTTAACTTTGAGATATATCAGATAAAATGTCTTGGGTAGGCGTGTATGACGAAAGCTTCAATTAGAGTTAGTACTTAATTTTTTTTTAATGTAATCAATTTTTTAAACAAGACAGGTTACACGTCATACATAATATATAATAAAATAAACTAACGCTGGAAAACATGGTACTTTGTACCTCGATCGGCTTTCATACCTTAAAGGCCCATATAAATTACATTTTTTAAGCCAATTAAACGGGGGCATGTAAATTAAGTTAGTATGGCATCTATTAGTGATTCTTTAAAAGAACTGATAAATATATAACAGATGTCCTTCAAGCAAGAAATGTGTATGTACATCTGATGACTAACAAAAGTAATGGAATTAAAAGTTCTAGTTGAAAGTTCGCATTTATTATCTAAAATAATTAACGCACAAAATATTGTAATCATTATTACTAGCATAATTTTTAGTTAATTTTGTTTACATATAAATGAATTGAATTCAGAGACCATTTAAAATTCAACTAGACTGAGAAGATTATGTATTAAGAAAAACCTTTGATACCTGCTGCTTTTAAATCAAACCAAACAGGACCAGTAGCAAGCAAAGACAAATTAATTCTTTTTTTTTATAAAGAAAGCTGTCCTATGGTTACTAATTGAGATAAAATGTTATGTATAACTTTTCAAACAACCCCATAGTAATCTAATACAATTATGTAAATTTTGAATCCATAATGTTTTGTCATCTTTCAATTTATTCTGTGCACAAGTTAAAAAAAATTGAGTTTAACCAACGCATCGCATCGCTTACTCTCAAAGCATCTTAATTTCTTAATGATACTTCTGGTTTGCGGCCAAATATTTTGTAATAGAAGTAGATTAGCCTATTTAACTGGTAAATTAGTAAATATTATGTTTAAGAAATGATTTACTTTACGATTATTAAAAATAATTTTGAAAACATCGTATAATGTTTGTGCTATTTCCCTATACGTGTTGTGTTATCTTATGATATTATACAAATCCGGTCGATCTTTTATGAAAGCTTTAACTAAAATGCAGTGACGTCTCCTATTAGTGACGCAGCTTTAAATTTTGCGAATATGTTTATATTCCATCATGCCATAACAATATATATTGCTATGTTCCTGCTTAAAGAGGTTAAGTCAATACTTTTGCGGGACCAAAATAGAACTTTACCGCTGGCGATCACATTCGCCTTTGATTTAATCTTATATGCTCAAGGTCAGTGGTGGCTGGTACGAATAGGGTGATGGGGTGCCGCCCTCCCAAAACAGAATTTTAAAGCAATTCAGGCAATAATATTTGCTTGTTTCAGTATTTCAATGTCGTTTTAAAGATCAAATGAAGTAAAACATTCTTCATGAAATGATGATGAAAGATAATACAATTAACTACAGCAATGAATTAGTGTGATTGCTGGTTGAGTTACAAAGCATTCATTACAAAAAAATAAGAAGATTAATCCAAGTCGAAGAATGGAGTAAAAGTGTAAAGAAAACTATTCCGAACGAATTAAAGTACGAAAGTAATTTTTCCATTACTATTTGCTAGCCACTAGCCACCTTTTTGTTCTTGGAGAAGAGGGGGGGGGGGAGGTAAAAAATTGTAATTACGTTTAAAGTTGTCTTTTTATATTATTACAAAATTCTTACGTCGGAAAGCAAAACGGTAAAATTAAGTTTTTTCTAAACTAATTGAAATATAATAGGTAGGTACATTTTCTGGCATCTTCCAAGTTGATATTTAATAGGTAGCAAATACTGGGTTCAATTTGATCTAATACAATGCAATAAGTATGGCAATAAGTGTCATAAAAGCTATTTTGAACACTTTGCTACCTTGTATTATCAGATTACGCAGCTTATTAGAAATAATATTAATTACAGTTAGAAAACGGAAGGAAACTTCGGTACAAATTAGGTTTAAAACACGTCAAATTCGGAAGTTCTTTCAAATTGAAGGTAAATTTTTTTTTTTGTAGTAATTAAAATTCTTTAATAAAAAGGATTCATCGTAAATCCTGGTATTTCCGATTTTTCTGTAACGAAGGTCAATTCAAGAGGGAAAAATTGATGTAATACTTATATTTTCTTTAATATCATTTTTCCTTCCACGGTAGAAAGTAAAAAAAATAAAGTGTAAAAGTTTTGTGTCTCAATTTAAAAATTCGAAAAAGGTAACAGTGATCGAGTTGACATGGGATTTCTCACATATTTTATATTAAAGGACGCACTTGCCACATTAAAAATCATTAAAAACCAACGAGTCATGAAGTTCATGAATATACAAAAGTTCTAATAAACTAAAGAAATATAGAACAATGTAGTAGTAAAATGTTTAATAAAAATAACTTCAAGTGTTGTACAAATTTACATTTAGATTTAACAAAGAATTGCAAGAAATCCGACAATTATTCCAGTTACTAGGTTGTTCTTGTTCTCAAAGATAAACATCACGAAAACTGTCTAACGATCTAACTAGCTGTCGATCTAATTATATAATGATAAAAAATTGATAACTGCTGCATTATTAAAATAAAATTCAAATAGGACTGTAAAACGGCCCCAAGAATTAATTGATTTCAACAAACAACGACATATATTTTTTTAAGTTAAATTTACTGAATAATGGATTTAGCAAAAGAGTTTTTAATTAATTCTGGGTAAATATGTAAATTGTGTGTTTTAATTAAAAGCAATCCATCTACTAAACTTATCATAAAATACTATTTGTTAGGTTATTCAAAATTTACTTGACCGTGCGATGTACATCCTCAACAATTAATTTCAAACGCAGTTTCTGCTGTTGTTCACACAAAAAAAATTAAAATATATAGATTTTATAATATTCATTTCGATTACAGAAGTGATACCTACGCGCTGGCTGGATATAGGGGTGGAAATTCTGAGTGTTTCTAATCTGTCTTTCGATAGACAAAAGATTTACCATAAAGAAAAATGAAAATCTAAAACTATTTTTATTTCGAAATACACCCAAATTGAAGTAAGCGTAAGAAATGGAATTATAAATTTTTAAAAAGTTCCAGTTGAAATTTTGTTAGCAGGAAAACATGATAACAAAGCATACGACGATAAAAAATTCCGATATTTTTATTTTTCAAAATAACCAATGTGATTGTGACTAAAGACACAAACTGATATTTTCATATGAGCTTTATCGCTACGATAAAAATAATATTCAGTTTAAATTTTCTATTACGTAAGGACAAAGAATTCCGGTGCAGCAGAAAAATTAATAAACCCATTATAAAAGAGCCGGTTAACCGTTAATAAAACGTTGTTATATATTTTCACTTTTAACCTTAGCACTCGATTATGGGCTGTTGTAAAACTTCTTGTTCTTTATGAATTATGTTTACGGTAAATTTCGTATAATGGTCTAACGCAACTTAAAGATTGTTACGAGTTTTGCTTTGCACTACTTTACGATTTAGAAAATAGTAAAATTAATTACGTGGGTTTTCTGATATATTATTTATAACAGCGCAATTTAAAGTATAAGAATGAGTCACGATTTCAGGTTCTTTGTTTATAAACACGAAAATGTAAACAAACACTCTCGAGGAAATATGACGACTTTTCGTCCGTTTTTTCGCATCGAGATTTTTTGAAATTTAAAAAATTATTTACCTAATTGAACGAATTATGAAAACAAATTGGTAAGCCGAGTTGTCGGGATTAAAAAATAAAAAAGGAACCGACTTTCTCGATTTGAAAAGTACGAATTTAAAAGGTGTTTGGTAATATTGTGAACTAGATTTAAAGTAGATCTAAGGTAGCAATTCTTAGGCCATTGACTTTTATTACTTTCCGTCCTAGTTAGTTAGCAACATAATTTCCGTTTTGTATCTGCTCTCAAGATAATAGCGAACTCAAGAGAAATTAACTTACCTCTTCTTCAGGAGTTCCCGTGTTAACTGAATCCATACTTTGGCTCAGTGTTACTGATAAGGGTGCTTCCATGTCCTGGTCTGTTGTAACTAGAATAGCTCCAGTCGACTCAGAGTCGTGTCGCGCCCTCTTCAAAGACGGAGGGGTGGCGGCAGACGTTGGGGACGCGTTGCCTCCCAGAGGATGCCGTCCTCTCTTCGTGGTGTTATAGGTGGTCTCCACGATTCAGGTCGGAAGAATCTTTGTTGTTAACTATCGGCAAAACACATACACAAACACGGGTAAACAATATACTTATAACCACGTGGGATCAAACGCGCGCTAGCCAAGTGTCACTTTGACACTGCTGCAGAATATAATTCGTCGTTCGCGTTTCGGTGGCAGGAATTAAGTAGTAACAGGTGCCCGGAACCTTTGACGTACGCTACTCGACTGTGCTGTTGCGTGCCGTGCCAGCCTGGAGGACACGTGGGGGTGGGGCGCTCAGGTGAGTGGGTGTTGCAGTGCTATAATAATTGTGGCGGCGGCGCCAGGGGTGGTAGCAGAGCTAGTGCTTGCCTCAGACTGTCACCCGCGCGCGCCCGACAGGTAGGCCACCGCGCGCGCACCACCACGCTCATGCGTTCTCACCTATATATTTCATGTCGTGTCCGTGTCTATAGGTATACCTGTGCCCATCTCTTTTAATATTCCACTACTAACTAAATAAATGATCTGCTGTTTACTTATTTATTTTCTTAATTTAATCTATAAAGTTCCACTATTATAAATTTTATTTTCTAATTTAATATTAATTATCCTATCAAAAATTTACACATGTCGCACGAACTTTTTCATAAAAAAATCAATTTACCATTATAATTATATTACCTACTTACTTTTTTTAGAATGGTACTCACTTTATGTATTTTAATTACGTTTTTCATCATGATGTAATAATTTGCTTCACTACCATTTAAAAAAAAAATTTAATATCTAATACATTCCAGATAATTACAATTAATGTCCAAAAATTTCATTTGCAAAACTAAAGCATGCTAAGGGAATTCCACTGTAGTCAACATAGATGATGTAAATTCGATTCTTGGCTGCTTCCGATTCATACGGATTCCTACGTGTTGGATTAAGCTTGTAATTAGGCTGTACGGATTTAGGTAACCCGAATTTAAAATGATTTATCTACTGCCGTTCCGAAAAGTGTACTTTCAACATTCATTTGCCTACAAAATAGCCTACTTTATTATATTACAAATTTAATTTATGAATAAAAATTCCAATTTATAACGTGTAATACATATTAATAATTAAATTAAATGAAAATATAATTGAGGAAATCGTATACTTTAATTTTTTTTAAACCAGCTTACTGAAAAACGAAACGTCTATTCAAATAAAATTTTTAAGTTTTGTAGAAGATATATCTATATTGATAAAATTATATCTAAATATTAAAATTATAATTATATCTAAATTTAAACCCTGAAGGCTAAACCATGTTCTGAATTTCAACCTTCCAATAGCCACAGTACCGAAACTATTGATTTTCTAGTATAAACATTTTTAAAAACGTCAAGTTATCTACAAACTGGATTCTAACTTTTTATTGTCTAAAATCAATAGCTTTCAATTTATGAATAATTAAATTAATTGAAAAATGTGTAAAACTTTTATTTTTTAATCTTTTTGAAAACCCTATACCTTGTAAATGAAATGTACATATTTAAAAATCTGACGATCTTTTTGGAATATAAAATTTAAAGCACTACAAGTTCCGTTTCATAAATTTTTTTTACAACTGTTCATTGCATGAAAAAATAATGATAATGAAAAAGGTAGGTACAAAATAGAGCAATATATTCACTTTTTCAAAATTAAATTTTGTTGATTAAAATTAAATTCTATTTTGGTAATTGTTAATTTTTCTTTACGATACTATGGTTTTTCAATAAACTTTAGTAGACTACAGTTGTAGCCTGTTAAATTTCTTATTCGGGAAACCACGACAGATTTTTATTTCGTGTGTGGTTTAAAAGATACAAGGTTTCCAAATCAAAAAACCAAAGAAAGACATTTATCTATGTAGGCCACAAAAAATTCGATTTTTCTAGAAACATTTTATAGGAAAATAAAAATAAGAGAATAATTAATGTTGTTTCCTGACACCACTTGGTATTTCTTCTCTGCCACCATACCTTCTTACTTCGGGGGAGTGGAGTAGTTCCACTTGGTGGCAGTGACTACTTTCAAATCTAACCCTAGATGAATATCAGTAATTTTAAATTAATTTTAAAAATCGAGCTAGGTATACTAAATTTATATTTAAACTTTCGGTACATTAGTTCTTTTTAGTATATACCTACATAGTATACGATTAGTACATAGTGGTATTAGTATGTAATATACCTTCTACTAATAAAATTAATTGGGTTGTGAAAAAAATTTGTTGTCAGCCGCATTCCCATGATGTATAATATTGTCATTAGCTAATTTTGTATGGAAATAACTTGGATATAAAAATATTTGGTTTAAACTCTTTACTTGCATCCCTGAAAACTCAGATTAGCTGGGCATGAGAATTGGAATAATAATACGCTAAACTTCATTAATGGGCGCCACCCGCTTTTTTATTAATGTAAAAAACTGATGATTCGAACTGAAACAGGGGAAAATTTGTTAAAAAATGGTACCAAAAATCACTAAATCTTTAATTGACCTGTTCCGGTACATTTTAAATATTTGTATTAAAATGGTTTAAGCGCATATATAAATAAAAAAGTAATAAATAAAGTTTATCTAAGTAGTTTACGAACTATGGCTCTTCATAGAACCCGGAAAAAAATATTGTTTTCAGTTTTGGAATAAGAATTTAAATTACATTTAAGTTAAGTTAAACTAAGTGAAACTTTATTCAATTACTATCTATAAATCTATGAATAGAATAACTTTATAGCTAAATTAGAGCTGCAGCTGTAAGCTTTCTAACTTGATCTCTTTCAACCTTTTTTTGTTAAATTTTTGTATACAGCTCAATTTCAATACATCTTAGCGCAATTTAAACATTACCTAAAGTGTAGAAACTAAATTTTTAAGACATTAACTTTTGTTTTTTTTACATTAAATTATTATTACGCTTGAGATGCACTGAAATTGAATGACTGAATTGACAAAAATGTAATAAATGGCTGAAAAGGTACAAAAGTAGTGGAATCAAGTTTAAAAGCTTACAGTTAGAGCTTTATTATAACTACCAAGTAATTTTGTAGGTTTTACATATAATTAAGTCTGTATACTTTCATTTATCTGTAGACCACTTTTGCATAAAATGAACTGAAAAGAAACTCTACATCGAAAATTGAAAACAACGGTTTTTTGTCAAAAACCGATAAAAATCGGGGTTCTATGAAGGGCTATCTCGTCAGAAAATTGAAAGACTAGAACAATAATTTTTGTATACTTTATGCAGAATTTCATCCGAGTTCCTTAATGCTGCAGACCCGGTTATCACTACGTAATTACTGGACTAATTAATCAATAACACAAACCAAGGGCGGTCATAAGGGGGGCTATGGCCCTTACAAATCCAAATAATATAACCAACCAGAAAATAAAAAAAATTTTGTAATTTGTCAGTTAAGGCCAATTTCATAACGAAATTTAAAGAAAGCGTTAAATTTAAAATCACTTTTAAGACAAAATAAACCAATCAAAATGATCAATTTGGCTTTAAAAGCGATTTTAAATTTAACGCTTCCTTAAAAATTGATTATGAAATTGGCCCTTAGTGTATCATTTTCTAAAATAATTTTTTTCGGGATTCGGAAGACTTAAAACATATTGGCATAGCTATGGTGGAATCAGTGCTATGTTACATACGGTAGTATGAGGCATACGTTATAAAGGAGGATAATATGAGGAAACAACTAGAAGCTGTAGAGTAGAGAGATTATCTGAGACGAAGTTCTTGAGTCTAGAGTATCAAAACTAGAATATATTTCAAATAAAGAGGTTCGATAACGAGTGGGGCCCAAGATACAGTAACGGATAGAATTGATAGAATGAGTTTAAGATGGTTCGGACATATACTCAGAATGGAAGATCGAAGATGGCCAAAGAGAATTTTAAAATGGAAACCCCCCGATAAACGAAAAAGGGACAGAAAGAACTGGTGTTCAAGAAGCAAGAAGTCGCGTATTGCAGTATTAACCGGACATACGAGGGTGGTCTGAAAAGTTTCCGACCTAACATAGAAGGGACAAATTTTTTTCTCAATTTTTTTAATATCTTTCTGCATAGTCCTTCTAAGTCTATATACTTATTTCCGCGATGCTCCCATTTCCTTAACCCGTCCAAACACTACTCAGCGTCTTTCGCGGCAAAATAGTTGTTCACAAAGACAATGGACTCCTCATTCGACGAAAATCTCTGTCCTATGAACGCAAGTTTTGCCTTAGAGGAAAAAAATAGTCGCTTGAGGCTAGATCTGGTGAGTAAGGAGGGTGGTCAAGCAGTTCAAATCGTAATTCGTAGAATTTTGCCATGGCAATCTTTCAGGTGTGATACGGCGCATTGTCTTGGTGAAACAAATCTTTTTTTTCTGAAAATGTGGCCGTTTTTCCGCAATTTGTGCCTTAAACTTATCAAGTAATGATGCGAAGTATGCTCCTGTAATAGTAGTTCCTTTTTGAAGATAATTGATTAGGATAACTTCATGACTATCCCAAAAAACAGTCGCCATCACTTTCCCAGCAGAAGGAACAGTGTTTGCTTTTTTTGGAGCCGATTCTCCCTTCTCAGTCCACTGCTTTAACTATATTTTAGTTTCTGTAGTCTCATGGTGTATCCAAGTTTTATCTATAGTAATTAATCGACGCCAAAAATCTGATTTATTGCGCCTAAACTGCGCCAACAGAGCGTGGAAATGTTCATTCAAACACGTTTTTGGTCCAAAGTAAGTAAACGCGCGGACAGCTTTCTTATGCCTAAATCTTGGTTCAATGTATGACAAACACGTTTTTTAGATATATTCATATCCTCTGCTATCTCTCTAACCTTAATTCGAAGGTTTCCTAGCACCATTTGGTGAACTTTGGCGATGTTATCGTCAGTGATTGCAGTTTTTGGAGGTCCCGAACGTTCATTTTCGTCCAAGTTGGTACGGCCACGTTTACATTCAGCTACCCGAAATTTCACAGTAGTAAATGATGGCACAGAGTCTCCGTACACAGTATTCAACTCATCTTTAATTTCCATAGGCGTATTGCCTTTCAAAATCAAATATTTAATGACAGCTCGATACTCAATTTTTTCCATTTTCACAAAAACACTCGCATCGATTTACTGAATCAATTGTCAAACAACACCTGCGTTTCCAAAATGACTGAAATTTTGGCGAGTGCCTGTCAAAGAATGTACAAACACGTTCCCTAGATTTTGTAGACAAGTGCTGCCATCTTCATGTTGAGGTCGGAAACTTTTCATACCACCACATCATACATACAAAAAATAAATTATGAACAGTTTCTAAAATCAAATTCAAGATTTTAAACTTGACAATGGTTCAAAAGTACCAAGCAAAAATACAAACAGAAAAAAATATGAAAGAGTTGACTCCAAGAGTCAATTTTAAAATCTAGAATTGGTGTGGACTCCCGTGTCCTTTTGAGCTAAAGAGCCTTTAGAGTATCTTGGGAGCTCTAGAGCTTTTCTTTATCTTCAGATCAATTAATTTAGGATTTATAAGCTTAAAAAAATTCGAGATAGCGTTCTCAAAACGAAGTCGCAGCGTCGAAAATTTCTATTCTGCAAATACCTTAGGTATAGGGGAGAGTCGGGTAATCGTGCGCAGCGGCTAATCGTGCGCATGCCTTTATTTCCACAACCGACCGTTATAATTTCGAAATTGTTATTCGGGAGTCATCTCTTGACAAACATTGTACTATTAGATATGTATAAGATACTTCACTAAACCTGACTTATCCACAATGGTGGCTTCTTTGTTTAGATATGTTTTATACTAGTTTGCGTCTCAGAGAAAATAAGCCGTAAGTATTTCCATTTTTCCATTTTTTTATTATCGTATGCTTTAACACATTGCTTAATGAATCTCCTTCACCCTGATATAGGTAGTTTAGGTAATAAAACGTATTTCAATGATTTATACTAATTACAGGTAAAACTGGCATTGTCGGCTAATCGTGCGCAATGCACGAAGATTTTCTACCAGCCATTCAAAGGCGCTAATAAGAAAAACAAGAAAAAGGAAAAAAAAGGCAAAAATATTATAAAAGGTAGTAAAATTAAAAAAGGTACAAAAAGAAAAGTCTTCGAAGCTAGTAGTGAATCTGAAGATATTTCAGACAGTAAGCTATGTAACGACGATGAGTTAGACGATATTGAGTCGGATGAGAATGAGAGATGCATTTAAATAAATAATAATATTTCTACGTTCAATAATTTGTCCTGTTTGTTTTCATTTTCAATGCGCACGATTATCCTACCTATGCGCACCATTAGCCGCATACATCGTATAATTGTGCGCAGTGCCAGTTTTTCACATTTCGTATTTTAAAGTCACAATGTGCATTTTTACTTAAAATTTATTATAGAATATTACAGTCAAACCCTTGAAGAATCTTGATAACAAACCTAGAAGTCCAATTTTTTGTCATTTCTGAAATATTACAACTTTGGCTTAAGTGCGCACCAATACCCGACTCTCCCCTATTGGATAATTATTATGTATCTATTATCTGCTTTATTGCTGAACTATCAACTTCACAATTCTTACTATGAAGAACACACGGTTATGAAATTTATTGAAGAAAATAAAAGTACATTTTTAAGCCGAAGTCGAAAGATTTGCAATTAACATACTTTTTTAACGAATCTGTATATCCAGTAAGTTATCGAGACGTTATTAAATTTTTTTCTATTTATTATTTTTTTTGGTCTTGTCTTTTTAGTTCAAAAATCTAGTTAATTTAACCTTTTTGTTTCCTTTTTAAGTACCGTTAGCTTTTCTTTCGTTTGCATGCTAATTCTTGACTGAATCATTCTCAATTTTCTCTTGTTGCTTCTATGTTGACCGTCTTTTCTACTATCATACTACAATGATGTTTGCAGCAACTTATTCCTTTACTTATTCAACTAATTCTGTTAGATTTACTATTTTACAATCAAATTGAAGTGTTTGAAGACCGGTAACATTGGGTCTCAAGCCTCCAAGGGCGAGACGTTCAACTTGGTAGAACTAATACCAGAGCTGTTATGAGTACAATAAAAAACGTACTCGAGTGCAAAGTACCGAGTACTTTTCTAACGAGATCAAAACATTTTCAACAGGTGGCGTGACAATAGAAAAAAAACAGAAAGCAGAACGACATAGTTTCGTTATGATAATAAGAAAACAAACGCTCCAATGAAGCTGATGATGGTTGGCATACTGCACAAAAACTTTCTTCACAATTGGATAACCATCCAACATTCATATTTCTATCTTCTCAAGATACCGCAACAGTACGAGTTCAATTTTTGATTTTCTTTTATCTACTTTCTGCAACTATTTGGATAAGTACTTGGCTTTGGACCTCAGGAAGCGATAGCTCAGGTGCATTATTATATTTGCCAAAATTAAATCAAAAATTGCAGTAGATGTAAACATAATCTACTTCATCACATAAAAAAGGGGTTGCATAGCCGCGTAGGAGCCCCAGGTAAATCAAGACCTTTACCGTTATTGCCAGTGCCGGATTACTTATAAGGCAGAAAAGGCGTCCACCTAGGGGCCCCGTGATAGCGGAAATTTTTTTTTTAATAATAAATTTAATTTCTTTGTTTGCATCTTTTTATACTGATTCAGCGTCTTTGAACATGAATGGATATTATCTTACGTAATTTTATTATTACCCTAAATTTTAGAGTTTACTGCAAAAAAATTAAGAATAGTGAATATTTAAAGATATACTTTCAAATACAGCATTACAATTTACTTAAAGTTAATTTTCTTTTTATAGTTTATCAAGAATCTGTGTTAAAAAGTAGTAGAAAATATATATTTATTAATTAATTCTTTGTGTAAATGAATAAGAGTTTTATGCCCTTAAATATAGACCGAGGGGTAAATCTCACGGGAAGTCTGGTGTACAGGTTGTAGGAAGTCCCGGGAAGTCCGGGGAAGTCTGGAGAAGTCCGGGAAGTCCGAGGAAGTCCGGGGAAGTCTGAGGAAGTTTGGGGAAGTCCGGGGAAGTTTGAGGAAGTCTGGGGAAGTCTGAGGAAGTCCGGGAAGTTCGAGGAAGTCTGGGAAGTTCGAGGAAGTCCGAGGAAGTCTGGGAAGTCCGAGGAAGTCTGAGGAAGTTCGAGGAAGTCTGGGAAGTCCGAGGAAGTCTGAGGAAGTCCGAGGAAGTCTGGGAAGTCCGAGGAAGTCTGGGAAGTCCGAGGAAGTCTGAGGAAGTCCGAGGAAGTCTGGGGAAGTTTGAGGAAGTCCGGGGAAGTCAGAGGAAGTTTTAGAAGACCGGGGAAGTAGAATGTGGGGGACAGCCTGGTGGGGGAAGTCTGTTAGAAACACATATAGGAAGTTTCAACCGGTTTCAGCTTATTTGGGATAGCGAAGCTTAAATTTCAAACTATAAAATGTGATTTTTTGTATTGTTTTCAACAAGATATCGCGTTACACGTGTCATTTATTTCTTTTCATTTGTTTGCAAATATCATTTTAATTAGAAATTTCTTAGTATTAATATAAAATTTTATATGGACAGTTTTGCGAGTGCAGACAAAATGACTAATTGATTGTAATTTTTTTTTATTTTTTATTTTGATTTTCCTTATGAAGTGCTAACGTAATAATGTATTATACATAATAAATTATTTTTGCACCAATTCTCTTTTAAAGAAGATCATCGCAGTGGCGGACTGGCCGTATTTTGCAGAGGTGGTAATATTTGTAGGGGCCCGCTGCTATGACAAATTTGAAAACATTTACCCATACATAAACAGCTTTTTTTCAAGTTGTTTTGAACGTAGAATTATCGAATGCAATACTCATTCATGCCGCGTCAAAACAAAAACATGCCGTTAGTCATGTTGACTCAGTAAAGCTCAATTTTTAAAAGCGCGTTTAAGCGGCGCAATGGATATTGGTTTTGTATATAATAAAATATGCAAAATATTAATCTAAATAAATGTCAACAGCTACAAAGTTAAAAGGTTGTAATTGAAAACAAATAAACACTCTCGCGCCTAGAACGGAAACCAAGTAAAAAATATAGAAGTCTAAAAATTATCCAAACAAAATTATAGAAATTTTGCAAGCATTTCTTCTAAAAACTGCCAAAATAATTTTTAAAAATCATTCGTATACCGACTAGGGGTGAGGATAGAGCAATATATAAACGTCAACAGTTGGCAAATTGAGGACTGCTCCTGTTTAAATCTTATAGAGAGGCAGGCCCGGATTGGGCCGGCGGGCTCGTGGGCAAAACCATGTGGGCCGCTACTCAAAGGGGCTGATTTTCCAGAAATATTAACTTGAAAATATACTCAAATTATAATTTTATTAATAATAGGTATCCAGTAAAATGGTATAATAATTGCATCGACAGGGCTACGACTAAAAATTTTAAAATTTTTCTCAGATGTTCTTAAATATAAATGTTATTTTAAATACTTCTTAAAAATATTGAAAGGATTTATTGCCTACTTCCTTCTTGAGATATTTTGTATTGATTTATTGTGGTCCCTAACTTGAATTAATTTCAAAAAAATTGTCAATACATTTTAAAATTTGTCGGCACTGTAAATGCATTCGTAGGTAAATTTAACACAGTTTGTATCGTAAATTAATTTTACCATCACATAGATTTATTATTACTTTTCAATCTTAATTTTAATTGAATTTAAACAAATTTCCTGCGTATAAATTAAGTGAATAATATAAATATATTTAAAAATTTTTTATATTATTTATATTAAAATAAAAGAATTCGTAATGATTATAATAAGTCGACCATGTGGTGACTTCAATCAACAGATAAATGGAAGTGAAAATAAGTACGAGTAACACCAATTTCATAATGAGTTTTAAAGGAAGCTTTAAATTTAAAGCCAATTTCAGACAAAATAAACCAATCAAAATGATCACTTGGCTTTAAAATTGACTTTAGATTTAAAGCTTCGTTTAAAGCTAATTATGAAATTGCCCTTAAATTAAGCGAATTCTTTTATTTTCCATCCAATCGCAAGTAAATAATGTTCTTATAGTCAATGATGTGTTCAGAGATTTCAAGAATTTATAGTTTAGTTCACTGATTGTTAGTCCAAACTTCCAAATCAAAAATTAAATAATTAAAGTTTCTTTATAATTAGTTGAGGAATGAGCGTCATTGGGGAAACATTGAAAGCTTTGAATGGGGGAAGGGTCCACCCTCCCCCGTAATTATTAATTCGAAATTTTAAATGATCCATTTATACGTATTGTGTAATAAATGCCAAAAATGAAAAGAAATAGTTAAATCAAGCTAAAATATTTTCATTACCTACTTAGCTACTTATAAATACTTTTGTAATAAAAAAAAATGCAATGGTTTTACAATTTAGAATTATATTATAATAATAAATATCTATGACTTAATTTTAAGTTTTTATTTACGTAGTTGGAAACTATTATTATTGTCGTTAACGTAAAAAATGTCTGGCGAAACCCTTTTTTTGGAGAAATTATTTTGTACTGTAATTGAGCGCTTGATTTTGAAAATTTGAAAAATTTCTGCCTGCGGCGCTATTGAAAGACGACTCGCTCCGCACGCAGTTCCCTTCTCTCGTTCCCCCCCACCTGAACTAAATTCCTGGTTATGCCACTAGTTCAAACTGTTTATATCAATTTTTGCTTGTCACTAAATTAGATCTATTAATTGATTGTCTATTAGATCAAATTCATTATTAGACAAAAAAAAATTGTATATTATTTATTAATAAATTGGGGGTGAAAATAGGGGCCGTTTATGGTCGGAGCCCGGGCCGAAAAATTCTCCCAATCCGGGCCTGTAGAGAGGTGCTGATTTAACAATAATGTGTACGTATCTTATTCTTGACCTAGTAAGAATTCGTAGTGTATCGTAATTTGAGGAATTTGTCAGCTTGCAAGTTCTTCTCAACATTTAACTGTAGTATATTAATTACATTTAATGTAGATTTTTGTTATCTTGTACTTCTAAATTTCATTCATTGTTGTTTACATTTATAAATTGATTTCACATTGATTTACATTGTTTTGACTAATTATAATTTCAAAATGTAAATATTCTCTGATTAATTTTTAAATTAAACATTCTGCCCAATTTTGATTCCATGGTTAATTTTAAACACACGTCGTTCTATTTTTTGTGTGTCGTTATCGTCATCT
Source organism: Cantharis lateralis (assembly GCA_963170105.1). NCBI lineage: Eukaryota > Metazoa > Arthropoda > Insecta > Coleoptera > Cantharidae > Cantharis > Cantharis lateralis. The sequence continues at coordinate 24,855,400 of OY720629.1, forward strand.
TTCCTGAGAATCACTTTATAATATACTGTTGAACTTAGTGCGAACTTATAATTCAATTTATTCTTGCTAATTTTTCATGTTGTTTTGCGAAAAAAATCTCGATTGCCTTTACTTTAGGTTCGGGAAGTCTGAGGAAGTCCGGGAAGTCTGGGGAAGTCCAGGAAGTCTGAGGAAGTCCGGGGAAGTCCGAGGAAGTCTGGGGAAGTCCGGGAAGTCTGGGGAAGTCCGGGAAGTCTGAGGAAGTCCGGGAAGTCTGAGGAAGTCCGAGGAAGTCTGGGGAAGTCCGGGGAAGTCTCGGGAAGTCCGGGAAGTCTGGGGAAGTCCGAGGAAGTCTGGGGAAGTCCGGGAAGTCTGAGGAAGTCCGGGAAGACTGAGGAAGTCCGGGAAGTCTGAGGAAGTTCGGGGAAGTCTGGGGAAGTCCGGGGAAGTCTCGGGAAGTCCGGGAAGTCTGGGGAAGTCCGGGAAGTTTGGGAAGTCTGAAGCAGGAGGAAGTCTGGTGTACACAATTTTTTACCGTGGTTTACCCCTCGATATAGACGATGCTTGGCTGGAGTAAAACTTGAACACGACTTAAGTACAAAATTGATTATTTTGATTGGTTGATTTCGTGCTTGAGTCAGACTCGAGTCCGAGATCGAGCGAAGCATCGACAATAAGTTAGTATGGACGTTAGTGAATTAATTTAATAAATATTGTTTTACATTTTAAAATTAGTCGGTTATTATTGAAACTGCTTATTTTAAGTAACAATTTTCTAGAATCTAGAGGGCCCCGAAAATTTTACTGCCTAGGGGCCCACAAATGTTTAATCTGGCACTGGTTATTGTAGAGTCAACCATAAGTAGGCAGGGACGGCTCGAAGAAGAATTTTGGGTGGGGAGCAGCCTTCAATTTGCTGACTACTCTTGCTCTTGCGAATACCAATAAGCTTTTTTTTTTTTACTTTTTTCGCTTTTCTTTACACGAAAACTTACTTTCAATTTAGCCAACTCGTACCCTTATTTGCCAACGTTTTTATAATGCGTCCACAATAAATGTTAATTCTTGGAAAACTTCAATTACATACCGGGTGACCCAAAAAAAATTATAACAAAGTTTGATCAATATCCTAACGCGAAAGCTTTTTGTTGTTGATATTTTGTTTTAGCACACCTGGATAGCCCGTTAAAAATGCTACATGTCCCAGGTAGCACAAAATATTGCGCAATATTGGAGCATCATTGTGCCAATATTGGAAAATTACGCAATATTGGCAACGTCTAGTCAATATTGGAGCAATATTGATTACCATTGTTGCGGCAATAATGGCTAACAATATAGGTGCAATATTGATTACCTACATTGGGACAATATTGTTTATCCAAGTTGGGACAATAATTATTATAAACTACATTATTATCCAAATAATATTGAAAATATTGTCCCGAATAACTTTAAAGTTATATTATTAATGATTGTCATCATTTAGAAAATGTTATGCTACCATATTTATAAATTTTCATGTTTTATAGAAATCCAATATTGCTCAAGATTGCGAACCAATATTGCGGCATTATTGTGCAGCTATATTGTGACAATATTGCCTAGCAATATTGGAGCATTATTGATTACCAATATTGCGGCAAAAATGGCTAACAATATAGGGGCAATATTGCTTACTTATATTGGGGCAATATTATTTACCCACGTTGGTACAATAATCATTATAAACTGCATTAATATCCCAATAAGATTGAAAATATTTTCATAAATAACTTTAAAGTTATATTATTAGTGATTGTCATTATTTGGAAAATGTATTGCTACCATATTTCTAAAATTTTCATGTTTTATAGAAACCCAATATTGGTACAAGCTTGCAATCCAATATTGTGGCATTATTGCGCAACTCTATTGGGGCAATATTGCCTAGCAATATTGGAGCATTATTGATTACCAATATTGCGGCAAAAATGGCTAACAATATAGGTGCAATATTGCTTACCTATATTGGGCAATATTATTTACACACGTAGGTACAATAATTATTATAAACTGCATTCATATTCCAATAATAATTGAAAATATTTTCATAAATAACTGTAAAGTTATATTATTATTGATTGCCATTATTGGAAAATGCATTGCTACAATATTTCAAAAATTTTCATGTTTTATAGAAATCCAATATTGGTACAAGATAGCGAACCAATATTGCGGCATTATTGCGTAGCTATATTGGGACAATATTTAAAAAATGTTTATAAATGTGTTATTTCTACTTATGGGATTGTATGTTTGTATTTTATTTTGGAAAATATCAATCATAAATATTAAGCAATAATAATTATATAAAATTCCTGAAAATGAGATATACATATTTTCTTATAGGTATATTTACCACGTGGTTTCCCGCGGCACTAATCCGTAGTTGCCGTAGTTGTGTGGCCATCACGGAATTTTTGGAAAAGACTATTACTTGGCTAAACAAATTCAGTAAAAAAAATCTTAAACAGTAGGTTTGCTTGCATGTAAAAGACATATTTATATTAAACATGCAGTTAAACTCTCATCGATAATAATAATACAGAGCGAAACTGAAAGTAGTATATTTTTCAAAATTTTGCAAATCCGTGAACCGGAAAAAGTATTCAAAATTACTTGTATTAATAATACTAGAGTTTTATAACCAAATAATAATATTTGAATTCTATCAAATTTTCTTAAAAAACACGTTCTCTGTGTTATTTTGTGCAAATTGTTTTACAAAAATAGCGCGATTCGTGCAATAATTACGATTTATTGACCACGTGGTAAAATATTTGAGCCAAAAGAGGCGAGCTCTATGGAGTCGAGTATAGCCGCGAATTTTAGTGCCATGCGAAAAAGGACACCCTAAATACAGGAAAATAATCAAAAATAGATACAAAAAATTTCGGGATGGCCCACAATAAATAGGATGTAAACGATAGGTTTTCGTGCCGTCGCCGCGCCGTAGGACACATTTCTATATATAATGTGAATTATATCATACAAAATAACATGGGTGAGGGGGGAGTAAAATAAACGTTTTAACCAATTAAACGTTTAAATGCAGTCTCCTTAAACTTAAATTTTCATAACATGGGGGGGGGGTTAAAATAAACTTCCCAAAATTAAGGAACCTTGATTTAAACGTCTCGTCTGTACAAAAGATTACTCCACTCTAAAGTTGGATTCATGCACTGGCGTTTTGCGATTTTCGTTTTGCAATTTTTAGCGAATGTTGGTTTTGATTGGTTAAATTTCAACTTAGGTTCAAATTTAATATAATATTAAATTTAATAAAATATTAATATTATTCAAAACCCGCTATGTCCGTGGGATTGTACCTTAACACTAATCTAAACAGCTTAAATGATCGTTATGTAAGCTTATAAGTAGTTTTTATTTAATTGAAAACAATTGTCCGAATAACCGACAGTACCCTATTTCAGTTACTACGAAAAATTTTTCTTTTGTTACTTTTTACGTTTTCCTATGAATGCAATTTATTATGTGAGGAGCTTATTGTATCCTTGTATACAATTTATTATATTGTAGGTACAATCTAAGATTTAAATTATTTCAAAATTTACCTCTTTTGGGCTTTTAAAGCTTAGGGTTTTAGTATTTAAAATTTTAAATGCAAATAATAATCAATTGATCTTTGGTTTAAGTAGTGTAACTCGATATTAGACATATCAATATTTTAGCAAACCCCGAAAAAGTATACACACACTTTCAAAAATTGAAATGTTTTGAAGTTATCACAGATCAAATATACAAAAATATATATTAAACGCAAACGTTTTCATCACACTATGCATCATCGGGCGATGAACTAGGTTTTCTATTGAACATTGGTATGATAATATACATCAAAACAGGCAATTTTTAGGCAATGAACAATGAGGAACAAGAAAAATAAAAACATGTCTTGATTTTTTTTGGTTAAAGTTAAAAATTCCCCCGCCTCTCTTTAGACACCCATGTATAGTACCGCTAGATTGCTATTGCACACTACTACAGTAAAAACTTTTATTTTTAAGAAGACCATATTGATTGAACAAAGCTACCGAGTTTCACTTCTTTTTATTATTGTATAGCGGTCCACTAATTTTAAAAGATTTAGTATGTTCTGCAGAGTACATCAATTTTTTACACCTAAATATTGTCTTCAGAATGCTAAGTACAAGAAAATATGAAAATGAGATTAAACGGCAAGAATCTAATGAATTAATCAAAAAGTTCTGCCTGAATTTTGAAAAAATTTATGGACTTGGTGAAATGGTTTACAACGTTCATTTTATAAAACATTTAGTTGCAGATACTGTCGACTCAAATTTAAAGTTAGAAGCGATAAGTTGTTTTCCGTTTGAAAATTTACTAGATTCGTTATTGCAATATATAAGAATTCCAAACAAACAGTTACAACAAATAATATGCAGGATCCAGAAACTAGGTAGTGCTAATTTCGGTTTTACTCCCACAGAAGTTTAAACAGAAGTTTTATAGAAACAATCAAATCGGACGAAAAAAATTGCTTCATATTAACGTACAATAATAAGGTTGCGAAAGTCACAAAAATTGAAAATGAAATTTTTACAATCAATATGTTCTCTAGTACAATTAATTTTTTTACTAGACCTTTTCCATCAATGCAAGTTGGAATTTATAAAATTTTGAATTTAGGCTAATATGAATATGAGATATCATTAAAAGAAATAAAATCCATATGTTGGGTAACAGGGGGTAACAGCATATGATGATTACTTTGTTGCGGTGGAGTTATTACCTCATGTTTAATTTTGTTCTTGCAAATAAAATAAAAATTTTTATTTATATTATTCATATAATAAATTATACCGATTTATACCGACCTAACATAAAATTAACAAAAATTATCATTATTAATAACTTGTTAATAATGATAATCTAGAAATCAAGTTTCAACAAGCAGGCGTCGTAGGTCCAACGGTAGAGCGGTAGGGTTTCAAATTCATAGAGCAATCCGGTTCAGGTTCGAATCCCAGGTAAGTTAAAAAAAAGTGTAATTTATATTTCAGTTAATTATCATATTTATAGATACTGCTCAGAAACTTACAATATAGAGAAGAAATGACTAAGGCAATATTATATAATAAATAAAATTAAGTAATAAAATTTATAAATTAAAAAAATATATAAATAACTATCAAAATTTTTTTTATTTTCAATCGTGGTTAAAGATTGGAAGCGATATTGAGCAATATTTTTTGCAATATTGAGCGATATTGGCATCAATATTGCTAGCAATATTGTGGCAACATTGCAAAATGTTCTCATTAGTATATTGTGCTATATTGCTCTAAATATTGCACCAATATTTAAAGTATGACCGACCAATATTGCGTCAATATTGCGTGCTACCTGGGGTATGGCGAATTGTCAAATTTTTGTGTGTTTTATTCCATTTTTATAGATGTCTAACCAAAAAGAGAAAAATTTAGGGTTACATCAACAAGGTATGCGCAATTGTGACATCGCGCGAAGGCTCGGCATTGCGGCATAAAATATCAATCGAACGATCAAACAAACTGAGAAGCGTGACCGTACTGGACGTCATCCAGGGAGCGGAAATAAGCGAACAGTCAGCACTCCGACGGTCCGTCAGATCATCAAGAAGCGACTCCAGCGAAATCCCAGGGTCTCATTGAACAAAATTGCCCGCGAGATCGGTGTTTCACGTGAATCGGCCCGCGGAATAGCCAAAGAGCACCTTAAGGTCTAGCCTTACAAGCTTCAAAACGTTCAATAATTGACCGATGGTAACCAGCTCATTCTACTTCAAAGATGTCGTCAGCTACTTCGTCGCACCGCTTCTCTACCATAGAATCGCATTTTGTTCACAGATGAAAAGCTTTTCACCGTTGAGCAAGCGTGCAACCGTCAAACCGACAAAATTTGGTCTGCTAATGCTCCAGGTACTTCTACTGTCGTAGAGCACCGTTAAAACCCAGTCTGTGATGGTTTGGCCGGAATTTTCTCAACTGGTAAAACGCCCTTGGTTTTTGTGGATTAGCTCATTTTCCAGATTTCATCACATCCGCGGAATGGCCCCCCTACTCGCCGGATCTCAATCCGCTGGATTACAGCATGTGGTCAATTTTTGAGGCCAGATCCTATGTGAAACCCCACAAAAGTTTGGAGGCGTTAAAGCAGTCATTGTGCCGTGAGTGGGATCGGATATCTCAGGAAGAGTAGAAGGCGGTCATTTCGAAACCAGTTAAATATTTTTGTCAACATTAATGTTAGTTATTATTATTTGTTGTAAAAAAAAATTTTCCTCTGTTTTTAATAAAGCTTTTGTGATAAAATGTTATGTAATCATGTTTTTGGGTCACCCTGTAAAACAAAAAAAAAAAAATTTAGAAAAATATTTTCTATCGCCACCGATCACAACCCTACTTGAAAAATGTCCATCGGTAACGGGAAAAGGGTGTGTTTGTTGAATGTTAACATATCATGTACACATCGCGGATTGTTTAAAAATTTTTCGCTAATCATAATATTATACGGATCTCGAATCTTTATCTAAAGTAATTAAACCGCATTAAATTTAATCCAATTATCCACTTTTACAAACCAATATTCTCTATATAAGGCAAACTGTGTACTGTGGTGGTAATAAATATATAGAATAAAATAATTTACCATCTTAGGCAATAGAATTAATTCAGAAGAATTCAAAGCAATCAGAAGTAATCAACAGCATCAGGAGTATTCAAATAACTAAATAAATTATAAAAAAATGCCGTACATATCCGAAGAAGGTTCAAATAACGATGGATCCCTAGCAGATGATCAACTTGTAGAGGAAGATATCGACGATTCTAGTCACCACGCGGACGATAGACAGAGAATTCTGCCTTTTCCAGAGCATAATCGCTTCTTACCTATTGCAACCATTGCAAAAATTATGAAGAAAGCAAATCCCGAAGGGGGAAAAACTTCTAACGATGCCAAAAAATGCATGCAGGAGTGCGTTTCCGAATTTATCAGTTTTATAACCAGCGAAGCAAACGACAGATGCCACATGATGAAACGTAAAACGATAAATAGTGAAGACATCCTATTTGCTCTAAGGACCCTGGGGTTCAATAATTACGTGGAACCCTTAAGGATAGGTTCTGCACGACGAAGAATTGACTCCATATATATATCCCTTTTATTTGCTGCAAAGTGCTGGCACCTAGCTTTCAGTAGAAAAGTCATACAATATGGCTATTATGATGTTATCTTGCCAATATTTAGAGAGGAATCTACCCTCAAAAATATACCTGGGGTATGCTTACACAACTCTAAGACTTTCAGGTCATTTTGGGTAAGGTGACGATAATCCCCTTGTTTGTTGGTTGACGCGTACAAAGTAAAACTGTTTTACTGACCATTCAAAACAAAAACTTTTTAGGAAAACGCTGATGATGAGAATGTAATCTTTGAAGCACAAAGTAACAGTAGCTATATCCAAAGCGATTTTGTTTTAACCAAAATATTGGAAAAATAACCGAGTAAAGTTGGCCAAAATTTGCACTTTTATCGGCGTTTTTACTTAGGCATTACAAACTGCTGTTTTGAACTATAGAAAAACAAAATAGTCAGGATATAATTTGTACTTTATGGTACCGTTTAGTACTACACACGTACTTTTTAATTACTAAGCCTAACCACATTCATTTCATTAACGTCTTCCATCTTCATATATCATATCTTGTGCTTACACTTATCGCCACTTTGAAAATGTATCTTTCAACAAAATTGCATAAGCCAATACATATAAAACATATAAAAATGACCTATCATCTACCAAATAACAAGATACATAAAATATTGGTAAGTACACGGCATGTGAGCACAAATAATGATAATTAGATATACAGAAGAACAAGTGTCAAACATACAAATGGTAAATATGAAACACTTCTAACATAATATACGAAAAAATAAATAAATAACAACGCGCAACGTTAGGAAAAATGTTTTAAATACGTTCTTAGTCGAATAATTGTAAAAAAATTTCTATTTTCCATAAAATCTAACAAAGCAACCAATAGAAATACTATTTACTTTTAGTGCCCCTGTTGGATTCACAGATATTGTTAGGTAGGTTTCAATTTTGACCTGCTAGTTTTTTTAGCTTTTACAGTCTTTTACAAATTACGACTTCCTGATTGTGTCACTTCCAAACATCCTAACTTCTCAGAATGACAAGGGTAAAGAGTTGGTCGCAATACGCGTAATATATGGTAGGGTATACCGCAGCATATTATATCGATCGATCAAGTGTGACTTCAAAATTACTGATAAAAATTAAATCGCAAAGTTTGAATTGAAGTTTGATTCAGGCATTACGCAATTTTGTCGGTGTCGTTGCATCCCATTACTTTCTTATGTAAACGACGTGCATGCTGAAAAGATTACGCCATTGTTATTATGTTACAGTGACTACGTAGAAGCAGGGAAGGCCTTTCGAAAATGAGCAAAATTAGGTAAGGAGTTGGCAAAATTGTCAGTTTTCACAATTCACTCGCGTATATTGTTAGAAAATTAATAGCATTTCTTTAAAATAAGAAGTGAGAAAGCAAAATATATAGACTGCTAAACACATAACATTATAAACTAATAAGATTCGCAACCTTATGAGACAGGCGCGGATACAGGATTTTGTTTAGGGAGAGGCAATTTTTGTGTGATTTACATAATTATTTTCCAAAAAATTTGTTTTAAACAAAATTTTAGTTTGTTATTTGATAAAATTATGAAATTGGTCAAAATAAAGTCAAGGGGGGGCAATTGCCTCTATTGCCTCCCCCTTGTATCCGCGCCTGTTGAGAACTTTTGGCGAGGGCCTCAGGGCCGTGCGCTGATATGATGCAAAGATGGGGCCGCATCAGGCGCATGAGGCGGCACTATAAGAAGGCGGCATAAACAGCAAGAACAAAATATAATTTGAATTATAAATAATTAAAAATTTTTCTATTATTTTCTATACTTTAAAATTTTGCAATGCTAATTTATGAACAGATTTAAGTTATTAAATAACTAACTAAATAACAACTATACCTAGTGAATTATAACAATAAAGCAATAAAACTACCCTTAATCCGCTTATTGCATACTTTGTGGTCGGTCGGGTCGGCCAGTAAACGTATATCGTTTTTTGGAAAAACCAACTTCACTAGAAAAAATTAAATAACATCTGGACATTCTATCTTCTATCATTGATTCTTCTATATAGGGCATTCCACGCCAAATCGGCCACTTTTTTGAGATCGATGAAAAACGCGTTTTTGTGTGTTTTCAATTGTTTTTGATCATCTCTTCTTGAGGTAGAATTTTTTTTTCAAATGGTCGTAACTTTGTGTACGAAATTATGTTTTAACTTTAGATGTAGAACGACTACGAATACGTCAATATAAGTAATTTTCATTGATGAAGAATGAAACAGAGTTTTACATTTGTTTTTATTCTAATTAAATAAATCAAACAAAATTGCACTCTCATCATTTTTTCCAGTAAGCAATATACGCAAATTACAAAAGTAAAAGTACAGTAATGAAATTTAAAACACCCCATAAAATTTTGTTGAAAAATAAAATGTTGGAGCATCTGTTACTACCTACCACTTTTACAAATAAAGATTTAAAAATATAAGTAATAAATTTCTTATTTTTATCATGTTTCATAAAATCCATTTACTGATGTTGAAAGTTGAGCAAAAGAAAGCACTATTTTCAAAATTTGTTCAGTTATTCAGATATCTGTAAATATCAATGCAAGGTTTTGCACTTCAAATTTAGATCCTACAGATAAGTCGAGTGAACTTTATCATTAGTTATTGTATTTTTAATACTAATAATGCACATCAAAATTATCTTGCATCTAGCTTGCGCTTATTACCAAAATCACGAATGTGCAATAATTTTAGCATTATTCAAATATTTCAAAAAAATTTGAATTAATTTTGTCTTCATAAAAAATTACTTATTTATAAATTATTGTATTAATATTATACTTTTTTTTGGTATTTTTCATAACCCTACAAAGTAATTATGAAGTAATAAATATCACAGTTGTGAATTTTGGCATTTTACCGATGATATTTTTTGAAGTTGGACATTTTTGAAGAAAGTGGGAGTTATCCACGCCCTTTTTCCAAAGAAATATATTTCCTATATTTACGGTTCTATGAATATTTTTCACATACTTTCTTTTTGTTTGTGCCGAGGGGTAAATCTCACGGGAAGTCTGGTGTACAGGTTGTAGGAAGTCCCGGGAAGTCCGGGGAAGTCTGGGGAAGTCCGGGAAGTCCGAGGAAGTCTGGGAAGTCTGAGGAAGTTTGGGGAAGTCCGGGGAAGTTTGAGGAAGTCTGGGGAAGTCTGAGGAAGTCCGGGAAGTTCGAGGAAGTCTGGGAAGTTCGAGGAAGTCCTAGGAAGTCTGGGAAGTCCGAGGAAGTCCGAGGAAGTCTGGGAAGTCCGAGGAAGTCTGAGGAAGTCCGAGGAAGTCTGGGGAAGTTTGAGGAAGTCCGGGGAAGTCAGAGGAAGTTTCAGAAGACCGGGGAAGTAGAATGTGGGGGACAGGCCTGGTGGGGGAAGTCTGTTAGAAACACATATAGGAAGTTTCAACCGGTTTCAGCTTATTTGGGATAGCGAAGCTTAAAATTTAAAACTATAAAATGCGATTTGTTGTATTGTTTTCAACAAGATATCGCGTTACACGTGTCATTTATTTCTTTTCATTTGTTTGCAAATACCATTTTAATTAGAAATTTCTTAGTATTAATATAAAATTTTATATGGACAGTTTTGCGAGTGCAGACAAAATGACTTTAATTGATTGTAATTTTTTTTATTTTTTATTTTGATTTTCCTTATGAAGTGCTAACGTAATAATGTATTATACATAATAAATTATTTTTGCACCAATTCTCTTTTAAAGAAGATCATCGCAGTGGCGGACTGGCCGTATTTTGCAGAGGTGGTAATATTTGTAGGGGCCCGCTGCTATGACAAATTTGAAAACATTTACCCATAGATAAACAGCTTTTTTTCAAGTTGTTTTGAACGTAGAATTATCGATTATAACACTCCCACAAGTGCACAGTCGAAACTTGCAAGTTCGATGCGAGATCTAAGTGGTGCGGTCGTCTTATAATCGCCAATACAGCATTGTGAGCCGTATTGCAATCTCGTGCCGCTCTTCGAGCGGCACTCGGTTACAATACCGCTCACAAAGCTGTAAGGTACGAATGCAATACTCATTCATGCCGCGTCAAAACAAAAACACGCCGTTAGTCATGTTGACTCAGTAAAGCTCAATTTTTAAAAGCGCGTTTAATAAGCGGCGCAATGGATATTGGTTTTGTATATAATAAAATATGCAAAATATTAATCTAAATAAATGTCAACAGCTACAAAGTTAAAAGGTTGTAATTGAAAACAAATAAACACTCTCGCGCCTAGAACGGAAACCAAGTAAAAAATATAGAAGTCTAAAAATTATCCAAACAAAATTATAGAAATTTTGCAAGCATTTCTTCTAAAAACTGCGAAAATAATTTTTTTAAATCATTCGTATACCGACTAGGGGTGAGGATAGAGCAATATATAAACGTCAACAGTTGGCAAATTGAGGACTGCTCCTGTTTAAATCTTATAGAGAGGCAGGCCCGGATTGGGCCGGCGGGCTCGTGTGCAAAACCATATGGGCCGCTACTCAAAGGGGCTGATTTTCCAGAAATATTAACTTGGAAATATACACAAATTATAATTTTATTAATAATAGGTATCCAGTAAAATGGTATAATAATTGCATCGACAGGGCTACGACTAAAAATTTTAAAATTTTTCTCAGATGTTCTTAACGTGTTATTTTAAATACCTACTTCTTAAAAATATTGAAAGGATTTATTGCCTACTTCCTTCTTGAGATATTTTGTATTGATTTATTGTGGTCCCTAACTTGAACTAATTTCAAAAAAATTGTCAATACATTTTAAAATTTTTCGGCACTGTAAATGCATTCGTAGATAAATTTAACACAGTTTGTATCGTAAATTAATTTTACCATCACATAGATTTATTATTACTTTTCAATCTTAATTTTAATTGAATTTAAACAAATTTCCTGCGTATAAATTAAGTGAATAATATAAATATATTTAAATTTTTTTTATATTATTTATATTAAAATAAAAGAATTCGTAATGATTATAATAATAGTCGACCATGTGGTGACTGCAATCAACAGATAAATGGAAGTGAAAATAACAGTACGAGTAACACCAATAACATAATGAGTTTTAAAGGAAGCTTTAAATTTAAAGCCAATTTCAGACAAAATAAACCAATCAAAATGATCACTTGGCTTTAAAATTGACTTTAGATTTAAAGCTTCGTTTAAAGCTTATTATGAAATTGCCCTTAAATTAAGCGAATTCTTTTATTTCCATCCAATCGCAAATAAATAATGTTCTTATAGTCAATGATGTGTTCAGAGATTTCAAGAATTTGTAGTTTAGTTCACTGATTGTTAGTCCAAACTTCCAAATCAAAAATTAAATAATTAAAGTTTCTTTATAATTATTAGTTGAGGAATGAGCGTCATTGGGGAAACATTGAAAGCTTTGAATGGGGGAAGGGTCCACCCTCCCCCGTAATTATTAATTCGAAATTTTAAATGATCCATTTATACGTATTGTGTAATAAATGCCAAAAATGAAAAGAAATAGTTAAATCAAGCTAAAATATTTTCATTACCTACTTAGCTACTTATAAATACTTTTGTAATAAAAAAAAATGCAATGGTTTTACAATTTAGAATTATATTATAATAATAAATATCTATGACTTAATTTTAAGTTTTTATTTACGTAGTTGGAAACTATTATTATTGTCGTTAACGTAAAAAATGTCTGACGAAACCCTTTTTTTGGAGAAATTATTTTGTACTGTAATTTTCTAACTCTCTATTGAGCGCTTGATTTTGAAAATTTGAAAAATTTCTGCCTGCGGCGCTATTGAAAGACGGCTCGCTCCGCACGCAGTTTCCTTCACTCGTTCCCCCCCCCCCCCACCCGAACTAAATTCCTGGTTATGCCACTAGTTCAAACTGTTTATATCAATTTTTGCTTGTCACTAAATTAGATCTATTAATTGATTGTCTATTAGATCAAATTCATTATTAGACAAAAAAAAATTGTATATTATTTATTAATAAATTGGGGGCGAAAATAGGGGCCGTTCATGGTCGGAGCCCGGGCCGAAAAATTCTCCCAATCCGGGCCTGTAGAGAGGTGATGATTTAACAGTAATGTGCACGTATCTTATTCTTGACCTAGTAAGAATTCGTAGTGTATCGTAATTTGAGGAATTTGTCAGCTTGCAAGTTCTTCTCAACATTTAACTGTAGTATATTAATTACATTTAATGTAGATTTTTGTTATCTTGTTCTTCTAAATTTCATGCATGGTTGTTTACATTTATAAATTGATTTCACATTGATTTACATTGTTTTGACTAATTATAATTTTAAAATGTAAATATTCTCTGATTAATTTTTAAATTAAACATTCTGCCCAATTTTAATTCCATGGTTAATTTTAAACACACGTCGTTCTATTTTTTGTGTGTCGTTATCGTCATCTTTCCTGAGAATCACTTTATAATATACTGTTGAACTTAGTGCGAACTTATAATTCAATTTATTCTTGCTAATTTTTCATGTTGTTTTGCGAAAAGAATCTCGATTGCCTTTACTTTAGGTTCGGGAAGTCTGAGGAAGTCCGGGAAGTCTGGGGAAGTCCGGGAAGTCTGAGGAAGTCCGGGGAAGTCCGAGGAAGTCTGGGAAGTCTGGGGAAGTCCGGGAAGTCCGAGGAAGTCCGGGAAGTCTGAGGAAGTCCGAGGAAGTCTGGGGAAGTCCGGGGAAGTCTCGGGAAGTCCGGGAAGTCTGGGGAAGTCCGAGGAAGTCTGGGGAAGTCCGGGAAGTCTGAGGAAGTCCGGGAAGTCTGAGGAAGTCCGGGAAGTCTGAGGAAGTTCGGGGAAGTCTGGGGAAGTCCGGGGAAGTCTCGGGAAGTCCGGGAAGTCTGGGGAAGTCCGGGAAGTTTGGGAAGTCTGAAGCAGGAGGAAGTCTGGTGTACACAATTTTTTACCGTGGTTTACCCCTCGGTTTGTGCATTAGAAGGTTCAGTTGTTTTAGTGATTGATTTTGTGATTTGTGTGGTGTAATCATGGGTATCTCTAAGAAAGGGAAAAAAATTTGTTCAAAAAATCGTAAACGAAGTAAACTGTCTATGATACGTAGACAGGAGGCTCTGAACAGAAATGAAAAAAAACAAGTAGTTGTAGATGAGATTTTAGAAGATTTATTCCAAACAGTTGTCAACATTCATCAGGATGTGCACGAATCTGAAAAGGATAAATCTGATTTTGAAATTTTTGAAAATTTCATAGAAACAGAGATGGAAACTGATCAGGAAGTGCATCAACCTGAAAAAAAACAATCCAACTTGAAAAGTTTAGAAAATCTGGTCGAAACAGAGATGGAAATAGATCAGGAAGTGGATCAACCTGAAAAAAACGAATCTAACTTTGAAAGTTTTGAAACTTCATTCAAAACTGTGATGGAAATAAATCAGCATGTGTACCACACCGAAAAGCAATCCAATAATAATGAAATTGAACTTAGGCACGACGAAGATGATGACAAAGATGAATTTGATTTTATATTTGGTTCATTGGAAGAATTTGACAGGTAATTAAGTGAATCAAGTGTCGTAGAATCAAATAGTAAAATAACATTTGTGCATTATTCATTTATACAATGAAATCATTTTAATTAATTTCATCTTTGTAAGATTTATTATTAAATTTTTTTACACAACACATTTTTAGGATAGATAAAGAAGAACTGTTCTATACAGTTGATGATTACGTTCCAAAAATAGAAGGATACAGAATTGTAGATATAGATTATTTATTAAAAAATACTATAACTCTCCAAAGCAATCACTCCAAAAAATGTACGGCTGGCCAATTGGAGTACAAAGCAGAAAAAAGATCGGGCTTGGTAAGCACTTTCATTTATAAATGTAACACCTGCGAAAAGGAAGTCGGCTTCAGTACTGAGAAGCCAATGGAAAAATCCAAAATTAACACATCAGCAGTTTGGGGGACTCTTGCGACAGGCAGCACTCATGCTCATTTAACAGAGCTATTGAGTGTAATGGATATTCCATCTATAAGTAGAACTTCGTTTTTTCAAACACAAAGAACTTTAGGTTATGTAAGTATTAATTTTTCATCTTGATTATTATTTATTAATTATTATCATCGGATCTTTACCGCGGTTCTAAAGGGGGGAGGGGGTACTCACAAAATTGTTTACTCTTTTCTTACTATTATTAAGTTTTGTAACAAAAAACATAATGCTAAAAACTTTTGCTAACATTAAAAATACACGATTTGATGAAGTATGATGGAGGAAGGCAATTCTCTTCACCCGTGGACCTACGCTAGTATGAGATCGCAAATCGCTTTTAAATTTTTTAACTCACGCAGGAGATGCAACAGTTATTATATTGTCTTTTAGTTATGGAAAGAATCATTGTGGGACATCATGGAAGACGCCGGTACGGAAGAAAGAAAAAGAGCAATTGAAAAGGGTGATATTGACAGTGACGGGATACCTTATATTACCGTTTTCTTAGATGGAGGTTGGTCAAAAAGGAGTTACGGCCATAGCTACAATGCTGCTTCTGGTGTTGTAAGTTATTTACTTTCCCTTTTTTTAATTATCTAGTGTATAACGTATGTTTTTAGGCAGTGATAATAGGTAGGGAAACGGGAAAGCTATTGTTTCTTGGCGTAAGAAACAAATTTTGTTCTATTTGTTGCCGAGCGGAAAACAAAAATATTTCCGTTAAACCGCATCAGTGTTTTAAAAATTGGGCAGGTTCTTCTTCGGCGATGGAAGCTGACATTATCGTCGAAGGATTTTCTATAAGTTTAGAGATGCATAACTTAAGATACAAAAAGTTTATCGCAGATGGAGATTCTTCTGTACAAGTTAAAATAAGAAATAATGTATCTTATGGTCAAGAGGTAAGAAAAATTATTTTTTCGCTGATATAAATCACCAAAATAAGGTCGTAAGTGGAAAATTGCTGTTTGTCAAAAAAGAACTTTTAACTTTCAAAACTTTTTTACGACAATATTTTAGTGTGCAAAATAATAAAATAATAATATTTGAAATAGGTACATGTATAAACTACTTGTTTTGTTTAAGGTTGTCAAAATGGAATGCACAAATCATGCACTGAAAAACTTTAACAAGCAATTATTAAATATAAAAAAAGACACCAAAACGATACCTTTACAAGTTAGAAAATTATTAACAAAAGATAGGATTACTAATTTAGTCAAGACAATACAAAAAGCAATATATGCTAATGCACGTGGCGACATAAAAATATTAAAAGACGATATTTCCAACTCTTATCATCACGTTTTTGGAAAACACGGTAGATGCAAAGATTACCTTTGTGAGGCAAATCCTACTGATATCGATGTAACTGAGGAATTTCAAGCCTGCGGTGGTCATCATCATGTTTTGGCCGCCATTAATATGTTGCTAGCAAAAGCTCATTTATTAATAGATAATGAGACAACTAATCGTGCTGAGCTCTTCATGAGTATTTTGGCGAGGTTTAATATGGGGAAACGATTAAATCTCATACAACGAGATTCTTTTCAAACAAGGTCTTACTTGACGGGCCTTAGATATAATGAAGGGCAAGCATGGCACATAAAGCCATGGAAAAAGTATTTTGATTCAAGTCCTGGCAAATATTTACAAAGTTATATAACAGCGCAACTCAAGCGTGTCATGCAAGAAAGCGGTAAGAGGGTAAGAAATCCAAAAGTTGTGAAGAAGTTACTACGAAGCGAACCTGATAACAGTTATGGACCAAATATAGCGCCTATAATAGATTTAAATGAGGACGACTTGTTGGCAGAAGTTTGTAAACTTAAAGAAAGATTGCAGGTGCGGATATTTTTTGTTGTGGTGTTATAACATTAAATGTTTACTTCTTGCAGGTCTCACCCACTGAGCAACTCGAAATAGCATCCAGAACAGTAGGCCAATTTGGAAACCCAATATATTTATCCCAAAGATTGCATAGATTAACAGCATCCCATTTTGGAAGTGTAGTGAAACGAAGAAAGACTACATCGTGCAAGTCTTTAGTAAAAAACATATTAAACCCTCAAATATTTTCTACCCCAGCTATGGAATACGGCAAAAGGAATGAAATTGTAGCAATTAATAAATTTTCAGAATCGACAGGAATGGAAGTACAGCCATCGGGCCTTTTTGTAGATATTGACAATGGATTTTTGGGAGCTTCTCCAGACGGTAAGATATATTAAATTAGTGATACTCATACAAATTAACATCTAATTTGAATGTAGGTCTTATTGGGGAAGATTGCATAGTAGAGGTGAAATGCTTTTTTAAAATTGCTACACTAGGAATTTCCCTGGAAGATGCTATAATAAGAAAACTTATACCTTGTTTGAAAATTGTCGATAACAATATAGAATTAAATAAAGATCATTCTTATTATTACCAGGTAAATATAAAACCTAACTAAATATTAAAATATAATGTAATTTTATTCTTTGACAGATCCAAGGGCAACTAGCAATAACTAAACGAAAAAAATGTTTTTTTATTGGTTATTCCGGTGATAATAACAGTTTACATATAGAAACCATCAATAGAGATGAACATTTTTGGCAACAGTTTATGCTTCCCAAATTAAAATCTTTTTATGAAGAATGTGTAGCACCAGAAATAATACTTGGAAGAATAAAGAGGAACATTTTGTGTAACAAGCATGAAAAGTAGCAATAAAAATTTCTTACATAATTTGTAAGACACAAAACAACACGAAATTATCAGGTAGTAATTATGTTCATTCAGGTAATAATATTTTTACCCCCGCCTAAATCTAGAATTATCAATCCTCCCGCTCCTCCCCCGTTGGCATTTAACAGCTTTTTTCAGGAATCAGATCTATATGTACACCTGTATTCATCATCAACCAGTAACAGGCCACTTCGCGACCTTTACAGCTACATCTTCGATAAGTATTCCTTTTTACTATTTTTTCTACCTTTTTTTAATTTTAGGTTTAATTTCACGAATTATCATGCTTTGAGCTAATTTGAAATGATCTAAACCAATTGCCAGTCAACTGTAATGGAAGAATAACAGCATAGTGAGCCCTGACGTAGCATTTTAACCAGTCACTAATCCAATCGACTCCGTCTGCTCATAAAATGTTTAACATAAATGTAACGCGAAGTTTTTGTAAGGTATCCTCGTGCCACGTAATTAATAAAAAATGTTCTACAATGAAAGTTTTTGATTTTATATTATGGCGTTTCTGAAAAATTTCTGCTTCAACTCATTCATGCCTGGTTTCACAAAGTTAATAAATTACGTTACTATTCCAATTCTGTAAAATATTGTTGTCGAAATCCGCCAAGTTGAACACAACAAATAGGTTGTTGTTGAATATTATATTCAACATATTAATTTAATAATATTAAATTATAATAAACTTATTAAATTAATAAACTATATTATTATTATTAAAAAAAAACAACGACGTATATAAAGGTTATTGAGGGTGTGTTATACAATTAAACTAAAGTGTGCTAGAAGAAATTTCTTTATATTTTTTACAATCGTGGACTACCTATTCTTCGACCCCCGCCAACATAAAAATCCAGTCCCAGAAGCTGTTCGTATGTTTCTGATTTACAGTATGTTTTGTTGTCAATCATAATATATTATGAAATTTTTTTATAAGATTTATTAATAAAATTAAAAATTTTCATAATATAATTTGCTGGATCTGGTTTTTCTGTTGATTTTTAATTTTTTTGATCGGTTAGCAATTTTGATTTCATAGACTTTTTAACAACTGCTGTTTTTGAAATTTTTTATAAATTGAACAGCGTTTTCTGCACATTCACGTTTTCTTTTCACTGCTGATTATTCTTTCAATTTGATGAGTACATTTTGAACAATTGTTTTTGTTAAGAAATGAAAATTGTAATATTCATCATTTGGTTTGACCACTGGACCCAAAGATTTGTGTAACCATGCTACCGACATTAGGTATTGCCTAACCAGGACGATGACTGTTGAAAATCTTGACCAAGGTTTATTCATAAAGTTTAAAAATTAATTTAAAAAAAAATTAGAAGACTTAGGTAATTTACTACGAAAACATAATTATATTTTTCGATTTTAGTTGATTTGAGACCAAATCGAATTTGAAAATTAATTGTTATATTAATAAAATATTAGATATTATACTGTTATTATTAAATAATATGTATTATTTCAAAACTACTTTTAATATTTTACTAGTTGAATTATACCCTGCGTTACGTTACCGAGAAAGTAGTTTTTTAATATGGATTAACAATAATTCTCCACGTTCATCATCTCCCCATGAAATTTTAGAGGTGGAATTGACTAAATATATCTACATTTTAATCTGTTTATTCTTTGTTATACTAATATAAATTTTATACCGGGCGTCCGGAAATAACTTTTCCTCATTGCGGTAGGTCAAGTCAGTTGAGTGACGACATGTCTCTCTTTGCCGAACTGTGTATTTTACCATATTTCCAAGACCGGTACTGATACTTTTCAGATAGCACAATTAGAGTCCGAGAAAAACTTTCCCCGACACCTTTCGCGACCGAAAAAGTAGCAGTCCCGGACTAAGAAATTTACTTTCTCAAATGAATAATATTCAATCATACAAAATAATCCAAAAAAATAGTTTATTTATTAAATAGTTAAATTAATTTTTATCGCCTTACAATAAATTGTTGAAATTGATACCTTATGAAATCGTTCGAGGATCAGGTCGATCTTCTAAAACTGCGTTCTTCTTTATTGGTTGCTCTACCTGGACTTCAAGAGCAAATACTGAAGCTGCTTCACTGGCAGTAAATGTTATTGCAAATTGCAATCGGATTTGGATAACTTAAATTTAAATCGTTGGTGTGCCGACAACAGGATTATATGATTTCATCCAGACATTTAAAAAAGTACATTATAGTTATTGTGACAATATTGCTTCCGTTAAAAGTAAGGAACTTATTTCAATTTGTACTTTTATACATTTTCTTCCTTTCAATTTTAAAATCAATTTTTCAGCTTCGCATCTCAACGGGGGTGCAATTGTCACATCTACCACACGTACAAAGCCGCCAGTGATAAGAATTTTGCATGAACTCAAATTAGTTTGATGCATAAAGCAGTTAGTTGCCCACGGGCGCCAAATATCCTAAGACGCCCTTTTAAACAAATGAGAAAAGTTGACCAAAATTTCCCCATTTATCAGTCTTTTTACTTAGAAAATACAAAATTCTCGTTTGGAATATGAAGAAACGAACCCAGTCAAAATATAATTTACATTTTATATCATCGTTTGATATTACGCACGCATTTTTTAAATATTAATCCCAAGTCAGGCCAGTGACTGCAGTGAAAAACATAGCAGTCTCTCTCTTACACATCTCAAAATATATTTGCATCTCACAATTGCAATTCGGAGTTATTGCCACCCGAAAGTAGTACCCGATGCTACCTAATGACGCAAATCAGAATATTCAAGTACAGCACTACTACCCCACCTAGATGGGAGACCGCTTCAAAAACACCTTTGTCGATGTTATCCTAAAAATTGAAGGTTGAGTCATCAGTCTGGTTCCGTCACTCATTTAACACAAAATTTATCAAAAACTATTCTTGATTGTCGGAGATAATCACAAATTGGCTTGAAATCCTGGCAAAAACTTCTGTTTCGAAAAAAAGTAAAATTTAATGTTATTTTTAGACTTGCAGTTTCCAAAATAAAATACTATCCTATCATGATAAGTGTTATGTTTAACCATTTAAAAATCGTGCATTGTTTTCCAATACGTAGGTATCTCTGCAAATCAAGCTTTTGAAAGAATAAAAAAATTATTTTTCGAAAAATGAAGAAATTATATACCCTCAAGTGGGAAATAAAAACAAACATTTTGAAAGTCGCCAGAAAATGCAAATAAAGTTGAGTGCATATTATTAATTATTATGATGAATTTTCTGTATGTGATCATGTATGTTAAGGAGCTAATCAATGCATTAAAATCTTACAAAGATAATAGAACCTCTATTTAAAAATTCTGTTTTGTAAATGTGGATTTAAAAAAAAATTTCGCGTTAATAGTTTTTTGTCAATTTATAAATGAAAAAAACTATAATTTAGCTGTCAGTAGCAACACCTCTATTATTGGTAAGATTTATAACAAAGGAATTATTTGTTTATTTATCATGTAATTTATTAAGTTAGTATTTCAAAAAATTGATTTTTCTCTTAATACCTTTCAGATTTGGTAAGCCTGGAAATGGAAAACAATCAGTGATTTCAGCAGTCGTTATCAAAACCAAGCATAAACTATATTGTCATGCAAATTTTACCAATTAGTTTCAATTACTACTTAAATAATTGAAGTTATCCATCTTCTAGTTAAGATTCAATATATTTGTTTAAGAAACTTTTTTTATAATTATGTATTGCACAAATTACGATATAAAGCAGATTAAGCACATTTGAAATAATTGACATACGTCACTATCACACAAATTTTATTGTACTCTTATAAAATTTTAATGGAACTTTGTAAAATCAACGTTTTAAATTTATATTCTAGGTTCAATGGTGTAAAAATGAAAGTTTATAAAAGGAGAGAAATAAATTAGTAAATAATTGAAAAATAATAATTAACTCCCTTTTAATGAGACTTTTGTTAACAATATGTTACAAGACAAAATTTTAAGGCTACTTTAGTGGAGCAACACGTTCTGCTTATGTGACTAGCAAATGTACATAAAAAAGAAAATTTAAGGTTTTTCTTAAATCACTTGAAAATTTATCACAGGAAATAAATACTCGAAGTGAATTGAAATTTATATAAGAACACTCCGCTTAAACAAATACGACAATATGTACCATTATTTTAAAAGTACTTCACATGGTAAGTTGTTAACGTTATTTTATTAAGAAACTGTTCAGCCTTATACTAATTAGTCCTATGAATGACAACACACGAGAAGTCCACACATAAAAAATTATAAAAATTGTTAATAATTCTAAACTCAAAAACAAAAATTAACCCATTTCACTCAAAATTTTCAATCCCTAGCTGAATACAGAATGGTATACCACATTTTGATCATTTAAAAATAGCTGCATTAATGAGTGTTCATTAATTTATTGACTATTTAAAACAAACAAGCAAACGGTAGATATATTATTATTATTGTTGTAATGTTCATAGAAATTTATATTTACACACCACATTTTTTTCGTGTTGTTAAAAAGAAATTAGCAAAAATAAAAAATATGACCACAGTAGGTTAATGCAACCAATTTAATTGGCAAAAAATACACTCACGAGTTATGTAAACATTTCCTAAAAAATCTATTTCTTAGAAAAAAACTAATATTTTAAGTCATAATTAATTTTGAAAGTTACCTACTACAAAAAATATTATCACAATAATTTTAAATACGTTAATTACAAAAAGAAACAAAATATCAACTTTTTTAACCAGTTCAACAAAAACGTCGAAAACAAATAATAATAAATGTATAATGTTGATGTAAAATATGTAGATTAGATAAAATCAAACATAAAACAAATGGTTTAACTCTTATGTACGGCTACAATGTATTTTTTGTTATTTAAAAATCACACATTAAAATTATAATAAATTGAAAAATGTAATGTAAACTTACAAAATGGATGTTAACAAAAAAAAAACACACATAATAAATATAAAATGGAAATTTGGTATTGTAGGTTGAAATTAACCTCAAGGTGTACAAACAACCCTGCAGCTGCATTTATACCCAAACCATTTCTATTCAATTTTTAAATAACAAATGTACACATTATAAATAATGTCGAGTGCAATTTCTTAAAATTGTGGTAAAACTAAAAAAATAGTAACACATGGGTTCGCATGTAAAATTAAGTTAACAATGCTTATCAACTCCTATAAAAAATTAAAAACTAAGCATAAATTAACACTAGAAGAGGTTTGTATATAAATACACTGCGCAACCAATTTGCTTTTACACACTATTGGCACTGATATTACGATAAATATCTTCAGTCAATATTTAATTCTAATCATTACTTTAAATCCAGTAAGTGTTTATGCCTGTCTATACAACTTTTCAATTGGAGTGATAACTTCACTGTGGGGAAACTAAATAGCTAGCGACGATTGTTGTATGTGTTGCTGCTGTTGGAAGGGCGATTTGAAGGTAGCTTATTGAAGTTTGGTCTATTACCACCAGTTCCACCACCTCCCACCAGACCACCTCCACTGCCGTTGTTACCACCGCCACCACCTCCGCCGCCAGCGCCACCACCACGAGGAGGACCAGGGCGACGATTGCCATTATCACGATTTCTTATGCCACCACCATTATCAGGACCAGAGCGACTACCACCATACGAGAGCCTATCCTTAGTTTTCTTCTCTTCTATGTTCAAAATAACAGCACCTTCCTCGGAAGGAGTGGGATAATAAATAGGCTACAATAAAATAATTTCGATTAAAAATGCGCATAATTATCGCACAACAAACTTACCCTTGCCGCAAGAACTTTTTGAACAGCACTTTGATTATCGTATGTTAAAAATCCATAATTAGGAGGATAACGAACACCTAAAACCATCTTTCCAGGCTTGCTGTGAATTCTCAAATCAACAATAGTTCCATAGGCAGAAAAGATCTCACGTAATTCATCTTCCGTAGCAGCATGTGGCAAATTTCCCATAAACAATTGATGACTATCACCAAGTGCACCGTTTCCATGACTTGGAGGTTTCCTCTTATCATCTTTAAAAAAAGCAACAGCGTTAGAATTTCTTAATTGTAGAAATAGTAATATTTTTAGACTTACCGTAAGTCCCAGTTTCTTCAACAAAGTTGTTTTTTGGATTAGGGCCGTTTCGTGAATCCTGTCTTTGACGAGGTTGCGAATTTCTGGGTCCACGATTACCTCCTGGACGTTGACCTAGTGGTCCAGAATTTTGATTTCCCGACTGTTGGTTAGCTAAAGGTGCATCCCGGTTTTCATAGCGAGGCTGATTCAAAGGCTATAATTAATATATTAATAAAATACGTCTTGAATAAATAAATGACATGATTTATTATTCTCTTTAAGTTAAAATATAACTTAATTGATTTTAGTGATATGTTACAAAGGAGTTTCTTAAGTCACAAACATGCAAATTGAGGTGTCATCTATTCCACCCAAAGTTGCATATTAATGCAAGTTCCGACATGGATACTTATAAATTTAAAATTCATGGAATGAAAATCATGTTATGGAAAGACTGATAATTTATACAGAGGATATCATTTTAAATTTAAATTATACTTACAGGAGAGACAGATTTGTTGTTATTGAATGAATTGCTCATTGGTGTCATAGTTGGAGTGTAAGCGGTATTTCCTCCACCAGATTTCAATAAAGTTGCGTAAGTTTTGGGTTCACTTGCCAATGCTGAAATATAATATTTATAAATTAATTAGAATAAATTAAATAATATATATTTTTTACTCGTTTCCTGGTTTAAATCTTGGTTGATGACTGGGTCTTGGTTGACAAAATTTTGTTCTAAAGTATCCTCCACGATAGGCAGTTCTACTTGAACTTGAATTTCGTCAATCACATTTGAAGGTGGCAAACTGACTCCGGTTTGTAAATTAGAAATAGATGAACCTAACGTTTGACCTTGGGAAGGAACAATAGGGCCAGCTGAAATTAATAAATAACAGGTTATGTTCAAAGATAGAGAAAGAGTAAATAATTCTTACCAGACAAAGCATTAATATCATCAGCATGAACGTTACCGTTAACAGTTGCAATTGGTTGTGGTGGCATAACATGTGGTACTGTGGTTGCCACTTGACCATGGTGGTGTGACATAGCAGTTGGCACAGGTTGATTAGGATTGTAGTACGGAATAGGTTGTTGAGACAATTGTGGCATTTCTTCGATAACCTGATGCTCTTGAACCAAATCTTCTTCAGGTTCTGAACGGCACTCATTTTCACATTCGTCGTCAGACACAATCACGTCCTTAAAAATATTATTAGTTTGTTAACGTTGGATACAAATCAATCATTTACCTGATAACGAAATATGTCGTTATGAACGTAATACTTCTTTGGACTTTGAGCAGCCAACACAAATGTCTGGGTGAAACGTCGCATGGGTTCACCAGCATTGGACAATTCACCAGTAACTTGAACCACCACGCCATTTCCCAAAGTTGCTTGAGCATCCACTTGAGTAATTTTTGCGTGACAATCTCGAAAGTTTAACTGCTGAATTTTTTGATGGATTTGCTTCTGACCAATCATAGGACTTGTTTCTCGATTTGGTGGATCCAATCCTCCATGGACAAATGACGATTGGTTGTTATAAAACCTTAAAAATTAATTGTTAATTTTCATTCAAAATTTAAAAAGTAAAGAGTTCAATTTTTAATTATTTAAAGAATTATAAAACATAAACCATTTAAAAAATTGAGTTGTTATTGTTATTTTAATTCAAATATTTTGCTCCATGTAAAAAACAGAGCAATTACTTCTTGCTCTATTTTTTGAGTCAACAAAACTGATGTTAACCAATAATTGGTGTTGCTCCTTAAGTTTAACACAACTATTAAGTACTTTTGTATAAAAATATTTTAGAATTACATGTATTCTCTACATCGGACTCTGGACAAAGAATTATTAATTATTAAGTAGATAATACATTATAGTTTCCAAAATACAGCCTTCCATAGAAAGCCAATATATTATTTACTTAAAAAAAGTAATTTTCCCTTTAAATTAAAACAGATTCCAAACCCGAGGTATTAGTAAGTTTCTGAGTTGTAAGTGAACATAGTTAACGCCTAGATTCATAGACAAGTTTTACGTTCTACGTAAGACCAACAAAGTCGAAAATTTTTAATTTCGTCAACACTGATTTGAAATATAAAATATAAAAAGCTGTAGTTATGTTGTGTTAAAATTTCATTTTCATGTATGTTTAAGATCTGCTTTAATACATTTAATAGTTAAGATCAAAGGTATATCAATGAAGTATGTGAAATCACAAATACAATAAAAAAAAAGTAAGATTGTGTAAGAAATCAGAGGTTAAAATAATTCATTAAAAAAAAAGTTTAGGCCTTATAGAATGAGTCATATTGAAATTCTGGCACTATTATAAAACGGCCAACATTTTTCAAGGATATCCACTTATTCCAACATGGTGATATTGTAATTTTCTCAAGATGTTTATATTGGGGTTACAATTTAATAACTTGTATTTAAAAAATAATATAAAATCTATTATTGGAGTTATATATTTAAATTTAGAAAAATATATAATTATTTTGTACTTGACTTATTGCAGCTATCACTCATTGTACGACAATGTGGTTAAGAATCCTTGTATAAAAAATTTAATATAGGAGTAACGACCCTTCCTAATGCAAAACAAATTTTGAAGAAACACAGACAATAATTATTATAATAGAAAGCAAAGAAATATTAGAAGCACATTCGGATGAAACAATCTAACTTCCTTTTCAGGACTACTCTCCGAAACAAAAATCTTAAAACCACACGAAGAACACAATAAATAATTACATTTTATGAAAGCTAATTCCTGTCTATATACATTTGCACCAAATATCTTACGACCAAATTTATGTTCATTTGAAAGTTTAGATAGACTATTGCATTTTAACCTGCAGAAATATACCCATGCCAACTGCATTCATCACTTTCATCTACGATAAGTTATAATAATAACTGTCAGTAAAATTTGAACTTCGTAGAGAAGTTGAAACATAAATTTCTTGACCTTCAGAGTTGAAATAACCCCAAAAGTACAAGGTTGGAGATGCAATAAAATGTTTGTTTGTAAGTATTGTCCATAAATCAGATCGTAGAGTAATATTGAAAAGTTTAAAGACAACCTTAGTGGGTTTATTAGAAAAATATGCATACCTGTGTAGATGAATCGGAGCTTGATTCAAAAGAGTGTAATATTGGCGAACGAACTCGCGTCCAACGCTTTGTGGTGACGGGGGAGCCTCCATGACCATTCCTACAACAAAAACAAAAAACTTAGCAAACTAATACATAAACGAAGGTAAACAGAGGTAAATTTTCGCCAAATTAATAAGAAAGAAATGCGTCAAATATAAAGTTAACAACAAAACCCCCCAGGTGCACGTTGTCAAATTTGATAAAAATTTGTGAAAATTTAAGTTCGTTAAAATGCAAGAGATATAAACACGTAAATATAGAAACTGTAATAAACGCACCAAGATTCGGCATTTTGCAATGTGATTGAATCTACTAGATTTATCAACTCGCACGCTAAACCTTGCACATATAATGTCAAATTTCGTAAATTTACATACCTACGAAAGTTTAAGTGATAATTAATCACCGAAACTGCTCAGACAAGTAAATGATATCGCAATAGAATTAATAAGAGCACCAACAATTGATGTGAAATGTTGCAAATGCAAAAGTACGGGTGTAAACTTCATACAAGTTCGCAACCGCTTAGCTTACAACCGTAGCCGCTAAAACATGTAGCGCTGCTATCAATTCGACGGCCATTATAATCTCGAACCCAAAATCGAAGCAAAATTATACTTCCGACTCGATTGGTTTATACCGGCAAATTCAAAATCAATAAATAAGCCGGCTGACCATAAAAACTAACTCGTTTTAGAAAATTTACAAGTTTTCTTTGAACAAAAAACTAAAAAGTACATTAATATAGCATTTTTAAACTTACCTGAATTGTTGTTATTCGATGACATCGTTAATTGTTAATTTTTTATACTATAAAATATAAATTATTATAACTTCAATATCTAATATCACTTTATTGTAAGTTACACCTACTATTTATATACAGTTATTATAATTTGTATTTTTTTTATATTGGCAAATATCAAGTATTTTTGGGCCCCCTAAAGGAGCGGATCAACAGAGTTTAAACGTTAGAAATTTTTGGAGTAAAATTCAAACCAATCAAAATTTATTTCAATAATTATGGGCTGATAGAATCGTGCCCACAGGGGGTAAAAGTGTAAAATTCTAGTTGTTGTAAATCTTGTTATAATTTTTTTTATAATCAAACAAGCTAACCCTTATAATCCCATTCAGATAGGGATTTTTGTGATTCTTGATAGGGACCAATCAGATTGAAGTATTTTCTTTAAGAAAGAAAGATAGAAGAATCTATCGGATTGGCTCTTAAATGGTTTCTATCTAAGCAAGTAGGCAACAATTTTTACTCTGTCGCTACCCCTAAAATAAGACCGTATTTAAGGCGGGGGGATTGGGGGTTATATACTTCTCGCAATTATTTATCAATCCCTAAATTTCAGAAAATCCGACTGCAGTCGTAAAAATAATCGGAAAATAACAATAAAAATCTTCAAAACTAAAACAAAAACATTAAATTTTAACATTAACCCCCCCCCCCTAAAATTTAGTCTGATTACGACCCTGCCCACTGACTATCTAATTAGTATTTACGGATACAAGGGGGGATAAAAAAAGTAACTATCATCACCATGATTTTTGATTTTATAATTAATTACAATTAATAATTGATTGACAATAATTCAAATAATAAAAAAATAAAAAATTCGTAAAATGATTGAAGAATAAAATAAAAATAGCTTCTAAAATAAACTTACAAAATAACTAAAAGTAGTACAATTAGAATATTATGCAAGGAATTTAAGAGAAATTAAACGAAATTAACAAAAAAAATTGTAACATTTTATTGAATTTCTGAAACATTTTTTGTAAGATGAGATATTTAAATATAATTTTTGTGATAAATATAATTTTTGTGATAAATAAATTTTTGTCCCCCAAATTATATTGTGGTCATATTTAAAAAGTCATCGCCTTTGCTTTTTTACGCACAGGTCTTCGATAGTGTATTACGTGCCAAGGCAAAAAATGCATTATTACAGCCGAGATCTAAGATATTTTATAGTTTACAGAGTCGCAAAATAATTTATAATTTAATTGGACTTGCTTTTATTTTATTAAGAATACAATTTTTAATAAGTATCTCAAGTCGGAAAGTGATCACTTCCCGACCGATGGGTTGGAAACTAAAACAAAATAACTCTCTGATTGGTTGGCAAGTGAGAGTAAACAATAAAATGTTTCCGAACTTATTAAAATTCAGGCAGAAGTCGATTACTAACAAATTGCAAGTGCAAGGTAATATTTTGTGTAATATTTTGATTGCAATAATTAATAATAAGTGTAATCAGCGGCGTATTTAGCAATTAGGTGAAGGAGGGGCCGGGGATCGAAAAGTAAAATCGTAACATTTAAACTCAAGCGATACTAGTCGCCTGGCATACAGCGCCGTAGGCGTTTTTTATTTAATTTTCAAAGACACGCGCTCGTATGGAAATTTACAATATGAAATACAAAAATAAATTGTTATTTAATATATTGATTAGTTACAGGGGGGGCTGGAGCCCCCCTTTCCCTCCGTAAATACGCCCCTGAGTGTAATAATTTGTCATACTGACAAAAATGATATATTTCTAAAATTTGATAATACTTCACAATATTAAATAAAATTTTTACTGATTATTTCCAAGATAGTCGTACATCAAAAGGTGCACAAAAATTTCAAAAGAAAAATATTCAATATATAGCCATGGAAGTGAATATTATTTTAATTATTTTATAATGTGGAGGTGGGTTTACTCCTCACATCTTGAATATGAAATTTTCTTCATTAATTTTTCTGGTAAGATTATTATCTATTATAGTAATAATCCGAATTTTCATTAACAGTGAATCACAAAAGTAACTCAAACTTAAATAAAAATCACGCAGGTCGTTTGCATTGGTCGAGAAATAATTGAGAGTTTTCTTTATTTATAATTTACTGAAAATGAGATTCAATAGATTTTAATTTTCTTTGTGTAAAAAGATAGTATTTTAATTTTTAAATTATTTGAGATGTCACTCCAACTAAAATTTCTTAGATGTTTTTCAGAAAATTAAAATTCTACCTGCAGCAGGGATAAAATTAACAATGCTACCTGATATCTAACTGTGATACTTTCATTTGCACCCTTTCTTGGAAGCATAGGAAAAACCGAGAACTACCCTTCCAATTTTTAAAAATTTGTAAAACATTAAAATTTATCATTTCTTATAACTACATTGACATAGTTCCTACCATCCTACCGGTGTTGATCTTCCAAATTTCATTATACTTAACAAGTTAGTATTGTATATTTTTGATTTTTGTGGTTCTTAAAAAAGGTGAGTAGAAAATTAAAAATACTATTATGCGATTAGTAATTAATTTTATTTAATTATTACTTATTGATTATAGCGGAGTTCCAAAAATAATATAAAACTCAAAAATAGTATGTCATAATATTTATTTAGAATTATTAGTTAAATAATAAATTGCTGAAAAAATAAGAGTAATTTATATTTATTTAAAGTTCTAAGCGCTTAATTTTAAAATTTGCAATTTTAATCTAATGGTTATAATTTTTTGGCGGAGTACTGCAACTTGGTTTTTCTGCGCGACATTTCAGAGTTCATATATTATGACATGATTATAATCAGGGCCCGGATTTCAATTACCTTAAAAATGGCAAAAAATCCTTTTATTTATTTTGTTTTATTTTATTTTTAATCTAATATCGTATAAGCAGGTTTTACTATTTTTACCGAATTTTTACTATTTTGTTTTAGGTGCAAATAAAACTGGTAAATTTTTGTTTCATTTATTTTCTATTTGCAATGTCATTTTTGCCACTTTAGGTCATCTAAATCCGCCAGGCCTTGATTATAATTATGAAATATTAAAGGGGCCCAGCGATATTATTTGCACCTGTGCCCACAAATGTAGGCAAGTGTTTTGAATGTAAAAAACACTGGACATAATAGTACGATAACCAGGAACACGATTTGAAAAATTTTCCAATGACATAATGGTAGAAAAAAACGTAAATTATAAATATAAATATTAAATTTTATAGATCATTCAAAAATAAAGCTAAAAATTGAGAAAAACCGGCAAATATATTCACTTTGCTCCGCCCGGCCCATCAGAAAGGTTACTTATATGGGTCAGTTTCAAATGCTAATTAGTAATTAGCGATGGAAGTTAGAATTACGGTTTTCTATTATTGTAATACTCGAACATAGTGGATCCGAGATTTATCGTATCCATACTTATTAAAAATATCCTTGAAACCGGACAGAATTGGAAAATCAGAAATTTTTGTTTCAAGCGTTTCAAACTCTAACTGAACTGCGCTCCCCACTTTAAAACAGGCTGTCGCCACTATTTACGTGTATCACACTCGGACCGCCAACAGAATGCGAATGTAACGTACTACTTCTTTATGCAAAAATCTCGATTCTTTCGAAATTTCATAGAAAAATTTTTGTGGATCCATAGTTTAATCGCTTCATTTTAATGTCCTCTTATTTTGCGGAACCCTTGGCGAGTTTCCATGGAACCCCAGGGTTCCGCGGAACACACTTTGAGAAACACTGCTCTAGATGAAAAGTTTTGCCGAAATCTGGTGTCGTAATTACAACCGGCCGGACCCACAAATTTTGAAAACCGTTGATTTTAGAAATTCACGTAAAGAAAAATAATACAAAGAATAATAATTGTACACCCCCAATTCAGTTGGCGGCGTATAATGTCTAATTTGGACTGGACTTTATTTGCTTTATGTTTGTAATCACATAACAGATTCTTATTTTCATGCGCATGCTTAAGTAAGCTGCAAGATCTTTGTTAAGGGTGAAACACCCCCAGTAGTATCAAATCAGCATCAAGTAGCAAGCCAGCTACTCACGTTATATCAAGTAATAAAAACACACAAAACCAAAATGCAGTTTAATTTGAACCAGCCAGCGTACACATAACATTTTTCTGTTAATTCATTAAGGAGTCATCACGACAAATTGCAATCATTAAACACTTTATTTAAATTTATCAACATTGTTAATTTTATGGCAGGGTATAAGGGGTAGTACCCCCAATTTTGTGTAAATTAAGAATAGGTATATCTCGCAATTTAAAAAAATAACTTTTACACAATAGCAGATTTGCAAATTATCTCAAAAATCTTTCTGCTAGATTTCCATGCGATATTTTCAGCGGTTTTCTGATGCCTACGAGAAGTAAGAACATACCCATTTTATTTCGTAGTCCTCCAAGACACTTCTGAAGATATTATTTCGAAATTTGGTGCTAGTATATTTTTGAAATTATTTGAAAATGCATATCCTATTTTTTAAAATAGAAGTTGTTCTTTTTTTCAAGAATAAGGGGAGACGGTAGTTTTTTGTGAATTTTACATTACCCGTAGGCCCTACCTGGTCTATCGCTTTCTACAGTAACGTATTTAAAAAATGCCTATAGAGGGGGGGGGGGAACTAAATTATTTTTCAGATTCTTGTTAATCCATTCATGCGCGTTAGTGGTAAAGTGTTAACTAGCAAATTCCAAAAATAAAAATAAAATTCAAAAACATACAAACTATAAGGAAGTATACAAACAAAATAGGAATGAATATATTACATGCCCTTTCTCGGGATGAACTTCAATACTAGGGTAGATACTTAAATATCGGTGTTGCGGCTCGTGAAATTTTCGAGTGGGAAAATACAAAATACAAAAAATAATTTTTAAAATATCTATTTATAATGAAAATCTATCCTTCTATTGTTTTTAGTTTTTGAATTTGACGACACGTGCCCCTGTGCCCTTTATGATAAGCCGCCACTGAATACCAGAGACGGTTCCAAGAAAAACTTTTCGGGGGGGAAGCACAATTTACCAACTCTGTCGATGTATAATTTTTGATGATCACCCTTGGGCGGTATTTCAACTAACTTTTTTTTTAGTATTTACACTTTGGGCTTTTTGCCAACTCATACGAAGATTTGCCAATTCATAGGTAGATTTATTTATTTTTATTTATTTAATTAAGAATTTACGGGCTGTTAGCCCTTTATACCCAACTTTGCCTAATTTTCACAAACATTGTCCCCCCCCCCCCATTGGGCCGTCCCGTTATTTCGAACATTTGCCGTTGTTACAGGGAAGACAATAAAAATACAGTATAGAGCTCCAATTATCCGAATCAATTATTGGGACTGGATCCCATTCGGATAATCAAAAATTCGGATAAACCGTCATATCCATTCCCCCTTCCCTCCAAGATGTCTGCCGAACAGATGTTTTGCCGACTTTTTTTTATTTTTAACTTTTGTGGTCTGACAGTGATTGTTTTATAACAAGCGAAACAGCTAAAATCCATTATTATACTTAGAAATAATTGAATATTCTGAAAGCGATTCGGATAATCGGAGATTCGCATAGTCGGAGTTCGGATAATTGGAGTTCTACTGTAATTTAAACTTATTTAAATTTTAAAACTTCATGGTAAACATTATGTTTATCACGGAGAGATGCAGAGAAATACAATCCGATTCATCGTTGGGCCTCCATCCCCCCCCCCTTAATAGGTCGCTGGCCTTCCATATAGTTCAGTGGTTCTCAAACTAGGGTCGGCAGGGGACCGTGAAGCGGTTTCGGTATAGGACCACGAAAAACTTTAATAAAAAATTTGAAATTTAATTTATAAAAATTTTATAACTACATCATATTTAATATTTCTGAATACATAATTATATGTAAAAAAATGTTTTATTTGCTACGGCCTATAAGCAGTGCCGCACCGTTGGTATGTGGTACCCTTGTGCAAAGTATTTGGCGCTCCCGATTTCTTTAAAATAATATAATGTTTCTTTTTTATTAAAGGGGTCCACGAACCATTGAACGATTTTTGAAGGGACCGCCACGCCGAAAATATTAAAAAGTTTGAGAACCACTCATATAATTGATTTGTTTTAAATATTCATAATTGTATTATTTTTTTGATACATTATGTCCGATCGCCATAAGAAAAAATTATATTTTCGTTAGCCACTGTATTATGTATTATGCTTAATAGCTCAGAAAAATATGTTTTGTATGTTTTTTTAGCATAGTACAGTTTGGAGCAACTTACTTATGAAAGATAATATGTAGCACGTTTTAAATTTTGGAAATTACACATATTTTTTTTTTTTAATTTCACAAAATATTTTTTTAAAGATATATTTTGATTGCATAATTTAGTAAAAAATTTACTAATTGAATTTACGAATACAAAAGAGATATTTTTGAATTTCAATTCGATAACCATCGATGAATTATAATATTGTTATAATTTATTATTTAGGGTTGTTTAGTTCGGCGGCACGTTCGCTCTTTTACTGGATACGGAGGGGGAAGCTAATCCAATTTACATAATACCATTATATGGATTTTTTAGGTAATTTTGTAAATAAGCATTATAAAAATCTCCGAAAGTTACTCAATAAAATTAAATAACGTATTTTTATAAAGCATACAGTGGGAATCGCACAAAGCGTCTTTGCGTTAATTGTCAACCACGTGTTTTTTTAACCCAAGTTGAGGTTATAGAGAATCTACCTAAAAATGAATTTTAAATATTGTAAAAATTAAAAGTAAATGACATTGAATTTAACTTCGTTTTTGAAGGTCGTTAACTATTTTACGCATATATCAGAAGTGTTGATGAACTTGTTAGGTGCCTAATAAGTTAATAACCGTCCAAATTGTTGCATAAAAATATGTAAACCGCAAAAAATTAGATGGGAAAGTTTAAATTTTAAAAACGAAATAATAAGTAAAAACGCATCAAGTTGAAATTGTACGTTTGCATATCACGTTAATTTTAGTTGAAATTAATTACTTAAACAATTATTTACGAACGTAATAATAAATAACTACATAAATAATAAAATATGTAGTTTATGAAATTCCCTCCAAAATTTGAAAAAAGACATTTAGATTTGACGAATGGCGTCGCAGATGCGAGTTTCCTGTAAATAGTTTATTGCGATTGGTCCACAGTTAGAATTACCCAGAATTCTCTGGGGTTAGCTTGAGACGGGTTTTCCGTTTGTGGCGTCTATTATTGCTTTGGTGTTTGTTCAAGAAGGTTGTAGGTTGATATATTTTATTTTAACTAATTTATAAACATGGCAAATCAAGATAGTGCTATGGAAAACGGCGAAGATTTTTCACAAGACGTACAAGCAGATCAAAGTTTTCAACAAAATAATCAATCCAACGGACAAAACACTCAAAACGGCGGCGGTGATGGTGCTCCCACAGACAGCGGCAGTGCCGATGCACCCGGCCGCGACGATGATAGGTAAGTTTATATAATTTTTCCATCTTTCGAGATCGAAAATTGCTTTTATAAATTATTTACGAGAATACCAATGTTAGTATTTTGTCGAATTGCCGATTGATTTTAGCGTTATAATTAATTTGTAAATCTTGTAAATTTTTTAAATCTAGGTTCATCTTCAATATAAACGATGGGTTTTTTATAAAAATTTTCTAATTGTAACATTTGTGTAATGTAGTTGTAATTTTTGTACTTATTTTTTGATTAATTAGAAAAATTGGTGGGAAATTTATAATTTGCTTGTTTTGTGGGGTCGTGATGGCGGTCGATGCGGCTTTTTCTAAATGTAACATGGCGTGGTCGAGTCGCAGATCTTTTGTCCGAATTTGTTCTTCAATTTATTTTTTGAGCGAAATGTTGACCTAACAAATTGAATTAAATAAATTGTTTATATTAAAAATAACATTTTTTTAATTATAGGTCGCATAATTAAAAAATAATAAGTTAGTGTAAATTGGCGGTAAATTTTAAAGTACTCCTAGTCGACAATGGTATTATAAGCCGAAAGTATTAGGAAAGCATTGCTTAATTCATTAACCAAGCTTCCTTATCTTCAGGTATCAGCCATTGCCGTAATGGAAAGGAGACCACTGGAGTTGGACACCTCGGATTACCCATGGTATTTATCCTTGGGCACCTTCACCCAATCACTTTGTAACAAAAACGTTACTTTCCTAATTTATTAACTTTTTGACTAGAGAAGTGCATTTAAAATTCGTTGCAAATTCCCTTTGAATTTTCAGAACTTTAAAAAATTTAACTTGTAGCTTACAGATATCATTTTGTGAAAACTTGCAGTTCCATTTGATTGAACTAGGATCAGTTCAGTTGTTACTTGCTGCTCAATTTCTTGTTTAATTAATAATTATTAATTCTAATTTGCAGTCATTTTTATTTATTAAAACAGATCATTAGTTTTTATTCTTAGCTTAGGTAACTTTTTTATTTGCCAACCTTTAATTGGATTTGTTTTTGTTCACAGAAAACTTTTTGTTGGGGGTTTAAGTTGGGAGACTACAGAAAGTAAGTTATTATTTAAAAAAAAAATTGAGATTCGTCCTACATTGTTTTGTCATTTACAGAGGAACTTAGAGATCATTTTGGTGCATACGGTGAAATTGAAAGCATTAACGTTAAAACTGATCCTAACACTGGCAGGTCTAGAGGTTTTGCATTTATTGTTTTCAGCACAGCTGAAGCCATTGATAAAGTGGGAGCTGCCGGAGATCATGTAATTAATAACAAAAAAGTTGATCCCAAAAAAGCAAAGGCGCGTCACGGCAAAATTTTTGTCGGTGGTTTAACTAACGAATTGGCCGATGAGGACATTAAGGGTTATTTTGGACAATTTGGAAATGTAAGTTTTCAAATTTCAATTTTTATTTATTTCTTTCTTTCGTTGTCAAAATACTCGGGTTTTATTAACTTCCGAATTGGCGAACCCTAAAAATCATCCATTTATTGTATCTTCCGTTACAGATTGTCGAAGTTGAGATGCCTTTTGACAAAACAAAAAATCAACGAAAAGGTTTTTGTTTTATAACCTTTGATTCAGAACAAGTCGTTAACGAATTACTTAAGACTCCAAAGCAAACAATTAAAGATAAAGAGGTGAGATTTTTATCATTCTTTTATTTTCATTTATTTAATTTTTATATTATGATGATCTTTTAAACCAGTTCTGCTACTGACAGTTTGTGAAGAGAAACGTTTCCTGATTATTTTCAATTAAATTATTTATTTTTAATGTTTTCAAAAATGTGTTTTTACAAGTTTTATTTGTTTCAAGGTTGATGTGAAGAAAGCTACCCCAAAACCTGATCCCATGGGTATGGGAGTTAGAGGGACGCGAGGTGGCCGAGGGATGACTCGTGGCAGAGGTGGTCGTGGTGGATATGGAGGCGGTCAAAACTGGGGCGGTAATCAAGGTTACGGAGGCTATGGTGGATATGGTCAAGGTTATGGAGGTGGATACGACGGATATGGAGGTGGATATGATTATTACGGAGGTGGTTATGGTGGTTATGGAGGCTATGACTACTCTGCTGGTTATGGAAACTACGGTAAATAGTTTTTAATAGCTATCAGGATTTTGTAACTTTTTTTTTTTTAAATTAATTTTTTTCGTACAAATTTCAACTGTAGAAATTAAAAATCTACCTGCCGCATGCACTACGAATTGTTTCATAATTTAAAAGTTGTATATATATTTATATTGTGACTGTAGGAATAAAGATTAGAATGTGTTACCGGCAAGAGATAGTGTATTTTATCCCGTGCATGTTCATAACTGCAAAGTTCCGTAATGTCTTCTCAATTTGGTGTTCAGTTCCGGCTGCACACTAATATTGAACTTTTTTTGTTGGCGGCTGCAGACTATGGATACGGTAACTATGAGGGTGGATACGGCAGTGGACGCAGCGGTTCACGTGGCAAAGGTACCCTATCTCATATTGTTGTGTAGTGTGTAGCACTACAAGCCGTTTTTGTAGATTTGTGCCACAATTATTTTAAATATTTTTTATTCGGCAATTTTTTTTTTCTAGTATATTGCACAGTTCTTTTTACAAAATTTTAATTTGGGTGTGCCTTGGAATTTTTTAAACGAAAAAAATTTTGCGCCTTATCTTCTTTTTGAACTCTGTTGTACCATTAAATTCATAAAAGTCTTAACAAGTGATAATCGTAGCTAAATGGTAGGGCTTTCTATATTTTTTAATAATATACAGCAAAGGTTTGATCATCAAGTATTTGGTGTTACATAATTATTATTACATTTTTTTATTCAACAATTTTTACATAGAAATTACGAATCATGCAAAAAAAGTATCAGATTGAATGCACCCTTAATCTAACTTTAAATTTGTGGTTACAATAATAAATTTTGCTTCTTTATTTAGTAGTTCTTCAGTTGAAATTTGTTTTGAGTTTCAATAATGGAAATACTTTTGCAGTAATTAATATAATAGCCCAAAAATATTGCACTTTTAACGTTGCAATTTTTCCATACTTGTGAGATTTATCTCTTTGTCTGCACGACAAAGGGATAACATTTTTTTTTGGAAAGATAGGTTTCACTATCGACAAAATTGTAAACATTTTTAATTTTAATTTGTATTTTTGTTACAATTGATGTAATATATGTATAAAACTTGGGTGCGTTTACATCTGACTTACTTTGCATGATGTTTTCAAGTTTTGAGTAAAATTTTTGGCTTTTGTAGGAAAGTCGGGTCATCCCCATTGAACGTCACATGTAAACCCACCCTTTCTAAATTAATTAGAAGTAAGTGTTTATATATACTATATAAGTGAGAACATTTTTAATGTACATAGTTATATATAAATATAAAATATTCGATTTTATAAATCTGAACTATTTTTAATAAAAAAAGCAGCTGTAATAACTTTTTTGTTTACACAAACGGCATTGAGAAAGTACATGCAAAGATAACTAAACTTATGCTACTGTTTTGTTTGCATGTGAAGAAAGAATGCAATAAGTGACCATCATGAGTATGGAATAATGCATTTGGATCATGTTTCTAAGAGATACTGATGCACTTGCAATACTTGAATGCTATCAAAATTTGTATGAAATTAATTTTTCAAAAGTGAGTGATGAATAATTATTAATCGGCGTCAGTGTAACAGAAGTTTTGTACCGATAAAGAAAACTACTTTTTAATTATCGACTACAGCAATTGGATGATGGGTCGTATCCAATGGGGACCGGTGTTGATGGTGGATAAGCAGGTGGAACAATTCTTGGCAAAGGAAATGGAGGTAAGTTGATACTTGCTGTACTGGGCATCACTCACATTGATTGATCAAGTTGCTACAGATTTTCAATAGATACCTGAAAAAGTTCCATTATTTTAACTCAACTTTGAAATTGGAGTTATTTTTAGTCAGTCAAAAAAGCTAGCTACTAATCACTTTCAAATTGAAATGGTTTTATGTTATTATATAATACTTAAAATGTGATGGATACAACAGAGAAAATTAAGACACACCTACATTTCTTCAGTAATTAATTATAATTTTTATTTCTACATACAAATTTGCAATGTGATCATTTGTATTAATTTAGTATTTTAGCGATTAGAAAATTTTAATGTTACTAAATTTTGTTATCATATAAAACTTTTAAATTTTTCATAACATTGCTTAATGTTTTTGTAAGCATAATTTTTTAAAACGGAATTGTGCATGCGGATTTGACGCTGTTTCTTTTTATTAGTTTTGAATGCTAGATATTCATGAGATTTTCAAGATCTATTGGTTTTAGGAGGTGGTAATGCCGGCGGTAGCGGAGGAGGTGGCGGCGGCGGTGGTGGATATGCCGGAGGTAAACAACGAGGAGGAGGTGGTGGCGGCGGAGGTGGAGCCGGTGGCGGAGGCGGTGGTCGAAACCAAAGGCACCAGCCATATTAGTCTTCGTAATGTGATTAAGGTAATTTATTATAAATTTTTAAAAAGAACAGCTCTTGTAATTTTTTTTTGTTTTCCGCAGGTACCTTTTAAGTGACTCATTCATCTTCACCGTTATCATTTTAATAAGAAACCAGTTAATTTATAAATTCAAGTCATTCCATTTTTGTCAATTGTGTATTATGTCATCAGGCGATGTTATTTTTAAAAATAAGAATTTGTTTTATTTTGTTAATGTAAGTCATACTATTCATTCATATAAATATTAGGACAAATTCATAATGCTTGTGTGTTACGTGTATTTTTAATTAATAAAGAATGTAATTCTGAATGTACATGAATACAGTGAACATAAACTGTAAATGAAAACTGTAATTATAATAAATAAAAACATATTTATACAGAAATTAGTTTTTCTTCCAAGTTCAGGACTTGCAGAAATCTTGAATATTTTATGGGTGGCGCTAGTATTAGCTGTGATGTGCGGGAATCACTGATTGTGCAGATGTATTGAATTTACGGTAAAAGTGTTGTTTACCTGAATTGCACATTTTCTGGACTTGCAATTCAAAGACCATCCAAATATCATAAGGAATTTTGTAAATCAGTAGTGGCATGCCATTTGAAAACGGAAAATGTACTTCTCGAATAGCTAATGTTGTAAACAAACAAAAGGAGCCAATCTAAAATAGATTTTAGGCTTCAATATTTCTTGCCCATCCTGTATGTAATACTAAATTTTTACCATACCATGTGTAAATCTTGTCGATTCACCTGGGTGGATACCTCAAAAACTTCAGGAAGTTTTAATTGTTAAGTGGAAGTCAGGGAAATTAAAATTTTGGGCGAACAAAAAAGTTCTTTGAAATGTTATTATATTGACTTGATAATATTTTTAATTGTTATAAATTAGAAATTTCTTTT
This sequence comes from Cantharis lateralis, assembly GCA_963170105.1. Lineage (NCBI taxonomy): Eukaryota > Metazoa > Arthropoda > Insecta > Coleoptera > Cantharidae > Cantharis > Cantharis lateralis. The sequence continues at coordinate 24,896,334 of OY720629.1, forward strand.
AGAAAATGAAGTTGGAACCCTACCTCAGCCGGAAACTGTTTTAACGCGAAAATAGAAAGGATACTGTGACCCACGTGCGTGTAAATCTCATTGCAAGAGCCGAAACTGAGATTGGTAGTGGGTGTCACAAAGAAATGTAATGTTACCATCACGTAATAAAGAAGTTATCAGATGCTATTAAACTCGGTGAATGTCAACTATAAGAATAAAATTTAGTTGTAATTTTGAGTTAGCCCAAATATATATATTATAAAATTAAGAAAAAGGAATTTATATTGTTGTTTGTTTTATATTATATCTATGATTATCAAAGTAACTCAGGATCAGTTGCATATTGAAATGTTATGGGAACGGTCGCAGTATGGCCATTTTGACCGATAATGTATGCCTTATTACAAATGCAGGAGGTGATGTTATTTTGATAACAAATGTTGTAAGGAGTAGCTTACAGTTTATTTTTATTAATAAAAAAGACTAAATTACTTATTTAAAATTTACACCCTTTTAATTAGTCCAACAAAATAAACTGAAAGAAAAAATTTCTAATATTTTGGATTGCAATAATATGTTCTAGTATGCTTACAAATAAAGTTAGAACATTTTGCACAAATTGTCTTTCTTAGTAGAACATCGAACAAGAAGTATTGCTAACAGTATCAGTTGCATATGACGGTCAATATGACCGATCATAGAAACAAAGCACAATAACCTTCACACCATACATAATTAAATACTAAACTAAATTGCATTAGTATGTTTTTGAAGGATACCTAGGTGCAGGGTGTTGTCGCATGCGTACGTTATGAGGTGTGTGCAGTTTTTAAAATTGTCTTAGACCAATTAGCAACCGTTTCCTGGTTAAGGTGAATCAGGGATATACAAAGTTATGTTACGATATAAAATTTATTCATTTATAATTATATATTATGATGTTATGATATTAAATGATGACCGAATAGATCGACTAATGCTCCGCATATACAAGTATGTTCATATACAAACTGGCACCAATTCTAAGACTTCCCAAATCCGTAGAAATTCTTTGTTTAATAATGTACCCAGATGGAAAGAAAGATATGCCTCGAGCCAAGCACCGGATTCCTTTTAAAGCTAAAATACGTGCACGATTAATATCGATACCATTATTTAATAATAAAGAATGTGTTGGTTTCGATATGGGTAGATTCAATTTTGCCTGAGAACCTATTCAGATGATAAAAGACCTAATTGTCTGAAAAACCATAACTGCTCTTTTGTGTTACTATGTACAGAAAAAATAAAATCTGGAAGAGCATCATCTACTGTTTGTTTAATACCCAAACCACCAAATCGTATAGGTAAAGAAACTATTCTGTGCGACGAGTCTTCTAATTTAATATCTATTTAACAATTTTTCCAAATGAAATTTCATTGAAAACAATATTAAAATATTAAAAAAACTTAGTTTATTATAGAATATAATTTTTTCACACTATTTCACGGTTCCAGCCGTTCCAACAGCTGTATAATTCAGAATAATACATGTGACCACCTTTTCTCCTCTATTTTCCCATTTACATTTTTATGCTAGTGGAAATTTTATTATAAAATCTAATTTTAAAAATTATAAATATTTGAAAAAACTTCTTAGAAATAAATTAGATAATAAAAATCAGAGATCTTGAGCAAAATCAATTTGAATTGTCTCGCTCTGTATACACAATGTTTGCAACATTATAAAAATAATTTTACCCAGTGTACAGTGTACCCTGATTTTACCAATGAAAAGTAAGGTTATAAAATAATTGAAGTTTGACTCCACGTGAAAAGAGGTTATGAATTTATAATTAATTTTTTGAACGTAATATTTGATTATGTCTACATTTAAAAAGCTAAATACAAAACTTTATGAGAAATCTTCCAAAATTCTTACAGAGGATAATGTGTATTGGAAACAATATGGGGTAAGTCAACTTTTACTTTTCGGTTTTGCACTTTTTTTAAATATTCTTCATTTGCAGGATCCATTATTAATTAAGGAATTTGGCCCTATCGACCACATTAACTTTTCACCCGTAGAACCATATTATTTTGCTGTTACATGTTCAGTGCGTATACAGTTATACAATCCGATAACTAAATTGGTTACAAAGAATTTATCAAAGTTTAAAGAAAATGCATACAGTGGGAATTTTCGATCAGACGGTGCATTTTTGTGCGCAGGGAGTGAAGAAAAAGTTGTAAAATTGTTTGACGTTGCTACCAAAAATTTAATTCGAATATTTAAAGGGCATACGGCACCAGTCCACAAAGTGAATTTCTTGGATAATAAATATCAGATTGTGTCGTTTTCAGACGATAAAAGTGTCAAGTTGTGGGATTTGTGTACAGAAAAAGAATTATTAACTTATTCTGAACATTCTGATTATATTCGTGCCGGCGCTACTTGTGCAGCAGTTCCCGATATAGTTTTATCAGGCGGTTACGACCATACTGTTAAAATGTACGATACTCGTACTAGCGAAACAGTTTTTAATGTTAATCATGGAAGTCCTGTAGAATCGTTGTTATTCTTACCGTCTGGTGGAATATTTTTGTCTGCTGGTGGAACAGACATTAAAATATGGGATACAACTGCAGGCGGTAAATTAGTAGGAAGCATTTCACAGCACCATAAAACTATAACTTGTATGCAATTGGCGTCGGATAACAAGAGGTTACTTTCAGGAAGTTTAGATCGTCACGTCAAAGTATATGATATAAGTACATTTGAGGTGGTGCACAATATGGATTATCCAAATGCAATTCTAAGTTTGGGCGTTTCTAAAACTGATGACACCCTTGTAGTTGGTCTTGTAGATGGACTTATTTGTGTCAGTAGACGTGAAGAGAAACAAGTTTCAAAAACTGAAAGTAAGAAAAAGGAGGCATCGCACAAATATTCATCGTTTTCCCATACTAATACAATTGATATGATCGTTAAAGAAACAGAAATTGAAAAAGAATCACAAATTGATAAATGTTTAAGGAAGTTTTGCTTCTCGGAAGCATTAACCAAAGCTATGATACCTTTTGTAGCAAATAAACGTCCCGAGAGAACGATAGCTACTATGCAAGAACTGATTCGGCGTCGACAGTTACATACTGCATTTGCTGGCCGTGATTCTGAGTCAATTTTAAGTATTTTGAGGTTTTTCAAAAGAAATATCACGAATTATTCTTTCACAAGAATTCTAATTGACGCATTTAATATATTTTTGGACGTGTATGGAGAAGATTTAAATAATTTGTCTCTGGAAATTCAATCAACAATTAAATTATTGAAGAAGGATGTCGAGTTGGAAATTAAGTTAGGAAATGAACTTTTGGCATTGCAAGGTGCTATAGATATGTTATTAACAAGTTCAAGTATACCAAACGAACAAAGCTTTTCATCAAAAGATCCATCACTTAATTTAACACCAAGCATACGTGCTAAAAAAGATTTCGTAGTTACTATACGTTAATTTTTTTAAAACATAAATTTATTGTAATTAATTAATATTATTAACTCGTTTTATTTTAATTTAATTATATTCATAAATTTATTGTATATAGGTTTTATTAAATTTTTTAAAAATATTTTGACTTTCATTTAAATTAATAGATAATTTTTTATAATTAGTCTAAATTAAACTAGAAAATTGTAGTGCTATGATGAACCTTTCTTTCTTGATAGGTAAAATTTTAAGATAAACAAAACATTCCACATATGATTCATTTCTGAAATATCGATATTTGATAATTTGATTAATCAATGGTTATCAATATTTCAATAACTATCGTTAATCCATATTAAAGAAAATAATCATAAATAAGATGATCCGATAATTTTATCGTATTAAAAATAAATTTTACTATAGCCAATTTTTTCAATCGTGAGTTAGTTCAAATTTCTGACGACTGACCAATCAGCATGGTATTTTCTTCACCAAGATTTAAGAGGATCAACACTGATGATCTTCTTGAGTGGTGAAAAATTAACGAACCAGGATATCGACGATTATGCTGCTTAGCTGAAAAATATTTGTGTGCCAGCTACTTACTAGTGTTCCATCAAAAAGAGTTTTTAGTACTTGGATAATTATTGATATATCGATACTCCGATAATTACCGACCTTCGATTACTCGATGTTATCGATAGCCGATAGTTTTTGAGTTATCGAAATTCGATATCGATTTTCGAATATCGCCCAGCCCTAGCCCTTACATAAATATTTTTTGCAAGATTATGCACTCCATGTAAGTTATGCAAAATATAAAATCTATATATTTTTTTTTGAGCTCCCTATTTTTTTTAATTTGCATATTTTAGATTTGAGGTCCTATGTTAATCTGTATTTACTTGCAAAACTTTCAATTTTTATCAAGTTTGGAAACAATCACCATTTCCCTGCCCAAATGTTTTGTACGAGAGTCTCTCAACCCCTGGGCTACTATAAGATATGAGTGCTCAAATCAGACATAAAGAATATACTTCCCGAATTTCACATTAAAATTTAAAAAGAGGAGGCGGTTCTTCTAAGCTTATTATAAATACATCATTAGAAATAGTAGTATCGTTCGAAAATTTAACACCGACAGAACCATTATTTTACAATTGAAGTTTTTGTGGAATTTGTAAGATTATCTTGACATAGTTACGTTTTTTTAATATTAAAAGAAGTTTTGATAAGATATTTCTGTTTTTTCTTTGCAATATAATCTTTTACTTTTTTGTTGTTTGGCTCCTTTTTTATAAATATCTGAGAAAAGTAACTGAAGGGTACGATGTCCAATATGTAGTGATTGTTGTCACCGAACCTCTTGTTGTCAGATCAGTTTAATTTTTGACCTCAGTTTCTTTACAACTAAAAAGACATACCTACCTTTTTGTCTTCTATTTGAGACTACGGAGGGTTGTACGGAAATCCTGCGTCGATTGCGCAAGACTAAGAAATCTCATCTAGCATTGACTTCTAATTTTTCTGCCTAAACTAGCTGATTTGTTGTTGACTTTTGTTTTCTAAAGAATAGTTTGCTATTTTTAGTGAAATTATTATTTTCTTTTTGTTATTTATAATCATATAAAAATATTTGTTGATGCAATACAAATAAGATAATTTTTGTATCAACGTAGTTTTATTACAAGTTCAACTGAATTATAAACTAAAGAGAATAATCTTGAATAGGCAAAAATATCATTTAAAAAATATGACTAATTAAATTATAGTTCCAAATTGTAAATGTATGTGAAAATAATTAATAATAATTTCTTCAGAATATTTTATTATATAAAATCATGTAACGGCTAATTCTTCTGCATTTAACTTATATTTTGTTTTGTAAAGAAATGATGCTTTTCTTAGTCTTGCGTAATAGACACAGGATTTCCATAGTTTTTCTATTTAATAAGACACCATCTTTGAGAACAAAATAACTAATTTGTTCAATTTATACAACATCGGAGCGAATTTGGTTTGAAGCACTAAATTTTGATGCCATTTGAGAAAACATTGACGGTGGAAAGGCAAAAACGTCTTAAGTGCCATGCACTGTAATGGTGCTTAGAAGGTTTTATTATAAAAAAAATGTAGTCAGATTTTAAAAAATTGTTTACTAGATTTTATGCACATTAATTGTATTCAAAAACAAGAAAAAGCGTTATAGTACAATATATAACAAAACAAAAATTATAAAGTTACGTGTTTTTCATTCTTATCAATTAGAGATGACAAAGTAGGTATAATTATTTGAAATTTGTTACTAGGCTTCAACTTATGGTTAAGATTTATTTAATCAATTTCATTGAGCCTACTCTAAACAGCAATCCTTCGTGAAAACACATAATTAGTTTTTAATATTTACAAGTTACAAATATATAATAAGTAAACTTATATATTAGTATCATCAACCTTCTTATTCTTTGATTGTATGTATACGAACTTAATTACTGTTTTTGAGATAAAAAGTTTCAATAACATACAATAGAAATTCGACTATTGGTCATATAAAAACCAATCGTTACAAAAATTCATTATTACAATAATATTGGATACATTATTTTACCCAAAGATGCTTGCTTGTTTGTTAAGTGTTACATGTTTTATAAAAAAAGCAAAAAATCTGATTGTTACGTATTATTTATACATCGACATTTTTTAACGATAATTAATAGGTAAATAAAAAATTGCATTTCCCTGTTTAATGACTAAAAAGTACATAGTAATTGGTGCAGCAATAATTGTGGGTAGGTATAATCGAGTTTCTACTGCACTTGTTAATTTTATTAGGTAGGTATATATCAAATATTACAAAAAATTTGGTAACTCAACAATTTCTTACGTTTTAATTAAAGGTACATTTTACACAAAAGGCTTCTAAACAAAACAAAAACACAATGTTTATATTATGTAATTGGGCTCAAGAATATAAAAACAGACATAGAATCATCATCTTCCTTTCACAAAGGTTTTCTTTTTTTTGAGATAAAAGTAAATCTTTTAGCTAATTATAATAGTTTATCTTTTTTTATTCTGCAATAATTAAGACAAATAATAAAACATCGAATTTATAATTATATAAAGTCTCTATACGATAAAAAGAAATTTTTTTACAAATGTGCGTTTGTCACAAACATACTTCATCCTCACCAGGTACATTGAAACATAACCAAGCACCTACGCATTATATTAATATATATGTATATTGGCTATTACATTAAATAAATATTACTCATTTAAGCCAACTAGGCAGTATATGTCGGCTCCCTGAATACACACTTGAAGATTTTTTTAAATAACTTATTATTAAGTAAATAATCTATATTTTTCATTCGACTGGAGAGGTCATAAGTATGTAAGATGTTTCGAATATGATAATTTTGATTACGCACTAGTAAATATATTACACAAGCACCAAATTATCCAACTAATGAAAAATATAGATTGCATAATCGAGATAAACAAAAAAAATCAAGTAGTATTTTTTCATTCTATAAGATGGTAATTTACTATTTTAACAGTGTCATTTTACGATTTTCAACTGACACGAACTGTTAAAAAATGCTTTGGCTTTAATCTAACGAAGGACTCTATGCTAGTAAATTACACTAGAATAGTTCCAATGCCTGTCCTAACCTAAGCACACACTGGACACAATGGATTTAGTTAACAGTATATAAAAGAAAGCATCAATCACATTTAGGTCCTTAAATTATTAGTGTTTGTTTTCAAATATTTTTATATTTTTAATACACTTCACAATGGTATCACAAGTAAAACAAATTCCTAAACCAAATTATATTCACGAAGATTAGATTGCAAAATTGTATCCTTTACGGCAGCAAAAACAAACTTTATATTCTCTGTGTCTGTAAAATAAAAATTAATAAAATCAAATTTGTTGCGTAATTTGCTTCGCAATATATACAATTAAATAGTAGTATAGAAATCCATACATTTTGTTAGTTTGAAGAAAGTCATGCATAAAAATTAATACTAGATTATTACACATGCAACGATGAAGCTTGATTTAGACCTCCCAGTAAATAACGAATAATTTTTTTAATGAAATTAAATAGAGCTCCGTCGGGCCATCAATTCCAAGGTAAAGTTTTATTTCTACTCTCCAACGCTGCCTAACACCAACTAATTTTAGATAAACTGGGAAGCCCACCGGTCGTACAACTGCAATTTGGCGAAGAGTCACCTAATTACACCAACATAACATGCAGCAAGTATACAATTAAAATACAACCCATTTTTTCTATCCATTAATTATTATTCTTGACTCATTTGTACAATTGTTATGCCCCACCAAATTAAAAAATGGGCACCTACCATAATATTATACAGTTTTTATTATTTAATAAGCAAGAAACAATACAAAGTAAGTAAGAAATATTATAAGAATATGCAAACATGCAGTATATAAATACGTAATATAAACTCTGTAACACATTTGATAATATCTAATATTAATTACATAACAAAAAACTGTAACCATTTTCATACGTGCAATAATAATTAAAATTAATAACATTAATTTAAGCTAAATTAAATTCTTTCAATGCCGTTTGCATAATTGTATCTTTCACAGCACAAAACACCAATTTTATATTTTCAGTGTCTAATTTATGCAGTATTATTTTAAAAATATAAGTCATCCACACGAAGGCATGCAAAATAAAAGTATTATTAGATTTTATGTACCTACTAAATACAAAAAGGAAGTTGTTAGTAAAAACATGCAAAAGCAAGCCAAAACATAAATAGTTACCTGTTGCACAAGTAAAATGTGAATATATTATCTTCTCGCTATCGGGATTAAGGTCTACAAACATTCTTAAAATGAACTCTCTAGCTGCAATGGCATCTCGTTGTGGACCTACATTGTAAAAATTAAGCAACTACTTTATCTAGCAAATAAATGGATTTTACTAAAATATGTTAAGCAATAACTAGAGCTTTAGGGGAATTTACAATTTATTTTAAATTAGTAAGACCTGTTGCTGTTGTAAAATGAGAGTAACAACTACGTTCCGGATCTGGATTTTCTTTCAAATATCCTTTTAGTATATACTCTCTCGCTTGAATAGGATCTTGTTTAGGTCCTTATTTAAATAACAAAATAATCTTTAGTTTGAAAATCAGATACCTTTGAGTATAAAATGAAAGCCACTTACCATCATATTCGGGAAAGTAATCTACAAGATGTGAATACATTATTTTTTCTTCTAGTAAATCTTTCTTATTTAAAAACAATATAACGGATGAGTGTTGAAACCAAGGATAAGTGATTATTGTTTTAAACAAAGCTTTAGACTCTTCCATCCGATTCTACAAAAATAATTTGATGTCATTATTAAAAATTCCCAAAAGTTTAGATAAAATACTTACTTCATTTTCGGATTCAAAGAGAATTTGGTCATATTCACTTAATGCTACAAGAAAGATTATTGAAGTCACGTTTTCAAAACAGTGAATCCATTTTCTTCTTTCCGATCTCTGTCCTCCAACATCTACCATCCTAAATTAACAAATTTCATTAGTAACAGAAATTTATTTAATTCTATCTACCACTAATCTTAACTTAAAAACCTTTATTATAAATTTATGTTTAAGTTACACGGGTGTCAAGATTTGTGGTAAATAAAATTATTAAGTGCGACCAAGCTAACCAATTTATAAGTGAAATTCAGGAAAATAAATTGTTTTGTTTTTGATAAACTCCTATATTGAAATCTTACTATGTATTAATTTTCTTCCAAGTTCAAATTAAATTCCACGAGTATTTATCGAGATGAACTATAGCCAATGCAACCTTCCTGTGTTTTAAATAAATTTGAATAATCTTTTGTGCAAAATCAATGTTTTCTACTAAACTTTTTTCAAATTTAATACATAAATATGGTAAATCAATTTGAGCATGCACATTATTTGATTTCCCTCGACAATAATAGTGCCTAGATATCTCAATGAGTTGTCTTTACAATATGTAAAATTAAGCTTAAATTAACAAGCAACACAATAACCATTAAAACTGTTAGTGCACAATAAAAACAAGCCAGAAAAAGGTTACATTTACAAAATTAACATAATATAACAGTAGGTATGGGGTTACATAAAGACTGTAAAAATATTTTAAATTGATCATTATAAGATTAAAACCTTTCAAATTTAGAACATTAATTTATTAAAATAAATTAATTGAATATTCCTTAAGGTATAATTTATTAAATCAATTGGACGAGGGACCAGACATTTTACAATTTTTCCTTCCTTATAGATATGGAAATAACTCATATAAAAATAAATCAAGGAAATACAATAACATATGAAGAATCTTTTATAAAGTTAAAGAAATATTACAAAATTTTAATGTGAAGGTTACGACAGTTTAATAATTTCTAAAAAATCCCATTGCAAACATTACAAGTTTGTAAAAAAGTTACAAATGCAGATTTTATTTGAAGGGTCGAGAAGAAATAATAATGGCCAAAGCAATAAATTTAATTTCATGAAAAAACAGAGATTTCATTTAATATACATCTGAAATACCAATAAGTGAACAATATTTACTTATATGAGTTAATATTAAATCTGCTTCCAGAAAATCAAATTTGTTTGCTCTCAACGCAACAAAAGTCCCAGCCCAAAGGCATCATCTTTGTGTTGTGTCAAGAAGGACCTTCCATAAACCTGGCACTGTAGACTATGTCACCAAGGCGATTACATTTGTATTGAAAAAATTCTTCAGGATATTTATTTTAATAATTTAAATGAGACATTAACGACAAAAGTCTAAATCTCAAATATAACAATCATATTGACCAAATTTAAAGATAGGAACAGCGAGGTTCTTGTTGAGAAAAAGAAGGAAATTCAATCTTGTATAGAGCAGTTTGTTAGATATTAGTTATTGATAGAAGAATGGAGTCGAGTCCGCTATACTTGAATCATCAAATTTGAGAATGGAGATGTACCAAGATCAGCAACTTAATGAAAAACGGTTTCCCTATTTAGATTTGAATATGGGTGTACCTGCTGTCAAGTATGACATTGCTCCATCGGTTCGACAATTTTTTATTGCAAGGATTAATCTCGGAGAAGCTACGATCACCTCAAATAATTGAAAAAATTAAAATCAAATAAAAAAAGAATTATTTTTGGTAAAACTTAAGCTGGAAATATAATATGTATCTAGTGAAAAAATTGGGAATATTATTTATTAATGTTAAGTAAAAAAAAAAAAAATTTGAATCTGAATTTAAAATTGAAAAATGATACATATTAATACTTACTTTAACAACATTAACCTTAATGTAAATTAGATTTTCTAATTCTAATAGTCATCTATATAATTAAAATACATATATAAATTATGTGGCATACCTAAAAATAATCGAATCAAGATCAAAAGGGTATTCGATGATGCCAGTAGTTGGTGCTCGTGCACGTAAAATATCCTGTTCTGTAGGTAAGTAGTCAGGAGCTCTAATGCGATCCAAATCGCTAAGGTAACTGGAAATAACAAGCGCATGCAACGTGCAGTTGAAAAGTTTAAACAAAGCAACCACAAAATGTTTGTCGGTAAATTAAATAACACTGCACCATCAGAAATTGTAGTTTAAAAAGTGAAGAAACAGAGCTTAAGCGGTGACATGCAGTCAACAATTTCAAGTGGTCATACCTAAACCGTATTTCGTCCAAATCAAACGGATACTCGATGATACCTGTGGTAGGCACTCGAACACGCAAAATATCTTGTTCGGTAGGTAAGTAGTTAGGCGCTGCTACGCGATCAATCTCCATTAGATAACTGTAATGTATTTATACTTCTTATAAAGCAATACTCTTATTGTTTTTAAGTGTACTGTATGATGTGTAAACAATTAAATTACAAAACAACAAATCACACACACACACGTGTTGGACAACATTTAAAATCCATACATCTGCTGCTTGGTTACAATCATTTACACGAAACTTAAGTATTGTGTTAACATAAATGGTGCAAAAAACCACAAACATTGAATAAAAGTGTTGTTCGCTAACTACATGGTTACATTTTTGTTTAATTAAAGGGCCAGAAATAAAAAAAACATGCAAATCAGTTATTGCCATTTCAATGTTCAGTTTTTAATGAAAAAAAAAATCAAAGTAAATTTGTTCGTTTTGTGATCACCAAAGGTGTTAAAAACATTTTTTATTCGGCGTATCGGGGAAGAACAAATAGAAATTTGTTAAAATAAGAACGAAAATGGTTGAATTCTGCAAATCTTCAAATTTTAAGTTGTTTAAGTCTTTCTTTACTAAAAACCTGATGTCTATGCAAATTTGCCTTGCACAGCTGTTGAATTTAATAAAATCAATCATTCAATCACAATAGATTCTTAAAGACTATGAAGGTAATGTTGTATTTGCATAACTTAAGAGCAGGGGTTCTTATCAATGATATTCCATATTGTGCAAAATGTTCTATAAGATTATGTAGAGACGTAGAGACCTTTCGAAGGAGATATATCAAAACTTATCAGATATTTACTCAAGACATTTAGAAGTCTAATTGAAAAATAAAAATGAATTCTTAACTCAATCCCGAGAGCACATTAATGATATCGTGTAATATTCTGACTCACGATAATTTTATTGTAATTTTCAAACAATAATTAATAATTGATCAATATTAAGAAACAGTTAAAAACTTTTCTAATACAAGTTCTGATGTTGCATTTTAATTTAATTCTATTATTTGTTTCATATTGCAACCAAATTTTCCATAAATGGATTAAAATATTTGCAGCAATTATACTAAATTTAAAATAAGCTTTAAGTTCTTTTACAGAAAACTTGAGGCAATAGAAATCAAATATCCTATACATATATAAAATATCTACTATCAAAATTAAATGCTTTTCACAATATTAGAAGATTTTGAAATATTTTTTTCATTAAAAAATTTAATTAAGAAAATCAGAAAAACATTTTTTCAAATTAGTGTGATTTTCAATTAAGCAATAATAAAAATATACTCACTATTTTGCAGAATCTGTAAGTTGGTACTCACGGCGACGATCATAACACTCTTGTATACCGGCTTCATTCCACAAATCTTTTATGGCATCCACATAGGGGTCATCGAATGTAGTTACTGTTTCATAATCAATTCCTCTTATTAATTCGGCTTTTTCCTACAATAAAAAAGATAAAATTTTGCAAGACACTAAACATGCTAAGTTATACAGGGCTAGATGCTGCACAATATTGAATTTTTAGGAGATCCATAGCTCTAATCATGCTCTGCATTGCCATAAAAATGTTTTGATATACAAGTTTGATAAAACCTCTTTTATCTTCATCTGAGTAACCAGCTCCATGGATAATTCGCATTTGTTTGATAAATGTCGATTTTCCAGATTCTCCAGTCCCTGTAACAATAATTCAAATTATAGAAAAATCAATTCTTGTATTATTATTGCGATCAAATGCAAATTAGTTTAATTACTACAGTACTACACCCGGTAGTTGCGACACTGCTTTAAAGTTTTGATTTTATACAAGGGTAAATAAAGTTTTATTCACAATCAGTTAGTAAGCGAGCCATTATCAAATTTTAATAAGCCGGAAAATAGTTTATTATTTACTTTCACTTTCCAACCATAGGAAAGGTTTTTTGTTCCATTTTCCCACCTATCAGCTGAGATCTGAAATACCTGCTTGCAAAATTTTTTTTTAATAAAATATAAAGAAGTATGTATTTATTTTCTATTAATTTGTTATTTATTAACTGATTGTGATAAAATAGTATACATACCGAGATGAAAAATGCTTTAATACAGCCATACGCAAAGCCAGTTAGTTAAGTTAGCACAGCATTCCGTGTCAAGCTTAATTACAACCTTGCGCATCAGTCAACTATCCAAGCGTACGACTGTAATAAAACATTTTCCATCTTGGTATGTAACACACTATGTATTATTGCATTTCCGGCAGTCAAGTAGTTACTTTACTCCTCCTTTTCGACGAGCAAAGAGCAGGAAGAGAAAACCAGAAAAATAACGAGGTTGCGCAATAACCAGATCAACAGCATGAAATGATAGATTTAAAAATAATGGAGACGAAACATTTTTTCAAATATGAAAAATAATTCTGAGCTCTCATCGAAGAATCGGATGAAATTATTAAAATTATTTTGATAATGAATTATAAAGATTATCACCAAAGTGAATGTTCTGCATGAAAGTAAGAAGAAATACATTTAAAAAAAATGAAAAATAGGCAATCCAGATTGCCTAATCCAAAGTATAAGTCACATTCTTAAAATGTAAAAATGCAATTTTGTCAACAATATTTTTACAATAAGTAATTATAATTTAAAATTTTTTTATAGTACATAACAATTTAATTATTCCGGATTTTCGAGTCCGCACAGTGTACAATCACGATATTATGGTATTATATTATAGTACTCTATAAAATACCAAGTTTGTTTATCTCATCGAAATCTCGCGAAGGGAACACTTCAGCGAAAAGGAATTTTCACTAAATTTTTTGCTGTAAATTTCTAGGTCAATGCAACTATTTTTATATTTAATTTCGCTCCACGGAAGAAATTATCAGAAAAAGTTTTTTCGGCCAAGTAAATTAAAAGCAGATGGCCTGATAATGCAAGCAAATGCAAATATGCAAATGCAAAAATATATTCTAATATATGTATGTTACGACCGAGGTTACGACTCGAGTGTTTACTTGGCTAATTTATCAACTTAAATAAGTCCTTTGACTATGCTTGCCTGAAGATAATCTAATAACATCGAAACAATTGTTGTAAGCTATTACTTTTCAATCGTTTCTACGTCCTCCTTTGAAATTTAGATATTCATTACTTTCAATTTTTCACTTTTTTAGAAAGTACATATTTTTTAAAAATTATTTTGAAAGGATTTCTTTTAAATTCCAAAGCATAATATTAAAAAATTAGAGACTTACACTCTATATTTCTAAATCATTCGGCATTTTTATTATTTTGTTTATTATAAAAAAAATTAAATCATATTAATAAATCCATTTGATCTTTTACGCAAGGGTCTAATAAGCCTTCATACGGCTACGCCACTGATAAAACTCACAGAATTGTTAACAAATGCTTTAATTATATTTTCAAGGTAGGTATTCGTAAAATTGCTTTAATTAGGCTTTTTTAAATTATAATTTGTAGTCAATTAAACTATTTGCGTTTAACTCAAGTTAAGAACAACAACTGTAGGTGTACTAAAAATATTAACACAAGTATGAAATTATGGTTAATTTTACTGCGATATTATTAACCTTCTCACATTCTGCATTATAAATCATACTAATAAAAGTTATTACGTAAATAAATGGGTTTTAATAATATGACGGAAATTTTGATATTAAATTTTGGTGATGTAAAAAATTAAAACAGTGGGTCGGACGAAAACTTGAATTTTTTTACGTAGAATCGTATTCTAGGGGTTATTTTTTCATCATAAAAATCAATTAGCTTATTATGTGATATTAGGTGTTCTTTGGAAAAATAATATTACTACTACTGTAGGGTTTCACTCAATGCCAACAGACTTCGATAATCCTCAAGTTAACGTGGTGATGCTAAACCCACCCCCAAGCAGTCTTGTAAACAATACTTTTAATAAGAAGCTTCTAAAATAATACTAAAATCAATTTCAAATGTATACTAAAAGAAAAAATTCGGTCAACTTGAAACAAAATCAAGATCGGTTAAAACTTGAGCCAACATTTCTTTAAATTATTATATTATTTTTTAAAGACAGTGTGGATACCGGTAACAATGTTGAGAACTGGTAGTCTCTTCTCAATAAAGGTGGATCTACCGGTAAGTTAAAGTAATATGATACTCAATTTAACAGAATAGTTAAATATCGGTATTAATAAGTTTTGCCAATACTAAAAGAAAGAAATTACTTTTTATAAAAAATAATAATACAAAAACAAACAAACTTTAAATAAGCTACTTTATGAAGGGAGGGGGTAACTCTATCACTGATTTGAATCCTGTTAGTAATATTATACAAATTATATGCACACTTGGAAAATTATGCCCGGTGAATAAATTCAATAAAAGATCTTTTTACTCATTTTATCTCACGTGATTATCTCTTTCTTATCTAATATATTATCAGTCATTGTTATCATTTTACTCTGCATTACAAAACAACTATTAAAAATATAAAAATAATGATAAACCAGGATGCAAGCAGAACAAAATTAAAAACTTCCAAATGTAAAAAATAAGCACTGAAAAATTAGCAATTTAGCAATAGCTCTTTAAAAAGAAGGAAATTGCAAATATTTCTTTCTATTCTCTTGTCGGCATGGAAGAGGTAGATTCTTCAGCATAGGATATAAAGAATATAACAATTATTATTCTATCTTGGATTAAATTTTATGTTTCTTTTGTGAAACCCAATGATATTTTTATTTCTATTATTTTTACTTGATAAAATATGCTTACGAACGAACAGAAAATATTATTTCTAGAGCAACGTGGACTTTTTACGTGGAGTAAAAAGGAAATGCATGGGAGTCAATTAAATACAACATAAGCTTTGCAATATTCCTTCTCACACTTCACTGCGTTTTTATTCACAAATAAAGCATTGTTTTTATGTATTTTGTTAATAATAATTAATAAATTATTATATTATGTAAGTATATACTACCGAAGTAGGGCATAAATCCAATTCCCTATGGGATATGGGCCAAAAACATTGATTTAATTCAATATTGCGGTTTATTTTCTTGTAATCTTAGTATTATACCTTAAATGGTAAAAAAAAACTATTAAGTTATCTCATACTCAAAAATTTGTTATTAAAATGTGAACATTTTTCAATTTACAACAGTTCTCTTCACCCTATTTTTAACCAGTTGCTCTAGTTTTTAGCATCATCGGGTTTATCTGCAAAAAGTTAGAAAATAGTTCACTAATAGTAACGAGTTAGTATCTATATTAAATTTTTTATGCATTGAAAACTTCTTTTAAAAAAATATTGATTATACATTTTTTAACTTCAAATTTTTTTAAATAGAATTAGAAAATTTATTTTGTAACTTTTTGCAGATAAACTTCAGTAAAATAGTTTAAATTTTGAAAAATATTTCTACTGTAAATATACCTGTTAAAGAAATTAAATACATGGTTTACGTAAAATTTAATTTATCGAGTAGTATTTTAAAAATTATAATTATGTAAAATCTAATTCAATGACCAAGTTGTTTCTGCAGTAATTTGAAATGTTTTGTCAGACGCACGCGCAGGGCAGTTTTACGATGCAAATTATTTTAGCATGGCTTAAGCGCCAGACAGTTTTCAAAAACAAATATTACTTTGCACTAATAGTTTACAGACAATTTGAAAAATAATCTCCAAATAATTTGGTTGTTTTATTTGGTAATAATTTAGTGTTATATTCAGAATTTCATGAATGAATACGAATAGGCACTCGCGTTAAGCTGCTGATTAGTAGTCGACTTTAAATGCATCAATCACAATCACCAAATAGGTATGTCTTTCTTGTCATGAATTGAACACAATATTTGGTGAAGTGTTAAGGTGCCCACACATGGCAATGCTTATCATATGTCAAAGATGCCAAAGCCACGAATCTATCAAATACAATAATGCCAGGCATGACCATGTATGGGCATCTTTACAAGTTACAATATAATGTCTGTTTTATAAATTCAATATAATATAATATTATGTTTATAGGAAACGTTTTTCTTATATTAGACCATATGAAATATGTAGGTACATACGGACACACCTAAAATGTTTGATTACTTCGATATTTGTCAAATAATTTGTATAATAACGATTAAAGAATAATAAGAAACAAAATGTATAAAATATTTTAAAAATAATAGATCAAAGTGTAGACCCCCCCCCCCCCCCCGTATCGTATACCACTACGAAGTGTACAAAAATATGGAAATATCATCGAATTATTTGGAAGTACGTGTATACTATTTTTGATCGCGGTTTACCGTTGGTTGTAAGTTCACTTTATGAAAATAAATCTTGGCGAAATTACTGAAACGACGAAATGCAGATATTTTGAAATAAATTCAATTTTTTCAAAGGCAGAGTTTGGAGCAAGATACGAGTAATATTCATCATGTATTTTTAATAGCGAAATTTTCGAGACCGTGATCAAGTTTCTAGTTTTGTAAAAAAAAAATTACATCTGCACCTTAACTCCTGAAGATACATGGATTCAAATGAACTCATTTTTGCTATGATCTGCAAAACCCATAAAAACCGTTCGAAACCATTGAAACCAATGCAGCATCAATTGATTTGAAGATTTCACAGATTAGTTTAAAGTAGTTTTTTCAAGATTAGATTACCTTTTGGTTGAAACCTTTTCCATTTTTTAGAAGAATGGAAATAGTTAAGATGGTCGACATTTGGAAAGACTTCATTTAGCGATTACCCCCTAGATTCCTATATTGAAATCGTCTGTTATTGCTATTTGGTGTGGAATTTTGACATCAGAAATTAAGCTTTTATATTTTTGAGTTAAATAATGAAACTGTAACGGTTTACTTGGAATCTACGAGGAACTAAGTAGGTAAGCAAAAAAGATCTACTTTTAGAGGCTTGAAGGTCTGTTTCAAATGGCAAAATAATTCTGGATTTTGCAGTACTTACAGTCTTAAGTGTCTATAATGATGGTTAATTGAGCATTATGACGATTCTGGAAGAATTAGAAAATATTACAAAACTTTTGCCGACTGCATCCGTGCGAAGAGGCTGTTTTTGAACTTTCTTCAACGTATTTGAGTTCGTAACAAACTTCAAAATATGCACAATAAAAGCCTTGAAACAAATTTCACTGTATTCCACATGACATTAGCCCTTAAGCACCGTAAGGTACGTTTG
The DNA here is from genome assembly GCA_963170105.1 of Cantharis lateralis. Lineage (NCBI taxonomy): Eukaryota > Metazoa > Arthropoda > Insecta > Coleoptera > Cantharidae > Cantharis > Cantharis lateralis. Next base: position 24,914,781 of record OY720629.1, read on the forward strand.
GAGAGTACTTTTCGTCAGTATACTTTGCCTAATAAGAGAGGCATACAGAATTCAGGCGCGCAAAAATGCTCAGATGTGTATAAAGCTTAAGATTGAAGCTTTTCGTAGAACAGGAAATAACGAAATTAATTATTGCAATTTATTACAGTGAGTAATATTGAATTTAATTAAACATATCGTGACAATGATCTCATATAGATCATTAAAGTTTAAAGGACATTACCTTAAAAAACAAACTTGAAATAGTAAAATTTTATATTTCCAGCTATAAATTTTGACATCTTCTACTGATATATTGTTGTGTTTTGTCGAGTGGTCTTTCATTTTTGATTTTGCAAAAAAATGTTTAAATTTTGAATGCGCAGATAGTTTCGACAATTTTGAAGTTTGAAGAGCTATGCGTTCGAGAACTGATTATGCTCACGAGATCTGTTGCTGAGAGTGGGCCCTGAACCATTGAAGTACAACACACTTCATTTACTAGACATATTGTACATATTAACATACGGTTTCTCATTATTTCATCTACTAAATTAGCGAACCTGTGTTATATTATGCCCATATATTGAGAAAAAAACCAATTTTAAAGATACCTTTCCGGATAGATAAAATCGTGATCAACGCGAGTCAATGTAAAGCAGTTTCAGAAATCGTTGCGTAATGAATATTATTCAAGGATTTTTTGATTTTGATTGCCCTATTGATAACTTTCCTACGTGAAGTTAAATAATACGTTGTACCACCATTGGTGAAAAAAAGTTACTAAATTCGTAGACTTTCATTCAGTAATCCATCTTTCTTAGGGTACGTTTATGTTGGGGCTGTGATAACCGCTAAAAGCCGCGATACTAGCGAACTAGAGAAAAGCAAAACGTTTAAGTACCTATTATGTGACTGTTTATGTCGAAGCAGTGCGGAAGCCAATGTTGATTCATAGAACAGCGATTAGAGCTGAGAAATTTCTTCGCTCTTACCACAGCTCCAATATAAACGCACCCTTAGATCTAGCGGTGTAAAATTTTAAACGTTGTAACTGGGAACCGCAGTGTGGTGTACTGCTTAAATAATCGCCTTCAAGTGCTGCATTTAGTATGCAACTACTTCGAATAATATATGTTGCGTTTTGTTTGACTAACCAGCTTGAAATTTTTAACCAATCAATGGTATTGATCTAAAACTCAATATTGATCTGTGAGGGAGGGGCATGGGAAAGGCAACGGTAAATCACCCCATTAATTAAATTCCCTACCAAGTCATCTTGCCTTAGCAAAATTAATCACATGCTCGATCACATAGAGAAGATAGTAGCATGCAGTTTACAGAACGCTCTCGTGGAAATGTTCCAGAAATGTATGATCGATTGAAAGGTATGTTAATGGTAAACAATGCAAAATTCTTATTTGGATTGTACTATTACCAGTTCGGCTTTTAGCAATTATAACTTTAATATAGGTGTGAATAGAATTAAAAATTTTAGGACAGATATTTAGAAAATTTTAAATAATGCATATAAAGTGCCAAATGAGGTTTATTTAAATTTTCTTATGAAATAGGCGTTAAAGCTGATTATAAAGTGGGAATATTAAAATCGTTTTAAAAACGTGACCATCATGCAGCAGTTTCTCATTAAACTAACTAAACTAAATAACTAAACTAGAGAAATAAAAGAACAAGTATAATCTATTAGCCGGTTGGGCTCGACCCAAAATCTCTTCAATTTCGTCCATCCGCTGCAAAGACTTTAATCTTCCTGGAACTTCTAGTTCCATTGCAAAGATATGAAGAATTTGGGGCCAGTTTAGTAACAATTCAGAATTTCTATCAACGGTTGGAAAAACAGGTAGAGCTTGGGAAATCTTGGTCAACACTGCAGAAAGTTAAGCTAAAAACTCACGTCGGCTCGAGAAAGTAACACAATAATATGAGGGTGCCTAATAAAATTTTAAACTTAAAAAGAGATAGAGAAAAGGCATATCGTTTAGCTGTAAATAAAAAAATGATCTAATTGAGTGTGAAAGTTTAAATTGACATTTACGATAATTCTACCGGTAGGTACCACTTGTAACGATATCGCACATAGATATGATCATTTTTTTAAAAACGTATTGAATATTAAATGTTGGATTCAATAGCATTTTCAAATGTAAAACGAATATTTCGACTGGGTCCGGTAGAGGTAGTATAAACCAGTAGAATTATCGTAAATGCCTATTGATTGTAATCAATTTGATTTCTACACTTGAATATGTGCCAATTTTCTTGTTTTGGATGACCAAGATAAACGAGTAGGTTGTACAGTTTAACGTGAAATTCGAACCACAGAACAAATAAGTTTTGGATCCAAAGTGTCTGAAAAGACCATCGAAAATCAGGATCATAGATAACCGAAGAATAGAACAGAGAAGGTCCAAGTGTTTGAGAATATCTTTCTAATGCATTTGAATTTTCTCATCTTGGTAGTACTTAGTACATAATTATAATATTATATAAAAAGATTTCTTTGCCATTTGGTATCAAGGGCAAGTTCCAATGGTATCACTGGAACGAAGTCTAAATCTAATAATTATATATTATTGGAAATATAAATAGTTTCCCGATTTACAATGTGTTTAAAATTCTATCTACTTCAAATTTTTCCATATTAAGGCAAAATTTTGTCCAATAATTATTGTCTAACCTCGACATTATTGTCAGCCATTTGAATTGATGATTTTATTTTAACTAGATGGAAAATTTGTTATACCAGCCAGACATTCACCGTTCGTACTGGGGTGTTAACAATTAAAGACTAACAATAAGTTACCGTGGTCCAAATTTATTCCAAAAGTAAGGTGCAAAAGTCAAACGAACACACAATTTAGCTATTACAACATAATATTTTGAGATATTTTAATTCAAAACTTTTGCGTGTTTTCCAATACTGGGTAAGTAAATAAGTTAATTGGTGGTCGGTGTAGTCGTGCGATTTAACCTGGGTTCGAAAAGAGGTAATTTGAATCTGAATTGACAACATTGTTAAACAATTAATAAGATATTGGTTTCAGCTATTATGTGGTAAAGTAAGTCGGATGCGAATTTAAATGCTACATTTAAGAAAATATATTGGATATTGGTAGCACCTAGTCATATAAACAAACTTTAATGACTAAGTAAACATCATTGTTAGGCTTTCAGTAACTTATTAATTCTCCGGCAATTATGCTTCTTCTAATTTAAACCTTTTAAAATTCCGATACTATTTTTAAAGCTGTTTCTACTGAAAACCGCATTTTAAAAATGAATATATTGTGGTAGTTTCTCGCCTTAAAAAGTCAATAATAACTTTTATTTTTGTTTAATTGAATAGTAATTGTAAAGATATGTTAAAAGTGCTATTACATAAGTTGTTGATTACACGAAAAATAAGTCATTATTCGAGTGTCGAATTTTGTTAATTTTTTTTGATGTGATTTAATTTAAAATTACTAGTGTACGTATTCGTAGGATGCTGGAAGTAGCTTTCTTGGAAACTAAATATAGATCGGATTTTCAATTTACAAAAAAATGTGCACCATGTTTACAATAAAAAAAATTGGTTCAAAATAAATTTTACATGCTATTTGCGAACATCATGTTTTTTTTTAACGATTGTATGGTCGGATTATCTAACACTTTTTGGGTTTTTTGTTTTAAATTTGATTAAGTCATTCAACTAACCGAATTATGTAATTCTGGAAAAAAGTGAAAATGACTCGAAGGAAGTTAAAATAATGTTGTGCACTAGGTGGGCAGGTATGTAAACCGCAAGTGGCGTTTCGAGCTATGGTGGAGTTTTAACACGGGAAAATAATAAACGAAAGTAAGAGGTAGTTTTATAGCAATAAATGAGATAAGAGGATAAAGTACTTACCCAGCAACAGTAATTTAAGTTCTCGACGTGCATCTCTCTTATCACGACGTAATTGTTTTTCAATTTCTTGGTTAATGCGTTTCTGTTCTCTAACCTCGTCCGACTGACAGCACGCCATGGTCATGCTGGGCACAGTGGAACTCGAGGCTTAACCTCGTTGGCATCCACAGTCAATTAGAACACCCAATACACATTCATATTAATTATAGTTCTCCGATGAACAACCATCGCGATTTGCTGGGTGTGGTGCTCAACATATACCAACGGCTCGTTCTTATAGTTGAAAGCGCATTCTGTTTAATTTCATTACTGTAACAAGGTCGCCGAAGCCTTATCAAACAATTCCAACATAAATCAGATTAACTGAGAAACAAAAGCAGCACTATATAAGCGGTCACACCGACGATTAAGCGGTATAGGTTAAACAAAAAAGTGCCGATTATCTTTTCGTCCCTTGACCACCGATAATTAAAACACTTAACTAAATATGCATGGATACATGTAATACTAATCTGTCTAGTCCTTAATGATAGCCAAAATCAACGTTTCAAACAAAAACTCACTTTTTATTCTACGGCAACCGCCTATTACAAACATGGCGTTGCCTACACGAAGTCCTACTGCGCATAACAGGAAGACATCATTTGTTTAGCCAATGCTTTCAATTCAATTTTTTAATTATTAAAATTGCCCATATATTACAACTATCTCATTTATTTACCTAACTTATTTTACTCGATCGTTTATTCAATTTTGTCTAACCCGATAATAACAATAAACAATTTTATTGAATATAATAACAGAGTCAAAAAATTTTCGTTTTATAAATTATAAAGCTGCCGACTGTAGGTGCGAGCAGTATTATTAATTACATTTGCTTTCAAATTTAAGTAAACTACAAGAGATATTATAATTTCATATACTTTTAAAAATTTTATTAAAGCGAATCTTAAGCAGTGGCGTTTCAAGCAGGTCAAAGATTCGCGCTAGCCGCTAGGTATTGTCTAATAAAAGCAGCCCGTACACTACAAATTCTGAATTTTTTGGGTACAGTAAAATTATGTGTAGCTATTTTTAACTTTTCGTAAGGCGAGAGAACTTTACTTTTACAGCTCTAATCCGAAGTATTTAGAAAAGCCATATTATATACTGCTGACTTCTGTAAGTAACCCACAAATGATCGATAATAATTATTCCCTGAAAATTGATGACAAGTAATAATACGATAATAGAATAAAATATTTGATATTGGGCATACAGTAAACTATATTCTGAATCTGATCGTTTAATTTCATTAAAAGTTCTTATCTTTTCACCCAACTCTCGAGTCTTGAGCCTCTGCTACCACATACATCGAAAGTATGCCAATAATTAAAACAGTACATGTGATATAAGTGATAACTGATGATAAGTTACAAGTAGGGGCATACATTTTATGAAAAAAGATATCAGTTTACATAATTAATAACTATTTTTTAATAGCCATTTTGTAGTAGTGCCCTAAAGTAACCATTTACGAATGCGCGACACACCTGGGTGCCATTAGGATCCAATATGGCCGTTTTTTCAAAAAATTATTTTAGGTGATTTTCTGAAGAATCTGTGTACAATTATTAGCCTAATATGTTAGCGGTTTAAAATATTTATTATAAAAATTGTAGTGTTTTTTTCTTTTGCATGGCGGCCATAATAATGGACAAAATTTCTACAATCGGAAAACTTTACAAAAACTCAAATATCTTAGCTTCTAATATTATCCCATCAACATGATGGATCTTGTAGGTTTTCTTTAGAAACGCTTTTTAATACGGGATAATACCCTTTTTGTGCCTTATCAGTATCTTTGTGGGACCGCTATTTGGTGCTCCCCTCGAATCGCTGCGCGAGACAAATTATCTGGGCTCCTCCACTTAAGTATTTTGTCAGGCCGGACTATCGGACTATCGCGGCGCGTTTCCGGCGCGGCGTGTCGCTTTCGCGAGTTGAGACGGCCGAGAATTAGCCCTTCTTTGGAGTAGATATTGTGAAAAAATTTGGAAGGACGTTTCATGTGGCTAGTTTGGCTTGGGTTGCGAAAGTGGGCGCAAATCGAGCTCATTCGGTTCTGGACGCCTTCATCCTGAGCATCGCTGTTCCGACCATCATAGTTCTGCAAATTTGCAAAAATTTCCTGATAGGTTTTTCCTGTTCCTTCTTCCGGTTCCAGGCTTCTCCGTGCTCTTGTTTGTTGTTTTGCTCGTCTTGTGTGTTTTTCCTAACTCTGTTCTGAAAACATAACAGTTATTAGTCGTATAGTTTATTGTAAAGGGGGGAAGGGCTGCAAGATCAACTCAGACCTCTTGTAGCTCAGGTAGTCCTCGAATTGGTAATTATACCCAGCTCTTGGACCAGAGAGTTCCCAGAGGCCCTGCCAGATTCGTAAGAGTCCATTCGCCGCGCGGACTCCAATTTGGATGCAGTATTTTGTTTGAGGTATGCCACTGGACCTTTGTGGTACGCCTTAACGCGATGTTCTGCACCACCTGAAGTTCCTTAATTCGGTTAGAATTGAGGAAATCCCAGACTATAGTAATGTATATGTTAGTAGCGGTCTGATTATGATTTTTACCAACGTCAGGCTGTTTTTGATACGTAGTTTACAAAATTACAACACGTCCTGTATCTATTTACGTCAAGCACACGTACCGTCAATAAAATATGATTTTAACGCAGACTTTCAAAATTTAATTGTGAAGTAACCGGTGAACCTAAATCATTTTTACTTACGTCATCGGGAAGTTCAGAATGTACTCTTTCAGAATATTCCTTGGTTTTGTATCCTATTTACTTTGAATAAGAAACTGTAGTTTAACCATAGTAACCGTAATATGTCTCATCGAAATGTTTCCCAAACCAGAAATGAAATTTTAAACCTACATCGGGTCAAAAAATAATCAAATACAGTATCAATCAAATTAAAAAACAATCTAATCCAATCTAACCAGCCATTCAGGTACTCATTATGGCCAACTAGCAGAAATTATAAAATTAATTTTGCATTTTCTGGTAAATTTACATCACCAAAATGTACTTTCACAAAATTTAAAGTAATTTCACATCAAATTTAATTTTAGAGTAATTTGTACAACTTTATAGAAATTTACCCCAATAGTCCAGTCAATCGGTGTTCAAAACTGCCGTTTTCTTTGGTTCTATTTGGTCTTTGGAGTGGTGAATCCGAAATTCAAGTTCGTTGCCTTTTAGGAGGTCGGCTTAACAACGAAAAACGCAAAAAACCTAAAAATACAAAATTAAAGTATACAAAATGTATCTACTACAAAATATACTTATCAATTTTGATTTTCTGACTAGCAGTTTCGGCGCTGGAGCCCGCCAAAGAACAGTGATTTTTTAGCCTTTTAGCGAAAACGTCAAAAACGCTCACTCCCACCCCCTACAACTCAAAAAATGTTGAAATTATTAACAAAAACCGTTGTACCACGTGAAAGTATGTTAAATTTCCTACAAGAGACATCTCTAATATTTGTTAAATTGTAAATAATTGTTAAACTGCGGTTGGTGCTGCTTATTTGAACTGGGCTTAAGAAAATCCTGAATTAAAACTGCTGCGTTCAAGTATCCCTGAACTCGCCTTTAAAACTAACTGCGTTTTTTGTGTGGACAAGGGCCTCTAGTCTAGACCATGGCAAGAATTGATGCAACAGATTGAAGGTGATTTTCGTCCGCATCCAAGAACAATCAGAAGACACTTCCTTCAGAAGTACGGTAGGGATATTTTGGTTACAACAACAAAAACTTATTTTGTAAGTTTCAAAGCCACTGGGCCCAAAATCATAAATAAATCCTGGTATTCATATGTTCAGAAGCTGATAGGAAAAGAAGAAAAGCGTGTAATAGTTGAAGCAACTGCTGACGTAAGATCGCAAGTATATAATTTGACTAAATACCCCCTTCAGAAAGGTTTCTAGATGTAACTGAGGATCTCATTCCTGAGACTCTTAGAATTTTTATGGACGCTGTGGTGCTAAAAAAAAAAGCAAGTGGCTCTAGAGAAATGGAAAAAAAATCAGCAGCTTTTGAATTGTTAAGTTTCTCAAAACGCTCTCCAAAAATCCGGATCTTGAAATATACATTATTAAATTAAATAATCCTTTAGCCTATCCAAAGGAAGTAACAGTTGAGGGCTGAGAACTACCTAACTACAACACTTAACAAGCTGAGGTATAAGTAATATCCTAATATCAGCTTACAAGGCATCAGCAAACACGGCTTCCATACCTCCTACTGAAGCTGTAGCTCAACAACATGCTTTTAGAGTTTACCATCAGGTGCAGCAGTGGAGCGAAACTACTTGGATTTAGAGTAGTGGGGATGGCAGTTGACAAAAAATGAATGAGTTCCCATTATCACACTGAAACTACCGGCTCCCGAGAGGCTCCTTCAGCTTATAGCTTGCAAATGCAAGCCAGATTGCCGAGGTGGGTGTAGGTGTAGGCGAGTAGGACTGTTCTGCACGAAACTGTGCCAGCAATGTTAAGGGTCGTGCTCCAACATTGATGACAATTTATTTAGATATAAAAGAGGAAGACGACTTGGACGAGCCTCTTGCAGTACCTCTGTCGGAAGTAGCTGAGGTGACAGAAGATATTAATTCATGTAGTATTTTGCAGCATTTTTACTAATCAATTTGTTCTCTATCATAACATTCATCATTCTATTACAAATTTTTCAATTGAAAAACAGCAACAACTCATTGTTTAGCTTGAATCGAAAATTAATCCTTTCCTGAGGGGTTAGGTTAATTTTCTCCTTGCGCTGGTAGTACCAGCTTTTCTATTCGCGAAGAAACCCAAATGTAAAAACTAGCTGATTAGTGCCGGTCAGCGATGGCGTGATTCTACTAAAAGAATCCCAGACAAGTGCAGCTTTCCCGAAATAAAACAACATGTAAGAAAACAATGATATTTATTTGCTCCAATACCAGAGCTCAAAAAAAACAAGTTATGTCGTCACACAAGCAATTGTTATCGGGCGTGATGTTAATGAAAAATTCTCAAACAGAAGTCCTGGTCCGCCGTTATACTACAAGCTGGAATCACCTAAATGGTGATCAAATGAAAAACAAAACTGCTTGTAAAAATCAAAGATATGCGCACCTGTCAGATTAGAAGTAATAAAAATATACTCACCAAGTAGCTACCGGTGGGTTTCCAAAAAAAGACCTTATACAGGATATACTCCCAATCCACAGATAACGCAGTCAAAAAGATTAAAACAGCTTCAAACAAAATATCTTCGGCTTCGCCCCCGAACTCTTGGAGATGATAAACAAAAAATCGAAACAGAAGGATTCCAAATTGTTGCTGCTCTCCACAAGGAACTTGGGTTGCCAGACTATTCGAGACAATCCAAAATACAAAAAGGCGTCAAACAGCCACTTCCACGATAATCATTTAGCACTCAGATGATAAAGCCAAGGATAACAAAACAATAGCACCGAAATTAGTTTCTAAAACGGTTTCTTAAATGGATGCCTAATGGGTGCTTCCTATAAGAATTTCAAGGATAGAAAAATATAATCCGCTACAACAAAAATCACTCCCTTACCTAATTACTAGACGAATATTCAGAATCTTAATTAACGAAAATTTTTAACGTTGTAACAAAACGTGTAACCAAAATGCCCGCTATCAGAAAAATTAATTCTGATATCAAAACCAAGGGCGCACCAAATAAAATCTTCTTAAAACAGTGGTGCAACAATAAAACAAATTTTATAAAAATTTGTTACAAGCTTGGGTCTTCCACAGCCCCTGACCGTTTGCTAGGGGCCCTATTCATTCAAATCAACCTCTTTTAAGCGTAATACATGGAAAGTCTAACGCCTATGAGAGTAGAGAGGTTTTATGAAAAAATTAAAGTCAAAAATTTAAATATTTCCAATTAATTGATAGAGATGTTGTTTTGGCTGTAGAGAGCAAATGGCATTTTTCGTAATTTTTGCTTTGCTCTCTCCCCTATTATGAGAGAATTAAATATTAGAGATGTCTCTTGTAGGATATTTAACAAACTTTCACGTGGTATAAACGTTTTTGTTGATAATATGAACATTTTATATGATCATAGGCGCCGGAATATAGGGGCAAAGCAGGGCACTTGCCCCCCCCTAGAAACTTAAAAATTTTGTTTCTATCTAGCTAGCGCTCGTAAAATATTAGAATTTTTCTTTAAGGTGGCGATACTTTCGCTATTTTTTGACACGTACAGAGTAAAACTGGAGTCACTGCCATTCAAAGAAAAAACATTTTAGGAAAACACCGCTGATGAAAAAGTAATCTACCAAGCCCAAAGTACATCCTGAACTATTTTATTTTTACCAAAATATTATAAATTATTTGAATAATAACTGAGTAAAGTAGGAGAAAATTTGCGCTTTTTACGGTGTTTTTACTCAGGAATTACAAAGTTATTTTTTGAAATATAGAAAAACGAACATACTCAGGATGCAATTCGTACTGTATAGCATCGTTTGATACTACACACGCATTTTTTAATCACTAACCCTAGTCATATCAGTGACTCCAGTAAAACACTGAAAACGTAGGGTAGAGTGAGGTTAACTGGACAGTCTATAGAAAATATTTAAATTTATATGGGATTGTGTAAACATAGACCAATAATTTTTTTACAGCATATAGTTTGGTTATATAGCAACAAAAAAAAATATATATCTAACACACAGTTTATAAAAATACACCTTCTAGTTTTAATTTCTTGCATGGCTGCAATATGGTTCAGTTAACCCCATATGCAGGTTAACTGAACCATATAGGTAGGTTAGTTGAACATATCTTTAACATATTGGTACAAAATAAAAAAAATCCTTATATAATATAAAAAAATTGAGAAAAAATGAAAAAATATACGCAAGACTTTGAACTTATTAAGGTTAGTTGAACATATCTTTAAAATATTAGTAAAAAATATTTAAAAAAAATTATTATATAATATAAAATATTGACAAAAAAATGAAATCATAGACGCAATACTTCATTAAGGAACTACCTAATCTAAATTATAAAATTTAAAAACTTTAAAATTAAAATCACCAAAATTTAAAAAAATTATAGGATTTTGCATTAACTGCACACCTATGTTCATTTAACCTGGTGGGATCTGTGTCCATTTAACCTGTTGTGCATATAAAAAATGTTAACAAATAAATTGAAAGCAACATGGGTTTAACAATAAAACCAATAATGGGAATCAATAGTCAAATACTTACCCTAAAGCACTATTTACTACTATTTTATATATATGACTGATTTCTGCACGTAAAACAAAATATTTAAGAGTTAAAAAATTTACAAAGCCACCATAAAAATAATTTTTAAGTTATAATTAGCGGATTTTTAATATTATGGAATATATTTATAAACTTAAAGTGACATCTATAGCAAGTCTTTGAATTGTCAAAATTGGAATCCATAAATAATTAAGAGATGTTAGATATAAGCAAGTGTTCAGTTAACCTACCTGTTCAGTTAACCTCATCTTACCCTACTTGTCTCTCTCTTACACATCAAAATATTCTTGCATCTCGCTCGCGCATACCGCCACCTTAAAATCATAAAGCCTAACAGAATTGAATACTTTGCCCCCCTCTATATTTGACTCTTCCGGCGCCACTGTATATGATATAATATGATGTGATTCATTTTTCAGGATATGCTTCATTAAAAATTTTTTTTAAATGTTTTAAAATGACCACGACTGTATTGAAAATGAGGGTGATTATTTTGAACATTTTCTTAAATATTGTAATAGTATAGCCTTAATTAATAAAATCATTTTTCAATAAAAATAAAAAATTTGTGAATTTAATTTTATATTTTGAAACTGCTTTATTTATTATTTTCTGATTTTCTATTGAATGGATTGGTTTTTCAAAAAATTTTACTAGACAGAAAATCTCGAATTTTTTAACATTTTTTTACTTACTTAAAGTAATAACTCGCAAACCGTTGATTTTAAACAATAAAATGATTGAATCTAGTTTGAAGATTATTTCACGCTATTTAAAAAAGCACTAATTTATTTGTACCGAAAAATCAATATTATCTGTGCTATGGCCACGTGAAGGTGAAAATTTAAAAAAAATGCTTTAAAGATGCCTAACTATAGAGGGCTTGAATTGAATAGAAATGAGTTTTCTATCACCACCTAAGTTTTATAAAGTGTATCCGGGGACACCCTGTATATTCTGATAAGTAATTTTCTTATTTTTGGGGTAATTCTACAAATTTTGGATAAAACATGAAATTACACAAGTTTTAGCGTAAATTTACTCTTATAAACCAAGTAATTTTCAGAGGTAAAATTAAACCTGTATTTTTACAATGTAAATTTGCTCTTATTAAATAGATAATTTTCACGGGTAAAATTAGTCCAATATTTTACGGTGTAGTATTTCGTTTTTGGAAATTTAAGTATTTAATTTTTTGATCTTAAAATAGGTGTTCAGAGTAATTTTTCAATTAGTGGGAAGCAAACTCTACATTTTGTTGTAGAGTTTGTTATAAAATATATTAAAATTTAAAAATTAACATAACCATTAATGAAGCAATCGGAATCGTAAAGTGACATTATGGAATACCGGGCTGAGCCCATACTTCCTTAAAATGACTGGCGAGAACCGCCTGGTTTGGCATCGGATTCAGGAATTAGCACACAACTGTCTGCTGGGGAATTGTCGACTTTAGAGTTTAGATACGATTAGAGTCGTACCAAGACTGTCGACAGTTTGGCTGAGATGTGATGGGGTTACGTGAGCCCCATCGCGAAGGTTGCTGACAATACGAATCGTAGCATGCGGAGTAGGTCCAATTACATGGCGGGACCCAGCGGTTAGAAGGAGAGAAATTGCCTATGAGGATAGTGAGGCTGGTAAGGGCGAGGCAAGGTCCAGTCTTTAGTCGGAGGAGAATCAATTGCTCCGAGAAAAGGCTCCCGCACCGTGCGCGTCCGTCATCCCGCTTCATGGGCCATTGGGGGGGGGGGACCTAGAATCGGCCCCGATTAGCGCCGTTGTCGATTTTTAGTATCCCCCCCTTTGGTCGTAGTGGAATAATTGATTCACGTACTCGAGTTGAGGCCACCGGAAGGTGAATGGAGTAATTACCATTACCTGTCCATAAAATTCGAAAAACTTTTATTATTGTACCCAGAATAAGTTCACTTACGTTTTACAACTGAGAATTTAAATCTCTTTTGAAGCCTTTTACCTACTTTAATTGCTGTTTTTTGTATTATATTTACTGCCGAACTAGAACCAACTTTTATTCCTCACATTGGATATTTTACCAATCAAACATTCGTAATTTAATTTAGTAATAGCAATTCAATTTTGATTTTAATATTAATTTCGTTATTTAAACATTTACGACTTTTACATAATATCTATGTAATAAACATGTGTTTGTTTATATTTCTACAATATAAAAGCATTTATCATGGAACCTGGATAACAATAAAACATCAATTTGTTAATAAATCTAACCCATAAGTAGATTACAGTAGCTATCAAAAATAAGTATTGGCAAATAGTTTTTTTGCAATTATGTACTTTTCAAATTTCAACATTTTTCTTTAATTTTTTAATATTTATTCTTTAAAAGCTTTCAAATTAAAAAATATTAGTATGATTTTCTAGATAATTTATATTAATCTGAAAAAATTCAGATTAGAAATAACCAGATTCTCTAAAATTCTCTAAATTTTGGTCTTGTCCATGTAATTCTTAACATATTTTGAAGCATACTTTGGGTCATTATCTTGCTGAAATATCCAGCCGCATGGCATTTTTCTCTTATCATGTTATAGCATATTATGTGATCCCTCATTATGTTGGCACACATAAACTGATCCATTAACACCATCAATTCTGTGTAGATGTCCAATGATACTACAGGAAAATAAATTAATTCAATAATTATTATTAATTATTATATAATATTATATAATAAATATAGCAGCTGCAAGGGGACGGTCCAACTAAATCGGCTGAAATCCTGGAGTCCTTGAAAATTATCTGAAACATGAAATTCAAAAAAATCTTGTTTTTGTATGAATGTAAATTGTAAAACAAATTGTTTATTTCAAAAATTACGGACATAAAATGAAAATTGACGAAAAAATCGGCCTTAGTTTTGTCCTATAATAATAATTTTTCATAATTCGAGGTTCATTACGCATATAAATTTAATTTTCTTTAATTTAAACTTTGAATTAAAATCGGTTGAAAATTCGATGAGCTACGATTCCTGCCAATTTGAAAAACGTGGTTTTGAATAAAACGCTTTTAAAGTTTTCACTTGTAAAATGCATAAGTTCCTCAATATTTACAACTGTTTATAGCTAATCTGCGATCCCTGCAGCATATAGTAGGCCTTCTGACTCCTCGTAGTACTGCTGTTTTCGAAGTTTCTGCACAGTGACGACGCCAGCATTAGTTCTATGCCGGGGCGAAATAAAATTAGCAAGTTGGTACGGGGGCGGAGTATAAATAATCTTTTAAAAATGCTGATTAAACGCTACTCAAAAGTTTGCTAAACGGATGGGAATCGCAAGTCCAATATCATTAGCAGTCGTGTTCTCATGTTGCAAAATTTAGATTTTGCAGTTTTCAGTTTTAAAGAACGGGATACTCCATACCACATTGTAACCTAATAAATAATATGCAATAGTAACCAGTTAATCTTGACGATTCTGTTAATTTTTTTAAATATAAAGAATTGGTTTTCCAATTTAAAAAATTTAATTTATTATCGTGAGCGCTTGAAAATTCTCTAATTTTTTTAGTGAATTCTTACCGGGGCGAACACTTTTTCAACCGGGGCGATCGCCCCGTCTGCCACCCCCGTAGCGTCGTCACTGTTTCTGCATTTTTAGTGCAGATCGACCCTCCTTTATGCTTTCAAGACTGCGCTTTGCTTGCTGTTTCATCCGTGCGCCCTCCTGAGTACATATCGGTGTAATTCTTGGTTTGCGAGCCAATTTTCAAGTTTAGCAGTTCCATTATCTTTAAAATGCCTAAATAACCTTCATTGAACAGCACATCAGCTATGTACGAAGCAGTTTCAACCGTTGTCACTATATAGAATTAACAGAATTGAGATGTTTTGAGGCATAACACCAGATGGTTGCGTTAAAACTTTCATCAAACAACATCTCGTCAACAAGTCATCATTACTAAGATCTTTATATATCGGCAGTATATTATGTTGCTGCACATCAGCACAAAGAGGTTCTGGATGCTTATACTCAGTCCATTTAGCAACGGCCAGTTGATACTTGCACCAGCTCTCATCGTCTTCTGGGCAGCCCTCGTGCATCCGATTTTGATCGGATGAAGTTATACGTTTATACGTGGCCATAATTGCTGTTTTCATCTTTTCAACTGAATCAATATTACACGTCTTATAGCTAATCCGTAATATTTGGTCAGTTTTTTAATAACAACATCTGTCAATTTTCCATTACCTTCCAGCTTCAGTTTTGTCTTGACGTTTCGGAGTCGAGAACCCATTCTTTTTTTTACATGGCCTATGCATTCGCTTTTAACAACTGTAAGGTCATCTCCGTACGGATTCATATAAAAAATAGCTTTGAAAGTTTTGGAGTCGCCGTCATCAATATAATTTTCGTATTTTACTCCGTATAATTCTTCAGATTTTTATTTTTATTCAGCATTCTTCTTCGTGTTTTTCTGCCCATTTTTTATAGTCTTCAGAATTCTTGTGCTAATTCTCCCAGTATGTACACACACTACAATAACTTGACTTTACAGTAAGATCGATCACTTTGCCTGTGTAGTAGCCAAGAAGCGTTGTCACACCATACAGCGACGAAAATCCACGTTTTTTCCACGAGCTACTACCCGAAACTTTTAAATTGTTCAAGAGTCTTTCACGTTTTTCATTTTCTGCGTTTGTTCTTTCCGTACAGCTTTCTTAGTAAGATTTAAAAATACAATTTTTGCGGCATCATGCACATGCTGTACAATCAACTCATCAAGTAATTATGCTGATTTACTCAAACCTTTTCAGATATCCATCAAACTGCAAAATAAATTTATCCCTTCTAAACTAATTCCCAGAAGTCTCATAGCAAACACATTCTTCTATTTACTTCTTATTCACCTTGTGTATAGGGATATAGAATTAATCAGTTTTCTTTTTTTTGTTTCTGCAAATGATATGTTTGTCTTACACATTCGGCAAATAAGAAATTCTGAAAGAGCAATTAATACCGACAAAAATTCGGTACCCATGTCCTGCGTGAATAACAACATCCTCCGATTCTGCGAGAGCTAACTTTCTAGATAATGCGCTCTCTCCGTGCACTTCCTTTTTCTTCTGTTCGCTGACTTGCTTTCAAGGTCGAATTTGATGCTATAACTTTGGGAATGTATTCTCCACATGTATAGGAACATTTATAAGCAGGAAAAAATTCGATTTTTTAGATCGGCTTGACCACACTCCCCCCTTAAAAGCATGGGAGATTTAAGATATTCTATATCTACCTACTAAATTTATGAGAGAAATAAATGTTGATAAAATAAATAAAAATTTACGCTTTCTAGTAGATATCTATTCGCGATTTCAATTAAGGAAAGTCACGTGTAAAATATTCAAAATGGCCGCTAAAAGTGAGTAATTTTAAAACTAAACACTTCGGTTTCCTTCTTCCTGAAATTTGTAAATTAAACATCGTTGGAAGCTACATTATTCTGAATGACACTTTCAAAAATGTTAATTGATATTAATATTTAAATAATGCGTGCTTAGTGTTAAACCAAGCTCAACAGTTCAAATCTTTTCAATATTCCATTAGAAAAGGTTTGAATTCCTAATTAAAAACAGGAAAATTTTTAAAAAATTGCATGTGCATTTTAATTTCCGGAGTGTTTATATTTTGACTTTCAGTGATTTCAGTTTTACTCTGCACGTACCATGAAACAAGCTGAAATATAGCTACCAACGTTAAAAATTAAGCGAGTTTCGTAAGAAAACTAATTTTATGGGCTCTATCATTTAAGAGGAATTGTCCAAGTGAACTGAATAAAAGCACTTACAGCCAGTAGCGTAATTATCGGGGTTCCGCGGAACCCGTTGCTTGAGGCGCCAAAACGAGCTCTCTCTGCACTGCTATATGATTATTTCATAAAATGAAATAAAGTCTCGTTCTACAAATATCGAACTTTGTAATTTTTAGTAGGATTCTACCAGTGGCTCCGGAAGAGTCAAATATAGAGGGAGGGAAAGTATTTAGTTTTGTTAGGCTTTATTAATTTAAAGGAAAATTCTAATATTTTTCCAGCGCTAGCTAGGTAGAAAGAAAAAATGCAATTTTCTAGGGGTGCAAGTGCCCTGATGTGTCCCCTTATCCGGCGCCTATTGGATTCTACCTTCTGCAAAAAAAGCGGGTTGTAATTTTAGTTCTACAAAAAGGGGAAAAATACTCGATTCTTCAAAAAAATTAATTTTGATCAATTTTTGACCAAACGAAACAAAATGTATTTTTCAGCAAGCTTTAAAAGCATTTAATCTACTTTTCAATTTTTGATATTTTTAGCTGGATTTTCTAATATGTACTTGCAACTTACGCCTTTATTACTTCAGTAATGGTTTGAGCCAATTTTCAGCTTTACAATATTTCTTTTAGGTTTTTTGAGAGTGTAAGATATTGTAACTGCTCATATTACTTCAAGTTGAACAAAATAACATAGTAATCGGTAGCTATGTTTGAGAAATCGAGCAAAAATGCTGGTTTACACCTATAGAACCTTAAAAAGAATAATGAAAATAGGTAAGGAACTGAAATAACCACCGCACAGAAACTACATCAAGTTAATCACTGAAATCTTTGAGTTAGTTTGTTAGTTTTGAAAAATACTAGTAATAAAAAAAAGAAATTATTGAACCAAAATTTATTGTTTGGTGTTAATTCACCTACAAAGAGCTTTAAAAATAATATTCACATTATACTGATTATTAAAATGAATATAGCAATACGATGTAAAACAAACTTACAATTAAACTAAAATATATTAACAACTTTAAACATTAAAGTTGATAAATAGTTAAGCAATTTATAACAAGTAGTACAGTTAAGTTAGTGAAGTTTCAAAAACAGTACAAACTATGTACACAGATATAAATTTTTAAGGCAGTCTATTTATTGATTTTTCCAAGTAAGATATGCACATGTTTCTAAAATTTAACGTTTCTGAAATTAACATCATGAAGACAACCAAACCAACTAAAATCAATTTTTTAAAAAAGTATTTCAAATTTATATAACTATGTATTTGCGGTGGTCAGTTGTTTAAAATCAAAATATATACACATATTATTATATCAATCTATTAAAACAATGCATAAAAGTACTTAGATTATTACCAGATTATAATAAACGATTGAATATCTGCTAGCACAACAAAATCTCTTAACTCGAAGATCATATCTTATGAATTACACCATTTTCTTGAATGCAGTATTATTATTATTATTTCTTAAATTATGATTAGAATTGCATAATCTATAGTTTAGTTCGTTTAGATCTTCCTTTTTGTAACTGTCTCTTAGTTGTACAATTCGACGTCGCCGGAGTTACCATTAATTTTCTTTTTGTGCCTTTACCGTTACTAATTAAGTTGTTGCTTTCTGAATTGATTGCGTCTTCGCCTTCGTGATCTTTATTTATCAATTCCACTTCGGCATTAGTGATGCAAGCTTGATTTTCTGAACTAGTGCTGGCTATTGGCATAAAATTGCATTCTTCTGATGGATTTAAACCTAATCCATCTAGAACTATTCCCTGATTAATTAACGGTTGAAGATCTTCAATTGAAGGTCTGATTATGTTACCACAACCGGAACAAGATGGTGTAGTAGCTGGCGATTTTGAACGCCAATATTGTAATTCTGTCTTGCATTTATTCAATTCTTGAAGCATTGTACTAAATTTACGCGAAATTTCTTCATTCTTTTTATCATATTCATCTAATCTGGCCGCATACTCGAGAGTTTGCTTTTGTTGTTCTGCCAATTGTTTTTGTTGTTCAGAAATTTGTTTCTGTTGCTCTGAAGTTTTCCGTTTGCATGTACGCAAATCCTGTCGTAATAAAGACAGTTGACTATTGTAACGCTTCAAACCTTGCTTAATTTTTCTAATTCTTTTTCGTAAAACCATATTTGATTGTGGTAATGGTTCCGTCAAATTTGGCGAATCTAAACTGCTGCACGAAGGGTTGTCGATTTCTTTAACTTCTTCAGAACTTAAAGGAGAAGAATCTAACGCCAGATATTTACCGTTGTTGGTGGCTATAAAAATAACAAAAAAATTATATTGCATCAAAAATATAAATTATGAAAATGTTGGTATTCTTTAGTTTGTTCATACATCTTTCATTATAAAATTATTGAGATTCACTAAATAAATAAAGTGCACGTCATATTAAGAAAAATAAACTGAAGCTATTAAATTTTCAAATGTTAATAATAATTTTAACATTTAATTTTACAATTAAATTAATAGTCAAGCGATTGTATATAAACAAAGCAATAAGTATGAACTTACAAGAAAACCTCCCTGTAAAATCTAGGAAATCTGTACCAAAGTATGCAATCTCGGGCAAATCAGGTTCAATTTTTTCTTTGAAATACTCCATAGCCATTGTGGACAAATCAAACAGCTCATCAGTGACCTTGTAAGGACGGGCAAGTTTGGGAGTTATTTTTATGTAATTCAGAATGTTGTAAACTTCGTCGAGTATTTCACCAGGAAAGAAACAGCAATGTTTTCGCTCAATATGTTTTCCAAACGACATCTGTAGAAGGGTGAGTCTCATGTGCAAAGTTTCAATTATATCGCTTTCACAAGCTAAATGGTGATTCCTACGTGCAGATTCCCTTCGAGGCATTTTACTTTTGATGGCATGAAAGCGATTTAACATTTGCGTTTGTAACTTCAAAAATGTCGAATTTAGAATTTGACCAGAAATTATGTCCATAGTGCGACATACCTGCAAATTAAAAATATGGTGAAAACATAAGTTTATTATAATTAGTTAACAAATTGTTAGAATTATTATTTATAGGTAAACAAAAAAACTATATTACATTGTACATACTACAACAAATTTAATAAAATTTGGTTAGCATTCAAAACGGAGTCATACATTTCATTTTAAATAAAAGCAAACGCCATGTTTGTTTTACTTTTGTACATACTCAGGGGATTGCTATTTATTCATAAGACAATAGAAAGTACCCATAAGAAAAAATCGAAAAACTTTCAAGAGGCCAATAGTGCCACACTCTCCAGCACGTTGAAATATAATTTATTCAAAGCCAAGATGACTTACTAGGGAATATAATGATGTGATTTTCCATTGTCTTCCCCAAAGTCCACAGATCGGTATTGGGCTTTAGATCACAGCAGAATATCTGACGCGACCAGAATTTAAATATTGGTCTCTATATTTGAAAGGATGTTCTACATTTTAACGTAACTACCTGAGTTCCGCAAAACCAAGCCCCGAGTGAGAAGCACTCTCAACCGCACTATAATCACCTGCAGTTGTTTAAAAAATATAGATTATTCCATATTATTAAAATTGAAAAAAAAAAACGTTTATTGTTATATTCGTGACATAAGTAATTTTATAATAGTTTTTTTTAAATTTACTGTGCCCTTATATATTGCATTTAAACTACTGCCAAAATCGCGACTACTGTATAGATTACAGTGTACCGTACCTTCAAAGTAGTATGGGATAATAAGGATCGAAGTTTACAGCTTTGAAAATTTTTCGATTCATAAATATGTATTGTTAAATGATATATTGACATGCTGCAACGGAAGAAACTGGGCCTAGAAAATACATCAAACATAAATTGCGTAAGTATTGTATCTACATATCTATCTAAATAAGATATAATAAATTTTTCACTTCAAGAATTTAACCTTTTCTGTGTTTTAACTTCTTCGTAACATTAATAGTTTAGGAGTTATTGCAATATATAAAATTATTTTAATTTGTCGTCAAAAATGTAACAAAAAAATGTTGTGCGCTGGCAAAAAGAGTCAATTCTTTCACAACACATATCCCAAGTTTGGCACAAAGTTATGGCAAGGGTGCAGTGTCATTCATCTGCATAAACCGCCCAGCCAACCCCAACTTGAGTTCGAGTCTCACACGAAAATGTTTGTCGCGAAAACGACATTGTAACTTAATAAGAGTAATTTCTTATAATAGTAGCGTCTTTCTTGTTGGAAATGTATCAGGCCTGAAATGTATATTATTATTATAATAATAAATTCGGATAGAAGACAAAAATATGGATAAAATAGTCTTATTGCAATATTGCATGACCGATTTTGAGGTCACCCAAAAAGGATTCTTCTACTTCAGATGAACTGCCTGCGATAATCATATTTAGAATAAACTCAGAGCCGGACTAGGCCTTCAAACTGGTGATCTGGTGAACAAATGATCTCAGGCCGGCCTTTATTTCCGCTTCTTTTCAAACGAACGTATTGGTTATTTATTTTGTTTTCCGCAACTCCCCATAATCTTTCATAATTTTCTAATTACTTTACACAAAAAATCCTACAAATTAAATCTTCGGCATAATTCTAAATATCTCATTTCTCTTAAGAAAAATCGACCCTTTCACCTTAAAATAACAGAATTTTCGAAACGAGATAGTAAATATATCATACACGAGTGGACCCAATCCCGAGTTTTGAAAGATCATAGGATAATATCAGTTATATCAGAAGAGATATAACATCTTTTGAAATTAATTTTATGTTTAATCATGATGTTTATAATTCTGTATGAGGAAGTACTAACTAAGATATGGATCGTAAAAGCGATAAAAAAAAAAAGTTAGATGAAGAAAATCGACCAAATGACCGACCTCTCCCAACAACCCAAACAAAAGTATTTTATTTCCAACTGCGACTCCACATTTTAATCGAAAATTTAAAAATAGCCCTTACAAGAACAACGCTTGCACATCACCAGTCGAACATTTTGGCTACCGCCGCGCCGCCAAGATAGGTGGACGCATAAGATTTGGGATTTATAAGATGCAGTAGCCAACGTGTTAAGAAAGCACTCGGTATAGAACATGAACGCTAGGAGCTAGGAAACGGAAGTATGTCAGAACATTCAGATTTCTAGAGTGGAAGCAAAAGTAACAGTCAGATAAAAGGTTATTTGGCAACAGCAATAAACAAAATGCCCAACACTAATATTAGTAATTATTAGAAGCAGAATTATTGTTAAATAATTCAATAAAACTTATCAATTTAATGTGTAGGGGCATACCTACATACAGATTATTATGTACACAACTATAGATAAAAATTTTGATGATTACCTTCATGTCATATGGCATTTGTTTGATGAAGATCAATATTTTTACATAATAAGGAACATGCATGAATAAAAGATTTTAGTTAAAATAGTAGTTTCCGATTAATCCAATATATTAAATATTAAATCAACAAAAATTACTTCTATTTATTCTATTTTGTTATAAATAATCCATTTTAAAATTGAATGATTATTTAAAATAAATCATGTGACCATAAACGCTAGCGCCACAGGTCTGACGTCATCAGGCATAAATGTCCGCGCTCTTGATTACTCGTAATCACTTTAAAAAAATTTATAACCAATTTTAAATGTAAAACTGTCAGAATGACATTTAAAATTACCTAAAATAACCTTACTTTTTCATATATTCATTGTGACAAACTTGATAATATCGCAGGGGATTCAAAACGGGAACTAAAACTGCAATATTTTATTTATTACCAATTAGTGCTCTTCCGGGATAATTTCATTCAAATCCGGATTAAAAATAAGTAATTTCTACTAAAAGAATTTTACAAAAAAGTGAGAGATAAAATTCCGAGTTTTACCGAAGTTGTTAATGTCTAGAGAACTCTGCCATTAAAAAGCATGGAGCAAGCTATGAATATTGTGCCCCGAGACGTCACAATAAAATGGCGATTTGCGCGATCGTTTCATTCGATTCAAATTGATGTATTTTTAAATATTTTTTAAATTGTTATTGAAACGAACATAAATGAATTAAATAGTATTAACCAGTATATTTTAGTATTTTTTATCCAACTACGCAATAAAAAAAAATTATGCATCTTCCTTATTATCACATCATGAGAAAAAGATAAAAATAGAATGATTTAATGATCGATTTAATATTTCCAAAAATCAAATTTCCAAAAAAAAAAATTAATTTTTTCAAATTGTAATTTTATCTTTAAACATTAAGTTTATGGATCGGCATACAATCTTTTTTTCTGCACGGTTTTTGGCCTTTGCTTTTTTTGGAATTTCAAATTAAACTTTAAAATATAATACAAAAGGTAAATTTAAATTGGTCTTTTCTACAAAATATCTTTCAAAGCGTCGCCGTCGGATCTACACCGAAAAAAAAGTGTTTTCTAAAATTTCAAAAATTGAATTTCATCTTTGTGGATTGATAAAATTCATAAATGAAATTTGATTTGATCGATAAATTTTCTTATTTGCTTCTTTATTGGTCGATTTTTGACAAAACGCCTCTCAAAACAATATCTAATAACCACATTAAATTTTTAACCATTTGCAAGATTACCACGTTGTGGCCATACGAAAGTTAAAATTTTCAAAAAGCTGCGAATACGCGCGAGGGATTGCAATATTAATACGATGTATTTTTTCTCTACCGTAAACAGCAAAATGCAAACTGAATTTTTAAAATTAATTTTGAAAGTTTACCTCGGAACCTACGGAAAAACATAGCTGTAAAAACTTGCCGATTTATCGACGGAAATAAATAATTGATCAAAATCCTGAATAAATTTACACTTCTTTCGTGCAAAATTTTGACTTTATTTTCAAAAATTTCTGCATCAATGCCATTTCCTCGTCACTTGACCGACTTGACGTAGTAGAAGGAAGAACTTTATAGAAGGGAAAAATTGCCAATTATTAGTTATTAACCAACGATCGACCATCGGCTTTGAGAATTAATTGCCCGTGCAAAGCGTCATTCCAGAATTAATTTTTTTTGTTTTTAAATTGATTCTTTTCGCTTAAAACCCGCATCTTTGATTCATTGTTAAAACAGCAAGATTCTAAAACAAAATTTTTCGTATGAACGGTATTTGCTTGTTCGAATCCTTTTTTTGACGTTTTTCGACAAAATTCGTAGTAATAAAAATTGGGGCGAAGGGGCGTGTCGGCGCTGCTAAAATTTAAAATATACACTCATAGGCCAGTCAATAGGTATAAAAATTCAGGGTTTGCCGGAAAAATTTGCAACAGTTTTGAAAATTGGTGAAGAAGTATAATTTGACCTCCCAATCAACATACTAAAAGTCACCAATCCTATTGGTTGAGCTTTCGCCGCCATCTTGCTTCAAAGGTACAAGAAAGTGATTTTCCGCAAATATCTCGGTTAATTTGACTCGGATCGTAATTTTACCTATTATGAATAATGTTCATTATAAAATTCTCTACAAAACAGTACCTTTAATTTTTGTCGTAAGTCCACTGGTTTTATCAGTGTCCACTGTTATTGGGTTACTGTCGCTCTTTTCTGTTTCTTTCTTTCAAAAGTACAATAGAAAACCTTTAAATATTCTGAAAGAGCAAAATTTAAGCATTCTTAAGAAAATTCTTATGAATTTTGAAAATCGACTTTTTGATGCAAATTTTAAAAGTTTAAGTTCATTTTAGTTTTAAAAAATATTCACTTGACGGTACGTGTACGCTACGTGGTTATTAGAAACCAGAATTTAGGTGGGAAGAGTACGTGTTCATTCTACTGCATGTGGTTGCAGAATTTGCACTCCGAGTATTGTAATAATTCACACAAGGGTTGAGAAAACTGTCCGGAATCGCTCGAGCGGTTAGCAAGGGCGTTTGTAGTTTAGGTTTTCATTGCCCCTGACATTTTCAAATCTCGTATCTCAACTTTCGAATTTCGTTACTTTCGAGTTAGGTAACCCTATAGGGATGTTTTTAGCGAGTCTCGGATCCATAGGCACACTAAAATCCATCATTTTTGATAATTTGAAAAAACATAAGGTTCGTTAAGTAATTCTCACAGGCTCCATCTCCTGCCTGTTGTCAGTGACCAATGGTATTGCACAATATAATGCAATAATGTAAGAATTTATTTTTGTTAATTTTGGAAAAACTACTTGACGATCTGCAAATTTTATTTTTTGTATGAACCATATTATAGTCCATTATCTAATTCCCAGTGCAAAAATTTCGGCGAAATTCAAAACCGCAAAACATCGACCGGCCCATAAGATACAAAGATGTAAATATCCTAGCGCCGGCCCTGGGTCAGATTATATGACCATAGGAGAAATTTACAGTCCTCTCAGTGCAGTATGTGAGGTATTACCGCACACCAAGCATGTACTGCGCATCCAAATGTGGGTAACTTGATATGCCCAGTTTCTTCATTCACAGATATCTTGTAGACAACTTGATCTGTGGTTTTGTTTAAAACTACTAGATATTTAGCAGTTTAGTAATTTTTAGTTTTTATCGTGTCTTACCACGTTTACATGCGGCCGTTAGGTCGACCTAAGGTTAGATCGATCTAAGCTAGCTCGCTTCTAAGTTTTACAAACAGGTGTATACATGCAATTAGTTAGTTCGAACTGAAAGCGGTGTTACCAACTAAATCATTTCTAACGTCGTCATTATCTCCAGTAGTGCTGGGCGATATTGAAATTCCAATATCGAATATCGATATCAAAAAAGTATCGAAAATATCGATATATCGAAAATATCGATATATCGAAAATATCGATATATCGAAAATATCGAAATATCGAATTATCGAAATATCGATTTATCGAAATATCGATATATCGATATCAAATAATATCAATATCGTTTATCGATATATCGATATTTTCGATTCGATTTCGATTAGATTCCCAGGACTAGTCTCTACTGATGGGGATGATAGCAGTGGTGGATTAGAAAACAAGTATTCAGTTTGGTGTGATTTTTTATTCCATACTGTACCATATGGACGGTATCAAAACGTAAAGGCGTATCTCAAATAAATGCTATAAAGTAACATAAATAATAAAGCCAGTCACAGTTTGAAATGTTAAGAATGGTTATCAATATTTATAACAATGACTGAACAAAAATAAATACGATATTATGTATTCAATAATATTTTAGTTATGGTGAAAATAAGCATATATATCGAATTATCGGAATTATCGAAATATCGATATATCGAAATATCGATTTATCGATATATCGAAATGTTGATATATCGATATCAAATAATATCAATATCGTTTATCGATATATCGATATATAGATATCAATATCGATATATCGATATTTTTCCCAGGACTAATCTCCAGTTAATCAAAATTTTTTATTTTCTAATTCCTTCTCTTCCATTGCAAAAATATTCAACAACACCAAACATAAGTATACCTAACCTTTAAGATTCGAAAAGCGTCAACAAGTAGTAATAATAGGGAGTTATCGCCACACCACGCTAAACACTCCGCTAACGCTAAAAGTCACGTGACAAGATACGGTATTTTACAATAACGGAAATAAATTTTTAAAGTTATCGCCAATTCCGCTATTTTTCTGACGTTATTTTGTAGTTATAGTAAATTCCTATAGGTGGCGCACCTGCAAATTTTAAGTTGTATTTGAAAAATGTGTATTTGAGTAAATTGAAAAAAGTGTAGTTAACGATGGAAGAAATTTTAGAATTGGAAAAACTAGACAAGGTTAGCGATGATGAAATTGAATATTTTCTGCAATCTAATTTTGCTGCAGCCAGAGAAAGAGTCGAAGTGTTTCGTCAGTTTAATTTAGATCGGTCGACAAACGAAGAAGTAAAATTATACTTTAGGTTTGAAAAGCAACATTTAAATATATTACTATATGCATTGCGAATTTTTAACCTTGTTTAATCATAACAAGGTACCCTAAATTCATAAAACTAAAACCTAAATAACTAAATACCCTAAAATTAATAAATAACGTACGGTTAAATACCCACGCTATTTTAAGAGAAATAGCGGGACCCGATAACGTTATTTCCATTACGCTATTTCTGCGCATGCTCATTTGAGTTTTAAATTAAAATAGCGTTAGCGGAAAATTTACCGTGGTGTGGCGATAACTCCCTAATAACAGAATATTTATTATAACTAAAGACCGGATTTTAAGCATTTTTGCTTATTGTCAATTTTAAAAGCAGCTCTTTGAAATTTGAGATCTGAACGAATTACATAAAAAGATGTATTTTAACGTAAAGTTTTTCATGCTTTTTTTGCTTTTTTTGCGATTTTTAGCTTATTTTCTACTTTTGTGCTTATTTTGAACTTATTTTCGAGTTTAAATTTAACTTTGACTTAAAATTAATTTTTTTTGGCTTTCAGCAGCAAAGTTTGGCTTTTTTGCATTTACTCATATGCTTATTATTTTTTATTAGTGCTTATTTAGGACTTATTTTATTCTTGATAACTACTTATAGGGTATGTTTATGTTTATTCTTCTAGCTGCGATGTTATGAGCTAGCTGTGAAGCGCTAAAAGCCGCGATACTAGCGAAGCAGAGAAAAGCAAAACGTTGAAATATTATGTGACTGCTTATGTTGAAGCAGGGCGCAAGCCAATATTAATTCATAGAACAGCGATTACAGCTAAGAAATTTCTCCGCTCTTATCACTTATCATAGCTCCAACATAAACGTACCCTTAAGTATGATTTTTCTACCTGCTCTATTTTAACTGCATTAAATAGATTTTATTAAACTGATTTCAGTCAGCTTTTCCGTTTTGTTTATCTAGCATTGCCAGATACACTTTTTTGCATTAAACTAAAAATAAAGGGTGAACGCAATGATTTGGATCAAAATCATATATTTTTTTTTTAAAGAACATTGAAAATCAAAAACTTTAAAAATAAACGAGCCCATATGTACCTACATCTCTCGCAATGTTATAAACATTTTAATTCAAATAAAAAAATAATTTTTCTTGACTAAAAAATCAAGAACGAGTATTACAACCAACAGTCTCAGAAACATATTTTGAGAAAACTTGAAAGGGGTCACCTAAAAAAGTGTCCGATTAAATAATAGGTACAAAAGTGCTTGGTTTATTTCTTTCGAATAATTTCGTCTAAGCTGCCATGCTTCGCTTTTTTTGTTTTAATTATTAACTTTTTCATAACTTTTTTTGACATAAATCGAACTTATTTTTGCAAAATAGCGTGCTTTTTTAAGCACTTATTTTTCTAAAAGTCGTGCTTATTTATCCGGTCTCTAATTATAACCCATATTATTAACCCACCAAATAGTTGGTACAATTGCACTTAGTTCGAGCTAAGCCGTATACATTCAAATTTAAATTCGAGCTAACGTCTTAGCCCACGTTTTTATCTCGACCTAACTTAGGTCGGCCTGACGGATTAGGTCGGCCTACCTGAGTGTATACATGAAAGGACTAACTAGCTCGAGCCGACTCAGGTCGACCTAATGGCTGCATGTAAACGTGGTAATTGACAACATCTCAAGAAGTTGCTAGTCCGCAATACAGTAGCGGTTTTTCAGAACAGGCAGGTTAGGCCGGGCCTACCTTAAATTTGAACACATCAAATAATTTTTTCAGTTTAAAATATTTTATTTTACATAATATAATTTATTATTTCCATTCAAAATAATTACAATAATACCGCTAAACTATCACAACGCTGTATTTTTATTTGCAGTTTGCAAGTAGTATAGGCACGACAGGCACCGGCCGAACCGACTTACATAACAGCCAATGTATTCAGCACGGTGCATCATATAATATGTGATTCACACAGGTACTATGCTGTTATGGTAGGCCCGGGCTTGTATGTAGAGTCCGCAACCCGCAATGCATCCGATTAAGTCTCCAGTCGTATGTAGTAAATTATTTATTATAATATATTTTACTACTATTATTTATACAGCTTAAGTTTTTATTATTTCCATTCTAAATAATTTCAATAATACTGCTAAAATTGTAAAAATCACCTCGCCGTATTTTTTATTTGCAAGTATAGGCACTGGCCAAACCGATATAATAACATAGCACAGAGCACCGGCGACCCACCGTATGATTCACATGGCCACTATACAATTACTATATAGGGACCGTGCGTAAAACAGTTACAGCGCCTCACGGCGGATATTTTGTAAAACAATGAGGGGAGAATAACAAAACTTTTGCTAGTGTTTACTATGTACAAGTATTGTATGTCGTGATTTATTTACGATATATTAACTGCTCTGTCATGTAATTTTAAATTTAAATATTATTAGTCATGTACCACGTTGGTATAAGTTTTTCAATATACATGTAAAAACTTATTTATACAAATTCCTGCTTCCCTAATTATTTTAAGGAAAAAATGAAAGGCACAAAAATAATGCAGAAGTATATAAACTACATTTATATGATAAGAGCATTAGATTTTATCTAGTATTTTAAAGGTCCAAAATTCTTTTATAATTTTCATTTTTATCATACTGGCCAAGAAATAAATTCAATTTAATTTTAAAATGAATTCCCTTGGAAACTTACACGGCCAGATCAGTCGATATTTCGCTATTTCTTATATTCCTAATGTAAAATTGGATTCTAGGAATTTTATTCGATAACATTTGCTCGATTAGCAGTTACTCGACTGCTTTTTTTTGACTTCAGTTATGCGAATGAACATTTGTTCGATTTTGAATTTTATTCGATACACATTTATTCGACTTAATATTTATTTGAATGAGCATTTATTCGACATACATTGACTTTGAATTTTATTCGACTCAATATTTATTCGAATGAGCATTCATTTGACATACATTGACTTTGAATTTTATTTGACACACATTTGTTCGACTTAAGTTTTATTCGACAGAGAATTTTATTCTATTAACTCCTTTTCTTTGTATTATTTTACTTGTTCGAATAAATGTTAAGTCAAACAAAAGGAGTCGAATAAATAACTGCTAATCGAACAAAATTCCGGATGCCGTAAAATTGTTTTACTGTTGGTAACTTCAATAAAAATTATTGTTATAAAAATTTACTTTGGGAGATATGCTTGGTACATAATATTATGATGGGTTTTCAGGGTGATTTAATTTTTCATTTCCGAAGAAGTGTTGACTACAAATTTGAGACCATTTTGTCAGTTGCCATAAATATCCATCACTAAAAAAATAGTAGGAATATCATTGAGTTTCTAATCGTTTCTAAAATATAGAAGATTATTTTGTCTACGAACATTCTGTGTCTATTGTTCACGTAGCTTTTTCTCATACGGTTTACCCGGAAAACGATAAAATTTTACGAATTTATCGGTGTTGGAATTACAATTTCTACAACCAACAACACAGCAATTATTATTGTCATTACGTTTATTGACATACATTGTTGAAAACGATGGTTTTTTTAAAATAATTTTGTACATAAACTTACTAAAGTAAATGCAAAGATTACTAAGCCTCCCCTCATAATTGCAAATTATCACCGCTATTGGCGCTAGTTGCAACGTGCCTTGCAGTTAATCGCTAAAGAATCCGTTTTTTGTCATATTGAAATCGATTTTACAGCAAAACTTTTTAGATATTTTTTGTTGGAAATTTCATTGCCTTCAATTTTGTTTAAATACAATTTTTATTTTTACGCACTGTTTCTGACTGACAGCGACTTAAACAGCACTCTGTAAAATACAAAAAATAAAATTTCCAACAAAATATGTCTAAAAATTTTTGCTGTAAAATCGATTTTAATATGACAAAAATTACTTCAAAATGTTCAAATTTTATTGGTAACAGGAGTGTCTGAGTTTTTTTGCGAGTAAGAACCTTCTCGTGTTTAAAGCGTTAAAAACTTATTTAAGAAATACGATTTCCCAAGATCGACTATCTTCACTTGCACTGCTGTCGATACAAAAAGATATCCTCAATGACTTAATGAAAAAAGATTCATTTTATGATGACATAATCGACAGATTTGCGAAGAGAGAGGGTAGAAGAATTAAACTTCTTTACAAAATAATAATAATACTGAATTTTATAAAAACTTTTTGTTTTTTCATTTTAATAACTATAGGTACAAAAAAACTTATTCAAAAAACCATACCAAAAAAAGCCCCCCCCCCTCCCGAGCTATTCAAAAATTGCTGGCCTACCCAATATTTTAGTACACGAGCCGCCGCTGCCGCAATATTGAATTTTTGATGCGCAATATCATACCTTTAAACTAATCTCTATTAAAAAAAATCAGGAGTTCGCATTGGTACAAAAATGTCGTAAGCTTCCAACTTGAACGAGGCCTTAGGCCTAGGAGGGCCTAGGTATGGATTACATTTTAGGTACATTCCTGTGTTACGATTTCGTGAAGATTCAAACAGAAGGAGAACACATTTTGTATTTTTGATATTTAATATGAATTGTTTATTTTTGCAGAACTGTATCTCGAGGATAATTCAACCTAGTTTTCTTTTAATAACCAGTGACGCAACGTCACGGGATCTTAAGGGGGCGCTCTCCGATTCCTTCCCTAAAGAATTGAAAAATATGCAAGACACCAAAAGCGTTTCACGTAAAAAGACAAACATATAGTAGTTCAAACAATATCTCCAACTCCAGTCGTTTTTATTATAAAACCATTATAATACCAATACTACAAACATGAATTCCGTTTGATAAAAAACTACTGACGAATTACCATAACTGTAAATTTTCATACAAAAATAATACGTATTTTAAATTAACTTCGCTTTTGTTTTACTAGTTTCGTTTTATTTCTTATTTTTAGTTTATTACATAAACAAATAAATTTAAAAAATGCCGTTTTTATTGCTTGGTTATTATATAAATAATATAATGCACTAAGCTTACTTTTGTGAGCTTACCAGCTATTAGCCAAATCGGGCACCATTTTGATTTTGCATCTCTGATTTTATTAAAATTTTTTTTGTTTTAGTATTTGTAAAAACTCGCCGCCAGAATGTTTTTCAATTGTTTTTGTAGAAAATTAAGTAACTTTTCTTTAAACGCCTATAACTTTGCGAAAAATAAACCAAATTAAACCTTTTTTTTTTCAAAATTTTTGTTTTTAAACGTACCTTTGACAAAAAAATATCGAAAAAATTTGAAAACGATATTATTATAAGATTTTCAAGTTTTAATGATAAATCATCATCTTTAATCAAGTACCTATGTATGTACTGATCAATTTTCTCCAAAATTTTTGTAAAAAACTAATGTCAATTTAACAAATTTTAAGCCTGGTCCCATAATGGGCAAATGATGGGATCTATTTTTTTTTTCGAATTTTCTATTTTCATATTTTTAGTTATCCATGTCGACAATAAATAATAATTATTTTTTCAGGCTCAATAGCAACGATTATTATTATTTTTTTGTAATAGAATAGATAAAATATCCTAATTATACCGGGTGTTGACTCGAATAGCCGAACATAGGGAATTAACACGTAAAAACTTATTTATGCAAATTCCTGCTTCCCAAATTATTTTAGAGAAAAAATGAAAGACGCAAAAAGAATGCAGAAATATAAACTACGTATGATAAAAGCATTAGATTTCATGTAATCTTTACTTATAGGGTCAAAAAATGCTTTTAAAATTGTTAAAATTTTCATTTATCAGACTGGCCATGTAAGTTTCCAAGGTAGTTATTTCGAAATTAAATTGAATTTATTTCATGACCAGTCTGACAAATGAAAATTTTAACAATTCTAAACGAATTTTGGACTTTTATCTTCGAATTTCATCTAGTTTCTACTAAAAGGGTCCAAAATTCGTTTAGAATTGTTAAAATTTTCATTTTCAGACTGGTCATGAAATTAATTCAATTTAATTTCGAAATAATTACCTTGGAAACTTGCATGGCTAGTCTGATAAATGAAAATTTTAACAATTTTAAAAGCATTTTTTGACCCTATAAGTAAAGATTACATGAAATCTAATGCTTTTATCATACGTAGTTTATATTTCTGCATTCTTTTTGTGTCTTTCATTTTTTCTCTAAAATAATTTGGGAAGCAGGAATTTGCATAAATAAGTTTTTACGTGTTAATTCCCTATGTTCGGCTATTCGAGTCAACACCCGGTATAATGAACAACGACCGATAATTTTTATTTGAAAATACCACAATATATCATTAATGCATTTATTATTATTATTTAATTATTTTTTAGTCGATACCAGATGGAAAAATCGGCTATGTAGACATCGCATAACATTCTCCATAGATGAGTTTATGTCAAACGCTTATGTCAAATTGACAGTAACAAAATGGTGGCTTAAAAGTAAGTTCATCATTTTCGCAATTTTCAACGGATTTTCACCATTTTCAGCTGGCCTCTAAGTTTAACTATGATGCACGTTTATGGCGAATTTTATGACATTTGATTGCGTGATTCAACCTGTGCGATTGATATTATTTCAATTCATAATCCCACGACCACATACTGACATACAAACGAACATGTTACTAAAATCGGAGTAGGACGTTTAATCGCGGGCGGTTGACCGCCGTCGTTTGAACGCCGCCGTTTGAACGCAAGGACGTTTGAACGCAGGTACATTTGGACGTAGGGACGTTTGGACGTAGGTACGTTTGGACGTACGCAGGGACGTTTGGACGCGAACAATTAAAATTTCAGATATTATGAACAATGTATTAAGCATTAATGTGTTTTATGTTGCGCATTTTTAGGACATGATAGTAGATGCATTCATTGTCAGCATTTAGAAAATTTTATAATTAGGTTAGGTCAGCAAACAAAGGTTATACAGTCCATATCTATATCTCTATTAATCCCTGCTCACCCTGACATATTCAGAAAAAGCATGTAATGCAACCCTACAGGCAACGTTTTTAATATTTCAGAGAATAATATTAAATATTGTCCATTACTTACGGAAGGGTTTAGGTGGAGGGGGATATCGGAAATCTTAGGTGGGGGGGGGGGGGGTCCGATGTATACCTTACGTGAGTTCTTAAAATATTTTTATAAATTCAATTTAAAAATAAAATATAATTTTTTTCATTTTACTATATACGTTGGTAATCCCTCAATATCCAGGTAAAAA
This sequence comes from Cantharis lateralis, assembly GCA_963170105.1. Classification (NCBI taxonomy): domain Eukaryota; kingdom Metazoa; phylum Arthropoda; class Insecta; order Coleoptera; family Cantharidae; genus Cantharis; species Cantharis lateralis. The sequence goes on from OY720629.1 coordinate 24,948,926, forward strand.
ATATTCAAAATTGTACCAAAACATAAATTAATTCATTACGTAAAGATGTGGGGGGGGGGGGGGTTTGCCCCACTAAAACATAGAATCTGCGCGAAAAGTAGATCGGGTGGTAGGTTACAGTTAATATTTTGTCTTTTTAGAAATTATAAGATAAAGGTTTAATCTTACACCGTATATTAATCGTTTACATAACCCCTCGCAGTACCGGCTTCTAGGTACACTATAAATATCTCATTTTAAATTCTTTGCGTTCAAACGCCCCTGCATTCAAAATTAATATATCGTAAACGGTTCGACAAAAACAATTGAAAAACATTGTGGAGGCTAGTCTTAATCAATACTAAAACACAAAAAATTTTCAATTAAATCAGAGATGAAAAATCAAAATAGTGTCTGATTTAGCGTGGAATGCCCCATATTATGTACTATTTTTCTCTTTTTAAAAACTTTTAGCCAATTTGAGAAAAGTCAAATTATACCCAATTAAGGCCCAGTTTTTCACTTTCAGGTTAAACCAAAAAACGTATTTCATTGGTTAACCCAAATTTTTTGGTTTAACCTGCAACTGAAAAACTGGGCCTTAGTGCTAGTAATTTAATCTTCTTTTAAAAATAAAAATTTAATATCAATGAAAATGAGTTTTTTATTGTTCAAATGGCTCCAAAAAGGAAAAAAAGATACTCGATTAGTTATCCGATTGTGGATCCAAACAGAGTCACACTTTTTGCATATTACTGAAAATCACAAAATTTCTAATAAAAATAAAAATTTAACACTATTCACCAAGAGATGTTGATGTCAACAGACCAAAAAATTGCGGTGGCTCAAACCACCCGCAGCAACCCTGATTACCTCAGACTATTGATAGGATTAAAATAAGAAACATTGTTCGTAATTAATATAAAATTTAGCGAAGGTTGCTGCACTGCAATGTCTTTTTGTACATCAAACTCAAAAGGTGAATCACAAGGCTAAAATGTGTACACCACAACTTCTTCTGGGAAATTTTTCCATATATACCCATACATTTCACCTATATTTTCCTACTATTTCTAACCTGAATCTTTCTATACTATTTATCTTTGTAAAATTTGAATCTTGTTTTATACAATGCAGCAGATTCCTATTAGCTGCATTGTATAAACCAGCATAAATAGTGTACATTTTTTTGTCGACTTTGCATGCTTATTTTTAGGTTAGAGCAATCTTCATCAAAAAAAGTCCAGACACAGAGGATATTTTTAAAATATGCAAAAAAGTTTCTATCGCAAGATAGATAAATTTTATGTGATTTTAGTTTTAGTAAATTTACAATTAAATAAATTATTGCATTTTTTTTAAATATTTACCATTTGCTAAGTGGAAGTTTGTATACAAAGTCTAAACTTGTTCAGAGGCTTTGTTGTTTTGAAATTCACAAACAGTTATAATTAGTTATTTTCCAAGAAAGAAAGGGTTCGTTAGAATATACAAAACACACATATTCCTATGCTTTATCAAAAAATGATGCTGCAAAACCTTTTTAAATAAAAGAGTTTTACCAAGAGAACAATGGACCATTACGAATTCAAGGCTCTCCAAAAAAATATGTAGAATTTACAGATATTAGTTAATAGTAATTATTTATTTAATGGTATTTGATTTAATGTACTATGTTTTCAAATAAAAGTCTGTATCTGAACAACATGCAGTGTTCATAAATAAATAAAATATTGATATCGTAATCAAGTCTTTTTGACAGTATTACCTCAGAATTATTCAAAAACAACCCCAAACAATATAAAATTACATTATTAAAACATACATTCTAAACCTATAACATTGTAAAAAAAACCTATTAAAAAAATTGAGAAATATTAACAAAACCCTCGGCTCGTAAATATCCAATAGTGGATAGATAAATAATTGAAGCAATTTTGTTAAAATTCATGTTACTAGGTTAAAATGAAATAAATTTTAAAATCAATAATAATAATCTGCAAAATATATACTTACAAGGCGTGTATTACAGACAGATTTGAAATTCACAAAACTTAAAATCTTTTCGATAATTTCAGTAGGTAAATCGAGTAAGTTAATTTGTACTGTAGTGGTTGACTTGTGAGCAATATTAATATCGCTTGAAGTGAATGGTACGATGGTGGTTTGCTGAACATTATTGCGTGAAAGTTTTGATGGACCAGGCACTTGCGTTTGTCCATAACTATCACCGGAACTATTTCCAACAGTGGACATCAATCGAGTTGACACCATTTTTATTTCTTCAATGAATGTAAGAACTAAAAAAATATTCAAAAATAAAGTTTTGGAAAAAACCGTTTAAATAAATGATAATATTATTATGGTAATAATTCGACGATTGCACCCACAAAACCACTTCATTAATATTTTTGACATAATTACAAAGCGAATGTTATTTTGTTAAAAAAAATTAAACGAAACGGAAAGACAGCTTTAAAAACTTTAGCTTCACTTTTGACGAAAATAACATATTTCGGGTACTAGGCACCTATGTCTAATTGAGTAAAAAATTCGATGCACACAAATTTTAATGCTTCAAATATTTTCAACTAAACCAGGATACCTCACGAAATATTTCATCAAAATTTCAACAACAAAACTTACAAAATAATTTATTAAACTATGCACAACATAATAACAAAAAAATGGCCTTATAATTTGACGATTAATTAATTTTAGATTTTGTGCACAACATAACAACACATCTTTCTTTACCTTCTGATTATGAACTCTTGAAGGCTAAAAAATTGACAGAAACGCGCGCATTATTAAGTTACAGAGTGCGTTCGAATTTCTATGTTCCTAAATTTATTTGAACTAATTCTAGGACACACATATCAAATTATCCACGCAAATTTACAATCTATTATGACAGAATAATATAATCATGTTCTCAATTTAGTATACTAATTTTTTAGACGAAAGTAGATTCAAAAATCTACTCCACGATTTTATAAAACATTTTACAAACCGTTAAGACTAATGGTTGATTTCTGTTGGCCTGTTAGTACCGTAGAAACTTTTCTATTGGCTAATTATATTTAACATTTTTTTAATTGTAGGTAATAGTAAGAGTAAATGATTCTTCGGTATAGAAAATTATTCCAATGTTAAAGATCTATGTTAAATTTAACACGTTTGTCTTCTTCCGTACTTTTAGAATTTTTTAAGGATTTTATTTTATTCCCCAACTTAGGAGAGATTTCATACATGTAGATATGTTTTCATTGGTCATGTAATAAGTAAAATTGTTGTAAAAAATTCGTAAACTCGTAAAAGAGTCGAGATTGCCCAGCTAAAAATATATCATTAGTCGCAGTAGCGGATCCGGGGGGGGACTAGGGGGCCAAGCCCCCCCCCCCCCAAAAGCATCTGGATCCTATTTTAGTATTTAATTTTTACCTTGATAAAGCCTGTCTTCAGCTAAATCAAGCCCTCCCCAAACTAAGATCCTGGATCCGCCACTGATTAGTCGGTTCATTTGTAAACAACCAATCAAAACTGCATTATATCCTATAAAAAGATGGAACTCGCTTTAGCGATAGTTCCTAGGCTTCTATACATCTACTTTGCTGGTGTCAAAAGTTGTTAGCTATTTATTTTTGCTCGCATTATTTTTTATTTTAATAATATGTGGTAATTCTGATAATCTGAATAACTACAACTTGGCTATAAAGTCGATTTTAAATTTAAAACAAATTTTTTATTTTATTAGTTGTATTTTTATAATATTAAATATATATTTATATTTATCATCCTTCATACGATGTGTATTCGCTCCTTCGTCATGACTGTTTTATAATAATTTTGATTCATTATAGTTCTTTCTCTATAATAGTAAAATCATCGGTCAAGCAGTTGCTCCTTTGATCAGTCAAAAGTTCAAAATGGTCGACCAATATGACGCAGCGGGACAAACACTTTTAGGCTTCTATACACAGTATATGAAGAAGCCTTATGTTCTGGTCCCGTGTCCGTCCATCCGTCTGTCCGCATAATTCAATTTTAAGATATCTAGTTAATTTTCTAGTGTATTTTTTTCTTATATAGTAAAATTATATTACCAATAGTAAATTATCGGTTTATTATTTTTTTAATCCGTTATTTTATTCAGAATAAATCGAATAGAGGTTTTCCGTGATTGGTGAATTTAATAGTACTATTAATACTACTACTACTAATACAAAAATGACCACCATTCTACCTTTAAATCCGATAGCTGTTCAAGAGTTATTAGGTAGGGGAGCGGCCAGGGGGGCCGCTTTTGCGAGCAATTCTTCTTGGGCCTTACGCTTACTTGCAGCCCTGCGCCTGTATGCCTCCGCATGTATATATTCAACGCGCCGCATGGGATCTTCGCGGTATTTTTTTAATGCCTCTTTGAACGATTTCAGTCTTAACTGTCTCAAGAAACAACTTCGTGACCAATTGTCTGTTCTTGTCATCGCGGCAATTAATTTTACCTCTGCTTCAACTTCCTTTGCATATTCGTATGAATCCATTGTGGTTATAAAAGTCAGCTGCTGTTAAATTTACTTGTTTTAATTTGGGTTTTACTTATATAGTGTAAGAATGTGATTATCAGATTATTTAAGATTATCTTCTTAAATTCAATCAGGAAGGTACTATTACAAAAGTCAAAGAACTGCGGTCAACCGAATTCCACTTTTTTCTAGTTCAAGCAGAAGTGGTAGCTGTATAGAAGCCTAAGAACTACGGTAATCCGAGTTCCACCTTGTTAAATTATATAATAGTTATGAATATGAATATGGATAGGATAAGATAAACCTCGAATCAGAGTTTATTCATGGAATTTCCAGGGTCAACACTGGCTTTAGTCACTCTGCTTGGATCAACAGTGAGTTGACCATCTGTTAACTTTTAACTGAGCTTTGTGCAACTTGCTCTATGTAAAAGAGGGTTTCCGTAGGTGAGTTCATAGCTTAGAACTATTGGTTTTCTTACATTAAATTATTATTCAGATTATTTCCTTTATAATAATATCTACCAATGGATATTACTCCGAATAGGAGGGGAGAGCGTAAAGAAACCAGGACCGTGTTAAGTTCCACAAAGGGTCAGTTTTCAGTTCTTTTTTTTTCAAATCTGCCGAGGGTAAACATGCAAGTTCCACCGCTGCGCTGGTCAAAAAGGTACCCGGCTAAAAGATAAGTTTCACCGTTGGTAACTTAAAGTATTACTGGATTGTAGTACTCAGAAATGGTGGATTTTAGAGTGCCTGGATCCGAAATTTGCCGTAGTTGCGCTGAACTCGCTAAATCTGGGATCCGAGATTTGACAATGTCAAGAAAGCTTAAATTTTGCTTTTTCAGAATATTTCATGGTTTCCTATCGTACTTTTGATGGAAAAAAGCTTAGAAGATTAACAGTAACCGCACGGCTACAAGTGAACTTAAGCCGGCTCGGCCGACTAAATCACGCTCCTGTTTACTAAATAGATTAATAATAGAATCCACCATCGGTGGAATTTACATGTAAGAAAATAGTGAGCTAATACCGAACTGGAACTTACAAGTAGGATTAATCAAAATTTGACCGATCGGTGGAACTTACAATCGCTCAGAAACCATTTGTTTCCACCAAAATCAACCCGTTTTTGAAGAAAGTTCCAGGCAGCAGGCAGTTTGGGCGGCCTATCCTACGCTAGCCCCACTGTCTAGCAGTCTGATTTTATAATCTACAAATATCAAGATTTTTTATTCGGAACTTTTTTTACAATACCTTTAAAGTTGAAGGCCATAAATAATAATTAGACCTCCGTTCCAGTCAATAATACTAGATTAAATTATTGTCGAATGTAGTGTTCACATTTCTTCAAATTTTACAAATTCGCAAAAGAAAATATGTTCAATTTTGTATTTTAATTAAATTTTTTTGAACCCCTTTAAATATTCTATTCAAAAAATAAATATTCTAATTTTGGATTTTAAATGCTGTATTTTGTATATTAAATACGTATTTCAAATATATTTGGTATTTTGTATTTTAATTACATAGATTCAATGTATTTTATATTTCATATTTTAAATACGCAACTTTCTAAAATTTTCCCACCTCGGCCTTCGACCTCACAAAATGAGAATTGTTACCTACCACACGTAAAGGTCAGTCATTATAAAATTGTGTGGAACTACGAGTATTTTAAAGATGATCTTAAGTTTTCCCTTGTCTGCAAGGGCAGGTAAAATAATTTCAATATGAGCTCCTTCTGCATTAAAATAGCAATATCTTTTATTCTAAAGTAAATAATAGCAAATGTTACATTCTTTTGTAAACTACACTAGATGAGCAATTTTTTAAAAATTAACTCATGAGTCGGGCTAATTTTTTTTTTTTCTAAATGTATGCCACTATTAGTTTTGTTTTAGTATGTGATCAATAGCAGAACTATTCAGGTTTGCGCAACCTAAATTGGATTCTTAAAATATGAAATTTCGTACCCGTGGCACTTGAAAAATTGATTTAAGGTATAAATTTTTACAAAAAACGGACGAATTTTTACTAAGGTCATATTTTGATATTCTGGTCAGTCATGAGCTGGTCTATCAGCCCTCCAAGGGATGACATTGACTTTTCGGACAACCTGATAAAATACAAAAAATATATAAATTAATTCATCAAAAGCAGTAAAAAAATTTACGAATTAATAAAAAATTTCGCTCTACTTATTTACATTCGGTTTTATTACTTTTGAATTTATATTGTTTCATTAATTGAGGTTTGTCGAAACAAATAAGTTATTTGTACAGCTTCTATCATCTATTCTCATGTAGCAGAAATATTGACGCAATATACTATTATACTATTGGTGTAATATTGTTTTTCATTATTGGCACAATATTTTTTTGAAATATTGGTGGATACATTTCAGAAAATAGAAATCTGTAAAAAATAGAAAAAATAAATGAAAATAAATATGAAAAAGTTTAAAATGTCTTACTTCAATAATTTTGGAATAAACAGTGAACTATCTAGAAACAGAGATTGACCGAACTAAATTTTTTCGGGTGGGGGCATCCTTAATTTGTCTATTGCCGATGTTTAAATTTTGCTTCTCCCCTTGTTTGATATAACTAAAAGTTTTTTTTTTATTTTTAGCTTTTTCCGGCATTTTCACTTTAGTAAGAAATGCTTGCGAAATTTTGATAATTTTGTACGTGTGATTTTTATACTTTTGTATTTTTTAAAATATATTGTGAGCTACCAGAATTGCGACCACTGTGCAGTGGTTCTCAACCGACGGTCCAGGAACCTGCGCCAAGTGCTCAGCAAATTTTCTATTTTTGACATATTAAGTTGAGAACCACTGATAGATAGGATAAGAAAAGAATATTTTATTTTTTAGTGATAATTAATAATTTGTTTGTTTAGATTCTCATTATTGTTAAGGAACCAAAAAATTGATAGTATTAGATATTATTATGTATTTACAATTATAAATATCTTAATTTATATTAACAATATATTTATAATCTACCTATAACTAATATATACATAATACATAATTTATATAAAGATATTACAATAAACTATTTAAATATTTTTGATTATAACATTGCTTACAATAATAATAAATAAATATTTCAAAATAGTATACTAAAATGTTTAACTAACTTAGCGGAATTTAGCATAATATAAGGTAGGTATTATGTTTTATATTTTACAGTATATGTACCAAAGAGCGTTTTAATAGTAAGTGGCTGTTTTAAATTTGCCGCCACTTTCCTCATTAAGTAATAAAATAGAAATATAAAATAAAAGGAATTATCAGATATATTTGAAATATGTACTAAAAATTCAAAATAGAGTGTTCAAAATACAGGAAATTAGTATTTAAAATACTTTCATTTAAAAAATATTCATTTTGCAAAATACATTGAAAATTTGTTATTTTCAATACAAAATGGTAATTTCTATTTGAAATACAAAATATAAAATAAAATTTACGAAATGTATTTCAAATACATACTATACTTTAAAATACTGTCGACTGTCCACATCTGCATTAGAGATGCAGGATATTAGTGTTGAAACGCTAAACAGTAGGTATACAACAATGCGTTGAAATCGTGAAAAATTATTGTCATATATCACAATTTCTTAAATTTATTGACCATTTAGATTAAAAAATAAAGAAGAAATTTTCTTTGGAAAATGCAAAAGAATACTTAGCGTCCGAGTACATTTACCTGAAGGTGGTATTACCATATGTGAGAAAAGTCTAAAAAATTGAAAAAATTCTCAGGAAGAGTCAAGCATCTTAGCAGACTTCTAATACGAGACGTATCATATGGACCAGGCACACAGATTAAAGTTAATAAAAATCTTCTTTGTGTAATATGTCCCAGATCTTATATACAAAGCATTTTTTTTATATGCAGTTCTACCTTCATAATAAATTATAAAAATAATATTTTAAACTAAAACCAAGTTAAATAAACGCTTAAGTATTTTTAAATGAAAGTAACCGCTTTCGAAATATCGTGTCTAATAAATACAATTTTAAAAATACTTAAGCGTTTATTTAACTTGGTTTTAGTTTAAAATATTATTATAATTTATTATCACAAATTACGAATTCTAAAATTGATATACATACCTAATATATCATAATTTTTTTAGCAAGTTTAAAAAGTTGAAAAAAAAAATATAAAAATCAGAACTCAATTTTCAAATTTTCTAAAAAAAAATAACAAAACATTAAATCTTTTGTAAACATTCTTTACGGTCTTACAAATATTTTACATACTAGGTATAATAATTTATTATATCATTCTTTGCACTCTTTAACTCGAAAAGAAAGTTTAATAATATGCTAAATTTAAAATTTAATTTAAATGTTAAATTTAATTAGGTACGCGATTGCTATAGAAAAAATAATATTTTCTTTTTTTACATTATTTGCTTATATTTAATACTATATAAATGCTTTTCTGTTAAATGAAAGCATACTATTCGTTAGTAAATGCAAAATTATAAAATGAGTATAATTAGTACATACAGATGGAACATAGAAAGTTTAAAAATTAAAAAATGAATGATGTGCTTTGAATAAATATTGTACCTAGTTCTTTGGAATATTGTTGAGGTACTATAGGCTATTTGTTATCTTCAACAATTTTTGCCTTGAATTGGACATCTCCCTATAAATTATAATATGTAATCAAAATTAAATTTTGTCGATTTTTAAATATTTAAAAATAATAGAGCATGAAAGTTAAACAGCCTTTGTTCAATATTAGTTTCATTTTAAAATAAACGATTTTTAAATTGAGCTTTTTGTTAGATTATTTAACAATTTTTTATTTCTGCTTAATAAATTGTTTACTGAGCTTAATGTTACCACCAAGAAGGTAAATAATTTAGATCAAACTTGGAACGAAGAAGGGCCATTATCATATCCAGGTCTATAATCGGATTCTAAAGGAAATTCATAGTCAGGAATGAAAAACAATTTTCGAATTTCTTCTAATTGTATTTCCCGCAATCCGTCTTTGTTCTTCGATTTTTCTACCGCTGTTGATTGATATTTTAATTTATTATTAGAATTTGGCTTTTCAGAATTAAATCGTAAATTGTATAAATTTTTCATGGGAGCAAGTTTATTTTGAATAGGAATTTTATTATTAACTGCTGTTATTTCATCATTTTTATTTGCTTCAGGTTTTTGATAATTCGAAAATTTAGATAGTAAAGGTTGGATTGGTTTAACCTTTGATTTACTACTCTTATTTACTACTTTAATATTGGGGGTTTCATTAACTACTTGTGGATTTTTATTTTTTTGCTTTTTTGAATAGTATTGCTTTTCCAAAGCATTAGGTGTTGTTGCATTCGAATATTCTGTCAACCAATGGGTAGGAGGTGAATACAATGGTTGCTTAGATGATGAGCCATTATTTTCTTCGTCAGATTCTATACCAACTAGATTACGATTTGACAGCGAATGAGATCTCATGTTACGATATATTATATTAAATTCCGTGGTATTAGAGTCGATGGATAAATTTGGTCTAGGCGTTCTGTGGTAAGGATGCTTTTCAGAATCTTCTACAAATGGTTTATTGCGTTGCCCAATAAGTAAGTTAGCTGCAAAATCTGGTTCTGATTTACTGCAATTTACCATATACCAGTGGTCACATATTAACATTCTCTGTTGAAACAAGGTAGCATTCGGACAGGAATAACTGAACTGTCTTCCTATACCATCGCACATATGATATATCTAGAATATATTTTTATTAAAAATCATTTTTTAAATTTTTTAGTTAGTACTTGGCATCCAGAATTAACATCGGCATAATATCCTTGAGGTCTACCATCGCAAGAAAATGTTGTGTCATCTGCGCACTGAAAGAAAAGAAAATTACATTATATTTTAATGCAAATATGTAATAGAAAAAAAGATTAGAAATATGGAAAATGTCGCAGGCGATTTTATTGAGGAATTTTAATATAAATTGGGTTTTAATGAGAAGTTGGACTCTTAACCTGGGTTTTAATTAAAATAAAAATGTAATATTTTAGTTAATAAATACATCTATTAATGATGCGTACGAAAGGGTTAACGAGATTTTGTTTCTCTCTTACTTTGTGTTTTTTTTATTTACTTCTTGGGGACAATTTTTAACTAAATCCGGACTTAGATGCTGCTTTCATACTTCTGTCCTTCTCTTAAGTTCCATCCCCTAATTAAATGTTACTCGCGGTTTGGAATGGGATAATTAACTTATTATGTTTAAAGTTTAATATAGGTAAGTACATTTAAATTGTCGTGTTTTACGTTTAATCAAGGTTAATGCAACTGAAATATACCTAACATTTAACATCAACGATTTCTTCTTTCGAGTGACATACACTATGCATTGCTTAGATAATCAATTTACAGCTTTCCTGATCAGCAAATTACTAAGCTTGAATTAGCTCTAACATATAATTAAGATTGTTGCAACCGAGCCTAACAATTTATTTGACTTGAGTAATTTGTATTTAGAAATATTTAGAAAAATGGGATAGACTATGATAATATCTTTCATTTGTTTAAATTAAAATAGACTATATATAATTTTCTTAATATAAAAATAGGAAATAAAAGTTACGTTAAATTTTAACGTTTCTAAAAATTCGGTGCCCTAGGCTGTGGTCTATCTTGCCTACCCCTTGAGCCGACCTTGTTATTCTCTACATAATTGGATAAATGTTTAATTTCATAGTGGCATCTATGGCAATTTACAACAAAAAATGCGAGGTCGTCTTAAGGAAAGAGAGCGATTTTAAAAGTATACTGATTAATTGCTCTTCTTATGGGAAGTTCCTCTCTAAAATTAACAATTATTAGATTGAAAATGTCATGGCAAACGCTCCTTAAATTTTTGTAAATCGTGTAATGTAATAATAATTTTATAATAAATACTTGATCAATTTCGATGCTTGAAGAATTTTAAAAAAGTTTTTGTTTTGCAGACGACAATGATATTTTCGTGACTAAGTAATAATCAACAATAAATGTTAAATTCCTGCTTTAACTGCATTGAAATGTAATACACATCCTATATTGTAACATCCGAGTTCATTCGGTTCATTTAATTTGAATTTATACAATTTAAAAAAATAAAAAAATGTCTACTAACTAGTTTCGCGATTTTTAATCCCATTTTCAGTGCACATTGTTAAATAAATAAAACAAATGATCATAAATTATATAATCTAACGACTCTAATGGTGCATTTGTTTATTATTTAATTTTTTTTTATTACTTATAAATATATGTACTTAGATATAGTATACAATATAAAATATTTTTTAATAATAAGAATATGAACTTCAGAACTTTTTGTTAATATTTTTTATTTATTTTTAGTAATTTAATAAATGAAAATTATATTCCGCCGATAATAAATTTTAATATTTAAATGGGCTCGCCAATGTTAATATAAAAATTTAACCCCCCGTAAGAGTAGTATAACTACTATATATTGCACCTGTATAATTTTAAAGTTTTTCTGAATATAAATAGTTTTAATTTGTAAAATTAGAAGCTTTAAATCAACTCTGTCGGTAATCGTTTTTTATACTACCTATAAAAATGTAAACACCATTTTCATAATCAGCTACTTTATTTATTAGCCATGGTATTAGTAATTGTGCAGAAAACCATATTAAGCCTAAAGGCTCAATTAATCTAATTATCTAAATACGTCACCGAGTAAATGTTCGCAAAACATGGAAGAAAACTAATTACAGGTCTCGGGTCAAGTTTAGATGGTAAACCATTAGCCTAGACATTTAAAGAAATTAATTTGATTATTAACTATAAATTGTTTTATAATTAAAATTTTTTTAAATTACCAACTACTCGGTATGCAAAACATGATTATAATAATACTTGACTTGGAATAGGGTTACCATTTCATTGATTTTTCGGCTTAACGCCATAATACTTCAACCACGAGTATCAAAAATCTACTTTCAAAAAAAACCATTACTCTAACCGCCATCCTACAACCATGTTCTAATGTTGTTTTTAACGATTGTAAAAATTTTAATTTTAAAAATATTTCCTTTATTTTTATTATTCAACAATATTGTCTATTTATTTATAATGCTAACCGTTTTCAATATTTACAGAGTAGGTACATATCCATTGGTTTAGTTTAGAAAGTTTAAACGAGGATTAATAACTGTCATTCGAACGATTTTCATAAACATTGCTACTTGAGCATGAGGATGACTCAACCAGAAAGATAATCTGCATAACTTGATCGCAGAGACACAATGATTTAATTTATTAAACTACTAATATTATTTAATAGGTTATGTTATTTAGTTCACATAATATTATATCGACAATGTTAACTATTCTATGTATACCAAGAGGTAGTACGTTTTGTTATTTTTAAAATTTCTTTCATTACCAGAAAGGTCTTTACTTATAAATAGTATCTTGAGGCATTTGTTTTAGAAAAACTTCTTCCACATAGCGTAGCGTAGCTGATTAAAAAGATGATTTTGCAATAAGAAAATTAAGTATAAATTTTTTAAATCAGCTATTCCTTTCTTTATATAAGTAAACAATCGCACATAAAGTCAACTATTAGAAAATTGAAACTAATAGCCTAGAAATGAATGAAAGGAGAACTGTACAGTTTTCTTCATTATTATAGCAGCTTAACGGAATGATAATTGGTCAACTTTTCACAATGAAGATGGTAAAAATCTCAGACATATCAAGGAGTAAAAATACGATGATAAATAGCAGCATAGGTTTACTGGCAATATTTAAAAAAATATTATAGTAGTTAAATACCATTCGGTTCACCTTGAAATAACAAAAAGCTAATCATTTTATTTAACTTCATTATATAGGCCTATTATTTTTATATTGAATATTTGGAGGTAAGAAATTAGATTCATAGATTTATTTTGCAGCAGATATAGCTGCAATACAGCACTTATAAATCAGAATTAATTTTATTTTTACTTAATTGAACATTTTTTCAAACAATATAGATGTAGTTATTTTGGATAAACAAGGAATTCAAAATTTGCACGATTTATTAAAATGAACATATCCAAAGTACCAGAGTTGGCGAGATTTTTGCTAATACAATAAATTGCGTTATGTAGTACTCGACTATCGCCTCGTGACATACTATCCACCTATCGATTAGCTATTGATGTATCGGATTATGAGAAAAATTAAATTTATATGCAAGTATAATAATATCCACAGAAATTTAATCAATTACATTAAATTTATTAATAAATGTACGTAGGTGTCTATTAAGTGAATTTTTATTTAACGTAAATTACAATCCTTGACACCAAAAAATTAAGTACTGATGATGATGATTTATGAATGACTTATTATTAAATTTTACAAATAGTGTTGATTTCACATCTGTATCAAATTTTCTTGATATTAATACAACTACCAATAATAAAAATAAGGTATCATTTTCAACTATTCCGTGTTAAATTTACAAAAGTTAGTTTAAAAAAATAAAAGCAAAATCTGTTAATAAATTATTTTTGATATGTCGCATATTTACTTAGTTATTATAAATAATCTCAACTGAAAGCTTTAACGACTTCCCCCTGTAAATTTATTATCACTCTATTTATATTATTAATTTCTGTAAATTTATCAAAATTATTAGACTTCTCTACTTTGATAGTAAAAACCTCATCTACAAAATTTATTTGTTTAGTTTATTTTGTACTATGAAAACTGTACAATTTTCTTCCAAATTGGGTAAAAATTAAGATTATCAATAAGAGTAATCAAAATTTAAAATAATTACCAAAATTACAACTGTTGCAGGGAAGATTTCTTGCTGATGCATGTTTGAAATCTACCCATTTGTTGTGAATATTTTACCAACGGGCACATAATTTTTCTCCTATTTAAAAGGTTTGCAAATGAAACAAATTACGAAACGTTTAGAAAATACGGCCCCGAGAACCAATTGATTCCAAAAGGGCTCCTTATTTCCATACTTACATTATTTTTAAATACATTTTCTAAGTAGATAATAAAATAAAATTATTAATATTAAATAATATTCCAATCCCAACATCTTAATATTAACTGATATCTATTAATAATACTTTTAAACATTATCTTAATATGGGACCCCACGCTTCCATGTAAATATTACTTTATAAAAGTAAATAAATAATTAATTTAAAAAGGGGCCCCAAAAATAAAATTGCTAGAGAGATAAATACCTTTAATACAAAATTTTTTGACAAACATTTTCTATATATTTGTACCATTCATTGAATGTTAATCTTTTGTAAATAAAAACCGAAAATTCTGAAGGCCTAAAGCTGAATATTTTATAAAGGGCCCAGGGACATTCCCTGATATGGTTTCTTTGTAAATTTAATCGTGGAGATGATATAAGAGCATTTTAAAGTTGTTTTGTGCTAAAGAAAGCCAATTTTGCTTTTTTGATATACAGCAAGAAAGTAAGACCCCGCTTAACGCTGTTTCAGTATTACGAGGTAGTCAAGTGGGGAAAGTCTTTCCAACGAAGAATTGGTGGAACAACAAGTGCACGAAGATTTCGAAATTACCGAATATAAAAAAATTTAGGTCCACCGGTTACTTCACAATTAAATTTTGAAAATAAACTTTTTAGTAGTATTTCTCATATCTTCAAGCAATGGCTGCGTTAAAATCTTATTCAGTTGACGATACGTTTGTTCGACATATAAATACATACAAGAACGTATTTTAGTGGTCGCAGCCTGATACAATTGCCGAATTTAAGTTAGAAACCAAAATTCACCATTTTTGAGTAGTACCTACCTACTTAGAAAAAATATAATATTAAAAAAATATATTTACCAAAATTTTGGAAAAACTACCGGATTTTCGTCAGATTTTATGTATATTATAGCGCATTTATTGCCACTTTTTCATTAAATCTTGTCGGAATTTGCAAGCTTACTTTACTACCGGCTCCCCGAACTTTTTTAATTTTCATGATTTGGTACGAATAAAAATCGATATTAACAATAAATAAATTATTGCAATTAAAAGTAGGAATATTTAACAATAAATGTTACAAAATACGATAAAACATAAAGAACCTAATAAATTTTCTTATTCTTTGTTCAGTTTCACTTAACCCCATTATTTACGTGTTTAACGTACCCCGTTTAACGCTGTTTCATTTAGCTAGAAGTTATTGGACGTATCTCGCGTTAAGCGGGGTCTTACTGTATTTTGACATTCTTAAATTGAAAAATTCCGCTTGCATATATTTTGCAATATGCACAATCATTACAAGGAAATTAATTTGATGTAGATTTACCAAAACAAATTTAAAATTCCGATCATGGTACGTTAACTAAATTCTAACGTTTCACTACTAAAAACTGTTTTTCTACCAAATTAACAATTTTTGAAATATTTATCAAATTTGTCTTCTCGAATGGTTGATTGAAAAGTTGAGTTTTAATTTTAACAAATTAATACTGTTTTAACTTAGAGGTCCCCGAGCCGAGTATCAACACCGGCCTCGATCCAAGTTGTTACGCCACTGAAACCATTCAAAATCAATGGTTAAATTTTCGTCTTGGTACTGAATTGAAATAAATTGTTAAATATTGTAAAGTTGGTAATACCTGCAGCTGTATACAAAGAAAATTTTAATTTTATCCAAACATAAAATAAAATATAATATTTGTGCATCGTATAAACAGATAGAAATGTCTCGAGATCGTAAATTTTCGTCGCATAGTTATAACTTGAACAGAAATTTATGGGAAGAAACACCTAAAAGTGATTATCATCGTCATGTGTACGACAATGGATTCCAATCCAACAGCGGGACAGGGAATTTTCCGGTATATTCAAATTTGGTGAACTCTAATTCAGAATATGATCCAACTTTCACATATTTTAAAGAATCAAATTGTAATTACAATAATAATATTGAAACTTCTTATCGACCTAGCATGTTACCTTCTAGAAACGCAGTAGACCATTTACTTGAACTTGAAAGAATGCGATTAAATAATTACGATTATTTTGAGTATCCTACAAGTAATAATTTAGTCCAGCCTTATGAATCCAATGTGCAAAAAAATTATCGTAAACAAGATGAGCAGTACAAATCCGAATACGAAAGGTATTCAAATGTTTTAAATACTCACCATAGCCCCGAAAGAAAAACCTTTAATAATTCCAGCCCTGACTACCACTACAATAATTCAAGAAAAGATATAAATCGTCCAATAGACACCAGGCCGGCTTCTCCATTTGGAAGAAAAACTGAAATTTATACGTCTACCCCACGGTTATCGTTTAACTCTATAGAAGAAAATTCAAATATACCACGAATAAACTATAGATTGGAAACGATTAGACGACAATCGGAAATGTCAAGAGAAATACTTTGTCATAGAAGCCCATTGACTCTAAGAACCAAGAAGAGGCCTAATGTAAGTTCTCCTTCGTTGGCGTTTGAATATAAAAAAATTAAAATAAATCAACTTAAAAATAGTCCCAAATTAGAAAGCGATAGAAGAAGTGAAAAAGAAACTATTGAAACGACAAATGAATTCCAAGTTAATCCCGAAAATGAAAAAGTAATTAGTGTAAACAAGAAATCTGAGATGACGAACAGCAAAAGATTGGAATTGGTTTGCCCACATTGTAATTTGAAATATTTCACTTCCACTCTATATCTCTCGCATTTAAAATGCCCAAGACATTTAAAAGTCGTTAAACAAGTTGTTTTAAAACGTAATGATTTTTTAAGAATAATTCGGGTTGAACAACGTCGTGCACAAAAAATATTAGAAGAAAATGTTGACGGTTTAGAATCCCGTCAAAATTTTTGTCCGACTTGTAAATTATATTATCAACAATCTGAAGCTGCACACAAAGCTTCAAAATATCATATGAAAATCAAAAAAATTATGGAGCCGTATTGTAAAATATGTAACCTTAATCTGCAAAGTCACGTGGCATACGAATATCACATTTGTTCTCTTGAGCATCTTAAAAAGAAGGCACGCCCAGATTTAAATAAAATTGTAGTAAACAATAAAAAAATCATTCCTGAAAACATAAATATTATGGACGAGAAAAGTGGAAAAGCTGATGATGTGGTTATTGATAAACCCGAAAATAAATTGGTAATCGTTGGAAGAGAAGAAGTCTACAAAGTAAAAGCTTATTATTGCAAATTGTGTAAGATGTATTTACCACAAGTTGAGAATGATAGATTTGAGGAAGTTATTTCTGCACATTGTAGTACACAATATCACTTGAAACTATACTATGCAAATTGTAGTAGTAATAAATGCTCCAATCGTAATGAAGTTTTGGTGATACAAGATACAAACGAAGAAAATCTAAATAAACCTAACACTGTAATAATAATTGAAGATGATGAATCGAATAAATGCATCAGTGCTAATGAAGAAAAACCATTACGGAAAGAACCAACTCTCGAAAAACATGCCAAACAAGACATTTTAGATAGATTTGAAAATCTTGAAAATAATGAGGATATGGATAAACCAAATCTTGAAAAAGAAGATGTAGTATCTATTAATCAAGATAAATCCAAAGTTCAATGGAATAGATGCGTCTATAATAGTAATGGTAACAATGCGCAGTTATCCAATATAGAACAACTTGTAGTAAAGAAAAAAATGTTTGTAAAAGATGAAGATGATGAAAAAAATTCAAAGAAACTTGAAAATTTTCAAAATAAGATTTTTGACGAAGTTGATAAAACGAACCTCCAAGAAAACGTAAATATTAATAATCAAGTTGAACCTAATTCTCAAGAATCATCCTTATCAATTTGTGTTGACGATAAGCAATGGGTTTTTGATATTTATCAAGATTTAACTAACAATTTTGAAGAAGCGGAAAAAGATAAAAGCGAATAATATGCACAATCAGACAGTGAATTATGTTAAACGGTTAAACTGAATATCCAAGAATTGAAGAATATTAGAATTTAGAATTAAAAGTATAATATAATGTACATATATAATTATTGTGTATTATAAAAAATATAAATACACCATACTTAAAAGAATTTACAAATAAATATAGCCTATCCTCGGGGGGATCAAAATAAACACATTATCTAATTTTAACTCTTTGGTTTTCGATGTCATCAATAATTTCTTTAAATAGTCAGTTATTTTTTATGTCATTTGGTAGTTCTTACTTCTTATGCTCGGTTTCTTCACTTTTAGATATACTTCCGACAACTTGATCATGGTATATACCGCCGACAAAACAAATTTTTTTGTATATTAAATATAGGTTTCTGCACAATTCAATGTTACCAAATGTATTTTTAAGATATCCCTAGAATTTTTGTGCAATTTAAAACAGTTATCGAGAGCCTCCTAATTTCAAAAAAAAATCACAGATGAATCACAGCATTTCTCCCGAAATTAATTTGGAAGGAGTCTCGTAGCTCAAAACCGGTGCAGTATTCGGGTATTTGTCTAAAATTTATACATAACTATTTTACTTTTTTTTTTAATTTAAATGCTAATGAAGCAACATCTTACAGATATAATTTTCAAGAGCGTTAAAGATTGACGTTGTATCTGTTCTATAAAATTATACTTTTGCATGACTATTTTTAATTATCAGAGTTATATTCTTATAATTAATTTTAAAATTAAGACTTGAAAGCTGAAGATTCTTCGGAATTACTCAACCAATACGCCCTTATCCACTCACTCCTGTGTAAACTATTCATTGTAAATTTTGCTTTTGAATTTGAGTTCTGAATTGAGCAAAAACTACAAAAAATAATTATGAAAAAATAAAAGGGATGTTATTGATAAAAAAATCATCCCTATATTTAATCAGAAGTTAAGAATTATAAAAAAATGTTTACAAACCTGAACTTGAAGTACACACCAAAACATAGCAAATGCAGATAATTTAAAAAACATTTCGAATTATTATAAATAATGAAAGCGCGTTTATTAAAAGTTCCTTGCACAACTTACTAACTTATGAGTGTTTACCATCGTACTGAAAGAAGATGAAGTATCAATCGAACGGGATTCATAGGTCATCAGGTCACAAGGTAAAAATGAAAGACATGCAATAATTCTAACCGTACCTTAAGCACGCTATTTAATAAAGTGTATCTGTTGCATAAGATTTGGTAACTATCAGTTAACGATGTGTTTTAATTTTATGTGTACATTCTACATACTATACATATAAATAGTAGGTTCCACCAACAACTTATTTCTTATAGTTATTTATACGGTGTGGAAATATTTTAAATAAAATTTACTTAATGTGAATCGTTAATTGATACCATTTTACGCAATCAATTGTTTATTCCTTCTTAAGAAACATATAATTTAAATAAAAAATATATTTTGAACTACTGGTTGAATTCTATATAGCTACTAATATTTATAATATTTCTTTTATTTATTATTTGTTTATTAACAACGCAACCAATTAAGATTTTTTACAACTCTAAAAATAGAAATGTAAACAATTAATCACCCCACCCCTTCATTCTCATTTGTTATTTTCTTATTTATAAAATGTTTTGATCTTTCAAATCAATTGAATATTAATTATGAAAATATTGTTCTACTTGTTTGATTTTAAAGATTTAATTAAGTTCAGTTTTTAGTTTATGTTATTTGTATTTTTTATGTAGATCTTCACCGTTTTATAAAAAAATATTGATGCAAAGTTTTAAATCTTTCTGTAACAGTAAAAAGTACCCGCACATCGACTTTTACAGTAAACACACTATTATTTTAAAATAATGTCAACATAATATAAACTTCAATTGCCACCAACATTACTGCTAAACGTCTATACTCTTTTATACTTTTAAATTATGTTTCGTAGGTGTAATAAAGAGTTAAGTGTGAATTCATTATCTAAACATGAAGCACACCTATATGTATGTATGTACATAGTTCCATAGAAAATGTGATTTACCTACATTCTATTGATTCTATAAATAAGTAAATCTCAAATGTGAGTTAGTTTATGAACACTTTTGCCATATTTTTAAATTCAACTTTTTTTTTTAAATTAAACTCAAATATTATCAAAATCGTTCACCAATTATCTCATAATGTCATCAAATATTTTCCACTTTATTTCAAATTATATTAGTATATTTGTGATATATTTTCGTATAGAAGAGGGGTGGTAGATAATTTGTAAAATTTTGTTTTTAATTTTAAGAATTTTTATTTAATTTTGTAAAATTTTGTAGAATTTTTTTTTTTATGATTTTCGCTTAGCGAAAACAGATTTTTCCCAGGTTGGAGTAGAGAAGGGAACTCCAATTTTGTGACTAATTTTAAGAAATTTATTATAAAAGTATAATTTAACCCTTATGGGGCCATACCTAGTACCCGGGTACTATTTTGACTTTTTAGCATAACTTTTTTCCTGTCGGTCCAAAAATTGTTTGAGCTTCGGCGACATTTCTACGATAAAAGGTTCTCTGCACGCAAAACAAAAAATGAACACGATCAAATGCTTCAAGACAGGGCCGTATATAAGGGGGTGGTTTTGGGGGTTCAAACCCCCCCCCATGGGTTGAGTAATACTAAATAATTACTACATTTAAGAAATATTTGCAATGTGCGGGTGAAAATAAAATAAATAAACAATAATATTAATACGACAGTTAAATTAATAACCAATAGGCTATAATTTCCTGATTACAAGATGCAATTAAAAAACGGGCATATACCAACCTCTTTTTTAATTCCATAAACCCCCCCCCCCCATGGCCAATGTCTAACTACGGCATTGCTTCAAGAGCTTTTTTACGTGCCACAGTGCATTCGTCCCACATAATTAATTCGCACATCTTTAACACTCGAGCTTGTCCAGAGCCCTTGTTAATGTTACAAACTAGAGTTTCTAAATTTGCAAGATCTAAAGAAAGTTTTAATGCTGAATGAACTATCCTACCACCATGTTGTAATGTAGATGCAATTCCGGGTGATGCAAAGGTACTAATAGTAATTTCGCTTTGTTTTCGCGTTTCAGCTAGTAGAAAATGTATAAGAAATGTTTTTACTGTTCCGTCCGATGAATTGACGAATAAAAGTCCACCAGTTCCGTTAGTGATTAAGTTTAGAAAACCTTTGATCACCAACTAAGAGAGGTTTATTCATATCTACAAATTTTTCTAGTTAATTAATACAGACTTTTTTTTTCGCAAAACGTTGCTTCCAAACCAAATTGGAGTTTTACAGTTCATAGGTAAGCATTTATCTTCAAGTAGTACGAGAGCTTTGTTAACAATTTTCATAGAAAAGTTCAAATGCAGGGTTGGATTAGGAAGTAAAATTCTAGCATCTAAATTTTGATTTTGCAGAAATGTGCTGATGATGACTGATTTTATAGTCGAAACTAGTTCACATTGAATATAATTAGATAGGTACTTGATGAAAGGGTGTTTTATTAATTTTCCTGAACAGGTTTGAGTACACCGGGCTAAAAATATTTCGCCCCTAATCACATTAGACTGTGTACAATTACGCGAATAAAAACAAACCTTTCCCGAAACCTCTTCCAAAAATTTCCCTTTGCTTGGTACAACTGACTTCTGTCCCGGACTCCATGACGTTCCTAGGGAATTATAGCTTAGTCTAATAATTAGCCCGATGGATAAGAATTGTCCAATTTTTTTGTAACCAGTGACGGATTAAGGGGGGGGGGCAGGGGCCTACCGCACAGGGCCCTGCTAGGAAAGGGGCCCGATTTATGTAAAATTATGAGTTAAGGTTCAATTAATTCCGTTTTCGTAGCCATTGAAAGCATTTATTTCATAAAAATGTCATTGGAATTTTGTAGTTACTTTTGTATTACAATAATACCTTCAAACATTTCTAACGTTTAACCTCTGTTGACCTTGAAAACTCAAAATTTCTCGCCTATGGCGCTCATGGGGGTTTTACCCCTCTCCACGCCTTTAGAATGCCCAAAAATACTTTAGGGCCCCGGGTCCCAAATTGTCTTAATCCGCTACTGTTTGTAACTATCGATAATTGATAATTATCAAGACCGCCATGAATAACTCTTATTATTATTGTAGAAAGATTTATTTTGCATAAACTGCAGATGTATATTAAAATAAAAAACAAAAATATGAAAATATAAGAAAATATACTCACATTACCGTACATTTACCGCACCGTACATTTGAAATTTTGAAATAGTAGTAACTATGGCAAAAAATATTGTATATTATGTATATCTCCTCCACCTATACTTTTACTTTAAAACTAGTCATCGTCTATTAACACAGAAAACGTATTATAAATATTTGTAAATAGCATAATCCGTTAGTAGGTGGCGTAACTCTCCACTAAACTTTATTATTTTTATAAATTTTTGAGTTTACTATTTGGATGGTTTGGTTGCCGCTTATTTATCGAATACATGCACCTATTACCATAATGATATTATTTCTTCTAAATAAGTATGTAGATCGGATCGTAACTTTTGAAGATTTAAGATCAATTTTCTTAAAATCGTAAAATATATTTTTTAAATTTACGTTGAGACGGCTCTAAACATAAACCCATAATAGGATAGGTCGGATAGGTCATCCCCGTACACTTATTTTTCTACATAAAAGAAATAAATTTTCTTAAATAAATATATTTTACAACTATAACCATAGGAATCGTCATACATAACAAAAATAATAGATATAATTTTAAATAACTTAAAAATCAAAAAAGACACGATTCACATGTAGTTTAAAAAACACACAAAAAATATATTTTGATGATGTGAGCAGGCCACTTAATAAAATGAAATTTGTTTCAATTTTTGGTTTTATTTTCGGTGTTTTTGTTTTCAAAAAATCCGTTTAAAAATAATGTGTTATTATATAATTTTGAATATAAGATAATACAAATATTGTTATTATATTTTATAATATTTTATATTATATACATAATATTTGGTACCGTTTTAAACTTTATCGGAACTGCTGGTATTTGGTTTGAATACATACTTTTACTAGCATTTTCTCAACTTATGTATTTGAGTTTAATTAGGATTGATTAAAATTTTTAAGGTAGTACTTACTATATTGAAATGTTAGTAAGTGTAGAAAATGGCCCATGAGGGGCATGTCCTTTCTGAACCAGATGATTAGTGATAATATTTAATACTATCTAATAACAATTTGTGTTTAAACTTTTTTAATTATAAATTATTAACTTCTGAAATATATTTTTAAACTTATTAAATATGAATAAGTTAAGGTAACAATTATTATAAAACCAATGCATTTTTTTAACATTTCCCAGACTTTTCGTCTGCATCGTCAGAAAAATTCGTTTATTATAAACAAAAATAATACATAGAAACAAAATTTTTTTCTGTCTATATCAAAAGTTAATTTATCAAGTGATGCCCCCTTCCTCAAACGATTTTTAGTTTTTTTTTTTTATTAATAAATCAATTAAATCAGAACAGAGTAGTAGGCCTTAGTTACTCTCAATATATAAGTATAAGTATCACTTAAATAAATACAATTTATGTTTTTTTTTATTAATAAATTATTTAATATAATATTATTATATACACAAAAATAAATAAAATTTTTTTATAATAGTTACCTATGTATATAAAACTTTCAATGTTTTAAGAGTAATTTATTGCTTTCTTTTGATGATTTTATTTTTAATTAATTTTTTTGACTAGGAAGAAAACAATAAAATTGATAATTAGCTAATTTACATCTGCAGTTTAGGGTAACGGAATATTTCACTCTCGAACATTTCGCTCCTGAACAATTTGCTCTCGGATATTTTGGTATGTATTTCGCTTCCGGTCATTTTGCTACCTCTCCTGAGTTGTTAAAATTAAACATTAGGTTCTGAAATCTTTAACTTATTTACATCATTTTTTAATTTTTTAACCCTTTCAGACCCAGCGTACACTATAGTGTACATACGTTTTATAAATTTATTTTGAAGTCGGTGACAAATTGATATGTTAAATACCAATTATTATTCAGTGAGAGAACCACGAGGAATCCAATAAAAATATAAAAAATGCTCTATGAGCAACATAAACTATAATAATAAATTAATTATAATGAAAATTGTAAAAAAATATTCTGATATGAAACAGCATAACTTTACTTAAGAATAACTCAGCGAAATATCATTATAAGTGCATAATTTTTTTTGTTAGTTGTTATGATAGTGAACTTGATCTACAAATAATAATTACCTGTATAAAACTCTTATCATTCGTTTTATAATGATTTATATATTAGGTACACTATAGTGTACACCAGGTCTTCGTGGTATCATTGTCATTTGTCACCTTTGCGATTTCTTGCGTGTGCTACACAAATTACAAACCATAATAATTTATTGTGTAATATTAGTTATAAAAATAATATGTTGTGTATTATTTGGTGAGGATGATGTTTTAGCCTTATTACGCGATGGAAGCGTATCTGACATTGGTGATATTGAAAATAATAACGCAAGCTATTCCGAAATATTACCAATACAAGAATTCCGGGTACGTTTGGCTGATTTTTTTTAGATTACCACTTTCAAAAATAATATTATTTGTTTAATTCTATATTCTTTTTTTAAAAGTAGGCACTAATACAGAACTACCGTTTGCATACTAATATTACGACAATTTCTATAATTTTTATTTGAAATTTAAAAACAATTATTAAAAAAGTTTAAATTTTGTTCAATTAATTTTTGTTTATATTAACCTTAACAACTTTAAGTTTGAATTGCTGTTTGTTAAAAATAAATAAAACATTTTATTAATAAAAGTAATTGGTAAGGCAAGTCATAAAATCCAGTCCACGAGACCCAGTGTACACTATAGTGCACATACCTGTATTTTCGTGTATAAATATCAGAAAATTATGAAACTCGCTGGAAACACTTTTTAGAATACACTAACACGAAATTTGAAAAAAAAATAATTTTTTTTCAGCCAAAAAAAGTCGGGTCTGAAAGGGTTAAGGAAGAAGTAGTAGAGAAATATCGACACCTCTTACGTAAAATATCGCATGTTCAGAATGTTAATTTTACAGGAGAGCATTTTGAAGTGTGTAATGTGTTGCTCTTCTCAATTCTCAATATTGCTTCTGGTTTATATATCTATGTATCATTAATTTAAGTTCATTCAATCCATTAAGTTACGTTCATTCAATGTTTACTTGTTAGTTCTACCATAAATATATATTCGTTAGATAGTAAAAATAATAATTATTAATTTTTATTCTTTTTTTTTTGACGATCTAACCACTTTTAGAATTTGAAAAAATTATATATTATAGATTAATACCAAGAATTTTTATAAACAGCAAATTGGAAGACTGTTATTTCAAACAATCAAAAAATTTTTTTGAAATTTTCAAAATTAGTTTTTTGTACTTTTTTTTTATAGGAAATTTATAATTTTTTTTCTCTAGCACTGCTGCAGCTATACGAAAAATCTCCCATTGATTGAACGATATAGGACCAGTAGTTCTCGAGAAAAAAGTTACTTTCGATTTTTCGTTTTTTTTATGATATCTGGCTAAAATATTAATATTTTGAGCTAAAAATTTGTGAGTACCGTTTTGAACGACACTTACATAACATACTTAAAGGATATAATTTTCGGAGCGGGGGCACTTTTTATGTGCATATCCAGCTATGCCCCTTCACTTTTTCACAGAATTTAAATAATCTGGGAATATTTAATCATCCAAAAGAGGCCATCTCATTCCTGTCAAAACCTTAATCAACCTGCTTATCATCTCTTTTATTTTCATTTATTTTTAAATTATTCAATTACAAAACTTGATAAATTTTCATAGTTGGTCGAAGATCAAACCTACGGCAACGCTATATAAATCTAGCTTTTATTTCATTTTGCCATTTGAAACAATACAATATATACAATGTATACTGTATATACAATGAATGTACATACACTTAATATAATAATCAAAGAGGTAAACTTCTGAAAAAGAGCGTATATTTTATGAAAGTACTTACGTAGGTACTTACAACTAAATTTAATTTTGAAAATTAAATAAAATAAGTTGAATCAGAATAAAATAAAGTAAAAATCAAAATTACATGGGTGAAATTTGCTAAGAGATTGTATAATGCGCACGTATTTCAATCTTACTTTAAAAACCATCATTTAAATGAAATTGGAATTGATAAATCAAAAATAAAATTGTGTGTTCAACAACAATCAATATAAAGTAAGAAATCAAAAGTGTTTTCAAAATAACTAATAGAAAGAAAAGAATTAAACAACAATTTTTTTATAAAATTCTAAAAATTATAAAATTGCAACATAAACTTTCAATTTTTATTATAGTACTATGTATCTACATATTAATTACAATTTTTTAATTTGATTTCAATTTGTCAGTTTTAATCTGATAATAATTATTAATTGGCGATTTATAACTTACATAAGAATAAAATACTAGTACAGGTAGGTACAGGTAGGAACTGGAACTGTTACAATATCTGAATATTTTTGTAATATTGAAGTTTTTCAGAGCCGCCTGAAAAAAATCAGATAACCTTGCAAGTTAGTAATTAAAATTACAAGGAGCATTGATTATTAGGTAGGTATAGAAAATTTTGATAAATAAAAAATAAAAAATTACAGATATTTTTAGGTTTTTCAACCAACAATGGTGAGAAGAGGACCCAGCAAAATCTTATGTTGTAAGAATCTTGATATTTATTACGGCTTTATTTAATTCAAATAAAATTTTTATTAAATTCCAGGGATGGCTCCTAGAACCTGGGAAACTGAAACGTGGGTGCCAATGGAATTTCTGCCTCTTCTGTATATTTCTAAAAAAAATTGATTATGTATTGAATTTCATATAAGAGGTTGTTGTGCTTACTTCAAAACTTATGATTTTTTGGCTCAAATAAAAATTTTCAAAATTACTGTTTTTGCAGGTAGCTAATATAAGTAGTTATGCATTTATTACTATAATATAATACATACTATATACTATTTACTGACTGATATGATGTATTATAATATATTACGTATAGGTAACTATTGCATTATTATTAATTATTATATAGATAAAAAATTTAATTGTGTTGTAGATAATAAATCTGCCTTAATTGTTTAGATACAAATTATTAATTAATAATTAGTATATAAAATTATGAGAGCAGCTATTGTTAATAAGAAATGGTAGTTTTGTAAATATTGCTAAGTTTGATCTAACATGTCGTACTATAATTTCGATAATGTCGTGGCAAATTAGGGGTCAATATCGTATCTTAATGTCATAAATAAAAACAAATTGTATCGCGAATAGGAGATAAACCAAGTTATTTAATTTTACGTAAAATTAATAGCATGTGAACGTCGAGTTGTGCCGTGCCGTGCCTAGTTTCTGCTGACTTCCTTACATGCGCATCAGTAACTGACGTCACGATAGTACAGGTCTCCGAACTTTTACAGTAAAAATATTGGCTCTATTTAGCAGTGATATTTTTTTATCAGTTTTGTATATAAAGCACAAAGTGATTACGGACATTTTATACACCACTCGGTCTATTTATGCAAAAGGAACCAGCTGTGCCCACCAAAAGCCGTTTTTCGTTTGTCGAGGTTTGTTCGTATATTTGCAAATCGGCCGAATTTTGTTGTAAGGTTCAACTTTCGTTTTTGGCCAAAAATGTAAAGAAATATTTTGA
The DNA here is from genome assembly GCA_963170105.1 of Cantharis lateralis. NCBI lineage: Eukaryota > Metazoa > Arthropoda > Insecta > Coleoptera > Cantharidae > Cantharis > Cantharis lateralis. The sequence goes on from OY720629.1 coordinate 24,977,207, forward strand.
TGATTAATTTGTGGTATCAATGAAACGATGGGTCGTTGTACTATCTGCGGGAAGCGGAAGCAAGATGCAGTAAGCGCGCGGCGTATGATTCTCTTGGTCCCCACTCTTTGTGTATACACCACAGGTCATTCAACCCGCGCAGTCCCGGCAAACAGCAGCACCCGTTCGTTCTTCGTATATTCTGTCCTTAATTCATATAGTTACTTATATTTCATGCACTTATTTCAAATTAATGGTTATATAATTTGAGTGTTGTCGCGAATGATGAAAGTGTGACTGATTTTAAGATTAAAACGGTATTAGTGAGAATGCTATTTTGATTACATAATTATTATAAATATAAATAATAAAAAAAACTGTGTTAATAAGTCACTATGAACCTATAATGTGTAGTGCTTTTTGATAAGTGCACGTGAATTGAAAATTTCACTGTTGGTACCTTCCAAATTATAGGATTACCTTAATACAGGACAACTGTATTTTTGTCGCCAGTTACCTAACTACGTGTTCAATTTTTAGGTACGAATTATTTTCTTTACATTTCCTTAATTTTCCCAAAGGTTATCATCAGAAAAATTTATTTATAATTAGATTGATGGCGTTAAAGGTTCATCGTAATACCGCGACTTCTAATTTTACACTGACCCATTTATTTCTAATAGGTATACGTATTCTGACACTCACGCTTTTTGCAACGGGTTTTAATAACGCAGTTACTTTGAGTTTCATTATAAACTGTCACTGGTACATTATTAGTGCAAATTTAGAAAGTACCTATACTATCTTTTCGCATTACTTTTTCTTTTCAATCCCACCCACTTCGCTAAACACTTCCTAATCCTTATTTGCAATTAATGCATGCCACATTTGAAAGCCTTTTCCTCAACTTATAGTTTCATAAATTTCATTTCGCACTACTTACCTATCGATTAACTTGTTACGCAAAGGGTGATCGATCAAATTGAGCTTTTCCGTTTCTCCTACTGCTATAGCTACATTTTTCCCATTTCACCACAATTTTAATTTTATCTTCTACAAAATTGAGTTAGGTATGCAATTAAAACTTATAGGTGCTTATATAGCTAACAGGCAGCTTTGCATAATTTTTATAAAAGTTTTAAGGTTTACGACAAGTTACGTTTGCTAGGCTATATCTGAATAATAATTACGCTAATAAATTTTAAATCAGACATTCAAATTTGACCACATCCAACATTATCATTATTAAATCCAAATATTCAAATAACATACTAGCTTTTTAAAAAAGTAAACAAGTAAAATGCGGCGATGCAAGTTCACAGTGGTGGCTTGGTGTGTTCGCTGGACAGTTACAGCCGGAAATTCTGAGTTCGAATCGGCAACCCTCCGATGAACATCGATACGCTGAGGATTTAAGGTCAGAGGTATCATGTTATAGCAAACTTCTGTTTGCCCTTCATAGTTCACACATATCCGGCATTGTTTTAGAAATAACACAAATTTCGCAAAATCATTTTTCCGTAAGAATAGGCTAGTGGGTCACAATAACGCCTTTTTACTGTAGAGTTGTATTAATATACAACATTATGTACAAACGTGTGTAAAAATAATTTTTAAAAGTTGTTGCAGGTTGTTTCAAAATATTTTTCAAAAAAATCTTAAAAAAAAATTAATTGATTTTTGTTGTTTCAAGTTGTTCTAGGTTTGTTTTATATTGTTTCAGCAAATCACATTCATATATTATGTAAAATTAAAGATGTGGAAGGGAAAGCAATATTTTAGGCCTGCCCTCACTCTCAAAAAAGGAATTTTCTCTTCTTGTTTCAGATTGTTCTAGGTTTGTTCTATATTGTTCCAAATATTTTACCAGAACCGAAAAAATAACGCCATAAGTTCAAGCCGAATTACATTTGAAAAACTGTTAAAGCTGAGCTGAAGTTAATGGTTCTGGTTTATTCATATTTAAAGTAACATCTAAAAGTTTTTAAAAGAATTTTATTGAAAATTTTACAACTAATTTGAAAGAAAATAAGTGACAAAAAGTCGATGTTTCAAAAAAACTTCGATTTTGACTACAAAATACATACTTACTTCTCACGGCCTTCAAAATAGTAATTTTAAATATATTTTGGATATTGTAGATTCGACGATATCCTGAAATGTACTCTCATTGTTTAAAAAATATCTAATCAATCCACCTAGTAGTTTGTTTGGAAAATAATAAAAGAAAATAAAGTAAAATTATGAGAAAACAATAAACACCACTGCATTTCTTATAACTTTGAGTAATTTGATGCATTTTACATATTTACATATAAGAACATGTAAAAAATATTAAAAAATTTAACGGTCATAGCACTTGACTGTAAGGTAGGTTATGACAGATGGATTGTGGGTTAAATTAGACGGATTACATCTGATTGGTTAAAAATTTCTAAAAAAATTCCATTCACCAATCAAAATTTACCCTAAAAATATTTGCAATTCGCTGCTATTAGGACCTTCATTTATTAGTGTTTAGGAAACACTTATTGTTGTACAAAAAAACACCAACAGATAGCTTATTTCAAATAGTAGATACCGAGAAAACGGATATAAATCAACATAAATCATTCGGGTCATTACAAAAATCTGATCCAAGGGACTCAGGTTGACCTAACTCCACTAAATGTTCGCATTTTTCAACAGATATATAAACCTTTTTAACCACAACAATTAACTAGTGTGCAGACACACCGCAGTTATTTCTATTTTGTTTACGATCCTGAATAGAGTTTATTAGTTTATAAAATTAAAATTTGGAATTTAAATTTTATATTTCATAGTTTAAATTAAAAATGGTAAAATAAACTTTTTTTAGCCAGTTGAAAATATCAAAATATTTTTAGGACACTAAAAATTATATATTTCTAATTTCATTTTCAGATATATTTGGTTAATTACAAAAATAATTATATCAAACTAACTTCTAAATAATTGTGAAGATTAGTGATTCTTGTATATAAATTGCAAAATTTGTTCCTACGCCTACATTTCAAAATCATTATTGCGCAGTTGAAAATACAATATCAATATAGGGTGGGCAATTATTTCTGACGAAGGTCTGGATTGAATATTTTGATACATTCGCAGTCTAGTTACCTTTCATAAATAGCGATGAAAGTAGAAATTACAGAACTTGAACGAATACACAAAATTGCATGGAAAATAAATGTACATAATAATATGTGATTGCACGATTTTTCAATTGAGAAAATTTGTTATCATTTAAGGTTGCATAAAAGCATTCGTTAGTATCTACTAAAATCAATAACAAAATTTAGAATTATGGCAACTCTTGATGAAATGGAAATACCAAATTAACCAGTATATTAAATTTGTTTCAATTTTTCGAAATTTTGAAATCCGCGTGTAAACACAACGTCAAGTTCTAAAAGAAATAAACTAAACTTTCGAAATTTTACCGTACTAACAATGTAATTTTTGTTATATGACATAATCAACAGTGGAAATCTATTGTTATTTTTATTATTAAAAGGAGACAAATTTTACACTGTTCCGTTACTAAACGATTTTTATATTATAAATGGACAAACAAGAAATAATTTAATACAGTTAAATTTTTTTGGAAAATACAACTCCTGCTACGCATTTGTAAATTAAAAAAAAAATTAAAATAAGCGCACTATTTGGGCACATAGTATTGCGGGTTGGACAAATTCATCTGGCGGGCTGGCTTATACCCACCTCTCATGTATTCCATAGCAAGTTGGGTTTCTGACCGTAGGGTCATATTGATTCAAATTCCAGATTAAAATTATTGTTATGAGAAATGTACATTGTACGTAGCATAAAATGGCTTGCTGCCTGATAAGAGTTTCTCTTTCTCCGTATCGTTTTAATTATTAGTTTTCACATCAAATTTTCGGTTTGTTTAAATCTGATGTTAAAATCTTATATAGAGAACTGCTAGACATCGACAAGATTGATTAATGAACAAATATAATAAAAAGTTTTAATAAAGGTGCAGTTTTCGTAATTAATTATTCGTCTAGCTCGAGTGTAATTTGGAATCGAGTGCAACAGATTTAATTCAGACATTACACTAGACATTACACAGTCCACACACAATAACAATTTTTATTCAATAAAAAAAAAAAGATTTTAACATTTCCAGTTGCGAAAAAATTTCTTTCGGGAAGCTGTAGTTCAATAGCATATTTTGATAATTCTGGGTTCAATAATATTGAAAATTAAATGACTTTTTTTAACTTGAAACATCGTTTTGAATACTTAGTTATTTCTATAATACAAATATTTACAACTATTATGAAAAGTTGCTTTCGTATTATTTACTATTACTATCTGCACATTTAAAATTTTTCAAATAAACAATATATTTGTTTAAATAAACAAAGATTAAGTTTAATAGGCCTAAAAATATATAATTTAGTAATACTTGTACTGATATAGTAATTATAGTATGTTAATTATTCGTATATACTTATTAATTATTATGCATATTAGTTTTAGAATCGTTATAAAATGCACAAACACTTTTTAAAATTGAAATATACAATTGCACCCAAGAAATCCTAGCATTATACAGATAACTTAAGTAAATTTAGTGTACACAGGACTTGCCAAAAAATATAAGAACATGGATTGTGCGAGAAATTAATTATTGTGGGAAGTGACGGTGCCATATTATATTATTTGCATTAAATTAGTTTTAACTAATTATCTACAAGCTGTTGTCCAAGGTAATTTGAATTAATTATGGAAGTCTTATTAACCGATTCAAATTATGCATTAAAAGAAAATAAAAATAATATGCAGTGAAAATTATTGTCAATAGAAATGCCTTCTTATGTTAAAATGTTGTACAGACGTAAACGTTACACAAAATGTACACTAATCTAAGAAAATCATTCATAATTGCTATTGAACAAGCAAGGAAAATCCAACGAAAATTAAAATTCTGCTGAAGTACAGAGAAGGTAGTCCCGCCGTCTCTTACTTTCTATCATTTCTTTATAATATATTTATTTTCAAGTTGATGAAAAAAGTGAATATAAATGAGTGATATAAAGACTTTGTATCACTAGCACAGTAAAACCTTTTTTCATTTACCTAATACATTACATTTACATTGAATATACCTGTCTTCGTCTGATAATGGAAATTATCGCAGATTGTACGTGAATGTTCTTAAATAATATTTTTATGCGCTTCGGACAGTATAAGTTACTACTTTACTCCTTCAGTTCATGGTGTAAAGTGAACTGTTATCTAACATTGAACTGAGGGATATTCCATATCTTTCCACCTCCTAACATTGTATAATATTTAGAATTTGAAGTCGGAATGTATAATATAAATAAAAATAATTACCTATATATTCGAAAATATTATTAAATTCTATTTCAAATTGTTTACAACATAACAAGTCAACATTTAAATTTTAGAAAATAGTAGGAGGAGGAGACGACCGGCTCCTCGGCGGGGAAAGTACAGCAATAGTTTTACAGGCGAGCCGCAAAAAATGCATTTGCTCCGAATAAAACGGATTATATTCTTCAAACGTAAAAATAATTATTAAAAATCAACATTATTTTTACTGCCGGGCGTAGAACTGCAGTAAAGTGTCACTGCAGTACACAAAAAATCACAAAAAATCGAACTTGAAAAATTGTGAAAAATTTATAATATCTGAATGTTTTAACAAGAATCAGTTAAATAGCCACGCAATTATTTTCAAACTCAGAACTAAAATTAATTTGACAGCCTTTCAACATTAATCAAATTTATTATTCTATAAATAGTATTGGGGTAGATAATTATTGTTTTTCCGGCAATGTTTTATATTTCAATTAATTAATACACCTACATATTATATTATGGGTAGGTAGCATCAGAAAATATATATTTAGGGGCCGCGATTAAGGTGGGTGGTGATCCTTATCAAGGGAATGAAGTTTTGAACAAGTTCACGGTGAAAATTTTAAATTAATATAATTATAATATCTAAATACACAGACAGTTGTTTAGGCTGGATAGCGAACAAGTCTAATTTCATCGGAACGGCCTATAATCTTCTAAACACTTCTTATATTTTTTATATGATGACAAATAAAACAAACATGAATTATGTAAATAATTATTGATAGTTGAACGCTACTTAATTGGAATAAAAATAATATTTGTGATACAAAAATAAGCATTCCGTTTCTAATTTTTTTTAAACTTCTGAAATTACAAATTTTACTTCGGTGCGTATTCAAAGATATTGAAATTTTTCTTGCTCATTATTCCGTGGAATCTGAAAATCCTATGTAGCGGTTGGAATTTCCTGTTCCATCTCAAAGGCCCTTGTATTTTCTTACAATGCTCTTCAAAATGTAATGAAAATACTACAGACCTAATTTTGTGGTAGGTACATATTATTACATATATTTATTTTGGCAATGTAAATTATTCAAGTTATGTTTATGTAAACGTATACTGAAATATCAAAATGTACACAAGTAACAAAAACCAAGATAAGATTAACGGTATGGAAGGTTACTGTCCTGTGAAATAATTTATAATATTGATAATGAAACAATAGATAAATTTATTTAAAAAAAAAATTCTAAAAATGAAACCAGGGGACAAGGTAAGTAAGTGTATACGTTATAATATACACATACGCACCGATAGGACTGTCTACGCGATTGATAATATAATATTCTCGGTTACGAAATGAAGTGTACGATAAAAGTGTATTACTGGGCGCACATCTATATTACAGCTATAAGTTCAGTAACGAATAATTTTTCGAGTAGAGATACGAGTGTACTATTTTATCGGAAAACGAAAAATATAATAGATTCAAGGAACAAATTCACTCCAGATATATTATTTCTACAATAACTTAACATAAAAATGTCAATGTTATGTAATTTGTTATTATTCTAGTATATAGACGCAGGGTAACAATTTTTACCACTTGGTCATTAACCTGAACATGTAATGAACACTTTACTAGTCAAATTAAATGAAAGTTACATTGCTAGTCGAATTTTGATGAGATTCATAATCATAACGCTGCGCTGTAGGCTTGTGGGCGTTTAGAAAAATTCTTATTTTATGATTTAAATAAATTCTTATTTACTTTGATAATATTTAAACAATATGAATTTTTAAAGGGTACTCCATATGACAAAATTTTTAAAGTACATAGTTGAATATTTCAAGATTAAGCTACCGTTAGCTGTTGCAAAGATTTAATAATACATTAATATCTAATACCTTGACCCAAATCATGCAATTAATCCACGCACAACGATTTAAAATTTAAAAATATTGTAAGCAAAGAATTCACCCGTGCAATATTTGTTCAGCTATTAAAATAATATAAAGATAAGTAGGATATCTTCCTCCTCTTGCAAAAATCAGGAAATAAATTGTGAAATATCTGCTATTGTTTTAAGGTTATTGACTTATCATTGACGGATATGCACCATTACTACAGACAAAGTTTCTTGAACTGAGTTTCACCAACCAGGGGGATTCATGCATGGTGCTAATAACGGGAACAAGGGAGTAACCTACTATTTCTTCTTAAATTATGTTTATGTGCGATTCACACGTAACTTTTTAACTGACATGTCAACTTCGTATAATCATTATTTTGGTACAAGAATCACGAAAAAGCGTTTACAAAAAATAGAGAAATTAAAATTTTGATTTGAAACTGCAACTTTTAGCACCGACTCTATTTAGAATTGCCCGAAGTCTATTATATTCTTATAACATAATAAAAAGATTCTATTTGCAGAGAATCTTTGAAATGAACATATTATTAAGTTTTTATTAGAAGTGGGCAGTTTTGACATTGAAATAAACGCTTTTATTATGGTTAAGCAAAAGTGTTACGCTGGTATTGAGACATTTACTTATAACGGTATTAAATTTAAGAACTTTAAAAATCAAGGTCATTTGTATTCTTCTAGCTTATACAATAAAGGTGAAACATTATTTTTAGTCAAGTGGAACAAAAAAGAAAGAAATTGCGGAATCAATGAAAGTAGTTCCGAAAAGGAAAGAATTATTATAAAAGTGAGTACTATTATAGAATTTAACGTTCTTGATTATGACAATGTTAAAAAAAAGTAAAACTATTTTCGGTAATATCATAAATAACTGTAAATTTATATATATTTATTATACGCGTTTTTAATAGCACTGTTTATTACGCATAAAAAGCAGACGGAAGTTGAATTCGAATACAATTCCAACATACCACTTGGCTGACATGAGCCTATAAAATTTAAAAATTAACAGGTTAAACAAATAATATCAAAAACTTCTTTTTAAAACAGATCGACTTTTAATCTGCATGAAACAATACACTATTAAAATTTAATTTTTTTTATTTAAAAATTATTATCTAACTTCCTAGATCAAACAGAACAATGACCTTTCAAACGCAAACAAAATTTCAAACTATAGGTAAGATTTTGTGCTGATTTAAGTATGTATTTAATTTGGTTATTTAAAATTTTTCAATGTTACATTATGTTTATAGTACGTTATATTCTTGGCTTTGTTAAGTTTACAATTTTTACAATGTCAGATAAAGAGAAATTGTTTAAACTTTCTCCGGTACAATATCTTCTATATCTTTATTAAACTTTCTCTTCCAATATTGCGGGTTTTCATGTATGAGATAGATATATAATAATTATAATTTTCTCGATTATGTACATCTATCTATTATAAATTAAAAATGATCAAATTGTGGATTGCAACATTGTAGTCTTAAGTTTTTGGTTATTTTTGTACCGAATGAATATAATGTAGTACATATTATGTTATTTTTAATGGCATGGATACTCGAGTCGTAAAACTGAATTTAAATATTTGGAAGTTATCGAATGACCATTTCAAAAAATGTCGAAAGTGGTATTTTTTTTCGCTGGGTCCAAATACAAAGTGGATTCTGTTAACTATGTGGTATTCAGACTGCCATTCTTTCGATTATTAACTTTTAGCTTGAGGTCAACTTGAGATCGATATGGGATTTTAGATCAGGGGTGGGCATTTTTCTGAAAAAAAAAGAAGTAGAATTCGATTCATGATACTGATGATAATTTTCAATAAATAATACAATTGTGAAACAATTTCTAACTAACTTACAGTACGAATATTCTTACACGTGAGTGAGTATTATTATGAATTTTTAAGATACTATTCTTATTTAAATTCTGAATATGGGACTTATGAGTGGACATCACGAACACTATGTGTGCTATTATTGCAATAATTTCTATCTACCTTATTTGTATTCTGACTAGGTATATCATTAGCTGAATATTTTTCATATTATGTTGTGTATGTATGTATTTATGTTCAATATCGGTATTCGGCAGTCTTCTAATTTCATTCCAAGATTCCAACAAAAATGTTAATTACATCCTGTATTTTAAATTATTATAAGTTTAATCAGTATGTTCTATGGTTAATATGTTTTTTAACTAATGTTAATTGTTTTCAAGGTTAATTAAATTTTCTATTGTGATTGAATAAGTTACAAATTGATGAACTAATCGTGTATATTAAATATCTCTCAGATGCATTACGAAAATTTTGGATTAGTACATGCATTTCATAGCAAATCTAGCAATTTTCCATTGTTCCATAAAGAGCAACAGATATGAATGTTAAATAATCAGGTTATTAATTATATCATTATTTCTTATTACTGTGTCTTTTCTAAAAGCTAACCTTGACTGCGATTGTAAACGTTTGACCCTTCTACCTGTATTTTAAAAACGAAAGTTTGTTTTTTCAATTCAATCGGAATATTAAAAAACCAACTTTTACTGAAAACTTTATAAACATTTCACTTCGTCGTTCAAATGTCAGACTTCAAGATTCCTTTTTTGTTTTTAAAGAAATTGTTAATAAATAATTATTTCAAAACGCAAGTAGACTGCACTAAAGTATAGATATTGCTTTATTCGGAGCCAATGTACATTTTTGTGGTTAGTATGTTACATGTCTTGTTAAAGAATTTAGAATGAACAGTAAAATAATCGCTATAGTAGAAAATGTTAAATTAGTATAGTTTAAAACGCTAAGGGCTGATTTTACAATAAGAGCTTGAAATGAAGTTTAACAAATTTTAAAGTTTTAACAACGAATTTGGTATACCGCGATACATTTAATTCCATTATAATGTCTTGGTATACCTGATCCCTAGTTAAAACTAAGATATAAGTAGAATATACTTTTGTACCAAGAAAAGTTATAATATGAGAGCTTTTGTACGACATAGTACGACGAGTACTTTATCCGTTACATTATTATATGAAATATTCTTTTCGAGCCCAGGTAGCGAAGCTAAATACACCGAAATTAAAAGAAAGGTTTAAAAATTTGGGCTAAAAGTTAGTTTGAGTTTACTGTAAAAAGACCTCGAGTAGTCAAGGTCGGGAAACTCCACCATCTTGGAAAAAAGGTGAACATATCGATGGTTTTTTGCGTATAACTCGTTATTTATTAACTTTGTCGACAAAATGGTGATTATAAAAATTAAAAAGTATTAAATTCTGAAAAAATGTAGAATTATTCTTTTTGTAAAATTAAGGTTTCACAATTAAATAAATCAGATCAGTTAATTCTCCCTAAACACCTTGCTATAAGTTAATATAATTTATTGTTGTTTATTAATTTGGTCTTCGTGGTTATACAGCTATTTTAGTAAAGCGGCTCGAAAAATTTGAAAAAATGTTCCGAGTACATATAACTAACAACAAGCATATCAATTAGGTCCAGTTGTACAACAGAAGATCAACCTCGGATCAGAGTTAACCCAGGGTTTTGAGCACTGTAATTGGATAACTCTGGTTTAACTCTTAAACCAGGTTTAACTCACTGTTTTAATTTGCTGAGAGGTTCTACTAATACATTCTACCACAGCATCAATTTAATGGTGCGAAATATTGAATTTTAATTAAAAATAATTCGAAAATGTAATATAGAAAAATACTATTGATATTCATAACTTGAACCAGGCAACAAACATTATCAAACCTTATGCCAATATACTTAATTTAAATAAAAAAAATATATTATTTGCGCAACAAATTTTGCTTGTATTTAGCTATTACACAAATTTTTTGCCTTTGAAGCAACTTATTTACTATATTACTTTGTGAATTTTTATTGTAATTTTATTATAAATATTATTTCACAATATTGTATTATAAATAATTTATGTTCTTCATTTTCAGTTTATAAGTACCCGAGGGAAAAACTTTATAATTCAAAATGAGTGAGATCAAAATTAATCTGAAGGATTGTGGACATTATTTTGCGTGCGTGATGGATATTCGGGTTATGAGATAAGGGCCAACACTCGCAATTATGTAAGTAAAAATTGTTTTTATCCGTTAACAAAGTTAAGATTTCGTTATTCACGAGCTTATGAGAACTAACAATTCTTTGGTTCTTTTTCTTTTTCCAATTTTTAGAATTTTGATTTTACACCCTAAATTTATTTATCCCGTGTATAGAATGTTTTTTATGCAGAAACTTAACAGGTATACTCTGAAAGCACTTCTTTTGAATGATACCTTGTCTTTACTTAATAAAGTTTTGATTTGCTGTCGAACGTTAACTGTCGTCAGTTTAAATTACATCAGCATTCCATGTATGAAAAACGTTCTGGAAACTGAATTAAAATCGATCCGTTAAGGACGTCATCAATATTATTTCTGTACTTTCAAGTTTCACTGGATTAACTCTTAATTGATCTTTTATCGTACTCTTGAAAATAATGTAAGTTTCGAAACAAAAAAATTGCTAACTTTTTCTGTTCTATTCAAAATTAATATCCAATATAATACAAAGGTCGATGCTCCTTAGATTTTCATACTCTGTGCAAATTAAATTCTGTTACATAATTTTATTTCGCTTTAATGTTAATGTAAACTTCATGTTCAATGTTTGTCATGTGTATTTTATTAAAATCACTTTCTTACTCAAGATGCGAACACGTGCTGTGTGATTTCTGATGAGATTCACGAATTAGAATTATTAGTGCCCAGAAAACGGCCAACAGGAATAGAACAACCAAAATAGTGGCGTTTAAAAGTTAAACGTACAATTTTGTATAAGTATATTTTTATCTGTAATTAATGAATGTAGATTGGGGAAAAAATCATTTGTCGAAAATGGAAGAATTATTTTTTAGTTTGGAATTGTCCATATAAGCATAATATTATGTATAGTATACTTACATTTTGTAATATTATTATTATTGATTTTTAATTAAATAAATATCAAATGGTAGAATTATTGCTTTATGAAGACAAAGAGTAGAACTTCTCGTGGCGAGGCTGTAAGATTGTTAAGCCATAAAAACCACTTTTGAACCGCCCAAAACAGTTCCGTCTTATTTTTGCAAAACAATATTACTAATATTTATTAAACAATGGGATTGGTTTCTATGGCGGTCGCTGGCAAAAAAATAAAACAATATTTTGCTTTTTCGAAATTTAAAAAGAAAATTTTGAATTTAAGAAAAATATTCTGTTTTTGTTTTTATGCTTAAATTTTTTCTAAAGAACTTTTCATCCCTTACTGGATTTTTCTAAAATTCACCAATACTCTTTTGATGAAATTTAAATACCGTTCTAATTTACTAGGTACTAATTTTTACAAACTTGTAACGTTTGAACATGATCGTGATGATGGATTTTAATAAAGCGAAGAGCAAGTTATAGAGATAGAGATAGCGAAAATTAATTACCTTTTAGGAGGATAAATCAGACCGCCTATTGATTTTGAAATCTTCTTAATACCATTTTCTTTATGCTTCGTGTTACATATTATTAAAATTTTAAAATAATTTCGTTACCTGTTTAAAATTGAAATTATATTGGAGTTTTTTCAGTATAACCTTAAAAATTTCAATTACAAAAGACGTAACTAGCGAATTTGCTGTGAAGGTGGTCGGACTTCGCTCAAAAGGAATCATCGGGGAACACTTGCAATAAAAAGTAAAACAAAAAGTTGTTAATGTAAGCAGTTTTGCGTGTACCGATTTAAACATAACCTAAAGGTATGCAGCTAATTATTATAATATGTCGAAATAAAGGCAAATAATTAAAATTCTGAGATTTTATGCAGTTATCGCTTAGTATTATAGTATAAACTCAAATAAGTGTATAGGGTGTTCCTAAATATTTTTAGGGAGTGATTTCTGTAATAAATTTTCCAAAATGTTTAGAAATATCCTGTATAATATTTGGTGTCTGAAAAAGACGGTACCACTACCTTAATGTGATTAATTGTACACTTTCATATAACTTTCATTCATTAACTAATCTAAAGTTACCTAATTTAATAACTTTTACTTAATGTATATACCCCAAAATGCCATTTGTATGTAAATCGATTTATGTACAGTTTATTGGAAGTAACAGTACAATTTTATATTTTCTCTGAAAATTTCATGACAACTTGTAATTTGTTGCTTTGATTAAAATTTTTCAATAATTTGTTAAAGGGTAGGTTATTCTGGTATTGACTAAAATCTCAAAAAAAAATTTATTATCTGGCCATCAGACATAACAGTGGTTATCAATTATCGAACTTTTCCTCATCATTATGAATTGCTGTATAATTAATGTATGGAAATTAACCGATAATACTAAAAACATGTAGAATATAAAACAAGAAAAATTAAAATAATATCGGGAAAAAATGGAAGTTGTTAAAAATTTATTGTATTTTGCGTAAATCTGCTAGGTTTTAATAAATCTAAAAATCATAAAATATGTATTCGACATATTGGAAGAAGTACTGTATTATAATAATATGTACCTAGTGTGTATGGTATACATGTGCACTTGAACTTGAACTCCAAACATGCAGTTAAGTTTTTCTTTCAAATCACGTTTTTTGTGATACCATAAGCCATAACATTTATCTTGAAACAGAAATCAAAATTAAATTAGTACTTTGAATAATTTGGAATTTGTATTGCTTACTCTATTACGAATTTGTTTTTTTCCAAAGGTCATTGCCCTTACGACACGAGGGTTTACATTGCATTAATTCAGTTAAGTATTCTTTAAAAAAACAGAAATATTACGAAACTGTTTTAACACCTTCCTTATTGAGGAAATTTTAATGTTTTTAATTTTCTTTTCAATATATCTGCATACAATGAGGTATAAAAATTTGCAAAAAAATACAATACATTTTTTTAATTAACAATATTGGTGCAAATTATACTTTATAAACAAAGAAAAAGTAACATCGATAGTAATGGAGATTTAAATAAAATTTAAAATACCTTATTTGCAGCTGGTGCTTGACCAAGTAAATTTCAGCGAATCCGGCACGGAACGGTTGTTAGAGGACGGCCAACGACCTTACGCTCCTACACTGAAAGTGACGTTTTACGCCAACTTCACATCATAGCGTTCGGAACATAATTTTTCACCTTTCGGTATTTGTTTTTATTTCACAATGTTTTATTAATCAATAATTAATATTATTATTGACGATGCCGTGTTTTAATTTAGTTGGATTTTTTTTATATTGTTCTTGTTTTTAATTTAGTAACTGCAGCCACACAGCTCAGCCTTCGGTCTCGTACTTGCAATATATTGCATTTTTTTTTTACTGTATATGTATGATTAATGAAAATAATCATTATATTATGTTTTTATACATATTATTAATTACTCAAAAATAAACATATTTTTAATAATTAAAATTTTGAATTATTGTGAATGTGCAAATTTTGAATTGTTTGAATTCGGTTTTATTTACTATGTACATATGTGAGTGTTATATTGTGCTCAAAATTTACAACTAAAAAATTTTTTTTTTTGAGAAGTGGAGTTAAATTTGAAAAATTATGTTTTATAGTTTAATGTAAAATAATTAATTTATCTTAAAATTATTATTGATTTATATGAAAAAATTTTCAATTTGCATAATTATGTAATCATTAGCACCTATAGTTTCTTCTAACATTATTTTCAATTTTATATTTTTATGAAAGAAAATTTAATCTTGAATAAAAAAAAAGTTATTAATATATAAAATTACATTTACCTGCCGTCTACCTACATATAGGTACAGTAGCGGTCATGGAAATTGTATCGGTTATTATTTTTTAATTTTTTAGTTTAATACTCATGAAATTTTTAAATTGATTAAATTTACTCGTTTGACTGAATATTAAAGAATTAAAAAATAATTTCCGATGCAATTTTCATTATCCCTACTATTTATCTTATTTCATTCATACATTTTTAATAAATGATGATTATTTCTTATTTTTATTATCAATATTTTATTACTATACCATACTACCTTGCTGCTGTTGATGGGCAAAAGACTCCCTGTCCATATCACTACACCGGTTTTAACTTTTTATACTAGTATTTCCAGAAAAATTATTTTTTTAACTAAATTATTGCCAGTGTGGGTCTGGTATAATACATATCTTACAATAATACATTGTGGAATAAATTTAAATTACTATGTATATCATAATAAACTAGATGTTCTTCGCTATAATCTCACGTAGATTTGATGAACGATTTATGCTATTTTTATAATATTTCCAAAGAGTTAATAGCCTGGGTGTAAAGGTAAGGTATTCATTATAACACCAGTGTGAAAACTATACACTTTTAACATTTATCCTACTTAATAAATATGAATAACTTATTTTATCAATTGTTTTTCAGCAAAAACCGTCAAAACTGAGAAAATAAATTTTATTAATTAGTAATTTACCGATATCCGGCAGTAGATTTTATGTTAGTAGTAGAAAATTTTCCTACTCGCAAAGTAAAATGACACTTTTAATACTTCTATCATAAATAACCATTATTTATTACGGTAAATAATATTATTTTTCAAAAATTTACTCTTGCAGAGGAAAATATTTATTTTTGCAAAGAGAGCAATGTTCTATTAAGTTGGATAAATTTAAAACTGAAATATGTACCTATAGGTAAAATAAATTGCCATTTAAATCCATATAAATTTATTGGAAATTTTTGTAACAGAGCACAAAATATGTAAAGTAATATTTTATAGACGTGTCTTTAATATATTACAGAACTTAATTTACCTCGTATATGACATTTATGAAATTTTGCTGTTACGGTCACACTGATTTATACATTAATTTGATTTTGGCTTCCAAAGAATACGACTAGTCAAACATTATATTATTGTAGGTACGGATTTTCCAGATAAAAAAAGTTACCTTGTAGTAATCAATTAGTTCTATTGGCCATATTTTTCTTCGACTAGAAAGCGAAGAGAGATTAATTTTTGGTAAACTAATTAGCACTATAAAATAATTTGAGGGACCGTTGAGGTGGTACAGATTTTCTCTTTTTTCACGATTTATCGAAAAATTTTCATCTTATCTTTGTATTAGCTATTTCCATTTCGTTACTATTCTCACATAATTATTATAATTTTAGGGTAAAAATTTAAAAAAATAAAAATGTTTTCCTTCTTAAAAAACCATACTACATTTTTTGATTATTTTAAAATATTAATATTATGAGTGCCATAATAATTAAAATTAAAAATAATATATTTTCATAATAGGAGATTTTGACAAATTTTTATTGTTATTCATTAATACAAGTTTTACAGCTTTTAAAAGCTTGAACCACTAACACCGGTTTAACATAGCAGAAGCAATTTGAATAATAATAAAATGAAATAGGGTGTACATTATTGTTACATCCCAAGAACGAACATGTGCAACTTCTACAAAATATAGAAGTGCGACAAGTTCAGTTTTTATTTTGAATATTTATTACAAGAAAAATTGCAATAACTTGCCAACAGTTATTTTAGCAGCATAATGCACTATAGTGAAAAAAAAACCGATCTGCACTTTGTTGAACGATCGCCCTAGCCCTAATTGTTGTTGCACACTCTCAACACACTATTTAATTAGTGGGTACATACCCTAGATATAACTGATGTAAAAATTCACGATATCAATATCATTATATATTTTTTCGCATTGTTTCACCAAGATAATAAAAATAGGAATCTGGTTATTTCTATTATTTTTAATTATTTCTCAATACCTACCGTGGTCATGAAAACTAAGAAATACCTAAAACTTTCAATTATTTTGAAATCACAACTACAAAAATAATTAAATTCTTAAGATTGTTCGCCGTTATTAAAACGTAGATACTCGTAAAAATTACTTAAAAATCTAAAATATCTCTAAAAGTAATAAGTTGTAAATTAATTAAAAATTAACAAGTTAAATTAAGAAAATTAAAAACCAATTTAGTTTTTTAGCTAATAAATAATAAATAAATTCATAAATAATTTTTGACGAATGCGATAAAAATCGTCGAAATGCTAAAAAACTTAATTGGTTTTTATTATTGTTAATTTAACTTGTTTATTTTTAATTAATTTTTAATATATTTCCCAAGTTAATAAATTATATTTAATTAAAAGTAATAAGTACTACTACTTCAAATTTCTACAAATTACATTAATTGCAAGTTATTTTAAAAATAAGCAGATTAAAGGAACAATAAAACCAGTTTTGTTCTTATTTATTTTATTTTATTAGTTATTATTAGATATTTTATTACTTCGTTAATCAAAAAGGAAAAAAGGCGCTATTGTTCATGTAACCTTGTGAAAGTATAGTAGAAGTAAGTAAGTAGAAGTATAGAAACGATTAAAATCCTGAAAACTGAAGGAAAATTAAAACAAGGTTAACATTGATTTGAAATAATGAAAAATCAAAGTTACTGGTTTTTTAGACACCAAAACAGACAACAAAATTTAGAGAGTGAGGCTATTCTAATATTGAGTGCCGCGGCAGTTACACTGCATCCACCGTTAACCACCAACCAAAAATTCAACCAATGAAAGTGGTTTTATTTATTATTTGGACCAATTGAATTAGTTGAATTTTAGTAGATAATAGTGGGTGCCTGCAGTAAAACTGCGGCTTCATGGAACTTAAAGATATACCTACTGTTGTTGCCTTTCCATGAAAATGTCACGAAAATTCGTTTTTAGTTCGATATCATTATATAATATATAAATTAGGATAACATGGGCAGATATACTTTCGTCTATAGGCAAAGTGTTTTCTGTATAAAAATCTTGAAGTTTTTTCGAGCGGGGTCGAAGAAGTAAAGAGATCTGAAACATAGGCCTGAGAGGCCTAGCCATTATATTTGATTAAATAATTTATATAACCAAATAATAATTTATATAAGTATACATTTTCGTATAAATCTAAAAAATAATCTTATTAGATTCTTATTTAGTAACTCGTAACAATTCTGATATTATTATATCATTATTTGCTTTAAACTTTCACAAGTTAGTTTTGGTTTTGCCAAACAATGATAACGTTTTGGTTTGTTTTTTAATTTTTTACGATTAAAATTTAATAACTAACTGCTTATTAGGAAAATACATTATTTCTAAAACTGTCTTGATAACGGTTTTAAAAATTTGTTTATGTTGCAATGTAAATTATTGAGTTGTCTTTGCCCTTAATAAAAAAATTGTTTTTTAATCTGGAACCTGCCGCCAACGTAAGGTATTTATTATTAAAAAACGTAAAATCAGTGTAGGAAAAAGGGTCGGCTGTTAGCTCAGTCTTTTTTGACAGAATCACTTACACCCTTCGGAAAAATTACAAACAAACTGAATATTTTTTGTCACCATTGGAAATACACATTATTCTTTATACGGACACTAGCATACCACGTACAAGGTTTCCAACAATTAGTTAGTTTTTTCTGAATATCTGATGCCAGTTTGTACCGTAATAGGTAAGAATTACTTTTAGTTTGAAAAATTTGCAAGTTACAGGTACTCAGCCAATCAATGGAGAAATAAATAGCCTTTAAGTACGTCTCAACCTTACTGAGAATTATTTTCAAAGCGATAAATAACTTTTATATCTTTTAGCTGGAGAAACATGATCATTTCTAATTTAAAGTTACGCTTTCGCAAATTATTACATAAGTAATTAAAAGTGAATCAAGTGAGCACTAATAAAATAAAGGGCCGTTCCTATGAAGCGAAATCTAAGCCGGACAACCACCTCAATCGCTCACTATAGGTCAGGTAATCCACATAAAATTTGTGGATGAAAAAAAAAGTTGGAGGTGTTACATCTTACATAATTATAATTATTACGTATTTTAAAAGAAAAGAAAATTCCATAAAATTCAGAAAAACTTGGTTTACCTACTGTGTCATTCTGAATAATTCATTTTTTTGTGAAAGCAACAATTGTTTTACTTTACTTCCGGCAATAGGAGGCACTAAAGTACCGCAGTATTTACCATAATATGTTGACAAATTTTTTTCTACAAAATTTTATTTATTTTCATCAAAAATTTTCCATGAGATAATTCGAAATTATTACATCCGTACCCATCAGGAAGTCATGGCAAGATTGATCTGTTGTTTACTTTTAGAAAGTAACAACATTTGCGGAAAATGTATCTTGTTTTGCGAGAGATTCTTTAATTCGATAATTAAGAGTAACAGGAAATTTTTACAAGTCTGATATACTTTCTTTGATGAGGTGAAATGCACTAGAAATTGACATATAGGAAATATTATATTATGTTACAATATGTAAATGTTAATTTCAGCTATGTATGTAAATGAAGTCTTTCACAAATTAATTTTTCATTTCATTATAATATACTACATTATTTATATTTGAAAAAAATTCTGACATTATTATTTTTGAATTTCAAGTGCAATTTTTTTTTCGTTGATTAATCAATATTAATATTAATATTGAAGTTATGTCTAGCGAAGTTTAATTATATATATTATAATTTTGGTAAATTGTACTTCTTCTCATAAAATTAAAATGTTTTATATTTTAAATATTTTATTTTTTATGAATTACGGCATGTTTCGTACGAATTATCGTACATCATCAGGTGTCAAATGATAGTAAATTAAAAAATATTCTAAATTATTAGCTAATAAAATAAATTGGATTAGAAATTTTAATTTCAACTTAATATCATATTAATTATTAATTAATTTAGAATATTTTTAAATTTACTTAATATTATTTGACACCTGATAATGTACGATAATTCGTACGAAACATGTCGTAATTCGAAAATAAAATTTTTAAAATATAAAACGTTTTAATTTTATGCGAAGAAGTACCTACAATTTACCAAAATAAAAATAATATTATTATAATATAATAATATAATAATATAATCAATATTACTTTATAGTAATATAATATTTTTATATAGTAATACTAATAATATATTTAAGTGTCCTGTCCTGGTCAGAACGCAATATTTTTTTATTGTTATAATTTGTTTATAATTCTATATAATAAATCTTTTCATCTTTACTTATTTCAATTCAATGTTCTTCATTGAAAAACCACTCAGGTTCATTGGGCGCTTCTTTGAATTTGAAAGAAAATTCTTACACCATAATTAATTCATAATATTATTATGTATACCAAATGTCTAATCTAATAATATTTTTCCATCACAAAATTAAATAATTAATCGAACTATTGTGATTTTTGAACTTTTTGCAATGTCATATCTGCAAAAAGGAGCAAGCTTGCTATAATATGTCAAAGTCAAAATTTTACATCATAAGTGAAAATGAGTAATTGAGTCAGAAGCTTTAAAAACCGTAAGTTTTTAATTTGTATAATATAATAATATTTTTCCGATTGATGAGTATGGAAAGAATAAATTCCAACTATTTGTACCATTTTTAATCGTTCTAAAATCGCAACAATGGATAGACACAACTCAAAAACTTTTAATGGTAAAATTATTTTTGGGGACCATAAGGGCTAAATGGCAATCAATGCTAATAAATAATTTGAATCGATCGCTATCGTGGCACCAGTAACTTAAAATTAAAATAGATGGCACCAGTTAAATATTTAAATATTTATGATGCAATTATATTACCTCCTTACGATTAGGTACTATTGCCTTGAAATGATTGTTGAACTATGAAAACTACAACGAGAATTTTATTAAATATTGCATACTATAATAGGTAGGTTTATTGAACCTTATTTTTTCTGTTGAGCAATTTCGCACTCCAAGAGTCCAAGATTTAAAATTTATTGCTTTCTGTTTATTTACTAAACCGTCTCTGGGTTAACATTGCAACGAAATATTAACAACGATCAGAAACTAGAAACAACTCAGCATAGACAGCTTTTTATCGCAATGAATTGTGTATCTAGAAAATGTAGGGCAGTAAGAATTCATTTTAAGACTATGAAGCAATGCACTTTCAGTTATTCTAAAGGTGTTGTTACGCCAATGTCGAATTGCACTTTGTTACTACTTCCTAATAGCTTCGAGTCAAGTCAATCTGCTCTTATTTTTAAATGATTTCGGCTCAATAATTTTTAAAAATATATTTATATAGATTTCTAATAATCAAATGGCCAAAAATACCTTCCTGGCTATATTTTTCCTGTAGTTTCGATATTTCTAAAAATTTAATATATTTAAATGGAAGATCATTTCAAAATTTCTATAACGGTAAAAATGGTATTGTTTGAAGTCAAACATTGAGCATGGTTTAGATTGGCTCTTAGATGATGCATGACAAGATCGGGTGGGTGGCCATAACTTTCTAAAATTGGTCGGATTTTTAATTATGGAAAGGTTTTGCACTTTAAGACAGACATTAATTTCTTAATTTCCTTCAAGCCTTCAAATATTGTCTTAAAAAAAATTAAGATCTTGTATAACATAGTTTGGAATGTAGTTGCAGTTCAAGTAGTCATGTGACGTATTTCACTTGTGAACAAGGTAAGGTGAATAACTTTGAAAAATTTGATAATATTTAATTTCCACGCTATTACTAATAAACTAAATGTTTGTTTTTGTTATCTAAAAGAATGAACGAACTTTATTTGTAATAATAGTTTTTGTTAATCTTTAGCGAGTGTGTGACTTTAGTTTGTTGTTGCGGGGGTACCTTTGGTTCCGGAAATTTGTCGGTGGTAACTTGAGCAAATCCATTGAATGAATTGTTGAAATTTGTCAGTATTTGTGGTGTTTATTAAGTGTAAGTTTATCACAAAAGTTGGTAATTAAATAAAGCTTATAATACTAAAGCGGCTACATTAATAGCTTTCATTACAGCATGCGACCTACATGCAGGTCATTGCTATCTTGCGCGAACGTTCTCATTGAAATCGAATTGTAAGGTCATGCATGCCATGCCACAAAACTACACTACACTACCTCTTCGTTTTATTTGCCAACACTATTATTTTAGATAGTACTTCGTACATACTTTTATTTAATAATAAAATCCACTTGCACCCACTTTTGATTTAATTTTTTTTAAATTCCAAAATTTGACTTTCGCCCAAAATTTTTTACGCCATAAATCGATAATGATCTCTCAGGCGAAACTTTTTATGACTTTAGCATTGTATCAGAAATATTATTAATAAACAAAGAATGAGGCTTGGTACCCAGGCTCTATCGCATTTTGTTTCAATTTGATTAAACACTAATTCAAGATATTTAATAACAACACAAAGCAATTTGGCTAAGGGCCATACGTTAAAATTGTTGGTTCTTTAGATAAAGAAATTAAAATAGGTGACACAGTTTATTTCAACGAAACTTTGACATTCAGTTTTAAGGCTATTCGAGTTCTCTAAAAATTTAATTAATTAGGAAATTGCGGTGACCCATAAACCGGTATTTCAACGAATTATTAATTCACTGAATTGCAACTCAAAATGAGATTCAGTAATGCAGTTCAACTCCATTATTTTATTGAACATCCGGAAGTATTCGAATATAGTACCATAGATATATGTATTTTTTATTAGTGTACGATCGGTATAACTGATTGATTTTTTTTTACCTGCAATGATATTTATAATATCATACATTATGAACATATGTGTTATTATTATAATTTTAATTTGTGATCGTAAAATCACATTTTATCTATAAAACTTTCCTCTAACTATTACAGAACTTGGTATAAATCATGTTCGGATTAACATACCGAACTTGAGGCCAAGTTTAACAATATGGTATTAAGTGGAAAACTGTGAACCGAAGCGAAGGGATTTGTTAATTTGGAAAAATCAACAACTAAGGGAATTTGGAAAATTAAATTTAAAATTTGAACGAGAGCTTAATTTTTAAAAAGTATACTAAGATCAAGATTATTGTGATTACCGATTTGTTCCTGATATGTATTCAATTATGGCTTAAACTTTACCTTGATTCGATCTCGTAATCTCGTAAGTAAACAGGAGAAATTGGATATCCAATTGATTAAATTTTTAGAGGTTAATGGCATATAAAGAAGATTAAGCATTATCTTTAGCAAAACATATTTGAAATTATATTGGGTACAGTTAAGTAATTATGTTCACTTTATAAGTCAACATACAATGGGCTCGGCTAAAGGAATGTCACAACTACGATCTTGTAGGAATTTCTGGACAAATAGATCCGACATTGAACTACCTGGTCACCTCTAGACATCTGGAACAAACCGAACAGGATATGGAAGACACAAAAATCTGCATGTCTTAAACTTGATCGGTACTTGTTTTGACTGAAGCATTATGATAAAATAGTGAATCATTTGCATTGTATTAACTATATTACTCATCTCATATCAGTTTGCAACAAAACCACGATAAAAAAATAGGGATTCAGTGCTTCGGCGCACTGTATCATTTTTCCTACAATTACAAGTTCAATTGGGGGTTTGCCGATAACTTAGAAAAGCCTAAAGGACACAGAAACCCTAACACCTAGCCCAATAGATTGACTGCAAATATAAATTTGGGGCCAACTTATACTGCCCTGCTAATTGCTTGTGCATAGTTGCGAAAAATCTCTAAAACAACCAATTTATTGCTGAGATATTATAAAGAAGATATTTTTGGCCACATGTTATTATCGGGGTCAGCAACAGTTGGTTCGATTATTTTAGAAACACCCAGTATATTATGATAAAGATAAAATCGACCACATGATCTGAAATATGTCTAGGCCAATCTTTAAAATAATTTTAAAGTTTTGTTTTTATATAGATCGAGTTCAAGTTTGATTGAATGCATAAATGAAGTTAGCTCTGTGGGTGGGTCATAAAGACCTTGATTCAAGCTTGTCTACAGTTTTGTAAATTTATTGTTGCTATCAGTAAAGTGCGGTACTTTATTATTCACGTTTTAACCTCAAACTAAGAAAACTGTTGACTATCATAATGGAGATCGGAGTTTTCTAGAAATTCAAAATAGTTAAAAAAAAATCTGTTTCTGCTAGACGCCGTATTTAATTTAGGAAATTGTATTGCTTTAATTTAATTGTAAAATTATCTAACATGTATCTGTTTCCTTTCTAAATGGACTGTAGTTTTCTTTTATTACTTTGAAATAACACTCAAAATTGTGCTTTTAATATATTTTATTTATGCAGCGCCAAGTCGACCGCTCACTCACAAATCTTAAATGTTACTTGGTTGCATTTCTTCTTTTACACATAAAACTACCCTTACCACCAAAAAAGGTGAAAGGGGTGGGGAACACAATTCAAAATATTTTGGCGGCAGCGCACCCTACACAACTATTTGCAAGATACAAAAAAATTAATTGTTTACAAATAAATTACTTGCACAATCCTTAACATGCCGCCTGCCTTGAAAATACATTTTCAAATAAACCCCACATTAATATATTACAATACACTAATATTAAAAAAAACAAAAAAAACAAAGGAGAAATCAAAAATATATACAGTTACACACAATAATTGTTTCATGATTACAAGTCACAGAAATAATAATGTCCTTTCGAATGGTACAAGTTATTCGATGGGAAGGATACATAATTGATTTACTGCTCTTTTCAAGAGTCCGCCACGAACCCGCACTTCAACTACGCGAACAACACCATCGCTGCCGGGATAAACGTTTGTAACCCGACCTAAACGCCATTCCTGGATGTGAGCTGTTTCGTCCTTGATCAGCACCATCGAATTTATGGATAAAAGCTGCGTGGCATGTTGCTTCCATTTTATTCTTGATTGCAGTTCAGCCAGATATTCCTTCTTCCATCTCTTCCAATAATGTTGTACCATTGCTTGTACTTGTTGGTACTTATCCAATCGATTTTCGTGTACTAAAGTTACATCGACGTCCGGGATAGCGGTAATTGTGCGCCCAATTAAAAAGTGACTCGGCGTTAAAGCTGTCAAATCGTTAGGATCGGAAGACAAAGGACATAAAGGGCGGGAATTAAGTATACCTTCAATTTGAACTAAAAGTGTGTTAAAATCTTCAAAGGTCATCGAATGATTTGCGATGATCCTTTTTAAATGATACTTAGTACTTTTTATGCCTGCTTCCCATAAACCGCCAAAGTGAGGAGACCGTGCAGGTATAAAGTGCCACTTAACCCCCTCTACAGCTAAATTATGCTCAATATTTTCTGATTCCGTTTTAAGAAGGTTAAAAATTTTATTAATTTCATTGTTGGCTCCAACAAAATTTGAACCATTATCTGAATAAATATTAGACGGTTTTCCTCGTCTATTCGTAAATCGTTTCAATGTCGCTAAGAAGGCTTTGGTGGACAGCTCCGAAACAAGTTCTAAATGTACCGCCTTTGTACACATACACACAAATAAACATATGTATGATTTTAATAATTTAGCGCCCCTGGTTTTGCGATCTTTCAATAAAAAAGGTCCTCCATAATCAACTCCGACATTTATGAAGGGAAAATTATTTGATACTCTGACGTCCGGTAAATTTCCCATAATATATTCAAACTGGCGTGGTTTTGCCTTCGTGCAAATAACGCATTGCCTTATAATGCCTTTACAGGAATTGCGTCCTGAAATTGGCCAATACCGTTCTCGTATGGAAGATAATAAGAGTTGAGCCCCACAATGCAATAATCGCTTATGCTCCCATTCTAAAATTAATTTTGTTAATTTGTTACCCCTAGGAAGAACTATGGGATATTTTTTATCGAATCCATACTTGGAATTTGAAAGTCTCCCTCCAACACGTATCAAACCATTATGAATAAATGGATTAAGATTTAAAATCTTACTACCCCTTTTAATTTCCCGTTTTGAGACTAAATCCTTGTATTCATGCGAAAAACATTCTATTTGGGTATTTTTTAATAATAAGTTTAAAGCATTTTCACATTCATGAGGTGTTAAAGACCCAAATTGTCTTAATTCCTTTGGTATTTTGACATTATTTACAAACCTTAACATATATGCCACAATCCTAATTACTTTATTTAACCCCGAAAATATATCTAATAAACTTAAAATTAGATTTTGCTCCACACTGACAACATACGATACTGATGATCGTTGTTCCGGTAATTCTTCGGTTAGACCTTTACCGTTATCCAAATTCCAAGTGTTTTCTAACTCGTGAAGCCATTTCGGGCCATGCCACCATAATGTTGATTTATTGATTAATTCTGGACTAACGCCGCGTGACAGCAAATCGGCTGGATTTTCACTGGATCTTACGTGATACCAATTCCTTTCGTTAGTGAGAGACTGAATTTCACTCACCCGGTTTGCTACGAAGGTTTTCCACCTATTCGGAGCTCCCTTAATCCATGATAAGGTTACCGTGGAATCGGTCCACAAAAATATTTTACCGAATTCTAATTCCAACGAGTCAACAACCCTTTTTACCAAATTGGCTAATAATAATGCGCCGCACAGTTCTAACCGTGGTAGACTTATTTGCTTTAATGGTGCAACCCGAGATTTTGCACATAATAAATTTGAGGAAAACAATCCGTTTCGGTTCGAACATCGCAAATATATGCAGGCTCCGTAAGCCCTTTCAGATGAATCACAAAAACCGTGTAATTGTACTTCGGTGTACTCTGAAATCAATGTATGTCGCGGTACCTCTATGTTGTTTAAAATTGGTAACTTGCCTTGAAAGTCGATCCACATATTTTGCATTTTTTCGGAAACGGTATCATCCCAACTTATCTTTTCTTTCCACAATTCTTGAATTATTAATTTTGCAATAATAATTACTGGTCCCAATAACCCTAGTGGATCGAAAACTTGACATATACATGATAAAATCATTCGTTTTGAAATATTTGTCATATCAATTTTACTATTTATTGAATATTTTATATGATCGTTATCCGAGTCCCAGTAAATACCCAACGTTTTGTTTTGCTCATTTTCACCGATGTGTAAGATGCTTAATTCTAATCCCTCTTTTATTTTAAAATTATTTAATATGACTTTATCGTTGCATAACCATTTTCTTAATTCGAACCCTGCTTCTGTTAGTACCTTTGTCACATCTCGTTGAATTTTCAGAAGTTCCTCTTTAGAATTCGAGCCCGTTAGCAAATCATCGACATAAAAATCACTATCAATTATTTTATTTGCCAACGGGTACACTTCTTTATTTTCAATGCCTACCTGCTTTAGAGACCTGATGGCTAAATATGGTGCAGAAGCAGTACCGTAAGTTACAGTATTTAGCACGTAACATTTCAATTCTTGGGATTCATCATCCCGCCAAAATATTTTTTGAAATTTACGTTGATTTTCTTTAATCAAGATTTGACGATACATTTTTGATATGTCTGCAGTCATGACATATTTGAAACTCCTGAATCTGATTAAAATAGTAAATATGTCACTTTGCAGAGACGGACCGTTAAATTGAACGTCGTTTAAAGATAGACCCGTGTCTGTTTTTGCGGATGCATCAAATACTACCCGACATTTAGTTGTTACACTAGTATTCTTAAAAATTGCATGATGGGGTAGATAGTACCCATCATCTCTTTGTTGCTCGACATCGCTTATTTCTCGCATATGGTTTTCATCCTTATAATTATTCATAAATTTCACATATTCCCTTTTTAGATCAACATTTTTTCTAAATTTTCTTTCCAATGAATAAAAACGTTTAAGTGCCATTTCGCGCGAGTTACCTAGATTTTGTAATGACTCCTTAAATGGAATACTAACAACAAATCTACCAGTGTTGTTGCGTTCGGTAGTTTTGGCGAAGTGCTCTTCGCAGAATTTTTCGGTTTGTGACATAATCATATTTTTATTTTTACTAGTAGCTTCTTCTATTTCCCAGAATTTTAATATTTTATCATCAATAGAATCCGAGGATGTACTTAAATGGCTCATTGTAGTATTACTATTGAATTGCCCACCCAAGTTACCTGCAATTAACCAACCTAATCTTGTCTCTTGCAAAACAGGTAAATTTTTTCCCATTTGTATTTTACCGTGGCATCCTATTAACCAGAATACCTGAGAACCCAATAAAATGTCCACTTCGTTGGAAATATTAAAAGTTGGATCGGCCAACTGCACATGTTTTGGAATTTTCAACTTTGTTCTATCAAATGATACCATGGGTAATCTTTCAGTAATTTTTTGTAAGACGAGACAATCAATATTCATGCTAAAGTCACTGGAACAGGACATTACTGTGATATTTACTTGATTACTAATATTTGTTAATGATTGACCTACGCCTTTCACGACATGATTAACCTTTGATTGTTTTAATGACAATTTTTTGCATATTTCTTCCCGAATGAAATGGCTTTGTGAACCACTGTCCAACAGGGCGCGGCAAGTTATTACCTTATTATTTTCATCTTTAATTTTAATTAATGCCGTCGCGAGTAAAACTTGTGACGCCACTGGTAGCTCGCTATAATTACTGACCGATGACGTACCGATTGAAGTTGCGTCTTCATTTATTGCAGAGCTTACCGGTGTAAATGCTGCTGCTTCGATATTTAAATTATTAACATGCAATAGAGTATTATGCGGTTTGTCGCATTTAAAGCATTTTTTCGTTACCTTGCATTTCCACGAAAAATGATTATTTCTAAAACAAATCATACATAGCTTATGCCTTTTGACGGAGGCAATTCGCTCCTCGGATGATAATTTTAAAAATTCTTCGCAATTAAAAATCGCGTGATCATTCCCACAATGAAAACATCGCAATTTATTTACATTATTATTAGTATTTATATGAAAAGTATTACTAACCGTTTTTTTATTTGGATACGATTTATGTTTGTCCGATTTATTGTTTTCAATTTTTTCTAACACTTCACATTTTTCCTTTAAAAAGGATGTCATGTCTTTCATATCGGGTAATTCGTTTATACTTTTGTGTGATTCCCAATCGCGCCTCGTAATCGGATCAAACTTGCTAGTCAAAATGAAAATTATTAATCTATCCCAACTATCAACATTTTCCCCTAAAGTTTTTAGTGAACGTAAATGTTTATTGAAAGTATCATATAATTTTCTCAATTCGGTAAAAGATTCTTTTAATATGTTGGGACATTCAAAAATTGCCTTTAAATGATTATGGATAATTAGATTTTTCTTTTCGTACCTGTCTTTAAGTATTTGGTACGCGTCATCGTAATTATCTGCCGATAGCTCAATTGATTTAATTATTTCCGCGGCCTCCCCTTTAAGTGATGAACGCAAATATAAAAATTTTTGAATTTTGTGTATCTCTTGATTAGAGTCCACTAAGGCATTAAAGCTATCTTTGAATCCTAACCAGTCGCAGTATTGTCCATCAAAGCTTTCAATTTTTATTACAGGAAGCTTAACCGCATTCCTAGAAAAATTATCGTTTTCTGACCTGACGCTTAAATCTTTGTTGGAGCCAGCAGCTGAAGTATTTTCCCAACCTGAATTTTTTATTAATATATTTATTTCAGACATTATTTCGAAATAAAGATTTTCAAAATATTCGCGTTCCGGCTCATCGTTTTCAGATGGTCCGAGTCGCTCAATATCTTCTTGAATTTTATTAAATTCATCCCAAAATGGTTTAATTTTATCTCTACGTTCATTTAATTGACAAATAACATTCTCAGATATTTCTTCTGACTTAATATTACTATAGTGATTTTTTAAACGAGTTAATTGACCCTTTAAAACTGCACGTTTTTTAACCAAATGTTCCATATTTGTATGAATTTCTATTAAATAATATTACGCAACCACGAAATATAAATAATCTTAATGTTCAAATTGAAGGTACTATTAATAAGGTATAAAGAGGTATCTTACTAGTCAGTAGTTGTTGGAGTAGGAGCCATTGGAATTGACAAGATGCCCTTTTCCGTTCCCGCCTGCCTTGATCAGCAATACCCAAAGTCTTCTTACTTCAATTTGATTTTTTTAATTTAATCCAATCCGGTTCGTTTGGACCAATGTTTCCTTTCTAAATGGACTGTAGTTTTCTTTTATTACTTTGAAATAACACTCAAAATTGTGCTTTTAATATATTTTATTTATGCAGCGCCAAGTCGACCGCTCACTCACAAATCTTAAATGTTACTTGGTTGCATTTCTTCTTTTACACATAAAACTACCCTTACCACCAAAAAAGGTGAAAGGGGTGGGGAACACAATTCAAAATATTTTGGCGGCAGCGCACCCTACACAACTATTTGCAAGATACAAAAAAATTAATTGTTTACAAATAAATTACTTGCACAATCCTTAACAGTATCTAAATTTTAATATGAAACGTTTTGGTTCCAGGGAACAACTTTGTGCATCGGAGCAGCACTTGCTAAAATATCCATCTAAGTAATTAAAATGCAAGAAGTAATGTTGCATAATCTAGCATCTTAGGCAATACTTGTTTACACGGTAAGAAAATTAATAAATTGTATTTTAATAATTTATTGTTCGGAATGCACACCATCTAATATTAATCGCTAATAAATCATTTATTTATGAGAACATGTAAAAATACATTTAAATAGTCTTGTTATGTAAATGCTTTTTAATGTTTTTTTAACAAGGTGTTCCATTACAGGATGTAGGTATATATGAGGAAAATTAAATATTGTTGTGGTAGTCTTGGTTGTCGAGTTCCTGTCGTCTATTTTGATGCAGTTTCGACAGAGTACATTTTGTTACATTCAGTAATTCTGGCTAAACAAAACAGTATTTTCACTATTTTATTATTTGCTGTGGCCAATAGTAAATTTGACAATATTTAGTCAATCAGAACGTATTATTTATTCACTGTACGGTCTGTGAATAAACCCAGCTTAAGATCGATCGATGTAGTATGCTAGTATGGGGTAGGTAACGGGAAAACCACCCTAGAATTACACTTCTGTGGTAAAATCGTCTTGGCAACTCGGTACTGTCGTGACGCTGAATATTAATGGAAGAATATTTTCAGCTAAGAAACGGAGTTTTCAAACGGAACTTCAGTACCTACTGTCAGCGTCTTTGTGTTTGAAACGGTTGGGTAGAGACATAATTTCAATGCAAGTAAAGAATTTTTTTGAATTACCAGATTTTCCAAAAAGAAGTTTATTTTTTGTATCGACTCTTGGTAATTTGTTGTAAAAACTCCTCGGATTCCTCTTGTTAATATTCTTCTTTATTATTACTTAATTCCTCTTCAAATGTTATGAAATTGACATAATATAATGTCATATTGCATTATTCCAAATCGAGCTATTTGCCCTTCCTAAATTCAAAAAATTTTTGATGGGGAAGATACGAGTGCATATTTATTTAAAATTTACATCCACTCCCTCACTTCCAATCAACTCAGCCGTGTAATCTTAAGTCACACTTTTACCCCCACGATATCTTACATACAAAGCAATAGCAATCGATGAAATGTTTTTCAAATTATTTTCTGAAGAAGTATTTAAAAAATAATAATAACTTCTACCTGATATCGTGCCCAGGACTCGACAAATCCGGTCGCAAATTTTATTTGAAGTAACAATTTATTTTTTAACAATTTAGATTTAACCTTAATTGTTTTGTCAACTTATCAGATTTTAATTTAAGATATATTACTTTTTATTTTGAAAAGCACTTCAACCACAAAATTTTAACATTTTAATTTTAAAAGTTTTTGTTTAAAGTAAAATGCAAAGTTTCATTTCTAAAAAGCATTAATTAATAATCGAAAAATATTGTTTCGAACTATATAATTATTATAGACTTTATAAGTGACCCACATGATAGGATTAACGAGATTTTTCTTAATGAAAAGTTTGCCTAGAGGCGATGTTATACTTAATTCGGCCTTGAATTTAAGACTAGTACACCAATATATGGTACAGTACAAAGTAGTTTATTTACATCACAAAAAAATGTTAAAAGTGCACTTTTCCGAACGGTAGTTTTTTCAGTGTATTGTATTATGCTCTGCTTTGTCCTATTCTCTTCTAGATTTAAAAAATAGGTTTAAACCAAAATTGATACAATACGTAAAATAATCTGGTTTTTAACATTTTTTTCTGATATCTTTTTAAAATATCCGAAAATAACCGAAAATAACAAGAAATGTCATCTTCATTAATTATTAGAAAATGTTTCGGTACTAAATCCTTTGGCAAAGATAGTTAGTTAAGCCGAAAGCAGGGACTGTCAACATCTCGCTTTTTGTTAAAGTTCAATGTTTTCTATTCTGTTAAATATACATTGTTGTATTTCTCTATCGTGGAAACTGACGATGAGGATGTCAGGTGCTTGAAAATGTATTATGTTGAAAACATTTGGATTATTCCACGGTAAGAAATACAGATTTATAAAAATGTAGTTTAAAATTGCAAAAAAAATGTGCTGTCAAAATAATATAATTATATAATAATAATAAAAGTTTTAATTTATATTTTGCAAAAGATATTTAAATGAATGAAGTATTTAACTTGATTTTTGTTTTAAATTATTATTATCTATGTGATTTTTTGATATTATTTTATAATAACTGCTATTTACTATTACCTGTATTATATAATTATTATTAATATTTCAAGATGGATATTATTTAGTGAGTTTCTTGGGTCCTATTAATATTAATTAAATGTAGGGTCGCAAATAATAATTTTATAATATAAATGATTTAGATAAAGTAGTTTAGCTAACTCAAAATTTTAGTTTAAGATACTTATGTATACTGCTCTATATTTTGTCAATGTCCAAAGGTGAGTCAAAATGATCATTAAACAATCATAAATTTTGAGATAAATATGTCAATAAATATTGAAAAATTTAAAGTTGACTTTCTGTGAAGCCTTAAAAGCAAAAAATAACGGGCGGCACTAAAGTAGCTTAGTATTTGCTAATTTACGTCTTTTTTCCTATATACTGTAATTTTGCAATTTTTAATTAAATTATATAATTCTAGAAATATAAAATAGAAATGCACTTTTATTGCATAAAATTATTGTAGATAATAATAAAATTTAATTACAATGAAATTGCTAGTTATTGTCACAGCAAAATTTGATTTACTTCAAAATTTTAATTCAACTCTGTTTACATAATATTATGTAAACCATGATGTTTCAGCGCGGCGCTTGTGACGGCACACTGTCATCTTTAGGGGCGTCGACTATGGTTCCCGAGCTACTAAGGGTAGAAATTCTAAAAATGAACACGATGGATCTCAGTAAAGCATAACCAAATTTGATTTTTTTTTTAACTTCTAACAGACAACATTACAGATTTGAAAGTTTTAATTTGGGGCTTATGCTTGTGGTGTTCTTTGATTTTAAAGTTGTGATGGCTGCTGCAGTCGAAGTGATAAGGCAATATAAATTACGTTATACTGGATCGATAATTACGTTTGCTTGTCTTCTAGTCTCTACATCGTTTCAATATTTTTTTTGTTCCTTAAACATACACCACTTTTGTTTCAATATGCTATAATAATCAAATTAACCTCAAGTGCGTTTTTGCTTGATGACTCAAGCATATTACACAAAATATTCTAATTATTTCCTCGTGAAATTTTTATTTAAAAATGTTGGACGAGTGGCATATTTTAAAATTATGACAATTGGCTTACTCAAAACTTTTGTAGATTTTTTGTTAGACGTCAAGAAGCCTTAATTTTCGTCTAAATGCCTCATAATGCTTCTGTTTATTTCCGTATGTTCTATTTTTCAGTTTATTGACTCAGATTTTGTATTATTAATAAATTTACTGTGTTGAGGAATAGTTTTGTTGTTTAATGAAATTTTCGATAAAAATTCATTTACATAATATATTTAAATGTAATTTAGATGATATCCCACGCACAAAATGATTCTACCAAAAATTGATCAAGTTGAATTTTGAAAAAACTAAAATATTAAATGAATAATGGTAGGTTTCTCTAATTTATTTTTTATTTATAAGTGTTCCATTTTATGTATAAAGTGAATAAACCTTTTGATAGCCTCTATTTAGGTCAACTTACGGTGCTTCTATTGCAATCAACAAACAAATCGCAATATTTGGTGTATATTGTGAATAACTTAATTTTCGAGTTCAATTGTTTTCTATTTTTAAAAACTTTTATATAATTTCATACGACAGTTGTTTGTTCATTTGCGTGAACTTATTTGAGGACTTGCCCACATCAAAGCTGAAATTCGTTACACAGCTTCCACCAATGGGATATTTTATTGTGAATTGATTTGGGCATCTATCTACATTGTAAAATGCGTTTACTCAAGAAAGAAAGTTTTTGAAACACTTGCCGGAAACCAAATATGGATAGAAAATGTTGAATTAAATGGAATGTTTAAATTAAATGAATAAAACCATAATATTATTTATTATAAATATTTGGCAATGCAAGCCTAGTAGGGAGTGGTTAGAACGTTAGAACCCTATGTGTTTTCACCCTCGTTTGCGCGTACACCATGTCAATTGGTTCTATACGCAGAATTATTAAATAATAGAGTTATAATACCACCCCACTAACATTTAGTCTTATATTTTTTACTCTTTCTATACAAAATTACTTGCTTCTTAATTCTTAAATCAAGTTTGAAATCCTTTAAGTTTTCTTCAATATTTATTTGTATTTGTTGTCTAGCTGTCTTTCGCCCACTACTGGATGTAGGCCTTCTTCCCCTAGAGAAGGATTTTTAGCCATACCCTACCAGGCTGACCAATACGGGTTGGTAGGGGAGCAGCTTTCATTCTTTACAATGTAGTATTGGTTTGATTTTTCCAATTTGGAATAGTACAACATGTCGTAAACATAATATAATGTAAGTCATATTTTGTTATCAATACATAGGTATATCCGTGATTTTAAAGTATTATTCATGGTTTTATATTCATATTTTATATTCTACTTTGTTTTATCTACAAATAATCTATTAAATTAGCAGGTTAAATATACAATAAAAGATGAAACAATGTTCTGCTAAACTTTCAGTAATGGTAAATTATTTTATAGTTGCATATATCATTTTTAATTTTATGTTAATTTCTTTTTCAAATTAAAATAATTGTGTTATTAACTATCTTTAAAAATCGAATTGCCTACTTTTGAATGAAAGTGAGTAAGACAATAGCTATTTGTGCAACGAGGTCGAAAAACTCACTTTTTTGCAGCGTTGCACACAAAAAATGTATAATTACTAAACATTGTTAATTACATTTTGTTAGGTTAATTCAAATTAGTTTCGAACAAGTGCAGCGGAGAAACTAGTATTTATAATTTTCTTATTACCCCAATGATATCTTGAATCATAATAATAGATACATAGTATAGTAATAATTATATTTGTATTGACCAAGCTTTTAAATTAAAAATTACTAGTTTTAATTAATGCGATTGAAGTAAACAAAATCATTGAGGGTCAATAAGTAGTATAATTTTATTTAATTAAATTGTCAACTTGAGTTTTAATGTCTATTAAAAATGAAACAAGTAGCAAAGCGTAGTATACATATTGCAATATCAATGTTTGGTGTAATAGGTCAGCGTCTTCACCTAAATCGTCAGTTCATTTAAACTGTACTTGTCAGTTTTCTAAGTGAAAAGACCTTGATCCGAAAAGAGCGAAGGTAAATGACAGCGAGTTTAGTAGGCAGAGAATGATTTGAAAAGTATTTCTACATACATATATTCATTGGTAACAGTTAGAATATTGAAAAATTAATAATATTATATCTACCATTAAAAAATAATTAAAGAAGAGTTTTTTTTATTTTCTCAACATTTTTTGTTTACGTTCACATGCTCTTTAAAACCTAACATACTAATATATATAATCTGGAATACTATTAGGTTTAATTTATTAATTTGTATAAACTTTTAAAATGATTAATGTTGTATTAAAGGTAATCTATTTTTAGTCTCCATATTTTACGCTACGTATTGATATTACTAATTCCGTTAACCTTACATTTTAATGATTTGTCAAATAAAGTGTTAAGGATAACCATTGAACTTGTTAATTCAAGATAACAAATGATTTAGAATTGACTTAAAACTGACATATTGATTATATCGTGGGTATTTCAAATGAATACAAGGCAAATGGATTCAAACGGCTTCAAATTTATCGCTGAGATATTGTTAAGAATTATTCATCTTTAAATTTTACAACCAGGACAGTACAGTGTCTTGTGAGCATCTTAAAATCGGCAAGCTTACTAAAATAAGAGCACGTGCTTGTCTATTTCTGTTAGCGTTACGTCTCCACTAGGAAGGAGGAAGTTAAATTGTTTGGTGTAAATAGGTCAGGATTTTTTCTTTAAAAACAACAATTCGTGCTCAACATTGTGTATATTAAATAGCGAAGGACAAATTTATTTAATATTGTTGTACTTGTTAAACGTTTGAAAATCCGTATAAATTATTATTCTATTGTCTTGCTGTTTATGGAGAAGATAACAATCACAAATTTTCGTTATCCGATTCGTTATTTTCTTTGGACATTTTTCAGCAAGTCTGTTCTCAGCATCCAGAGCACAATGGTATGCTGAAACTCGGTTCATAGCTGAACATTTTGATCTGTCCAAAATATATTTTTAAATTTTTTTTATTATTTATTAAGATAATTTCAATAGTTCGAGATAAGTTTTATCTAACATTGTGAATTTTCAATGAAAGTCTGTAATTTTATGCAACCTTAAAAAAGTTGGCAAGGACTGAATATTAATTATTTGAATAAGAACATACTTAACTTCCCTAATAATCTAGTAAACCAAATTTTAAAATAATAATATTTTATTCCTGGATTCAATATTATAACTATATACCCAAAACTTTTCTGAATTTAATTCAATACCTAAATTATAAAATATCGTCAAAGAAAATAATATAATATTTTTGTGCTAACTTGGCGGAAAGATGGTCATTGAAGCATACAATTACTGAGTCTTTTCAAAGCGTATACAAGAGAATGTATTTTTAATCTTATTTCCTATAACTGAATACAGTTGAAAAATAACAAGAAAATTTTAAAACTTCAAAACAAATTTTTAATCGCCGCTCAATATATTATAGTAGAAGAGTAAAGTAACTTAAATATTCTGAAAAATTATTAATTTATTTTTAAAATTTAAAGCGGGGGCAGTGGGTTGTCAAATTTAAAAGATAGCTTAAAATACATTTTGGGTTAATCGTTATTTTTAATTATACAATAATGGTGGAACATGCAGACCAGGTACTATACATTTTTCCCATGCAATAGTTGCCGGGTTACCACCACCAGGAAATTGTGAGTTTGAATATTGAACTTCATAACATTTCTCAGTGAACAGGAGCACTCTTTATAGTGAGAATAATCGTCAATAAAATCTACTTAGGTTTTGTTATTATATTAACATAAAAGTTACGGTAATTTATAATAATACACCTAGACACTTGGCTATACACCTATTTTTTTTTACACAAGGCCATGCTAATTATTGCAAGTTTTGAGGACATGGACACGAAAATATTACACCTATGCAATTTGTAAATTTAGATGTTTTTAGCACTATGCTTAATAATATTGCATAATTTCCAAAAAGAAATTAAGAAAATAAAGTTTCATAAACTTTAATTAAAAAATAAAATAATTTTTTTTAAATATATCAAAAATATCGGATCGGTAAAAACATACCGCACTGAATTAGTTCATCTTGTACATTTTCAGTCGCACTAAAATTGCAAAATTTAAATTTCAGTTTGAAAGTTACCGTGCCATGTAAAATAATTAAATTTATATTGTAGTTCTGAAACACGATGTTTATAATTTATGTAGTACAACTCCTAAAATCTAAATAGAGTACCACCCTGCACTGAGATTTTTAATTTATGAATATTATTTATTTAACTTGAGAAAAATTATATTTAAAACTTCTGTAACTTTGGAATCCTAAGAGAGTTTTAAAATTCAGCTCTTACTATAGAAATTCTGAAATTCTTATTAGATTCACAAGAAAATATTAATAATTACTTACTGAAAAAATTTTCGAAACTTATTTTTAGCCCTAAGTTTACGAAACGCATTTGTCGCATTATTCTTCTTGCATTAGGTACCTACCTTTATTTATTTGCATTATTTTGAATTTCTGATCAAGGATTAATTCAATGGGTTAATGTTATACCGTGTAATATTTATGACACAATAATTGAGAATTCAAAGGTATAAAAATTGCGTTTTTGTATTTGAATACGTTTTTGATTTCAAAATTGCGAATTTAGATTGATAGATTGCAAGGTCTGCAGAATCCGAAATGATTAATATTCGTATACTCGTTGTATGAACCTTAATATGCGAGATGTTATTTTCGCACTTGAGATTTTGTACGCTAGAATGTGTTTAATCATTTAACCACGTTCTTATAATATTATAATGTATTTGGGAATTTATCTCCATACAATACACTCCAGATTGGGTTTTTCTTTTGAATTTACCTGACTCATCTCTCCGCTTAGATTATCAGTTTTGGTAACAATTGGACAAGAAGGGATGTCAAAAGTTGTGCAAATCTACCAGGGGGGGGGGTCATGCGTTTTTCGGGTCCCCGTCATGCTACGCCACTGGAACTATTGTGTTATTTTGTTTATAAACAATAATCGATTGCTAAATGATGACTAGGTGAAGATCGGGTCAATGGACAAGAGTTTCTTTATAACTATTGTTGTTAAACCATTTACTCAATATATTTTAAACAGATTATGTAAATATACGTTGTAAAAAAAATTTTGTTTTGTAACTAAACGTATTTTCAAAACATTTAATTTTTCTCTTGCGCATTATATTTTTTATAATACCAATGGGTACCTATAGCAATATATCACCATATTGCCGATAACGATATATCCATCAACAAGACACAGAAATCAAGAAACAAGAATTATTATTGTAATTCTTACCTCTTCTATGTAACAAATAATAATATTCATTCAAATTATAAACATAATAATTTATTGCTATCAATATTTCAAATAGTATATAAAATTTATACTATGTAGTTATTCTGTATAAATATTAGTATATTAAAATTAACAAGCTAAGCAAAAATGAAAAAATTAAAAGACATCTAAAAATGTTTGTCACACTATCTCTAAATCTATTAAACTTTGCTGTCTATTGATAAATCAATCGATTATTATTTATATTGTCTATAATTGCCTGATAAAGAAAGGTTGCATTGCATTGGAACAGCTTGCAAACTCTTGCAAGCAAGTCCATTGCTGTTCACACCTCAAATGTAAAAAATCAAAGATCTACTACTTAACGTGGATTCTAAACCACGGTACCAATAATTTAGAAGCAAATGAAAAACTAACCTATAAATGTATGGTCTAACCACCTAACAACTCTAGAATAGTATTAAATTATAAAATCTATTAAATATAAAAAAAAATAGGTATAAGAACTTGGTTAGGTATACTATTTAAGAAAAATTATTCTTTTCTTTTAAATGATTTAAAATTTAGTATATTATATTACCAGCATAATATGAATAAATGAGATACACATATAGCTACTCTGACTGCAGATGTTCTTCGAAGTTGAAGAGATCGCTATTGAAAATTAATTTTACGTGCGCCCAATAAGCCAATACCGTAGTTGCATCAAGTTTTATTACTCGTAGTTTAATAGTTGCCAAGGGCGTCCAAGACTTGGCTATAGTGGATTAGCTTGAACTCGTCAAGGAAATATAATTTTGTTCGTCGGGGATATTGAAAATATTATCCATTTTGTTAGGAATTTAATCTGATAGAAAATGAAAGGTATGGAGTACTACATTTACGTGAATATACATCACATGTTCCTAATGATGAAACGTACATGTAATTTTACAGTTATCCACACAGATGATGCGTTCCTAATAAGATAATATATAAGCATTAGCTGATTATTGCATGACACTGAAAATTACTTAATTCATTTTTATGAAAATGAAAGTTTACTCAAATGTTTTCAAAGTTTCTTGTAATGTGAAAGGTGCAAGTATACCTTAGTTCGTTGACCTTATTTCTTCGCATTAAACATTGCCAACTTTCGATTTTACCATCTCTTGATTCAACCAACCTAACGTCACAATGTGATGTAGGTCAACTTTCTCTTTGGTGTAGAAGTGAAACTACGATTTGATTTTTTCGCATACAGTTTAGGTGAATAACCTGTACAGGTATTGTATACGTATATTCGCTACATTGCGTAACGAACGCTGCCCTGACGAGTTTGTCCTTCCTCTTGCTTTCTTGCAACACTGTGCTCTTTAGCCAATGTTAAGGTGTAGTAAACCGACATAATTTTGCAAGGCAAAACTAAAATTTCTACTCATTTTTCAAGAACATACTTGTATAAATATTAAAATGTTACATTATTGTTGCATTTTTATTTATACACCAAAACTTCTATTATGCAAAATTATTCAGCTTCCTATAATACTTTATTTATTATCGAAATACAACCATTACCAAGTTGTAGTGTAGAATATTTATTACCAAACCTTCGCAGATAATACAAGCAAATCCTTTGCCAACTAAATGACATATATACTACAACTCGAACGTGCATTTATAATATAACCAACATAGCCAAGGACACGGATTATATACAATTCTGATGAGAACTAAAGAGTTAGAAACACTTACAATGACGAACAACCTTTTTTTTATCAGGGCTATTGGTGGTTATTTGGTTGTTCGTCACTGAACAGACCTATTAGGCTTATACATCATTTTTAAGATCCATTCGATATTGTGCACATTTGTTTCAACATACATCGTTTGTGTTTGCCGACAGCATAGTGCAAGTGCAACGTCTTTGGATTACAAACTTTGAACAAAAAACAAAAATATTATCAAACGAAAAGAGAGCTCAAAAGCAAAATTAAAATAATTGTTATCGAAATTGCAATCTTCATCTTCTTATGTAATTATTGGATTTTTTTCTTATGTAAAATCATTATTACATAAGCTAGGCGATCGCACTTCGGGCAAAGTTAATCTTGTCCATGTCTTGTCTCTTTTGTAATGTGTTAAATGATAGATCTAACATACAAGTTATTCAATCAATCAGTTACGGGTAAACAAATTTATAATTTTATAATTTAGGCGGTCGTTGGCCTAGTAAGTTAACCGATCAACTGCTAACACTACGGTATCCGATTTGACTAC
Source organism: Cantharis lateralis (assembly GCA_963170105.1). Taxonomy (NCBI): domain Eukaryota; kingdom Metazoa; phylum Arthropoda; class Insecta; order Coleoptera; family Cantharidae; genus Cantharis; species Cantharis lateralis. The sequence continues at coordinate 25,018,721 of OY720629.1, forward strand.
CATAATAATATTTTGTTATGTTATATATATTTTAAATGTATATATTAACACATTTAAATATTTGTTTAGTATTGTTTGAAATTAATAAATTAAAAATGAAGTACAAAAATTGATATTGCTTTTTGAAATCGAAAAATTCTGACAATATTAAAATATTATTCTTCCTTAAGATTGGGTACATGTGATCGTAAATTTTTGTAATATTTCTATAGAAACAAACGTTTAGTTATATGGTAACAGGGAGATTAACGAAATTGTCTGTTAAATGCGAAAGTTCAGTACATCTTCATAAATTTAATAGTAAACTTTTATATTTTGTTTATCTGTTTTATGACATTAATTTGTTATGTAAATGTGCACTTAAAGGTATTTGTCCCAATATTGGTAAGAATATACTGCGGCATAATATATTTTATCTGCTACCGCTTAGTAATAGCTCACTTTCTACACTGATTTTAGTTACATAATGAACAGTCTTCGCCCACTAGTGCGGAAAATGATTTTTGAAAAAATGTAAAATGTCTTATTATCGTACTTGCGTACAGTCGATAGTGTCACGTGCATTCAATAATAACTTACTTTCTACACTAATCACATAAACTACTATTATAAAACAAACTATACCTCTAATATTCTAGCGAGTTATATAATTTGAAATGTCATAATAGGAACCCATATTATATTACATTAAGATTATTTTACGGTATTACTATTTTTAATCCGAATTCCTCCACAAGAGGTAAAATCCGTGGATCTTATCTATCCCAATTTACCTTTATTACTAATTATAAGCAAATTTGTTGTGTTCTGGTGTGAAAAGTTGTTAGATAATTATCTTTGAATCTCCATGCAATAAAAATTTGAAATGCATTACTTGGCTGTTGGCTGATCGAATTTGCGGATTCCCATTTTGCAATATCTAGATTTACAATTTAATTTGTTAGAAATAAGTTTTTTCTTCAATAACTACTCACCACTTAACCATAATGTGATTCGTTTTAGTTTCAATAAACTTCAGTTTTCGTCTCTGCGGCTTTTAAGCATTATAGAGATATTGGCGAAAGGTTTCTAGTAAAATAAACATTTCATTTATATTTGAAATTAATGTCGGCAACAATTTATTATTAGCTTTTCCATAATAATATATGATAAGCATATAACAATAAATGGTAACAATAGATTTCAAAAACTATCTATCACAAAGAAAAGTACGCAAGACCGTCTATATTGCAGTACTGTTTTAAAAGTCCAAATAATTTTTTAATGTTGTATAATTTATTCATCTTTTAATATAAATTTTATTAACTTCACTTTTATATGACGTCATTTTATTACCTTTTACAAGTTTTATCTTATTCATCATTCGATTTATAATTCGATAAAATCGCTAATTAAATATTTATTATAATATTATTTTCAACTTAAATTAATAAAACATGTAGACGATGTAGTTCTATGAAAAATTGGTATTGTGGAGAATTACCTGCGAATCAAACCGACCTGACAATCCTAAAAGTTCAAAATTTAATCCAATCTACATAACAACATAACGTAGCAACATAATATACAATTTCAGTCTAGAAAACACATCAATATTTTAAAATTAGTGAAATATAGACCTAAATACGTAATACACTAGTCTGAAATTCTAAAAGAAAACATTTAATTATGTTGAATTTTATAAAAATTACTTCGCCGTAGTCTGCTCGGAAAATTACCATTCTGCTAATGGCGTTTTATATAATATATTTTTTTAAACTTAAAAAATAACCCAAAAAGTGTGTTATTTATAGATAAACTGTGTCACATTGGGAGCACACGTTCATAAATGAACCACCTCAATGAAATTTGCAACGAAAAATTTTAGTACGTGGCTTGCAAAAAGAATCATTACTAAATTGTGTATTATTTAATTTTTCACCAAGTTCACAAAAAGATATTAAAAGCTTATTTTTTTAATTTGAATAATTGATATTGGAAATCGGAAATCAAATTTATTATAATAAAATATTTGTTTCGACAAGAAATAACCATTTAAGTGATCCAATGTCAATAGTAGTAACTAATGAAAACGCAAAATACTCTTAAAATTAAATTTTAGAATAAATTTGAAATTATTGTGAAATTAAGTGTAATCAGCTTTCCCTCGTCAAATCATAACTCATAATTAAGCATTAAGCTAAGTGCTGGATAGCAATCAATCTATCAGTCGTCCGCTAACTATATGGGCAGTCGAAAAACATAGGTAGATACTCTAGATATTTGAAATTAATTGACTTTATATAAATTTAAAAACAAAATTTTTTCAATAATATAAGACTAGTGTTTTCGATGGATCCAGTAGTATAATTTCTCTTTAATAAACGATCAGTTCAGTTGATGTTAAATCGAATTCGATACCCAGAAATAGAATCTTGGTGAAATTCCAAAATTGCCGTTTAATGTTATTAGTGCGCTGCAGGTTGTAATTTGGAACATCCTCATTTAAATATTTTAACACCTTCACCGAGAAAAAATAGTTGCAGTCAGAACAAATATTTCAGTAGCCATAAACCCAACAAAGTTTTTTGCTGGTTCAACAAAGTTAAAAATGTTGGTACAACAAAATTTCTTCAGTTTTTTTGTATGGAAGGACAAATCTTTTTTCTCTATTAGTTAGTGGATAACTTCACACTATTTCAAGTCAGGGAATATTATTTTTGGACTCCACTTTTGTCTTAAATTTAATTACTAAAAGCTATACTGAGAATTATTTTGTCATTGCTGCATTTCATTGCCACTTCTAAAGTTCCTTAACTTGTTCTTCCGAGGGTGAACATCGACACGCTATTATTCAAAACTTTGTTCTATGTTTGCATAAGTCTGGCCACCGACAATAAATATACAATTTAGCATAGAAGTAAAACCTGTCCTGAGTGTTTTGTTTAAAATATCTTTTTTAGTCAGATTTTTGGTTTAGAGCGGATATAGAATGTCCTTCCTTGTTAGTGGGTGCAGGGCAATGTACCCTTTGTTGTGATGAGAACACTACGGATATCTTAAATAATGAACATTTCAGTGGAGATTCAGATAATTGCATGCAATTTTACCTGAATTTTTAATTTATTTAAATTTGACATAATATAACAGAAATTATTTTTATCTACGCCTAACACGTAGATTAGATAAGTTTTCAAAATCTAGGTCATATAGTATTTCTCCATTAAAATTAAAGATTTAACTTTGCTAGCTTGTTTATTGTACACTTATTTGAAGTGGAAATGTCTATTTTTTAAATTTTTGATATCAAGTAATTAAAAATTTTAATTTTGGTCTTTTTAGAGGTCAAAATATTGCTAATTTTAATAAACTTCATATATTATTAATTAAAATGGTCAAATTGCTTATTGTTGAGCTAGATGCTAGACGGTTTGATGACCAATTAAAAATAAAATAAAATTTTTTTTTTATATTTTGCTCCGAAATACTGTTTGATGATAATAAAGCACATGATGTGGGTAGTATGGGGTTACCTGTATGTATACTTAAATTTTATGAAAACAAAAAATATTGTTTTTCCTGTTGCGAGCTTTTCTGTTCGCAAAATATATAGGGATACCTACTAAACAATTTACTTTCTTATTCTGTTTGCCGGTCTGTTTTTTATTTTTAATAATTTTTCGAAAAAGTAAAAAATAAAAGCTACGATTTCTTTCAGCAAGGTTGGTGTTAAATTTATTTATACGATGACTTTGATACCTGACATATTAGCTGTTTTGTATTTACCAGAGAAATACTTTTACATAATGCGAGAAAGTAAAAGTTTTCACTTCCCTGTACTTTTGTACGTTAAATGTAGCCTTGACAGTGAAGTGAAAACATCTCGTTTCGGAAATACTGGGTAAATAATTTTGTGAAATTTTTTGATTAAATAGTTTAGTTCAATATTTCTGTATTTCTATACTATTCAAGGATATTATATAGTTATGTACCAAAATAGAATAAAAATACGGAAGTAAATAGCGAGAGTGTGGTTTCAACTTGAAATTCTGAGATTCGCTAAAATTAAATAGATCTTTTGGTATGAAGTCCAAGTTTACAAACTGCACATTCAAAATTATATTGCTATTCAATGTTCATCCAATGTAAGTACGTACGACATACGTTTCTAACATTCGTTTTCCCTTTTTAAAATGATGTGTAACTAGCAAATTGGCATTTACGTAAATATAACGGTATTTTTTATTATGGCAGTTTTCAATTCCGCAAACACGATGGTCGTGTCAAAAAACTTATAAAATTGCAATTTCATTAAAAAAGGATGGGGCGGTGTAACCTGTAAAAATCTGATTTGGTGACTTTCACTCATGATTTTGGTAACTAAACGAAAGATATACAAGCATTGTGATCCATGTAGTCTTAGGTTCGGATTTCGTTGCCAAGAACTAGGTGCCCCACTCGCAGTCCCACTACCGTTGTATTTGCTGGTATGCAACTATTGCAAACAGCAGTCTGACTAGTCCGTGCCCTACTTTATACCTGGTTAACACTAACAACATAGCAGTATCTATAGTACAACTTTTACCGTTAGCGTTCGCAATCGGTCACAACGCGTACTACCTTACCAATAGATACCTGTTTCGCACAATTTTCGATTTACGACTATAATATTACGAATTATATTTTTACTATTATAACTTAAATTTTTTATCGACGTTGTTATCGAATATTTGTTGCTCATTATAAATCAATCAATAATAACTTGGCAAAATATTTTTTATACATGTTGCCTTTTTAAATTCGGCCTGTGATACTACTTACAAATAAAGTGCAAGTGCCTTATGGAAAAAACAGTTAAGTGCAATAAAAACTGATTGTTGCCTATATTTTAAGACATTGTGACAAAATTCTTTAGTGAATCCCTCAGTTATGGTTCTTTACTTTGGACGCTATGATTCTTTCAGGTAAGAATTTCAATAGGCGATCAAGTGACCAAATTAACGATAGCTGTAGGGTATAGATGATAAGTGTTGGAAACAAATTGGCAGAATAATGTTGTGCCCACTTTAGGAAAGACCGGGATAGATAATTCGAGTCGGACAAAAAACATATTGTTTCAGACCTGACCTTCCTCAATAGTTTTGTTTTTTTATTTTATAATTAGGTGATGGCATCTTTTGGTCGTAGAGGTCGTCAGGCCCAGGGTTATATATAGTTTAAGAATAATTATCTTAACACAATATCCGGATTATTACACCAGTCTCTGAGTAGGTTCCTAGTAGTAGTTTTTAAACTGAAGGCTCTTCCAAATATATTTAAAACTTTTTTGTTTCCTAAGAGTTTTTGAATTTTTATACGTCTATGTTATAATAGACATAATAGAATGAAAATAGACGATTTTTGCAGTTGTTTGTTTTGCGAAACACACCCAATAGCATTGCACTTGAATAATTTCTTACAAGTGAGCCATATTTCATAATCTTAAGATATTTATGCAAACATTAAAGCGAAAGATAAAGAGATAAAATTATATATAGCCGGTAGACACTGGAGGACTGAAAATTTCATCGCTCATTGTATTTTTTTTTCATATAAAGAGTATGGAGTCCAAACTTAGCTCGAGTGTAGTAGTATTTTAAAGGTTTATTAAAATATATGCAAAAAGTTTTTATTGCATTGTGACTAATGGTATAATATGTGCGCAACATTAAAATCTACAAGAAACAAGACTATTAGCACTGAGAAAGTTTTGCACTAATGCTTGGATATGATGACGCAACAATAGACATACTAGTTTTTACCAAGTGATCTAACGAATAACAGTAAAAGTGAGAGTTGTTGCGAAATTTAGCGATGTGCAGAATATTTTACCGAAACTAAACCATCTGGTATAACAATTTGCATAGTTAACAACGATTCACCAACTGCAATTTGCAAAAATTTAATTTAATTATTTTGAAAAGTGTTGACCTTTTTATCGCTTTGTTGCATAACTTTTTTTTCGGTTCAATTCTTGTCTTAAAATATTGTTACGTAAGCTAGTCCAGTCCTATTTGCTCTTTCTTTCTAACTTAGTACGTGACTTACGTTTTTCATGTTTCTAATTCAAATTATATCTGTTTTATTCATCAATAATATTGTTTTGCGTAGTGCAGTTTTTTAAATGAATGAGTTCGGTCTGACGTTGAAATTGTTAATATTATATTATCTAGGAGGAATATCACGTTTTAAATTGCTTCATATCTATAAAGGAAGGATTATTCAAAAACATTTTTATGTATATTTTTTCACTTTGTTCAAGAACTTGATCGAATATGCTCTATATACATAGTATATTAAGTAGTAGTCCCAAGGGTGCCTGGGGTAAATTTTTGTCTTGTTCAGATAGTGATTCCAATTTTTGCACAAATCCTGCTATTCTAAATTTTATCTGATAATTTAGATGTCATTGAACGAGATGACCTAACAGTTACTGACCTAGTATCGAATTAATTTCAAAAAATTTAAAAAAAAAGAAAGAAAATAGAAATATTAACTATTAAAACGAAAACATAGAAAGTTATACTTCAATTGTATTTATGCGGTGTACCATACCCAACATACCAGAGTATATTATATTTAAAAACATTTAATAAGAATTAAATTATTTTTAATTTTTTACTAAAAATTATAAAATCGATTATTAATTTTAATTCGATAACACTAAATTTTAATCGTACGTAAGAATTTATGTTAATTTCTTTATAGAATGCATCTATGACGTCGTCGAGGATGTTACTCTGGGTTCGTCTTTAATCAGTTCAGTTAAGACAATTCCAACAATCGCTGGCAATTCTACGCTATGTCTTTTCATCAATCTGGTAGGAAAACAGTTCTTTCACTTTTCTCATTTTACTTTTACTTATACATATATGTTTTAATATTAGGAAGTCATTACTTAGATATAACATTTTCCATTTTACTCTTTGTAATCCGTATTAAATGGTCTTTTGTCCTGAACTGTACTTAAATTTCAATTTTGGAAAACATCTCACTAGGTATAAAAAGGTAAAATTTAAGTTTTGGGTTTACTAATTAATAAAAAATATTTGTATTGATTAACATAATGAATTAATAATATTTGTTTCGTCCCGGTAGTTTTCACTGTAATGTAAATAATAGTTTTGTTGTCGCACTAAATAAGCTACATCCTGTATAACTCATTATTCTTCTATCTATTTTATCGTAACATAGATTTAACTAATTTTTACTATTTTAATGTTTAATTCAATTGACATCGTTTTCCATTTTTCACTAAATTGTATGTTACCGACAAATTTTTTCTCTGCGAAATTATTTATACATTAATTACAATTTTTAGTACATATGAATTATAGAGGTTTACATGGAGCCGATAATAATTCAGATTGTTGTTTTTGTACTTGTCCTAATTTTATTATCTTTTAAATACTTTAGAATAATAATTTATATCGAATAAAATGCTATTATGCTACATATTAGAGTCTTATATTATACGCAAATCAAATGTAATTTCTTCTAATTCGAATGAAAAGAAATTAATTTTAATCACGATGTAATTATATATTATCCAAAGAATATTTCAAATCGTAACAACAAATTATATTACGTCGTGGTTTGGACTCCACGGTAAGTTATGGGTCTTTGTTTATGTTTATTCAGTAAGTAATCGGTTTTTGCGAACATATTTATGTTGAGATTGTAGTGCAACTACATGTCGTTTGGAATATTATAAAATTTTATCACTATACATAGTGTTAAGAATATTTTCTCAAACAAATTGACCTAGAAATGAAATAATGGTGTTTTCTTTTCGTATACCTGCAGCGACATTTTACGAAAGCTTTTATAGTACTTCTTCGTGTTATTGTTATTTGTTAAGTGTTAATTATAGTTTTAGCTGCTAGCTAAATTTATTAATACTCTACACGGTTACATGGAATTAAATAAATTCAGAAAAATTAGCGAAAGTTAGAATAAATTAGAAGAAAAGGGTACCATAAAAATATATGTACATATTAAGATTGTGGAAGGAAATGAACAATTTAGGAATGAAACCTACTCTATCGTAAACTTCTGGACATTTCATTGAGTAATTTTTATTTTAAAGATCACCAAAGGGAAGTACGTTGCAAGTATTTTTAGTTGGTGCATTATGAATAATGAGACCGCTGGCGTGTGTAGTGCGAAAGTCATTGATACTTAAATAGGACGCAAGTTAAACTTGCGAAAATATTGGCGCTAGTCAAAAATCTTTTATAGTTATTTTACTCAAAACAATAGTTTTATTTTTCAAATAAGCTGCTGAATAATGAAAGCTCAGCACATATGAATTTCCAAGCGCGTATGCTGTGCATTTTCAAATATTAACTCTAACTAGCTCTAAGCGCGGTGTGCCAGCCAAGGTAATACCTAGTATTGCAATGCGAAATAAATCGCGTTTTCTTTAAGGATAATAATCCATACTCATACTAGCAATATTTTTATTTGATTACATAGATTGGTCGAAGTTTTGACTGCTTTTTCAGGTTTCTCCGAAGAAGATATAACTGACGGAATAAACCAAATTAAAGAGAATTATAGATATATTCATCTGTAACTTTACATTTAACATAACTTAAAAAATAAATCTGGCAAATGAGTTTTGACGTTTCTAAATCGCTTACAAGATTTGTAGGTCAAATTAAATTTGATTATTGCCAAACCAAAGTATTTAATCCAAAGTTAAACAAAAGTCTTAATCAGTCCAATTGAACACTGTTTTTTTGGAATTGGAATAAGACTTTATGTTATTTTGTTTTATAATTTGCAAACTAGCAAAAATTGAGAACCCCGCGAATTGTATACTTTTTGATCTTTCGAAAATAGTATACATATTACTGGCCGAGATTCGAAAAATGCTCGTTATTGGACGCACAGATATATTGAAAAGCTTTTTTAGTAGAGGAAAGTATACTATTTTATCGGAAAAAAATGAAATGTTATGGCAAAATTATGTATTCGATCTTTTAAATGGTTCCTAACAATAATAAACACTTTACCCTCGAGGTTACGTTTTTTCATAGAGGCTATTAATGCTTTGGTTTCTCATCCGCAAAGACGTTCGGTAAGGATCGCTTTCCCGATGTTTCCAATAAAGTAGTTTATTATTTTGGCTCTTGTTTTTCCATTGCAATTTTTTTTTTCTATGTACTCAAACCTCGCTGATTTTTTATGATAAATCAAATTCAGTTGGAGAACAGTCTATATCGACGTTAGTATGGTTAATCAGCTCAGATTATTGTCTGACCTGACCTAATGAGCTGATTTGGACAAAAACCCTTTAGAGGACCCTTATTAGTTAAAATTTGTTGGCCCAAGTTACGGAAGTTTACGAAGAACGACTTTCTTTTCGATAAAATTCATAAAGATATTATAGATTCGTTATAACCCATTGTTATATTCTCACTTTGGGGAACTAGCACCTCCACGTGTGATCGTATATCTAGATTCTAGATGCAAAGGGTAATCGCTTTGCATTTGAAAAGTGTTGTTGCTCCCTCACTAATCATTTATTTTCAAGGTTAACTTGTTTGATTTTGCAGTACAAGACGGAAAGTCATAAAAATTGTCGACGACCTTGCACACCCCAAAAAAGCTAATAATTATTGATAGCGCCAATTTGAAAAATTTCATTGGAAGCTTGAATGAGTCAAGTTTCATAGTATAGTGTTTACGATATCTGCCGACGTAACGGTATTATTTTAATTAATTAAATAATTAATTAGCATTAACATTTCCTATTCAAATTTATCACTTTAGTAATAAAATGCAAAAATATAAAAAAAAAACAATAGAAACATTTTATTAAATAATAATCTAACACCTAAACACTTGCTTACTGTCTTTTTATTTAATGTTTTTTTTATAATCTACGTTCATCAATCACGTTGTTATACTTTTATGATTATATATTTTTTAAACATAAACACAGATTTTTCTACTTTATTGATACCAATTGTGTATTTCTATTTTTTGCAGGAACTATGACCCTTATGCGAACCCCATGTGAGCTCGACAAAATGAGCCTGTTTCAAGATCTCAAGCTCAAACGACGGAAAGTTGATTCTCGATGCAGCAGTGACGGTGAGTTATATTTGAAAAACCAAAGCGACCTATGTAATAGAAAACATCCAAAACAGACATTCATTAAAACTAATATGAAGGTTTATCGTTACAGTGTTCTTGCAGTTTTGTTTTATTGTAGTCGGAAAGCTAGTGCTTTACTTTTTATTACAGTTCATCATTATTATTATGAACTTCAAATTTTTATCATTTGCATTAAACCAAAATAGATAGTGTTGGCGTTAATTGAGATCGATTATGGTAATGTATTAATTATGGTATTTATGATTAAATTTATAAATTCTGTTAGATACTTTTGCGCCTCTGATTTCATGATCGTTATTATAATTTGCTTAGATGTATTATTATTTTTGGTCCATATTGTTGCACTATTAATTGGAGTAAGCAAACTTTGATAAATATAAATTATTTAATGCTGTAGATTCATTGTCACTCACGCTATATCACACAAAATTAATTTGGTGTACCCATACTACACCTATAGTTTAGTTTCATACAAAATTCTTCTTCGGCATGTCACCTACTCATTGTTTCATCGCTTTCAATTACTGTGCATTTATTATGATTTAGATCTTTTTTGCTATCATAAAAAAGCATGCCAAAAGATATAAATTAAGATGATACTGAATTTTCGCCATTGTTAGATGTAGCAGCTGCAATAAATGTCTGTTTGTGGTTGTCCTGGTTATTCGTTTAATATTTAAAGGTTAGTTTCTAATGTGTAACTGAACATTTCAAAATGAAATTCACATTTTTTGAAGGAGGGTGTATTGAGCAATATTTTTTAGAAGATCTCTAATCTAACATTCCTTTGGGAATCATTATAATCAACTAAAGCACTGAATAAATTATTTGTTTTTGGAATTATTTATGATAAAAGGCGCTTTAAAAGTTATATTAGGTATATTAGATTAGACAAACATCAGTACAATCTGCTTTTAGGCAATGTCTCTGTCCGCTTCTAGGCGAATCGGTCGCCGACACTAATACGTCATCGCCCGATCTCATAAGTTCCACTTCAAAAATGTCAGATGTTGGCACCCATCCACCTAGTCCAGATTCTACTCCAAAGCTGATATTCAAGACGGAACCGACCACAAACATCACATCGAGCCGAACAGTAGATTGCAGCGTATTCGATGGCGGAGGTACGAGCGTGATTCGTTTACTTCCAATCAACAGATCTCAGAGTCCACCGATTAGACCACCACCATTGTGCAGCCCATCTCAACCACCACGACCCCATAGTTCTCCAGTACGATCGTGTAGTAATAGTCCAATCATTATCCATCAAACCGATTTACAAACATCGCCGGTTAGTTGTTCTCCGCAAAGCACACCATCCAACAGAATTATTCAAACGTCACCATCTGTGGGTGGTGCAATAGCTATTGTATCGTCTCAGCAAGTGGCCGTGATTCAAAATCAATTGTGGCTTCAAAATTCCAGAATTAATGGTGTAAAGCCTGAACTTATAGGTGGTAATTTTAATAACAGTTCTTTGCTCGGCCAAACGGCGGAATTAAAATTGCAAACCGTGAATCAAGCTGTAACACCTACTAGGCCGGCCCCGGCTGTGATCATGGGGGAAGCGGGAGGTGTTCGGACTATGGTTTGGTCTCAGCCGTCTTTAAATGTTTCGCAGTGCGCCACTACAGAACAGCAAATACAAATTCCTACGACCAATTGGAATAACTCTAATTCTAATAGCAATAGTAATATCAGCGGGACGACCGTTAACAATAATCCAGAGGAGAATGCCGCTCAAATGTTACTTAATTTGGGGCAGGAGAGACCTCGTGTTACAGTTAATAGATCTCCCGCTACAACGAGACCTGCGAATAATACAGTTCCTACTCAATTTACAAATATACCTTTAAATATGGAAAGGTTATGGGCAGGAGATATTACTCAACTTCCAGCTAACCAACAACTGCACGCACTAAATTTGACTTCGCCGACCCTTAGTTCTCCAATGTATATAACCTCGAGAATTGATGGTAAATTGGGAAGCCAAACTGAAGTTGAAACAAATGTTGTACCTGAATTAGTAGAAGAAGAAGATCAGCCTATGATTTGTATGATATGTGAGGATAAAGCTACCGGATTGCATTACGGTATTATAACGTGCGAAGGTTGTAAAGGATTTTTTAAACGAACTGTGCAAAATAGACGTGTATATACTTGTGTGGCAGATGGAAATTGTGAAATAAATAAAGCACAAAGAAATAGATGTCAATACTGCCGATTTAAAAAATGTATAGAGCAAGGAATGGTATTGCAAGGTTAGTAAATTCCTAATTAATTATTATAACATTTAATTAAATTGCTTATGCAAGCTAACTGAATTATTCTAATAGTTCAATTTTTTATTTAATTTATTATAATTTAATATCATGCATACAAAAAAATCAGTTATAAAATTTTCATTTATTAGAAAATCTTACTCTAAGCAACGTAATGGTGCGAAAGTTATCTCTGGAGATAATTTATATAATCACTGAAATGGAAACTTCGATCTCGACCCACGTTAACTGAATTAAGTTTGACAGTAATAATTATACGTAAAATAATCAATAATTTCAGAATTACTTTAAAAGATCTTTAAAGGTTTGTACGCTAATTTAGTATAACGACTTTAGAAATTGTTTTGCATAAAAACTTTTTTTTTTAATTTTAATCAACGAATTTAAGTTAAAAATGAAAAAAAAACAGTCGGTAAACGACGAAATCGTTCGCAGTAATCCAATAAGAAAAAAGGTACTACATAGGCCGGTCCCCCATGCACTTGTCTACAAGAGTGGCAAATATTTTATAATATCGTTCAAGTTGAAAGCTGAAATTATTTATAGCTTACCATATCAATAAATTCAAGAGATGTTGTAGTCGATTGATTTTCACAAAATGATATTACAGACCGACATTGTATATTTAACATAGATGACGTATTTTCGTGACATAGCTCGCAGGTTTGTCATGCTATAAAATATTATTTAAGATTACGGATATCTTACAATGATACACATCGATCGGTAGAAATAAAGAAATGAAGGATGAAAATATATAAATAATAATATTTTACTATGATTGTTCATGGAATTTTCAAAAAATAATTTCTAAAATATTTTTTATAATTTAGTGGTAAGTATAGGTAGATACTATGCATTTTTGTATTTTGTAAATATTATATTTAATTTAAAAAAAATTTTTTTTAATAATTTTGAAATTTGATTGGGATAATCAATATCAATCGATATTCTTCTCTTTTATATTTAATTTACATAATCTCCATCTTACAACAAATATTATTTTAAAATATAAAATTTGGTATATGTATTTTACTTTGAAGCAATGCCCAGTAACAATTAAATAATTCATGTTTTTGAAATTTAAATAATTGTAAGCATTCCAGAATCCTGTAACATTTCTTTATACAAACACGAAAAAATATATTGATTTACTCATTTGAATATCGCGTAAAATGTAAACTGGGATTTCCTCCTCTCCAAACTTTATAGGCATTGGTAATTGAATGATATTCTAATGAGTAAATCAATTTATTTTTTTGAGTTTGCATACAGAGTTGCTATAGAATTCTGGAATACTTGCGATTATTTAAATTTCTTTAGAATTCCGGAAATAAATTACATAAATCACTAATTACTTACTTAATGACGACTGGATGCTGCTCTTGCGCTTGAAATAGTTGAGTACAACATATTACTTAAATTTAATTCAGTTACTTGTGACGTAGTTTCCACATTCGTGGTTACAAATGTAAATGTGTTAGGTTTCTTGTAATATTACAATTAAATATAAAGGTATGTCATCAATGTCCGGTTCACTTCAAGTTTGGGGTAGCCAGAAACTGTGTAACCGCATAACTTTCATCACCTAAACGATCAATAGTGAATTCGTTTTTTACGCGAATAAAATCCAAAATACATCAATGCGGAAATGAATATTCTTATTCACCAGCACAAGAACTATAGTGACAGTTTAAATCCAGGGTAATTAATATGTAGCCAATATGTTTATTTTTAAATATTATAAATGAACTCTTAAAATTTTGTATCAAGAAATAGGGGACTTTAGATTGTGAAGATTTCATATTTTTCTTTTTCCCTGTAATTGTTATTACCAGAGTACAAATTTCAGTAGCCTATTTTTGTCTGCAAAAATCACCAATGGAACAGAAAATCTAAAATCAGCCAATGACAGTGATAAACGGGGGTAGACATAGGTCCAAAAACCATTTATTTCGGAGTTTGAAGACTTTTTCTGCTATAAAATAAATAAACAAACTTATTTCTTCTTCTTGATTATACTTGTCAAATTTTATAACAAAACACCTGTAAGATTCGTGGTATTGTTTAGCTTAGAAGCGATGAAGTGGGTCAGTGTTGTTTTTTTTTTCTACTTGGGCAATAGTTAATTTTTAAAGCAAATTTAACAGCATTATTGGAGAGTTGACATTGATTTTGTTGGTTATTATTATTTTTTGAGCTTTTGTACAATTTTTAGGTTATTCTCATTTGGCTGGTTTTCTCAATAACTGATAAATTTAGATAAAGCTCTATCTCTACCTATTTAAAATATAATAGTTTTATATTTTACTTATTTTCACTGTTATTTTAATAAATTTTCTATTTTTAAATTCTGTCATTGTATCATTTTTTTTTAAAATTATTTCATTTATGGAAAGTTTCTATTAGTATTGTTTTGTATTTTTGTTAATGATTTTGGATCTATGTGTATCGGAATTGTTATTATTTTGATGACTTCTACGTACTTACTCCATAAATTTGGTACCACCTCTAGAAAATGTTAGTCCATGAAAATAAATTATACCATAAAATCGAAAGTAATAAATTTTAATCGGAAATTGATAATTCAAATCACTTGAGTTGAAAAAACTGATTCTTGAAACATTTTATCATCTTTACTTCGAATTTTTATTTAATTATATCATTACTCGTTTATCCTTGTGCGACATTATCCTCCGACTTTCTTTTCTTCTGCTTAAAATTCATGTCATTTTTTTACGTTTTTATTAAATTTTCCTCTTCTCCTTTAGGAATTTGTGACTCATTTATCTAAGTTATTGTTTTGCATAATTTTTACTTTCTCTCTATTCCATAAACTGACACACATTTTAACAATATCTAAAAATTAATCACTTTGCACTTCTGAAAGTTATGAGGTAAGTAAAACTAATCATTAAGGAAATCGAATGACTCACATAATGTGTAGATACTTATGAATTTTATTTAATTAAATTAAGAATTTTTAATCATTAGGTACATACAGTCGATTGTATGAATGCATAAATTATTTAAAAACCTTGAATTTTCATTTTCATTACCGTTTTAATAATAATAATTAATGTGCACCATAAAAATAAGTAAAACTTTTATTATTTGTTTCAAAATATATCTAATAAATATTTAATATTTTTAGCTGTTCGAGAGGATAGAATGCCAGGTGGTCGAAATAGTGGTGCAGTGTATAATTTATATAAAGTTAAATATAAGAAACATAAAAAGACTACCAACAAACAAGTCCATCAGAAAATTTCAGAAAAAACGCTATCTCCTCAGCTGAAATTTGAGCAACCTTCTCCACACCTAGTCAACGGGACCATATTGAAAACAGCATTAACAAATCCTAGTGAAGTGGTACATTTGCGACAAAGACTAGATAGTGCGGTTAGTAGTTCTAGGGACAGAAACTTTTCTACTGAATATACATTAACTATGATTCAGACTTTAATAGACTGTGATGAATTTCAAGATATAGCAACTTTACAAAATTTAGATGATCTTCTAGATCATAAATTTGACTTGAGTGAAAAATTGTGTCAGATAGGTGATTCTATAGTTTATAAACTTGTTCAATGGACGAAAAGATTGCCCTTTTATTTAGAATTACCTGTAGAAGTGCATACTAGGTTATTAACACATAAGTGGCATGAACTACTGGTTCTGACAACGTCTGCTTATCAAGCAATTCATTGGACTGATAAAGCTGCAGCAGAACAACGTTCCAATGTTCCTGAACCTGACTTTAGTCAAGAGGTAAGTCGTTATTTTTTTTCAACGTAAATGACATGTACATATAGTAAATTTTATAACAATTAAATAATGGGGGGGGGGGCGCTATTTTTCACAAATGTTAATATTTATTTGTAATTTAAATAATTGGGATTTTAAAAGCGATTTTATTTTCTTCATTTCGATCTCATCAAATCATTTCAATTAAGACTTTATAATTCTAAAATTACATTAAAAAAGTACTCATTTTGGATCAGGGTTAGAAAATAGTATATTGTTTAATAAGGAGCAAATGTTGGTTTCTTCGTCACGAGTTTGACAATATTACAGACTAACCACAAAAAGTACATTTAATTCAAATAAAACATGTATCTATTAATTTTTAATTAGAATTTTAGTAATCAATATTATTTTTACTTTAGCGCCTAGGCGCTAAGTTTACTTGAGTTCTAGTATTGGAGTGTGGATATCGTTATGCAATTATATAATAGGAATATCGTTGTATAATAATATAACAACCAGGTAATGGCACTAAAGTGAATGTTAACTGAACTGAAAAACTTCTTCTAAATAATGTCTAAAGTTATTATGTTGAATAACTGAATTCGAAACGTTAACGGTAACAACTTTCACAAAAAAAGTGTAATTGAACGAAGTTTGAGAATTTAATAATATCAAGCCAAGTGTTTTTGACGCTTTCAAAAACAAAACTATATTATTTTGATGTTTCATTGTAAAGACAATATAATTTCTACTTAAAATCGACAGTGCAAGTCCATTGTTATTTTTGTTATTAATATAAGTGACAGTACAACACTATCACGACATTATAACTATGGTACACTAGTTTCTATGATGTACAACACTCAATATTGTCAGTAAATTTTAGATATCTCAGTCGACTTGTAGATTTTTATAAATATAACATTAAAATTTTTTTATAGTAAGTACAGGGTGGGCCAATTTCGATAGTTCTTATGGGGAACTCGGTAACTATAAGAGTTATGAAAAAATGGATGGCGCATCCTCGATCTCTTTTTTCGAGAAAAGCTTAATGGCGAAAACCAGAATTCGCTATCTTTTTTTGTTTTGGAGTTATAGCCAAAAGTTCGAATTTTCGACTTTTCGATAAATGTCGATATCTCGGTTGTTTTTCAAGTTATCAAAAAAATGTTAACACTTTCTTCGGGCACGTTTTTAAGATCAATAAAATGGGATAAAGACATTTTAAATATCTATCTCAGTTTCAGAGTTATAACATAAAGTTGTGTTTTTTTTTTAATGGAAACCATAGTTGAAAATGATATTTTTAAATAGCGTTTTTTATCCTCTTTTCAACGATATATAACCATTATTGAAATTTAAAACATTTACATCGATTGTTTTTTAAAAAAATTAAAATAATATAAATTATAGTTACTATAGTAAAATTTAATGACTGCAACTAAGCAAATATTCGCTTACTGAAAAAAAATTGGTGTAAATGGTTTAAATGTCAATATACCTAATGGTTTAATTATGTAGTGTTTTGTTTTAACCAAATTATGTATTAAAAACGATAGACTACGGTTTGATCTTTACTTTAATTTTTGTTAGAATTTAAAATTTTGATTGTTTTGTACTAAAAATGTTAATATTATATTTAAATTTTCGGTTTTCTATAATATTTTATAATATTTTTGTTGTTGTTATATATAGTTGGAAAGAGGATAAAAAACGCTATTTAAAAATATTATTTTCAACTATGGTTTCCATTTAAAAAAACACAAGTTTATGTTATAACTCTGAAACTTAGATAGATATTTAAAACCTCTTTAGCCCATTTTATTGATCTTAAAAAAGTTCCCGAAGAAAGTGTTAACATTTTTTTGATAACTTGAAAAACAACCGAGATATCGACATTTATCGAAAAGTCGTAAATTCGAATTTTTGGCTATAACTCCAAAACAAAAAAAGATAGCGAATTCTGGTTTTCGCCATTAAGCTTTTCTCGAAAAAAGAGATCGAGGATGCGCCATCCATTTTTTCATATCTCTTATAGTTACCGAGTTTCCCATAAGAACTATCGAAATTGGCCCACCCTGTACACCACTTGTTAAAATATTCTTCTTCCTCATAATTTTGGAGGTCGTCCAGCTATTACCATTAATGTATCAAGTTTACACTTGGCACTCATGATTCTGCGAGCACTTAAATAATAGAAGTACATTCTAGTAGGTTGCTAACCTTGCTAGATGATTAGCCTTTAGTCCATAGATCGAACTTGGACTTTATATCATAGTAGTGTAGCCGGCGAACTTAAGCATTGAATTGCAGTTTGCCGTTTCGCAGCCTGTCCATTAATTACGTGAGGTCAAATTGGGGGGGGGGTCCGGAAAAATCTCACCAGGCGGGAGGGGGGGATCAACGAAAATCTCACGTCAACTTTTTAATTCAGAAAGCATACATTTATTATAACAGATAACATTTTATATTACAAATTCAATCCCGGTTATAGACAATATTATTAAATATATAAAATTAATATATATTTAACTATTTGAAAATTATATAGTAAATCTCACCGGGGGGGGGGGGTCCCACCAAATCTCACCAAGGAGGAGGGGGGGTCTAAATTTACGATAAAACACCTCACGTAAGTAATGGACGTCCCCTTAAGCATTATATATACCATGCCATTAACTATTACATTATATCACTAGTATAAAAACCATATACCAAAGTATAGAATGCTTTACAGTTAATTTTTCATTGCGTAAAAAATATCATTTTACACTTGAGGTGGCACAAAACGAACGTTTCGCAACTATAACAATCTTGGCTGTGACTGTGGTAACATCTATGCTGCGATTTTTGTCAATTTATTTTTGAATACTTATTTTAAACATATTTTTATATATATTACTCCTTTTATGTGAACTGATTTTTTTTCAGCACATTTTGTGTGTTATTGAAGATCATTTTATTATAAATGACATTTCTATAAAATTAAATTATGTAAGATAATTCTATCATACATATATAATTTTTATAAGAGTCTGAAAAAGGCTGAATCAATCGAAACTAGTACAAAATATAAAAATCAGGTTGAGGAAAGATGGAAAAATGCCATCACCGCAACATAAATGTCTTGACACAGTCAAGGCTGTTACTGTCACGAGACGTTCGTGTCACAGAGGATCTAGGGAAACAGCACGCAAAGTGGCCCCACGAATTTAAAAATTCTCTCATGAAATTATTGTAGTTGAGGGCGGAAATTACAAATATAAATATTAAATTTTATGGATCATTCAAAATTTCGGGTAAAAACGGTTAGCTCTGTCTTTGTACAAGTGTTTTTTGGTATAATTTTGCAATTTGTAAGTTACTACCGAAGCTGTTACGACCAAAAATATGTTATAATTACAGTTTTTTATAATTTGATTAAAAAAATGTAGGCTGCTGGAACTCGAAAAACATGGATTTTTGAGTCCACAAAATTTATAAAAACATCCCTGAAGCCGCTCGAACTTCGTGTTTTAGTCGGCGTCGTGTTTTAGTGCAATTATTAGTGCAACAGTTAGCATTAGAGGGACCGTTCATTAATTACGTACTGTTTTTTAAGGGGGGAGGTGTTAAAGTGTTTCTTTTGTTCTAATTTGAACTTTTGAAACTACTTTTTGATATAATAATCTATTAATATTTAAAATATGTAAAAACATCTGATGTAAAATGTATAAACACAAATATTTTTTTATAAAAAAAGATTAATATTATAAAAAAAAATTTTAAACTAAAAAAAATGATTTAATAAATTTTTTTTAAATAAATTTCAAATTCAATAAGCGGTAGAAGGGGGGTTATAAATTCCAATCCTTACGTCAAGTCAGAAGGGGGTCTATCAAAATCTTAAGAACCCTTACACGGGGAAGAGGAGAATTTAAAATTTCAAAAATCGTCCTTACAATAGTAATGGCCGATCCCATTATCATGTATTTATTTTAAATTGGTTTCCTTGATTAGTTATAGCTGAATTTTATTTAAAAACAACGATAAATTTATAAGTAGAGCTACTCCGAGATCTGTGTCTTTCTGGATCCGTAATTTTCAAGTGCAATTTATGCCCAAAATACTTGCTTTTATAATATAGAAGCAAGTCATGGGCGGGGCTACCTTTTTACGCCTATTTTTGAATGATCCTCAAAATTTAATGTTTATATAATTTACTCCCTCAGCTACCATGATTTTAGTTGGAAATTTTTAAAATCCTGGGCAACTTCCTATCGAGATAAGCTTCTATGTAGTCAACTTATTGCAAATTAAATTTTGTACAAAAATGTCCTATTCGGCACCCGGTATATTATTTCGGTAGTTATTATAAAGAGTTTAATTTAGGATAAATAGTTTTGTTTGAATTTATAAATAGCCTAATTTTAGATTTATTCTCCTCCAGAAGATATCTTTCAGATTAACTGTTAGATAAAAATTATCTGTTTAAAAAAATTAACCTTTGAGAGATTTCATCAGATTTCGATTTTTTATTACTGAGACTTTGATTTAGTTATACAACCACAGTCTTTATGTTATAAGGCTTCTCTGTTTGTTTATGTTTATATTTTTGGATATATTTGAAATATCCGGACGACGCGGCGCGGCCCACTCTTCCTTTGGTAATTTCTTGCCATAAATTTAGATTTTATATTTGACAATAACACCACGTTCACAATAAATTTTGACTTCAATAACTGGAAATTTACTTTTTATTAGATAATACATTTCTTGATAATAAAAAACTCTTTAAAAAATTCAGTTTAGCCTCAATTTATAATTAAACTAGGAATTTCCTTCATAATTATATAAATAGTAAGTAACCAAGTTTAGTAAAATTCGTTCGGTTAGTGTAGGATGCATTAGGAAATATTTTGTAGATCCTACGAAACTGACAATTTTTTTTTACCTGACGTTCTGTGCGAATGGAACCGGCATAGGAGGAAGAAGTGGTAGTTAAATTTTTTTGTGAATTCGAATCCAGAATTTCTGCTCTGTAATTCAACCAGCGAGCAACTGCAGCAAATTGCATTTAAACCAATGTTTTAAGTTTTTTTCAATGATACATCGAGTAATTGGAGTTTTATATAATTTACTACTTACAGAATGGTTACAAAAATTTAAATAACCGTCGGTTTGCCACAATCTTGAATAATCGTTTTATGCCAACACGAACAAATACATTTATTTAGTTATTTGAATAGCACGCAAAATAAAAATTTGAGTTTGGGAATCCCCGAATTTTAATTTAATTTTGTTTTATATGCAAATGAGCAAATCAATGTATTTGTTCTGTATGCCGAAAGAGATGTATCAAGATTGTAGGAAACCAGCAATTACGTATTTAAATTTTTCTAACAATCTGAAAATAAATGACACCAAAAATATGAAATACTACTGGACAACGATCTTGGCAGATGCATTATTTGATAAGTGCTACCCGAAATTCGTATAACAAACAGTAAACACATATAATTAAAACATTTCTTCACAATTGTAAAATTGAGGTATTGCAAAAAATATCAGATTAAAAGAATAATGATGATCTGATGTAAATTTCGATCAAACCATCTCAGGAAGTTCGTTTCTGGCAGACCGGGAACCTCAATATACTGTCGTGTTTAAAGTTTTATTTTTATTGAGGTATTAATTGAAATTTAAAACTACACTTTACATAGATATGGAAACATGCCTTCATGCATATATGTATCGAGCAACAGGTATAAATGCAAAATCGATCTCATTTACTTACGGTTGTTTTAACTTCAAGTAAATAATAATTGCTTAATTTTCACAATGTAAATTTAACATACTAACTAGTAACTGTGATACTGAAAATGAAAGAAAAAGAGTAGGTATACCTCCTGGTTACGTTTATTGTTTAAAGCCAAGTCGGCACCTAACTGATTAAAATACAAAGTTTGAATATGCTTTGCTAATTATTTTGATAATGGGCCGAAACTACTTCGACTACAACATGTAATTGAATTTATTCCATTCGTGGCGCATAAATTATTTCTTCAAATTTCGTAAAAATAATTTTTGTGTAGTTTGTTTTTAAATTAATGGAAAGTCAACAAAATATAAACATCAATCAATAAGTTGCACATTTTGTTAAAATTTTCAACTCGAAAGTTATATACCTTTCTTTTTACAATCTGCAGGGTTAACGACACAAAGTACCCTATATTATGTAAATCTAAAAAAAAGTTTCTTATAATCAATAAATGGTAGCTTATAAGCAAGTTGAAAATTACGAACCAGTATATCGAATCATAAATTGCCTACGAATATACTGGAATTATGTAGCATACTTATAACTTACCTACTTTAAACAGTATCAAAATTTAGGTAGATATCACTTGAACTTCCGTTGAAATATAATTATTACGAACGTTTCGTTCACATCGAATATCTCTTGAATGTCGTGAACATGTATTAAACTGAGTTAAATAATTACACTAATTATACATAATAATTATGGTGTAAAATAAAATGACAGATTAGATGAGGATACTTACACTTTTAATATTCGGATTTGCTATTTTTTCTATTTTTCTACCGAATTGATCTATTTTTATGACGTCTACTAAGGTATTAAATGAGATTGAAAGGGCCCGGTTCAACGTACTCCGAGGGGCCCGGGATGCTGTAGCGCCCAGTACCCCTGGCCAGTCCGCCACTGTATATAATAAAATAATTTACTATAATACGTGTAACAAATATTATTACGGTTTTTATAGATCAAAAATTATTAATTTTATACGATAATAATAATATGTATATATAACAAAAATTAGTTCTATAATAATTATTATAAAGATGGTATCTATGTTGCGTTTTGCTACGTTATTCATCTCTTGGATATCATAAAAAACTTAAAGTGTGGGTGGAGATGGGAAAATTTGTTACTGTACTTCCTTAAAAATAATTATATATAACTAAAATTTCTTGTATTTATAGTAATTTTTCTTTTAAATAGGTAAATAGCAATTTATGTACTCTTCAAAGATGTCTGGCTTCAATGATGGGTAGGTCGATAACGATGGATCAACTTAGAGAAGACGTTGGTCTGATGGTAGAAAAAATAACTCACGTTACCTTAACGTTTCGACGTATTAAGCTCAACATGGAAGAATATGTGTGCCTTAAAGTTATTACCATGTTAAACCAAGGTAAAATACCCAAAATTACAATTATTAGTAATATAATTTATTGTAATAGACATCAATATTGCTAAATTTTAAATAAGTATTTGCAATTGCAAACATTTATTGTAAGAAAAAAGCGTATTTTTTCAATTTTAATCAATGTTTTGGTTTACTTTACAGGAAGACCAGGTGGAAACGTAGGTGGAGCCGAGTTAGAAAATATACAAGACAGGTACATGACTTGTTTACGTGCTTATACTCAACATGTGTATCCCGACCAACCAACGAGATTTCAAGAGTTACTTGTCAGATTACCAGAGGTAATAATCTATTTTCTAAATTAAAAGCTTTATCCAGTAAACATTTTCTCAAAAGAAACCGCAATATTTTTTTATCAACAAAATTTACCGATACAAAATTTTCTGCAGGAAAAATAGTATTGTGATCTTAACTCCAGAGTGAATTTCATTAGAATAAATAATTATCATCGGAATGAATCGAGATTGGCAAGAAAATCATTTTAAATTATCTGAATCATCAATCAGCGATATATTGCATTTACATACCATTTGAAAAAATGTCAAGAGTTTTTATTGTCGTGCACCATCGCGAAACAGGTTTCAAATGATGCTTATTATTAAAATATTTGTAGAGTATCGCCTGCGGCGCTTCTTATTCTAATGTTATTCAAAACAACTTCCGGATCGGCTATAGTATATTATTATTTCAATTTTTGCTCTATTCAAAATGTATTTCGGGAAATACGCATTATTCATCTAAGATTTTAAATTTATAATTTATGAAAGGGCTGCATTGTATCATTAATTTAAATTGTTTTCGTTTAGAAGGAAACAACAATATAACTTCAAACTAGTGAATTTTCTTTAAATTGTGCCTAAACATAAAATATTAACTCCCAAAATCAATACGCATATATACTATTACCATCGTTGAGCAAGTAGATGGCATCGACGCCGACGCCAATATAAGCAGCGCCAACGCAACGGACGCGAAGTTATACAAGGGCAGTATCGAGAAATATGTGGTAGGGTAGTACAAATAAGCGCTTATTTACAAGTGAGGGCGCTAGGTTGTTATACATGCGGTTGGGCTTGGAAATTTGAACTTCACGATCAATAATGAATTGTTGAGTATTCTGAGATTAAGAATTTATCATCCGGTACAAAAAGTTGAGAACAACGGTTCTAAATTATTTACTTGAGTCAGAAACTTTATAGAAGACGTTTGAGTACGTCAAAACTTTTAGAACTTCGTCTTCCTCAACAGTGCTTTCCTTAAGAGGTTACAATCATTTTAATAATTAAAGTGAAAATGAACCGATAAATATTTAAATATCTTGTTTTGAATCTGGCGTATACTTATCGACGAAGAAGTCGGAAATTATTTTATTTTAATTTTTTTTAAATTTAGCCAATATTTTAATATGATTGTTTTTTTTAGGTTCAATATGCAGCTGCCCTGCTTTTAGAAAGTAAGATGTTCTACGTTCCTTTTCTACTTAATTCCGCCATTCAAAGATAGTACGAAATATCATAGTTTATTATATTGTTATACTTTCAGCTCTGTGAAGTAATTGTAGTTAATGTACATTTTTAACTTTATGTATATTTAGTTGATATATTTGTGTGTTGCCTTTTTATATGAATGTAAAAAATTAAACATTAATTTGCAGGTAAATAATTTAAAACGCATTCATAAATTTAGTGTTTTACAGTTACAAATTGTTGGAAGATAATTGTGATATTAAAGACAAGTAAAATGTTTATCATATTATTAATATGATTCTCTTCAGTAATTAGTGTATTATATTATGATGGATGTTTTTTTACAAGGAATTGATTGTTACCTTACCATTTATTTATTTTCTCCCGCCCCCCCCCTCTTCCATGTATAATACTATTTTGATTTTCGGTGTCAACTTTTAAATGTAGAACCAAGTTGTGATTACTAATTGTACTGAAGCTAAAATATTTAATATCTTAGTCGTAGATTTTTGAATCTTTACAAAATACAAATTAAATTTTGAAAATTTGTACGTGTGATATTTTACAAAAACAGTTTATTATAGGTTGTTCTTGTTTTTTTTTATGAAAAATATATAAAATGCAGTATTTTACTTTTAAAATCCAGTCGCCCTCGGGGTAGTGACGGTCCTGTATCATTAATTTACTAAAGGAAAATCTTTTCCATTATTAAATTAATGATGTGGGCGTAAGTTCTTCTTACGGTAATTAATTGAAAAAATTCTTCTAGATCAGTGTTTCTCAAACCAAAAAGGATGCCACAGCACACCCGCCCAGTTCACTTCCAAATAGCACAGCTCTACATAGTTTACGCACTTAAATCTAATTTGATAGTTAAATGAGTTAATTGCCTTATAGAGAAAATTCGTAAGAGTTTCATACAAAACTAAACAATTTGGTATGAAGGGGTAATTGAACAAAACGATCTGCAACTAGATTTTGTTTGTCCAATAGTTATCATACTGTTGTAATTATTCCCATTGATAAAGGTCCTTAGTTTGAACTTTAAACTTTATACCTTTGTTTAGGTAAATTTGCGAAAACTGATTTGCTCATAGAAATAACGTGACAGGAAATTTTGGAATGACCATTCGGGGATTCTGATTTAGATAAATTAATTGCGCATATAGAATTATGCAAATTTCAGTTACTAAATTTGGAATAAAAATTTAGGGTCGTATTTAAATTGCTTTATCAACAAGTGAAAAGGATTAGGGTTGTTGGATATTCGCATTTCAATAATTATGTGATGAATGAATGGATGGGTCTGTTGGTGCTCGATGCCGAGTGTAATTTAGCACAAAATGTCAGAGGATAGGAATGAAGTAGGTAGATGAAGATGGTATGCCAAATAAAAAAGGTTTAATCGTGATGGATGATATCAAAATTAGTATAACAAATTTTTCCATATAATATAATTTATGTTTCTAAAATGACCTATTGGATATACAAACGTTTTGATACTTTTAAAATTTTATACATTAAAACATGAACGTTTATATTAAAATAAATTGTTACCTTGTTAAAAGGGACCTCGCTTTCTCTTTGTTTTGGTGTTTGTATTTGACCAATATTTTGGTCATTTTTGTAATTGTTAGTTAATCGATGTTGAACTATAGATAGAAAAATTCTGTTAAAAATTGGATTTATCCACCTTAAAAAATATTATGGACTGTAAATAGATTTAGAAAATTTAAAATAAAAAAGAAAAAATTGGAAAAAATAAATCTTACAATAATAATTATTGATTTTTAAAGTTGCGAATTATTTATCTGCACAAGTTAATGTTTACTTTTGTTTAAATATAAATTTATGAGTTACCAATAATTAATTATGTAAAAAACAATCATCATTAGTAGATAATGTCACATTATATTTTGATAACGTCAAGTCTGAGTGTGTTGCCTTTTGTCCGTATTATATATTATAAAACGGGACGCTGCCGGACTTTAACTGAAGAGACTGCATAGAAATGTATCACTGCCCAAAGCAGCAGTCATTGCAAAACAAAAAACAACCAACTGCCGTATTACTGCCATTTCATGCAAAATGTATGTTACCAGATATCCAAAAAGTATTTTTGTTTTTCTCTAGTCTTGTTTGTTACTTAAAAAGTAATTTGTTTTTCTAAGAACTGCATGTGTTTTTAACTAACTGCCATTTGTGATGATTTTAACTTAATTATTATTATTTGAGTTAATACTTTTGACATTATGCTAATGATAAAATATTGTAGGTGCACTTACAGTTAAATTTTTACAAAATTTTATATTATTATGTACTGATGTAATTAATATATTTTGTAACTATGGTATGTACTGAAGTTACCTGTTAAATAATTCAATAAGTTGTAATTATGAGTTGATCTACTATAAAATTTTGCTATTTATGGATTGTGTCGGGTGGTATATAATAAAGCGTTAAACCAAGACGAGAACAAAGTAATACCACTTCTATTATAAATATTACTGCCAAAATGCCACCTAAGTGTGACTGTCAGGTTTTGTTTTTATTTTATTATTGGTAACATTGTCTTACCGACTAGCAGTAATAGATGACCGACAGAGATAGATGTATGTACCTAAGTAATTATCTGAATTTTACAAAATGAGACTAGCTTTTAATATTTATACACTCGGAAATTGTAATATTGAAATTACCAAAGAGGGACAACTAAACCACAATAGATAAGCGCTGTTAATGTATATTAATTTTATCAATTTTTTCCTAAATGAAATATATATTTTAATTAAAAGTGTTTGAGCTAAAAGATTATTTAAAAACTTAAACAAAATTTTTGATTTGTATAGAAAAAATATTAGCTTTATGATAGCTATTATAAACGAGAAACTATGCCATGTGTGGCATTCCAAAGGACATGTAATCGTTTTACTGCAAATTAATTTTAGAATTTATGTTGTGTATTTCAAAAACATAATGAATAAAGCACAACTATCCTGACATATAAATTTAGTTTTCATTATTTTTTTACAAATGAAAACCAATAATTATTCCTAAAAAATGTGGATACTTAATGTTTCTTTAACAACTCGTGACAAATAAATGTATTAGATTTTTATAATCTTCAATATAATTTAAGTTCAACTTTAATATAAAGCTTTTATAATTATGGTTTATCTCATTGCCCCCCCCCTTCCGTAACTAGTCAAATAAACATTTTAACCGTAACCTATATACATATAAATCTAAGGACGCTAAGGTAATATATTTACCGATAGTCATCACTTGGTCATCGAAAAATCGAGATTGGTTTGCAACAAACAATCTCAATTATTGTCGCTTTTGTTCCACCACTGAATGGATAAAGACGGCTGGGGGCTCTGCTATCATTCCCATTAATTTATGTTTACATGTGTACATTTTTCTATTCTCAGTGGCTTAAAAAAGCTTGGTACGATAATTCAAAAATTGTCATTTGTATCTCAGAAACGGTGCGACGAAATAGTAAAATGTATTTAAACAATAGTAAAAGGAACGAAATGTATTATATACGAAAAAAATGTATGATATATTACGTTATATGAAAGCAATTTTTATATGCCAAAAGTCTTGAAAAGATACAATTTACGTTGCTAACATAGGAGTTGTCACACATTTTTGTGAATAACAGTATCGGGATTCCCTGACTTTTCTATTACAAAAATTGAAGATTTTTCCTGACAAATTATTAAAGTGTACCTATTTCTAAATTTTAATAAATCACAGAAATCATTTTTAAATTAGTTAATGTTTTTCAAAGTTTCCTTGATCTTAATTTGCCTGACTTTCACCCGAATGGGAACCCTGTGTATAGACAGGGATTGCCGACAGTTTAAAAAGTTATCAATAAGTTTTGGAATATTTTTTACGAAGTTTTTAAAAAGATAATCTTATTATTAACCAAAAATAAACTAGAAAGACTTTAAAAAATAAAACTTTAAATTTGTTGGTTAATTCCGATCGCTTCAAAAAAATTGATCACATGGTTTGTATTTTGATATGATAAGCAGGGCCGAAACTAGGTAAGTGCAATTGCAGAGCCCACAATAACACGAACTGACAAAAGGCTTATTTTGTAATTCAGTCTATCGCCAGAAGCTGTAAATTTATGAAAAGGAAATTAGGATACAATATTTAATTAGTCAACATATTGAATATATCGTCAACAGTAAAACTAAGCAAAATTCGAGTTTTCGTATTAGAAATTTTCAATAATACAACTGATGGCATATCTTCAATATCATCAACTTTCAAATATTTCAGCTTATCACTAGAGTAAACTAAACAGATATTTCCACAATAAATATTTATACGTATAATTAAATTGCTATTAATGATAAATAAAACAATATTTTATTTTAAACGATTTATTAAACAAATTATAATCGAGCTGCTGACAAAAGCTTATGAAAATATGATATATATTTACAAGTTATAATAAATATATAACATTAAATGAAATAAAAACAAATATTTATTTTTTTGAATAATAAAAGTAGCTTATTTATTTTGGGTTGTTTCTGCATAAGTTCTTGTACTAGACCGAGTTTTTCTTGAATAAGTTTCGCTTGGTATAATGTGTTCGACGCTATTTGAGGACTTCAATTTTGGCTTACCTCTTCTCTTTTTAGTCTGTTCTTGTACAACTTCTTTATGAATTTCATCATCATTTGAAAACGCATCATCGATGTCCATCTTGTCTTCTGCAGGTTCACATTTTTTTGTACTTAACTTTCTCTTACATTCTAATACTTTTCGTTCTTTGATATTTTGATTAACTTCTTGATTCGAGGTTAACGATTTTGAATTTGTTTTATTTTTCTCATCACTAGTTTCTTCCTCAAACAAGTCTTCCTCAAAATTTAAAGACTTAGCAGGTTCTACATCTTGATGTTTAGATGTTAATGATACGTTATCTAACGTTTGTGATTTTAATAATTCTTGAATTTCTTGTTCTAATCTAAAAAGCTCATGTTCTTTAGACGACACTTTTTCAATCATTCCCTTTATACGTTTCTTTAAGGCTCCTTGTATATCCTCCACCTCTACATTTTTTTTAGTATTCTTAACCGACTTAATGAATTCGTTCATTGTATTGCGCGAAGCTTCCGAAGACTTTAATACATAAAAAGGATCACTCAAATTAGTGATTTGTAATGGTAATCTTTCAAATTCAAACATGTTAAATCTTGTAAAGATTTGAGTCGACGTAAAAGTAGAATTATTGCTGGTCGAATTAGACGTCACTATGCAGTTGGTAAAAAATGTTGGATTACTCGAAAACTGCATTAGATTTTTATGTAATACTCTTTCTCTCAACGTCAATTTATTAAATTCCTTTTTAAGAATATACCAACCGATAAAATTGTCAAAATTGTTTCCTAAAAGAGCCTTGAGTTTAGACTCATCAACTTCGCCAGCAGCGTTGTAATAGTAAAACGGTGCAGGACAAGGTATAATCGATTTAATGAAGATTTTGTCGTGCTTAATAACAATACTGCGATCCGTATCTGTTAGTTTGTGAGTTTCTCGAGAAATAATTTCACCCAGAATAAGACCATCCTTAAAAAGAATGTTTCAATAGGTTAGGATAAGAAATTTCAGTATATTTACCTTATCATCGTCAAGTTCGGCTTGAACATTTTCGTATAACAATATTGAAAATGTAGCTCCAGAAGAAACTACTGTAATGGTGTCCGTCATATTCTCTAAAAATTACAAAATTATCGTCAATAATTTACATCAAAAATTGATGATTATTACTGTTATTACTAAACTTATTACAACAAAATACAACTAGAAATAAAAATTTAATTACTAATTACTAGATGTCACCTAGATCACATCAACACATTACCCTAGATCAGTGATTCTTATTAGCTCTTTATATCTGCCCTAGATGGGGCTGCATTAGATGAACTGGATGAGGATGAACTATAATAAATTATGTTTCTGCGCAGGTGTACAATTAATTATATACATCATGAACTTGCTAATTTTTATTTTCCGAACTCCTTGAAAAATTTGACCCCCCATTTTTTTAATCAAATTCTTACGTTTCGAATTCCTTTAAACCATTATTACTATTTAAAAAAAATATCTGTATCTATGTATGCTTATGTAGTATGTTTGTGAACACGATAGCATCCAAATGCAGTAAATGAAGCAACGAAATCACTCCAAATTTTAGGTGGTTTATCTGACAAAATAAAATATAATCCATCATAACTTCAAAACGCAATGAAATAGGTAAAAGTTTATTATGATAAAAAATTAAGTCTACGACTTTTGTTCTACCAGGTGCTGAATCGAATAGCCGAACATAGGGAATTAACACAAGTTATTGTCTAGTCTCTACTTAAAGCATCTTAAAGGGTCCAAAATTCTTTTAGAATTGTTAAAATTTTCATTTTTCAAACTGGTCATGAAATAAATTCAATTTAATTTCAAAATAATTACCTTGGAAACTTGCATGGTTCGACTTATAAATGAAAAATGAAAGTTTTAAACACTTTAGAAGCATTTTTTAACCCTATAAGTAAAGGTTAGATAAAATCTAATGCTTTTATCATACGTAATTTATATTTCTGCATTCTTTTTGTGTCTTTCATTTTTTTTCTAAAATAATTAGGGAAGCAGGAATTTGCATAAATAAGTTTTTACGTGTTAATTCCCTATGTTCGGCTATTCGATTCAGCACCCGGTATACATTGTTTTAAAATTAAAAAAATAAATATTTTTTTCTAAAATTTTATTTAAACTAGAAGAGGTAGGTAGGTACAGAAAATTGATGATACATTTTTAATGTATTTTTATTAAAAACTCAAGGTAGGAACCAAAATTAGCTCTTTTGTTTTCATATAAACAAGAATTCTATATTATAGTGGATAAATTTCTTAAAAATTAGACAGTACAAAGAGTTTTAATTTTTTAGTGTATTATATTGAGAGGAGTAAAGGAAAACTTGAAAAAAAAAGCATGTATTTCTTAGTTGAATTTGCAACATCCTGGAGGGGCTTAGGAGCTAGTGTGGACACGGTCCCTATAAAGTCACTGTAATTTTAAGATAATGCCTTCGACTTCATTTATTTGTTGCAGTGTCCATTGCACGAGAACATACAAATTGAATTTTTCCCTTTATAAATTTCACCTTTGGATTGAATAGGAAAGCAAACACTTGAATAATTTCTCAAGATATAAGTAAATAAAAAATAAAATAATTTTGAAAATAGCAGTCTATTGATGAATTACAGATGACTATTATAGTAACTAGTAACATAAAAAAGCAAACAATTAAGACAGTTTATTTGTTAGTGTTACAATTCACGCACATTATGTGAACTAATTATTTAAGAATAAGGGTCAGTAGACTTAATAATTTTCCTACATTTCATTTACACTAATTTAAATATCAATTAATACTTTTATTCTTGTCATACACTGAAAGACACTAACAAAACGATCATTAAATGTACAGAAAATGTAATTTCAATTATATTAAATAAATAAATACAAATTTAAAGCCAATTTTCATGAAGTAATTGGCTACATTTTTATAAAATGTTTACATGGTAAAGGAAAATGGGAGCAACATTTAATATTTTTTGATTAAATTGTTATATATCGTTAATTGATTTGTAATGCAATTATAATAATAGACGATACAAGTTGACAATTTTTTTGTTATTTACACAAATGTAACAATCAAATATTAATTAACCCTACATATACATAAATTATAATCAAATGACAATAATACAGACTAAGGGTCGTATTCACTAACTCTTAAAGGATCTTAACGGAAAGGATGCCTTTACGTAAAGGCTAAACCTATTCTGTAATAACAAAAGATCCTTTAGTAAACGACCGTCCTTTAAGATCGATCTTTACGAAACGGCACGGCGAGGGATGCCTTTAGGTAAAGGATTTGCTCATTCTGTAACTTGAAAGGATCCGTTATCAGCGTCAAAATACACCAAGTTGATCCTTAACATAAAGGATGGTCAGTAGGTGCCTTTAAGGAAATTCAAGTGTTATTTTAATCAGTAAAAGTGAATTTATTTTCAAAATGAATATTCAATTGAATAATATTCTTGAGGAATTACGCAAAAGGTATGTGGTTTTCTTAATAATTATTATAAAGTGTAAATAAATAAATTAATTAAAAATTAATTAATTATATATTTATATAAAATAATCCCTGCACAATTTATAATTGTATGTACATATGTTTTAGAAAAGAAAGTGCACAATTAAAGAGACGGTTAAGAGATGCCAGTGATCCCTTTTCAATTGGCGAAGATGAGTTTAGGCGACTGTATCGGTTCACCAGGGATGTTGCTTTCTGGTTATTTCTTGAAATACAGCCTGATTTACAGACTCCAAATAGTAGATGCACAAAAATTCCTATTGTAGTTATGGTAAATTTTACCTATCCTTTAAACGTTTGTGATTTAAATGATTATAAACATTCTTGTAGTTTGTTGGTACCTTGCATTTTCTGGCACACGGGAGTTACCAAAAATCTACTGGCCAAGATTATAGAAATTCAATGTCGCAACCATCTGTCAGTAGAACAATTCATAAAGTTGTCAATGTTTTAGTGCATAGAATGCACCACCTAATTAAATTTCCGCAGAATTTACAAAAAATTACTGCAATAAAAAATTCATTTTATGCGTATTCTGGAATACCAGGGATAAAGGGATGCATCGACTGCACACATGTAAATTTAAGTGGAAATTTTTTAAAATTAGGCGATTTGGCATTCCCACGTTTAACTTTTTTAAACAGGAAGAATGCTTTTAGTTTGAATGTTCAGATTGTAAGTTCTTATTTTGAACTTTTATTTGTAGATTTTGAAAATGAATTTTTAGATTTGTGATTTGGATTTAAATATTCTGAATATCAATGCACGCTTTCCAGGAAGTGTGCACGACAGTGCTATTTGGCAGGGGAGCGATATCCAAAACCATCTTAGAACCTGTTATAATAATGGCGATACAACGTCGTGGTTATTAGGAGATTCAGGATACCCCTTACAACCTTATCTAATGACGCCTATTACAGGAGCTGATCCAAATAGTCCAGAAGGAAGGTACTACAAGGCCCATTGTAAAGCACGCAATAGTGTGGAAAGATGCATTGGTGTTCTAAAATGTGTCTGGAGGTGTCTTAATAAGGACAGAGCATTAAATTACCACCCCACATTTGTAGCCAAAATTATTTATGCCTGCGGAATACTGCATAACATCATGCGATTGCATAATCTGGAAGCAGAAATTGGTAAAAATTTGAAAATTGCTTAAATCAATAATGACTATTGTAAAATTTTAGATGATAATTTTGAAGAAATTGAAGGCGAATTGAATAACGAAGAAATTAACAATAATCTACTAGCATTAGGAAGACGCGCTCGTAATAATATTATTCAAAATAATTTTGTTTAATAAATTTTTATTTTAAATAACAAATTGTGATTTATTGTGATCCTTCTGCAGCAAATTCCGGATACTTTAAGAAAAATTTTAATTTTTCAAATTGAAGTCTTTCCTTTTCCAATTCTAATTTTTCTTTTTTAAATTGAACCAAAGAATCCAACTTTTTATCGATACTTTTTAAGATATCATTAGTTGTGTCGGTATTTCTCAATGCTTTGATTTGGGAATTCAATGTATTATATTTACGAGGCAAAGGAGATGCACTTGAAGAACCTAAAATAAAACAGAAAATAAAATTACAAATTAAAAAACCTTTTATTTTTCCTTACCTAAATTCATTCTTTTCGGCGTAGGTGAATTTATCTCTTCGTCTGCAGCAAGCAAATCCTCTTCTATAGTCAATGCATTCACATCTAGTACAATGTTTGGTGCTGACGAATTGTCATGGAATATAGGATTCTCTAAAATGAAAGAAATTATAATTTAAAAAAAATTTAGTGTCGTTTTCTGGCAGTTAACAAGTCCAAAAACATGTTCCATGTTAAAAAAGAAATGTAAACTATCGTTTCTTTACCTTCCATTCCTAATTCTGGAACATTCATGCCGTCCACAACAACATTTCCAGTAAATAGGAGTAGTTTTTCTTCCAAACTGGTTAATGGAACTTCGGGAGGTACAGCATTTCCAGTTTCTTTAAAACTATTTTTTATTGATCGAGCTTTCGCTCGAACACTGCTTTTCCAATTGCTAAAAGTCTGCAATAGAATATAATACTATAAATTTTATTTATAATTACTTAAAATAATACTAACCCTTTTCCACGTTTTCAGGTCTTTACTAGGACCACCCGAGCTATTTAGATCTCGGACCAAGTTCTCCCATTTTAATTTAAGGACGTCGCCACCTTCACCTGGTTTAAATGCATTTTCACGAAAGTATAAATCGTTCTCCAATAAATTTACATATAATTCGTATTGTTGTGCCGCAGTTCTCGAACCGCGACCACGTTTCCGATCGTTTTCATTTTCACTTGTCATAATTAGTGTAGTTCTGATTGAATGATTATGTTTGAAAACTTGTGATTGAGCTACATAATATATGTAGTTCATGATTCATATAATTAGGGTGGTACCTTACACACAATTATTTGAATTCAAATACACAATATAATTTATTTATTATTATACACATCCAAATATTTAACTTATAATTTTAATACGTCAAATATTTAACTTATAATTTTAATACGTCAAATATTTTACAGGTTATGTTTTTAAATTAACCAATGGGAGCACATAGTCCATGTGTACTATTACGATTAAAAACATCAGTCTCGCCTTTAGGTAACGACAACTGCCAGGTATACAAAATTTCCTAAAGGATGAATTAGAGAATGCGTTTTTAAACGGATCCTTTCAGGTACCCTGCCTTTACCGAAAGGATCTTTACCGAAAGGATGAGTTAGTGAATACGACCCTAAGTTTACTAAATCTAAATATATACAATTTAAACATAATTTAAAATTAAACAAAGAAAATGATGTGCTTTATTGTCACAGTTAATTTATCGGGAGACTTCAATGTCTTAATACCTATGTACACTTAGAAGTAAGCTTAATTTTTTGTAATAATTGTGTCGGATATTTTCATGTCTTTGGTAATAAATTTTAATTGTGCTGACCTACATCATAGTACATCCTCAAATCAGCGATTATAACAGAAATACAAAAGTAGTTTGAGGATACACTATCATCGATACAAATTAAAAATCCATAATTTGGGAAAAAATGTTACAATGAATCTAAACTAGCAATAAAAGTAATAAGCACAAACTAGATCCAAAATTAAATACAAATAATAACCAAGTATGTCGAACTTTTGATTAAATAAAATACCTAACGCAATAATAAACGAGGTTACCAAGTCTACTAACCCTGCTAATCATTTGTACAAATTACAGAACATTTTTTCTTAGATTTGCTTTTTACATAACGAGATCACTATTTATAACTAATAATAATGTATGAAATGAGGTTGAAAAGTTCATTTTTAGGAACAAACTATCATTATTTGTATCACAATTCTGTTAAATGGCACAGTGACTTCCATTAACAAATACTTAAATCATTATGATTGTATCTACACTTGTGCCAACGTTACATAATATGGGAAGTTTAATAAATATTTTCTTCTGCTTTGTAATTTATTCAATTTCACTGTACCAAGAAACAATAAAATATTAAACGTACAAGGATATCAAAGATACCTAGGTACAACCACTTAATAATTAATTCTAAAAAATGTTTCTTTTGTAGCAATTCTATAATGAACACATTAACTGCAGTCTACATCACTGACACAATGACGTTAACTTTGTTTGACACGTTTACGAGGAGGACCGATAGGAGGAATTTGTTGTGTTGCTAGTGCACGAAACGCTTCCGCAATTAGATGCGGATGTGTTTGAATCATCGACTTCCAGCCAGGAGTATCCATCACATCCGTTGCATGACTATAAAATTTATTTTATTACATTATTATAATAATAACGTGACACCTTAAATTAAATTTAAAATAGTTTTACTACTTACGTATTAATATAATCTATAGCTTGAGCCTTCAATTGATCTGCACTATGTAGATCTGCAAGTATTAAAATTTCTGCAGCATTTTCGATAGATAAATTGGTACATAATGCTTCTTCGCACATCACTTTTAACCTTTCTAATGCATACTAAAAGAATATGTCATAATAATGTTGAATTTTCTTTCTATAAATTTAAGAACTTACCTTATCAGCGGCTGCTAATAAATCGTCTGCCATTTTTTCCAAGTTGGATGCCTTTCCAGTATAAATGAAACGTAACATTTCTCTTAATACTTCATGATCGACATCAGTAATTTCAACCCGATTGTGTTTTCTCTCTTCCATTTCATGCTCGAACATTGCTTGGAACACTGGGCTTCGAGCTGAAAGATACATTTAAATATATTATTATAATAATTTAAAATATATTATTTGTAAAAATAATGAAAATAAAAATCTATGACTAACCTGCTAATATTGCTTTGTGTGCCTGGAATTCTCTGCCACCGACAGACAGCGTAACGTCGCTAAATTTTTGATTTTCAAACAGAAGTCCCAAATCGTCTGGTAAACGACATTCTGGTACTTTGAATTGAACTGTATTTGACTGGCCCGAAATATTAACACTATCGGCTACAACACTAACCTGAAAAAGAAATTATTTTTATTAAATATAAGTTTTTAACAAGTAATAATTATATAAATTGAAGAGTGTATTGTAAAAACTTGATAAGTTTGGAATTCTATAATTGTGTATTTAATTTCCAAACAATTTTGCATTAAAACCATGTTCTATTGAAAGTTAAGAAAACAATCAATATTATTATTATAAGATTCTAGACCAGAAAGATGTACAAATTGTTACAAAAAAAATAATGATTATGTGCATAATATGTACATTATCGCTTACATAATGAATATTAAACAAGTTAAATCCTTCAATTTATTCTTAATACAATAAATCCTTCAGTTTATTCGATTTAAATTAATCTCAAAATACTGACAAGATTAATACTGTGGATCGAGGAAAAACGGGATAAGTATATTTCTGAACTTTTTCGATAACAATATTTTATAAAATTCATGTAATTGTTGTTAATAATGAAGCCAAAGTGAAAATTTTTGGATTTAAGTTTATGTAATTTATGAATGATATAACAATGAAAGCAAAAGTAGAAATTTTGCTGAAAAAAATTTAGATTATTCCAAAATGTACTTATCCTATTTTGACTAGAGCCACGGAATTAATCCAGTTAAAATATATAGTGTGAAAAGGATAAAATTCTTATTCAAACCTTTTCAATTGTTTTTTACTAGAATTATTTGTTCAAAAACATCATCTGGCCATTGGACATCTCAAGTCCAACAAAATTCAATCATGGAAACTTGTGCGAGTGTAAAAAGGTTTGAATTTTACGTTACTTTTTATAAACAGGGTGAATCAATGTTGCAGACTTCTTCAATAGCTCCCTTAACATTTCAAGTTTCAAACATTTTTTTTAAATAAGTTCCTACTATCTACTTGTCATGCAAATCTTAAAATTATTATAACTATACAAAGTGTTTTCAACAGCATATTAAAGTTATTAATATTTTATTTTAACGATTTTTAAATAATCGTTTTTAATAAATATTTTCTGACGAAGCAGGCGAATAGTCTGTGAAATATTAAAACTACATAATCGTTTTATTTGTTAATTTAACTAGTATATTTTTATAATACTTAATATATTTTCACTAGTTAATATTTCGTTTTTAGTTATTAATTATATATCCTATGCAAATATGAAGAAGGAAAACAAATTGTATTGGGTATATTATGGTGCTTTATAAATTCGTAGTATTTTTAGCTGCTGTTGCAAGTGCACCAACAAAGGGAACCTTTGCTGCAACTTTAAAATCATAGGCTTTTACCTCAGGATGAAAAATTGAGTAATTATCTTGAGTACTGTGTTCCTTTTTTAAAATAAATGTAGATGATTCTGTAATGGCAGTTCCACAAGGTAACGAAGAAATAATATTAAATGTATTCAGGATCAGGATAAAATCTCGTACAATAGAAGAAAGAGAGATTTCATTTTTTGATATAAAAATAGAGAGTGTATAGAAAGCACATTAAAGTCGGATTAATTGATAACAGCTCAATTATAAACCTTTTTTATGCAAATCCTTTTCCATTAATGTTGTCTTAAAAGAAATAATTGTGGTTTTAAGTCATAATATGAAAAATCTATAGTGTCAGAAGTGATCAAGAGAGTTACCAACAGTCGTCCCGAGTTTTAAGCAGACAATACAAAGAGAATGGAAAACTTCAGGAACAAGTATCCCATACGGTTTGTTGATAAACAATGGATGAAAAAAAAATAAGGAGAACTATAGATTGACAAAATAGTTGGAGAAAGAATGTAAGCGAAGAAATACATGAATAAATTGAAAAGAACATAAAATTTCTCTTTAGCAATGGTACAGTAATGACAAAACTCAATAAACCTACAATTTTTTGCAACAACACAATTTATTGTTCTGGCAAATTTGCTATAATATGTTAATCAAATTTATGAGTAGGCACACATTTTTATTTACAACAAATTGACAAGTTTAACTTCTTTAAGATGCCCAAATGTGTTACCATTTAAATCCAGAATAATTGAAGACCACGAAAGTGAACAAAAGTAATTTGATATTTAAAGAGTTTTAAAAGTTGGTTAACTTCAATCAAAACTTTTAAATTTCAAAAAGGAGTTGTTAATCCAAAGAGTAGAGAATAACAACAAAAGCAATAGATAAACTCATAAAAAGTGTATCAAAAGTCTTTTCAAGAGTTCTCCGATAATAAAACAAGAATTATGAGACATAAAAAATAATTCTATCTGAATAATCGAGCGCCGATTAACCTAGGAATGGTCGCACTTTGAAAAGTTATGGGAATGAACGTGCTATGGTCAAATCGACCGAATTATGTATGCCTTATTACGAATGCAGGAGGTGATGTTATTTAGGTAAAAAATGATGTACGCAGTAGTTTGAAGTTTATTTTTATATTTATTAACGAAAAAAAATCAAATTATTTAAAATTTACACCCTTTTAAAAAATTAATTTCAAGTAAATTGTGTGGTAATTTAGTAAATAATATGTACATAAAATGTAATATTAAACAAAACAATAAAATAATAGAATTTTTACTCTAAAGTGAAGTATACACAAGAAGAAAATTATTATTTCAAAAATAATGTTACAATAAATTAATGTAACATTTTTGACAAAGTAGGACTAAGAATATTTGAAAAAGAAGAAAAAATATTCTAGATTTATTTAATATAATATTAGGGTATTCAAAAGAATAGGACCTGTTTTAGTACAGTGGCTACTTACAGGGTATATATATGCATTGGTGGGAGTGGAATTAAAAATGCGGCCAACGTTAACGGTCGATTCAACCGATCACAGAAACAAGGCACTATAACGTCCATACCATTCATAAGTAAATATGAAACTAAATTGCATTAGAGGCATTATTACGTTTTTAAAGCTTCCCTAGGTGTACCACATTGTCGCAAGCGTATGTTACAAGGTGTGCGCAAATTTAAAAATTGTTGGTTGATTCGACCAACATGCAACCGTTCCCGAGTTAAATGAAGTGAACTTACGAGCATGTTTGCCAGCCCAAAACTTTTTATTTAACGAAAAAAAAAATTATTCAAAGATAAGAAAAAGCAACACGAGAGATTGCAAAAAATCAATTAGTAAGTGGGAAACCACCACGGACAAGAAAAGTGATAGAGAAATGCAAGAAGGAAGATTGACCAATGTAATTGATAATACCACAGCACTGGTGGTCCATGTAGAAACAGGTCACGCATTTGACTTTGAAGCAATAAATATCAAGGGATTTTAAGAAAATAATTTGAAAAAGAATATAAAGATCAAGAAAAACAAGTGCGTTTATAGAGAAGATTCCCTGAAACTCAATCAAATTTATAGCAATTTCATTTTGGAAGAGTGCATTGATTTAAAGTAAGCCGGAGATTTATTATGTACTTGCGTAGAGAAGGTTATTAATTTGCTTTATTTGATTTTATGTTTGTATGTATATAATGGTTTTATTGGGTTGCAGTTAGATTGGTTTTAATCAGAAATTTTATTACTATTCGAAAATTTTAGATTATTTCTAATATTGACATTGTAAAAAGTTTAAATAGCAGTTAAGGATGTAACATAATAGTTTTGAGTTCTATTGTTATTGTATTTGCTGCTACTTTAAGCTGGTGAATGTTTGCCAAACATTGTAAAAATTATAGATATTTATATGAGATAAATTTGTAATGAAATTGTAAAATGTACTAATCAAGAGCTTTTAGTCCTGAAGAAGCTGTGTGATGGCAAAACGTTGACAACAATTTTAACAATATTGTGTTGTAGTTTCACGAAAAAATTCCACAATCCTGTTGAATACATCAATATAATTGAACATTTATATTTGTAACCTAGAATCAGACTGTTTTTATCGGAACTTGTAAACAAAAAAAATCCGATCTTTTTCTAGCAAAATAAGCTCGATATTAGACTGAGAAAACAAATCATTAATTCCGTGGTCCCGGGGAAAAGGGGGATAAGTTTATTTTGAACAAGTTTTGCTACAATTATTTAAAGTTAAGAAATGTGCTATAAATCAGTTTAAGATCGGGCACATAAATTTGTTTTTATAAAGTACATACAGTTACGTCTAATCACCCCCAGTACAAGTCTTTTTAGATATTCGAAGTCTGTTAATTACCTGTTCCCATTTAATACAATGTTCGACTTATCCCCTTTTACCCCGGGACCACGGAATAATAAAAAATTAGATAATAATTATCAAAAAATTGATTTTTCAAAATAAAAACTAGTCAATACTGTTTGGTCCTACGGTATGGATATGTTAATTACCAATGGCGAAATAAGCGGTACATTTGTATGTACGTAACAGTACAAAAAATTTAGATATTTAATAATCTGTCAATTTGAATGGTCTTTAGTTTCAGTCACTTTTTAGAACTAGCTAGTGATGTGACAAACGAATTTTAAGTATTTATACAAAAGTTCAGGATTTTGGTACCAATGCTAATATTTTCAGATTTCAGTACTGGGGGAGGCCGGCACAATAGCTTGGATGATCAAAATTTTATGTTATGTTGTTTGTAAGTAGAAAACCATTGGAAAAGCTTAGTTTACAGTTTTGTCAAATTGAAAGTTTTTTTATTCGCCATACAAATAATGGAATTTAAAACACACCATTTTAAGAAACGCTAATAGATTAAAGCAATTAAATTAGTAAAATTAACTTACTTCACAAAATATAGTTAATTTATCATCTGGCAATAGACCATTGGCTTCATCCAGCAGAAAATCTCGACGAATAAACTTTTTGAATCCCCAATCTTTTCCTTGTACAAATCTATAAGCACGCTGACTTTCCATAGCTTTAGTCTCCTCTCGTTTTGCATTTAAAATGCTAAACTTAAATTTAGCTCTAACTTCACTTTTATTACAAGAAACTAGGAGCAAATATAAAGACAAATAATCTTTACTTTCTTCATCTAATCCCTTGGGATTAACTCGTAAACACCTAAAAAAATTAAAAAAGAATTTGTATTTTGGGATGTCAATCTGCATTAAAATGTTAAAAATAATTTGTTATATTTTCTTAAAAACTATGTATGAAAGCAATAAAAATATAAAGTGATTAATAATTATTTTACAATTTGTAGTAATCATTAACATTCCAGAAGCTATTTTTGGTTGAGTTATATAATCCATGACATTATCAATAATTAAACTGCCAATGTGTAAATTTTATTTATAAACAATTAATGGAAATAATACAGAAATTATAGTAGTAATAAATTTTTTAAAAACGACTAAAAAATCGACATCAAAAGTCAAATTTTGTAAATTTTTACAGAATTCATTTAATCTTGTTTCAACAGAGTATGTCCTTCAAATAATTGTATAAAAATCAATGTTATCTTGATCAAAGCCAAAATATGTATTTAATGAGCCTTTTTCCTCAAGTACGAAAAATTACTCACTAGTAGCGCTAGTAGTCCGGTAGGGACAAACATTACCTGACTCCCATTTAAATACGTGTAAAATTAGACGTACAAAAAATGTTTTTGACGGAAGAAGAC
This sequence comes from Cantharis lateralis, assembly GCA_963170105.1. Classification (NCBI taxonomy): domain Eukaryota; kingdom Metazoa; phylum Arthropoda; class Insecta; order Coleoptera; family Cantharidae; genus Cantharis; species Cantharis lateralis. Next base: position 25,061,812 of record OY720629.1, read on the forward strand.
GTTCCTGGGGCCAAATTAAAATTTTTAAATGTGAAAGACAATAATGTAGCAACATTAAAACGGTGGCTTAGTTGTCGAAACCTTAAGCAATGCGGGAAAAAAAGTGATTTAATTGATAGGTCAGTACGCAAAATTAGGTTACAGAAACTGGGTCAGGATTTTCTTCAGTTGGACCTTTACCACCAATAAAATGTTTAGTACAAACATATGTATATTTATTTACTTTTTCTTTTGTTAAATACACTCTCCTCGAGGCATGGATAAATTTATTACACCTAACCTCATCAATATGAGGTTTTACGAATGGTATAAAAAACACGTTTTCCTGTGGATATCGATTATCCGAAGTGCAGTTCGCAAAACTACAATGTTTTGTTGGCATGGTGGTTATTAACAAAAATTTTTTTTTAATTACTTTATTATGTTAAATAATTCAATTATATCACTTAAATAACACTATCTTAAATGGGGAAAGTTTGATGTTTGTCCCTACCACAAGTGCTGCCATCTCGTGACAAATATGACACACTATTCTCAGGAAAAAGGCTCATTTAAAATATGCATAAACAATTATTAGGTAATTATTATATAAAATAAAGGTATAGGTATATAGGTAATTGTAGTTTTGTTCGATATTTTCTTTCGTCTTTTATAGGACAAAATAGGAGTTAGCAGTTAAGAGTATAACAAAAAGAACTTATAAATCAAATCCTTTTACGTCAATTCCTTCTATCTCAAAGAATTCTTTGCATTTCTTCGATATTACCTACTCGAGATGAATACATTTAGATTTACTCAGAATTTTGGTGTTGCAACATAACGCCTATCATATCCATATCAAAATGGTGATCAATGGGATACTTTGCATAAAAAATATTATCCACAAAATTTGAAGTAACAATAAACAAAATTTATGATGAAAGAAGCGAACAAATGTTCTGATACTTTGTATTAACTCGTATTAACTTCACATCCCGTTTTCAGGTAGATTTTATAATTAAAACTTTAATAATTAATTACTCCATTAGTTGAGCAAAATTTAAGAAATAATTCAGATGGATAATTACATCATAGAAATCGAAGTTTTGCAAATTTAATATATTATATATACAATGGATTATATTACAGTTAGTACCGCTTCTCCGTCCCCAGTTTCCATTTCTCTCTATTATAATATGCATCTTCTTGGAGATTTCATCCCCTCACTCACGTCATCTCTCCAACTTCTTCTAGATCCTCCTCTCTTCCTCTTCTTAGGTGGAATCCATTCTAAAATCTTTCTGGGCATCTATCTTCGTCCATTCTTTTTGTGTGTCCGAACCACACTAGTTGTCTCCTCTCAATTTCGTGCGTTATATTTTTTTTCACTTCCATTGTCTCTCTAAGTAACTCATTTCTGATTCTCTCTAAACGCGATCTTCTGCAGCTTCTTCTCAAATTTAATACATAATTTATTTTACGTAGTACCCCATTACAATGCATGATCAAAACAAATAAAAAATATGAAATTTAAAATGAACATAACACTAAAAAAGGTCACCCTATGAAGTGAAACTTTGTTAATTATTGGACTATTGAATCTTAAATCGTTATCAAATATGAATAATTAAACAATTGCATTATTTCATCATTCTTTGTAAATTTAAGAATTTGTTTTGTTTATTACATAGCTTTCAATTTCATGAAAATCTGTCAATTACAAAGTTGTTAATCTCTTACATGAGCAAAATCGTCCTGCACGACTACCCTAATTTAATTTTATAAATGGCATTTTAAGTATAATAAAAAAACTATTTACCATTTTAATTTATCATTTGCTCCTGCTGAAAAAGTAGATGATTTTAATACTTCCCCCATTTCTTCACGACAGAAACTAAAATTATTTATGGTCCACATGTAACTGAATTTCACAACTTTAACCTAAAATATTAAAAATATTATTAGTAATCAGCAATACCAGAAGTATAATTTCAAAGCATAAAAAATTGAATTGTTAATAATTATATTTCTTAATTTATTATTATTCTACCAATAATAAGGTAAAATTCAAAGTTAGAGAATGTTCGAAAAACCTTTCAATATAATTGTTACAATTTAAATATCAATACAACAAAATGCACCTTTTTCTTCATGTTGACAGTGCAAGTTAATTGGTAAATAAACAAAATCAACTCAGACATTGTGAATTTATTCTATTTGACAACTTTGTTTCAGAATGGCAGTATAAAAAAAAATAAAACCACATCATTCAAATTATGCTATATTAATAAGTACAAAATCAGGTAATACTCTTATTGATTTTGATTGGTTGATTACATCATAAAATTTTAAGTAAATTAAGTTAGTTTGACATTTAGTCCTACTGCATTAAATAGACTTTTCGTTGAAGAGGTTACAACATTTTTGTTGGTGAGAAATGTATTCTGATGGAAAATAAATTGCGTCTTTTTTGTCTGTGATGTACAGTGCCCTATACAAGAATCAATGCTACACATCTCTCACCTACAAAAAATTGGTAACTTTGCCGACAACAAGTCTGCTGTGTACCGTTGTAATTACATGGTACTTAGACGAATCAACACTATCCAACTTTGTATAAAAATTAAAAGATAATTGACTTCATTAAAATTACAAATTTGAATAACACCTAAAATGCCCAGTACTTATGTTATTAATGATGGAGCTTTAAAATCATGGAAAGCAAACACTGGAATTTTCTGTTTTTTATCAATTTAAAATTAATTATCGTAAACACTATATTATTCTTTAAGCTTTATTTTAAAATTGTACTCCCAAACGAGATCATACAATAATGACTAATAATTCAGGTGCAATTACCGTTAAAAGACGATTTTCCAATCTTCGCCAAGATTTTTGTAGTTTTTCAACAACTATTAATTTTATATTGTTTATCATTGAAATCAAAATTATCTACAAACTAGGATTATAATTCCTTATTGCTTAATCAATGGTTATTGGGCAATAGATAAAATTAAGTCAAGGAATGTTAATAAAATAGAATTTTTTTGACGATTTTGTTAACCCTGTATTTTTGAAAGGAAACATTTTACATAAAATAGATGCTCATTTCGCATAATTAATTTAAATGATGACAACTTTAGTCTGGTTAATTTTTTCCACAGCTCAACTCACTTTGCAGAAAAATCTAAAGGAAAAGATGTTCGAAAATAAAGCACTGTCGAGGGGTTTTTCACCAATGGCAATACTGTACAAGCCAATGAAAGTGTGAGAGAAATAGAAGCGCTCGGCAGTAATAGGAGGCATAAGGGTAATAAGTAGCATTAAACTGGCAATAACTAGATTATGCACATTTGTATAATATCGAAAAATCTCATTATTGCACAATAGATGAAGACGTTGGTGTTATATTTTGTGAACAATAAGATAAAATATAACAACAACTGATTCTGGACAATAACTCGTCCTTGTGCAACTGTATGCTATTTAAGGCTTTTTGTAAAATGTCTGATTTTTTTCAGTATTACTTTACGTGAATTTTCAAAATATCCATGTGTTTTACGTAGTAAAACAATGAAACCATAGCGCAAATAGAGCATATTAGACCTCAATGTCAATGTTTGTCTAAAATAAACTGTCAAAAATGAAAAGGTCATCTTCAGCTTTATTTGCAAGGACCTCTGAAAACTTTACTAGTACCCATAAATTCATATATTTTTTATAAATAAACCTTGATAAATTAAAATAATTTCAAGAGTACCTACTACGCCTAGCAGATCTTTGACGAAATCCCGGCAAGGACACAATTCTTATCAATTTAACATTTGAATTCACATAAATTTTTTTGTTACAAGTTGTAACCCATTAAATTTGTTATCAGAAATACAGCTTCAATTTTTTGTATAACGTTTCCTTTTAAAACATACAAAGTTTGCAAGTAATAGAAATAAAAAAATTATAATCGAAAATCCTTGATTCTAAGCAATAATTGATTGTAATCTATTTTGTAGATGATTTTGCGTTCTATAAAAAGGTTTGACCAGTAGTTTCAGTGCTATGGTCATTTTATGGAATAAATTCAGAACCTTTGTATTGGTCACCAATTAGACACCTATTATGTTTGTACAAAGATGGCACAAATTGAGGTTGAGGTAGATGTAAGGTAAAACACCGTAATTAATTATTATTGAATAGTATATTACTAAAAGATCAAAATTTAATCAAGTTTTCATATTGCTTAGTAAGTAATGCCCAAATTCCAATATAATATGCTGGTAAAATCAAGCTAAATTTGATTACTTTGTGTTTTAATAAATCGGTAAAACATGTTATTTCATTGCTTTTTCCAGCATGCAGTCGATCAATTATTAATTAAATAACTGCAATGATAAATATAATGCAAATTATATTTAAAAATGAAATCTTAGACAAATACGTTTGGATATTGTGTGATCTCGAAATACAAATTGAACTTTTAACCTTATTATTTTACTTTGATAAAGTAAAATACATGAGTATTCATAGTCACTAACTACGAGTAGTTGGACAAACAAAAATATTTACATTGTAACTGCCATAACTACCTATATTTGTTAGTAAAATGTGAACATCAGAAGAAGATCGGAGAAATTATTTACCGATGACAAAAAATAAAATTAATATTTCATTTTTTAAAATTAATAGTAACATTGTGAATAATGGTATGATAGTATATTTAATTAATCTGTAATTTATTTTGGTAGTTATAATTTAAAAAATAAATAAGTAGAGTATAACTTATCGGTGATCTCTAACCTTCGTCAACAAATTAACCTTTCAAAATGATTACAGCATAAAAATAATTATCAAACCTACAAACAAAAGGTAAAAATGTAGCCAAAAACTTTTTTTTCTATAAAACTAAAATAAATTACCTGTGTATAACACCAATTTTCAGCAACGGGAGTATTAACTTCCTGAGGAGGTGGACTTGGTACACGACTTACAGCCATACTACTAGTAGGTTGCAAGTTAGAACTGATCCGTGCTGCTTGTCCGTCTGAACATTCACTAGATACGGAAAGCCTAAAAAAGTAAAAATATTGTAAGAATATTTAAACTGTGATTTTGCATACATAACAAAATATCAAAAAAAGATAGTTAAAAATTGCTTAAAATTTAGAAAAACAAAACTTCTTTTCTTCAAGATGCAATGATTTATTTCAAATATGAATGTAAGAATTTAATAGCATGCCTTACAAGATGATCAGCAAAATATGAATTTAAATGTATGTAATTTACATTTAAAAACTGTGTTGGTACATTAATGCAGGAGACAGAGGGTACACACTTTTAATTTAAAAATGTCAGTCACATGACGTGAAAATAACTTTGTCAAATTTCTGTAGAGCTTAAAAAATGCAAGTTGAAGTAGGAATCCTGTATGGTTTTCTTAGTTGCATCACTCAACATAAGTAAACATTAGAAAATATCTATTATGTTGATTTTATGTACCTACTATTTTCAAAACTTTTTCAAACTATAAATTGCATGTTCCATGGTAAATGCTAAATTTCCTGATTGTGTCACAGAAATATAAAAGAAAGAGATCTGCATTATCAAAATGTAAGTTTCATACTTTTCTATAACATATTTATTTTTAATGAAATTTAAAACAAACAAAACTCAAGAGCAACAATTAAAAATATTTCCCAATTCTTGTGTAAGAATATTATTTAGCACATTCAAAAATATTGGATCAAGTATTCTTACGAAATGACAAAACATATTTAAATGATTATAATAATCCTATTGTTCATACAAAAATAAGTAATGGATACTATTATAATTTTGTCAAAATTAATATTGTTAGAATTAAGTCGACCTTCCTGATTTGTAGGCAATAATAGCTTCAAAATATTTTGTTAAAGAATAGGTTTATAGGATATGGATATTCCCAACTATAATAAAAACAATACTTCCTGTAACGTGGTTAGCTCTTTGAAAGAAAATTGACGATAGTTGAGTTAGGGTTTAGAAAGACTATTTATGTTCAGTACGATGTTTTGACTACCCATTATCATCATTGCTGTAAAAACCTAACAATATCATTTCAATGAAATTCTCCAGAAGGAAAAATGCTTATTGGGTTTTAGGGAATCTTCTCTGAAACGTCAAACTGAATATAAATAGTTCAACTATAATACATATTTAATGTAAAAAATCAATCTCGAAAAGAAAAACCTAATTTTTAAACAGATGAGTAATATTATTTGACCCGTTAGGGAAGTCCCCCTAAAAATAACTTTTTATGTCTATCCGACAGTCAGCTGCATTTGAGTTAAAGTGTTTCAAGGTAAGTAATGTTAGATTTGAGAAGACCAATTTAATTGAAAATATAATATTTATGATAAATTAGAGAAAACCTGACAATCAATGTTGACTTTTAGCAAACATGAAAACGTAATTTTCAACATGATAATGTCAAACCACAAAATTAAGCGATAGAGAGATATTAATTAAAAATAGTAAACATTCTGGAAACATTACTCAATATTTTTATACATGTACCGTAAACCGGAGTAAATAGGGCAAACACGAATAAGAACAAAATTTTTAAACTGTTTAGAAAACTAAAAGGAATTGTTTCTTCTGTCATATTAATGGGCATTCTTTTTGAAATCCATTAAAAATTTTTTTTTTAACTTTTGTAATTTTTCCCTTGATTTGCAGTGGTTTTTAGCTCAATACTGAAACATTTACATAGTATAAATATAAAAAAAAATCTTTTTAATTAAGTTATGTACAAAATTATCATCGGGTAGTTAGAAAAAACTCCATGTGCCCTATTGTTGGATAAACTAAATGTTGGTTCTATTCGTTCTGCATTGCCAGTGCTGCTGCGTACAACAAGAAATGAATTTTAAACAAGAGTAATAATAAAATAAAATGGTGTTAAACGAAAATAAAGGATAATTATAGAAAATGCTCTTTCAAATGTTGCAATTCTAGCTAAATTGACCCTAATATTACAAAAATAAGAACAATAACAATCTCAAGCAGTCCAGGTTTGGTACAATTTTTTTATAAGGTCTTATTTTCAAATATTCATCATGATTATGTTTCTTTTTAAGTTCCTCAATAGAAATATTTCAAATTTGTAATATCGAATGTAGATACTTGAACTACATTTAGAATTGTAGTTATTGTTTACATTTACATTTGTAAACATAGAATACTTATACGAACGGTTAATAGTGTTTCGTAAGAAGATTTAAAAAATTCAGGATCAGCACCAGCAAACATATTTTAAAATTGCATTTATATATTTACTAATAGCAGATACGAAATACAAAGTTAAAAGTTATGGTCAAGTTGAAATAATGTTCGACACATTTATTTGAATCAAGCTGAATTTTTTCAGTTATCTAACTCTCATCTAGAAATAATATTTGTAGTAATAGAGTATTACATATAAATTCTAAAATTGACAATTTCGTAATCTATTAATAATGGAAGTAAATCAGTAATAATTAGTAAGTGAACATATTATTAACCATAATACTCTAAATAAATAGTTTAAATTGCATTATGTACCAATATGTATTTGAATAGAACGCACAATATTGAAAATAAATTAAGAAAAGGCATAGCAATAAAATTTTATTTCATCACAAAACTAAAATTACATCTGAAAATTATTTAAAAATACTAGGTAATACCACTCACCTAGCCAAAGCCATTCTAGTACATCTACATTATTTTAAGAAAATTCCGTGCACTGCAGCAAGGATATGACAAATAATTTTATATCAATCACTTTTGTCACTAGCATGCTATTCACTGTAACATTTTCGAACGATTTATTAATCCAAAATGAAGAACACAATGCAGGATAAATTACAAGGACACCAATTGACAACGGAATACAATACCAAGCGCCATTATAACCTTATTTTTTCCAACAGCACTGAAGTATGCTCCGTATTCTTCGACATTTGTTTTTTAATCAGCCAATCAGTTTTCCATTTTATTTAATTTTCATGACTAAACGCTATCGTGATAATTGTGATATAAATGACACTTGAACCCAAAATTTAATTAAAAATATTATTTTGAAGCTAACTTTACATAACTGCACATATGTACATAACCTTGAGCAGTGGTGGCGTAATAAAAATCGTTAATAGGCAGTGGCGTATTATTCCTTAATTCGAATTATTTTTTAATGTTATATAAATTATTTTAAACAATACTTCTAAATAACTTCTTACCTTCTTAAATTTTTAACAAAAAACTCACCTGAGCCGTTTCAAACATTTTTAATTCAAAACGAAAACTATGACGATAAAATTAATACTACTAAACTGTAGTTCATTGATTTCAAAAGTCAGATAGGTAGTCCATCGATGTCACTCGACATTAATTTTTTTAACTTAATTAATAATCAGTTAAAATTTTAATAAATATTTTAAAAACATCCACTGATAATAATATATTCGTGCATGGCAGTACTTAAATATATACACATGAGGAGCTAACCTGGACTCCGCTAATTTATTAATTTAATATTTTAATTTTTAAATATAATATTAATCAATCATTTGATGAATTTTATTATTAGTCTTATCAATTGTTAAAAACATTTTAAAATGTTAAAACTTAGTTGCTTTTGTTTTTCTGTTGTTTTTATGTATGTTTTTGTTTTTCTGCTGTTTTTCTATAAATCAAGCGCTAGCTTTCTAACAGACTACTACTGTTCAGAGTGTCAGGCCCTCCTTATTTATCTATTGGCTAAATAATTGTTATAGCTAAATTTTACGCCAAATAACGTTTTGTTTTTGATAATTTGTTTGTTCTTTGGCTATCAAGCACCTGTCAAATGTATTGTCATTAATATAATTTGAAGCTTTTTTCTAAGTTTCTACGAGTTCTATGTTGAAAAGTCACAACTACAAAGTAATGTGTTTTGTCAAAAGTCCATTCTACTAAAAATAAATAAGTGTTAAGGTATGGTTATTGAGTTAAACAGAGCTACTGGTACATCTGGAGCTAAAGGGCCCTCAAAAAGCGTTAATTATGATTAGCTGCTAACTTTTAGTACCATTGTTAGCTTTTTTGTGTCCGCATCCACTTCATGTGAAAGAGTCCTAATTTAACAAGCAATCTCAGATATAAAACAATTAATATTCAACAGTTACAGTAGGTACCTAAAATATAAAAAGAAACTAAATATCAGGATTTTTTTGATTTGCTAGGTAAGTATATTTGTGTTGTAGAACTCTGTAAGAATTATTAGGAACTTGAATATGTTCTCGTTCTTTTTTCGTGAAAATGAATGCTTTATTTAAAAAAACCAGTGCTTAAGATGTCATTGACGTCCATCGCTAGCCACTACTTTCTTCCATCTTTCTGGCAGCATGCAAATACAATGTCGAAAGAACTACTCACCTCTTGAGGTTATTCAAGAATTTACCCATTTGTTGGCATCTTCAAAAGAATGAAAGTGCTTCTGAGGACCTTCTGAGTCAGGTCATGAGTCATCGATCGGAACAAGTGGTAATCGGAAGGAGCAATGTCTGGTGAATACGGCGGGTGGGGTAGGACTTCCTATTTGAGAGTTTCCAAGTAGGTTTGTATCGGTTTTGCAACATTTGGCCGAGCGTTATCATACTGCAAAATTACTTTTTCGTGTCTCTCCTAGGATTGCGGCCGTATTGACTTCAATTCTCAGCTCAAACGCATTAATTGTAGCCGATATTGATCACCCGTGATGGTTTCGTTGAGTTTGAAGAGCTCATGATATACCACACCTAGCTGATCCCATCAAATACAGAGCATGAACTTGGAACCATAAATATTAGGCTTTGTCGTCAATGTTGATGGATGGCCGCAGGCTTACCACACGATTTTTTACGCTTTGGGTTATTGTAGTATATCCATTTTTTGTCGCCAGTCACTCAAGTGCTTATTTCTTCTAAAAAAAAAGTAATGCGGTAAAATTCCCCGCACATTCCCTTTTTTGGCACTAAATTTGACATCTTTAATGCTATGCAAAAGTATGTAATTTATGCTTCGACGGAAAAATATATACAGTCAGTTCAAGCCTAATGAGGAGCTTCATGAACAAATTGGCATTAGTACTGCCCGATGCCAATAGGGTCAGATCAAACCATCTGTGGGAAACAGCAAAAACTTATTCAAATCCCTTATGTTTTTACGAAAGAGAGTTGTTGTTCCTGACTTAAACCGCGGCCACTTATTAACAGTTTTTAGCTCATTTTGACGAAATTTTGGGTTGATTAAGTTTTTTAATACATGTTCTGAGTTTTTGGGTTTAAAGTCCACTAGAATACCGTCGACTCTGCATAGTCATCCAAATTCTCCAATAGACCTATCTAATTTTCACCTGTGGCGGTTCGCCAATTATCGTGGTTTCCGGTTTTAGTGGGGGGTATTTTAAATTTGACAACCCATCGTAATGTTTTTATTATGTTTTTAAAATTCTCTCTGATCTTTTTTACTGTAATATACTTGGTTTAAATCAGGGTCCCTTTGTAAAAGATGTTTTTGGTCACTTTGTTCAAGATGGCAGGAGATTTTTTTCGCGAGTCCTGGCATCTGTCTGTTACTAACGCCCATATTCATAGACAAAGCTTTACTGATACTTAAGCTTTTTAAATTGACCCTTATCAACAGAGTAAATGAAGTTGCAAAAAAACAAATGCGATGCGAAATGCCTTACTAGAACTTAATACTTATTTATAAATCTGGGCATAAAAGACGGTTAAGATCTGATGCTCAAGTACGACAACTATTAAGTTGCCCTCCCTTGGTAGGCAATGGAAAATCATTGAGATGATCTGTCTTGAAACCCTTCAAAAACCACCCTGGGTTGTGATATTATAATTTGACGCTGGTTTTTGTATCGATTAGGTATGGGAGGTCTCCCACTGGGATGTCTAATCTTATTTGTAGTTGCACCTAATTATCACTTTTGTTTTGATATCTTCTTTGTTGTTTAGTTTGAATCTAAGCTTCTATATTTCTTTTGTGGGACTTCCTGATAGCTGATCTGTTTTTCATTACAATTTCTTTAACTGTGCTCTTAATTAATCTTCTGTTTTATCATTTTCATCAACTCTCTCGAATGCACCTTTTTCTTTCCTTTACTTTATTGTTATTATAATATTATTATGTCTTTCAAGTGTCTCAAGCTGGAGCGCAGTCACCGAAAAAAATTTCTCAATATGGATCTAATCCATTTTAAGTAAAATGTAAAATCTTTTCCTAAGTTAATCCTTTAATATCTTTTCTTTCTTTTTGCACTTTGGACTGCAGCTTCCTGCCAACCGCGACCAAAACAAATGTACAACTACAAAATAATTCCTTAATCTGATCTATGCTAAGTTTCCTAAACCGCAATATTTATTATTTTTCATATTTATCATCAATTTTGATCATGTTCTTTATCTTACCAATAATTTATTTTCCAAAATCTATTTTAAAAATTAGATGATTAATTTTCTTTATTGCTTTACTTAGTAATAATAATGTTTATTTAATTATCAAGGAATACAAAAAAAATTATATCCTTAATAAAATAAATTGTATATGTTCAGCAGAGATGTTTTTCAACTATACCAGGATGGAAAGGATCATAGAGATTCAAGAAATGATCGGTTAACTTGGATTTGAAAGTGGCCTTGTTTTTCGCGTTCAAGAATAGTTCTGAATGCCTGTTGAAGATAGTACAAGCGATGTACTGAAACAATTCTTCAATTTTCATCTTTAGAATACCCATTGAGCTGTAAAAGGGTGTGGCATGTTCTCTAAAATCTATATCGTGTGCAAACCGGAAACATTAGTTTTAGCTTGTTCTTCATTTGATCCGTGAGGAAACCATAGTAAACAGTCATGCAATAATCAATGTGACACAGCACAAGCGTTACTACAAGGTTCCATTTCACATTATAGGGAAGGAGGTCCTTATATCTGTGAAAAAAGGCTTCAGCTTGAAAAAGCAAATGCTGGTGACCTTGTTAACATGGTCCGTAAATGAAATATGGTTATCCCATCAGGTCATCCCCAAGTTCTTCAATTTAGTGCAGAAATTGATGACTCAACCATTGGTTCAACTTCTACGTCTTTATTGTTCATCGCAATACTATAACCATTGGGACTATCAACACACATGCATTGGGATTTACTTGGGTTAAGGACCAGACCGTTCTGGTTTGACCAGCTTTTCCTATACTTTCCAGGTTTAGGTTTAGAACTTCAATAACATGGTTGATGTTGAGGGGCGGTCAGCAAACAAGTGAAAAAAGCGAAAATCAGCGGTATAGATGACAAACAGAAAAGGGTCAATGCTATGGAAAATCAGTTTGCTGTTTAATATTGGATGTTTGTTGGAGGTGAAGAAGCCCATAACGTTTGGATTAGTTGTAGTTACTGGTACAATATTTATAAAATGGTTGTAATTTTTTGGGATCATGTTTACAACTTCTCATTGTAAACTCTTTACTTTTTGTTCTAGATAAACCAGAATTTTTTGTTGCCATTTGAAATTAATCCAAGGATTTGCTAATTCGACCCTGTTCAACAGTAAAACTGAAGTTATGGTTTGTTTATAATAAACTTGCAAACTGAAGCGTTTTGCTCAAATGGTAGTACTCCATTTGAGTATATAAACGAATATAAATGGTCTTCCAATTTTATGTCACTTTAGTAACAATTAACAACAAACAAGATGTTGGAGAACGAAAAAAGAAAAATTATAAACAAAAAGAAGAAAATAGACAGCACATTAGAAAAAAATAAACGGCCAATAAATTAGTTGTCTAGGAAACCAAGAGCTTGCTTGCAGCATAAATTGGAGGACCCTTTTATATTTATTTTTTAAATTACTGGTAACTGAAACAATATGACGTAAATCAAAAACTTTTTTTTTTGGATGGATACCGTTCTTCTTTGTTGTAATTATTTCAAATGACCACTTCAAATATTCCTTTTGAAGATTTTGACATTTGTAAAAGCCTTAGATAAAACATCAGTTTTTTTATTGATCGAAAATTGTAAGTTGTATAAATGACATAAATTTGAACTATTTAATTAATTTGTATTTGGATAAACTCCTATCAGTTGTAGAAGATATTACAGACAAAGCCATTTTTGGGTCCTACAATTGATGTCTGGGCAAATATTTGTCACTAAACTTGTGAATAATTGCCACGTCATGAGAAAGCGTTCACTTGTGCAAATGTTGGACACTGACCTTCTTGCCGGATAAGTTTTCAAATGACTTTTTCTCAATCAGTTCATTCCCGTCCATGGCGCAGTAAGAGAGTTTTAGGGTTAAATTTAATAAAAGAATATAATAATTTCGGCCATTTGTAAGTTTTACATAATATTAGGGACGATTCCTAAATATTCAAATATCCCAGTCAAGTTCTTATAATTTATTAGCAGGGGACATTTTTAAATTGTTTAATTCCTAACTTTAATTTCAGTGAAGACTTGTCGCAAGGTTAAATAGTCTTCTCTATAGTCGAGATAAAACGTTGACCCGTAATACTTGATATTATTGAGGTATATGTTTGATAGCCTTGAGGGTGTGAAAAGACAATGATTTTACTATAATCTTCATGTAAATACGTGCTACAAGCTACAACAAAGATGAAGATACGTTAAAGTAAATCCAATTAAAATTAATTTTTATTCGACTCTAAGCAGGTTCTTTAGGGGCAATATCTTTTACATTACTAATTATATTATTATATTATATTTATAGTATCTACTTACATTTTTATTGTTACTCAAACTAATTTTCGTATGGAAGGGCAAACAATGTATCTAAATGTTTCCATTGATGCACTTCTAAAATAAATTATCTAATTTATTGCGAGTGACACTTGGTTTTTCGTAAATATCTCTGAAACTAAAATTAAATAACACATATAAGAGCAAATTTTCCACGTTTAACTAAATACGTAAATATTTCAAACCAATGTCGAAGTAAAATTACTTACAAATATTCAAGCGATTCATTAGCATTTTGGTTATTTAAGATTAAGTAGGATCAACCAATGCAAAATCTTTTCACTAATACCTAATACCTTGTTCAGCGGCGGATAATCAGTTAAAATTATATCAGAAAAAAAATCCACTAGTCCAAAAGAGATTGTTTCTTTTGAAATTTTACAATAAAACATAGGTACAACTAGATTCAATATTTTGACGGGTTCAAAAAAATTATCTTGAGTGAAGTGAACAAAAATTTCTCTATTGATTATTATTCTGTAATAAACTTTTAAAAGTGCCTTTGCAAAAGTTCATTTGCGAGCCATCCCTATTTTGTAATCCGGTCCAATGACAATATTTTCTAATTTTGAGTTTTAAAAAAATAAAAAATAACAAAATCATAAAAAAATTGTGTTGTTTCTTCATTTATAAAAACATTGAAACATGAGGATATCAGATTTTTGTTTTGATGCCAGGCCAAGACAACTCGGCGCACAAACATTTCGGCGTCAAAATAAATGAAACAGTGTCTGTCTCGGATTATTATACAATATATCTATTAATTATATAGTTCCAGCTATATAACATATAATAGAGACGACTTAACCTTCCTATTAAAAGAACTCTTGCTGTTAATTTTTTTCAACTCAATTTTCAAAATATTAAAATGTATAGGGAAATTCCGGTCAAAGCGGACACCTTAACCTTTGATGGGCTCTGGGAAGAAAACCGATAGTCACAGAAATAAAATTATGACTGAGTATGAATCAGTATTTATTATAATCAACAAAAATTACGTAAAATCAATACTTTTTTTAATAAGTAATATTTTTAATAATATTGCAATATTGGTGCCTCAATCCGCTTTACTCAACTCACCGGGTAAAGTGGATAGGATCACAGGGCACAGTTAATTAAGGGGTCCCTATGCGGTCTAGAATTTTCAAAATATCAATTTTTTTTTGATATTTCGAAAGTATAGTCTTCCAATATATTTATAGTATTTCAAAAAACACAGCGGTATATTATAAATAACATAAAATGCCTTGTAAAGCATAATGGCCATTCATTCCAAATGTTTAATAAGTACTACATAATATAATATGGAATGTCTAATCAGATTGCGTAAGTGGAAAAATTCTCCGTTACCTCTAACCTCAAAATTAATGTTTAAACTTTGTTATATGGAGGAAAGGGATAAGTTAATTTTTCGAGTTAAGTCGTGTTAAATATTAGGTTATAGATTTTAATCAGATAAAACAGCTGAATTTAAAACTGACACTTAATTGCGTCAATTCAGCTGATTATTAGCTGAATTTTAAGCTGAGGCAGCTAAGCTCAGTTTAAAATTCAGTTAATTTGCTTTAGCTGATTTATAAGCTGAGGCACCTAAGCGTCAGGTTAAAATTTGCTGACGATGAAACACAGCTGAATTTTAAGCTGACACTGCTAACCGTCAGCTTAAAGTTTGCTGACAAAGATTTTCAGCACAAAATGTTACTTGGGGAAGCCTTATGTTCTGCTCCCGTGTCCGTCCGTCCGCATGTTTCCAATTTAAGAACTGTTAACAACATAAAAATAATAGAATAGAATTTGAATTTTTTCTTTTAGGCTTCTATACACAGTATATGAAGAAGCCTTATGTTCTGGTCCCGTGTCCGTCCGTCCGTCCGTCCGTCCGCATAATTCAATTTTTAGGTTTCCGTAATTCTAATCCTAAAATCCTTAATTTTGTAGTGTATTTTTTTCTTATATATAGCAAAATTACATTACCAATAGTAAATTATCGGTTTATTATTTTTTTAATCCGTTATTTTATGCAGAATAAATCGAAAAGTAGTGGTTTTCCGTGATTGGGAATTTATTAAATATGATAAAAAAATAAAGTACAAAAATATTTGGGGAACGATTTAAGAATAATTTGCACTTAATTCATATTAATGAATCAAATCGAGGTTTTCTTTACAATTAATCCAGAAAGAAAGGAGATGTATAGAAGCCTTAGAACTGCGGTCATCCGAGTTCCACCTTGTTTTAACATTTTCTTCCACTAAAATCTAATCTATGCCCAACTGAGTAAGTGTACCAAATTTGGATCAAATCGGTCAAACGATGTAGAAATGTATAAAGAACATACATACAGACATTCAATTTTATATATACTACTATACTACTACTGCTATAGATAGAAGATAGATTTTGTAACTGTTAGGTATACAGGGTGTCTCAAAACTCAACGTCATCCCTTGGAGGGCCGATAGATCAGCTCATGACTGAACAGAATATCAAAATATATATATATTGTCATGTTTCAAATCAGCTCTAATATTTTTGAGTTTGTGTTTAGAAAGAATTGGTTTTGTTTTAAATTTTTTTGTTTTTTGTTATAAATTTTGTATACCCGCAAGAAGGGAAATTTAATTGAATGTGATTTGTAATTTAAAAATTTTAAAATAATTTAAAAATGTAATGGGAGAAGGGATGATAAGAGGTCGTTCCGAGGAGTTGATGCCGGACGGTCGCAATTTTGTCGGTTGCTAGTAATTTTAAATTGAAATGGAAATAAAATTTATAAAATATTATTAAAATTGGTATTAATTAATTTATGAAAACACAGTGATATAATTTGATGATAAAAGATGAAAATCTATGGTATTTAAAAATATTTGGAAATTAATAATTTACGAATTTGTTTGGATGATAAGGAGTGCAAGAAGATAAAGCGTATCAAGTTACGAGGACATTTTTGTATAAAATTTAGGAATAAACGTTAATTTTATATTTTATTTGAATAAATTTTGGAAATTTATAGTAAAAATTCATAGCATTTTTAATGGCATCCCAACGTGAAGGGCTCGAGGAAATGTGAACTTACTTTTAGACCCTGAGAGTAAATAAATTATTTAAAATGGAAGGCACTACAACAATAATGAAAAAATTAATGCAAGAATTGATCAAAGAAATGAGAGAAATGGAAGAAAGATCAAATAAAAATAGAGAAGAGAAATTCAATGAATTTAAAAATTTAATCGAGATAACTAGCAATAAGATGGATGAAGTAAGAGATGAATTATCAACGAAAATCGCACAACAAGAAATAAATTTAAATAAATCTGTCAACGAGGTCAAAGATGAGCTGACGTCAGATATAAATGAAGTAAATACTATAACAAAAAACAATGAAATAGATATTGAAGAATTAAAAACCGTTTACGCTGAAGATATAAAAAAGATTAATGACAAGTTTGTGGATGTTACAATAAATGAAGAAGAAGTAAATGAAACCATAATACCAAATGGACAGCTAGAAAAGACTGCAAAAAACAGAAAGATGCAAAATATTAATAGGAAGATGTTTAAAAGCAAAAAACTAGAACTCAGACATAAGCAAATAAAATTTCGACCAAAAGAAAAAATTTTAACTGGAAATAAAAAAGACAAAATTAGAACCAGGAAAATAAGATTTGGATACAGGAGAAAGATTGGCACAATTAAGAGGGAAAAATTTGGACTAAAAGGAAAGTTTGGCAAGAAAAACAATAAACAACATGGACAAAATAAAAACAAGAAATTCGTGAACGAGATGCAGAGCAATGCGATAAATTGGCCACTTCCCAAGCCTCAGACAAGTGCTAAGAAAATGGTCATGTGGAAATATTTTCGATGGAGATGAATACAATGGATGACGGATGACAAGAGTAAAAAGAAAAAGAAAAATTAGTGATTGTTGAAAATACTTGATAATTTTTTTGATTTTAAAAATTTAAGTTGATGACAAATGATAAAATTTTGTTTTGTTTCAAAGTAACACTTTATTTTAAAATTTGATTATAAGGTTTGAAACATGCGTAACATTTTTATAATTAAATACATGTAAAGTATTGCTAATTAACAAAATGTTAGGGGGCAGATGTCATGTTTCAAATCAGCTCTAATATTTTTGAGTTTGTGTTTAGAAAGAATTGGTTTTGTTTTAAAATTTTTTGTTTTTTTTTTGTTTTAAAATTTGTATACCCGCAAGTGGGGAAATTGAATATGATTTGTAATTTAAAAATTTAAAATAATTTAAAAATGTAATGGGAGAAGGGATGATAAGAAGTCGTTCCGAGGAGTTGATGCCGGACGGCCGCGTCTTTGGTAAAAGTAATAAAATGATGGTTTTAAAGTTTGAAAAATAAAGAGATTTGATTTTGGAAAATTGGTTTGATTAAATTGATTAAGAAGTGAAAATGAAAATTTATAATAATTAAAATTTAAATTTTTGGTGTTTGGATGACATTTTGAAATTATATTTGCAAGGACAAGTTATTGGTGGATAAGAAAATTTGCAACGGGCGTGATAAAAGGTATCACTTTTAAAAAACAAATTTTTAAGATTTTGGTTGGAAGTTTTAAAATTAATTAAATAAAATTTTGATATTTAATTATTTACAAGATGCACCCTGAGAAGTAAAAATTCACAGCAATATATATATTCAGCTAATACATTCTCAAAAGAATATCGCTATCTCTTTCGAGATTTACATATCCCTTTATTGGGGTGGATTAATCCCCGTATTACACGATATTAAGTGCATCACTTGCATTTTCTCTCCTCGATCATTCGTCCGTTTCTTCCCCAGTCCGGTCCTGCACTCATATCCTTACAGTCTCGGATGATTTTCAGCCATCCTCACAACATTCCTCCATTCCTGCCTATCTAAGACCCTTTCCGCCCAATCGTTAATCCCCATGTCTCTCAAATCACGCTTTACTTGGTCCAACCACCTAATCCGTGGTCTTCCCCGTGGTCTACTATCTCCAGGTTTCCATAGAGTAATCGCTTTTATCGCCGCTGCGTTCTCGGATCTCATGATGTGTCCCAACCATCTAAGGCGTTGTGATTTCACATATTTGACAATGTCTTCTCCATCACTCAATCTTGTGATCTCGTGGTTCATCAGGGCCCTTTGTTCTCCGTCGCTCTCCTTCTTTGGTCCTAGTATAATTCTCATTACCCGTCGTTCAAAGATTCGGAGTTTTTCTTCTTCGTCCGCGGACATACACATTGTCTCCGACGCGTACGTGACCGCTGGCCTTATCAAAGTCTGATAGATCTTCATCTTTGTTATTTTTGTTAGTTGTTTACTTGTCAATGTGTTCTTGTTTGCGTAATAGGCTCTGTTTCCGATATTTATTCTTCTTTTTATTTCGTCATGTCTTTCGCCTTTTCTGTTTATTAGTACTCCAAGGTAGATGAGACTTTCTACTTCTTCAAATTCGTACTTATCTATCTTGAATTTACGTTCTATGCGGTATTCACTTCTATCACACTTCATGTAGGGGAGAGTCGGGTAAACGTGCGCAGCGGCTAATCGTGCACATGCCTTTATTTCCACAACCGACCGTTATAATTTCGAAATTGTTATTCGGAAGTCATCTCTTGACAAACATATGTACTATTAGATATGTGTAAGATACTTCATTAAACCTGACTTATCCACAATGGTGGCTTCTTTGTTTAGATATGTTTTATACTAGTTTGCGTCTCAGAGAAAATAAGCCGTAAGTATTTCCATTTTTCCATTTTTTTATTATCGTATGCTTTAACACATTGATTAATGAATCTCCTTCACCCTGATATAGGTATAGTTTAGGTAATAAAACGTATTTCAATGATTTATACTAATTACAGGTAAAACTGGTACTGTCGGCTAATCGTGCGCAATGCAGGAAGATTTTCTACTAGCCATTCAAAGGCGCTAAGGCGCTTATAAGAAAAACAAGAAAAGGGAAAAAAAAAGGCAAAAATATTATAAAAGGTAGTAAAATTAAAAAAGGTACAAAAAGAAAAGTCTTCGAAGCTAGTAGTGAATCTGAAGATATTTCAGACAGTAAGCTATGTAACGACGATGAATATTGAGTCGGATGAGAATGAGAGATGCATTTAAATAAATAATAATATTTCTACGTTCAATAATTTGTCTTGTTTGTTTTCATTTTCAATGCGCACGATTATCCTACCTATGCGCACCATTAGCCGCATACATCGTATAATTGTGCGCAGTGCTAGTTTTTCACATTTCGTATTTTAAAGTCACAATGTTCATTTTTACTTAAAATTTATTATAGAATATTACAGTCAAACCCTTGAAGAATCTTGATGACAAACCTAGAAGTCCAATTTTTTGTCATTTTTGAAATATTACAACTTTGGTTTAAGTGCGCACCAATACCCGACTCTCCCCTACCTATTCATTAAAACAAAGAAAAATTTTAAACGAAAAAGGTTTATAATTAAGATTAGATTCAGAAAATTAATAACAGGATTTATGATTAACCAGAATTACACTTATGGCAAATTAAAAATTAATAGATAAATACATTAAACAAACAAAGTATGTATTTTTTAATAAAGTTTAATATGGTTTTAAAAAATGTTCTTTTTTTATTAAATTGTTACTTAGAAGAAAACGACATCTGTTTAAAGTTATATCAATTTTACTGTGTAGTAAAAATAAGAGTTCTTTTTGTTTTGGTTAGGAAAATCCCTGTTTGAATTTACTTTTTACTTATAGTACCTTGAGCAAGTTAATTGTTTTACATCCAAGGTGGTTTCCTGGGTTTGCCTCGGTAAGCCTATAACCCTGGTTTTTAATGTAGGTGATGCCAAATTATCAATCCATAGGGGGATTGCCAACTTTACGTGGCCTCCAAAATATGAACAAAATATGAAAATATTCTATAAATAAAATAGGTATCAAGCTGTAAAAGTGGTAGATTGAAATTTTTCGATTGTATAACATATTTATGTTCTGTTTTCACTTATTTTTGTCACTTTCACTTCTTTAAAGTTAACTCTATATTTGTTATACATTATTTCAAAATGCTTCTTCCAATTTTGAATTTTAACAATTTAGATTATTCTGATTTATGTATGTCTAATGTCGTCAAATGTACTTACTCCTGTTCTTGGGTATCTTTTTAGATTTTTGATGCTTTTGGTATTATATGCTTAACATAAGTTTAATTATTCGTTTGAATGAAATGATTTCAAATAATACGAATTATAATATTAATAATATGTAAATTTAATTTGATTATTATTATAATTCGTACTTAAATTTAAGTATTATGCTAATGTTGTTTGATCCGCATTCTGCACATCTCTTTGTACTGGAATGATTTATTTTCATCTTTGCTGTTTATCTTTGTTTTACGTAATAATAATCAAATTTAACACCTTAGCTTACGAATGTCTTTTCCAAATCTATATGACATATTATTTATGTAAATCTTTTTCCATTTCTATTCACTATTCCTACAAATCTTTTTACTACTGTATTGTCTTTCCTTTTTGACTTTTTGCTTCAATTACCGTCATATCGCTTCTAGAATGGTTTTATGAACATTTACGGAAATTGAAGGTAATACACGCAAAATAAACTTTTGCTTTAATATCAAATAAATTACGAATTAAATTTAAAGTTTTTTAATTTGACCTGCATTATTTTTGTTTTAAAAGGAATCCATTTAATTTTCATTTAAAAGTAGAGATTTTCGAATCCAAAAGTAAAATTTCTTTTTAAAGTAATCGAGTTTTCCAATTAGAAAAACCAAAACGTCTCCTTAAGTTATTATACTGAGAGTTTGAAATTTGACAATATCAAACAGTGTTTTCATTATGAATAAATTTTACGATATAACGGCTGAACAAACCGAATTCAAGTTATTATACAATACTACCTTACTTTCGTACGAATGAAGTTTATTTAATTACATCAATAAATAATTTGATTTGCATATGAAACAATGATCAAGGATTAAGCGCAATTGCTTCAATCAAATTGATTAATTATAGGATATGGTCACATACTAATTATTTATTTTTCCGTAAGAGTGATTAAGTCGACGAAGATGTCGACTTTATACATTTAAAAGAAAAAGAATAATAATACCTACTAATAATAATATTATATTATAAGGAGTTATCGACGAAATAATATAAACACGCGAAATATTCTTTTTTTTTCTTTTTCCAACGTGTGAAAGCTATCTCCACACGATTCCTATGGTCAAAGAAAAACTAAAATTAAAATAAATTTTTTTAAATCTTTAAATTATTTAAATTTTTTTTTCAAATTTTCAGTTATTATTTTCTACTTTTTTAAATTTTTCTAATTTTTATTCTTGGCTTCTAACTTTTGGTTTCTAATTTTGGAAACTTTTGGTTTCCAATGCACCTTTTGAAGATAGAGAGTGGACTATGAAAAAATGAATAGCTGATGCATAAGAAATATATCCTGAAAAATTAAAATGACATAAGCCCATGGGAGTGTCTGTGCAACGGCCGCGAAACGGCCCAGTCTTACTTTTTGACGAAGATGTAGAGTTTGTAGAGATGGGGCTTGTAGAATTAGGAGCTTGGCTCTTCGTGAGATCTGATATCTTTTAACAGAGTTTATGAGTCTTGGCAACCAATTTTACATGAAATGTTGTTAGTGGGATTTCGTATTTTACTGTTGACAGTTCGCTTACAATTTAGTAAAAGCTAATTCTACAATTGCTTGTTGTGATATTTACTCCAATCAGTGGCGGATATACCATCAGGTTGAGTAGACTGAAGCCTAAGGCGGCAGATTTTAGGGGCGGCAAATTTGGGGCAAATATTTTTGAAGTTATACTTCTAATGCCGAGGTAGAGTAAATTTAAAGTATAGTATAGCGAACTCACCTTCCTCGTTCACCGTAAAACAGCCTAATAAAAATAAGGATAATTAATTAAAAATAAGGTTTTCATCCACAGCGTTGAGAGTGTAGTTTCTACCTTTTGTGGTGCCTTCTGGTGTTTACTAAATAATTAGTTGATGTAACTGTTTAGTAGGCAAATATGAATTTGTTTCTTTTTCCACTGAGTAAAAACAACTTAGTACAAAGCAGATTCATATATTTACTTACAGCGAATTAATAATGTAGCAATAGAGTGGTTTCATCATTTTTTGTCATTTAAAAATTTAAAAGCGTTAATCGAAAAATGCTTCAAATATTTCTTTTATTTATTTTGCGAACAGACATTTCGCCTGAAGGTGTATTCATTCATTTTGTGCCTTAACAAATTTTCTTTATTCAAAAACCTTTTTTTATAAAAATACCGCAGAAAAATATAAATTTAATTTGAATAAGATCCAGGTCTTCTATAGGGTCTCATGCCAGAGGAAGCACATGCAGTGCCTTTTACAGCTTCGGTGATGTTTGCAATCCATACACGAAAGTTTGTTTCATCATAATTTAGTCTTCCATATAAAAATACTGGCATAGTATTTGTTAAAACAATTACGTCATCGTGGGATATTTTAAGATCACATGGGTAAATCATTTTATTATCATCTCTTTGAATTACATCGAAGTTTTCTTGTCGAGCGCCTTGATGGGTGTTCCAGCAACCAACTGCATTTTGGTTAACGAGGTTTAAAAACATTATACCAGTATTTTTGTGTATATCTGTAGTTGACGTTTGAGTATTGGGTCCTCTGTTAACTTCCACCTGAAATAGTATATTATAATGATTATTAATCAAATAACTAATTTTAAATTTTCTTCAGATTTGGCCATAATATAAATAAAATTGAATTTCTGTACTATAAATATAACAAAAAATGACACCAAGGTCTAAATTGAAACGTCAGAATCAAAAGTTCTAACTCAGATAATCAATAATTTTAATGAAATTACCTTAAAATCATTTCCATGAAAAGATCTTGTAGCTAATTGTTCGTTTCTTAAAACTTTCGTTGACACACTGTACATGTGATTACCTGCCATTGAATGGAAATACACAGTTCTAAATCCATCAGGATTTACGGCTGATAATGCTACACTGAAAACTCCGTCGTTCCATTGAAAATCATATCCCCCAATATGGAAATCTCCAGCTTGAGGTTCCAGGTAGAAATAGTTATGTGTGACTCTCCAAGAGTTGTTTGCTCTTAAACTATAAACTATTACTCCGTATCCTGACAAATCGGGCAAATAGGCATAAGCATCTTGACAACTATCTGCAGTTACATCTACTACTATACTGGCTAAACTTGTAGTGGCACGTAAATCACTTGATTTAAGTACATATTTTCTAATTACTCTATTTGTATGTAAATCGATTATCACTATCGAAGGTGGCTGAATTAGACTGGCGTTACCTAAAATTAAGAATAATTGAAATAGTAGTATAGGTATATTATTATTAAAGTATGACGTATGCTTTACTATTAATATACTAGGTATCTAATAATATTATATGGTATATTATTATTATGATGTTATTACGGTTGATGTAATGTAAGTAGGTATTAGGTATACGTTATTGTAACCGTCATAATACAACGTTGAAAACACGTTAATTCGACCTAATAATGTGCTTACTGGGATAAAAGTTGTTGTTTAATATTATCTCTATTAATCGAAAATAAAAAACATTAGGTACTTTTATAAATGTTCATTATGTTTTATTATTATTATAAACATGATTTCGTTAAAAAAATTAAATAAACGAAACATTTTTTAAGAATAAAACTGTTTCAATTAATTGCGATAACTAATCTTTTAAAAATATCGAAATGTAAAAAATAGAATTATTTTAATTACATAAGTTTTAAGGTCAAAATAACATAATGATATAATAAAATACTGTTTATTAAGTATACTTACTTTATAAAGGAATTTTTTTAATTACTTAACAAGTTACTTAATATTTATATCTGTTTTATTTAACTGAGCAAATTCATAGCTGCCCAAACCGTCTGTGCTATACGAGGCAAAAATTTTACGCAGGTCAAAAAAATGGAAAAATGATAAGTTGTATAATAATGTTAATATTATTGTAATAATATGTAATATTATAATATGTATGAGTATGTATACTACATACATCATGTAGTTACATATACCATAAATATCAAATTATAACTTTATTTACTATAAGTAGATAGTAATAATTTGTTATAGTAAATCGAGTATGTATTTCACAAAAATTCTACACATTTACCGGTAAATGTATGCAGGTTCCACTAAGATTGATAAGAGTTTGGTTGTAGTATAGTATGCGTTTATATTTTGTAGTATTTAAATTTAAAAAAAATGCCTTCCTTAAACGCGAATAATAAATCCAAAACTTGAATCCTTCAAAAACAAAAGCTTTAAATTAATACAATACTCACATATAGAGGGAGTAAAAAATAATCCATACAAGCGATCAATGATCATCAGGTTACTCCTGAATTAGTCCTCTTTGAAGCAATGGTTATAATTTATTCTTTAATGCCGACATCACCAAAGTATTGATTTTTTGTGCAAACGGCTTAGTCCTTTTTTAAAGAACGTGAAATTATCTCCAAACTAGATCCTAACCCTTCAATATTTACTGGCAACGGTTTCGATTTATGGATTAAATTAATTAAGAAAATGCAATCCGGATTGCAACCGGATTGGGGAATGCCTGTAACCCTGTTTTTAATAGTGAAACCCAGGGAGATTCCGAAGCACGAAGACGATCTATAAAAGTTTTAGACTCTCTTCGGATTCGAACTGGATACTTCAGAGTCAGCAGTTGTTCAGTTAACTTATTAAGCTAATGACCATCACCTTAATAGTATCTGATTATCAAATTAATGAAAAATGTATACACTCTTCAGCAGAATTTTTATGTGCACTATCCCGTGCACATCTTCAGTGCAAAATTGAAATTTCGTATTTGCATATTATGCAAGTCCTGACTCCAAAACCTAGTAGGCTTTAAGAATAAAAATTTTCTGCACATGAGTTTTTAAATTTTTCCATTTGCAGTTGTAAACTAGCAATTTTATTATCAAATATGCATTTTTAATAGCTCACCAGTGATGTAGTCTGCCTTGAAATTTTCTACTTTGATAATTTATAAACACATTAAATCATTAAACAAACAATAATCCAGAAATGTTAAATATATGTATTTAGGTTCAATTATATATTCATAAACCCCCTCAATACAAAAAAGTCATTAATTCAATAATTTTTTAATTTACCTCTAGAAATATTTTATAATACGTAGGTACTTAGTAAAATTTGAATAAACAACAGAAAAATTTCGACATTGTGAAAAATTTACGACTGTGCTAAGGTTAACCGCAGTTAATATCTATCTTGCTTACACATCTGTCCGTATTAATGGGTTAATATTGATCTTGTAAGTAATTCCTATTTTTCCATGTATTGTGACATGTTAATAGTATATTATATTCATAGTTCGGTCATTAGGTTTTTTGCGTGAAAATAACTCGAAAATGCGATATTTTTTATTAAATCCTTGAGTTTAAGCTCTAAGTCTCTACGTCAAAAATTCGTAAAACGAATTTTTGGATTTTATAATGTTTATTTTATCTAATTTTTCATTTGATGATTATATTGATGCGACCCAGCGCGTTAGATGTTTCTTAGGAATGTGTGATACACAATTTTATTAAATCAATATAGGTCAACTAAAATTGTTTAAGTAAATTTTATTGTTCGTTTTGTTTTTGTTTTAAATTGTTGCACGATAAAATTATTGCTTTAATATAAATAAAATAGTGATCCGTTTTTATTTAAGCTTGTCAGAGTAATAATATAACTAATATTCAAATAATTAAATGATGAAATCAAAATATTTATAACTTTAATAATTAAAAATTATTATTATTTGAAAATTACTAGTATTTTTTCGGGCTATTCGCGTTTTACAAAATGTGAAACGCCACGTAGTGTCGTTAGCGGTAACTAGCATAAGCGGTATTCGGCGTTTTTTCGCTTTGAGTGTGTACTAAGTTTTTAGTGTTTTTTTTAAGCAATATGGATTAAATCCTGAAAAGTAAATGTAGTAGTATGAATTGAAGTGTTTACGGGTGTCATAGCAAGTCTGGTCATTGAATAAATTATGAATTAAGTGTATTTCAGTCTTTTTTTAAGTGTTTCTATATATAATTACCATTAACTATCATTTAAATTACAAAATTAACTAATGTAAACCAAATTGATTTAAAAAACAAGATTTCCAATGTAAATAACGCAAACTACAATATTTATGTAGCTTTATAATAGCCGTTAATACCGCATAAGTCGGACATATTGTTTTAGTAGAGCGCCACCTATCGGTAGTGTAAAATGCGAATTGGATCTTGGGCATTAACAAAAATAGTATTGATATATACGAAAATATTAATAAATATAAACAATATTGATTAGAAGAATGAAAATATTTTGTGCAAATTGACGTTTATATTAAACCGTAAATTTACTTTTACGCACTAGTGCTTAGAACTGATTACTTTCCAGCACTAGTGCCTAAAAGTAATTATATATTAGTCAAATCGTAAGTAGTAGACATAAACCAGTTTAATACTTATTTTGAATAACTTGTAAATATTTTTGGTAACTAGGTTAGTATTGTTATTATTATTATTTGTTTAACGATACGTAAAGGTAATACATACATATAATTTTTATCTAACCTGGCAACTCGATAATTCCAGTATCCACCATCCATAAACGATCGCAAGGATCCACAGCTATACGATAAACTGATACGAGACGAGTGTCACGATTATTTGAAACTGATGCCCGAGGACCTTGATTCGTCTCCCAATCGGGGTATGGAATTAAGGGTACATTATGTTTTTGGGTACTATTAGTCCAAATATAATTTAAGGTAGATGGAACACCTAGTCGTCTTCGAGGAACGGTTACAAATAATTTATTACGCCAGCGATTTACTCCCATTGGAATGTTGTTTTCTAAAATATACAATAATAATTAAATTATTGATTTGCTAAAAAAAATAAATTAATGCATAAATTGAAAATTTTGAATATATTTTGGTAGGTATACGTATACAATTTCATGCTATAATGTATATAAATTATGCTTGCAAACTTGTTATTTTTTTAACACAAACTTACAATGCTAAGCCGTCATTTAATAAGAAAAATTTTCATAAACCTTTCATAATAAATCAAAGGTTCAAACCTACACTTACAGCGATTTAAAAAAAATATATATAACAAGGTTAAATAGTAATGTTCTGGTAACTATATTTATTTTACTGCAGTTGATAACGCATAAAATTTTTTTTTGTGTATTTATTCTATATAAAATAATAAATTTAAAATTTATTTTATTTGAACTTATCTAGAATTATATACAATTTTGTATTATTGAATTTATTATGCTTATGTCTTTACCATTTATGTCAAACTCTATTTTACAGTTCATTTCAAATTTTCTACGAAAAACAAATTTTTTAATTAAATAATATTCTTATTTTTATTCACAAGCTTTTACATTGTAATGGTAATATTTTAAATTTATAAATACTGTTTAAATGTATGAATTTTTTTAGGTGGGCGATAAAAATTCTCAACGGGTTTATTGACATTATCATTTTGTTCATTGGCAGGAGGTACGTTCAAATACAAAATTATAGCTTAGAAATTCGGAATTTCTTATTAATTTTGTAAAAGAAATTTGCAAAATTTCCAGTTCATATATTTTCAATAGTCGCATGAGGCATACGGAATTATATTTATTATTATGTGCCAATAATGGCCACTGCGCCAGTAATGGTCATCGTAAAAGTTAATAACTTAAAAAAAAATTGGCAGTTAAAAATATTTATTTTATTTTTTATATTTTTTTATTATATTTATTTTAATTATTAAATTTTAACAAATACGAATAAATAACTATAATTTGAATTCGAATAATTAATATTTAAAACAATATATTTGTGGTATGAATACAGAGGACAGAGGACATTCGTTCCTGGATATTTCGCTTCCGAACATTTCGTTATTACTCTTGAATTATTCCCAAAATTATACATTAGGTTCAGAAGTATTTAAGTTACTTATATCATTTTGCCATCATTTCTTTTTTGTAAATACATAGTATTTTTAATTAATTTTTCAATTGTCATTAAACAAAAGTCCGGGAGCGAATTGTCCCGGAGCGAAATGTCCTAGACCGTGTTAACCACACGAAAGATGTAACAAATCAAAAAAAGTGGTTTTATTTACTGCAATTCAACCGAAGAAGTACGTAAGTTATATACTTAAAATTTATATAATTATCATAACAAAACAGTATAATTATAATTAAACTGCAGTTGTTTTTTCAAATTTAACTTATAATTTGTAATGTTTATCAAAATTGACTAACAAAATGAAAACCTCGTAATGGGAAAACTTTGGTATCAACAAGAAAGTTTCTCCTTCTTCTGGAAATGTGTTTATCAGTGGGTAAGTGATCAACAAAGAACATTAGAAATATGCTTGTGTCAATTAATAATTAGGAAATAAAACTTACCGAATATATAATCATTTCCCTGAGATTGATCACTCTGCATTGAAATTGAGGGGATGTTTACATCTTCCGGGAATATTATTGGTGTATAATTATTATCGCTAGGTCTATGTCCATGTCGTCCATTTCTTCCCACATAACTTATTCGGGTCCACGTAAATTCTTCCCTTAAGCTACCACAAAACACACTCGAAATATATAACAAGAACACCAAAATATTATTCATCTTGGATTTCTACTTGAGTAAATCTGCGAGAGAATTAAACAAAACTTATCTTTTGCCTACTATTTATGTTAAAAGCAAGGTCAACATCAAATACCCCTGAAGCATTGGCAAGTTGTTTGTCCGACATTCATTTTTAATGATGAGAGATATTAATAAATAATAATATTAAAAAAATTATGTATACATTGAACTTGATTATTTCCTAATCTTTAACTAATGATTGATTTGTTAAGTCATTTCTGATGGTTAAACAGTTATCTGTGGTTAAACTAAAGCAGTTCACCGATATATTTAAGATGATCTTTTAAGCTAATTCTTATATATTATTATAATATATTTCCAGATAGCATACGATTATGTAATTTGATAGGAATATAATATATGCACTATTGTTATTGGTAGGTACTAATTATTATTACTTCATTGAACAATAAAGACAAAATACGGAAAGTACATAATATGGGTAAGCACATTTGTAGTAAAGTCACGTAATTTCTTAATATGACTGTATAGTTATGTAATATTAAAACTAACATTATTTGTTTCTGAAAGAAATATTTTTAACAATTTTATAACATACTCGCACACGAAGAAAATTATATTTATTTCAATATTTTTTTAATTTTTACAAAATTGGACTCGTACCTACATCTTATAAATCCAAAAACAATATTAAACTATTAATCAATTGTTATAATAATAGCCACCTCTTAAATGTTTTTAAAGTATCTATGTATATAGCATGGTCGTCCTAAATACCTGCTTCCAAAATCGATCATATGTAGTAATCAATAGTGGTAAAATCAGATAAAATTATCGATGTTCATTTCTAAAGTGTAATTGAGATCAAGGAAGGACTCTTTCTCTAATCTTCTGACTCTTAACAGATATCTTGATTAATTCTTTCTCCAATAAATGTGATGTGTGTTCAAAGGATTTTCAAATATGTAATGGGGATTAGGTTTCATATACCTACTTTAGTAGTATTTCATCTGGATATGGTAGAGAAATATTTCCATAATTTTTTCCATAATCAGTCGACATTTTTGTTTTTAGGTTGGCAAATATATTGACCAATCAGAAGTGGGTTACAGCAATCAGATAGAGTTATACATGTAAATTCCTATTTTATATAATTTAAGAATATTATTATTATTACTATGATCTTAGCATTAACAATAACTTTCAACGAATTTCATCAATATTTTTTTTTCAAAGGATGGTCAGATTTTGACTAAAATTATTACTTTTAAATATATTATGCAAATTGTATAGGAAATTAGCATATTAAGTGTTCACATTTTTCAACAAATATCACATACCATTAATTTTTTGTTACATACAATAAAATCTGTAACTTTTTTATTTTTTGTCATATTTTTATAATAATAACAACATTATCATCTAATCCTTCAAGTTAGCTCCATCCGCCTTTTGTCTTAACGAATACCAAAAATTAGAATAGATTAAGATTTGATAACCAAAATCTCCAAATCTAATACGAGTTTTTTCTCGAGGTCTTAATTTTGTAAGTTAAAACAATTTTTTGATGCTATATGGTACTAACTACTAATACTGTTCTAACACCTAATCAATCCCAATCACACATTGTTGTTGTACACAATTACAACACACTGTCAAACTGTTCCTAAAAGCATAAATGGCAAAACAGTATTTCATAAGTCCAAAGCGGTTTTAACATTGTTATAATTTTGATTACGAAGAAGGAAAACGCGGCAAGGAGCAAATAAAACATGTATAGTCGGTGGCTATCGAATTAGAAACTTTTGAATTTTAACAATTTTTTAATCAGTTTTTAATTTCCTTTTAACTTTATGCATTTCTTCTAACCTACAATTAGCTTCTGTAGAGCTAGTTGTGTTCAGTTGTTTTTAAAAAGCGTTTAAAATAGTTAGTTCATAATTCAATGACCAATAAAATTTTGTTTTATGTTTTAGTCTTTTTAATGTTGTAAAAAAATTGTGCTATATACATTTAATTTTGAACACGACATCATAACAAAAAGATTTATTTTTATGAAAATATTTTTAATTTTACAATAAATTTCGAATTCGGTGGCAACCGACTGTAGGCCTGTAAATATTTCTATAATATTATCATCTATAAAAATATATTGTCGTGGTCTTTGTGAACAAAAAGGGGGGGTATTACGTTAGTTTTAAATTGTAATTTTTGTTTGTTGGATTTTGAAATTTTATTTATTTTGTGAATTTTGAAATTCCCGCTAGAGGTTGATTTTGACGCCGACTA
Organism: Cantharis lateralis; assembly: GCA_963170105.1. Classification (NCBI taxonomy): domain Eukaryota; kingdom Metazoa; phylum Arthropoda; class Insecta; order Coleoptera; family Cantharidae; genus Cantharis; species Cantharis lateralis. The sequence continues at coordinate 25,093,633 of OY720629.1, forward strand.
GCAAGGAATAGGGGCTTTCTGGTCGAATATGGCGGAAGAGCCAGACGCGTAGGTTTATGAACTTTTGAAATTGGATATAAAAGATTTTTGTGGTTTTGAACGAGGGGCCGTCAGCTTTGGAATTAGTTGTACAAATATTTGGAATTTAATCGGAATTATTGGAATTATCGGAATTGATTTGGAATTACCGGAATTATTTGAATTAACATGGAATTATTGGAATTACTTTGGAATTATCGGAATTAATGTGGAATTAAAATAGAATTATTGGAATTAAAATGGAATTATAATGGAATTATTGGAATTGATTTGGAATTACTGGAATTATTGGAAATCTTGGAATTAATATGGAATTACCGGAATTATTGTGGAATTACCGGAATTATTGTGGAATTACTGGAATTGATGTGGAATTGTTACAAGAATACAATGGGAGGGTAATGGGGTTAACTAGCTCTCCCCAAGAATAAATATTTATTATAAATCGGTTAAATGCATTCATAACACGAATTTTAATAATGCACATACTGACTTCCTTCTGCATTAGAAATAAAAATATAATAATCTCTTCCTAATCTCTTTACAGCACAATATTTAATTATAAGACAATTTACCACAGGTGACAGGTACCACACGGTACAACAGGTCACAGGTATATTGTAATTTACAATTTGTAAAACACAATATTATTCGTGTTGTTGTGTGAAATTGTATACACTTTTTGTTAGAAATTTTTAAAATGTGTGTATTTATTTCCCAATTCTTATAAAATTCCCAGAGTTTAAGTAAATTCTGTGGATCCTTGGTAACTAATTCGGCAAATTTCAAATTTCCTCCAGGTCATTTGGTTGTATTGAAAAAATTGAAATTAAATGCTTTGGAAAAAGTAAAAGCAGTAAATAGCGGAGCTGTAGGCAAAGGACATCGAGTAATTCAAGTACGTAATGATAACAGCTCTAAAAGTCTAATGGGGAAAAAATTTGTGCCTGATGAACAAACTGTGTCAGAACAACTAAAAAAATATTTTGCTGATAACAACATTAAAGTACCAAATGAAGATATACTTATGCTGCCAAATTTTGAATTTGAATGCAAACTCAGAATCAGATGAAAACTCAAAATATAAGGGTTTCATCAAGTGCATAATTTGCAAAAGAAAAATAACCATATTTTTGGATAAAAAAAACAGAAAACGTAATGGGTCATATCTAATTTTACAAAACATTTCGAAGCCCATCAAAATGAGAAGAATACCGAAAAACGAATATCAAAAAGAGCAAAGTATTTTTCGATTACTAACTTTTTTGATCAAGAAAATGGTGCCGCAAGTTTAATTTTTCCGTCGCAACTCTCGGTGACGGTGTTCAAGAAAAAACTCGTTAGGAAACTTATCAGCAAGCTTTAGAAACTGTAAAAATTCCAGACGACTCCGGGAACAATCCATCTGTTTCGGGGGAATAGGAAAGGGTTGTGGTGTTAGGAGTGATCGCAACCGTATTACTCTCTGCCCCTTAGAATACATAGTAGGAAGGAAGGAGCAAATGGACTATAACACATGCATCGAGTACGAGTCAAAAGTCGTGGGTAGAAACTCCGCCCAGTGCACCACGTTTGTAATCGGTGACCTATATTTTTAAATTTTAAAGTTGAATTATGGTGAGTTGCAGTGTTTGTGGGACCTCTAGGATTAAAAAAACTATTAATTGTGGTATAACTTGGCACAAGTAAGTACTTAGAGTTATTTAACTAATTTTATAACAAAAACATTAATTTGTGAGGTTACTGACCATAATCTGCTTGAATCATTGGCGTACATATTACGAAGTAATCCTATATAATTATTTACATTAAACGCCGCTTTTATAATTTATATTTCCAAAAATTTAGATGAGAAAGGCTATTTAGTTGAAAAATATCAAAATTCCGGAATATTGGTCTCTAACTCGATCGTCATGCATGTGTTCAAAACACTTTAGTGACTATGCTACGCTCCTGGCAATTATATTAACCGTCCGCCATAGTGCACCACGTTGACTCCTTCCTCCCTATTTTATATTCTAAGCTCTGCCCCAAATCTTCAAAATATAAAAGTTTTAATAGAAGTATAGACGTATAAAATCAAAACTAGTGCAATGTGCTATAGCTCGAGATCAGACTAAAATAACTGAATTTTTTACAGTGATTATTACCCTCGAGCTGTTTCATACTCATTTCCGACGAATCGGAGAGTTGCATTTGGAGCTGTCTGAGCGGAGACAGGTGCTTGTGTACATGTCATGTGATCTGTCGATCGATGATCGGCCCAATTCTCTACGATCGAATATTGCCCTTGGGACATATTAATGGAATTATTGGAATTACTTTGAAATTATTGGCATTACTTTGGAATTATCGGAATTAATGTGGAATTATTGGAATTATCAAAATTAATGTAGAATTATTGGAATTACCGAAATTAATTTGAAATTACTGGAATTCCTACGGAATTATTGGAATTACTTTGAAATGAATGGAATTACTTTGGAATTATCGGAATTAACTGGGAATTATCCTGATTAATTTGGAATTACGGAATTATATTGGATTACTGGAATTTTTTGGAATTAAACTGGAATTGGAATTAATTGTACAAATTTTTTCCAAGCTGGCGGCCCCTCGGTTTTGAATGAATAAAAGTATTATGATTATGGTGAAAAGGTGTTTAATTAAAAACAAAAGGTGAATTTGATAATTTAAAAATATTTAATACTATAAAAATAAGATTTAAAACGGAAACAGATGGATAGATTGTAGAAGAAGATAAAGAAGTGAAGTTAAAATAGCAGATTAATTATTCATTTATGTTAAAAATTCGAAAATATTTGGATTTAAAAATCTAAAGGAATGACAGAATCGAGCGATAGCCGGACATCAGAGTAAAGATATCAAAATTTATTAGCTTTCCCATATTTTGAAAAATTATTGAATAAAATGTTTAAAAAATTCAAAAGTAGAAAAATAATTACAGTTCAATATATTATTGCTACAAAATTTCTTTTTTTTTTTTTTTTTATTGTAACGTGAGAAGGACATTTTGTATTTACGAGAATAATTATTATTAGATATTATTAAAAATAATTTTCTTTTTTTTATTTGAATTTAGTTTAAGGTTAACAACAGTATGTTTAATTGATTATTGAATTCTTACTTTTATTAGGTTTTAAAGTAGGTAGAATAGGTAGGGGGGTGTCGGGTGGTCTGAGCCATCGGGTGGTTTGAGCCACCGCAATTTTTTGGTCTGTTGACAATGAGATCTTTTGGTGAATAGTGTTAAATTGTTGTTAGACCAATACCTCACTTTTCATAAGGTTTTGTAAAGAAAATATGCACTCGATAAATTTTAATCAGACACGTGTTCCAAAAATTAACAAAAAGTTTTTGCTTGATTTAAAAAAAAAATCGTTCAGTATACATTCTCCAACGATTTTTCAATGTAACTATCGTTAATGAGTTATAAATTCGATGAATTTTCACGCGTATAAAGTTTTCGTAGTATTGCATCGTACGTAACTTTTTTCAATATTAAAAAAAAGTAGTCATTCGGGTGGTTTGAGCCAGCCATTTATTTTCGTTTTTTTATATTAGAAAAATTTGTGATTTTCCAGAATCGGATAACTAAATCGAGTATCTTTTTTTCCCTTTTGGAGCCATTTGAACAATAAAAATATCATTTTCATTGATATTGTACGTTTTTATTTCATTTCTGCAAGTTTCCTATTGTTTTTCTCAGATTATTTAAGGCGGCTCAAACCACCCGACAAATTGCTTTTCTCCAAAATTTAACCCATTTGTATATTGAAAAAAAAATATCATTTTTTTCTAAATTTGAAAAATCAATGATGCAGTAGGGTAGATAATAAGGTAAGCTTTCTTACAGTACATCCGCTTCATATCTTAATGAGGTTCTATAGTAAAATAACAAAATATGGCTCAAACCACCAGACACTCCCCTACTTATCAATTTATTTTTTAATAACAAATGTTAATAAAAGCACGATTAACACACTATAAATCGTGCTTTTATTCACATTTGTTTTGAAAAGTGTGTTCCACCAACCCTCTGAGTTATTTTTTAATATACAGAAATATTAACGAAAGTTCATAGTCCAGCTTTTGATCCTATGAACAATTCATATAGGTTCTAGTAAGTATTCTGTCTCAAAGTGTAACCAATACCCTTACTGGAAGTGCCCTCTCCTGCCCCCAAAAAACATGGTTACCATAGTGTTAACTAATATACTATATTAATATTTTATAATACTTTATAAATTAATAATTAAAAATTAATATCAATTAATAATTAATATTAATTAATAATTAATATCAATATATATTGACGTGTTTTAATTTTAAGTCTGATATGGCTCTCTTGTAATTTTAATTTTTGCATATTCAAACATTAGATGCTCATCACAATTCATATTTTTTATTATCGTTTAAAACAGCTCGCTTAAAATCCACATTTCATTAACTATTTTTTAAATTTTATTTACATTTTACTTTCTTACTTTAACTTCATGGTGTACTGCTATATATTTTTTATTAATAGATGATATAATTCTTTTCTTTGAGTTTTACAACTGCTTTTCTACATCCGTGAAGGTGTTCAAGATACTGTTTAATTACAGAGAAATAATATGTGTACCTTAAAGATATCGCCAGAACCTTCTGTTGGTGGTCCAAAAATAAGCCCACGACAACTACTACAATAGCAGTCCAACGCTCTAAGCGCCAGCCTATACTAAAGTACTCAATAATATATTTTTTTTATGGTATTTTTACAAATTAATTTTTCTATTTTGAAGGAACCAAAATTTTTTTTTCGATCATAGGGATCAACTATCAAGTCGCATGGGTTACGCTACTATAGAAAGTTTATAAAAAATATATTTTATAATTTAGTATTATATTTATATGTAATAAGCGATATGTACTATATGCAACCAAAGAAACAAATCAATGTAAGTACAATAGAAAAGTCAGATTTACAATACATAATTAAGTATTTCAATTTTAATATATTGAAATACGTTACTTAATAAATAGTAATATAAATTTATCACCAAGAAACCAGTTTCTCTAGCTTCAGATCAGAATCACTGAAGTGCTCGTCTATTCAAGGGAAGTAGTATCTGTTAGAGAAAAAAACGTTAATTTATTAAAGGTTTATTACTAATTATTATATCAATGTCCTAACTATTTAGATAACCTTGCACTGCTTAGAAAAGTTGTTATTTAAAAAAAAAACATGTTGAAAATCTGTAAGGTGACTTTGATGCACTGATTGCTTTCTTTTAGCAGTATTTCTCTTTCTGCCATCAAATTAAATGGTAGTGCTTTTAATTTGTAGTTTTTTTCGGCGTTGATACCTCTCCAAACGTTTTTTAACTGGAAGGTTCATTTGAAAGAAAGTCTCTAGATAATTTAGTGTTTTGTTTGGCTTTTCATTTTAAAGTATTTAGCCAAAACATTTTCTTTCCGCAGTCGTTTCTGGCCTTACTGTTATTTTCATTGACTAGGGAGATAAGTTGTTCTTCGTTCAACACCTACCTTGCTAGTTTTGTTTAATTTAGTTATATCTTCAGGTTTTATAACCTGAAAAGGTAAGTGAAAAGTTTTTGAAAATTTACTTCAACGATTGTTGTAGTTTCATAACATTTGATTCGCTATCGGAGCCCTACAATTGTATTCCATATGTCCACACTGGCTTGATGATGGCTTTCTATATTAAGAGTTTATTTTCCAACCTAAGATGGGAATTTATGCCTCATGGAATGGTATCCATCAGAACAGATGACCTATGAACCAGGATATTGCCCCGAACATTTTAGCAGGAAACTTGAAGAAAAAAGGAGACTAAGAAAATAATGAATGACAGATTACCCATGCCCCAAGCGATATGAAAAATTTAAATCGCTCAACCATCGAAAAAAATGATAAACAATTATAAAAATCAACTGACTATTCACTTTGGGAGGTAACAAAGAAAATCAAATAAGCTTAAAATACTAAACCTCCAATTAGAACACAAGATGGCAACTGGGCTAAAACGGATGAAAATATAGTGAACACGTTTGCGGAACACCTTGGTAATGTTTTTAAACGATTCCTAATGGAAACTCTTCTAGAAGAAGAACTCGTTCAAGAAATCTAAGATTTAGATTAAGCATATAAAAACAGGAGAAGTTGGAATATGTATAAAAAATCTCAACCCAAAGAATGAACCTGTCTATGACTTGTTAACCTTATGTTGAAGAATCCTTAATTAAAAATCTGTATGTTTTTGGTGAAAATAACTGCCAAAAGATATATTATTGAGTTCCTGTTGATAGCAAATGTAGGAAAAAAATACAAATCTGGAGGCAATTTTCACAAAAAATAGTAAAAATGTGCTCGAGCAACAGGTAATGTTCAAACTACTATTTCATTTTTTATTTCATTTGTTATTAATAATAATAAAAAAAATAGTAAATTCTATGTTTTCAAGAAATTGCAGGTACACATTTGCCTTAACTAGCTTTTGATGTATTTTGGGAAGTACTAAATTTTTTTGTGAAAAATATAAATGACAAATGGGGAGGGGATTTGAAACACAAAAATTTAATCCTTTGAAATTTAATCAAATAGATGGAATTCTACCGCGTTTTCTCTTTTCGTGACATACCACAATCACTAGAGGCTCTAAACCTCATAAACTCTTTTTTCGACATAGTCTGCTATCGGAGACTTCCTCTCTATTCTATCTTCTTGGTATACAACTTGCTTAGTAATACTTGGTTTATTATTGTGTGCGCACGTATGATCAATTTAGTTTTGTGAATATGAATACCGTGCCAAGTTTAACGGGAGAACTTTTTTGTCGCTGATCTTACGCATAAAAATTAGAAATAAAATAACTAGGGAAACCTACTCCAAATTTAATAATAAATCAATTTGGTTACACGTAAAACTCATGTTAGGAATAAATAATAAATAAATTTATATTAATTTTTGCAGACCGTTAGTTCAAATTTATGAGCATCAAGCCTAACATATTTAACGTTAACATGGGCGTCGCTTCCAAAAATTCCAGGGGGGGGCGATTCTTTTAAATACTATTAAAAAAACGATTAAGTATAAAATAAAAAATCTGATGTGACATCACATGACTTTCCCATTTTCAAATTACTTTGGAGTTCAATGAAACGAAAAATGTCAAGTATTGATGGTTATCATTACACGCACAAAGATCTTCTTTGTTTCAATTGAGACTAATTTTATTCTTATCTATAATAATTGGAAGAAGAATCGGGCCTTAACAATTTTCATTCTTTGAAAAAATGGATTCAAGATGGGATTTCAACCAAAATCTAATCAGCTCTTTAGATTACTGTTATAAACCAGTACATAAAATTTCAATGAAATCGGTTCACGAGTTTTGAAAAAATCATGGACGAAAAAATCGCACACAACACATACACGCACATCCGGATATCATTTCAAAATCAATCTCAAATGATTTGTATGGAATCATAGACTATGGAAAAAATGTTAATATTATATTGCAATTGTTAAATTATTATATTTTTTGACAAAAGCCAGGGGGGGGCAAGAGCCCCCCCCTTGCCCCCCCTTGGCGACGCCCATGAACGTTAATACCTATAATTTTAGAATAGCAATAAGTTTGCATAATTATACATATTCTTTTTCAATATACATATTGGACCCATGTTTTTGTGTCATCTTTTTGTTGTTACTTGATAATTGTTAGTTGCATCCCCTTTAAGACGGCACGGCAAGCGGTACTATTGGTATTTGTTGAGGCACTATTGATCTTTGTTGTAATATAACTTTGCAGTGCAGCTTAATGTTTCGGAAAAATATTTTATTTTGTATAACTGAGAATCAGATAGAGTACTTAGTTACATTGTTCCGGGCACAGAACAAAACAGTTTCGTCACTTTAGACTTTATTTATTTAGATATTGTGCCGACCTATTTGGAGATGTACCAGGAAGAGATACCGATTTGAAGAAGCTGAATACTTGACTGCGTATCCTAAAATCAGAGTTAGAGGAGCAATAAATATGCTGAAAAACCGGAAGACTACACAAATTATCATGTTTAGACTAATTACGATAAGCAACCAGTATGATTTAATCCAGAATAGTGGATAATTCTTCCAACATCCAGACATCCATGTAGTCCATCTTTAATTACATTGGTTCTTTGATGTCTAACTATGCAGGGAATACGTCAGAAATAAGGCGACGACTGACTATGGTAAGAAGGATGACCACCAAACTTGTCAACATGATATGGAAAAATATGACAGTTACCAAGACAAGAAAGATAAGGCTTTAATTTTTCAAGAAGTCACATATGCAGGAGAGACATGGTTAATGAAGAAAGACGATAGAAGAAAAGTAAATGTCTTCAAAATGTATAGACAGAAGAATGCTGAAAATCTCGTGGACGGCGCGCCGCACAACAGTGTCTATTTTAAGTGAGTAGAAGATGTTTCAATGAAGAAACATTGGATATGAACTAAGGTGCGTGTAAGTCCTACTTGTGATACTATGGCTACATTGCACGAAGATCAAAAGTAATGGAGAAGTTGATGATCCAAGTGGCCAAAGCTAGATTCCCTAAAAAGTGAATGAAATATTTCCTTAAAATTTGTCCACTTTCATATTATTTTAGTACACGATTTCAAAATCTAAGTTTAGAGTAAAATGCCAACATTTAACTTTAAAGTGGCAATAATCCTGCTTGTTTGTTGACGGGTGCAGAGTAAAACTGAAGTCACTGCCATTCGGAGAAAAAACTGTTTAGAAAAACACTGATGATGAGAAAGTAATCTGCGAAGCCCAAAATACATTTTTATCGGTCGTTTTACCTAGGAATTATAAAGTTCTTCTCCTTCTTCTCTTCCTCTTCACTAGTCTCTTCACATCAGGGATTAGGCGTTTAGACCTGTTCCGATTTCTTATTGCCATCGCTTTCGGGGTCTTCCCTGGTCTCTCTTACCTCCAGAACGATATTGATATGCAAGCTTTGGCCATCGTTGATCATCCATCCGTTCTAAGTGGGCTCTCCAATTATTTCGTTTGGTATTGATAGAATCAATCAATCAATATTTCTCATTCTGTCCAATCTAGTGTACCCTGCCACTCCTCGGAGAAATTTTATTTCACTGGCTTCAATGTGTGAGCGATCTTTTTGCGTCAGATCCCAAGTCTCACTGCCATATAACAGAATTATAAAGTTCTCTTTTAAAATACGGAAAAACAAACATATTCAGAATGTAATTTGTACTTTATAGTATCGTTTGGTACTACTAACGTATTTTTGGATACCAATCTTAGCCATGCCAGTAACTGTTAAGTATGAGATTAAATGGAAAAAATTTTGCGATAAGTAGGAGAAAGTCAGAACTTAGAGGGTTAAGAGAAGAAGCTTAAGATCTACAATTTTTCTTCTACAATGTTATGGTGGCTTTATCCAAAATTGATATATTCTTAAAAAACTGAACACGAGTAATTTGCACTGTAAAAAGTAAACTTTGGGAGGTCGTAACATATGGCCTATTAGGAATTGGACAATTATTTTTCTTTAGAATTACTTGAAATTACGTCTAAACTTTTTCGTAACGTTAACAGATTCCAAGCTACAGATACAAATTTCAAAAGTAGGTAATTTAAAAATGATTATATTCACTTTAGCAGTTTTATAAAAAAAAAACGAGCTGTTATTAGTTAGTTTAAAAGTCGAAAACTGCCAGATGGACGAACAATTGGGGAGCTTCCAAGCAAACTGCATTGAACAGAATAATATTGGGCTCCAGCTGTTTTCTCGACTTCCCTACGAGTGGTAGGTAAGGGTTTGTAGCCGCATGAGACCTCTTTACATTGTGAAAATGTATTTTTTATACTAACTATAATAATCGTCGTACTCATACTATAATGTGATGAAAATCGAGGCGATAAGCACGTTTCGGACTAAATAGGGGTGACATTATTTTATTAAATAAAAACGAGTTTGCATGACATTGTCTGAATTTAAATAAAACGGACGTTACAATTGTGGTTATATAAAATAAAAAATTGTAAATTGAAAAGTTTTGTTAATATAAAACTGTGGTGCCGGATCTGTCTATTGTAGGAATAGTAGATGGTTATCACTGATTGTCATTTTAAAACAAACCACCTCCTCTTGAAAAAACATTCGCACATAACTCACTGGAACAAATAATAAAAAATTCCAAATGTTTAAATGAACTACGTGTTCATTATAATGGAACGAACAGTCTTCGTCGCATTGAGGTTTGTTCTGTGCGTGTATTTATTTACCGTTTTGAAATGAATATGGTCTCTCTGTTTAATAAACGACGAATATTGGGTTGTCTTTTTTCCTGTTCGTGTTTCTTCGTGGTCGCATTACAACGCGACGATTTCAAATACTACTTTCCAATGATCGTTCCCAATATGTGTGGATGCGAAGTGCGAACACACCTGTAGTGCATCTTGAAAAAATAATTTAATCGTCACCTTTTCAACAAATAATACACTATTGCTAATTGTAAAGTGCAAAAAGAGGAAGTGGTTCGCGAATTTTCCGTCTAATACTAAGGTATTAATGCTAAAAATACCTACTTACTCAAGGTGACTATTGTGGTCGTAGCGGCAATCTGTTCGAAAATAAATTGGAAATAAGGCCAAAGTTGTATTTCGATACATTCTATTTGCTGTGGCTAGGAACTCAAAATTTAAGACTGTAATATAAGGTTAAGTGGCGATACAATAATTATTGTGCGTGTGTTCTAAGTGTTATTTATTGCAATGTCGGAAAGTAAAGGATCTTTTTTAGCTAAATCTGTTCAGAAACATGCAGGACGTGCTAAAGAAAAGGTCAGTTTAGATATCGGTGATTTTATTAACAAAATATAACTTGTAGACGACCGGCTCGCCTAGATTCGAACCGCATTTTTTAACTAAAAACTAATATAAACCTTGCCCAAATTTGTTATACCCACCGCTAGTTATACCTGTGTACATTGTTTGTATAATATTCCTAATTAAACACACGTAATTAGTAGCATACACGTAATCAAAACATTAATAACTTATCTAATAGCCATACGATTGTTATTAGGTTAGGTTATTTAAATGTATTTTAAAATAATTTTCAAAAAAAGTTAAAAAGAACGTGCCAAGTTTCTTTCGGTTACGTATTCAAAAACACTTTTTTTTTCATTTAGATCGAGTTAAATTAAGACTTCAGGACTAGGAAAGATGTTTATATATAAACCTCGAGGCAAATCTAAACATATTTTTGTTCTGCAATTTCAGTTTAAAAATATATACCACTTATTATTTCCTATCCTTATTATTTCAATTTACATCATTCCAATAGTCGATTCAAAATTTGAGTACATATTTGGTAAATAACGTTGGAGGTTGCATTAATCACCCACACAAATTTTATTTAATATATATTTCTAGCACACAGTGCCCCATCTGTGGATGGTAACATTAACTAAAGTCTGCATATTTTTGTCTTTTAATTTATGACGATTATGCAATTATCAATTAACAGGGATTTGTTAAGTACAAACGGGTTTATTTTTTCCAGAGCACTTTTATTTCAACTATTTCTATCTCTTCTTTTACGATCGTTAAAATCTAATTATAGGTGATAGTGAACAATGTGCTGTCGCATTTATTCGAAATTAAAAAATAAATAAATGCATACTTGCTGGCCTCGGGTAACGTAGATGGCCGAAATACTTCCATTCCCTTGAAAGTTAGGTGTCAGAAGACATAACTCATTAGAAAAACTGGCTAATGAGAGATTGATAGAAAAACATTAAAATTATTGGTACTTTTTTGAAATGCAATAGAAAGTACGTTATTCAAGCTAATTTATTTTAAAATGACCATGAAGAATAAGCTATTCAGATAATCGCGTTCAGGATCCACCATAGTATAGACTCACCAGCGATGCTGAGAGTCTGGGGAGATTCTCTGAGAGTCTGCAAATTTGTTAATTACGAATGTAATAAACTATGTTGATTCTTTGTCCTTGTTAAATTTTGTTAATATTTCTTTTTTTGCTTTATACCGAAATTTCACAATACGTAATTGCAATTTACATTTACTGTAATCACGGTGATAAAATATAATTATTACGTAATATTGACTTAAGGTGGCGATAAACAAGCAACGTTATTGTATGGGTCATTTTACTTAGGAATTGCAAAGTTATTTTTTGAAATATAGGAAAACGAACATATTCAGGATCATAGCATCATTGGTACTACCAGTACTACACACACAATCTTTAGTTATTAATTCTAGTCACGCCAGTGACTGCAGTAAAACACTGAAAACGTATTTGGATCTCTCTTACGTATTTTAAAATAATCTTGCATCTCACTTACTTTTATCGCACACTTAAGTATCTAATTATTAATATTAGGTATTTAATACTTCTCCAGATCCCCCGATTTTAGAAATTGAAAATTTATAAAATTTCACCTTTCATTTTTTTTACAATATAATTTTTATATAGCAGCATACAAGGGGGGGGGGGTCTGGTATACTCTCCGATACCCATCCAGAAAGCTATCACGATAATTTACATCAATTCCTATTTTTGTTTCCAATTTTTGCTTAGAATTCCTTTGCAATTTTCCTAGTTTTCCTTTTAAATACATTTTTCGGTATACTGGGGGAGCCTAGACCTACCGGTCTCACAGACCAAAGGTTTGTCCTTTACTACTAAAGTCCTAGTCTATGTATGGACATTTACGGATTAATCTGTGCCAGACGATGAGAAATCTTTTTGGAGTAATCTCGAAACAGTCGGTGATATAGTAAAACTTTGTAATCAATCTCATAGCTAGACCATCTGCAAGTGTGATTTAGGCTGAAGGTACTGTTTGATAAATTTAAAGAGAAGATATGCATACACTCACCTTCCCATAGTTTCTGCAATTCATTGTGTTCAAATGAAAGCTTCTTGTCATGGTATGTAGATAGATATCTTGACACTTGATATGAACTGCAAGAGTACAGTACAAATTGCCAATTCGGAATAACATTTTTAAAAAAAACTTTACTTTCTTATTGTCGCCCCCCTATGCTAGGGTCCCCGCTGAATTTAGCAAAATGTGTAATACATTTTGTAGTCAGTCACCTTTATAAATAATAAAGAAATATAAAATTAATAGTAAAGAAATATAAATTGTACTGGTCACAAACATGCAATTTGATTTTTTCAATCAATAAATTTTTATGATATAATGTATGTTATTGTAGTATTAACTAGTTTGGCTAATATAAGTTATGCTCTAACTAAAATACAAATGTGTTATCCCTAATTATTAAATTTCTTGGCCTTTACACTGTATCATATTAATATCAGTTTGATATTATTCGGAATAAAAAATATTAATAATAATGGTGAATAAATTGTATGATCTCATTAATTTCGATAACTTATTTCAATAATAGTCGTTTGTTCACAATTCGTGGTGCGTTCATAACTATATTTTTTATTTAATAAATAATAATTAAAATCTATTAACGAACAAGTTTGCAACTTATTAATCATTTGATCACAACGAATAGAAAAGTCGCTCAAATAGAAAAATTGTTATACCTATTTATTAAGGTTCGTTGAATATGGAATTATTGCTCAAACTATACTCTATTGAACCTTTGGGATCTTTGAGACATATCAACGCGTACATAATAAGATAACATCTCACCGTTGAAGTTTTTCACACTACGTAATCAGAAACTAACTGACCCCCGAAGCACACATGGTCTATAATAATAGTAGGTATATAATCCCACTTTGTAGTAAGTATGTCAAAATATTGAGAAAACCACGTACCTTGCAATCAACTACGTTGATTACATGGATTGATAACATCTATAAAAGTGGAAGTGAAACTGCTACTACTGTCTTACAGATCAAAGATATAGAAACACATTGTATATAGTAAACAACCAACTATATAGTATTGCAATTTGAATGCCCATAGACTGCATATCCAATATTGAGAGAAAGTAATTTTTTATTAAGTTAAGATAGATAGCTTTACAATATTTTGATAATACATTTTTTATGGAATTATGGAGGAATTAACAGTTCGATATGTAATTTCAAATACTCTATATTACAAAATGGAATAGAAAAGTTTGAAACCAAACCTGATTACGGCACCGTTAACTTTTTGATTTTTGTATTTTCGAAGCTATTGAGTTAGTAAACTTGAGTTAGTAATCTATATATAATACTTTTCGTGTTGAATATTATATACATTATGATATAATATAGTGTACCTTGAGTAGTGTACAATAGAAGACTATTTTATGCATGAATTTACTTATTGTTATTTCTCAATGCACAATAGTAATAAAAATGCTTGAATTGAATAATTGGTTGATTACTAATAAAAGTAATCTGTAAACATGCATAACATTACATAAAGATTAATTTATAGCATTTTCAGTAATTAACAATGATCTACATTCTATCATGAAAGGTTGAATAGACATAGTGCCTTCGGCCTACCCTTTATTGAAAAAAGAGGTTTTTGGTAAACCTCAAATTCAAATTTTAAAAACCTTGTGCCAAAAAATTGTATGGTCAGTTCTTGCCTTGAGAACTCGGCGGTGGTTACCCCTTTTAACATAATGAATAGATTTTTTTATATTATGTGCAGTGTTGTGTAGAGGTTATGTTTTTGTGAATTTGATGTTCAATGTCTTCTACATAATTTAAGAAATTCTTTTTAATGTACCTACCTAAATTTTTTTTCGAATTAGCAATTTTATCGTTTAAAATAATATCTAAAACATCTGTTAATATAACAGTTTCCATTTTTGTTAATTAAGTTTTCAGGCCTTTGTAAATATTACGTTATGAGTTCAATGTCTTGTCAGCTGTTAATATTCGTCTTGGAAATTTTTCCATTATACCGTCCAATTTCAATTAATTTTAAATTTTGTTATAAAAATGTTCTTTAAATTTGCACTTTCGTTATAACGATAATATTTTTAGTTTTACTTTAGTCTATTATTAACAAACCGCTGTTGTACCATGCGAATTCGATCATGATTTATTTTGTGATAAGGAGGAATGTGTTATGAATTTTAGCATACATTTATACATGCAACACAAATTATTATAATGGAGAAGTTCAGACCTTGCAGAATGCTTTTACCGTTGTAAAATTCTGTAACGAGAGTAACTTCGATTAAATTTACTTGGTAATATCATTTTTGTGCCAACAATAAAAATAATATTTCACGGAAGTTTAAATCTATTACCGTCATTACGGGTTAATGCTTTTATACATGCAAAGAAGTAATACATACCATTATTTTTTTAATTGCTATAGCTAATATTGTAAGAACCAATCATGCTTAGATTAGAATCATGACATTTCATTGGTTACTCTTGAATTGGATGATTCTATAACGAATTAATTTTAACGAACAACCTCGATATACCATGAGAGTTTCTAGATACAATGGATCAATTTTCTAATAATTGAATTTAAAAATGTAAGCGAAATGAATCACTATATTTCGTCTACCAAAAAGCAAAATCATAACTCTTGTAAATGTCAAAAGTTTCCAGAAAATATTGGCAACATCTAGGGATCTGTTAAGTTTTAATTTCAAAATAGTCCAATGTCATAATAATTATTGACAAATTTTAAAAGTATGCCAGGTTACTCACTTGAAAATTAAAGCAAAAATACAAAAAAATTAGCATTCTATCTTATCTAATCTATAACAATATTAAATTATTAGTGTTTTTATTATTGCACGTACAAATTATTATTTAATAAAATTGGAAAACTAATAATGAGCCAAGCAAACACAAAAAAATTCCAATCATTCCATAACTTTTGTAATTAGAAAATACGAACATATCTAATAACTCAAGTTAATAATAATATTTATAGTCTCTCGAGGGGGTTAATCGATTAAGAATTTTTGTATATTTTTTTCGGTTATTCCTCAATTCGTTACTCGAGGAATTCTTGTGCAATTTTGAATGTATCAACCCCGAAGCTAGCATACATGTAAATTTTAACCAACACATTTGAATTACAACTGTAAGTTGAGATGTTACGTTGTACACATTTAAATTTTCTAATTTTACGATACATATTTACTACCTCATCACTTAAAAATTGTTTTTTTAAAATAGTAGATTTCTAAGTACATTATAGCTTATTTATAACTCATGATTATACAAGTTATGGCATTAACCAGGAAAAAAAACTGCATTTAAATCTTCAAAGTATTCATTATAACAATAACTTGAAATATTTAATTGGAGGTTAAATAAAGTTCAGAAAAATAAATTAAAATGCGAGACTTGCATAAATTAATACTATTACATAGCACCATTAAATTCATGGATATATCACAGACCGTGAATAAATTTTTCGGAAATAATAAATATATAATAGATAGATTTAAATAATTAATTAATTCAAGATTTTCAAATATCGAGTTTTTGCAACAATGCCATGGCTTGGTCCCACGAAGTACAGCGTGCAATTTTACGCTATAAAGCACAACGATGAAACTAACTTTCTAATTCATTTTAAACGTGTTAATTGAAATTTATCCTGAAGCTAAAAATTATCTCATTAAACGGTAAGACTGCATAGAAAACTTATCAAAATAACAGTGATGTATTTTTAGCTATTGTCGAGATAATTTTTAATTTATAATTTTATAATTCATATTAAAACAAAGTAAAGATCTTTTCGTTAAGTTATTATTTTTTTTAAATATTGTCATGCTATAATCTAGAAATAACTAAAAATATAGTCGCAAAGAATGACGTAAGCAAGGTGTGTTCAAATTACTAAATTTGGTTGTTTCCTACACTGTATTTCCAAATAATTTCAACAACTCGAAGTAAATAAGATAATGGCCAAATATATGTAGGTACAGCATTCTGTTAGGGTTGTTCCTATTTAATTCGATCAAATTAAATCGAATTCAAAATTTTGGAAATCGCCACATTATCGAATTTTGAAAATTATAATTTTAACATTTGCAAAATATTTAATTATAAAGTATGACATGTGCATTTGCTTCAGAAGACAATATGTTATACCAGACAGTATTAAAAAGCAATAATTTAAGCGAAATGACCTTAACTTTGCTTTAATATGTGATCTAAAAGCCAAGTCTAATAATTATGGGCTATGTACCTAGCAAAGTTAGCACCCTACGTATTATTAACCATGACTGCTAAATGCCAACTTGCTACGGTAATATCATAGTAGATTGATATATTGACTATTTGATACGTTTTTGGTTAATATATTATATATTTCTTGTTTTAAGTTATTTTGTGTTGCAGTTTAACACAAATGATGCATTTTCAAATTGGAGATTTATAAAATATAAAATATTTGTGACCTTTATTATACATTGATACAGGAAACAGTTAACTATATTGCAACTTTATACTCAATCAATTGACGTTAAAATATTTTACATGCAACGTGTGGCGTACATACCACATAATACATAACAAATACCTTTTACCTATTAACCAATACCTATTTAATAGGTATTAAAGAAAATTTATTGTAATGTATTTATTTATATTAATGCTATAACGCTATAATAAACTTTTTTTTAACATGATCGTCAAGTTTTTTTTACTTCTAAGCTGCTTTTTGTTGAATCTATACAATAAAATACAATATAATACATAATAGTAATATACAATACAATATGGATAGTATTTAAATAATACAGGTATTTAAATTTCGTTTTTTTGTCAAGTTTTATTATAATATTATGAAGTCCCAATCAACTGATTATTGATTATGCATCTCAAAATTTTTAAGAGTATTCTTATCTTATATATAATATTGACTTTTTAGTGATTGAAATGGCAGTTTAATATTTTTTTTTATTGTAATAAATCAAAATGATCAGAGATAGTAAATGTGATAAACAGTATAATTTCATACAATTACATGGCCATGGTTAACATGTTAGTACCCGTATTACTAAGTTTAGTAACCATTGAAATAACATATGACCAAAGTGGAACGTCCATTTAGTAGTATATGCCACTGAACATTAAGTAATTAGTATGCCCGTCTTTATTTCACTCACAGAAATACTCATAAAATTATTGCAATAATTGTAACGCAGTCACAAATGAACAAACAAGCATTTTTAATAAAAAAAATAATTGGAGGTCTCAGCAAAAATAACACACTAGACTTCACATTTTGTGATATAGTTTTATAAAACTAATGGTATATTAGTATATTCCTGGCTAGCTGAAGCAGGCTCTGCGTTGCTTTTGGACAACTGTTGTGTAACTCACAGTTACTGCGAGTTATCTGCTAGTGAAATTCATCTATAGAAATTTTAAGTAGAATTTTAATTCTTATCTTTTTTTAGATTTACTACGAATCTTAATTTTGTCACGTACGAGTAACACCTTGATCTACTTAGGTTTTCAATTTAAACGTGAGGTTCTGGTTTATAACTAATGAAAATTTTCTTTTAAAATATAATTTTGGTAGTATGTGTTATTTTAGTAAAAAATATTAATTCTGATTATAAAAGAATAACACTAGTTGCATTTTCAAAATATCTTTTATAAATCTAATACCTTACTATTATGTTTTCTTCATAATATCATTCGATTTTTCTTAATCCAATTATTCTTGGATAAAGCTTCGTTTTTTTCCGAACATCACAAATCGACTTATTCTATTCTTCAAAGGCAAATAAAATTAGTGTTATGGGCTATTATATAGAAATCATCACTTTATAAAACCATAGGGCCTTCTTATTTCCCTGCTTGATTCGAAAAGAAATCCCTAGAGCTCAGCTTTTCGATATCCGGTTATTTCTAACCAAGGAAAGGTTTATTTCTATAGATACAATTTTTGCAACAATCATTTCTATAAATAGAATTCTTTAGTTAGAGATATACGGAGATTGAAAAAGTGGGCCTTAATTGAATATAGTTTAACAAAGTGAAAATTATAATAATGGCAAAAAGATAGATAATACACTAACATTAGCAATGATAATAAAATAGTGCATAATAGTAGTAATGAAAATAATAACAATAGCCAATACAATAATACTTGAGAGATACTAACTACGGCCTAGTAGTTAGCACGATCAACTGCTATTACAAAAACTGCTATTACAATATTCGAACTTTTATTCGGTTTGAGCAGCTGCACGGTTTAAACGTTGAAAATATTTCTCTAAGAGGAAGATGCTGACCAACAGTTAATAGAAGATGCTAACAAGTATAAGTGATAATATATTAAATATTACATTGGGACTTGAACAAGAGTGTGGGCCAAAATTGGATATCACAAATGACCCCGATAAAAATTCTTTGAAATTGAAATGCATAATAATCTTTTTGATTAGCTGCATTAATGTTGTACTTAAATTTACTTTACTATAAACCATTTTCAAATTACATATTTCAGAATCTAATATTTTTTGGAAAATGTTGATTCACTTTCATAATTAAATTTTTTAAGTATTAAAGCTTTTAGCGAGATCGTAAAAATTTATATTGAATAATAATAGCTAATAAATTAGACGCCAATATGGTCGTGGTAAACAAATGCCAATTCAATAATTAAAGTTTAACCAATAAATTCTTTATATGATAAAACATACAAATATTTAATGTAACTAAATTAATTTTATAAATTTAGAGTGGGCCAGACAGATCTTAGCTGAATCTGGGTCCATTCCTTGGCGACGCCGCTGTTCCTGTTACGTCGGAGCAGAGACTTGAAGTTCAAACGACTCTTTTTATTAGCTAAATGTACCTACATGTTATGTTACAACTTGAAAATATTAAAAATATGACAAATTTAAATTAGCTGATCATGAAAAATAATTATTACTAATTTGCTTGCTAGTCAGCTGATGCTGACTGTAAAAAGTGTTTGCAGTTTTATCAGATATTTCATATCCTGTCTGGTCGATTTTCTTCTTTGTCTAGATACAAAATAATTATGCTATTATAACGA
The DNA here is from genome assembly GCA_963170105.1 of Cantharis lateralis. Lineage (NCBI taxonomy): Eukaryota > Metazoa > Arthropoda > Insecta > Coleoptera > Cantharidae > Cantharis > Cantharis lateralis. The sequence goes on from OY720629.1 coordinate 25,113,736, forward strand.
AATTTGAAAATTGTAGTGGTTTTTTGCAGGAAATATTTTTTTTCCATTTCAGTTTTCAAATGTTAAATTTTGCTCCATTATGAAGTAAATACTATTTTTTTTATTTTTTTTTTTTCAATAAAACACGATATTGAGTTTATAAAATATCAAATGATACATGATGGAAGGTTGCTATCAAGTTTCTCTACATGAACCACGAATCAATTGATTATTATAGTAATTTTACTGAAACAATATCAAAAAAAAGTTGAAAAAGGGTCAAGTTTGGCATCTTAAAATTTTATTTTTCGCCACATAAAAAGTAAAACAATCTTAATTATAATAAATAACCTTGATGTTGCTTTGGAAATAATGTATTCTATAAATATTATAGCATAATACTATCTTACAATTATAGTTACGTGTATACAAATTTAATTCAATTCATTACATATCTATTCAAAGATTACCATCAATTGCCCACTTGGTCTTATCATTCGGATAATTTGCAATGATTTATTCAGTGAACGATGCAATGTTCGGGCTGCAGAATATTGTAACCTATAGATTAATTATTACAACAAAAAATAATCTCGGTATTTACATGGTATTACAAGTCAATTTCTATAATTTCCAGATAGACACATGGTTTGATGCTGAAAGGTATCTTTTACACTATGGCTTTTATTATTCTTTCGCGACTTGAACTAGTATTTTTAATTATTTTTTCAACAGTTTTTATTAATAATCTCAAAATATTATTGTAACAGCACTTCTCAATGTGGTTTTGTTGATAGAAAATATCAATATTCCGTTCATTTCGTGTCTAAAACTGGAAAAATAATCTAATCTATAAAAATTAGATATATGGATGAATAATTTGAAAAGCTGACCCAAAAAGAACATAAGCATTACTGAAATTTGCGATTTGGCAAAGATTTCCATATGCATAATACGATCTGAATATAATCTACTATTTAATTTTGAATATTATTTTGTGGCAGATTAATTTTAAAAATATACTTACCAAAAAAACCATTAGTGGTTCTTTAAAATATGAAAAAGTAACCAAAAATATTTTTGTAGCTGTAGTATTTTATAATGACCAGAAATAAATGCACAAAACGAATTTCGGAACTAAAATCCACATTTCTAGTTTAATGAATCGTCCGATGATGTCATTGGTGTGCCAAAAACGTTGGCGACTACATTTACAATGTATTTTATTTGCCAAAATAAAATAATATATGTATTGTATGATTTGTTTGTGGTAACACGTCAGTTGTTAGTATTTTTATGTATTATATTAATTAAAAAATTAAAAGTTGTTTGAAGTTAAAAGGATACAATATTATGTATTCTATATACTGGACCTACCACTGCTATATAAATAAAGTCGTAATTTATAGGTTTTTCTAATTTATTTTTCTCTGCTCTTTCTAATGTTTTATGCAGGATTTTACTATATCACTCAAATACGAAATACGGTAATGATCTTATCGATTAAGGACTTATATGAAGTCATACATTTTCAAGTATGCGCCTAGCAAATAACAAATACCTGTTAACATTAAATAATAAATATTAATTCTACTTGTGCGTGCAATGCTAAATTGGCGTGTTTTTACCTTTTATATGTGTACAGGAGGGTGCTTAAAGAAGCGTCATAGATTTTCAAGTACAATACAGGTTCGGGAGGATTGAGTGGTACATATTGTAAATCTTTCTTGAAAGTATTGAGCCACGCCGTTACAACCTAATACACGATTTAAATTTCCGTTAACGTATGTTGTCAACGATTTTATTTAATTTAAAAACTTGATGTGAAACACCCTATAGATACACGTATTCCATTTAAATTAATAATGCCCGGTTTCACAAAAGAGGTTTAAAATTCAATCTAGGATTATAATATTCAAACAATATAACAACAATGCATTTTAATTGTTGTAACTATGGTTATAATTTTAATCGTAGTTTAAATTTTAAGATACCTTTATGAAACCCACCATAAGTCTTGTAAATAACCACGTAAATGCTTAAAAATTGATGATAATTTCTTTTACAGATTTTACAAAATTTGGGGAAAGTCGATCGAACTGCGGACGATATATTCGATGAGCATCTACAAAATTATAGTAGGCAGCAAAGTTCAGCAAATAAACTACAAAAGGAATTTAGCAACTACATTCGTTGCGTAAGAGGTAACTTTTTATCAGCAACTTTATTAGAAGATACATTATATTATTATGTATTATATGAAAATATTCCACGAATGGTTTAGCATTTTGAACTCATTGAAAAGGGAAAGGGAAATATTTTAATTACTTATAATCAGTACTAGGTGCGTTAACTGAAAATTTCCATTCATCGAATGCTAATCATAAGTTAAATATGTTACACTATTTCTTTGTTGCATATTAATGAGCGCTTAAATCATGCCCACACAAATAGAAGATATTGAGCTAACTTAACGCACCTTTACTCACTAAAATTATTTAACCTACATAATCTTTCTACGTTTGAAATTTAAATTCTCAAATACGACCTTTTCCATTTCTTCCCACTAATAGTAGGTCTAGAGTAGCGGAATGTTAGGAAAGCAGAGAAACTTTCAACTACCTACCTACAATTTTTTTCAATATTTGCATTTTTGAAATTGCACTTGCCTTCAAAATAATAACCACACGAAATTGCAATTTCAGCAATTAGTATACCTCTGGTTTATATGTAATTATACGTGAAACTAATTCTTGTTTTTACTAAACGTAAATGTTTTTTCGAGGACGATTTCTCTAATTTTTGGAAGGTTTTGCACTTGACTACTGCACTTAAAAATACCTACATGTTAGTCACGTTATTGTAAGGTCATAATGCAAATCTTTATTGTAATCTTACTTTTCCCAGTTTGCAATCGATTTACCATATTATTTTCCTGTTACAACGCTCCTCCTATTTCCATAGTTTGTGGGATTTCAAATGTCGTATAGAACATATTGAAAATATTATAAATGATTTTTTATACCCATCCAAATTTAATAAGTCATTTCCACTACCCACTCTTTCGAACAGCTGATTGGGAGTTTCGTGTCAAATCCTATGTCAATCCCATAACCTCACAAATCACATAACATTGGATTGATATTGGATTTGACACGAAACTCCCAATCAGCTGTTCGAAAGAGTGGGTAGTGGAAATGACTTATTTCCATATCTTTATGGAAAATATTAAAACTATAATCATATTAAATTTCATATATCAACACATTTATATACCACGTATTTTAGCACTTCAAACTGCATCTAGGTCTTTAATGGAATCAATTGGAGAGATATACGAGACTCAATGGTCTGGTCATGATGAACTTTTTATACAAGCACAGTCAATTGACATTTTATGGCAAGACTTTACTCATAAATTAGGCGATCAAGTTATGATTCCACTCAACACATATCAAAGTCAATTTGGTGAAATGAGGGTAAGTTTTGTATTCGAACCTTTCCCCTTTCCTAACCATTTTGAATGTTTTAGAAAAAAATTGATAAGCGAGGTCGAAAACTAGTGGATTATGATGGACAAAGACACAATTTCCAAGCGCTTCAATTAGGCATGTCAAAGAAGAGGGATGATGCTAAATTAAGTAAAGGGCGTGAACAGTTGGAGGAAGCCAAAAGAACATACAATATGTTAAATTCAGAACTACACGACGAATTACCTGCGCTATATGATTCAAGAATTTTATTCCTTGTAACAAATTTACAATCGCTGTTTTGTGCTCAACAAGTTTTTCATGCGGAGAATTCTAAGGTACGCTTTAGTTAAATTTTAAATTTAAATCCAAGGAACAATACACAGATGCTTGATTTACTCGATATAAATTTCATTTAATCAAATAATAAACATCTAAATTTACAATTGCTACAAAATTATTCAACAACATTGCAATATATGCTAGGTAGAAGTTCTTCATTTCGTTAAAATTTTAAATTTGCCCAAAGGGCCGAGCCAGAAGACTAATTAAAATCATTGCCTTCGAACAATATTGGCGCGGGAAATTATAAAATTTTATTTAAAGCAAACGTAACTGCTCATTGTATTAAATATAGTCGCTCTAATTAGAAAATCGAGCAAGTCTGAAAATTTTATATTATAGCTAATGCAAATAGCGTCTTTCCGTCAGATCTTTTTGCAAAAGGAAACATTTCTACATACTTTCAAACAAGTGTAAAATTATTATTACTTAATTTATTTAGGTTGAATGTATACAGGATATTTAAAATAGTCCCTAGATGATGTAAACAGTAAAAAATAGAAGTTTGCACAATTTGTATATTCTTACTAGACTTCCGTGCTGAAATTAAAATTAGATACTAATTTATTTGAAAAATTCAAAAATTTGACTGTGACCAATTAATAAATCTATAAGACAACATATTATTTATCAAGGAGATATAACAACCAGGGTTAAATATTATATTAAATTTACAACTTGAGGTAATATGTTATTGTTCCTAAAATATAAGCTTTTTATTGTTCTTTTATTTAAATCTACACTTAAAATGTTCATTTTAATTTTTCTTAACATATTTGTTTATTTCTTTAATAATATAGGTATTTGCCGAACTTGAAGCCATTGTTGATAAATTGGCAACAGATAGTCAACGAGGTTCATACAGTATAAAAAAGAGCAATGGTTCTACTTTGACAAGAACAACGAACAATGCTTCCCCCACCATTGTTAATAACGTTTCCTCCTCACCTATAAATAACGTATCCACACGTAAGTTTTTCTTGATTTTATAAAAAAAAAAATTTAATTGTTGATATAATAATTAAAAGGTTTATAATATTTTGTTTGGTGATGAGGTATACTTGCTATGGTAATGGTTATAATTGTGTATATTATTAGAAAAATTAAACTAACATACTTAATACTATATTATTGTAGAATAAAGAATATATTATTTTGATTGGTTTTGGTGCTTAGAAGGTATACTTATTGATTAATTAATTATCAATGGTATCCCACAATCTTAGTATGTCCATTGATTCAAATATAAACTGATTTACTCGCGTGAATATCTGATAAAATATAAACTCGTTTCTGGGAATCCCCGAATCTTAGTTTTCATTTTACTCAATAATTAAATGGGTAAATCAATTTATTGTTTCGTATTATGAGTATAAAGATGTCTAATATTACGGGAAACTATCGATAATTTTTGGAAAATACAAATTATTCTATATAACAACGGACATTTCTCTTAAACTTCATAATTTTTAAATTATAAGGCAGTTATATCGTAGAAATAATATTTACTATATTATGAATGTGAATATATCAGATCTATTAATTATCAAAAATTAATTGAGATCAGGTGTGCAATGTCAGGATTTCAATTAGTAATTATTTTAAGGTCATTGTTATTTCAAGGCAGCTTCTTAAAATATATGTGAGCTTGAACATTAGTTATACATTCCAAATTAATTAAAAACGCACAGGTTACGAACTGCTTTCAATAAATGAACGGTTATTAATTATCCCCGAATAATTCAGCTTTTTTGCTATGTTGTTATAGTTTTTGTTTCTTCTAACTTTAGTTGTGTTGTAGTGGTGTGATAATAAATAATATTGAATGTGGAAGTGTTGGGAATAATTTTGTAGCATAATATTAGATCAGATTATGCGGTGCACAATAGCATAGCAAATAGCATATTACTAACAAATTTTATAATTAATTATTCATTATCTTTCTAATGTATACAAATTGAAAGTGTTTATTCAGTATATGAAACGCTACTGAATATATTAACCAAGCGTGTGTTTTGCAGCTGAAGATTTAGCTACAATTACCACTAAAACACCTGAAATCGAACAATTAGAAATCCGCAACTCTATAGATCCAGAACCAGAACCTGAACTTGAAAAAAGCACTTCAATTTCCAATTCCTCTAAGCCAGTAACGCCTGAATTACCGCCTATTAACTCAATTCCAACAAATTCACACAAAGCTTCGCCTGTTGAAAATAGTAATAGTAATGAAGTTGTTGTAACGACAAACAATAAAAATATTGCCGAAAGCCCACCGAAAGAAGTAGAAGAGTTATATGATATTCCTATAGGTAAGTAGGTATTTCACGATTTAATTTATTATTTAGGCATCTTAGTCTAAACTTGCCAATTTAAAAATTTTTTCTATAAACCTATAAAAATATTTTAATTTTTGTCTCTCCACTAAAACTATCTTTCATGTTTTTAGTATTTGATTTCATATATATCAGGTAAGCAAGTAGTTGTCACAAACTTCACTGAAACTGAATGTGTTATCTGTTGCATGCTATGTTAAACACAGCGTGTGTTAATAAATAATATGTGCGTTTTTGTCTTAGTTTTAAAGCTTTTTGCGCGCACGAAGTTTGCAATTTTTTATTTATGCAATTAAACAGAATTACTTATAGAGAATTCGCAAAATTTGCTGATAAATATTCCATTTTATAGAAGTTTTCTTTTTCATAAAATTTGTATTATTTGACCTGACATTTGATATGTTTAGCCTTCAAGGAAATATTTAACTTTTTAAGATGTATTAGGCAAACTCCTAGTGAAAATTTAATTTAATTAAACTAACCGTATCAAGTAACTTCCGTATTATTTCTTTTTATATTGTAAAACGACGAAAACTAAATATCAGAAATATTCAAACGTGAAAAATGTGAAAAAAATTTATTTATGTGCCATTTCTACAACTAAAGTAAAAAATATTCATTAGTAGTATATAATAATTTCAAAAGCACTATCACGCAAAGATTTTTGTTATTAATACTGTTATAAAAATCAATAAATTATAAATGTTGAAACAATTAATTTAATATCAGATAGTTTTGATTTTAAACAATAGTTATTGGAAGAACCCAAAATAATATGGTTTGATATGACTTGAGGAGGTGGGAATCCCCTAATGAATTAATATTTCAAATTTATTTTGATTCCATGATTGAAGATTACTAGATTTACCTCTAACAATATTATAATATTATTGTATTGAATAAAATGACGTCCTTGTTAATATTCGATGTATGATCGATTATAAAGATAAGTTTTTATATAAACTAAAATTAATTCACAAAAAGAAGCAACAGAGGAAATTTAAAAAATTCTCTGAAAAGCTGATAAAATCAAGTTTTAGATTAAATTATGTACCATAAACTGGAGTGACAGGCGCATTTACAATCATACAATTTACGGTACTTATAATAATATTCTTGTACATTATAGCTGGATTATTTTTAGAACACCAAAATTGTTGTTATATCACTTATTAATGTTGAATTTAAAAAAATTATTATTAGAAAAACTTATTTATTATGAATTGTTTTAAGGTGCTACAACGGATAACTTACCACCTGGAGTTCTGTATAGAGTAAAAGCAACTTATAAATACAACCGAGAAGATGTTGATGAACTGTCATTTGATGTAGATGAAATAATTCAAGTTATTGAATATGAAGATCCAGAAGAGCAGGTGGGATAAATTTTATTTTTGATTCTTGTTTCTAAATCTCTAAATTTGTTATAACTTATTTCAGGAGGAGGGTTGGCTGATGGGAATGAAAGAAGCAGATGGTGAAAAGGGAATGTTTCCAGCTAATTTTACAAGGCCATTATGAATTTTATCCTGATCTGTGTTTTATGAAAATTATAACTTTGGACGTAATTTTAACGGTTAAGTGCCTCAATTTATAACAATTTGCCATTTTGTTTTTGTTAATTTTTGTAATTGTAAACTAATTTTATTGTTGTTGATGTATGCTCGATTTATGATATTATAATACAAGTAAACTGCAATTTATTAAATACCATTAATTGGCTTGTTTAGAGCAGTATAGGTTATAATTATTTATGTATTTCACTAATACAAATTATGATGATCCTTATTATTATTATTATTATTGTGTAACAAGTATTTGTTAAAAGTTTAACCGTTTTTAATTTATAGTTTGCGTTAGAAATTCATAAGTTTTACTATTGTTTAAATAAGTTTTAATACAGTAAAATTAAAATATTTCAATTTGTTTGGTTTTTTTAATTTTTTTACGTAGCAAGTAAACCAAACCACATTCTAGCTCTGAGAATTCTGGACCACAAATATTTAGATATTAGAGGAAGCCAAAGAGATTTGTACCTGAAATGACAACTGTCATTTTTCGTCTCGATTATTATTGCAATAATTATTTTCAATTATCGTCCTTCGCTGATGGGTGTCCAATCCAAGAATACGTATGTTGCTTCTCCCTACTAAACAGCGTGGCAGAGTTTATGTTCAGCACTAGAATAAAGACTTCTGGAGCAGTATAGAATGCACTAATTTCTAGTAGAAGATTTCATTATTTAATTAAGACTTTGTAATTATTTTTTGGATTTTTTAAATAAATTGCATGTTTTATATTTGCATTTTCTGAAAGCCAAAGTTTTGCATTCAATTGGCAACTGCCTTGTTTTTCAATCTGTATTATTGAATTTTAGGCAGCTTTTAATCCAATTTTGTATATTGTGTTGCCTAGCTTGGCTAAAATTTGGTTGCGCCAGTGCCGTTCTATTGTTTGCTTAACAGAGGGGTTATAATAAATTATATTAGCTAATAGGACCGACGCGACGCGCCGCCGATTAGAAATATCAGGCTCAAAATGGAATTTGGTCAGCATTAAAAAATATTATTCCTAGTTAACAATAATAATAATAATTATGTATTTAAATGTCAAGGGGGCATATGCAGTCATGAGAGCGAAAAAGAAGCTTTTTTACTATTTTTTTTTTTGAAAAATCGGTTGAATATATTTATTTAAAAAGTGTAGCATAATGTTTACTATTATTTAAAGAATAATTGATAATTTTTTATAAACAAATATTAATAATCGTAGAAGTTATTAACTATTATTCCTCGAGTTCCACCCCTTAGTAAATAAGAAGTGTATCAAATTGTAGAAAGATCGGTTCATTATTTTTTGAAAGATCACGTCCACCGACTTTGAAAATGCTCTTTTGAGACAAACACGTTGAAAGTTTTCAATAAGCATAAAACCTGGATAAAATCTCTTTCAATTTTCTTCGAATCGACCTGAAATTTCGCGGTCTACGGCGTTTCGGCGCGAAGACTTTTCGGTGCGAGAATAAAAATCTTTTGTTTTGCAACTGCCTTTTATGATTTCCTGCTTTTCAGGGAAATGGATTGGTCTTTCAAAAATTTTTGCCAGTCAAAAGTTGTAATCCGTTAAATTTCCTATCCGGAATGGGGCGTTAGATTTTTTGTAAAATGTTTCGTTTAAAGCAGGATACGAAATTTTCAAAAATATCGAGAGAAAAAGTTCGATTTTTTCAACATTTGTTTACTTACTTTAATTTATAACTCGAAAGCTGTTGATTTTAGCCAATAAAATGAAATGAAATGAATCCCTAGCTAGATTAACCTATTTTTGTAATTTTTAAAAAGACCAATCCATTTCCCAGAAAAGCAGAAAATCATAACAAAAGATTTTTATTCACGCGCCGAACCGGCTGCACTGTATCGGTCGCGCCGAAACGTCCCTTCCCGGAAATTTCGGGAGAACATAGCTGACATGTTGTACTTTAATAAAACAAAATAAAAAAAATTGTTTGAAAGTGAAGACTGCGTATATGCCCCCTTAAGTGTAGGCAATTAGCTGATTTAGAAACTAAAACCATTATAAATTATTGACAGCATTTCTATCATTGGAAATGGAACAGGGGTTTATAATGAACTGAAAAAAAATGCAAGCCCGGGGGCGGTATAGGGTTAATTTGGGGGGATTAAAATGGTGTGCAAAATATATTCTTGCGTTTTCCAGCAAATTTTGACGTTCTATCAAAATATATTCTACAGAAAAGTTGTAGATCATAAAAAAATGAAATTCGTGAGAATCACATTTTACTATGACCTCAAAATTTTCGTGTAAAATACGAAAAAACGATTTTTTTGTTTTTTCTTTTTCATTTTTGCAAAAATATTTATTCTATTTTGATGAAATTTTGTGAAAGCATGCTTCGGTATGTCTTAAATAAGCATAAATTTTTTTACATAAAAAAATATAAAAGATTTTGAGATATTCAGTTTTTCAGTCAAAAACTGTTTTATTTCAAAAATAAATTCTGTAGTGAAAAATCATCGTACAGAGTTCTTTCTGAGCTTATTTTTTTGTTATTACATTTACTTTTTGATTCAATAATATAAAATAGTAGTTCCTATTTAACAACACGATTAAAATTTGAAAAAATCAGTCATAATAGCTTTAACCCTCAGCTTCACAACGAGTCATCCAGGTGACGCATATGACGTCATCAAAATTTCTTACGAGTTACATTAACTTTGATATGTAAAAATATTGCTATGAGTCACCTGGGTGGCTTGTAGTGAAGCTAAGGGGTTAAGGAAAAAATTAATCGTATTAATAAAGCTTCACATAAGTACAAGCAAAATAATAATTTTTTGTCTCAGGATCAAAAAGGATCCAATACAAACGTTGTAGACTATGAAAAAATCTTAAGTATAAATTGATTTCATGATTCTTCATTTTGAATCTTATATAATAAATAATTTAGATCTAGCTTAGTTTTAATAGATCATATAACTCTGAAAATTCAGTTTTTTGATTTAAAATATTTATTTTTGTAGCTTGTATGAGATATTCAGATAAACAAATGATACTGACACTCGTAATGGATTAACGAGATTTCCAGTTTTTTAATTTGTTCTAACGTAAATAAAGATTTTAAGATTCTGAATAACCAGTACAAGCATGATTATAGTATGGTTTTGTTATTATTTTGATTAATATTTTTGTTGTTTATATTTGAAAATGAATAAACAATACAAATACACCGCCAGCAATTCAAATAAATTATTTAAAAACTGATCACCTTGCTCTAGAAGAGTGTATTTCTATACAATACAGTAGCTATAACAATAACAAAAGAATTTCAAGATTTGAAAGAGATTAGAACTTACTCAAATTTTCAAGTCAGTTGAACGGATTGCTTACTGGGCATTTGTATAAAAAATGTTAATAGTTAAATCCGTAAGTATTAGGGGTTTAGTGTCCCAAAAAAGTTTTTGGTTAATCTGTTCATCAACTTATTTACTTCATAATTTGTTACAAGTTTTATTTTCACAGTAGGCTCTTTCTATTATTTTGAACTTACAAAATATCATTTTGATGTTGTTTTACATTTTTTTTTAATAAGGTGAAATTGAGTAAGTCCGCTTTGGGGCAAGTGAAGTATTATTAGTACATTTTTAGTTCGCACTTATCCAATCTCAATGTGAATATTTGGAACAATATTCAAATAATTTGAAAAATTATATTAACAATAAAAATTTATAATATCTATACTAAATTGAATTTTTATATTAAATGTATGTATTCAACATGTAAATCAATTTAGATTTTGAATTTATTATAATTTGTAATAAATTAATAAAAAAATTCTTTAAAAAACACCAGAACTGCCCCAAATATGTACAAATGTTCATCAGCAGCTGCTCAAATATGCATCAAACATTGAAAATATGCAAAATATGCATTTCGATAAGCGGTTTTTCGGATTTGATTTTGCCTAATTCTTCCAGATTTCAAAACAAATCTGTTGGCATATCAATATTAAAGAATATGTACATAAAAAAGCATAAAATCTGATCTCTAGTTATGTGTATATTAATTAAAGCCATTTACTTCAATTACAACAAAATAAACGTTCTAAAAATAATCAGTTTTAAATGGTTGTCATTCATAAGATTTACATGTAGACATGTTCATGCTGAAAATGAAGTAAGGGGCATTAAAAATAGTTCTCAGGTTAAACCAGAGGAAACAAAATATAACCAACGAGTGTAAATAGGTTTTTTGGTTTTACACAATGTGTAAACAAGCTTATCGAAGAAGTACATATACATTTTTAAAGATTTATCTGTTATCTCTTGTAAAAGTTAATGCTATTATTTTTACTATTTTTACCCTGCTCACTTGGTTCACAAAGAATTTTTAATAAGTTAAAATTTAAGGATGTAAAGGAACGTATAAACATTTTAAATTTATAACTCAGATGACAGGTAAAAATATTTCAAACAATGCGCCAAAGTTGTGTACCGATTACACACTAATACCCATAAGCGTTCTTTTGTTAATTTTAATGGGGTTGCTTGTATGATGACAACCAAAATCTCTTTAAAATTGTATTTTCAAAGCTGATTGAAAATTAAATTTTTGAAAAATATTGGAAGTTACCGAAAACATGTTTCTTATTGTTATCTTTTATTCATAGTTGAATAATTTTTTCATTTTTAATACAAAATGAAGAGACTTAACAGCATTTCAGCTACCCGTAGTATAATTATTTTTATATAATATTATCAAAGTTGATTTGGACGGTACCGGTGCTGATTGTCTCGGCAGCCATGTTTACAATAAATTAAACTTAAAAAGTAATACCGCAATGCATCTTTTCAATGTCAACAATACTTCTTTTATAAATATTCCGTAATTGGTGCATTTTGTTTCACTTATTCGTGTTCAAAAATCAATATACACCATTGGTGGTACAATACATTAATTTTCTGTAAATTGATCGTATTTAGAAACGTTTTGACTTCAGAAAAGTTAAATAGTGATCCGAGCGGTACTCTTTAGAACTGTTGTGTGTATAGGTAGGTACTATATGCATACAGCAAACTAATGGAAATATATGTACACAAGAAATATTTGTTTGTTTAGTATTAACTTAGGCATTGTTGTCGGCCACCCTAGAAACCATTTTACAAAATGTGAAGGTTTTATTTACCTACAAATAAATAAAAGTTGTGGTTTTCTATACATCTAACTACAATGTGAACAAAATATTCTTTTATCTATTCTTTAAACGGACACCGACACATTTGTCACTTTGTATTTTTCGTACTGGCGCACATTTTATTTTTAAATGTGAAAACTCAAGGCAGTTTTCTCTTACCTGAAGTGAAAATAATTGACTATTAAACGGTAGTATTATTTTATAGTTAATTATTATAAAATACTACTACAGGGTTATTTATATTTAAGGTTGCCTTCTTGTAATTTATTATAGCACAACCCGGAAAAGGTACTTACTATTCTCGAACTGATGAACATTTAAGCATATAAAAAATGTATATGGCTTTCTTATGGTGTTGTATATTGTAAGTACAATGGGAAGTGATGCTTTGTAAATAATACAAAATAATCCTACCATGATATAGATACTACTTAAATACAATGAAACGTTGTTATATGTAAATTCTGGGATGCACAAGCTATTTTCTTATATGGTTTGATAATGGCATGATCATAAATAGCTTTAAGTTGATTGTCATGATGTAATAATATAAGTTTTATACAATGCACATACCTACCTTGATAAAAAAATATAGGTACTTACATGAGTGTAGGTACATATTCAAATTTTTATGAATTCCCAAAATATTAGGTTAATAAGTGGTTATTTTATATATTATGAAGTCGCGAGTGAATTAATTTTATCGTAGTAATTAAATTATTATATAATACAATAAATCAAACATACTTTGCAATTTCAATGGTTACTTGTTCTATTATTTTTAGTCGAACAACCCAGACTTTAACATTTGTTATAGAAAAAATTTTTTTTTACATAATATGGGCAGGGTCAACATGATTTGTCACTATTTTGTCTTATTAATTTTCAACATTTTTTGTTCAAAACGATAATATTGTAGGTACTCGAAAAGACATACAAAAATAATAAGAAGGTATCTAGATACTAACGGAAGTGAAACCTTTTATTTTTATTATTTTATTGTGGCGCTATAGTCATAAATGCGATTATTGTCCTTTATTTATGAAGTTAACTGGGTATTACAGGATATAGTAAGTACTGTAATTATTGTGTTGTAAGTTGCACCTATAACTGAATAATCTTGAAAAGGTAGGATGGAATCGTAACCTACGTACTATGTTTAAGGCATGAATAATATCTATAATATGAAATTAATATAAACTGAAAATATTTATAAAAATTATTTTTATATCAATCAAATATAAAAATCACTTCAAAAATACAAGTTTTTTTTTGATATTTCAATTTTTGAGAACACATTAATTATTTTTTTTTATCGTAAAGTAGTGAAATACGCCCCATATATTTTAAAAAACGCATATACTATATTTATTAAACTTTAACGCGATAAAATAAAATATTTTTATATACTAATATACACTACCGCTCAAAAGTTTGGAAACAAAAAATAACATTAAATTAATTTTAATATTTTTGATATTATTACATAATATTTTTTTTATATTATATATATTATATTATATAGATATATAATTTGATGTTTTTTCGCCATTATAAAATAAAATTACACTCAGAAGGAACCCGAAACAAAATGAATGATTTAAATTTTTAAATTCAACTTATTTCATATTGCAACTTGAAAAAGGGTCGTAAAACAAATATATCTGCAGTTTTGGGTATTTACTATCATAAAATTAAAATTAAAACTTTAAGGGCTCAAATTAGTTCAAAGTTCGCCGATCCCGTCCGGCACGTCAAAATCCCAACATTTGTTTAAATCCTTCTATTCAATTTTAAGAAAATGTGTAGGCGGATTTTCCGTAAATTTTTACATTTATAACTCAAAACTGATGTTGTGTGAAAATTATTTCAAATTTAAATCATATATTGTAGTAAAATTATCAATATTATAAAAAAAATTTAAGTGTTTCCAAACTTTTGAGCGGTAGTGTAAGTAGAACAAACAAATAAAATAGAGTATTAGAATAAGATATTGAGAAAAATAGTATAACTATATATATACGGATTTCTACGGCTGGAGCCGCCTCTCCGTTCCCAGTTTCCATCTCTGTCTATCCCGGCTTAACTCTTCGTTTATATTTCTGGAAATCATCGCCCCATCTATATCATCTCTCCAGCTTCTCTTAGGCCGTCCTCTTTTTCTCCGTTCTGGCGGTATCCATTCCAATACTTTTCGCGGCCATCTATCCTCCCCCATTCTCTTTGTATGGCCGAACCATATAAGTTGTCTCTTTTCGATTTCTTCCGCTATGTCAGTGTCCATGTTCATGCTTCTTCTTATACATTCATTCCTTATTCTTTCCATTCTCGATCTTCTGCAACTTCTTCTTAAGCAGTCCATTTCTGTGGCCAGCAATTTTCGTCTATTTATTGAACTTAGATCCCACACTTCCGCGCCGTACATCAACACACTTCGGACTATAGATGTGTAAATTCTTTTTTTGGTTTCTTTCCTTATATTCCTCTCCCATAGAATTGAATTTAGTGCTCCTATCGCTTTTCTGCCCTTATTTATTCGATCTTTTATTTCGTCATTACTGTTACCTTCCTTATTCAGTATGACTCCCAGATATCTGCATTTTGTTACTCCTTTTATTTTATTTGTTTCGAGTGGCAGGTCATTACATTCTTTACTTCCAACAGTTAGATATTCGCACTTGGTGAGGTTCATAGTGAGTCCGGCTTTTGTGTACTCTCCCTGGAGTTTCCTAATCATATAACTAAGATCTTGCTCATCTTCCGCTATCACAACCTGGTCGTCGGCGATAAGTAAGGTGTAGAGTATGTCGTCTCCCACTCGTAGTCCCATATTTCTGCATTTTTTTGTCCATCCCTGTAGGATTTCGTTAAGATAAATTTTGAATAGAGTGGGCGATAGTGGACATCCCTGTCTTAATCCTTTGGTGGTTTGAAACATTTCTGTAACACTGTTTTCCACTTTTACCGCGGCATAATTTTCTCTATAATATTCTTGAATAGCTCGGGTTAGGGTGGGTCTTATGTTGAGTTTTTGTATTTCTATCCATAGCTGTGATATGGGAACGTTGTCATATGCTTTCTCCAAGTCAATAAGGGCTAGGTGTGTTTCTCGACTTCGTTGTATTCGCTTTTCTAGAGCGATTTTTAAAGTAAACAAGTTATCCACAGTTGATCTTCCGGCTCTAAAACCTGCTTGTTCCTCGGGTTGATCATCTTTAATGTCTTCCTCCACCAAATTTCTAAGAATTCGTGCGTATATTCTGCCTATTGTTGGAATAACCGCTATACCCCGATAGTTATTTGGATCGTTTTTTGGACCTTTTTTATGTATGGTGGTTATATATGAGGTTTTCCATTCTTTTGGAGTTTTCTCTCCATTCAGGCATCTTTCGTACAAAGATCTTAGCATTTCTATCAACTTCTTTGGCCCATTTCTTAGAAATTCTGGATGTATTCCTCCTGGTCCTGGTGATTTCTTAAGCTTAGTAGCCGCTATTGCTTCTTCAACTCGTTCAATTTTCAGGTGCATTTCATCTACTTGTGTTACCTGTTGTTTCTGTTCTTTCATGAATGCCGGTCTTTTTTCTTGTAGCAACCTTTCAAAGTGTTGTGTCCATTCATGTTTTTTAATGCTTCCCAGGTTAATTCCCGATTTACTAGATGTTCTTACGGATTTGATTGTCTTCCAAGCCTCCGAACTTCGAGTTCCGCCTATATATTGTTCTATATCATCGCATTTTTTTGTCCAGCTTAAGTTTTTCTTATTTATTACGAGTTTCTTCACCTCTCTATTGGCTCGTTTATATTCTTCTTTAGATTCGATGTCATTCTTTTGAAGAAGTCTTTGATATAGTTGTTTCTTTGTTTTAATTTGTTGCTCAATATCTTCGTCCCACCAATAAGGTTTGTTTATCTTAGGATTTTGTGTTCCTAGCGATTCCTGTGCAGATTGCAATATACAGGCTGTTATATGCTCGTATTCCTCTTCCGTTGTCCGCTCCATTATTGTAAGTTTTTCTTCTAATCTTCTGCCGAACAAGTATTTGGTACTATCATGTGCAAAGCTCTCGATATTATACTTCTTGATTTTAACTATCGTTTCTTTTTCATCTTTTGGAGCATCGGAGACTATAAATGGAATGTATATTTTTGAAATCAGTAAGCAGTGGTCTGATCCGCATTCGGCACCTCTATATACCCTCACATCTTGGATTTTTATACCGGACTGCTGTTTCGTAATAAGGTAGTCAATAATTGATTTAAGTCCTCTAGTATGTTGGTACCATGTAAATTTGTGTATATCTTTATGCGCGAAAAATGTGTTCGTAATTTTTAGATCGTACTGTTCGCAAAAGTTTATCAATCGCTGGCCGTTATCATTCACTCTTTCTTCTCCATGAATACCTACTACTTTGCTGTTTCTTTGCTTTCCTACTCTGCCGTTTAAATCTCCAGCAATGACGATTTCGTGACATTTTAGAATTCTATCCATGGTATTTCTTAGGATATCTTCAAAACCTTCTTTTACTTGGACCGTTGCGTCATCGTTTGGTGCATAGATTCCGAGAATGGTTATAGTTCTTCCCCTAATGAGAATCGTCAATTGAATGATACGTTCGTTTATTGGTTCCCACGATTTGACATATTTTTCAATTTTTTTATGTATTATAATGGATACGCCTGCTTTCGCTCTATCGCTCTTTTCAACTCCACTGTATAGATGTAGAAATTCTCTAATTTTTTCGATTCCATTTCCTTTCTTTTTTGTTTCTGAGAGGACTGCTATATCTATTTTCCGCTGTATGAGTTCTAAGATTATTTCTTCTTTCTTGTTTCTGATACCCTGAACATTCCATATTCCCATATTCATAGTCCGTTTTCGTTGCTGGTTTCGTCGACTTGAGTATCCGTCCGATTTCCGAGGCTTATTTCTGGGATTTTTAGCGAATTTAAGTTTTTACGGTGAGAGGGTGCTGGCCTCTCGTCCAACCCGAAGGAATTGTCTCCCTCTCGCTTTAGCCCTGCAGATTCCCCCCATCCACCGGGGTTGGTTAAATAGTATAACATTTTAATAAAACATTATTTTCGAAATTGGGGCGTTTTTCACCATATAGTGGTCAAAAACGCCCCTGTTTTGGAAGAAATAAAATTTACTTGTTTTTATTCCACAATTTTTACAAGTATCCTTAAATTGAGTACATGTTTTGTGAAGCTAACGCTCAGAAATTGTACATTGGATCCAGTCAACGTTAGATTTTGTTGAGAACTCCTTAAAGATTTTCTGGCTCTATTTACATGCATCTTTCCAGAAACTACATTTTCCATATATGGAAAAAAATTACTTTCTATAATGCTTCTTTGCCATACGCACCTCTTTCGCTAGTTCTTATATATATTTTTCCCATTTCTGAAAGAAAAACATTCATATTTTCAAATAAAATAATAATTCTCATAGGGCGTTTTATACCATAACTTATTTATTTATATTTTGCATAGGTACATAATTATTATATAAAAAAATTAAAACATTC
Organism: Cantharis lateralis; assembly: GCA_963170105.1. Taxonomy (NCBI): domain Eukaryota; kingdom Metazoa; phylum Arthropoda; class Insecta; order Coleoptera; family Cantharidae; genus Cantharis; species Cantharis lateralis. Next base: position 25,132,106 of record OY720629.1, read on the forward strand.
ATATTCCAACAAGACATCCATCCGAAGCGTACTTTGAATATAATGTAATACTAGAATAATTTATTGATATTAAAACAGTTTCACTGTTTGCCGCAATTTTCTGATGTGATTTTTTATATTAAAATAATAAATAAACAATTAAAATTCTTTAGATCTTTAATATTTCGATACAGGATTGTATATCTTCATCAGAAATAATATATTTTTTATTCCCAAAAAATTAATTTTTATATTATGCATTTCTGTGGTATTTTCAAACTAATTAAATAACCACCAATATCAAAATTAGATCAAACTTTATTTTCAACTGATAATTTCATGCAATGCTGTGATATCTTCGGAATTTAATTTTCTGCCAATTCAATTTGACAAAACTTTATTTCCATTTAAAATTGAATTTCTACATTCTAATAAAACCAATTAATTAATTATTATCGCAAATTTAATTAAAATTGAAATCAAATAAAATTTTCTCTGAAACCAAAAGTGATATCCCATCTTTCACTAACTCCGAAGTGGACATACAAAATCAAAAATACTAGGAAACTGTCATCGCCATCAAATTTGACAAACTTCAAAAATAAAGGTCACTTCAATGACTATATTATGTATTATTATTTATAATTATATATTAATAATATTAAGAAACACACATTTTTCATTTAGCATCGTCCAAAAAATATTTTCGATTTCGTGTAAAATTTTTGATTATTATTTAGCGTACATTTTTAAATGATCTCCATTAATGAAATGATAAAGAAAATTTGATCGTATTAATATAATATAAATATTATATCCGTTTTTCAGATATAATAGCGTTTATGATCTGTGTACTACAATGTAATATTATTTTTCTAACAGGGTGAAGCGATTTTGGTACCCTCTTCATCTATGATAATACACTTACAAATTGTATTGAAAAAATAAACACCAAAAAAAGTTTTTCAACCAATGAACATATTAATTTATGAAATTTTTATAAATACAATAAATTTTTCATAAAAACAATGATATCTTTGTAAACACAGTGAAGTTTTGTTCCTAGGTTGAAATTTCATTGATTTGATGAAACATTTTTGAGCAGTCATATACCATATTTTTCAAAAATTTAAATTTCACCAATATATATTTGCAAAATTGCTAATTTTCATGTAAATGATATTTTTTATAAAAAATTCCATTTTGACAAAATAATTATATGTAATATAAACCTTCAAGATGAATAAAATTCAACTGAATACAATAAAATAATGAAAAATTATTTAATTGTTTTATTATTGTTGTAAAATACTTCAGAAGTAGGTAATATTGTTCATTTTTGGCAAAATGGCATTTTAGAGCTAAAAGTCATAATTTTTTTATTAGGTTCCCACGCCGTTTTTACCTTAAAAGAATAAATATAAATTGTACTTCAGGTAGATACCATTAGACGGTGTTTAAACTATTTGAAATATAATTGTTGGATGCAAAATTCACTACCTCATTAGATAAGGTACAATTTCTTTTAAATTTATTGGAACGCACTTCTAATGAGATAATAATTAATTATCTACGAGTAATTAAAATTTCAATTATACTTATAACATAATTCATGCATATTAATATTAATATAATTAATTATTAAAAATCCAGGTTAATATTAATATTTATATTAATATATATTGTCGTGCCAGTTGGTAGTAATAATTATTTATTATTTATAATTTATCCGCACAATCCCATGCCTTTCTTAAAAATTCCAAAATATAAATTTCAATCTTTTTACCAGTTTTATTCTTTAATTTTTACTTCATCCAGCATCCAAATTACTTACTTTTTAATAACCTATTTCAATTATCAATCCATCGCTTTAAAATTATTTTTTGTACCATTAATCCAAATTTATAAATTTATTTCATCTTCCCAGTAATAAAACTTATCAAAATCTTTTACAAATTACGTTTTAATATTAAATCTGAATAACTAATTACTTTTAACAATTTTTATAAACTTTGCAGACCTAACAGGTCTATATTCTCCACGAGCAGGGCTGATGAAAGAGCACTCTTATTTTTTAATTATAAACTTTTTATAAATTTCTATACTTGGTCGAGGGATCGAACCTGCGACTTCCCTATGCTAATCTAGCATTCTATCATTAGCCTAATATTACCAATATAAAATTTAAACTACAAAATTTACAAAAAATAAATAAAATAAAATTTTCAAAAATCTTTTTTGATCTAGTGAATCTGAGGATTTCCAAATTTAAAAACAAACGTGCAAATGATTATTGTTAATTTTGCGATTTACTAATTATGTCTTAATACTGTCCGTCATATATTATTTTATTTTGTGCTATTATATTAAAAAATAGAAAATCGTAAAATATAAAAAATAATATCTAAAATGTAAATGTATTATAAAACATGTGAACTACATAATATACTCTCTTTTATCCGGCACTTTGTTTTATTTGGCCATTTATCGGTTTTACGCGTACCGAATAATGAAGCCTTTATAGCACTTATTCTAATTAAACAATTAACATTAAATTGAGTTCTTTGCATCATCTGCAGGTTATTATTCTAAGCTATCTTAAAGATAGTTCGAAACTAAAAAGGTTTCAAATTCTTAGCACAAAAACGAAATAATTAAAAGATATGGAAGATAAAGGACAAATTGGTATAATATATTCTGCACATATCAATGCTTTCAATTTAAAGTGTTGGTAATCAAGTGTAGCAAGCATTGCTTAAACTTGACTCTCCAATAACGAGCAATTAAAATTTTTAATTAAAGTAATTGCAAGTCCTTTATTAGTTGCAATATCACGAACCTTCTCATAACACGTAGTGCCTAGTAAATACGATTATGTGAATGCGCCTAAGTAATTCCTATTTAATTTGAATTTTGTTGTTTTGAAATTCTTTACTTGTTATAGGGAACTCTCAATATGGCATGTAATTGATATATGAAGCAGGTTAAATGTAATCATTAGCTTTATGCTGTTAGCAGTTAATGTGCTTAATACACATTCTCATTTTCAAATAAGAGCTTTTGCTAAAGCTACCGCATTTTACTGCTTATACACCTGGGACTTTAATAGATCAACATACCTTTTAAGCATGTAATGTAGAATCCACAAAATTATGACGTTAGCTATTGTTCAACTTAATTACATTCAATTGCTATAAATTTGCAAAGTATTTAAAAATTGCAATTAAACCTAGTGCTATTATAAGATCAAACTACGTAAAATACCTATGAATATTGGTGGTGTTGTATTATGCGTTCCTATATCCAATCGGTCGCTCACCAAAACCAATTTAAATTGGAATCGGCACTAGCATAATACAATTTAATTCGAATCGGATTAGAATCGGAACGACTTACGTATCAATGTTTTATGAACATGAGATTTCAATTAGTTAAGGCATGATTTAAATTATTCGACAGCCAATAATTAATTTTTCAAATTCACATAAAACATCTATTAAAAAATCAATTTCAAACTTGCGTTAATAAAATAAGTTTGCTAATTGCTATTATAGGTAATTGGCGCGGGCGTGTATTTTCTACAAAAGGAGCTTGTAAACAAAATTTACTTTGGATTATAAATTACTGAATAGCAGCGTATAAGGTGGTTAAATGCAGGTGCATTAAAAAATATCAGAAAGCACAATTACTGCTGAAGTATTTTATTATTTCATGAAAACATGGTGACATTCTTCCAATAAATTAAATTATATGCTGAAACAAAAAAAAATCATTAGATGCAATTTTTGCCCCGCTTGCATCTTGATATAAAATATATGCACATCATAAAAATATGTGAATATTAAAACTTCTACAGATTATTTTTCACGGTATACGGCTATTTTAAATATTTAAAGGGTTTGATGGATAATAAAACTATGGGGTGTGCCATATAAGCTGGCGCTCCCTAATATTCAAAAAAATGTTAAAAATGTTAAGTTATGATTATTATTCATATTTAAATTTCAAAAAATTACCCATAGTAAATTAAAATAAATTTAAATTGTATGTTTTAAATTTATTTCAAAATTTTACCTAAAAACCTATCGAGTTTTATTTTATGATTTAATTTTAATTTTTGAAAATATTCATCAAGTATTTGCCGTTATCATTAGTGCTCGTTGAATTTGCAGAAAAATAATAGGTAATGTTTTAAGTAATATTCATGGCAGATTGCTGAGGTATTGAAATGATTGAATATGTGAGAGCATTTAATAAAGTAATTAATAATTGTAAATATTTAATTAATGAAATGAACTTCATGAGAATGTTCAACAAATCGGTTTGTTTTATTATCGAATATTGTAAGTTAGTTTATAAAATAATGTGGCAATTAATTACCATAACTTTCAATTGCAGTACATTTTCGAAAAACTAATTAGAAATCAGTAAAAACAGTAAAAATAAATGAATATTAGTTACACCAATATTTGTTTTATTAGTAATTTTATAAGAATGCTATTGTTTTCACGTTTGGATTAAAAACTTTAATAGAGAATTTTACGATAACAATAACATTTTATGTTATACAATGAAATTTTCATTTTATTTACCGTTAACCTCTAATAAGCAAGTGGTATATGTTATATTTTCACATGGAAATAATATAGCTCACACATTTCATTTAATTCTATACACATTAATAAAATCAATTTTAGCTAAAGACTAATATTTCTTAATTAATAAATTTATTATGATTGAATATTTATACACAGATTGCGGTGAAACGCTAATGAAATTTTCAGACCAACGACTGAAAGAAGTATACCAAATTGAAAGAGTTATAATATAATAAGCGAAGTGTATTAAATAAAAGAATGCATAAATGCATTAAATAATTCAAGTTCTAATGAATTGACGAAAATTATAAAATCAGTTTTCGTTTTATAAAATATTTTTGAAAAGTTTGTGAACTCAATAATTTAATTCTAATTTAGTATTTCATTGGTTATAGAAATTATATGAAGAAATCTGATCAACTATTTTTTTTTTTTGCAGGATTAAAGATTAGGGGTCGTCCTTTAATCATTTGAACCTCAAACAGGTAAGGGGGTAAATTAATATCACGATTGATCACGTTGGGGAGGGGGATGCTCTGACGATCACGTGTATATTTTGTGTTATAGCAACAATATTTTTTAGTTATTAGTTTTATTCTGATTTTTCATTAAAACATATTCTGAAAATACCTTTACAATATTTTTCAATACACGTGATGTTGGGGGTCGGAGAGTGGGATAGCCTAAAACCTCACGAAATATTACCAAGGGAGATGGCGGGTAAAAATGTAGCATAAAATACCTCACGTGATTAAAGGCGATCCCTTAGGTGAAAATATTTTTACATCGACGCAACAGAATTAGAATACGAGGGTTCATTGCAATATATTGAAATGTTCCGGAGTATAAAATTTACAATTTTAACACTATCACACCTCCTCTCCGGCAACATTCATTTTTACTTGCATTTTTATGAGCATGGACTTTTCTTGTAGTTTTAATTATTTCAAATCGCAATTTTAAATTTATGGGATGGCTTATAAAGAGTATGCCGTTTACACCTGGGGTCCTTATCGGACGGCTTTGCCTATAATCCTTCAAACTTTAATTTCTAATTTTGCTTTTAATCATTTTATCAAAAATAGCGTAATTAAAATCACCAATCCAAATCTATATCAAAATTTATCAATTATCAGTTCCAAAAATTTCGTATACCATAAACCAATTCAAAAATTAATTAATTAAATCAAATACTAAATATAAACTATTCATATTATATTAATTTTATTTTTATAATTCCTTTTTATTAAACTTTTTTGCGTGTGCACGGTGTTACGGCTGATATCAATAAGCAAAATTTTATGCGCCCTTCCATCGCAACGTTAGCAAAATTTCGCCAACCTATCGTATAACATTTTAATTTTGCTGTGCATAATTTCAAATATTTAATTTTTAAGAAAATACATGACAATATAATAATTATTATATACATACACACTTGAACTAGAATATCTTATATTTTTACACACAAAAATATGGTTTATTAAGAATTATTCTATTGAAAGCCCAAACAAATTTTTAATCCCAGTAAAAAGCATGTATTTTACTTGTAGTAAGTAATTTAATTTCTATCATTTTGGCAATACAATATTATAAGTATAAGGGTGGTCGGCCACTTAGGCGATGAGATGCGATAATATAAGGCGCATACATGACTTTATGTACGGGATCCCATTTGATTCCAGCTTCTCTAAACCTCTCAGTCAAGAAACTCTTCAAAGGGGGTGCGCACCCCTCTAAATCCCCGAGAAAAAACTTTTTTCATAATCTTCAAAAACAATTATTTAGTTGATTTCGATTAATAGGTACCTAATCATTTTAAAATCTGACTTTGCGCCCCCTCCTCCGCTGAAAAAATTCTGGATCTGCTCTTGCGCGTCGCATTGCATCACCTAAGTGGGCGAGCACTTCAACTCTCTTACTTATCGGGAAAATAAATTATCACTGAAAATTCAAGCAATTTATATTTTTTTTATATTCTGTTATAAACCTATTGTTGTTGTTGTAAACTTGTTCTGTAAGTATCACTTTAAGGATAAGTGGAAGCTTCTAGGATAAGATCCCTCCTGGAATACTCCATGAAGGGTAAAAATTTCTTACTTCAAATTATAATCAGTCGAGCAAATCGCCTTTTTCTTACTTTGTTTCCTGTACTATTAACTTTATTTCAGTTTTGTTAATTTTTGTTCTTACCTTCAAAATTAATTTTAATTTCTTCGCAAGTACTATATAGGTACATATTAATTTGTCTTTTAAATTTTGTTGTAATAGAAACATGGGGCATTTTTAATTTAATCTTTTATCTATCAACAGTAGGTACAATATTTTTGATTATATATTGTCCTGTTTTTTTTTTATTGTAAATCTGATTATGTTAAATTTGGATTTAAAATTTTGTAAATTTCGTGTTGGTAATATTAGAAAACTAAAGTAATGAAATGCTATAGATCAAGAAATAGAGATCTGATATAAATAGAGAGTTTAAGATATTAGACTGAAATTTTCAAATACCTCGGAATACTGATTAACTACAAAAGTGAAACTGAAGAATCAAAGACAAAATAATTACTGGAAACAGAGCTTTCTACTGTGACAAGAAGTTAATAATGAACAAGCAAATAAATGATACTACTATACAAGACGCTTATTAAACGCACAGTAACACATGGTATGGAGACAATGTGCTTAACGAGAAAAGAGGAAGAGAAACTTCGGGTCTTTGAAAGAAGAATAATAAGAAAGATTCTGCGACTGGTCAGGGTTAGCCAAGATCAATACAGAATAAGAACAAATAAAGAATTAGAAAATGAAGTGCAGGGAAAAGCAATTGTGAAACACATCAAAGCATTGAGATTGGGATGGTTTGGACACGTTGTAAGAGCGAATTAAGATAGTGCAGTTAAGTTTAAGTGCGCCATGAAGTGGAGACCGAGCGTAGAAAGATCAAGAGGAAGACCAAGGGCGAGATGGGATGAAGAGATTTACAATGATTTGAGGGTAATGGGAATAAGAAACTGGAGAGAGACTGCAGAGAATAGGAAGAGATGGAGAAGGATCGTGGAAGAGACGAAAGCGCACAGGAAACTGTAGAAAAATTATTAAAGAGTTTAAAAGATGAAAAATAGGAACTAATCCACCCCGAAAATCGGATTGAAGAACGTCCAACGACGTGGCGATATTCCGTGAGAAATGGAGTGCCGACTCATTATTATTATTTTCTAGAAAATTAAAACTTTATTAAAAAATTTACGAAAACTTAAAGCAAAATGGATCAAATAATGTATATTATGTTAAAAAAAGAAATGAGAACGGTTAAAAAAAGTTTAGAAAATAATATGAACTCAAAATTGCAAAAAAGTAAAAAACTAAATAAAAAATTTGGAAGGACGATCTGGATAAGAAGCAGGAGAGGAGGATGGACCAATTACTTCTAAAGCTGCTGACGTGGAATACAAAGATAGTCAAGTGGAAATATTTTCAATGGAAATGAGAAAATTGGATGCCAGATGAAAATGAGAAACTATTTACAATTATTTTGATTAAAAATTTGAAAATAGTACATTATGCACCAAGGGAATAAAGTGATCCTTTTTTGGCCTGAGGGTAAAGGTTTGTTTGCACGAGGCGTAGCCGAGGTAAATCAAAAAATTGATGTATGTTTTATTTTGTTTAGAAAAAGGTAACTTGAATTTTAAAAAATTTTGATGCTATAATTGTGTGTTTTGTAAATAATTTTATTTGAAAGCGAGTTTGTAAATTGAAAATTTGATTTATGATTATGATAATAATGATGATAATTTTGTGTTGATTAATTTGAAAATTATAATTAAACCGGATTTAAAGCGTTTAAAATAAGCTAATTTGGTTATTGTAAATAATTTTATGTAGAATTGATTGATTTTAAAATTTTGTAAATATTAGTTTGTTTAAATTGAAATTTTGAATTTTGTGATTTGTAAGGGTTATTTTAAATACAAAACATGGTAGTTTCGACTCCAAAAACACAATGGTTTTGTGTTCTGTTTTTTTTTTATTGTAAATCTGATTTTGTTAAATTTGTATTTTAAATTTTGTTATTTTAATTTTGTAAATTTCGAGTTTTATTTATTGAATTTTAAAATAGGAACTTGGACGAAAGCAAAGGTAGAACGTGGCTCTGTCACCATCAGCTCTGCTCATGCCCAAACAGGTAGACCTGTTTTAATGGTCTGCGAAGTTTTTTTTAATTTATATGGATTATATTGATTTTAAATATTAAAAAGTGATTATATAAAATATTTTAATGTGTTTTATTACACCGAATATAAAATAAATTAAAAATAGGATGTTTAATAAAATTAGAAATTGGTTTATGGAAAAGAGAAATAATAATAATTGGATTTGGATAAGAAACTTTAATATAAAAAATAAGGATGCGTGTATACTAGGGGTGTTGAATTTGAAAAAATTATTATCACGCTCGACTGGCACGAAAATATTTTCATGATTTTATGAGATTTTGTCTCGCTTGGTAAAATTTAAAAAAATATTTTCTGTTAGATTTGTCGAGTACAAGCAAAGACTTTTGGAAAATCTGCACGACTATACGCATACCTAATTTAAGTAAATTTTTATGGAAGTTTGTCAGAAACAGAAAAAAGAATAATGGGTTTGGTACAATTTCATTAAAAACTGCGTTTTAATACAATTTATATTATACAAAAATATTTTCAAGTGAAAGCACATCTCTTTATAAAAAGGATTTTAAATAGAATTAACTTTTTTAATTGTTTCAAAACAATTAACTGTTCTTAATTCCTCTGACGTTTCAACATTTCATTAAACATTAAGGGAATAAAAATTTCTCAATTACATTTAAAAGGTCTTTGATTTATGCAAGGATAAACTTATTTAAAGGCACAAAAAGTTGTCAACATTTTTAATATTCGAAACCTGGTAATAAAAACCATACTGTCTCCTCGGTTAATTGGTTTAATTGTAATTAGTTGCCAAATATTTAAGTTTTTTGTTGCGGCACTTAATTCGAAAAGCACTACATTATATTTCAACAATTTCAATACGTGAAATAACTTTAAAAAAGCATGTATGTAATAATTAATAAGTTTATATTTGCAGTTTCAATTATAAATAAATATAAGTAAAATTATTTGTTTATGATATTTACTGAACTTTTATAAAGTACATAAAATTTTACTTGATAGATTAGAAAGTGCTAATACTAATGTAATCAAATAATAGATTTAAATTGAAAAATATAAGTTTTTTTTTGAAAAATTTGTTTTATTGAAATTATATAGTATGTACAGAAGCAGCGATGTAATTTGATAATAAGAGGTGAAATTTGTGACATTTAAAAATATTTGGAAATCAATAATTTACTACCATAAAAGTTTGGATGATAAGAACGGATGATAAAGGTATCAATTTATTCAAAATTGAATGGAAGTTTTACGTGAAAATTTTAATTTAATAGTTTATGTGGATAACTAAAAATTAAATTCAAATATCGCAGCAATATAGATAAATTGAGAAACTCGTGGTTGATGAAAATAATTATTTTAACCTTCAACAAGCCTACCGGGGTCCATGTCAACCCCACAATTTTTAAAATTTTGTTAAAATCTTAAAACTGAAAAACTAATTTTAAAAAATCGTGTACTTGGGATTCACTTGGACCCCGACCGGAGAGTTAAAAATTAAAATAAACTTGAATATTATGTTTACCAACAACACTGTGGGTGTGCAAGTATATTTTTTGTAGCTTATAATCAAAATTTTTAGTGGAATGTGTTATATGCCTTATTAAATAAGTGACTCAAGTTAATAAATAAGTTAATCAATGTTTATTTAAACTTCTACTAGATATGATAACCAATTACTAATGTTAAAAATGTTTGTTGGAATTTTTAGTAACAATATGACAATCTTAAATTTTCTTATCGAAGCGAATATATTGCCAAACAGTAAATAAATACAATATCGATAATTAAATGTAAAAGTATACCTATAAAATATCAGCAATATATTTAAATAGTCACTATCCAAACTGAACTCATGCTATTTGTACCATCATAATATAAAAAATATTTCATTACAACTTCGCTTTATTTGTTTTGCTTTTATGTGGACAGGTTAAAGCTAATTTACCACTTTAACCACCCAACAAATATGAATATAAGTACAAATTTTAAGTGTTATAATCAGTGCTGGATCTGGGGAGAATCAATAAAACGACTATTACCACTTGAAAAGCATCGATTGTTGACTAGGTACACATTTTTTTAGTAGCACATATGCAATGTGCTCTTAATGTTCTATAATTTATTGTTTATTAGAAAAAATTTCGTTAATAGAAAAAAAAAAGTTTGAAATATTATTCATTATTTAAGATATAAATTTTTTAAATTTGCCATTTATGTATATTAAAGTATCTCCGCAAAAGACTTAATTTTGAGAAAATAAAAAACCAAAAAATAAAAAATGTATATATTAACATTTTACAGATTAATTTTAAAACCATTGCGGAATAATTGGGCTTATTAGAAAACTTTGTATTTCAACAAGACAGCAATTCTAAGCATTGTTCTAAAACTACAAAAAATAGATTTCCAACAATGTCTCCAAGTAATTTCAAATGCTGCCTCGATTGCCTTACATAAATAAACATAATTGAGAAAAATTAAAGAAAACGTTGAAGCTATAGTAAAATTTTCTTATAGGAATGTGATCTAACAGATTGAATTTAGAAGGAGTGGACAAAAATACTTAACAATAAATTTTTAAATTGAATTCTTTTTCAAAATTATATTGATTCTTCTACTATAGAATTGCATTTACAATTGCCATGCCATGCTAGAATATTATTTGATCCTGAATCAATCAGTCATTGAAGATTATTAAAAACGATTAGGCGAATTAGGCCTGAAATGCAATTACGATGAATGGCATATGATACCGCAGATGATATGATAACCGAGATCTTGAGACCGCAAAAAGCGATAAGTTAAATATATTATCATCAGATTATCCATCTAAGTTTTCTATTAGTTCCCATTGTTCTCAATCTACAGTTTCATAGGTTGAATTAGTTAGCTAATCAACAGCCAACCTATAGTAGAAGCTTAACCGAGAATTGAAAACTTTGTCCTTAACATATTTTTAAGGACAACTATATTATAAGGTTTCTTAACGGTTGGTTTAGAAATTTAGGCTGGGCGCTGGGGTATAATTCTTATTATATTGACTATATATACTAGGCTGAAGATTTCAATAACCAACATTAATTTAAAAGATATTCAGATAGAAAATCACTAAATTAAAAAATTGGCATTAATATCACGGTGTACATTCGCTTACCAAACTAAAGTTATTTGCTGCAGACCACAAGCGGCACTTAACAGTGGCGAATTGGCATCCTGGGCCCCCCGAAATAAGCGGGACCGGCCCTTTCAATCTTATTTAATACCTTTAGTCAGTGGCGCAGTTACCAAGAGTCAAATATAGAGGGGGGCAAAGTATTCAATTCTGTTAGGCTTTCTGATTTTAAAGAAAACTTCTAATATTTTACGAGCGCTATAGCTAGGTAGAAATAAAAAATTCAAGATTCTAGGTTCTAGTTCTATTCCGGCGCCTATGCCTTTAGTAGACGTCATAATAGATCAATTCGGTAGAAGTTCAAAACAACTCGAGAAAAAGCTGTTTATAAGTGTATTTAAATTATATCAATATTACCACCCCTGAAAAGATACTGGCAGTCCGCCATTGGGTATTGAAGTCTTTTTTATTTAAAAATAAATGCGTGATGCTTTTATTTTGACAGTAATATTATTATTGATTGGCGTGAAGTAAACTTTTTATATTGTTTTCAGGACAAAGTATGATTTTATAATATTATTTGTACCTACCTAATTTGCTGTAAAAAATGTTTTGAAGACAAATGCTAAAAAGTAATTATGGTATTTTATTACAATACTTTTACTGACGGCGACGGACTTCGTATAATTATAAATATAGCGAGCGGCATTAAAGTGATTTATAGTTTTTGTTTTACAGTACTTACCTAAAGTAAAACAAGTAAATCTTTTAATTTTTTTTGCAATGATATCGAATCAAGTAATTTATGAATTATAGCTGTTATATTGGTAAAGAGTTTATTTTAATAGCACCTGATATTGAATGTAATAATTTTAAGTGCGCTATACTGATTTTTGAAAATTAATTGGAACGCAAGCCGTAAATAAAAATTGATTGAGAGAGAAGGAGGATTTTTGATAAAAAGTGAACAAAAAGAATAAAATTATTCTTGAAAAGTATTTAGATGGTAAGAGCACATTTTAAGTATTTGTTTCAAGTAATTGAATGGACCGCAAATTTGTGCGATGAACGACCTGCTGCGTGCCGGTATAAAATTGTACTAAATTTTTTTATAAATTTAACAAGCCACATTGTGAATGTTGTAATGCTCCAGAGGATTAATAATATAATTTTTAAAATTTTAAATCTCTAACTTGCAATATTCACTTCAATGCACCAGATTTCTATTTTAATTTTAATTTATCCAGTTATCAATTTCAATATCAAAATTCTAACATAATTTACCGGGCTAATTTTATTTTCACCATAATATATGGAACCGTCAATTTTTATTTCTAGTTCTGTATTTCAGATTCCCAATTTTTATAAATTTAATTTCTTAACTTGCTTACCAATCTTTTATTTTCTTATCTATACCAACTATTAAGAAATCAAATTAGAGCTTTCAGCAATTAGTTAATGTAAATTTTTGGTATTCCTCGTAGACTTGTTAAAAATGGGCTCTGATTTTAAATATTATTATTAAGTAGTCGAAGAAAATTTGTTTATTTTATTCATGTTTTAAATCTCCATAGAGTGGAGATAATCAAAATAAAATACATCATTTGATATCTTCTGTAATTTAAGACACCATAGTTTTACATTAATTTGTCTCTTTTGAAGCCCAATACCCACAGCATAAGAAGCAGTGGTAAATTTTAAATACAATCTTAATATATCGTATTTTTATACAGTAGGTAGCATTTTTTTGTGTTGCAAAAATACTTTATTTGAGAATATCTTGTAATATTAATTTCTTATATATTTGTTTAATTAAATTTTATTTAAAAAGGAAGAAATGCTGTGAAAACTTACCATAATTATTTAATATTATCTTAAATTGAATCGTGGAATGGCAGGTAAATTAGCGGTAATTTGCAAAAAATAAAATTCTTGAAGTTTTTATCCACTTTAGCTAAGTGAGAGTGTTCGAAATCCGTCGGATATACATAGGTACCAGTTTTGTTCAGTGATTGTGATTCCGTGAGGTTGAGATAAATAACATCTACCTGTTTTTTAAATTTTGTTTCGTTATCAAATCTAAAAACTGTGTAATTTTTATTGCTTTATGTTTGTTTTTTACTTAAAAATCGTTTGCTGGTTGGCCCAGCTTGCTTTGGAGTGGGTTTAAATTTTTATTTACATTTTGATATGGTACAGAATAATATTCAGCGTTTCTAGTATTTAACTTACTAAATACATATTCATTTTAAAGCTTTTATTTTAAGGGGAGGTTACCGTTTCTAGGCATGAAAAATACGTGAATATCGAGAATTTTTTTTTTATATAAAATAAATACTTTTAGAAATGGGTTTTAACGTATTGTACTCGTCCATCAATAGAGCGTAATTACCAATTTTATTAAAAAAATAAAATGTAAATTGGGGGCTCCAGCTCCCGTCAAATAATGCAGTGCACGACGTGTATTTTTCTGCGCGGGGCGCTCTACAGCCTTTTCAGTTTATCTAAGATAAAAATGTTTTAAAAATTATTAAACTAGACTAAATTTGGGGGGCCTTATCGTTTTTCGTTTTTGAAAAAAACCCTGAATAACGAAATGGCAACCTTTTGAAAAAAAAATTCAATTGTTTTGCCCTGTTTTTTTTTTCAACGAACAAAAAACATATTTCTAAATCAGTTTTTGACAAAAATCGCTTCCTGATGGCCCCGCAAATTGAATTGCCTTTCAATTGCGCAGAGATTCATTAAAATCGCGTCATCCGTTGAAGCTGTTGAGCGCCCCGCGCACTGAAAAATGCTGTTTCCGGAAAAAGCTCAGCTATCTATCGTCCAACCGTTAGACGGTTCCACTCTATGGGCTGTAAATTCTAAATTACTTTAGATATAGATAAATATTTTTATCCACGTGTTCTAAACACTTCAAGGTTGAACATTATGTAAAAGAAAAAATGCTAAAAAATGCTGTCTCCAGAAAACCCTTAGCTGCCTATTTTCCAGCCGGTGGTCGATTCCGCTTAACAGGCTGTAAATTCTAAAATACTTTTGATACGAAATTATTCTTTTACCCACATGTCCTAAACACTTTAAGGATGCATATTATGTCAGCAAAAAAAAATCGAAATTTTCAACGGCATGAACGGTAACCTCCCCTTAAGCAGGGCTACGAAAACACGTTAAATTGCAAAACAAAATTTTCTAACCATAAATTTTTTACATAGGTACTAATATAAACAGTTTAAAAAAAATTAATAATCATAATAATAATAAAATATACAAACAAAGTGACAAATAATGCGCATAAATTAAAAAGTTTCTAATCGAAATTAAATAAATTATAAAACAGTTTTCGGAATTTGGAAACCAGCTATGTATTTTAAAAATTACAATTAATTTGAAACATCAAATAATGTACATTTGGACTTGAACAAATATTATTTATTATTCTTGTTTGAATAAAAAATGAAAGCAAAAGTTTCGTATGGAAATACATATAATATATCTATATGGTCTACAAGTATATTTTTATTTTCATTTTGTTTCATATTATAGTGGACCCATCACAGCAAGGGGTAATTTCACACCTACAAGTGATTCTTGTTGAACTGTAAATATTTTGTAGAAAGTTAGAAAATCTTTACTACATATTTTGCATTATTTTTAAATTTACAAAATTTTAAAAATAAATATAGTTAAATAATATAATACATTTAGGGGGGGTTCAAAGATTGATATCACCATTGACATGCTTAACGAGCTTATTCACATATTAATTTATTTTCCATCGTCATGACTATTATCACAAAAAATTTATAATCGAACTTATATGCTGACTAAGTATTAAATTTTTCGTTTATATGAAAATTAATCAGCAAGTTAGTCAACGGTGATAAAATATTTATTTATTCACTACACACATATACTAGATATACCTAATAGTATTTAACATGTTTATATGTATTAGATACATTTACAACCACAAAAAATTAACTACCCGTTAACAATTAATCTGCTTGTTCATCCATCTCGTGTAGGTAAGTCGTACAGGTATATCAAATTAGTTATTTTGAGGTGGCGGCGACCTTCTATAGTCATGCAAAAATTGTCGCCTCCCATTCCTTGTAATAAATTGAAAGTAAACGACTATTTTGACATGTATTTAGTTGAGCACTATTATTAGAATCCAAAAGAAGCCGAAATGATGTAAACTTAAAATTTACCTAGAAAATAATTACTTTAGTGCAAATTTATTGTATATGTATATGATTGATTTGACCTTTTGTCATCCAGAATCCACCGATGGTCTACGGGCAAGAACACACGGATCGGATGTCGATATCGTACAATTTACTCTGACCTGATGTGGTGGAGAACCCATCTTTGATGTAACCACGCAATTCAGATTTATCTTGAGAAAAGCCCCATCGAATTGCAAAAGCTCAACATGATTTACCAGCCTAATTTCGTTTACATTAAGAAAATGCCCTGTTTTTCTTTTAGAAAAACAATAAATGAGATTTAATTAAAAAGGGGACCTTGCGATGAAGAAATTGAAAAAACGAAAATAACGAAAATATAGGTATAATAATCAAAAAATAATTGCTATATCAAAATATAGGTATTATCATTAAAGAGAAATAAAAAATCTGAGAATGTAAAATTGAAACAATGCCGGAAATGCTGTAAAATAATAATAGGTGTATTTCTGTATAATGGTGAACATAACAAGAAGAAAGGAAATAAATTACACGGAATTTATAAACTTATTAGTGCAAACATTTTCAATTAAAGATATTTCACCTAGATTTCAGAACAATGGCATTCTTGACGAATTAGGTAAACAATTTTAAATTTATATTGAAAATTTTGTCAGCTATAGTAATGTAATATTTCAGTATGTATGTAATTGATGTGTATTAAAACAATGGGTACGGAAATGTGCCAATATAAATCCCATAATTCACAACATGTTGTATAGTTTGATGAGCAGTAAAAAAGCTATTTGATGTATGTTCAAGTACACACACTATGATGTTGTTTACATACCTTCAACATTAAAAAAAACAATATTAATTTAAGTCTTATTTGAATAGTCCACCAACTTGTGCATAATCATAATTCTGATTCACAAACCGTATACCTTGAACGTAGATATCGAATATTGTTAGGTAAATACCATTATCTTGTCTGGAGACAAGTTATAACTTGGAACGAAAAAACAAATACTTCAAGTAGTGTTTGTATTATTATTTCTCATAGCTTCTTGTTACCCATGAAAATCATCAGCATTATATGAGAACTTTATAAACCACTTAGTTAAATGACATGAAAATATTACATACGTATGCATACCTGTTGCCCAAATTCATTTTCTTGCCTCCAAAATCTTGATTGTAGGTGTAGTCCCTTGTCATCAGAATGTCATATCTTATCACCTACTCGAAATAACACCTAACCTTTTTGTAAACGAATATACTTACGCTTACCACATTTCCCACGGCTAATCGATTACCATACAAGTAAAACAATTCGATATCAACAATTTAAATTAATTTACAAAAATTTACCACAAACTATTTCTACCTTTTCCTTTTAATACGGACGTGTAAAAATCCATAATAAAAGATGTCATTTAAATGCATACTTCGATACGATAATAACTTCTAAAATATTTTAACGATTCACCTAATTTGTTCTTTTCTGAATAAATGGTTTTTTTATGCATTTAAATGTTCAAACTGAATAGAAAGTGCTAATTTTCACTTTTACGTATACTTTTTGTATACTAGATAATTGGGCTCCATAAAGCTCCATTGTATCACACGTTCACCAAGTTCACCGTATAAACCGTAATCTACCCAACTTTAATTATGTAAAAAAAAATAAACAGAAAGAAAATATTAATTACCTGAGTCATAAGTCTGTCAGCCCCGGTACCTTCTTCGTCCTTAAAAATTATATCCTGATTATAATTTGGCACTAAATCACGAAATCTTGTGTTATTCCTATCTATTCGGCCTTCCGCTAATCCACTGGCGGTTGGTGTATTTTCGGAAACGTTGGGCACGTGTTGTTTAAAAACAAGAGGAATGAGTTTGCGGAGTCGTCTTCTTCCAGCGCCACGACCCGGTCCGCAGGCCTCGATACTTAACACCAGGGCAAGTAGCAGCGCTTCCAGAGCATACCACCTCATCTCCTGTGGGCACTCATCCCGTACCACACACATGCATTCACGCATACAGTACTTACTTGCCTAAGGTAAGTAAGTAGGTACTTGCACTTGTCACAGGTAGCATACAAACTGATGGCCCCACTCTGGAGTCTTGGCCATCTTCTTCTGTAGTCCATCGTACGCCCATTGGTTAGCGGGCGGAGTCCTGACAGGTGAAGGCAGATGTACCTGCAACTCGCAAATCACTAACTTCTATGACGTCACATCTTCCATATAGGTCATCAAATGGCATAGCCATTAATATGATAACTTATATTTTATTTTACCAGAGAAGATCAAATTACCATTCTAATTTAGTGTTATTCGCCTTTGCCGCAACAAGAGACAAAAATATTTAATAGTGACAGAAGCTCAATAGTGTGAATTAATTCGATATGCATCAGACACTACTAATTTTTATAGTATTGTGATTTTTAAATTTGGGTTTTTATAATTTTTACGAGTGTTTACTTTATAATGTGACTATAGGTATTAAGTGCCATCTAAATTTATTCAATTAAATTTAATTTGAACACCGCGAAAATTATAATTAAAACATGCTATTTAGATAAGGCGCTTTTGTACAACAGTATTGTAAATTTACCTGTTTAAGATGGCTAATCTTAAATCGCTAACTTGGTTGTCTGGTTCAAAATAAATAAAAGGTTTAAAATCAACGTTCTTGCATTGAAAACAAAACTGCATTACATTCCCGCTATTATTAATCACCGATTATTAGAATATCGGCCAATTATAACAATCACTTTTGTGTAACAAATTTTTTTAAATCGTTTTTAAAAATTCCATGATATACTATGCGCGAAATATAGTGGGTGTTGAATTGCATTTGCAGTGCTTGTAAGAAATTATAGAAAATTTTATGGCATTCGCAATATAACTTATGTTTGATTTATGATGTTTAATGTAAAGAAACTTTTTTTTTTATTTAATTTTTCCAATCTTTTTTATGCTGGAATATCTTTTCAATAATATTAAATTAATAAATAAATAATAATAAATTAATATTAAGCAGTACCTGGAGATAATGTATATCTACGTCTGATTTGTATTGGACAAAAATTGTTAATTTATTCTCAAATTAACTATGTTTTAAACGATCACACATTTTGCAGTGCAATTTGAAATAATATATATTATGTTGCTTTTCTTAAATATTGTAAGATTTTTGAGATTGCAGTTTTGAAAAAAAAAATAGATAATAATTTGAATTCAATAGATTTGCGGTTTTCTTTTATTGTGATAATTTAATTCAAAATATGTAGATATAATATGTTGCGATTTAAACTAAAGTCATTTAATTATTTTAAAAAAACACAGTGGTATCATATTTCCATTATTTGACATAGCATTCCTTCAGGGCACCAAAAACACAAAAAAAGTTTTATAAAATATAACTGTAAATAAAACGTTTAACGTTTTAATAAATCGACCCTGGAAGCAATAATCAGAAAGAACTCCGGCACTGCATAATAGAATAATTTAGTTTTGGGAATTTGAACATTTTTGACATAATGTTTAATATTTTGTGGGGTACCCTTTTTATAAAACATTATACTCATACGTTTGGACATATTAGAAATAATTTTTTCTGAATAGTTTTATCAATACCAGCCCATTCGTCTTGGAATTTTTGAATCAACTTCCGGTTGGTGGCTATAGGACTGCTTCTTATTTTATGATTTTCTACATTTTCCAAGGGAATATCGGGAAACGGAGGAGTGATAATATTTAAAATGATTTTCAATGTCCATTGAAAAAATACTAAATTGCTCTGTTACTCACTATACTAAATTAGCAACTCCCTCGGTCGAAATACACTTCCAAATAAGCTTATTTCCCCACTGATTCGAACGGTTCCACGTAAATTTTGTGAATCAAACTCTGCATTCGGTTTACGTCACACCATGGTTCGACCATCAGAATAGAAAATATTTTATTTGCTTACGTCTGCAATTTTAGAATTTTGTAAGTCTTTGATGAAATGAATACGTTTTATTCTATTGATTCATTAATACAGAGCTTTTTTAGACACTCAACCGCTATAGCCATTTCTTTTTAAAACATGGCATGAACATTTTTTCCTAGTTCGTGCAACACTTCAGTTCGTAATTTTGGCACACTAATTCTATAATTTTTTTAAGCTTCTCTGACAATATAACTTTCTTCTCGTCAACTTACTCTTGCAATTCTTTATTTAGCAATTTCCCAATTTACAAAACTGCAAAAACTACACATAATAATTATGCAATATTAAATAACTTCTATATGACGTTGATGATTATTTAGTAAATATATGAATTAAAATTAATAGTATTTTGTATAAAACTGGGTAAGTTATGATGCATAACATTGTAAATTTTTCCAATATTTTATTTTTAACAGTGAACAATGAAAATTATAGAATTTTAATTTTAAACTATAAGATTATTGTAGGTACATTAGGTACAATATTGGGTTTTAAGAATGGACAAATAAAGTGTCCGAAACGTCGACTGACAAATATTGTGTTTGATTTGCAAACCCAGCTAACCCGATATTCCATTTTTGTTTTCAAATTAGAAGCTTGGGTGAGAGTTACTTTTCTTAATATTCAGTAAAGTACCTCTTTTTGGGGATAAAACATTTTAAGATTCTCATTATTACTGGTAGTAGATACTATTACGGTTTTATTACTAATTTTTGTATTTTATTAATAAATTAATTTAATTTAATATAATTTTATTATCAATAAAAATATTTTATTAATCAAATCTCATATTAGCAGACAAAAAATTCCAGTGCTCAGGTGATGTTAAAATAATCATCAATGGATAAAAACAATTGAAAAAGATGTAATTGCAAAATTCACCACATCAAAAAATAATTTTGATGGAATCCAATTTTTTACATTTAAAATCCACATAACGCAGATAACCTTAATTTTTACAAAGCGGATTTGATTTTCAGAGGCAAAGTATTTATGCTCATTTATTAAGGGATTGAGTTTCGAAGTTGACAACCTCTTGGTTGACGGTCTATACATGTTTTACCGGAAAATGTTAAAAATTATACGAGTGTAATCGGGCACATATTTTGTGCCGTCAAGTTATTTATAATAATGGGTCCTCTGTTAAATCAGGACCTGAAGTTTTTGCTTCCTTAGTGTGATTGTGGCAATCATCAACCCAGCGGGATCGACGGCTTTTTGAGCGTTTGAAAATAAGGAGAAAGTCGCAAAAAATTAGTCTCTCCCCGGATTTGAACCGGTAACCTTAGCATTTGTCTATATCTGTCTTATATCTGGTTAGATATAATTCTCAATATCCAATTGATAAGGACATAATAAACTAAAACATCTTTCTATCGTAGAGTCCTTATGTTACGGTATAGCAAGTACTTGTTTTTTAAAAGGTTTTCTTGGGATATATTTCGGTGTTTTGCAAAAGCATACCGAGACCAAACAGTCACAATAAGGTTGTTACTCTACCCGGGCTCGAACTGGAGATCTCACCTAAACAATCGATGGCCATTACCTAACTAAAGCTTAAAATTTTATATTTAATATTATATCAAAGAGATAACAGGTGCCCAAACTTTTGAACGCGACGTTATTGAGTGTGGCGTTCAAAAGCGTCGAAAAAAGTGTCCGTCTGTGGGCACCTACACTGAAAAAACAATTTATTTGGTACAAATAAATATATACTTGGATTTGGCGAAATATTAGGTATATGTTGAATCAAATAAAGATATATGTGTTTCAAATAAACTAGGTTTGTACCGAATATAGGTAAGAGTTAATTCAAATAAATTGGTCAAATAAATTGCCATTTATTTGCCACAAATTTTCTTTTCTCTCAGTGTATTATTATACTTACATAATATTATACTGCAGTATAATTTAAGTATGTATAAATATTAATAGCATGCTGTTATAAAATAACTATTACCACTATTACTATATTGATAATGCAGTGTTTCTCAGCCTTTTGGTGACCGCGGATCTTTAGACAAAAATTTTAATTCGTTAGAGGCCCCCTATATACCAAAATTTATGAACACGAAAAATACAATACATTTTCATAGAAATTAAATTTAAAATTTCTTGTATGACATAGATATTTCACTATAATCTGCAGTTGGTACTAAATTCTATCGTTGATTTAATAGATGATTATCTATCAAATGATTATCATTGATCTGATATAATAACAGAAACCGTAAGATAAAAATAATAAGACAATTATTCGTTGACAAACTTTAATATTATGTAGTTTTATCTCAATTTATTGTTTTGCTTTAGTTTCGCTAGTCGCCTGCAATAAAAGCAACATTTTTATGTTTTTCAAAATAAAACTAAAAAAACAATAATAAATTTAAGAACTTTTCACATAAGGTAATACATTTACAAATACAGTCATCCCTGAGAAAAATTGATGTTAGGTTAGGTACCTTACATAAATTGAATATGTCAGTTGTGACGCAATATTCATTATATTATCAAGGTATAGGTATATAGGGATTTTACAATATTATATTATGCTGTTTATTTAAAAATTTAAAATATTTAAGTATATAGCTAACTATAATTGTTTTGCTAATTGAGATATATAACATTATATTATAATACTTAGTACTTACCAAGCAATATAAGTATAATAGTATTGTAACCAATATGATTAAACCAATTAACCAATTAAAATAATAAGCCGATATATTAAATCATTATAAATTTTCAACATAATTAACTCCAATTGAAATTGTTCCTGATTATCAGTGCCATATAAAAATATTTTTGTAAAGCAAAATTATTATTCAAATTCAAATATATTATATCCTATAATTATATTTTTATAATTTTAAATACTATAGAAATATAAATCTACACTAAATACTACCTATTCTCCCTCTCCTTATTCTTTCTATACTATTTATGTCTAAATATTTTTCATCTTCAGAACACCTGAAACCTATGTTTATAAAGAAAATAAAAATTAAATCACCGAAATGCCTTTCAAATTGACGTTTCCTGTATATACTAATATGGGTAGGTACCTGATGTCAGATATCTAATTAGAAAATCAACAATTTGTCTTATTTTAATTTTTTCGTAAAACTTGTATTATTTTATTATCGTAACACCAGAAAAGTGCCAATTAATTAAACAAAATACCAGACACTAAACTTAAACATTAATGTGTTTGATGGGCTAATATGATAAAATGACATTTAAAAATCAAGTTTTGAGTGTTGTCGGTTTCAATGTGAAGTTTTAAAGATATACCGCAAAATGCGGTTAATTTGTGCATAAATTTTAAAAATTTAAATTTAAAAATATGCCGAGAACAAAATCATAAAAAATTGATTTTTAATTTTCAACGTAGGTATATATAAACCGCACACTTAAAATTTATTTTTCGAAATTAGCCTTACAAATTAACAATAGCATTTTATCGTTATACCTTCCTATATAGGTAGGTATAGGTAATATTTTATTCTTTATAGTTTATGATGTTTTGATGTTTGTTAAATTTTTATGATGTAATTTAATTTATTATTCATTTAACTTACAACATTGATTATATCGAATTTTAAATATTATAGGAATTTTATTTATCTATTAATAATTGCTATGCAATTCTTCAATGTGCCCATCTCATAAATTTTTTTCAATATCAATGAACCGTCGGTCGGCGCCACCAAATAGGCAAAGTAGGCGGCCGTTTAGATACTAAATTTGCTTGTGCCAGCTCTGGCAATGTAGTAGCTCTTTAGCTAAAACGTTTGCTCGCCACTGGAGTAAACTGTAAATTTACAAAAAATAAAGTTTGATATGTAAATATTAGCAATAATTCCATTTACATCATAAAAATTAGCTTTAAAGATGACTGACTATTTTATATTACATTCATTACATTATGATTTGTCCCTTATTAAGTATACACAGTGTTACGTCCGGACTGTTCTTGTTATTTGTATTGGTATTTCAAAAATGAAGATAAAATTCAAATTTCACTTTCAATAAACATTTCTAATAAATTGCTTTTTTTATGATATTAATTTTTAAATCCACCACGAGGAAGTTTATACATTTTCTAAATTTGTATTCTTTTTTCTTACACTAAATATTTTATATCTGTAATTTAAAAAACGTAATTCTCGGCTCTTAAGTTGTTGATGGTATCGTGTATCACATTGTTGGGAACCCCGAACTAAGAACCAGTTTCACATTAGTAGATGAATTATGTGCTAAATTGTCATTAAGATTAAGTAAACTACCATTTAAGAAAATTCATTAAAATCTACAGAAACATCAAATAAAAATTTATAAAAGCTATGCACACACACGAAGGTAGATAATATCAAAATTAATAGGTTTTTAACAGATAAGTTTGCAATTTCAAATAGGTAACATTTTTTAAATATCTGTTTTTTATTTTCGAGATTTTAACATTCTGAGAGAATAAGCTAAGAACATGCCTAAATTATAGATATCAGTTTAGATTCTTTTGAAACTGTTTATAATGTGAATTCTTAGAATATTTTAAAAAAATATTAGCAATTACCCATAGATATACCATAATATAGGTATTAACACCAAGCATCTGTACCTATCGAGTACAAGATGATATCGGGCAATATAGTACCCATTTATTTTATTTAGACGAACCTGGAACGTCTCTGTGAGCCAATAATATTTCTTCCAACTTTGGTCTAAAGATTGATTCAATCCGTTGACAATCCAGACTGATATTATAGTTTATGTGCTAGGTTGAAATATAAGTATTGCACATATAGATATAAAAAATGTCTGTCAATTTTAATTTATTATGTAGTATCCCTCTCTATGTATCTATTATTATAAAAAAACATTAATATTATTTTGAAAACTTGTATTTGTGAGGGCAGATACCAAAATAAAAACTACCTACTATTAAAATCTTGTTAGCAATAAAATTGTTGGCATTTGAATGTTTAAAATCGTTTTAATTAACAAGCAAATTGTAAAGTTCGTTTTTATATTTAGTTTAGATTATTGAATGCAAATGAAGGTCCATTGATACTCCTAGATACCGGTTACGGTCAAATTCTTTCTAGTCTTCTCGCCGCTTTTGAAATACTTGGGCGTTCGGCGTTGGATATTTATGTGAAAAGTGCGGTCCTGAGAACAATGACAAAAAGACCATCAATCAGACAAAAGTGCAGCAGGCAATTTAAACTAGAAGAACCTTGCTCTATGTTTACAGATTCTGATCAAAACAATAGGACCGCCCGGTTAGCTCTACACCAAGAATCACTGAAAAGGTGAATTCATTAATAGTTTTACAGGTTTTCCTACTTTTCATGGTACTCATCAATCACCTTTTACGTAAGTAACCTTGGTTCTCAGATCTTTTAGCGTGTCGGCTTCAGTCTAAACATTACAAACTCGTTGAAGATTTACTGGTACCTCTGCCGACAAGCTGCTTCTTTATCAGGTGACAGTTCTTGTACTAATGAATGTTGTCGGGATCTTGTTCGGTTGTTTTGTCCGATATGGATTTTATTGATGTGGATGCCCAAGCTCCTACGCTTTAGCACCTTTATAAATTGTGTATTTAACATAAACCAAAATGGTAATGTCATACCGATATCATTTATCATTAATTCCTAATTTATATTAATAAAAAAATAATAATACTTATACATTTTTTAAGATATAATCTTTACTGTTATTTATTGTGAATCATGTTGTTGGGTAACCTTTCTTACCTGACCTACAAGAATTCGCTATACTTCGGTAATATATACGTATATACTGCCTCTTGCATTATACCAGCGACTTTAAGCCTTAATATATTTTAATTTATTTAATTAAAATAGGTAGGTATAATATGTGTCCATTTTGTCTTTATAATGCGTAATATCGGAACACAAACTTATACAAAATGCAGTCGGTAAAATTATCTTTTGCACATTAAGAAGAGATTTCTCAAAACTTTAAATTAAATAAAACACATCAACATTTTTAAAGATCATTATAAATTACTTATAGGAATGAAATGCTACGATGCTAACTTTTTACAAAATTTAATCCCAAAGTTGATTAAAAAAATATTGTTTCAAAGATACCTTATATTTTTATTTAGCTATATATTTATATATTTGATAACTAAAATGTTTTTTCAATTAAAATCATTATCGGTACTTATTTTACTAAAATACTAAAAAAAGGGGGCCAAACGAATATAATGTTCGTATAATTCCTTCTTATTATTACTATTTGTAATTCAAGACGTCACTGTGTTTTACGGTTCTGGTACATTTTCAATATATAATACCAAATGACAAAACAAAAAATTGTAAAAATTGGGGACTGGACCGGTAAATAAAACATAATTTCTATTGTTCACTTGCCTGTGTGTTTCAACAAATGTTTCTGGAGAAGCTAAAACACAAACTATTGTTTTTTGGGTTGCAGTTACAGTTTTGTACATTGAACTTACAAAAAAAATAATTTCGTCAATATTATTCTCAAATTTTTATTATTTTTGGTTAAGTTCGACTGATGATTGAAATTGATAAAATGGAGCCATATTACTTTATTTATTGATAAAGCTCAGTTAATTTATTTCATTACTTTTTTATAATTTTTTAATAAATTTTGCAAGTTTAACGACTTTTTTTTATTTTTATTGCTTTCTATTAATGATTGTATTTTTTGTTTATAAGTAATAAACAAAAAATGTGGCAGATACCTACTTCCAAATAATTTCATGATTATTTTCAAATATTTGTATGTTTAAAATTTCTAAATTTCAGCCAATCTGAATTTTGTTTTTTGGGTTAAAGCAAGTAAAGAACAAGTATTACAATTCCTGATATTTTAAAATTTTTATATCGCACATAAATTTAAATAACATTTCTCTGATCTTCTTCTACATTCTTTAGATGTTCGATAGCAAGCATTTTGTTACAAATTTTTTCTGGTAGAAAAACTAATCAAGAAAGATTTACTAAAACGAAATCATTTCAGATATGTCGGCTTTAACTTCAACACAAAATAGTCAAACCTTAATCAATCGGTTTAGTTTTCAACGAAAAGTGATATTTTCTTCTAAAATAACTACAAAAAAATCAAAAATTTGTTGAAGCATGAAATTCCAAAAATTATTTGTTTAGATTTTGTGGTGTTGTTTGATAGATCTAACCATGGATCAATTATTGTGAACATCCTTATAAAGTTATCGCTTACCGTGCAGGGATGGATTAAGTAATTTTGAACTAATTAACTTATACGCAAGGAATTTAATTTTTTATGATCTAAGGAAGTGAACACAATTTCAAAAGTTTTCATTTATTGTTTGTGGTGAAACTAAATAATTGAATATATTATAAAAAATAATTTCTGTGTCAACGGCATGATTCAAAAACCATGACTAAATTACCACATCGTGGTTAACGATAAAAAGATCGGATTGAATTTAATTGAAAAAAACAACTAAACAATTTTTAAATAGGGTCCTGTATATTATACACCAATAACTCGTTCATCTGTACATAATACAGAATGACTGAATACACACAATAAGGTTGCTCAAAATCATATTTTATTACATATTAAATATCAACCTATTTTTTATATTTTCATATATAGAAGAATAAATTTGGCTGTGCAAAAAAACTTTGCTAATAAATAAATATTTTATAAGTAGCTAAAATTTGACTGGTTCATGAACAGGAAAACTTAAACAAAATCAATTATAATAAAAAGTAAATAATATATTCAATTATCATAATTTTCAGATCAGAACTCAGAAGGCTTCTTCGGCTATTTGTAAAATAAATAGTTCCCAAAGGAATATTTTAAATAATGTAAACGGTACAATAAAAACTGCATGATGCAAATTTAGTCAAAATATCTATCATTAATCATGATGGAAGATAAGGCTTCCCACATTAAGAAATAAACAGTTATACATAACTCACAAGGTAGAATCAAATAACACTAGTCGTGTTACAAAATATGCTTATAAATGAAAGTTCTTTATAATAGAATCAATCATATTTATGACTCATTAATTTAATTAATTGAATGCTTAATATTATTGAACCATTTAAAGCGATACAAGTTATGAAAAATGTATATCAATGTTCAAATCGTAATCTTCACTCACAAACGAACGCTTCAAAAACTCTTTTTCCAAGACGTCTTTTGTCCATGCATATCTCTTATAAAAATTATTGTGAAGTACGGGTTCACTCGTTTTATTATACATATTATACAGGCAATAAAGTTGTATATAATATTATACTGTATTGAAATATTGAAGCGGAACAATTATTATTATTATGTAAATCTGGGGATAAACGTGTGGCAAAAAATCATTCCAACATTCAAAATAATCTGAAATATCGATATCATGCGTAACAGTGAGAGCTGTTCCTTATATTGTTAAAACTTTTGTAACATTTGTCTTGCACAAGATTTACTTGTTTATAATAAATCAATGCTAAACAAAACAATTTAACTTTTTGTGAAAGGTTCCATGTAATAATATTTTTAACACTTACACCGAGCGCACCTTAAATTTACCCAAAATGCGAATTACTACAATAATCCATGAAAATTAATTTTTAAATGAAAAGCAGAACGTCATTAATCTTTTCAAATTTCAAGTCACTCTTGAGGTGGCTTTGCACTTTATATTGAGTTTGACAAAATATAAATATTTTCAAACTATACAATTGAAAGAATTACCGTGAATAGTTGGTTTACAAAGGAAAGGTTCATTGTTGCCCTTTTAGCTTCCATGTAGTGCACACAAAATTATTCGAGCCTATCAAATTCGGAAATCACCATAAAAATATTTTTTCGGAGACAATATTGTATATTGCATTTATTTAGCTTCTACAAGTATTTTACAGTATTTTACACAATGTGTCTAACTTCCGTTTACTTTTTCTAGCTTTTGCCTTTGTTCAATTTATTGACAAACCCGGATTTTTTTCTATAACGCATTATTATATCCATTCTATTAAATCTAGAAGGGTTTAGGCTCAGGAATACAAAATTGTGTCAACTAACTACCATTATTGTAAATATTTAGTACTGCAATCGATACATTATTTTACTTTTATTAAATTACTATTGCCATTTCGACCAATGTTTATATTATTATTTGATTTACAATGTATAACATTAAAATAGGTAATAAATAGGTACTCAATTATAGAAAACAGTCTACTTGGATTTTACAAATAGGACAAAGAAATTTAGAAATAAACTTAAAAATTAATTTCAACTAAATTATACCAAATACTGAAATCAAAAAATCGAAGTGATTTATTTAAAATATTAGTTTCTTGTGCGGATGAACGAAATTATATTGAAAAATATGCGATTTTCGATTTTTGGCGCGGTTTTGAATTTAGAGATACCAATTTCACATATAAAAAAATCAGCCTATTATTGCCTGTAAAAAATAGTAAACAAATTTTTTTTAATAAAAACAATTCGTTCATCCGCACAAGAAACTAATATATTAAATAAATCACTTCGATTTTTTGATTTCAGATAACACTGTAAGGCCAGGTTTTACGCACGGCAAAGCGCCTTTTTTTTGAAGCGCCTCCGATCTACTGCCACCAGGGGATAAATGATTAATATTTTTTTATACAAAAATTCCGACATACTCTCCAAAGACAGTTCTTTAATGTGTAAAAAAAAATTGAGTAATTATATTCACTCAGAACTGAGAAAAAATCGCAATAATCTGCTTTTTTCGGCCTCTGAAACCATCCTGCCCCCTTAATTGTAATCTGAGTAATACTACAAAACTACAATCTGATGCATTTTAATCTTGGAAGTTTTTGGACCGGAATTTTTCAAAAATATAAAAAATGATATAATCTTGTATCTATTGTTAAATTAACGATAATACATGTCCGTTTGAGTTCAAATAAATTATAAACCATCGTGTCGCAAAGTTATTTAAGAAATCTCAGTTACAAATCCACCTGCACAAGAGTTTTTCTTTAATAAAGTTTTAATTTGATTTCACGTTAGAATAAATTGCAAAAATATATAATTAAATTCACAACTTACGAATTTATGATATATTACTTTAATTGATAGTTTATGACACTTTTGGTCGAGCAAGTGTGTTTCGATTTTTGGGATTCTCATCAGATAAACCTGATGAGATCATATCTTAGGTTTATCTATAGGATTCTCATCAGATAAACCTAAGATATGATCTCATCAGGTTTATCTGATGAGAATCCTAATGATCGAAACACACTTGCTCGACCAAAAGTGTCATAAACTATCATATTATATTCGTAAGTTGTGAATTTAATTTTATATTTTTGCAATTTATTCTAACATAATATGGTAGATTTAACAGATTATAATAGATATAATAGATTTCATATGAAATCTATTAAATCTGTAATAAATATTTCTACATGTTAATAACTCAATCAATCGAAGAGTTTTTTTATATATTATATAATTAAAGAATAGTACCTGCATTTATTATTTTTGCCACTGTTATTTATAATATACAATACACTTCAAAAGGATTCATACGAACATTTGGTATGTCTATGTACGATAATATATTGTATAATCTATCGATTCTGGGGTCGCTATCATCACCAACTCTTCAGGTTCACCATTATATAATTATGATTCTGACTATATGTATGATGTATGCATAATACGACTTATGTATATGTTTGAATTTTACCATTTCTTTATTTTCATTTTGAAATTTCCGAAAAAGTCTGAAGTGGAGTCATATTGAATATCATAATCTAAACACATAGTAGATATACTATAATAATAGTATATGTATATTTATTTCAACAAAGATATTTGTAATTTTACAGTTATTTCTGTAGATACTAATATTTAGGTTGCGTTTATGATAAAAGCAGTACAATGCAATAGTAATATTATAGTAATATCAAAATCTTAATAAGTATTGAATTTGATTAACCATCTCAATCACTCTATTACAGTACAGAAAATACAGACAAAATCTAATTAAGAAAGTTCGCGAATGGCAACATTAACATGTGAAAACCTCTAAAACCGCAAAAATCGTTTGCAATACGTGAAGATGTGGAGAAATTCGAGTAAAAACAGTTTGACGTACGGAAGTGTTTATAATTTTCCCCTACGTAAATCATGACAAATACTATTAAAAATAATATATTATGTGGCATTTAGTGTTGCAATAAACAATGCAAAAATATGTACTATTGACAATGTTTATTAAGCATACACGCATTAAAAAGTAATAATATACAATATGAGAAAGTATATAATAACAAAAAGTAACAACAATGTGTTTTTTCATAATGATTTTAAACGTTCATGTTTTGTATTATGTAAATACGTGGCTTTTCAGACACGAATTATGTTACCATTGTTTCAAGATGTATTTTAAAGAGAATAATTTATTTATAAAATCATCATTATTGCGTAGGTATTTATAAAATACAATTTATTATAGACACTTAACATTGGGAAATATACAGGGCGATCTAATATTAATAAATTAATAAATATTTGATCTTTTTATTTTTTCTCCTGATTACGATGTCGAATCGCTCGACTGTTTTTTTAACTCAAATGATTTGAAAATAAATTCCAAAATATAATATATCATAAACCTCTCACAGAGGTTAAAATATAAATGCGAGGGGTAAACTACGGGCAAAATTTGTCTACACTAGACTACCTCCTATTTGGGATATCCGGGACTACCTCTTACTCTCCTTGAACTTCCCAGGACTACCTGGCTTTACTCGAACTACCCCGGACTTCATGGAACCACCTTCAGTTTTATACCAGACTACCAAGGCGATTCACCTCAATTTTATTAAATTACTTATTAAATTATCGAATAATTATTTTGCACAGCCAAGATGACCGCACTAGAGGTTAGACGATGTAAATGCGAGAATTGAAAGGACAGTTTGAACAGTTTATCAAAATTTGCAAAGTACTGTCAGTTTGAAAAAAGAAAATGATTTGCTTGATATCAGTAAATGCGAGATTTACTATTATTAATAAGATATTTCTTAAAACTACAAATTCTGATTTAAATTGAGCACTTATTTCCTAATATTGAAACAAAAATATAGTTTATTTAAATCAAGAAAAACATCACTTACTAGTTTCAATCCTATAGTTCTTAATTTAAATTTAACAAAACAATGTTAAAAATCAGAAAACAGTATTTTAGTAAATTTTTAAATTAATAGTAGCTATCTATAAAATATAATATAACACGAAAATTTCGAACACCGTGATTATATTCTTAATTCCAAATACCACCATGCGAATTTTCACATTTGAATAAAATATTATGATTTTTAACGTTAGGTGTTAAATTTTTTAATGCCAGTAGTCCCTAGTCCAAAAAATTTGAAACTTGGCAGATTTCTTACCCAGTAATCAGCGGCGGCGCCAGCATTTTTGAAATGGGTGGGCACAAATTGGGCCCAATATATTTAGGGTGGAAACACAAAATTTATAAATTAAACAAAATTGTAAAAATATTGTTGGTTTACTACATATTATTAACATTATTTTAAAATTTTGTATAAATTTTGGGTGGGCACTTGGTGGGGCACTCTAAGCAACAGGGTAGCCACCCTGGCCCCTCTCTGGCGCCGTCGCTGCCAGTAATATTCTACGTAATCCTTTTTACACAATATTATAGACATTTTCGATACAAGTTAGGAAAAGCAA
The DNA here is from genome assembly GCA_963170105.1 of Cantharis lateralis. NCBI lineage: Eukaryota > Metazoa > Arthropoda > Insecta > Coleoptera > Cantharidae > Cantharis > Cantharis lateralis. The sequence continues at coordinate 25,164,951 of OY720629.1, forward strand.
CATTTTTCCAATCATGGCGACCGAAGCCATGTATAGCCGAATTCATTTTAAGTTGCGAATGACTTGCAGTGACATTTGACGTTAACATTTGATTATCTTTGTCATATTTCGAAAAAAGTAACTATCAGAAAAGAGATAGAAAAGAACGCGACTTAAAATTAATTCGACTATAACAATAGTATCATGATAACAAGGGTTCCTTGACAATTCCTTACAATCTTGTACACCCAAATTCCTCTGCAGTTTATCCCTCGGGTAATAGCAAAAATGAGAGAAATTTAAGTTATCATCATCATCAAGTGGTTTGGTAATGCGGTTTGGTGATGCATGTGGTGGCACCAGTGCCGTAACTAGGTGGATGCAATAGGTGCAGCCGCACAGGGCCCAGACACTCGGGGGACACTTTAGACACCCCAGAGGGGACTTGGAGTGCCTGCGAAAATAAATTATTTATGAATTTAAATATATATCAAATTATTAGTAGTATTCGCATTTTACACTACCGATAGGTGGCGCTCTACTAAAACAATATGTCCGACTTATGCGGTATTAACGGCTATTATAAAGCTACATAAATATTGTAGTTTGCGTTATTTACATTGGAAATCTTGTTTTTTAAATCAATTTGGTTTACATTAGTTAATTTTGTAATTTAAATGATAGTTAATGGTAATTATATACTCGTATAGAAACACTTAAAAAAAGACTGAAATACACTTAATTCATAATTTATTCAATGACCAGACTTGCTATGACACCCGTAAACACTTCAATTCATACTACTACATTTACTTTTCAGGATTTAATCCATATTGCTTAAAAAAACACTAAAAACTTAGTACACACTCAAAGCGAAAAAACGCCGAATACCGCTTATGCTAGTTACCGCTAAGGACACTACGTGGCGCTTCAAATTTTGTAAAACGCGAATACTATGGGATAAAACTATGAAGACGGAAACAAAAAACAGATTATGTAACAATATCATCCAAAGCATAAACCTATATACGGAGCCGAAGTCTGGGATGTAAATAGCGCAAATAAGAAAAACTGCTAGCCACTGAGATGGATTTTTTAGGTAATTAGAGGTAATTAGAGAGACGATGGAAGTGGAAAAATATATTGCACACGAAATTGAGAGGAGACAACTAGTGTTGTTTGGACACACAAAATGAATGGACGAAGGTAAGATGGCCCAGAAAGATTTTGGAATGGATTCCGCCTGAAAAGAGGTAGAGAAGACGATTTAGAAGAAAGTTGGAGAGATGATGCGAATGAGGGGCTGAAAGCTAGAAATCTCCAAGAAGATGCATGCTATAATAGAGGGAATTGGAAACTGGGGACGGAGAAGCAGTTAACAGTAAAATAACCCGGATAATAATAATATAGTATATTATTGGAAATCCAAAGTTTAAAATCAAAAATGAGCGGCTCATAATGACCGCTATAAATGAGTAGTTTTCCAATACAAGCACTTATAAAAACAATAGTCAGGTCAGAGTTATAAACGATTATAGCGCCATAACATTCAAATAAATTTGTGACAACTACTCATCTAAACTAGTTAACATTTCTTCCACCAGACGTCGCTTCACTTAGCTGTAATCGCGAATAAAGAAGTTGATTCTTTATGAGAAAAGATCCAATATTATAATATAATATTATTTATATTATTTGAAATTAATTTATAACTTAGAAGTTTTAATAAAAAAAAGTTAAATAAATAATGCATCGCTTTGAAAACTAAAATTTCTTTAAAAAAAATACATTTATGCTATGTATCTATTGTATCTAACATAATATCTATTCTATTGTGTCAATTAGATAATATATCTCGCATATACATATCTAGATATCTATTATATTATTATATTTTTTTAATTTAATTTATATTTAGAATTGAGAGAATAAAGTAAAATTAAGGTGGTACCGTACTATATACTATTATGTGGTAAAATAAAATAAAAATTGAATGTATCTATCTGTTTTTACCTTTTAAGGACAGCATTTGTTAATATAAAAATTTGAAATTCCACATACTTAGATATCCTTATACTACATAATGTACCTACATGATATAAACTAATTGAAATTGGCAAGTCCTCCACGAGTATAATATTTACCAAGTTCAGTGAGAAATATTAAAAAAAGAAATAGCCATATTTCATAAAAGTAGTTACTGTTTTTTAATAACTAATCTTTTTTGCCTTTGTGGTTATTACGCCAGTTTTATTGTTGGTATTTATAATCGTGATAATTAGTTTTATAATTGGCAAGCGTTTCGAATGGATATTCACCAAACAGACGGATATGGGATTCGAACACATTGCAAGTTGATTTAGAGCCTCGCCGATGTAAGCCACTATGCCACTCTTGCCGAATTTGTAATTATTTAAAAGTAAATGAAATTGTAATCTGTGCGCTAAATTATATTTAGTTAGTTGAGAGAATAAATTATGTGGTGGAATAAAATAAAAATGAAAAGAGTCGCGACTTGAAACTGGATGGCAAAATTAATTAACTACAAGTTTACAACACCACCATTAAAAGCAGTTTAAATTTATAACGTCATTTAAACTAACGTTTATGCCGATAAAATTAAAAAATGTTAATTTTCATCACCAACAGATTATTAAAACTAACCAACGATGTAATTTAGTATGTATGGGTACCAACAATATTTTGCAATAAAATTTGTTTTACATTTTATTATTTATTTTTTGTTTACAGTTATTTGTAACATATTTTCTTTTTCTGATTCGTTAAAAAGATTGATATTCGATGCGGTGTATTCGAATTTCATAAGTTATCGCTATTTGTGGTCCTTCTGACATCTAACACTAACCGCAGACACGAAAGGAATGTATTTCACCAGAGTTACCACAAACCATCGACCGTTTCTTCTTGCGTTTTTGTGTTTAAACTTAAAAGGGTCAAACCAGTAAAACGAGCTACCACCTTGTTTCGTAGGCCTACTCACAAATATTCCCTTATTTTTCTTAATGTTAATCTTATCTTGCCTTTCTAGAAATATATTGCGGCTTGTCATCAATTTTCTAGTTAAAGAGCTCAATTTGACAAACTAAATTTATCATCAACACTAACTTGCCTATTAATTTTATTTGGTGTGAACTGTTTAGCCTTTAAAATATTCAAACCATTACTTATAGAAAAACAAGTTGCAAAATACAATATTTCACTTTGCCGATGTTAACTGTTATATGTAGTATTAATTGCATAAAATGCTCAAGGAATTCCTCGTACCTACCAAAAAAATATTAGTTGGGCTTTTGCCATTACATGTGAAAACTTTCATTTGAATGCAACGCACCAATTTCGTATCAAAATTAATACAAACTAGTTTATTTGTATCCTATAATTAGGTACTAGAAGATTTAAGGCGATAAAATTATTTCCTAGTCACATTAGTGTTAAAATTACTGAAATTCAATAAAAACGTGTGGTAATAGTTTTAGTATCTTTTCAGAGTACTCATTAAATTAAAATTTATAGGCCTCCTCGTCGGTCGGTCAGAATTTGGATCTTTTACTGTTTCGAATACCGCCGGTGGATCCTCTTTGTCCCTCAACAACAATTTTGAATAATGGTTATGGCCCTGAGTTTGGGTGACAAATTAAATATATAAACAGGTTTCACATCTAACAAGGCCCGTTTGCTAATGCTTATACTTATTCTGTCTGAAACGTATACTTAATTCGGCTGTTTTCGACTAAGTACGAAGCTGAGTATGGCGAGTATATTATAACTCGTGCCAGTTGCGCGTGCCGCTATATGTGTGGTCCGTTTAGTTCTATGCGCAGGTATATCTCACGAAGTCAACGAAAGTTACCGAATAAATGTAAGTGGAGTCACTTAACGCCATTGACTGCTGAGGGCGCGTGCCACTGCATGTGTGGTCCGAAGAATAGTTATGTATGTGGTTTCTTATTTAATAAGATTAGCACTTTAAATTAATTTTAATTTGTAGTTTTTTATTTTCATTTTAACACATACAAAAGAGAATATTTATTTTTAAATTGGTGATTATCTTTTTAATTATAATAATTAGTTCGCATTTTCTGGCGCCTTTTACTATTAACTATATTCTAAATAGACCAACATATCTTCTGATAATTAGACTTGAATTAATGACTTCCAAAATCATAGACGAAAATATATCTAGAATTTTTTTACTAATAATAGAGTAACCAACCTTTATAGAATATAATTTTTGCTTTGAGGTTATGAATAACCGAGGGTTCTATTTTGAAAAAAAAAGTTTTTAGAAATAAATCAAAGAAAATTGACTCTAGAATGCTAAAGAAGTGTATGAGAAAATCACACTGCCTAAAGTTATCTACGACTTTAACCATGCACCGTCGGTGTTCGATGCAGATAGAAGGAAATATAAAAATGTATTTAATAATTTTCATCAAGTACCATTATATCTATCTGCAGTCAAACTTGCATAAATCGAAGATAGCTCGTTATTTGCAAATATACATCAATATACCTACCATCGAGTTTCTTAAATTGTTCATGCTCAGCCAGTCTCCATTGTTTATGGGTGGAGTGTTGACGTGCAAGTTACGTTATTATAATGGTATTTATTATGCCGCCAAAACGCATTTTAAAAACGATAACAATAAATTTATGATTTTAAACGATATAAGTATTCCATGAAAGAAATATAGTAATCCACTAAATGCATTATCTACAATTTAAAAAAATATATTAGTTGTAGAACTGCCGCTTTCATACAGCAGAGCAGTGCAGTGGACACCATCAGGATAATCGATAAATGTAGTTTTCAATTTATTTAAAATTTTATTTTCTCGTTTAACTTGACTTTCCTCTTCAACTAGTGGTACATACACCACCATAGGTTGATAACCGTTGATATTCGATTATACAGTATTAAACTCCATAATACGAAGACTTTTTTGTGGTGCATCTATAATAATCTATAATACGAATACAAAAATAAAATTTAAATCTAATAGATGCAAGAGAAAATATCATTTCTAAAATGATGATGCAAGTCACGCAAATACGATGGAAAGTGTTATAAACCGGATGTGGTAAACTTGGGCGGACCCACATTATTATCGCAGCGATGATTATTTAATACTGAAATTGAAAATACAGTTTAAAAATCATTTTAAATTATTATAATAAATTTAACAACTTTTTTTCAGTTCAGCAATTTAAGTAACCTATTATACTATGTGATAACAATTCACACACACATGAGAAAAGTTTATTTCAGGACAAAGTCTCAAATTATTACGAAGATGAAAAAATTTTAAAAAAAATTAAATTCTTATAATTTAGAGAACTAGAGAATAAAAGAACTTCCTATATGTACGAGAATAACGTATTAGAAACATTATTTAACAAAAATAGTACATTATGCACCAAGGGAATAAAGTGATCCTTTTTTGGCCTGAGGGTAAAGGTTTGTTTGCACGAGGCCTATATATCATAATATGTTTCAGTCTATCTATCTAACGAATCTTTGATGATTTTTTACTAACCTAAATATTTACTAATTAAATACTAAATATTATTATTAACATTAATATAATAATTGATTTTGATTGAATAATAAATGATTTTTATTGGAAAGTAAATTTTTTAATGTCGGAATAAATCTTTAAAAAAATTTCCAGATTTGAGTTTAAAATTCTAACTTAAATAATATCTTAATTTCTTAAATAATTAATTAATGGCTTACTAAATTTACTGATCAAGGCAAGGTATCTGCTCGGCTATCAACTGCGTTCTTTGAATTATTTCTAAATTAAATATTTTGAAAATTTTTACTATTGTTTAATTACCAAAATTCCAATCTACTGATTATTATTCTGTTTCTTATCTGAGTTCTTTTGATTTTTAAATCCACTAAATTTTCAAAATTATATTCTTCAGTTTTGAATTTAAATTGAATCCTTTTTCTCCAAAATTACGTCCTAATTCTATGTCACTAAATTATATTTATATCTACTTACCTACAAGTTTTTATAATCAATTTTCAAAACACTTCAAAATTTTTTTTGGACCAGACTCCAGAGTTCTCGTGTTATTCGTTAGTTTTTCTAAATTGTGATAATTACAAATAATACAAAATAAATCAGAATCTTTAAACAATTAAATTTTTTTTTAAACAAAAAATCGCTCAAAAAAATAAGTCATTAATGGGAATAAGGAAATAACTTAGTCCACCTATTCAAAAAAGGCTAATATGTCGTTTTATCTGCCATGCCATTATAAAAAACTTTTTCCTACCAAATAATCTGTTGAGAGTAAGTATTTTCGAACAAAACATTAGTTGAAGAAAAATTTATTATTCTATTTGTTTAGATATTTATAAAAACATAGATAGTAGATATAGAATTAGGTAAGTACGTTATCCATAATTTGCAGTAATTTTAAAAATAAAGAAAATCGCATCATAATACACTGCAGTGCATTATTCTAAACAGTACGTTATTATGGCACGATGATTAACTCTATCATTAAAACTCTCGACAACCTTAACGATACAATTAAATTTCCCACAAGTATGGTGCCAATTTCATATCCCAACATAAATCCTTGCGTACATGTTTCTCATAACCTTGAAATCTTCTAAACAGGTAAAAATACTGGGTAAAAGATAAAGGAATAATAAAAAGAAGCACGAAGCAATCTTTCGTGACTGAAATATAGACCACCATTTCAACATCCTAAAGTAACGTATACTATCTATTTTATACAAAGCTATTTTTAATTTTTATGGCATAAAAGAATTAAGTTTGTCGCTCTTGCCGAAAATTTTCAACTACAAGTTAAAGATGGAATAAATTTACATAGAACAAAGCAGACTTTCCCAAAATGGTCCAAATCTAACTATCAGAAATCGGACTAAAATCGGAATAAAAAAAATAGGGATGCATATGATGTAAAGGGGAAGTACGCTGACTGTCAAAAGGTTTATGGTTTTTATTCACTTTTTAAGACAGTTTTAGAGTTTTTGGATGTTAAAAATCTCACTTAAAAAAAATTACTTAAATGGAAACCAGACATTGCTCATTTCAGGGCCGCTTTTTCGCTTAGGCAAAATAGGCACATGTCTAGGGCGCAAAAAATTGGATTGTGAAAGAAGAGAAAAAATTAAAATTTGCAAGGAACATGCCACCGCATAGGAAAATGAAAATCTTCACATTTGGATGTTGCTATGCACTCAAAATGATATTGCAATGGAAATTGATTACAAAGATGTCATTAATGATTTTACAATGATCAAAGCTCGAAGGAAACCTTTGTGGTACAAGTACAATGACTAAAAACTCAACAAATAATAAGGATGTTTAAACGTAAAAGGTAGTAAATGGATTAGCCATGAAAAAGATGATAATTAACAAGTTGGAAACAGTTCGTACAATAATGTATATCTACACTATACTGTAATTGCAAACCATTCCATTAATCTACTGTACTAATTTACAAAAGTGTGGGTAGGTGGTCCGTGATGACGTAAGGTAAGAAATGAACAAGAGTAGCCAAACCATGCCACAATCCTTTCCATATGGCTGCCAGTTTTTCAGTTCGGGTCACGGCGGTTCCATAGGTGGTGGATAATGGAAAGACTCTCCAAAGAGCAAAGGCAAAAAAATATCAAAAAGTAAGAGAAGTAAAGGAAAATCATTCCCGAACCAAAACTAGCAAGATAAGAACTGAAGAAGAGGGGTGCTCTGGAAATAGTGGAGGCGGGGGGGGGGACAAAACAATTTCAAGTGCCTAGGGCGCTTATTTAACAGATTTGTTTGCTAAATTTAATGATATTAACGTTTAGTTGCAAGGTGGCGGTCTTAATTTGATGAAAACAAGATCCATCATTGCAGCTTTTATTGCCAAAATTAAACTAATGAAGCAATACGCTTCATACGAAGACGCGAATTTCACCAATTTCTAAATTTGGAGCAGACAAACTGCCAGAATGATAATATTTCAACCTACGTTCAACATTTAAATGCCCTACACACAGACTTTGAAACTAAGTTTGATGATGTCTTATGACCAAAATCTGCTTAAATCATTAGGCGCACATATTCTAAAGTAATTCTATATATAATTATTTAAATTTAACACCGTTTTTATAATTTAGATTTCCAAAATATGAGATGAGAAAGGCTATTTGGTTGAAAAATATATAATAATTCCTACTCTATATGAAAAAATTGCCAAGTGGTATATGGCACAAATAAGTTTGAGGGCCTTTGCTAAAAAGTCACTGTAAAGTTAAAAGCAGGTGGCATATGGCAATGATGTACCCAGTAGGGGAACACCTATGCGTTCGTTATTTGGGGTTTTGATAAAACTCAAGGTTCCCAAGTAGAAAAACTTTTTCAAAATAAATCAAAAACAATCATCTCTACCTAAGAATGGAAAAATTCATACATACATCGTACAAAGCTCTTTGTGTAAAATATTCTTTCGCTATCTTCTTGAATTTAATAATTGGAAGTCCTTTCATTTCATTCGGTAATGCATTATATATTCGGATTTGGAGATCGAATCCATCCGAGCATTTCAGACGATTCATGTTCTTCTTATTTCTCGTGTCATGTCCGTTGTTCGTAATACTTCCTTCAATGACACCTTCACTTATTATCCTCATTACACTAGCAAGAGCGTAGGCTGATGGAAGAGTTAAGATATTCAATTAGCGGAAAATTGATCGGCAGTGTGTTGTACTGGATATTTTTGGCTGCTTCTTTCCATAATTCTTCTGATTGCAAAAATATTTCTACTGAGGGAATTTATTAAGACGGTAACGTGCTCATTCCAACTCAACAGAGTAAACATTGTAATTCCCAAGTATTTCACCGAACGTCGATCTTCAGGTTTTATTCCTCTACATGATGTGAAATTTACTTTTTGTGTTTTTTCTTGGTTTAATATCAGTTTGTTTGATGTAAACCAATTTACTACTTCAGTTTCTCTTTTTTTCACCTCTGCGTTATCATCCGTGATCAGTACAGTATCGTCCACGCATAACACGGTATCACCTTTTACACTATATGGTAGATCGTTAATATACCAGACAAAGAAAAAGAGACCCAGAATGCTTCCCTGAGGTATCCTACAAGTAACTTCCCACTCTGCTCCGATATGAGTTTACACTACTTAACATAGCAGAGCCCAAGTATTATAGGTATATAATATAAAAAACAAAATGCACAACTCCACGGATACTACGTGATAATTTCTTTCTTCTCAAAAAAAAAATGTTGTAGTTTCTAGTAAATTCCAAAAGTTTCAGATTTTTCGATGTAATATACTGAGCATAGGAATAAATAAATTAAAGCCTTGAACATTGTTAAAACCAATGTATTTTAAATTTTTAGTTTGGTCATGTCCAATCCTACGAATACACTGTCCACATGATACTGTTAGAACAGTTTAAAAATCCGACTTTGTAATTTGTTATTAATAATTTAATAATTATTATTTCATACAATACTATTTCATGCAATTTAAGCATTTTTTATCGATTCTTAGTCCCTTTCCTTTTTGTAATGCATTCTCAACTTCCCGACAGTGCATCTGCAATATCTTCTTCTTCATCCAATTCTTCTCTTAGTTCATAATTTACTCTATGCCTTCTGTTCTTTACAAAACTTTTGAGAGTTTTTCTCATTTTTAGATTTGAATGATCTTTATTGTCATAATATGACATAACATCCCTAGGAAATTGGATTTTGGAAAATGGTTAAGTTCAATTTGTTTCAAATTATACTTGGTTATTTATATAAATACTTGAGCATGGTCGTAGGCTGGCAGTTCGAGTGTAGAATCCTAGCCTATCTCCGGCTAATTTACGATGTACTGTCGACATCTTTGATGTATTTAATGCTTAGTAATTAAAGTTTATACACTTCCCACGGTTTGAAGCCAGTGCTAACTGTAAGTCTTCTGTGTTGGTCGGATTATTGCTACCCTCAAAAAATTTAAATTTCAATAATTTCATCCGTCTTTAGATTTATTTCATAATCTCCAAAATTGTCAAACAAAAAAAGTGCATTATATTAATTTAATAGAGAAAATCTTTATTGTTGTTACTTGGTTCCAAGTCAATTTAGAAAAGTGCAGCCAAAAATTTAATCTTTCCTCCTTTAAATATTGGCAATTGGTACTGGTGACTACAAAATTTTCTATTTCTTCTGATTTTGTGTAGCAAGATAGGTTCATTAGGCTCAACATCACTTTAAAACTATGTTCTTGCTTTCGGTGAAAGTCTAGACAATTAGATGTGTAAACAAATAATCTTAATCCAAAACATTTGCGGAATTTTATTACGGAATTATTGATTTACAAGAAATGTTAAAAAAACAGTTTTTATTTATTCCCGATGAACAAGAACATAGAACCCTAGACAGGCCAATACAGCATACTAAAAATAAAGAATTATTAACACTGCTTTATTATTTATTTGTAAATTCAAACCTTAAATTTAGGATATTCATTCATAAGAATGGTGACCATTCCGACATAAGGTAGAAATCCTCTTGCTCTACCAACAACATCGTTTTTCGTTAACCACAGTTGACCAGGAGCATACAACCCTCTATCATCGACACTATTATTATCTCCTTTTGTCAAAAATTTAACTGTGGAGTTTTTCCTAAAACAAAAACGTTTTGAAAATTCTCTAAATGCTAGGTACTTTAAAATTAAAATCTTTTTTTAAACTTTACCTGTAGAAAAAACTAAACTACGTGATTATGACTGTAATCCAGATTTTAATATTTTCAAGATTCTAAATGGCGAAAAACATCTTTAACAATAACACAAAATGCTAGGATATCTGATGAAAATTATATTTTATATTTTCAGCATGTTATTGCTATTTAAAAATTATATAGAATATCAAACCCCGATTTATTAAATATAGTATCGTTAGCATTTCTAATTAAGTTTTATGGAACGAAAAAGATTTATGATCTTCCTCTTACAATTCGACCATTGTTGGTATTAATAAATACCTAATCAAATCGATTTTTATAGTAGCTTATTAAGGTCGCATTATCTACATCACTGAGACTCAAGTAACAAACTTGTTAGTTTATTTTATTCGCCGAGTTTGGGAACTTGATAATTTTACGTTATTAGGAAATAAGTTGACATACTTTTCATGCAGTTTTAATACTCGATGCACAATTGGAATATCTCGGCCTTCAACTTTAAAAACAACAATTTCGCCAACCCTTACAGGTTCTTCAGGATAATTTGTTAAGAATAACAAATCTCCTCTGTGAAATGCTGGTTCCATACTACCAGAAAGAACAACTACGATGGGACTCTCGCTTCCAGTTACAACCATTAGTCCTTTCCATATCATTAAGGCAGAAGATACTATCATTCCGAAACTTAAGACTTGGTACAAAAACTAAAAATGAAGAATTAATAATTCAAGAACATAAGTAAACATTTTCTTATACTCTTACTTGTCTTTTATTCATCCGTCGCACATCGTCAAATAGCGCCGAAATATCCATGTTTGAATTTCTTATAGATAATAAGTTATAGAAAAATGTAAAAGAAAAATTTGTATTCGTAACAAGTTACAGAATAATCAAAGGGAACACCACGTCGGCGTTAACGTTACGTATTATAACCTAGCAAACAAATATGACAGCTCGATAAAAATCACTTTCTCAAAATTTGGTATGTTCATTTGGTCTAATAATATACCCGGTGTTTCTAAAGCCTAGTTGTTTAGGCAACCCAAAATACTGCTAAACATTGTTATTACTACTTTTTATCAAGTCGCCTTCAATCAGACAAATAGGTGACATTTTGATAAACAAATTTTGTTTTTGCAGTATAAACTAATAATTATATTCAAAGGTTTTAAATCGTTCATCATGGATGATAATTTTTTAACGAATCTAATGAACACTCAAAATTTTTTAAATGTGAATAATAAAGAATCTAGCGAATTATCGAGTATTAGTACATCAGAAATTTCACAGTCACTGAACGACGACGAAGACGAAGCAGTCTTTAGAAAACGTTTGGAAAAACATAAATCAAATTTAGAATTGCGATTACAAAGTTTACAAGTGACTGTGAGTATGTTACGACAACAACTTGCCGAAGAAAAGAATTTATGGAAAAAGGAATTAGAAGAATCGATGCAAATATCGGTGGAATGCAGTAATGGAAATCCCGAACTAGAAGAAGTTTATGATAATGCTAGGGAATGTGAACTTTATGAAGAGCCAAACGGTTATTGCTACGAATTGAATAACTCAGAATACGAAGAGAGAGTTGGTAAATATCAGCAAATATTGCTAAAAACCCAAGCCGAAAAACGTGCAAATCTGAGACGTCAGATGTCAATTAATAATTACAAACGTCGATTATTGGAAGTGGAAAATATGTGCAATTTAGAATTGCTCAGAGTAAAGCAAAGTGTTCAGTTTTTACAACCTCTTCAAATAATGGCTTCAGAATGGAACACAAAAAGTTCGGGCGATACTTTGATCGAAGAAGAAGGATCTAGCAATCATACGATTACAGATGACTCAAATAAAAGAGAATATCCAGAATATAAAAAGCTGGAAGATTTAGTGCCCGTGGAGTCCCTCAGTAACAAATTTTGTAACGAGATGAATACCGTTTTTGCCAAAATGCAATACTGCAATTTAAAGGCTTCATCAAGTATTTGGCCAGTCGAAGATGAAATAATTAACGTTACGCCCGCCAAATCTGCAGTTTGGTTTCACCAGAATTACATAAGCTCGCCTATGAATTCTAAAACAAATCTTCTCAAGTAAAATAATAATCTAAATGTTTTGTTTAATATAATTAAATTTTTATTTATACCTAAACTATTTTAATTAAATTATCATCAACAACGTAATCACTAAAAAGGGATTATCGAAAAAATGTTGAACGTATAACCATAATTATTATTAATCACAAAAGGACTACTTTAGTGCAGGATATAATAAATATTTTGAAATAATAGTACTTTTTTTTTAAAGGGCAAAATCAGCGATTTAATACAGGTATCGATTCTAGTAGTAATAAGTAGTACAGTTTTGCGCAAAAATGCAAAACCGTCCCTGGCGAAAATATTACAAATAAAAATTAATAACTGTCGTTTTGAAAATTTTATTCTTTAATATATTATTATAATATTTCTTTATTATATTATCTAATTAAAAACCAATAATTTTATTTACTGCAAAGAAAGTACAATTTAAGGTGCTCGCTCACTTAGGCGATGATGTTTTTCAATTTATATTTTTGAATTTGCCGCACTTATGATAAGTGACTATTTTCACCACCAAGACAATTCAGCCTAGTAGCGTTGTTTAACATATTCTGTGGTTGGCAGCAATCGGTGACAAACTTGACGAAATCCATTTGTATTTCATAGGTAACAGAAGAGCACCATGAAGTAAGTAAAATCTTGATTTTTTTCGATCATCCATGTGAATTTTTGATATTTTACTCGAGATAACATGTCGAGACCTTATTTTAACTTTGTTTTTGTTATATTTTAGGATTACCTTGTGCGTTTACAGCGGGTCAAAAATTTACCCTAGCCATGGTAAAACTTTGGTTAAGGTCGACGGAAAGGTATGTTTTTGATATTCTATTTTTCCTAGTTTTTATTAACAATTTGTGAGTGTTTTTGTTCCACATACAAAACTACTTTTTAAATAACAAAATGGGTTTTATAACCTCAAAATATTTTCATGTTTATAGTGAACAAATTATGAAAGAAAAACGTGGAGATGTGGCTTAATCATATTTATTTGTTGTAGAGTTACACATTCTTGAATTCAAAATGTGAAAGAGCTCATAAAATGAAGAGGAATCCTCGTAAGGTTACCTGGACCGCCCTTTACAGAAGGAAGCATAAGAAGGGTCAAGAAGAAGAAACGACTAAAAAGCGTACTCGCAGGGCTCAAAAGTTCCAGCGTGCTATTGTCGGTGCTTCCTTGAACGATATTATGGCAAAACGTAACCAAAGGCCAGAAGTTCGAAAAGCCCAACGAGAACAAGCAATTCGGTAAATTCTTATTTTTTTCTCGTGTATTATCATCGGCTAACTTTAACTTTTATTTTAGTGCTGCTAAAGAACAGAAAAAGGCCAAGAAGGATACTAAAAAAGCTACGGCTCCAGCCAAAGCAAAATCCATGCAGAAGTCAAAGGCTACCAAGGTGACCCAGAAATCTGCACCAAGAGTAGGTGGAAAACGTTAATTTTGTATTAATGTGGATAATTAATAAAACTGTTTTATAACCATTTCTAATTTAATTATAACTTCCCGTATTAAAATATCAGGTGTTTTTAATGTAATTGTGAATTAAATTTTGATTTATTTTTACACGACGTTTTATATAAATTTTCTTACTAGTGTGCAAACTAAGGATTAAGTTTCAATTGTATTTCATAATAAGTATGATCACAATTTTCCCTAGATATGTTGTATTATGAAGTTCTCTTCAGTGGTTGCCCATCTCAGATTATTTGGATCAGTGGTCGGCAACCTTTTCAATGTGTTTGATAATTTTGGAAGAAACGGTGAGCTCTCTAGGACGAGACGGATCCAACCAAATTTTTCAGAGGTTAGAGCAGTCCTTAATTTGCCCACTATTGATGTTTATATTTTGCTCCTCACCCCTGTTTTGCTTTTACGAGCTACCAGTAACTAGATTAGATAAATGAACGCTAGATTTTGGGTATTATCTCACTTTAATATTTGAAAAGTTACATAGCATGAAAAAATCACATTGCAGAATTTACCAGTGTATTATACACTTTTCCAATAATTTGACTAAGTAAGTACCAAACAGGAAATAAAATAAATCCACATATAACCATTGTCAAGAAGATAATCACTACTAATTCCCCCAAAAATATTGCTGATCTGATAACTTTGTCTGTAGTGTTTTCGGTTTGGCAAATATCAATTGAACTGTCCAAGACAAATCTTGCCAAATATAAGAATGCCTCTAATAAAGGAAGTAAATTGTATAACATGTCAAAGATTGTAAGACCTGCCTCATATGCATGTCGGCACATGGAGCTTGTTAAGCTTAAAAATCCGTAATGTCTAAAAGGAAAAGAAATTGCCAAATAATTCATTGCATTAAAATTAAATTAGTTACTCTTCTTTAGCCAAGCCTCGTTTCTCCTGATATTCCGCCAAAGGTTCTCGTAGTTTCTCCAAAAATTCTACAACAGATTCTGCTTCCATAATGGCACTTCCTTTTTTGGAAACTTGACAACTGACGGAAACTAAACTTTTGGTTAACGCCCCTGTAGGTTTCTTAATATTTGAAGTGAATTTTTTTTTACTGCTTTCCGTATGTTTTTGTTGAGTGATATCTTCATTAATTTTATTATTGAAAACTTGGTGATTTTGACTACGGGTTAAATGTAAATTTTTACATTGTAATGAAATAACATATAAAATGAAGTATTCTTACTCAATTATTTCACTTTTAGATCCTAATTTAAGTTTGATCGGAAATGTTTGTTGGCAAGATTCTACAATTGTGTAAGACATCGTATATCAGAAATCTTTATGCAATAATTTCTTTGTTTAACGTTCATTTATGGGGTCATTTGTAGTTGCTTCTGTAAAGATGTCAATAAAAAATAAAAACAAAATTGTAAACAATTTCATGGCCATAGTAAATTATAAAATGTGACAGTAGTAAAAAAAATGTTTTAATCATCACACATTCTCTGATTTTTTAAAAATATGAAATAATGATACGAAGCTCTGGACCGAACACCCAAAATAAAATAATTTCTATTTCTTAAACTATACCTATTGTTGTGTTAGTTATCTTTAGATTTCTGATTTCAAAGTCATCCAAACAAATACTATTGGAATAAAAAATTAAAACTTCTACAATTTTACTTTTTTGATCCTAAAATGTGTGCCCTACTTCTATTAGATCAGATAAATAACTAGTAAAATTTCCAGTTCATTTTAAAAGGTCGAGGGTTAAATCCACCCTTGAAATTATTACTAAAAATTAAAACTTTTGCACCAATTAATCAATAACAGCTTTTATTTCTTAAGAATGTCTACTTCTTTCAAGGTCTTTACGATCCTCATTATGAGAATCTTGCTTCATTTGTTAATTCTATTTTGTTTTCGCCTCCGTTTCTTTCTTTCTTTTTCGCTAGTTTGCAAGGGGGTAATCACTCCAGAAGTCTGTGGAAGGGAAAAAAACAAGTCTTTTATGCATTATCTTTTTGAAGTGTTATACAATTTTTATGAAATCTTGTTATAAGATTTTCTAGTACTTCATCGATCCATCTTATTATTGTTCTTTCTCTGCTTGGATTCCATTCCGATATCATTCGTAACATTATCATCATTTGCTCTCGTCACATGTCCTAGCCATCGCAAATAATCTAATCATAATTCTTTAGTTTTGAAAACATCTCGCAAGAAAATTTGAAAATGTACTCTTGGCGTTAAATAAAATTATAAAAACTATCCAACAATTCTTTTATTAAAATTTTTCTTACAAATAAATTTTTAAACTTAAACCAATAACGCCGATACGTGAACATGTTAATTAAACAGCATTCAATGATACGTAACAATCCGTTTCAGAATATTTGGGTAAATTTAAATTGTATTTTTCTTCTAATTGTGGAGGTACGAAGCGGCCACCCAAAAAATGATGCACCCAAGGAACTGCTTGTGCACATAATTTCGGTGCAGTTAAAGATATAAGCATTTGAGGCTTAATTCCACCTTCTTCTGGTTCTCCCTTTTCAACATCCCAACCGCTGGGTATGTCAATACTAAAACAATAACTTTAAATTTTACAGTTTTTACAAAATTAAAGCCTACCTAGCAATTGGAACATTTGTACTTTTCATCATGCTAATAATAGGTACGAACTGGGTACGAACCGGAGGCTTAAAACTGAATCCGAATAAGGCATCCACAATAAGGCCATATTTGGTTTCGACATCTGTACTCGGTGGTAATTCGGATAAAAACGAAATGTTCATAGATTGACATTGATGAGTTAAATTTTGATATAATAATTTTTCAGTTTGTTTCGGATAATAAATTTCTACATTGTAATGAAATAACTTGAGATGTCTTGCACATACCAAACCATCTCCTCCGTTGTTTCCTGGACCACAACAAACTAATATGGGTTTATTTGAAATATTACTCTGAGTGTAAACTTTAGCAATAGCAGAAGCACAACTTAGTCCGGCCAGTTCCATTAATTGATCAACGCTGTATTTATATTCATTAAATAATTCCACATCAATATTTATGGCCTCCTCCTGAGTTAAATACTTTACCATTTTGGAAACTTGATTTTGTTTAATGGTACTAAATAAGAATCTAGCCGAATTCTATGAAAACATAAACAAGTATGAATTTTTTCTGATGATTTACCGTGTTTTTATCTTACCAAATTAGAGAAAGGTTTAAAAAGTATTGTTTTGATCATTTATTAAACGATAAGAATTGATAAAGTTGTTCCGTTGTGATAAAATTTCGAATAAATAACTTGATTAAAGTCAAACTTGTCTAACCTCAAACAACAGTGGAGGCTGCCAGTGGCGTAGGTTCAAAATATGTGTAGTTCTTAGTCCAAAACTTCGCAATTCCAAAAAAATTTAATATACAGTGAGTTCATAAAGTTTGGAATAAATGGAAAGTTTTATCTTGTACTTGTAGTTTGAATTTTAAATTAGGATTTCGGAAGAGAAAAATGTATTTTTTCTCAAAATTTACACAATTCAAAAAACTCAAAAATTGACTGCTAGTTTCATTGTTTTTATGATAATGTTAATTATTGAACAACACAGTGCCGTGGTAGGGTTGTTTTTGGTGGGGCAAAAACTCACAAGAATTCAATGTTATTTGACTTTTATTTATTGCTTATTTTTCAGACCCCCCCCCCCCAAATTAGAAATATGACCGACCCTGTCTACCCTTGCTGTTAGTATACTACTTTATCTGCTCTTGCGGTTAAAGTGTCACTTGTTCTATTATTTTCAATCGATTAACCGCATTTTAACATCCGCTATAGAAAAAACAAAATAACTCCATCTTCAGTCAAAGAACTTGAAATATTATGTCAGCCACTTTGAATAATTTTGTTTTGAAAAAAACGCATGTTCGTCTTTTTAAGAAAATGGAAAGAATCCATTTTTTCAAATTTCTAGACTAGAATACCGCCTTAAACGTAACTAGCATTAATATGCAGGTTATTACTTCGTCTCACATTTGAATTTTGATCGGTGACTTTTTTAGAGCAATAGCATGCACGCTAAGGCTAATTAACTTATACTTTTGAAGGTAGATATCTACCTATGATTAGAATAAATCCGAAAGCCAATGTAATATTAAAAAGAGAGTTAATAGAAACGTTTTAAAATTATGCACATTAGGGAAATTGATAGCTTTCAATCGTCTTGAATTTTGATGTATAACGTATAATTTTCTTACAACAGCATTATTTTGAATTATTAATCGCCCAACAGATTTTTTTAAGTGGATAACGAATCTTTCAATTGTAATAACTTTTAGTCAAGATTGAATATTAGTACCCTACGTATTGATACACTGATAGTTGTAAAAATTGGCAAAAATATGAAATTTGATCTGTGCTATTATCCACTAATGCAGTTAAATAAAATTGGTTTGTTAACTTCTCAATTCAATAAGAAGCTAAAATTTCTTTTATATCTGGTTTACATTATTATGATGCCATTTTTGCAAATTATGCTGGCATTGCAGTTGAGTTATTCGAGAAATGTATATGACTTTGTTAGCAATTTAGAGGCGGTTACAGGTTTGCTAAATGTTAGTTTTAATATTTAAAATTTTATTAAATATGTGAGCAATATGTAGAGGATAAAATAATAAAATATTTTATCTGTGTGAAACTGCTATTATAAAAGTAATATTCCATAAATTTAGAAAATTATTAAAATTAATTATATATGGATGAAAACTCTTGGCATTTTTTTTATATAGAATTTAATGATCTTATTCTTATAATTATTATTGTCTTAATTTTTTATAAATTCTCCCTCCCCTTTTTTAAAATTAGGAAAACTGACTGTCTCTGTTGAATTAGTAATACACAGTAAAATTTACTAATTTTATTTAAATTTACCGAAATACATATAAACGAAAAATTAAATTATCAAACATAATATAAAAATATTTAAAAAATTTAAATCCAAAAATATGAACCTACTCGATTTTTAATTTGAATAAGATATTACATAAACTACTAGTTGAAAATTTTTACTAATAAAATTTTTGTTATAGATAACTGGAAAAATATTATTAGTTATACATAACAAACAAAATTTCATAACATTATTAAGTTTTTCAAAGAAATTAATTTGGAACTCGAGCGAGCAATTGGCCCAATACCATTTACAATTAAAAAATACTTTGATGAGATCGGTGCTCCATTTTCAAAGATTTTATTTGATCTTTATGTTTATTTCGCATACAGGGACATTGATGAACCTTGTATTATTTAATATTCTACCATTGGGTTCGTGGACAGTTCAAGAATATCCAGAAATTTTACATACACTGGTAGCAACTTTCGAAATGTGTTGTATGCCAATTATGGGTACCTTCGTAGGCGCTTTCGATTGCTTATTTGTTGGATTTTGCTTTAATTTAATAATTCAATATAAATTATTTTGCAATTGCTTAATTAATTTTACTGTGGAAAATATCCAATCGCAATTAATGTTAAAAGAACGTCTAAACGAATTAATAAGATTGATTAAACAACACGAATTTTTATTAAGGTAGGTACTATAAGTAGGTACTATGTAAAAAAATAATATAAAAAAATAAATATTTCTTTTTGTTTCAGTTACATGAATCTTTTACAAGAAACTTATTCGTTACCTTTATTTGTTCAAATTTTTAGTATAGCGCCAGTATTGTGTGCAGATTTCTATGGCATTTTAGAGGGGTATAGTACAATTTTATTATTTTAAATTGTAATAGATTGTGTCATACAGTGTCGGATCTATATCTTGGGCAAGATTTAGAATATACCTCAATTGTATGCTTTCATAATCATTGAATAAAAGCGTAGAACACATGATGGAAACTCTAAGTTTCTATTGCTTTAGCTTCAAGGTAGATCCACCACTGGTGTACTTACCATCAAAAAAGACATATCACAGCTGTATAAAACTGAGACAAAGGTTCTGTTTTAATTGAATTAATTGATGAGACCAATAGCGTCATTTCATGTTTATTTATCAGTTGTCAGTTGTTTTAACCAAAAATTACAAAAAAATTGATAAGTTCTACAATAACTATTTATTTACAACTATCGCAAATCTACATGAAAAACATAATACATGATCGGAGGTTATCTACCGGTGGATCATAGTGCCGCCTGTCAACACTAGGGTAGTGCCAACCTAACTAAAGGCGCGATATTTAAATACATAACAATCCTCCCCACTTAGGTAGAGACAAAGTCCGCGTAGCGTCCCGGCACTCGGCGGTTTCGACTTGGTCTTCCTGGTAGTATTACTACCTGTGGCTCCGCTACTTTTATCGGCGAATCTGCGCTTGGTGCTTCCGCTTGATCTGCTACTTCTTGAGTTGCTCCGACTTCTGTAGGTGTTACCATTGCTTCTCCCCTTGCTCTTGTCATTGGCTCCCACTCCCCAGGGATGACACCTCCTACTTCGTCGGTTTCGTCGATTGGGTTTTCGTTGCACGTCTTCTTGCGCATTTGGTCTACATGTCGCCTCATTTTTCCTGCCACCGTTTTGACCACGTATGATACTGGACCCGTAATGTCGATAACTTCTCCCGCAATCCACTTCTCTCTCGACAGGTAGTTTCGAATGTAAACTTCTTCTCCCACTTCGAATGTTCTCGTCGTCGCTGTTTGTTCCATACCTTCTCTTTTAATTGTGTCCGGATGCAATTTGTCCAATGCGGTTCTAAGTCTTCTGCCCATTAATAATTCTGCCGGTGTCCTTGACGTCGTTTGATTAGGTGTCGTATGTTGTTTGAATAGTACTCGTGCCAATTTCAAATTGAAATCTCCCACTTGTAATTTTTCTAGTTCGCTCTTGCCATATTGTACCATGCGCTCAGCTTGCCCATTACTGCTAGGGTGGTATGGTGCAACTGTATGCGAATTAATTCCGTTCCTTAAGTAAA
This sequence comes from Cantharis lateralis, assembly GCA_963170105.1. NCBI lineage: Eukaryota > Metazoa > Arthropoda > Insecta > Coleoptera > Cantharidae > Cantharis > Cantharis lateralis. Next base: position 25,186,184 of record OY720629.1, read on the forward strand.
ACTGTTTAATTTCTGCAGACACAAAAGCAGTTCCGTTATCTGATATAATAGTGTCTGGGATTCCATGTGTGGCAAACAATTGTCGTAAACATCTTATTACCTCCGCAGATGACTGCGACGTCACCAGCTTGATCTCCAGCCACTTAGACATTGCATCCACAACGATCAGAAATACTTTTCCTTGATACGGTCCTGCGAAATCTAAATGTAACTTAGACCATGGGTTTGTGGGTGGTTCGATAAATTGCCTTGGTGCTTTCTTTGGGTTATTTCGATGTATTTGGCAATTTTCACATTTTTCAACGGTTTCTATAATCTGTTCATCCAACTTGGGCCACCAAACATAACTCCGTGCCGACGCTTTCATTGCTACGATTCCCGGATGATTTGCATGTAACAACTCTAAAACTTCTTTCTGCACTCGAGTCGGAATAATCACCCGACTTCCCCATAGTAAACACCCTTTATGTACGGATAGCGCGTCTCTCTTTCTATAGTACGCCGTGTATTCTTCACTGGGTATTTCTTCGGGCCAACCATGTAACACCCAGTGTTGGACTCGATCTAAAATTTTATCTTGATTTGTCCATTTCTGAATTTCTTTAGCCGCAATTGGGGGTTCTTCCATTGCTTCTAAAAGCAGTATATCTCCTGGGGGTATCCTTTCATCATCCTTCTTAGGTATCGGTAATCGGCTCAACCCATCTGCGTTCCCATGCAACTTTCCTGCTCGGTATTCCACTTTATATGAATAATTTGACAGCAATAGACTCCATCTTAACATTCTCGGTGAGATCATAACAGGCATCTGTCGTTCCGGATTTAACAGTCCCAATAACGGTTTGTGATCTGTTATTATTAAAAATTCTCGACCCGCCAGGTATTGATGGAAATACTTCACACCGTATATCACCGCTAGTGCTTCTTTGTCTACCTGGGCATAATTTCTTTCGCTGGAGCCCAATGTTCTTGAGGCAAATGCAATGGGTTTCTCCACTCCATCTCTATTACGGTGGGACAGTACCGCTCCCACGCCGTAAGGTGATGCGTCACACGCTAGTACTAGAGGCTTTGTTTCGTCATAATGTACTAAAACTTCTGCCGATTGCAACAGTTCTTTTAACTTTTCGAACGCCATCGAATGTTCCTTCGTCCATCTAAATTCTATATTTTTATCCAACAACCGGTGCAGTTTTTCCGCATGAGATGCTTTGTCTTGTAAGAATCTGTTGTAAAAATTAATCATTCCTAGGAACGATTGTAGTTCTTGTTTGTTTTTAGGTTCCGGTGCTCGTACGATGGCTTCCACCCTTTTTCCGGTGGGCTTAATTCCCCTGCTCGACATTTGAAACCCTAAGAATTCAATTTCTTCCACTCCAAACAAACATTTCTTCTTCGATACTGTCAGATTCGCCTGGTCTAATTTTGATAGCACTGCTTGCAACGTCCTGTCGTGTTCTTCTTGAGATCTTCCTGACACTATAATGTCATCAATGTACGCTGCTGCTCTTCCTATTCCCACTAACAAGGTATCCATAAATCTCTGGAAGAGTCCAGGCGCTGCCGACACTCCGAACGGCAAGCGAGTAACATTAAACAGACCTTTATGCGTGTTTACTGTCAGCATTTCCGATGTTTCTTTATCCACCACCAACTGCTGATATGCTTGAGACAGATCTAAACAAGAAAATATGGTTGCATTTTTACCAACTTTCGCGAATATTTCGTTTGCTGTTGGCAATGGATACGCGTTTTTCTTTATTGTGCTGTTTACAGTGCTTCTATAGTCACCGCATAATCTGTACGATCCATCTTTCTTTCGCACAGCTACCAACGGTGTGGCCCATTCCGAATACTCGACTGGTTCATAAATTCCTTGGTTTACCATCTTATCAATTTCCTCTTCTACGGCTGCCCGTAAGGCAAAAGGCACATTCCTAAACTTCTGAAATTGTGGTTGCGCACCCTCCTTAAGCTGTATCTGCACCTTCGCCCCTGAATGTGCTCCCAGCTCATTACTAAAGACTCTTGGATATTTTTCAATAATTTTATTTAAATTAACATTTATTTTACAGTTGGTTTGTTGATCCACTATGTTTACTCCTTGTAATGCTATACCCAAACTGTCGAACCAATCGCGTCCCATCAAATCGCATCCATTTCCTGCTACAACAGTAATTGGTAAATTGCAGCTGCATCTATCTGTCTGGACCTTCACTGTTGTTGCTCCTCTGACTTCCAAACGTTCTTTCGACCATGTTTGCAATATCGCGCTTGTGTGTTTTAGCTTCGATGTTCCTTTTACTCTTGCCCATGTCTTCTCGCTTAGAATTGAACATGATGCACCCGAATCCACAAGCATCGTCACAACCTTGCTATTTAGTCGTAACGTCGTAGTCACTGCGTTACCCGTTTGGATTGCGTTAAGAGTGTGTAACTGCGCTTCATCCTCTTCTTGGTCTTGAATGTTATTGCACTCTTTGTTTCTTTGCCTACCTTTACTATCTTCATTCTTCTTTTTTATGCATACTGCTTCTATATGCCCCTTTATTTTGCAAAAATAACATTCCACGTTCTTAAATCTGCACCAGCTAGGGTTATGTTGACCCCCACATCGAAAACAGTTTCTGTTACTTTTGTTCGTGTGTTTTCCTACTGCCATTACCTCCTCGTTCACTACTCTTTCGTTTCGAATGTTGCTTACATTTCTTTGAGCTGTTTCCACTGCCACGGCTACGTCGTATGCTCTTTTGAACGTTAGGTTACTTTCTGACAGCAATTTATTTTGTAAACCTTCGTTTTGTACCCCACACACGAGTCGATCACGTACCATATTATCGAGCTCAGTGAAGTTGCAGTGTTCGCTTAGTTTCTTTAAATCAGCCACAAAGCTTGCAATTGACTCACCCGGTTTCTGCTTGCGTTGGTTAAACGTAAACCTCTGAATTATCTCGTTTGGCTTTGGGTTGAAATGTTCGTCCAATTTTGCGATTATAACGGTATAATCTTCTTCTTTCGGGGTTATTGGTGTTACTAGAGACCGTAGAATATCGTATGCTTCTGCTCCGATCGATGATAGCAGCACAGCTTTTTTTGTTTTTCCCTCCGTAATTCCATTTGCTTCAAAATAAAACTCGGCACGTTCTTTGTATGAAATCCAACACGTTTTTACGTCAAATTTATCGATCGCTCCTACAATTCCACTCCTTGCTACAGCCATCATTCATTACTTCAATGTACTTACAATTTTTCTCGTCGCCAGTTTTGATAAGTTCTACAATAACTATTTATTTACAACTATCGCAAATCTACATGAAAAACATAATACATGATCGGAGGTTATCTACCGGTGGATCATAGTGCCGCCTGTCAACACTAGGGTAGTGCCAACCTAACTAAAGGCGCGATATTTAAATACATAACAAAAATATAGTAAAAATCGTGCTTGTGTTGTAGATTTCATTTTCCATTAGTAACTGTAACATATTTAGCTTAGAATTCACCAATAATTAAAAATTTATGTTTAAGAGACGATTTTGCTTTAATTGCTCGATACGCAACAGCGTGGATATGTGCATTTCTGCAAACAGCACTGTATTGTTTTACAATTGATATTCTTTTGCACGAGGTAAATATTTTTTATAAAATAAGAATTGGTCCTAATAATAATTCTTTTCTAGTCATCAAAAATATCATATGCAATGTATTCTTGCAATTGGTACTCAAATTACCACCCTGAAATTAGCAAAGCCATTATTTTAATGTTACAAAAATCTCAACAAAATAAAGATTTTATGGCAGGTGGAATAATTGTAATTGATTGCAGAGTTTTATTAACTGTAAGCTTAAAAATATTTTGAACACATTAATTACATAAATTCAAATTGTTTCTAGATTTTGAAATCATCGTGGTCTGCATATGCTGTTATTAAAGTTTTAAAGTGAGATCCGGCAGGAATAACCACAGATTTATACGCACTTTTATCAGAGTAGAAAGTTCTGACTTCTATGATTTATGAGAAAAAAATTTAAAACAAATAAAATTTTTATTACTTGTTCAGTTTAAACGATTCTGTGCAATAAGTAACAACAATTTAATTAAAAGTCATTTCCATAGGCGCCGGATAGGAGGGGCAAAGCAGGGCACTTGCCCCCCTTAGAAAATTAAATTATTATTTGTTCCTACCTAGCTAGCGCTCGTAAAATAATAAGAATTTTCCTTTAAAATCATAAATCCTAACCAAACTGAATACTTTGCCCCCCTCTATATTTAACTCTTCCGGCGCCACTGGTCATTTCCATAACTTATTTATAATTTTTTTTGACTACTTGAATTGCTATACTCAGGTGCACTCAGGTGTGTTGTAGGGGAGTCGCGGGAACTATTCATTGTTATTTTTTTTAAATGTACTAACCCATTGCCATTGTTAAATAATATCTTGGAAAAATATTTTTCTTAATTTGAGAAGTTTTAAAAATAAAACAAAAATTGTGAGTTTAATTTGTTTAATCGAAATCGAAATTTGAAGAAGAAAAAAACGTGTTTTTCTACTTTGAAAGTCGGCACTTGAAGAAAATGGGAAACAAATCGATATTTTCAAAATTCTAGACTCGATTATCGTCCGAAGTTCGCACCAGAAAATAACCAAATTTGTAAACTAAGATTAATGTCACAATAAAAAATTTTGAAAAATCAAAATGCGTTTTACTTAAGGAAGTTTAGAATAAATTTGCAGGTTTCTCACGAATTTGGGGATTTCTAGAAATTTTTGAAAATTTATTTATATCTATTGTAGAATAAAGTTACAAATAAATTTTTAAAAATAATTTTTTTAACTTGGAATTTACAGAAAGTAATAAGAGGCGTATTTTCAAATAATTTATAAAGGGATAATTTTAGCAGTTCTTTATAATATAATTTAAAAAAAAATTTTCGTAATCGTATAAAAAACGTTCAGGGTTTATAATTTTTTCAAAATAAATTCCCTTATATTTTCAGCTTTTCCATGACTAATTGAAGATTTTTTCCGATTATTCAAAACTAGACAAAATTTTGAAATTGTAAATTTTAATAAATTACAGAAATAAAAAAAGCAATTTTTATAATTAAAGTTTTTTTCAGAATTTCAAAAAGTTTTTCCTGACCCAAAGTCTAAATTTTCCTAACTTTTGTTTAAAAATTGAAAATTTTCTGTGTTTGTCCAATTCCCTGACAATATCAACAATTCAATTAATGACACGGGAAATAAATAAAACCGGAAGAATTCATAAAATAAAAAATTATTAAATAATAATATATTAATAAAAATAATCAGTTACCATTTTAACAGGCTCGTAAATTAAAATAAAATTTAAGAAAAGGTTTACGTGAGTTCCAAATCAGCAATACAGTATTCGAGGATTTTTCAGCTGATGAAAACATATGCATTGCTAGCTATTTCCTCACAGACCCCGGCTTAGTAATGGCATGTACACACGATTGAACCAAATAAATAATATTTTTAAGCAGGCTTCTGTTATAAAAATTAATTTGAATTTTTAATATATTAGTAATTATTACAGCGTGAAATTTTAATACAGCACAATGCCTGCCCTTACCCCAGAAGAGAAAAAACAGTTAAAAGCAGAAAAAAAGGCTTTAAAAAAGAAACTAGCCGAAGAAAAGAAAATACAGCTAAAACATGATCATTTATCACGCGAAGTGAAATTTGGAAAATTAACGATAAAACAACATGAAAAAAACTGGAAGAAAATGCTGATGAACATAGCAGTCCCTCGAATGAAGGAAGACTTAAAATTTGCATGGCACAACTTTGAGCGAGTTATCGATACAAAAGATTTTACAATAGAATTATTGATGGAGGAAATAAAAGATGCCGAAGAACAATACGTAATGAATCTTCGAGGTCATTCAGAAAATATCGATAGATTAATCACATTATTTGGTGATAGATTGTCTGCATTAAAAAAGCAAAACGAACTTGAAATAGAAAAAATGAGAATTGCCGCCGAAAAGAAAACCGAAGAAATTCGTACTACTTTTGCTGAAAACGAATTGTACCTTAAGACAATGTTGTTTGGACTCGAAATGGCTAGAAAAGAACAAGAAAGGCTTGTCCGTGGTGAATATTTATCTAAAATAGATGAAGAAACGACTAAATATAACGACATAATACAAAACCTTAGAGGAGGATTAGAAAGAACTTGCCACGATATTTGGAGTAGTACAAAAACGTTTCTTAAGCAATATTCAAACGAAACAAAAGACAGACGTAAAATGTTTAATGTTTTGGCTCAACAAGATGAAGCTTTAACTCAATTATGTGCCAAACAATGCTTACAACTTGAAAATATGCAAGAGTACATGAAAAAACTTCGAATTAAGTTATCCAACACTCAAGAAACGCAAGAACAAAAAATATCAGATTTATTGCAGGAGCGTCAATATTTCGCAGATGCTTTCTGGATATTAAAAACGCGTTTAGAAGCAGATAGAAACTTAGATAATGATAATTTAGCAATTCTCACAGCAAAAAGTAACGCAGCAGCAGAATATTTGCAGAAGGTATTAAAACTGGGAAAACAACTCTTAGAATTATCATCCATTTGTAGAAAATTTGAAACCAAAGAAGAAAAAATCTTGCCTTTTCCTTTAAGAGGTTCGTCCGAAGAAAATGATCTTGTAGATGAAGAAATTAACATAGAAGAATACAAAAATGTTGCAAATTTGAGATTCTTCTGGCAGAGAGTTGCCCAAGCAGATTCTATTCGATACAGTATAAACGAAGAAAGAGAATTTTTAAAAAGAGAAAATCAAATGTTGAAACGAAAAATACATGATTACTGCCTGTGTTTAGATTGTCCAGTTTACAATCAAACCTGTACAGAAAACAAAAAACCAGGAGAAAAAATTAATGTAACGGATGGGTATGAGATCCAAAAAATGTATCAAAAGTATTAAACAGTATTGCATAAAACTTTTTTATTTGATCATAAAAAAGTATAAAATCTTTACATAAACAAATACATTAATCTTCACCTTCGACGGCTACTTGAGTAATGGCTTGAACATAAAATGGTCCTTCTTGAACATATTCTTGGAAACGAGTTAAAATATTATGCTCGAATAACGTACTTGTTGCTAATATTTTAATTATATCATATTTAATTTCCTTGCATTCTTTAGCACTTTCACTCCTTCGATCAAGCAAAAATTCAACAAAACCTAAAATATTAAATTTTTGTACAATTTTATATTTAAGTATGTCGATGGCATCACATTTTTGTGTGAAATATGTGTTAAACTTTTACAAGTATTTAAAATTCTCGATGGAAATTATTGTCTATTGAAAATACATTCTATCTAGAAAATTGGAAAATAATAATTATATCATATTTACCAGGCGTTTCTCTAAAACATTCGTGTCCCCAAGTATGCAATGCCATAGCGCTTAAAACACTTAAGCCAGCCAAACGTATATCAGTAAAAGGATTTTTTGCATGTTTATAAATCAAATCCATTGAATTTTCATTCATCAACGAGAACCATTTGTGAATTAAACTTGTAATCTCACTATTGAACACTGTAATTCTAATCAAGCTCTCTACACATCTCAGAGCTCGAATTCTTAGATCTGCAGGAAGTGATGACAATCTATCACACATTACTTGCAATACGGTAATAAATTGATCACCTGAAATAAAATTTTTAATAATTTAAATTGAAAATAAAAACAAAAGTACCTCTCGAACTCAAGGCCAATTTTCCTTCATTTCTTTCAGCTATATGACCAACCGTGTCTAACGAGACACCTAATAGAATTAAATTGTTGGATTCAATGTTTGAAAATATATTATTAATTATTTCTGGATACTTGTCCAATGTTTCTTTGGGTCTCCAAAAAGCAATATGCCCAAAAAATTTTAGGATGCCTACAAAAGAATTAAACGAAATTTTTGATTTTGAAAATGAGTTTGTGAACTCACCTGGTTTACATAAATCACTCCATATAGCATCATTTGTGTTAAACTGCTCGTATATTTTTCCTATGACACCGGCCGATTCTAAATATAAGTAACCATGCTCTGTTATAGCTAATTCGGTTAATAATTCAACAATGTTCAATTTTAATAGATCATCTGGACTATCAAGCTCGCTTACAAATTTTGGCAATAAACCAGTTACTATCAAACCTTTCATAAACTTTTCTGATTCTTTAGCTCCATCAATAAACATCTAATAACAAAAATGTAAGTATATTTAGATAGAAAATTTCAAGTGATGTTTTGTTTTATTTGCAAAGGTGCATATCAAAAAATTAAAACAGAAAAATTTAAATAAAATTTTTGAATTTTAATTGTAAGCAACTTCAGTTATAAAAATTAAAATGTTATTCAAGATGCTTTTATTTATTCTTGGTGACAGGGTCAAACTAAAAATATTTTCTTGAAGAGAATAGAACACTAAAGAAAAAACGTGGAATATTTTCAAGATCACCATCAGTTTTTCTGTCCATTACAGGACAATCAGCTTCTATCTCTGATAAAAGAGTTTCAGAATTAACAATCACAGAAATCCTTTAAAAAATTGAAATTTAATAAATAAGATAAATAGTTTAAATGTTACCATAACGTATGAAAAAGTAGTGACAAGATAAGAGATATGCTGATTTAAATTCTCTTATTAGTCTAGTTCAGGAGAACTTGAGTATGAACCCAAAACTCCCTCATAACTCAAAAAGGGTAAAATATATCAAAAATTAAAACCGTTCGTCATTTTAGGTTAAACACCTTTATCCTGTTCGACATTTTTGATATCTTTTCCTGCTCATAAGTTATTAGAGAAAAATATAAATCAAAATAATCTAAAATTGTAGGTAAAAAGTTTTTTTCCAACTAATACACAGATATAATTAATAAATTTGTAACTTGTGAAATTATATAATATAAGAATTAAAACCACAACAAGTTAATTAAACGTTTAATTAATTTAATTAACTTGTTGTGGTTTTAAATCTTATATTATATAATACACAGATAGAATAATATTTTTGCAATTAAATAAAATATTTAATTATTCAAACTTGTACAAATGAAGTCCAAATTACAAAAATTTTATATATCTTTCAAATTAATGAACGAGAAAAGAACAATGGATAATTAAATCAAATGACATTATCAATTTTAAATGAAAAATATTAAATCCAAGTGGAATTTGTATTATTTATAATTGCATGTGCAAGTGACAAAAACAATATTGTCTGGGTTTAGTTTGTATTATACTAAAGGATCTTGAAAAGATTTCACGTTTTTAAAAAGTCTCTTCCTGGCACTGTCGCAAAGAGCATTCAAATAACTTAAGTCTTTTAAAGAAAATTTCTACGCAGGTATCAAACTTACTGTTATAATAAATTCCGATATAAAATTTAACATTGAATCAAGCATATTTCTTCTAAACTTCTAATGCAATAACAAATTTAAATGTTTTTAAAAAACACAGTTATTTGTATAACTAACCTCATTAAAACGCAATCGAATGATTTCATTTGTTGACATTATATCGTTAATAATTGATAAGTTAACTGGAGAAAGCAATTTTTGAATACCGTCACTAGATTTTATGATATTAATTAATATAGCAATAGCTTCTTTGGCAACAGACAGGTTATCATTTCCAACACATTTGATTGTCATATGGAGTAAATTATTCTGATTTATCAGTATCATAAGTGAATCTTCGTTTGCCGAGTTTCTTAAAATTTCTCTGAGAGCCATAATTTTTACACTATCGTTAGGATGATTTAAAGCTCGTTCCAAAAAACTGCTGTATCTGTTTGTAGTATCACCTAACGAAAGGTTGGACATGCACACCGTTAAGACATCGCAAGCCAATTCAACCTGGGTTCTAAAAAAAAAAGAAAATACCATCACGTTTACTTCTACATTTTAAGATTGTTGTACGACCAAGAAACAGGTGAGAGAGGTTCATTCAAAGTTTATTGCGCACCTTGAAAAACATGGGGTTAGTGAATAAATATATTTTGTACCAGTGCAACATACTAAAAATATTAAATATTCGTTTTTACAATAAAAATAATTAATGAAACTCTAAATTATAATATTATGTGAACATAAACAAAATTATAAGGGATTGTTGACGATTTAAAAATGTGTGGTTATGAAGCAATGACTTACGAATTTGTATCGTTGAGGCAATCAAAAACGGCAGACAGCTCCAAATATCTAGTTGTGCGTATAGCTTCATCTCGTGGAATATTAGATAGATGATCTAAAATTTCTTGTAACGACTCGATTCTTAATTCTTCGTTTAAAAGTTTTGCAGTTTGATTCGAACACCAATTTTCCATGTCACCCATTTCAAACTTTTGTTGTGGTTGTTCACTGTTCGACGTTGTCAGTTTGTCTAAACCAGTGTTGTCGTTCCAAGATTTAAAAAAAATTGTAGGTTTTAAAAATCAGCGTATTATTATAATAAATTTATATTTTTTTAAGATAATAAAAATTTTTATTCGGAAAATATGCACTATATTTAAAATTTGAGCATAATATTTATTATTTAAGTAGATTATTCCCTTTCTCTTTGTTGTTACGCCAGTGACTATTTTATTTTCCATTCAAACTGGGACAACTGTCACTTTTATTAGTTTTAAACCTCACTTTTTTTAAAATAATAAATAAAATAAAAAATTTATGGTGTAAGTAATAAGTTTAAATTATTTTAAGCAAAATGAGCGAAGACTCTGATTCAAGTAATTCACTACATACAATTGAGGATTCGGAGATTGAAGATCCAAACTCAAATTTTGTAAGAAATTTTTTATGCAGTATTATTAGAATAATATCTCAAAATTTTGCATTTCAGAATCGAGCATTTGATTATGTAGACTGGGATAGTTCTCCAAATATTATAAAGGCAGTATTGATGGATGACATTGATGCAGTACGAGAATTCTTAAGGAAACAAAATGCCATTGATTCGAGAGATCAGTTGAACAATTCTGCTTTACATATGGCGTACATACATCAAAAGTATGTATTTAATAATAGAGATTAGACATATATTACTAGTAAGTAAATTTTCAGTTTGGAAATAATAAATATGTTAGTGTCACATCCGGATGTTAATTTAGAAAGTAAAAATTATGAAAACGAAACTCCATTAATGAAAAGCATAGGCAAAACTTCAGACGCTGTTATTATTAAGCTTCTTGATGCTGGATGTGATATAAATACACAAGATTCTGTTGGGAGAACTCCTTTACATGTAGCTTTAAATTTCCAAAGGACAGTTGTCGAAGAATTACTTAAAAGGGGAGCCGATTTAAATGCACCATGCGGATGTGGTGGCCCTGCATTGTTTCATGCAATAAATATTTTGAGCTTAGAACTTGTTTGCATGCTTTTGTATTATAATGCAGATATCAGTATTACAAATGATAAAAATATTACTCCATTTTTATATACACTTGATTCTCAGTTTGATCTAGCACTTGCCTACGAAATATTTCCTTACGTTGTGGATTTTTCGCCAACAGATTCAAACGGGCTTAACTGTCTTTCAGTGGCTGCACATAATTTACATCCTATTGTAATGGATATTCTAGAAGTAATTGATTATGAAAGTTTAAATCAGGTTGATTTAGAAGGAAACAGCGCTTTATACTATTCACTGTTTCATAAAAATAATTTTTTATTTAAAAAACTCTTTTCGAGAATGGATCATAAGATATTGTTAAAGAGCAAAACACCATTTTTGAGATTGATGATAACAAAGAGTACATTTAACAATTCAATTTGGGTTGAATCTTTTTATCTCCTGGCAAGTTCCGATGTTTTTCCTGATTTAATGAATACCTATTTAATTCATTTGGGTTGCTCTAATTATATATTTTTCTCAACTTTACTGGATGAATTAGATTTTTATGCCATACCACAGGACGACAGAGAAAAAATAATATACATATTTTTAAGTTTTGGAGCACAGGTTTCGGCCGTAGATATTGTGAATTATTATCAATTGTTTGGTCCCTGTAATGAAATAAATATTTTTTCAAGTTTTAAAATATGTGGAAACATACCGGTTACATCTTCATCATTTTTGCCGTATATTTTTGGTCAAGAAGTACGAAAGTCTTATACCGATTTAAAGAAAGATATTATGGCCGAGATAAATTGTTTATTCTCTTCAAGAAATTTAGTTAATCTACTTAACTTTTTTACTTTTCGGTTTATAAATACCCACGAATTGTTACATTCTGATATATTTAATATAACAGAAATAGGCCTAGAGAAGTTTCAAGTTCCTTCTTTATTGGAGTTATGCAGAAACGAAATAAGATTTACTATTAGAAGTGCTTTTGGAATTACCACGACAAATGAATTTTATGAAACAGTTGAAAAATTGATGATTCCTAAGAAAATGAAAGATTTAATTTTATTTAAAACTCCATTGCGTTAATTGTTTTTCTGTATTTAATCTGTATTTATATGATGAAATTCAGTACAATTGTTATTTAGTGAAACACGTTTTCTTTTTAAAATGTGCAATCGCAATCATAAAAGTTTTATTTATTCAAAAATTTTGAAAAAAGTTATTGTTGTATTTTTTAATGTTTGTAATACATTTTATAAGGTATTTGGTATGTTTTTATTTGTAATCCTGTTTCCACCAATAGTTGATAATTAATATTTTAAAATCTAGCTCGTTTTACGTTTCGTACCTACATCAAGCTTGGATTATTCAATACATCATAAATTTTGTGAAAATTTGTTAAAATGAAAGAACTATGTAGACGTGGATTAATATCAACAAAAAAAAGATAGATGCCGAATTAAAATGAACTTTTCAAGGAGTATATCTACTAGATTGGCTATTTGTAGGCTAATTCTTTGACTTTTTTGTCATTGCATTGAGTATTTTACTTTTCCGATTATTGTTAATGCAAGTCGGTCCGGGCTGGTGCATTTGTACATTTGCAAGCATTCGACCAAACGACCGACCTTAAAGTTTGTTTTTTTTAAAGTTTCTAATATATTGGTTAATGTCTAATTAATATTATAATATTATTGTATATCGACCTGATAAGCTAGATCTTGACAAGTGAATATGCAGGAAGATGGCATTTGAATGTTTACAATAGTATACTGCAGTCATAATTATTAGTAGCAGTTTTAGGAACGGTCCCCGTTCCATACGATTTGTTCCTATTTGGAGGTGTCATTCCAAGAATTTTTAATGTCCAACATTTTGGGGTACTTTCGAATCGCTTCCGAACCAGTTTTTGTTTATTGGCATTTGAGCTTTGAGATATATTGTGGTGATTGAATCATTTTTTACAAAAACTAAAATAGTTATTAACTTTATTTATTAAGAATAAAAAGTTCTGGAAAACTGGTTTTTAAAAAATATGAAAAATTGAATTTTTACTTCGTTAATATTGTAAATTTTTCTTCAAAATATCACAGCGCGTAAAGTGTTTAGTTTTTCATAATTTTAAATAGTTTTTTCTTAAAAAATGCGAGAATAGATATTACAATAGAAACGATTTATCTACTCTGGATTAAGATTTCGAATGAAATTAATTAAAGGGCATTGCGTACTTTTTACCCCATTGACTTAAATTTAATCAGTTGACAATATTCTATGTACAATATTTATTGCTAAAAAAAAACTTAACACAATACATCTTAACACTAATATAAAACTTAAAAATTATAATATTCTACACATCATATATTACAATATTCGCGCACTTCTCGACAAATATTTCTGCTAATTATGTTACTTACAATAATTAGTTTTATCGCACATCTCAATTCAACATTAAAAATAAAAACAGTAAAATTTACAATTGTTATTATTTTTTCGTAATGCTACTTTTTGGCGATAATCGAGTGAGGATTCTTAACATAGATACTGGGGGCCCTTCAAAGGCAATTGAAATCATGAACGAGAGAACATACGAAGCTACCACTTGCCCTAAAAATATTATTATCATTATTCCTTTTCCCAAATGTATAGGCTGATCCATGCTCATGGCCATTATACGAATTGCGATTGGATGAATTAAATATGCGCAGTACGTTACTCTACTGAATGGATATAGTATGGTTGCGGATAATATTGAATTTACGTAACCTGCAATTATTGAGTCGTCATTAATGTTTATTACAATTTTATTTTGTATTATTTTACCTCCATGTCCAGTCGTACATGCTACAACTACCCATGCCAAACCAAGAGCCCAGGCAGTGTGACTGAGAGAGCTATATAACGCACCAGTTATGGGCGATAAATTGACTTCGTACAATCCATAAATTAATGATAATAAACAAGCCGAACTTAACAACCAGCCTACCGCAACTGTTAACTAAAATTGAAATAATTAATATTTAGATCTTGATGTTTTTACGAAATACTTACTTTCGACATTCTGATGTGACAATTAGTTTTAAATAATAACCACCCAACGCTCATTCCAATAAGGTATGGACCTAAACGAGTCCAAGGTTTATCGTAAATTTTATCAAACAAGGCGAGAGGATCATCTGCTCCTGGCATATGACTATTACTGAAAGCTATATATCCAGTTGTTAGCCAAGAACTGATCATGAAAAGAAGCAGAAGCGAAACGGAACTTTTGAAATGACTAAAATGAGATTAATTAAAATCTTATACTTTTTCACATTTCTCCAATTTACCTTTTGGCTAGTATAAGAAGTATCGCACCAATTATATAAAATTGCGTGTCATCTGAAAGATACCAACTCCAAAGCATGCACTAAAAATTGAAAAATAAATTTTAGCCATGCTTATTTATGTTTACACATTAAATTATTTATTACCATTTGTTCTACGGGAAATAAGGTATTTATGTAAAGAACGTTCCTCCACCAGTAGTTTGGACAATTGATATGATCTTCTGTGGGGGGTTCAAATACCGAATTTGAGTTGAACCATTTCATCGATACTTCTACTATTCCTAACACAAATAAGTACGGCGCAGTCAGTCTAAAAGCGTAATCAATCAAAACAAGTCTCGAGTTTGGTATTAACAAACCTGAAAAATCTGTATATGATTAATCCAATAAAATGTAACAATCCCGAAGAAAATGCATTTATGTTTTTAACTATCGGATTATCCAATTTTCCTTTTGCGTCAGTTCGGAAATATAAAAATGATACTAACAGACCACTAGTGAAGAAAAAGGTGTCTACGCTGAAAGTTCCATTAGTTATGGTTTGGAAAATAAATTCCCTCTGAACTACTTTTCTATATTCCATGTTATCTGAAAATTAGACGGTTTAATGATATTAACTTAAGAAAAAAAAGTAGGTTTTGTTGTTTACAAGACTGTAACTGTTGTACCTACATAATATTTATTAACACTTTCTACATTATATAAGAAGTAAAGAAATAATAAGTGATTATTGACGCTTACCCGAATATTTGAATGCCACTATACAAGTATGTCCAAGAATAACCCATGCCATACTTATGGATTTTAGACCATGAATTACTGGTATGGTATCACTACCAACGGTTTGATCACATATGTTTCGCAAATTGGTTCGTACAGAAAAAGCTAATAGCAATCGACTTAACAAGCAAACTAAAAAATAATTAGTAATTTTTTATAAATTGTAGATCTTCATTAGTAACAAAAAATAATAATTAAATAATCACCTATGAATTCTCTATTGAATTTCATTTTTTGTTCACTTTCTTCTTGTAATTTGGACACTTCCGAAGGTGGTTGTTGATTGTTAGCATTAGCATTATTATTATCATCATCATTATTACTTTCAATGTTATTATTTACCATATAAAAACCAGATTTGCCTAAAAAGTGAATTCGAATAATAAAATAAGAAATTATTTGGAGGTAAATACTCGATCGATCAAATTTACGTATATTATTAGAAATTTTTAATTTTATAAAGTAGCATAATATCCTGTCACAGATGAATAAGAAAATAAATTAATGTGTGTATCATTAAATGTTCATTTTGTATTTTATGTTGGCACGACTTTCTTCTTAAGTAAAATAAAACGAATTGAAACATTCAAAAAATTTTTTTTAGATAAAAATAATAAATAAACAAAAAGTATTTAAATTACTCGCAAGGTTAAACTGCACTTTGTTTCGTTCTTACAGATATTTATTTTATTGAATTTGCAGAGGTTGTTTTGATTAAATTTTTTACGTAATACCTGTATGTACCTATGTTAATTTTTAAAATACTATTTTATTTTACAATATTTGCATTATGTAACTTACCATTGTAAATTTTCATATCTGGTACTGTCATATCCAATTTAATAGATTTATCCCCCAATGTTATACCATTGTTGGTGTATGTCGTACAGTTTACCGTGTCAGATTTTCTTCTTTCTTTTAGTCTTTGAACATAAAAGTCATAGGAAGTTCCTGCTATTAATAAAACGATCACCCATAATGTCACAGAACTGAATTTAAAAAAGGTTTATTATAAGGTGTTTTATTTTGAAATAAAATTTAAGTGTTACCATAAAACTATGAACGTTGTGTCTTCCCATATATTGAAACGATGATGTTGTGAACGTACGGCTTCTACATGTAGCGAAATATGTGGTGAAGCTTTTGATGTTTTTTCCATAATAACACTAACATCGTCGTGGGTGCAAGCCCATGGTAAACATAGTCCTACGTTGATAACGCGTTCCTTTAAAAATTTTGATATACTTTTTTATGAACACCGGTTCCGATATAACCATTTTCTTACCTCTGCAGTAAAACTTGAGTTCAAATTAACTCGTAACATATAAAATGCTATGTTAAAAGGAGGCACAGATGTATAAACAAGTCGTCCGCTCTGATAGCCCATAGATTGACTCGGGCTGGCGGTTGTCCCATGGCCGTTGCTAGATTTTGTTGAATCGTTGCTCTTAAAAGGAATCAATGATTTCTTTATGCAACATAATAATATTAATTACTTACAATAGCATAAAGAAGAATGTCCTTTTCGGTCGGAACAATATTTTCGCATAAACTTTGAGATCCTGTCCAGTAATGGTTTCCCCAAAACCAACCGGTGGAATATCGACCACTGGCATCATCCACTGTAAAAATAATATCATTTTAATGCAATGTAAAATTTTTTAGAGATAAAATTTATGGCTAATAAATCATAGTTATAGATTAACATTAACATCAACGGACTAAAGGAGGGTGAAACGAAAATTAAATGAAAATATTTCATACCCGGTCTTACCAGCTATACTACATACATCAATATATGGCTATGGCAAAAGGGTAAACTCTTCAGATACCAATAAAATAAAATATAAAATTCAAAAGGCTTATGCTCGATTGATTCGAGCATTAATTTCCCGAAGCCATATGCCGAGGAAAATTAGTAAAAGACAGAAAGAAAGATTAAAATTTTTCGTTCATGAATTGTCATTCGGCATATTCTGCCGAATCAGAATCATCATTCATATGATTCTAATTTTTAAAGTGACAATAATCCGAAACACTGACATGAAAAATTGTCGATGTTTGTGGTGGTGCTATGTAGAAACACGTATTTACAATCTAATATCTACTTGATCGAAATCTCAACGATAATTGAAATAAATTTTAATAACTTTCAGACAGCTGTTATTAAATTTCATTTTTGCTTAAAAAATTTAAATTTTAAACTAATTCCTATTGACCATCTGCCATGAAAACTCTTACGAAGATACAGGTCACGAATCAATGGGGTCAAGGTAGACCTTATTAGGTAAATCGAGACAGAATAGTCAGTATCATTTGGGTTGATATATTTAAAATTTTGTGTACATATTAAACTGTTTCCTACATTTCAAAAACAAATTTCCTACAAAATTTATCGGACGTAAACTTGGGACGTCCGTCCGTATTGCCTTGTCGCTAGCAAGAACCTTTTCTCTATCAATCCCTGCCCCAATTTTTAAATTTTAATACAATATTTGTCTTTTAGAATCTTTCAAAATAAAAATAAATTAAAAAAAAACTACATTTGTAATAAATTACACAACAATATTATATTATAAGAATTATTAAAGTAAAAAAAATTACTGGACTTCTTGGAAATTCCTAAAAAATATTGGACAATTTTTAAGGAATTTGTAAATTGGTAAAGATTGACCCTTCGGTTAATACATCAAGTAATTAATTTTTAATTATAAATTTTTTTATAATGTATTATTAATCAAATTTAAAATTAAGGTGAACAAAAATTTTGTGACCAAAAAAACGGAAGTAGAAAATAATACTCCTATAAAAAAAATACGAAATAAATTAAATGAAGAAGAGCTAATCGAAGTGCAAAATTTATTCTCAGAAATCTATAAGTCAAATCTTACGATATACTCCATCGTTTCCTAATAATATATTTATTAACTCCCAAAAAGAAGGTAAGTATTTCGGCTATTTTTCCTGTTACCGGGGGCCGATATTGTAAGTACAGACTTAAATTAATTTAAAGCAATGCCTCCACAACAGTTTAATTTTAGGTGAATTTGCAACGCTTCCAATGCCAATCTATTTATTGAGATTTATTCCACTCCAGGCAATTGTGATACTAGACGACCGTTGGAGGTTTAAAAAAAAAGTACTAAACAGACCATACCAAAACCAATTGGTCTAAAAAATTTCGGAAGTTAAAATATCACGGAGGGGGCGGGGGTTTGCATGCATTTCTGAAATATTTAACTTAATGAGAGACTTTTTTTAATGAGGGTGAACAACCAATAATAAATTATCGTTAACACGTTGACGTATCGGAATGACCAAAAATTATGCAACACAAAAAAACCTCTGTTGAAAAAATTTGACGTTAATTTATAGTGCAAAAAACCAACATAAAAACAATCATTTAATGCGAGTTAATTAGAAAAGCTTTCTTTTTCGTTACTTTCGTTACTTAATAATACTTTCCTTTAATACCCAGTTTAATTTTTTATGTTGCTTCATAATATGTGTCATTTTTTAAAATTATCGATTAATATATTATTATTTTGTTTTAAGAAATTAATATTTTAAATAAAAATTTAAAAGGTATTACATATGACGCGACCTTGCCTTACTTAATATTTATTTCTTGTTACTTATTTACTTTGGTGTGCAAAACATATTCACAATATTACAAAGTTACTATATTATAGGCATAATACTACTTGTTATTTTAAACAACATTGCAACATTTTTAATGCGCTTTTCGTATTCAACATAAAAAAACATTTCTTCGTAAACATTGATTGAGATACTTACGTATATTGTACGTTATATAAGTTAATAATAATTATACAACATGTGATGGTTCCGTTAGTTTTATTCTAATCAAGTACAATTCAATTTAATTTAATTTTAAATTTCATAATTTAATTTTAATGAGTTGTTTTTATTATTGTCTGTTAATTTTCAATTCAATTTTAGTCTGCTGTTGAAATCTTTATACATAGATGGAATGAATATTATGGTAATATGTAGTGGCCACGTTTTTAAAATAATTATAAAAACTTACAGATTTTATGTTTTTAATAATATTATTAACCTGATCTGCATTTTTTGAGAGGTTTTCTCAGAAAATTCTTGTTCATCATCTTCGTATTTTTTTGAAATATCGCTTATTTCTGTCATTGACATTTTGCTAAATAGCAATCCTTATTTTTCTTTGCGGATTTGGATAGAGTACAATTTTCAAAAATTTATAAAAATTATGAACATGTAAATACTCACACCCTGACCTTGAAATGAAAAGTTTTCGAGATAATCAGTTCACAAGTTTCAAAAAATTATTAGAGTATAGCAATTATTATTTATCATGAACATACTGGAAAAAAGAACACGGCTTTGACAGCAATTAGAATTTTGTAATCTATGCTCTAGTATTTTATTGAATAACCTTTGCCTAAATTTTTCTGTTTTTGTAATTTGGAGTCTGATTATCTTGAAATTTCGCTTCAAGGTCATGGTGCTTTACAGTTGTATTTCCAAATCCGTAAAGAAAAATAAGGGTTACAATTTAAAAAAGTTTTCGATGACGTCACAGCTCAACAACAAAACACGATAAAAAAATGAGAATAGTAGCAGAAAAATGTGACATTTTTGAAAAAATAAATTTCTCTAAACTTTTTAACAAAACTTGACGAGCTCACTGTATGTATTGTAAGAGTAACTTTTTTTTAATTTGTTTTTGGTGAAAACACATATATGGATACTATCCAGTTTGGATGACCCAGAAATCAACTGACTAAATTCATAATTATATAATTTTTAACATTCTATAAAACCTACTTGAGAAAGTAAATCCAAAGGCATAGCATCGTAAGTATTAAAATAAGTCACGTAGAACAAGCAAAGGTAACGATAGTACCGAAAAAATCAACTTTTACAAGTAGTATCAAACAAGTAGGGAAATTCAAATACCTGGGCTCTTTAAACGAGAAACTTGATCCTGACCAAGAAATAAAACATGAGTAGTTAACGTAAGAGCAGGTTTTATAACATTGAGAGCGCTACACATATGTTTTATGCATTAACAGATCAAAATTTTGAATAAAAGTGATAAAAATTTTAAATAAAACTTTTTTTTTAATTTAAAATCTAGTAGAGCTCATTTTGATAGTGATAAAATAATATCTACTTATTATATATATAGTTCTATTCACAAATGTATTTACAGATAAAATAAGACCTTCTCACCCTCAACAATACTATTTTATTACTAAATTTTGAACTTCGGTATTTCTAGGTATACAGGAATGAAATAATGCACAAAACTGTTATTGATTCTATATAGGGATGATAGACATGTCATACCGATTTTTTATGTTATAAACTTACTTTTCGTTTATGAAAAATAACGTATCATAAGGGTTAATAGTGAAATAATTGGTGGAATTAATTATTAAAACAAGTTTGTTTTTTTATTATATTTTGCACTATAAAACTTAATAATTTCGACAGTACACCATTTTTGATATTGCAATATCATTGAAACAAACCTGTTCTGAAGGATTCTCTTTTCAATTGTAATTTTCAAAAATTCTATCATAGTTTAATTTTGGATTCGCAAAATATTGAACATAAAAAATGAAAAAGTATTTCGCCTATTAGGAAGAGATAGAAAACAAAAATGTGGTACCTTGGTTATATTTTTTGATATTTTCTTCATCTCATTGGGAAGGAAAAGGAGGAAATCAGATAAAATATTTCCAAAACTTAAAAAAATAGATAGAAATTAAATTCTATAAACACTGATAGATTTGCTTTAAAAAAATATTTACAACACCGTACCATCATTAATAAGACCGCTTTAAGTTCATTATGATTTACAAATTTATAAAATAAATAATTATCAAATTAATCAAGTTTTACGTTAAAAATGTCATCAAATTTTATGAGAGAATTGAGAGCAGACGTTCACAGTTAAAGGTTAACAAATTGTTGCAGCATTTGTAATAAAATTTAATGCATTTACCAATGTAATTGAATATCAGAATAACAAATTGAAAGAAATTTCCCAATTGATTTGCTATCGAGGCCAACATTAGAAATTAGTTTTATTAAAAATTTTTAATTAATTTCCACAGGAGAGTTTTGTTTTTGAATAGTGAAAATTAATTTTTTTTGCCGTAATGGAAAATTGTAGGGAAATTCAAGAAAAAAACCCATCATACCTTGACCTATAAGTACCCTAACATGTTCTAGCACTCGATTTACATACATAGTAAGTACATTATGTTATGTAACAATAAAATTACAACTGATATGTTAATATATATTTTATGCATCTGCATGATAAATTCTTTTAATAGTGTTAATGTTATCTATAAAGCAGTATATTCTTAGTGATGGTAAATTCTTGTACACAAATAAAAATATTATTTAAGTGAATTTTTAATAAGAAATGTGAATGTTTGGAAAAATAAATGGTAAATTCAAATAACTGAAACAAACCTTCGGTAATTGCAAAGTTCGATCATAATTTTAAAATGTTATTACGGAAGGCTCTCGGCAAGGTTAGAAAATTTTTTCACGTAATAATGTCGATATAATATCATTACGCCAGGTAATGAACTTTTTTTGGCTTTTATGCCTGAAATAAAGCGACATTCAGTTCTTTGCGCCCCTCTCGGCAATCGCCCCAATCACCCATCCTAATTACGGCACTGCATAGCATAAATATAAAAATTTTAAATAATTTAAATTTAGTAGCAGCTTAGATTAATTTTTTTTTAATATTTGTTTTTTTCTGATTTTTAGAATAATTCGCTTCTGAACATTCCGATATCCTATCCTGACATTTTGTTACTAGGATTCCGCTACCACTCCTAGACTGTTATTAAATTTTAACTGTTATAGCTTTTGATTTTTTATTTTCTCAATTTTATATGTTTCTTGAACAATTTTGGCGTGTAATATAGAATTCCCTAAATTCCCAAATTTTCGTAATTCTTCAGATCGTCATAATATCCGTTTAAATATAATCTAATTAGTAATTCAATAAGAAAGGGGTGGAAGCTAAAGTTAGTTTGAAATAAACTTTATTATTTCAGTAGTAAATATTTTTTAATGGTAAAGGTAAATTAAAATTTGTAGATTCCATTTTGTAAATTTTTTATTTGATATATTATATGATGTGACTGTATAACAAGATATACAATAATTCTTTCTTGTCAATATTCAATTGCCAAATCTTTTCATCAATTTTAATGAATAAATTATACAACATTATAAGCACGTCAATTAATAATATTTTTTGCGAAGCATTATTAAATGGTTAATCGCTATTACTTCCGGTTTCATTTAATTTTTCATATTATAAATGATTAAATATACCAAGGTGCAAGATATTACACGTATACCTACCTACTTATATTTTATCTAAATATTTATTTTGCAATTAATGTTTATTACCTAAATTTAGTTTAATGCAGTTGAGTAATTAACAGTCTCAATTTTACTTTCATTTCATCTGAATTTTGTTTAAGTTTTGTTTAATCGTGGTGTGTAATATAATTAGCTGACTAGTAGAGCAATGCACTTCCTAAGAAGTTATATCACGCCACAATCATTTTTGGAATTTCCCAAAATTTCCCAATGCTTTACAAGTTTACATAATATAATAATTGCTAATGCGTTAGGGTACGTTGTACAAAGTTATAATTAATTACACACAACATGTTATGTATCTAAACGCAGAAAAAATATTATTTTGTATCAAAAGATAATATTGGTTGCAATAAAATATCGCTATAATAATATTTTTCAATGTTTATTTTATTTATTTATTTGAGTGAACGAAAATTATAATATATGATATTATAATACTATGTATGTAATTTTTTAGACAAACAACAATGCAAATATACAGAGACATAGAGTGTCCTCGGGACCGGCAACAATCTGTGAGCTAGTGATTGAAGACACTTTTCTAAAAGAAATTTTAAATAACATATTTGCACAAGGGGGGGGGGTAGTTAACTCTCTTTAAAGCAATTTATTAAATTTCTCTCTTCAAATGGTCATAGAAATTTTTAAAATAAATTATTAAAAATTTTATAGTTTTGGTGCTATACCAGACACAGAGCTTATCTGCATATCTCAATTGAGAGCGACAAGAATAGCATATGAAAAGGTTTTGCTACCAACACCCATGATATGATTTCTGAAAGGAAAATCAATATCAACGTACATCGAGGCTATTAACCACTGTAAGTGTAACATAAAATATTAGGTAGAGGTATTGGTTATTAAAAGTATAAACGGAGTGAGTAACGCTCATTTCTTAAAACGAAATTATAGAGCGACTTAATAATTCTAAATATACCAAATTATGTAGCTACTTAAATTATTTCTTAAATATTAATAACACAATTATGTAATTTTACATCAGCACGCAACATTCATAACTATAATTAGGTAGGTACACCTAAACTTAAGTACAAACAAAAAAGTGAACTGTGTTATACCATAATAAATTATTGTAATAGTTATTATGTAAAAAGTTTTTCAGGATTCGAAACTTGGCAAGATTGCAAATGTAGTTAGTGTGAACTTTCTGCAGCGATCAAACCAATTGCATTTTTCCTAAAAAGTCAAAGTTTAGGTTTACTTGTCCACACTATCAAAAAATAGTTTCTTGAATCTTGACAATGAAACTTCATGGTTCATGAATGAAAAAAAAAATTTTATTTCTCAATTAGGATTCCCATCCGGATGTATGTTATGTTTATGTATAACTATAATTACGATAATTACCTACTTACTGTAGAACTTATCAGTTTCAATAATAAATTTTAAATGAAAAAACGTGTGAGCCTTATCCGCATAAGCTCACGGGGATGTTCTTTAACTGTATACGCAAAGAAATTTTAGTTTTAACTTTAAAAACCTCTACTAAATGAAAATTAAAAGGATACCTTTTAAGACAAAAATAATGCAGGTAAAATTTAAAAAAATGCACTTTTTTAAATTATAAAATATGCGTTTGTTTAAAAACGTATTATAATAGGAAAATCCCTCCTTGAAAATGCTTCAAATGGAATACTTTAAAACTATCATTCTATGTCAGTTTGAAATTGATTATTTTCTTTATTATATTCATTAGTTCTAATTTTAAGTGGTAAGGGTATAATGGTAAAATAAAATTTTTATAGCAGTTAAACAAATTTATTTTGAACTTTATTGGGATTGAAAAGTTGGTTTTCCCATATAGCAAATGTTATAAATTATTTTGTATACTGTAATTTGTAATACTCTCTTGAGGCAGAAACAGGAAAATCTGCTTTTAGAATCTGAGTAAGTCATAATATTTGAATATTGTTTGCCATTGTAATTAAATAGTAAGTAACAAATTATGTAAAAATTTTCCTTGTTGATAATTTAATTATTTTATTTTGTTTATTTGGTACTATAGGTACACATATACATAATGTATGTACATTAAAAATATACACAATGAAATTGTTTACTTGAATTTTACTTGAAGGAACTTTTAATTTACAATCTATAAAAATTTAATTATTCTGCTATAATTGCCATAGTTCTTCATTTTGAAATTAATGCAATTCGTTTCCAAATCCCTGCTTTTTAAAGAAGTAGATTTTTTAAGTAAATTTCCAATATATTAGAAATATTTAATTAATATTATTAACTCGTGAAAATATATATAAAATTAAATTAAAATAAAACGAGTTAAACAAACGGTAATAGATTAAATTATTAAATCTTTAATATTTCGGCACTGATTGTGCCTTCATCAGAAATTATAATGTCATAACAAAAAATAAAAAACTAGGAAACGGAATTCATTTTAACTCGTTTTATTTTATATTAGAAATATATTGAGGTGTATTTTTATTAAAATTATAGAGTACCAAAATTATTCCTTTTAAATTAAATCCTTCAAAATAATTTATTCTAATCTTCGCTCGCCAAAAATGGAAAATTTAAAAAATCAAAACTTGATATTCGCACGCTGTCGATTACTGCCGTGCCTTCAAATTTCCTTTGCAAATCATAATTTATTTTAAATCAATTATAATTCTTATTCAAAAACTCATACGCATCCTAAATTTTACTTCTTCCACCATCTAGGAACGAATCCCTCTTTCACCGCTAGTTGTCGCCGCCTCGACCAACTCGCGGGAACTTAAAATTTTATAAAACTTGATATTATATAAACTAAATTACAAAAGTCAAAAATCTATTCACCCCCCCCCCCCCATACTCCTATAAATTTCAAGACAATATTGCGATGATACCCGGGGTCAAGGAGGAAAGTTTCTTGGTGAGAAGGAACTCCACGATCCTGCAAGTAGTGCAGAGGGTCCTGGAGGTCGAAAGACACTTTACCGGCGTTAACCTCATATGTTTTAATACCCATGTTAATAGTTTAAGTTACCATGTTCCTAATTTTAAGTTTTTAACGATCATTTTTATGAGTTTTAAATTATACAAGACAAACTTTATTTACATTTTACAAAATTTGAACACGATTTCAAAATTATAATTCAAGAACCACGAAGACAATGTTGTGGAAGATCCACCAAAATTGGGGAAGATTTTTGAAGGAAGTTGTGAAGTGGAATTTATAATTTGTACCAACAAACTGTTATAAATATTATAAATTATTATAAATGCTTTGCTTATATTATGTATTATACCCAAATCTTTATCTTAGTGTGTTTAGCAGTAAGGAAGTTTTATTAAAAGTAATGGCATTATTTTTTATTAAAGTTTTTAAATATATTACATAGGTATAAGTATAAACCAAGGTTTAGAGGTTTAAACTGGTTATGAAGAATTAATTGACATACAACGAATGATAAAAGAACTAAAGAAAATCAGATAAAAGTATGGAATCTGCGAAGAGGTACAAATGAAAGTAGAAAATGAAGATGTACAAGAGCAGAGTTTGATATGGTAAAATAGATAAATATTTATAAGTTGATAGACATTAGTCTTATAGATAGACTGTTATGGAAAAATAGAAAATATAGTTACAAAATTTGTTTAAGTTGAAAAATTTAAAAGAAAACTAAAATTGGACAATTAATTATACTTAATGTAGTATTATTTTATATACCAAAGAAATAATGGTATGTCAACACTCTACCATGCATTATTTATTGGGTCATTTGCTTACGACTTTTCGGTAACTATGCTCGCAACTCACTGAAGGAGACAGATACCTACAACTGTATCCTTCACGCATGGTCGCAATTTCCCAGAGTGAGTCCTAAGGCAAAACAACTAGACATTCACATACTGGATGGCTAAAGGCCGCTCGAGCTAGTACACTGAGGTTTTTATATTATTTAATTTAATTAAATTAAATAATTTTTGTGATGACATGACGTAGGTATTCATTAAAAATTCTGGCGTTCATTTTAGTTTAATGTAAAGTTAAATTAATTTTTGAGTCTTACAATAAAATAAAAATATGCGTAATATATTAATTTATATTTGCAGTGATGTACTTCCCATCGACATTTTACATTTTAGCGTAACCAAAATATGCATACAAACATTTTTCAAAACTAAAGTTACATTATTAGAAGCAATGTATTAAAAATTTTCGTAATACTACATGAACAATTTATTCTGAAGACTAATTAATGTAAAAATATTGAAGAGGATACAAAATGAAAAATACTGAATACCTAATGAGATTTCGTTATGATTGTTATGATGTGCTGTGAAATTTTTATACATCTGAAGTGCAGTGCACTTGCAATTTGTATAGAAACTCTATGAGTCACAGAATCATCAAGTTATTCCGGAAAAACTTTATTTTTGCATTAAATGTGTTTCGAAAGCAATGCTTTCATTTTTAAGTGCTATTTACCTATGTCTGAACATTTAAAACAAATTATGTGATACGTAAATTTTATCAAGTTATCAACAATAAATGTTTTTGATTATTTGAAAATATCAGTATATTTTACATACGAGCATATTAAATATTACCAATATGTATTCGGACAGTAATTTATATAATCGGGCATTTATCAACGAATTTTTTTGGTATGGAATTTTTTTTTTTAATAATTAAAATTTCGGATGTAGTTCATTCATTCTTTGCAGATATTGCACGAGTATCTTCTATAGTCTTGAATTCATGCCTGTCCGTTATTCTGTATAAATACACAATGTAGACTGTTTTCAATTTTCTTGAAATTCCGGCTATCATTAGAATATTTCGATTCTATATTATTATGGCATGGCTGGAAACTTTATTACTGTAGTTTTGGCTAGCTTTATTCTTAAATATTTTTCTTATTGCTCTTATAACATCATAATATATCTCTATATTATTTGTGAAACGATAATTTTTAACTTGTGGACATTTTTCGTAATTGCAACACCACTAAAAGTTCTACATTGCATACGTAATTAAGTTAGTATAATTTATATTGCCCAAAGGTATGTATTAAGTGCAAGAATATATTGCAACAATAATATATGTCGTTAGGTGACTGCACCGTGATCAAGGTAAACTACACAAAATTAATATGCCTTAAGTGTCCTACTATCACATAATATTAAATTTTTTTTAGAGTTTCAGTAGCTATTCGTATTTTTATTAAAAGCTTTATATTAACTTGCCCGGGTATATATATATATATATATATAGGAGGTAAAAATCTTTCGGCTGCTTTTTAATTCACTTCTAGTCATCCAAACAAGCTGAAATTTGAAACACCGACTTGTATCTCGAGACATTTTAATCTATCAAATTTTGAAACCGATCTGATCATCCACCGCATAATTATCACATTTTCTATAAAAATTTTGACACAAATCTATCTGCCGCGAAATCAAGTAAGCATGTGTCAAAATTAATTGACTTAGTTCAAGTGTCAAGTTAATGTCAGATATATCTTTAATATTTCGGCGCTGAGTTTCACGAGTTAATAATTTTAATTAATGATTGTAATAAAACTTAAAAACCACAAAATAAAAATAAAGTAAAAAACAAGTTTTATAAAAAAAGCTTTATTGAATGAAGACAAATGAAAATTCTTTCTTCTATGTGTGCTCTTGCTTGGAACCGAATAGAGTATAAGTTTCTTGTAACATAATTTTCTTTTCAAACTTTAAAGCTTTGGTGGTGCCTTTCATAGACTTTTCTATAAGGAAGAAAAACGTATACTTAGTAGATATCAACTTCGGCGAAAGTTATCGTATAATATGTGAAGCACCACCAAAGCTTTAAAGTTTGAAAAGAAAATTATGTTACAAGAAACTTATACTCTATTCGGTTCCAAGCAAGAGCACACATAGAAGAAAGAATTTTCATTTGTCTTCATTCAATAAAGCTTTTTTTATAAAACTTGTTTTTTATTTATTATAAAAACATAAAATCCAAAGTGGGTTTTGAAGGAGGTGGGAATTCATATATCTATTGGTAATTTGTATTTTGTAAAATTTATACTTATTTATATTGATTTACTAAGTTTTCCATCTAATTTTATTTTTTAATTTTAATAATAATTACAAAAAATTTAATAAAAAATAGTTTATAAAACATAATAATAAAAGAAGCCGTATTTTCGAATTGTTGAAATCTTGAAGTGTAAACTTCATTAAAAAGAAATTTCACTTTTCTCCAACCAAATTATATTACCTACTTAGACGTCCTTGACCTTTAAAACAAATTTTGAGAAACGCTGATGATAATCATTTCATAAGTTCCGCAATTTTCACGCGCAAAATTTATTAATTCAAATATAATACGGTTGCTTAAATTGATTATTTTTTCAAGTGTAACAAAATCAAACTATTATGCTTTTAGTTGAGTTTATATCGCAGCGATTTCTTTTATTTGCTTCAGATATATCGAACATACATAGCACTTTATATGTAGACGATTACATAAATGAAACAATTTAGTTCGACCCATAATATTTGGTAACGAAACATTTCAAGCTGGTAGGTATATACAAAATTATCTTGATCTTGGGCAGAAAGATGCAAAGGTGTTGTAACAACTTTCTCTACTTTAAAACGTAATCGATCATTGGATGTAAAACACAAGAGAATTTCTACCTTAACTTTCTGATTAAATAATGACGAAATAGGTATTTTATTAAAATTGGAGACTCACTGAATTAACCGGCATCATTAATTAAATTGCTCGTTCTATGAATTATATTTCTTCAAATGTATAATTTCCGAAAGTAATCACTTTGTTTAGTAGGTGTAGGCACTTAGTATGTTATATAAACATTAAAATTGCACAACAATGGATGACTTTTCCTGATGACTTTATAAAAGTGCAATAGGTATGTCGTATGTGTGCTACACTTATCGTTAGTCATAAAATCATATTTATTTATATAGAAAGTAATGGCCTTCTTCATGAATAATTAAAACTTATTTAATTTTTAAAAAATGATTGGGTTACAGCACGGAAATTTCGGGTTTCAATAACAGCCCCATGGAAAACTGCTACACCAAGAGCGATTCTAAGGTGGTGAGGCATCACCGGCATCACTTGATGAATTAATAGTTAAAATAAAACGAGGATTATCTGAAGATCAAAATCTTATACACAAATTTCTCGATAATCCTTCAATAAATTCCTCACTTGATTTACTAGATCTTGTACACGAAAGTTCGAGACAAAAACTATATATAATTAAAAATCATGATATTCTGATGGTGAATATGTTTCACATTTATTATGAAATAAAATTAAAATTTATTTTTGACCTACATTACTTTTGTCTGTGTAAGATAATAAAGCAATATCGGGATCAATACGATGAATCCCGAATTATTTATTTTAATAAATTTAAATTCCAATATTTAAAATCTATATAACAAATACCGGTTTTCGGTACCACAATATAATCATACTATACAATATACTACAATATGCAAAAATGCAGAAAACTAATTTAACTTTCTATTTAACCAAATACAATATCTACTTTTTAACCGTTTACAAGATCCCATGAATTGCATTCTTATCCCGAACACAATGTATAGAATTTAAAAAAGTCTTTGATTTCTAATTTAAATTTTTCGTTGCAACTAAATGCAAATAAAATAATTTAAAAAATCGTAGAAAAGAGATACTTTTAAATAGAGTAGGTACTTATTTATGCACCAAGATATGCAAGTGCTATTTTGGGGTCCAGAATTCCTTAATTTGAAGCACAGAAAATTCTCTATTTTGTTATTTCAACTTATAATTCGAAAAATAAAATTAAAGTTCGTTGAGTTGTTATAATATTAAGTTTTATTTTAATCAATTATTTGTGTCTCTTCTTTTTTAGAGTGTCATACACTATGCAGTGAGTATAGGCGATCACTTGGTGGAAGCCAAGATAACGTACCAAGGAATTTAACTAATGGTCCGCTTTCCCGTTACCTTCCCCCATCATCATTAATGCCAATGGGACTAAAACTATTTCTTTTAAAATAATTTAATATTTTATTACTTAGTGCCCTAGTGCGAAAAAGCTAAATTATAGCTCGCTATCCATATTATGAGTATGACAACTAGGGTAGGCACATAAACAGTAACTTTAATTCAAATCCTAAATTTTTTATGCTTTTATTTATGATGTTTTATGAAAATATTAACGACAATGTGGAACACGAAAAAACGAAAGTTTTGTTGACTTAATTTTATTTTTTCTTCTCAAATAGCGCATCACATTAAAAATTTCACTTTATTTAAATTATATTTAATAATGTATATGTAAATATGAAGCTGAATTTAACTTAATAACTACGTAAATACAGTTTATTATTTTTTAAATATATAAAGCATGATACGGTGTTACACATCAGCAAAAGTATGCATTCACGTGATGTTTTTGTATGTTTAAATTATTAGCTTTTTATTATAATATTCGAGATATTAATATTTTTTTAAATCAAATGGCCTGATACTATTGCAGCTTTAAAATAATTAGAACAATAATTTTGTATGTATGTATTAATTAGATTGTCGTACGTTAATACCTACCCTATACCTTAAGAGTAGTATGTCATCAAAATACCTATTAAATAATAATATAAAATAATATTCGCTTGAAGCTAGGAATTTTTTTTTACTTTCTCTATTTGATCTGTTCTCTATACATATGGTTATCTATATCATGTCAATAGTTAATTAGCTAAAATTACCAAGCAGATACATGCAAATTTTTAAAATACTTGAAGAAAGTATAATTTTAGCTAAATATCGCAGCTCGAAATTAAACTCAAAATTATCGATTGGGAAATAACTTTCGCGTGTCAAACACCATAAGCAAGACACGAAGTAACGTAATTAATAGGGTGTTTTCCTGTTGCCTTCATCCCTATAACCTAGAAAAATATTTTGGACTTGAGATCACAGCAATGCATGTGTCACAACTTAACCATGTTCTTCACGATGGGGTTTCTTGGGAATATGCGAATATGTATTGTATAAAAAATTTATTAAAAGGGGTTTTAAATCTGAAGTCTCGATTTTACTTTTATTATAGTTAAATTTCAAAATTATTAGTATTTAATCTATAAATACATTGCACCAGTCAAACTTAACAATAACTTACAAATTCCATTTAATATAAAATATTTGCTAAGGGGAGGTTTCGGTTTTTATAGCTAAAAAATACATGTTTTTATAAATTTTGTTTAAAGAAATGAAAATATTGCATCAAAATTATGTTTTTTGCACTTAACTTGTTGATATTTGCTCTACATTTCAAAATTGAAACTGTAGTCAAAAAGTTTATGCTATGCATCTCAGATAACATTCAGCAGATAAGTCCGGATTAAACATGCCTTCTTTTGTAATACACGATAACATTTTGGGTTATAATAAATTCTAATCAAACGAATCTAAAAAATGTATGAATAAAATGAGTTAGTTGAAGTTCAGTAATTTGAAAATTAACAAAATTGTGGCACTTTGACGTTGAAGCATAACCTGTCACTTTTCAATTTGGTACTTGGTTTTGGGTTTATCCTTCAACTACAAGTATATAATATAAGGGAAAAAAAGACAACTAGAAATTGGTTAATTAGTTCAAGCTCAATCGTGTACACAAACGTGAAAAACGTGGTTTCAAGAAAAACAAGTTTGAAATAAATTGAACTATACAGTTTACACACATAATAGGAAATATCATACATTTTGAATTTATTAGCAGAATTTAGGTTTATTCCGAAACTGAAAATGTCTGTTCTAAGACAAAAAAAAATTAAGTCAATCGGCAGATTGGTTTCTTCTTTCTTGTAAATTATTATAAACTAGAAGGAAATCAGCTATCTCGGGACCGTAGGAAATTATTTTTGTCGTCTTGTATTAATCCTGCAAATGTTTAAAAAAAATGTAATTGTTTTATAAAGGCTTTAAATAACACCCCAGTACCTACTGGTTTTAAATTTTAAAAATTTCTTGAGAGATTCATTTAGAACATTTTTAAGATGCAAGAATAAATATCAAAATATTCGAATATTTTTATTCGAAAACCCGAAACTCCCCTTAATTATCTATAATGCACTCGGCTCAAATTATTCGGTAGCACAGTTACCATAAAATTAAATATTACAAAAAGAGCCATTGTTTTTTAAGAAAATGTTTTTCTAATAGAAATAATTCATTCTAATGGCAGATTATTATTAATCGAGTAACTATGCAAAATACAAATATCTAATTATGCATGTAAGTTCGTGAATACTGTGAAGAGATGATTAAAAGGTACGGTATACCTGCATATAATGCTTATAAGTAGATACAATTTATGCTAGAAAGTCTTTTTTTTATTTCTAATAATTTTAATGGCAAAGTTAATATTTTGCTAGTATTTTTCTTACAAAATATTGTATAATACCTACTAACAATAAATAAACCGCATTAAGCTTGTAATGAGATTAAATTATCCACAACTAAAACCCTGCAGGTTATTTCACATTTTTGTGGCGATACTTCTAAAATACTTCTTAATTTTTCCGAGCACGAACCAGATACTTCGGATTTAAAACTACGGTCGTTTAATTTATTTCTTCAATTTAATGATTAAAACAATAATTTAATAGTATATTAGCTTTAAGTAAGTTATTATCTACACTAGTGATTAATAAACTTGCTTACTTCCAAATAATATATACTATTTTATAGACTTCCGAAAAATCGATAAAGTTATAAGTTTTAAAAAAGAACGGGAAACAATAAAAATAAAAATACATAATGTATATTATGTAGGTCAAATGAAAATAATTCATTCGACATGCTCACTCATTCATTCATTTTCATGGATAAAAGTTTTAAAAGATATAAAATGGTTTGAAAACTGTTTCTCAAAAATCAAGTGAGTGAAAACGTAGTAATTATGTAATATTGTAATTCTTAGGTTACGGGGCTTCTAGGGGCTGATTCGAAAGTATATTAGTAACTGCTATGTGCAATTTAAAGTTCAAAGTAAAAGCAAAAATGCTAAAAGCACTCCATAATAATATGTTTATAAAATTATTATTATTTAATTTTATATCATTTTTAAATTAATATTATAATATTGTATTAATACAATTTATATTATAAACTAAACATATTACACAGATAAACTTACAATTTTTATAAAACAGCACGAGGGAAGTTCCGCAATTTATATAATTTGCATTAAAAGTTTAAAATTTAAATACTGGCTTCAAGACCCTGAAGTTAATAATTAAAGTGATTTCATTTCAAATATTTATTTAAACTTTTATTAGATTTTGTACAAAAGATATTGTGAGCTACGAAGGTTTAAATTGTTTCCAAATACTTAATGAAACAAGTCAATATTTGAATATAAAATTATATCCAATAGTAGCAATGTTGGCGATACATAGTTTATAAAAATTTTTGAAGAACGTCAAAAATTAAAAGGCTTAAACAGTGATATTATTTAATATAGTATAATAATATTATTAAATGATGTGCAATTGAATATATTATTATATTATTATATTCAATATATTGAATTGTATTCATGCAAGTACAAAATCTTTGGTTCAGGATTACAATTAGAAAAATGTTAACTTCAATTTAAATAATTAATTATATGATTTCTTAATATTTGAATGAAATTATTTTTTTGCTGTTGATTTTGAATGTTGGCAGTTAATATATTTTTGGTACATACTATGTACTTTGTCTAGAAACTTAAGTACTACATATGAACTTAGTAGATTGTAATAATCAAATTTTCAACTTTAATTTTTAATATATTTTTATTGGTTACAAATTACGAAATACTCACATGGCATTGGTTCTTTGAAGTGTGAGAATAATAATTAACATAGGTAATTTACAAAGCTATGTTAAATTATATTAACTGTTATAGGAAGCTCTGTAAATCTAATTAAGTTTTTCATAACATAATTTTTTGAATAATAATAATATATGCCAGGAATATTAATAAGCATAATAAAAATGTTAATTGCAATTAATAGGTAAAAAAATACAATGTATTATTACTACAATTACTGAAGCGTAACGTAATTTATTAAAATATGCTGATTTGTACCTATATTCCCTAATTTTAATGATATCTATGCATTTTAAGCTAATTGCAAAACAATGTTAAAAAAAGAAAGAAATTAGTGTTACATGACTTACTAACTTCCTTAAATTATATTTTGATAGATAAACGTAACAGCGATTTAGATTGTTATTTAAAAAAATTGACCTAAATACCGAATATAATAAATAATACAAGTATTTAATTTATTACACCACATCTCTTTAGGATTTCCTATTTAAGAAATACGGGTATCGAAGATATGATTAAAGATATTTATAAAAAGGAGACAAAATTGGTTAATCGACAAGACAATCAGTTTTACGGATTGATACTAATTTTATTGTTTGGTGTAACACTATATTTTATTATATTATTTAAAAAAATTATTAAGTCTTATGATTTAAAACAATAAACTTTAAGACAAGGAGGTACTCTACCAAATTAATTTGTTTTTAGTATTAAATAATATTACGTGAACAATACAATGCAGTACTCAATTATTTAAAGTAAATTGAAAATCATTATTTTCTTATTAAAGCTTTCTCTAATAATAAAAGAAAATAAAGTTTTCTTTTGTTGTTAATGGGGTATGGAAATTAAGTGAACTATAGAACCAAAGAATTCATCACGTATAAACAATATTATCAAAAATTTCACTTTTTATTTGTTTTTATGTCATTTAATTAAATATGACGTATTTTTTGCATTTAAAAATCCTGTTGCTGAATTTTCAGCAAATTTATCGTAAACTTTGCAATATTATGTTATACTACCAACTACTACAATAAAATATATACGAGAAATGCAGACAGCAGCTTAGACATTCACCTTCAAAACGTTATTGGTTAACTTTGCAGGTAGTATACATATGCACAAGAAAAATTACGCAATCGTTCTACTTTTAATGTGTTTAACAATTTAAACGTTAATGCATAAAAACTTTACAAGAGTTATTTTCTACTTGTTGTTTATTTGAATCCACTTACTTTTTAAAGCCCATTTTTCACCAGATACTAAGCCATCCACATATTTTTGCACATCGTCTCTACATTTGGTCGACAACCCCTTTTGAACACGATTCCAATTAGCGGCCAAAAGCTCGGTATTATAAAAATCCAAAACTCGCGATAAACTGGCAGGAACCGAATGCACTTTAATTTTGGACAAATTCCCGTCATCACTCAATGCACTTGCATTAACCGTAGGCAACAAATATTTAGGATCCACCGAAATTCCTTCAACGTAATCCATTTCTTTTAAAGTTACACTTAAGTTGGAGGACGTAGTCGTAGATTCCGAAAACACATTTTGGAAACAAAAAAATAAAACTATAACACAACGAATCGACATTTTGTCGTAGGATTTTAAAATTTTACTACAATTCGGTCATCGATAGTGCGTTATTGATTGTTAAGTGGCTAACGTTAAAAGATTTCTATACAGTTCGAGTTGGTAATCGTATAATTCCCGCCAATACTTTCTCCAAGTCTTCACTTTTTCACCGATTTCGTTGTCTTGCGTCAGGTATTTCCCCTACTATCACTCTTACTCTTTGAGTAGGATATTCATTCAAAAAATGTCTGTAACGAATACAGGATAAAGTAATGTTTAATTTTGCTATATGAGATTTATTGAAAGATAAACAAGATCGTGCAATAATTTTCTAATGTGCTAATGGGTTTGTTACCTATGTACGTAAAATGTAAAAATTATTTTTTTTTAACTTTTAGGAAGTAAAAATTTGTATGAAATGTAATTTCAAATATTTCACTAGTATCGTAAGAAACTCATCCTAGCGAACCACTTTTACTATCTAATAGCCCATATAATATATTTTTCAACGAGGAAATCAAATTTGAACAAATATTTTAAAATTTCCCCAGTTTATTTTTGTACTGTAGATTTTAATTTTAACTACCGTCAACTTGGTTTAATTTTTCTCTTTTTAATTACATAACTGTAATAATGTAACAATTACAATGCGTAACAACATAAATCTAAAGATGTAATAGAACTAAAATACAGGTGTCAGTTAATTTTACCATCCGATTATCAGAAAACTTATATTGCTTATATCCTTTCAGACTATGTATATAATTAGATAAATTGCTGTAGGATATGTGTATAAAATTTAAATAATAGATGGAACTTTTAATTTTCAAAAAATATAAAGCGAAATTAAATACAATGAAATTCTTTGTGTTGTTTTGATTGTCTTAGGTTATCCTAATTCAAGAAGTTTATCCTGGATCCTGGAAGACAAAGAATTTCTTCACGGTGCGCCCATTTTGAATGGATTAACGAGACTCTAATTAATGTTATGATTTAATGACATCCTCATAGTAAATTTATTATAATATTTTATAATTGGAAAGCTCTTGAAGAATGGGCTTAGCCTCTAGCCAATTATAAATAGCTATTGAAAGTGATAGAATACAGTGTTATTGTGATTGTTCTTGCATAGAAAACCAAATATTTTATATTGTTAATGCAGTAAATTAATTATGTAAATGTGGAACTAAATAATTTTGCGGTACTAGATTTATTCGTTCCAATATAATAATATATTGTGAAGTCCTTTACCTTTTTACTTTCCACGTTGATCTTTGTTTAAAATATGCAGTGAGCTTCTAATCTTTACTTGCAAATATTTAATTCTCCTTACCACGTTTAAATTATTATACAAAGAAAAATTATTAGAAACTTAGGAAAAATGACGATAGAAAATTTTAAAATAGAGTTTTTTGACCTTACCTATTGTTCTGGTGACTGATTGTCAAAATGTTTTTCAAATATCCTGGATGGGAACATGTTGTGGAGACACTAAACTTGATCGTCGTACTTTCACAACTTTTCTTTTTTGAAGATGATTGCCGAAGAGTAATCA
The DNA here is from genome assembly GCA_963170105.1 of Cantharis lateralis. Classification (NCBI taxonomy): domain Eukaryota; kingdom Metazoa; phylum Arthropoda; class Insecta; order Coleoptera; family Cantharidae; genus Cantharis; species Cantharis lateralis. The sequence continues at coordinate 25,224,122 of OY720629.1, forward strand.
TTTGTTTTGTCTGAAGTAGGTAAACATTTGACTGCCATACCCGGTTCAAGTACGTTAACCTTTACCCGAGAGAATTTGCAAAAGTGCGACGACATCTGATAGATAGCACTAAAATAAAGAGATTAATCTACGGAAGAGCATCTGATATTGATTAACTCCGGAAATAATCTATTTTAAAATTTAGATTTGTTCTATAATTTGCTCATTCTGTTATCGGTACGTGTGCTCGACGTAACTAGGAACAGCAGTGTAATATAAACGGTTGCAGGACGACTCCAAACTGGAAGTCCATCGAACAGTTTATCCGAACCGGGGTGGAAAAACTCTACGAATCCTCAGATATCTCGTAAACCATTTATTCCAAGGGCTCGGAAATAACCAGCTCTAGGACTACCTGAGATACAAGAGGCTTAAAGCAATCCTGCAACCCCCCCCCCTCTAGAATCAGTAAAAACCACTATTCTTTTCTTTGTTTTTCAGAGAACAAACACCGCAGGACAAACAAAAACCCAACAACAAACAGCAAAATCCTGGAACTCGAGAAGGAGCCAAAATGGAGAACCTGTTTAAATTGTAAATTTTGTATATATTTTAAGTATTATTTTAAATAAATAAAGCCTCCTCTGCGGTCCGGGCCAAGAAGGTCGGACTTGGGACGCTCTGGATGACCTTAGTGACCCTAGTAAACCGATGTGCGATTACAAACGAATTTGATGAAGACACGCCTGCTTACAGACTGATGAGGCTCGTTTTCAACGCCTTTTGAAATAATCAACAAAGTTCCTTCTCGCACACCAAGAGATAACCGAGCACGGCCGTTTCAACTGATGAAGACAATAAGCCGGATACCTACCACGCTGGCTCCCACCGCAAGCACGCAAATGTCAAGTCCGGCGTCCACGTTAGGGTTAAGGCTCCTATCCTGAACGCCTAAAAAAGATTCGCGGTACAAAAACGACCTCTTGAGACAGTTTGCCTGACAAATACCTGAGTGGAGTTTAGAAAATTGGCCTAGCATAACGGAAGTACAAATGCGGCCCTGTCAACAACAACCGGTAAGGCACAAAAGGGTACGGTACCATATTAAAAAACTTTCTAAAGTTCTCCCACAAGACCTGGAGTATGCGGCAAAGTCGTGATATCCATAAAAGTTCCTGATTCGATTCGATTTGGCTGGCAAGTTTCAGTATAAGTTTAACTAAGTAATTAATTAAAATTAATAACAAACTTTACAGAAATAATTTTTATTTCTTATTTTTGAAGGTGTTCTACCACTTTTTAAAATTTGAAAAAATTATATATTATAGATTAATACCGAGAGATTTTATAAAAAAAAAAATTGGAGAGGTGTTATTTCGAAAACGCAAAAAAAATTTTTTGAAAATTTCAAAATTTATTTTTTGTACTTTTTTTCAATAGAAAACTTCTCATTTTTTTTCTCTAAGTCGGCTGAAGCTATAAGAGAAAGCTCCTATTGATTGGACGATATCGGTTCAGTAGTTCCCGAGAAAAAAATTATTTGAGATTTTTCGTTTTTTTAGGATATCTGGCTAAAAAATTAATATTTTGAGCTCAAAATTTGTGAGTAGCGTTTTCAACAACACTTACATAACATACTTAAAGGATGCAATTTTCGGAGCGGGGGCACTTTTCATGTGCTTATCCGGCTATGCCCTTTATATCAAAAGCTTGTCTCCAAATGCAGATTCAAAACATCTGACATCCGTCCGTCGCCTTGGTTGCGAGCGAACAACCTATAGTTTCGTCCGTTAGTTAGCGCTACGTCGCATAACTTGACTCCATAGTCGGTTCCGTGGTCGGTACTAATAAATTAAATTGGAACTTCGTTATTTCATTGAGTTCCACATGCTCTGTACTCTTCGTATCCTTCCAACTTTTTCGAAATGTAGTCTACCGCGGTGGTTGGTTAAGAAATGCAATACATACAAATGCTTATTGTTTTTAGATGTCAACCATGGACCTTAAATTATACTTATTTGAAATATATCTTAGTAAGAATTTATTCAGATCAAGTTATATCCCTGATATCAGTAACGTCCAAGTCTGTGATTATTCATAATATGCAAGATATTTTTATCCAAAGCTTGGTTTCTTCTAGAAACTTTGAATTTTAGAAGAGAGAAATAACCTGGCTATTCTGATTTTATCAAGTTGCGAGGGGGAATCGCAACATTTATAGTAGGTACATATTTTTTACACCAGATTTTTATTTACGAAATTTATCTGTTCGAAAACTTACGATTTTTTTCAAAAAAGTAAAGGGGCAAAGGGAAGCTCATCGGATAGTAGTCCTAAGATTTTCTAATTTCCTAACCTGTGCTGAGATCTTCTCAAGATTTGCCTTATTTTTCCAACGATTTTTTTCTCGGTGAATTTATTGTATTTGATAAATTGTTGAACTGTAGCAGATATTTTTTGTAAGTATGGTGTTTGTTATTATTTTTAAGCATATTATTAGATATGTTTATCATTATCATTATAAATGTGTTTTATTTCTCGAGAATGTACACTCATTTTTCAGCAAGAGTAACTTTTGCCCCCTGTTTCTGGACGTCATTTTAAATTATTATAATAGCGACGTCTTTAAGGATTATGTCAACAATGTTTGGTAAATTCTTATAAAAGTTCTGTCTTTCTGCTTCTTTTTCCCGTGCTTCTTCTTAAAACAGTCAACTAAAATATCAACAATAGTGACGATGGCTTCCGTCGTAGAGAGTCTAGCACTGAAGCTGAATTGGATATCCGAAAAAAATTTCTCCTCCTCGAGGTAATCACAACAGTTTCTTGTTAAGATCTTAGAAAAAACTGCGAGCCACGATATCGGACAATAATATTGCTAGTTTCCCCAAGTTAACCGGACTTAAATCCACCAATAGTCTCCACAATCCCTGACGTTAAATTAAATTAAGTCTTGTATAAACCCACCATAATTTTGGGATTTTTAATCTGTTGACATATAAACCATAAAAATTCTGCATAGCTACAGCTTTTTACCGGTTATTACCACCACGCTTTGTTATTCTTTGACCGAACTATCTTTTACTTATCATTATCGCGGTGTAATTAATATACTAAAAATTAATTAAAAAATGATATAAAACAAACAGATATTTTAAATAACTTCACAATCAGTACAAGCAGCACAACAAAGTTACAATCAAAATTTACAATGCGTATTTTAATTTTTATGTCGTTATGTTTATTGTTGACATCTTCAGCTTTTGTTATAAATCGTAAGCAATACAAAATTTAAATTTATAATAACAACCTTCTAAAAAATTTTAATAACGTGGGACCAAGTGCCATAATTTTGAAAAGTTTTGCAATTCCTGACACAACAATACCTATATTTTTCAATAAATAATTTACTAATTTAAAAATTTAAAAAACAATTCCCTAAAAACAATTCTTGAAACAATGTAAAAAAATTTTTATATTATGATTAAAAACTATTTTCGAAGGAATGAAAACATTATTGTGGAACAAAGAGAAGTGAAGTTTAAAATACAAACATATCAAAATTGTTTCTTTCCCAATCAAAATTGACGTGTTTCACAAAATTTTTGAAAATTCAGTTTTTAAGATTATTTGAGGGGGTCTTGAGTGGAGTCATTTCCTGTATTGAATATATTGCACTATTAAATATTAAATTATGTACTTCTTCGCTTGAATTATTAAAATAATGGCTGTAAATCTTTTATTTATAGAATGCCCAGGACAAAATGAAGAATATACCTCCTGTGGAGGTTGCCCTGCAACTTGCATTGATCCACTTCCACAAATTTGTCCAGCTGTATGTCAAATAGGTTGTGTTTGTAAACCTGGTTATCTCCTAAACAATGACCACACCTGTGTTGAAGAATCTCAATGTTAATTTTAATTTTTATATAAAAAAATTTAATTTAGCAATCAAAAGAAATACAGTAATACCTATATGTATAAAATTCAGTAGCTCTTTTTATATTTTATACATAGGTACCTAATGTACATGATACTGAAAATAAAATAAATTTATTAACAGGTAATATTGATTTTTTATTTAAAAAAGTAATGTAATTTTAATTAATAATTATAGATCAAATTAACGGCGGTCATCCAGGATGGAGTTTATGGAACAGTCACGGTGACTGTTTGTTTCATAATAATAGTTGTTTATGATATGAGTATTGAAAGTATAATAATATCTTAACAATCGTAATAGTATTATTAGAATTATTTGTTCCGCTACTGTCCAGTAATCTCATCACAATTTATTTGGATGCACATACTGTTTAGAGTAGCTAGGAAGTTTTTAAGTTTTCACAAATAAAATACACTGTAAATAAAATCATCGTATAAACGTTTTCACCATACCACAACATCATCAGGTGATGAACTAATTCAAATTGAAAGAAAAATGGTGGTGAGGAGCGGAGGTATTTTTGAAAATGGATTTTAAAGTATTTTTGTGAGGAGTTCACTAGGGTAGAGATAGAAAAAAAAATCTCTTATATGTTAAGCTAAGGTGGGGAGGTACCAATACCAATGGGTAATCCATTATCTTGTTTCATAGCGAATGTGATATTTATTAACATTTTAAAAAGTTTTTTTTAATTTAAGTTTTCTATGAAAGAAGCAGAAATATCTAAACTATATATTGTCGTGTTTTTTTTTAATTCATAATATAATTCCTGAGAGTTATATTTTTGATATAAATCTGATTTATTTGAGTTTAAAGTGAACTTGATAATTTGAAGACAGTATTGAAACGGAAGTAATTCAGGAGCATTGATTGTGGAGAGAACGAAGTTAATTGTTTCGCTTTATTTTATTAAAAATTTACAATTTGCATTGAAATTTAAATTATTAGAACGAATATTTGAATGATTTTGAAAATTACGATATTTTCTTTAGAAAGTGAACCTGAAATTGACAAAAAAAGAGTCGCACAGCTCAAAACCGGTGCAGTATTCGGGTTCAAGAAAATTTGATGTTTTTCAAATTTCACCCCCAATACACTACAATATATTTTTGACAATATTTTGTTTTTAATTATGCAATAATTATAAATATTATGTATATCATTTTTACCACTTTTTATGAATTGGTTCCATATTTGAGCAGCTTACTGTATATTGAGCGTTTGGAAAGTTGCCTATGTTAAACTACTTCAAAAATATTTACATCACAACAATTGTCTTGTTTATCAATAAAGTTATCGTTTTCTTGCACACATAACTAAATTGAGTAAAATATTGAATATTATAAAATAAAGTTAAAAAAATATTACTTTTCTTATAATTGATTGATTTGTGACATGTCTGCAATATTTACTCCGTTCGTGCATTGGGCTCAATCAGCAACAAATATTTTTCTTAAAGTAGATTTGAAAGATTGCAAGGTAAGAAAATTTAATTAATGCCACGTGTAAGGAGGTAATTTATTTACTTTTAATTTGAAGAATCCAAGAATTCAATTCGAAGATCGCAAGGTTATTTTTAAAGCGAACGGTGTCGGTGCCCAAGGTTCTCATAATTATGGATTTTCGATAGATTTTTATTCTAAAATTAACATCGAAGTAAGTATATTACATATTCATAATATTATATTTTTTAGTTTCTTATAATAATAATCACAGATTTTAATAAATTATGTCAGCACATCAGTTTCGAAGTATGTGTGGCCTACTTTGTTGCGTGAGAGTTTTTGATCTTTGAATCTTACTTGCATTAATTTATAGGAAAGTAGTTGCAAGGTTCAGGATAGTAAAGTCGACTTTAATATTGTAAAAGGTAAACAAGAATGGTGGCCTCGTGTTACGAGTACACCGCAAAAACCAGTTTGGTTAAAAATCGACTTTGATCGTTGGCAGTCTGATGAAGATCTAAATAGTGAAGAAGAAGAAGTAAGAGATGTGAGAGATGATTATCGTAATTTATACAATCAACTGCAAAAAGAGGAGTTCGGATATACAAAGGGTAAAATATGAAATTAGAATTGGTACCTTCTAAATTTGCTAATTTGTAGAAGACATAACAAGAGTTTACTTAATTCTCTACAATTTATTTATGCTGGTTGGATTTACCTATGTTACGTCTGTTTTGGGGATACGATATTTGAAAGATGGAGTCAATTGTTATTCGGAAACTTACGAAACCGTGGGCAATGCTATTAAATATTTGCACATTATACAATTTTCTGAGGTTATTTTAGGATTCATTGGAGTAACAAAATCAGGTGTTGGTGTTCCGTTACTTCAAATTGGAGGTCGACTATTTATTATATACTTACTTATCGATCCCGAACCAAAACTACATACCGATTCCGTCCTATTTTATTTATTTTTAGCTTGGTCAGTTGCAGAAATTATAAGGTAACTTTAAATATTTTAAAATTAGAAGTTAAAAACTCAAGATGCTTGATTAATTTGATGTATTTCTTTGTAGATATCCATTTTATATTAAACAAATAATCAATGTAGAGTTATATTCTTTAACATGGTTAAGATACACGATGTGGATTATTTTGTATCCCATTGGATTGTCCTGTGAAGCAACAGTTATTTATAAAAGTATTGTATATCTTGACGAAACTGGCAACTTCACCTTATCTATGCCAAATTGGTATAATTTTTCAATTTCACTCATAACAGTGTTGCGAATATATCTATTAATTTTCTTTTTACCCACTGCTTATGTATTACTTTCGCACATGTATCATGCACGAAAAAAAAATTTGAACACCAAAAAGTGGATAAAAAGTAATTAACGTAGAATAAAAATTATATATTTCATAAATACAGTAGATAGTGTTACTGAGAATTACGTGTTTTGTATATTTTACACCTGTTATTTTTATTAAATTTCTATGAAACAAACTGTGTTGTGATTTAATTTGTGCAGTTTGCAAAATAAAATTCAATCCAGACACCATCATAATATAATAGTAAAGAACTTGCTTGTTTTCTTGTATTTATTTACATATTAGAATAAATAATAATACATATTACATGTATTTTTAGCTTGTAAAATTTTCAAAAATATAAAAGTAATTTGTAAATTGGTTTTCAAAAATATAAAATTACCTATTCAACTACTAATTATAAAAATTTTTACACTGAAGAACGGTGTTTACCTATCGCTAATAATACTACATATATCTACCTATTAGGTACCACCATCTCTGGCCAGCAGGATGATATCTTAATAATAACATAAATAAATCTACTGAAAACGTGAATACAAAATTAATAATGAAGTAAAATGTAATTTAAAAATAATTAGCAGTTTTGTTATGAATAAAATGTTAGGACGGACGTTTGATTTCCTCGCACTAACAAAATTGGTGGCATATCCCTTGTAATTAATTCCAGCCAGGCCATATACAATGGTGCTGATACGACACTTTTCCTAGGCATTGGAAGTGTCATAACAACTAAACTGGCTTCGCTTGAATGTTCCAGTAACAATTCCCTTAGACGCAGGTGGCGATTTGTTTTTTCCTTCATCGCTAGTAATTCCGCTTCTGATATTTCTGCTGAAAATTAAATTTTTTCTTTTAATTCATAATTTTAAATAACAGTTAAAAAGGTTGGCACAAGATTCTATCTATTCTTGTTGTAAATGTCTTAATTTTTTATAAATATCTTAAGATATAGAGAAACACGTCGGAGCCAAAATAACTGTGTTCTAATGATGTATTGAGATCTATATTTACCTGAATCGGAATCCTCAGAATCTGGCTTGTGGAAATCTTCAATCAGTGAATCGAAAAATTGTTGCGTACTGTCTTTAGCTTTACTGCTAATATTTGGCACAACTTGCAAATCAGAATAATCAATACGAAACTTGGCAAGTAGACCTGCCATATTGCGATGTTCCATATCTAATTCATCCCTCTTATTTGCCAAAGCAAATACTCGCAATTTACAGTTGCCCCAGTTTCGTTTAGTATTAATAATATACGGAAGGAGTAACGTTAAACCTGTAATTATATTATTAATAAAAGAGAAATTGTAACGGAATATTAAAATATTACCGCCGTCATCGTACAGCCACCAAACATCAATTGTTCCACCACGTTTTTGTTTCTTTTGAAAATAGAACAACTGGCTGAGTGTTTCTTTAGGTATATCTGAAACATCTCCTCGTGATCGGTTTTCCGTGTTGGAATCGAAAACTGATGTTTTAATTTTTGCGGACTCTTCGGGATTTGGTACGCTACTAACGAATTCTTTCTTTTTTAAAACCGGAGTTACCGAAACATTGCTCGAGCTGCTGGCTGAAATAGTACATAAATAGCTTTAAAAAATATTACAAAGTTATTGTTTACCTTGCGACATTTGACTATAAGATTGATTTCTAGGAAGAGATTCGATGCTGGTATATTGGTTACGACTAGTTTGCAATTCATCTTCTATTTTAACATTTTTACTGGAGTCCAGTCCTTGTTGCAATCGCAAAATTCCAACTCCCATGTGAAGATCAAAAGCAATATGCAATATTTCAAAATAACTATCTAACTCTTCTTTTGGACAAGTTTTCCAATCTGATTTAAAACCCATTAGTAAAATGTTTGGTTTCAATTTGCCTATGCCGCTAGCTTTCAATAAAGCTCGAGCACCTTCTTCAAAAGGTACTCCATCAACTTGCATATAAAATGCTTTCATTTTGTAAGTTTTAAGCCAACTAATAGCTTTGTAACTTAAAATATTTCGTACTCTTTGATGTAGTGAGCTCTGGAAAAAATTACTTAAATAGAAATATTTATTTTCAAATATCATCGACAAATTTTCCTTACGGTATTAATATGTCCACACACCAATAGTGATAGATTTTTTGTAAGTAAATGAGCAAAATCGACTAAAGATGGCCTAGCGCTGGGCATTCCCGAGAGACATAATATTTGAGGCCTATAATTTTTCACATGTTCCTCGACGGAATTTAATTGTTGCACAGCTTGTAATGCACTTTTATATGTTTGAGCTTGTGTCGTAGAACCCCAATTGACCTCTGAAAGCAAGATTTTTATAATTTATTGGAAATTAGAAAATTTAACGGAAACACTTTACCTGGTTTTCTATACGAGACTATAAGGTACAAAGCCAAAACAGCAGAAAATGTTATTAGTGCTGTCCACCACGAAATTAAAAACATAACGACTACGCACAAAACGGCGCCTATGAGACTTAACCACATATTGTAATACTGAAAAAAAAGTTGTTAAATTTTTATGAATAATATATTGCAAAATTTAACTAAAAACCTTAAATGTAGGTCTCCATCCAACTGGTTTTGCTAAAGATGCATGAAATGTGGAGAAATTTATAAGCGTATAAGCAGCCAAAAAGAAGTTGGATATTAGAGGGGCAATAACATTTAATTCACCTATAAAAAAAATATTGAATAAATAAATGGTATATGGGTATGGATAATTAAGGATTCCTCAGACCAATCCAAAACCTTCGATATGTGGCAATATCGCAGTGTAATGTTCGCATAATCTGTCCAATCAGCATTTTTTTCCAACTGAGTCACGAGCTATTTTTAATACGATTTCTACTATCGGGTGTGTAAAAAGTATTTCGTACAATATCTAAAATAACATTTTCGCGCCGAATTACCTCGTGCCGACAAGGCTAGCGCCGAATCGTCTTTGCGCCGAAACTTCTTAGACCGGATTATTTGTACGGTGTGTTACAAAATATTACAATTTTATTATTACAAAATGTAAAATTGATTTTTCTATCTCTTAGTACCATGCGTTTAAACATTAAAACTATGTATACGTAGTTGCCAACCTCGAGGATAATTGTATTTTGTATACCTACGTTTTTCCTGATCGCTTCCAAAACTTATTAAAATCAAAAATACAATTAGTATATTCTTTCGACACTTAAAATTTTATATCACCTGGACTAAATAATATAGTAGTGTATATAAAAAGAAAATTACACCATTTGTAAAGTAAACTAACTCAACTAGACAAGCGTAAAATTGGAGATATCGAGATCGACTTTTGGTTTATTTTGTCTTGTTTGACACGAAATGATCCATATAATATGTAGGTACTATATACCTATTATGAAAAAATTTTGATAAAATATTTATTTGAGATTTACGTTATTTTTGTGAATATTTTGTAATTTAAAAGTTAATGCATTAATCTTCCTTGCGTTCAGTAAAGCTACTAATTGTGATACAGAAAAGTTTTCTCTGGTTATGCAATATAAATGTTAATTATCTTTTTTGCACTAGGTATAGTTTCTCAACTTGATAGTCCTATTTTATAAAACACTAGGGATAGTGAGATATCCTTAGTTCGATGTTGAAAATATACAACAATACGAACTATATTTATTTAAATTATTATACCCTCATACCTAATTTGGGTGACAAAAATTCTTTTGTCATAAAAATTTCTTTTTTTTTCACTTGATCGATTAAGTTTTCATAATAGAAAGTTTAATGTTTACATGTTAAATTAATAATTTATAAATAACGATTCAAAAAAATACTAATATTTAGTTTTTACTTCCTACTTTCCACTTTCCCAAAAAATTTAATGAGTTATCCGATTTTACTTTTAATTTAGTTTATACTATAGGGATTAAACCTGTTCTTCAAATGATTTTCAATTAAAAAAAAATTATAAATAAATTTACAATGGGATCACGTTAATCCATTCATGACTTACACCGATGTGGTTCGTCCTAATGGAATATCAAAAATTTTGAAATATATTTTATACTTCTGAGATCAAAAAAAGATTCTTTTTATAATTTTTAGGAAAACCATATAATAAGATGAAATCGTAAAACCAAAACAAAAACTTGACGACGAAATTATGTTATACTGCCGTAATCTTAAACTTGTAGTAATATAATATTATAATAATAAAATATTATACAATGCTTTCAGCTGTAGAAAAAATCTGGTTTCCAAAACCTCCTTGTAATATATTTCGAAAAATTGAGGTATTACGGGTATTAAAAAATATTAGCACAGATTATACTACAGATAGCTCGCGCAATGTATTTTTCTGAATTCTAGAGGGCTGCCTATCCTTGTAATATATTTCTGGTGGGGTACCAGCAGGAAAACTCCGTAAGTAACCGACCATACTCACGGTCTATCGCTACATTAGCAATGTGAGCTAATGAATGCCTAGCAGCACGATCGTACAACAACCGCGGCTAGAAGAGAAATGATAACGTAACCACGAATAAACACGAACAGCCAGCGCCTCTATAATATAAAGTGAATGGCTTCCATACTAAGAAAATTGGCTTCCAAATACCTGAAAAGGGACACTCTTTCTCCCATAAGCGCGAGCTATCTGTAGTATATTTAATCTGTGATATTAGATTTTTCGCAATATATTTAAAAAAATAAATCAATTTATCTTTTTATTATTTATCACTGTGAACCTAGCATATCAACTATTAGCATCTTAAAAAAAAACTTCCGATTTGCTTCCATCCAGCATAGTTCTACAGTTCCTGACAGTTTTAAACAATAGTTCAGTTGATTTACCTCTAAAATCACGTATTAAAAGAATGAGAAGTCAACTTCACGAAAAACATACAGCATCTCATTAGTTTTAATGTATTTGAGCATCTAGGCGTTGAATTCAGCATAGTTCTACACATTCCGATAGTTTTAAAAATAGTTTGCGATTTATAGCTATGAGATGCCAATTCACATCAGACATTATAGCATCTCATGAGATTTCAAGTATTTGAGCATAGAGAAGTTGAATAAACCATAGTTCTATACATCCTAATTAATTTTAAAGATAGCTTCATTGAATCAAACTCAAAATGGAATTTAAAGGATATTATTTTCATGAGAGCTGATACTCTGCGCCGCGTTCTGAGCTTTTCCGATGTTGTAATCAACAGCTTTAGATTTTCAGCATTCCATCGAAAAGAGTTCCGGCCTCTAATTGTACCAAAATAGTTATAAACAATTGTTTATTACAGTAGCAAGTGTGAAACTATGAGATGCTGATAGTTTTGGACGAGTTCTGGGTTCCATCGTTGGTTCATTCGACAGTTCTCATCTTTCTGCACACTATTTTAAAGAGTTCCGGCCTCTGATGGTACAAAATAGTTATAAACAATTATTTATTACAGAAGCAAGAATACGACCATGAGATGCTAAATGTTTTCGAAGGAGTTTTGTGTTCCATTGCAAGTGCAATCGAGAGATCTGATCTTCCTGCAAACCATTCTATACAATTCCGGCCTCTAGTGTTACCGAAATAACAAAAACCAATTGTTTATTACCGTAGCAAGTATGGAACTATGAGATGCTGATAGTTTTAGACGAGTTCTGGGTTCCATTTATTGATGCAATCGACAGTTCTGATCCTTCTGCAATCCAGCGTTAAAAGTTCCGGCATCTGATGATACCCACATAGCAAAAAACAATTGTTTATTATTGTAGGATGTATAGAGCTATGTTTACGTTTACGTTAATTACTATACTTTCAAGCTGCTTGAATACAAACCATTGGGACAATGGAGGGAGAATAAGTCAAAGCTCATAACTGAAAATTTATATAAAACAAGTAATAATATATACTTAATTAAATAATAATACGATTCCTTTAATAATTATTATAGTATATTATTTTTGTTAAAAGTACTTCTTCGCATAAAATTAATAATTAGTTAATCCTGTGAAAAAATTTCTTGAAAGTTGACTATTTTTTCAGTTCTCACAGTGGCGTTCTCCCTTAAGTGGGTACAAACGAAAATATAGAAGGTGCAAACGGGTACAAACGATTTAAACTATTTTGAATCCAAAATTCGAAATGGGGGAGGGGCTGGCAAAATGTCCATTTTAGATATTTTAAAATATCTGATAAACTAAATAGGTACAAAAGAAAATAAAGTAGGTACAAACGGTATCAGGTCCAGCTCCAACTGAAGAACAACAAGCAAAACCACAAACTTTCGTTCCAACTACTAGCTCGTCTCTGACAGTTGATCAAATTTTACAACAGAGAAAGATGTCGACGTGCAAGAGAAAGGGAGATTCTCGAGCACGTTTGCCGAATCCCATAAACTTAGATGAACTGTTGCATTTACATCAACTTCTATAGTTACTTCTGGATCTTCAAAATTTGATTATAACAGAGAAGAAGATTGGACTTGTGGAAAGTGCAATGTAAAATTTTCTGTTGATGTGCAGAAAAAACTGGTTTTAGTTGGGTGCAATCTTCATTTTGTTTAACTCTATACCATATGTCAAAATGACTTTGAAGATAGGGAAGATGTTCACATGTGTAATATTTGTGAAGCAGTAGAACAAAATGAAATTTTTTATCGATCATTTTAAATAATTACATTCTCTGTTTTACAAATTGTTTTAATTGATTCAAATTATTATTTATGGTAATTGCTATCACGACATTACCGTACCCATATCACGACATTAACTTAAATTTCTGCCTGAACAAAAATAGTAACTACAAAATTATGTTCCGTTCAATATACTTAATTTTTTATAAAAAAGTTGCTTGATTGTAATTATTACCTTCTGATTTTAAAAATTGAAAAAATTATTTCACAAGCCCAGCAGTAACAGTTTTTCTAAAATATCACGACATTACCTTACCCTATAATGCAATTTTTACATAGGATTATAAACTCTAGACTAGACAATGCCTCAGAAGGTAAGTCCTGCTGGTAGTGAATTTCAAATTTTTTACGGATAAATTCTGATTCGCGATAAGTTATGTTATGTATTGAAATGAATTTTTAGAAAATCATTTAATTAAAAAATACATATTTTAATTACTATACTTATACTTTATCTAGCTCAGTCGGTAGAATAGAATACCACGACCATGAGACTCCTTTCCAGAACAATAAAGATCAAATATTGTATAGGTATATGAATTAAAGTATTTATTAAATCATATAGTTATCAGTCATAAAACAAAACGCATTGTTCTTATCTATTGGCCGCTTTAGGGTGGCTTTATAAATTCTAATTATAAAATTAAATAATAGTTAATTCTCTCAGACTTCTGAATTATCATTTGTAATGTAATCAAGAAATTACAAATTCATACGTTAGTTTATGAGTATTTTAAATTTTAAATAAAATGTCTTATAATCTCATAAGAGCAGATAACCAGACTGCTCTTCCATGTGCGTAAAACTTCTAGACCCCTCTAGAGAACAATCTTCAATTTCATCTAGTAACTGCCAAATCTATTCAATCAATTTGATTCCAATTTGAAAAATTAACATTCACATGTGTTATTAATTTCGTTTGGGCATTTTTAAATATTTACTTGAATTATTATCACTCCCATTAATTCAATAATACACATTGGAGTAATGTTTACTTCGATTTTCAAATCATACGTTTTCAACAAAATTTTAGAACCACGTTCAAAAATTATTAACTTGGCATTGTTTCAGCTCTTCTTTACTGAAATTTTTATAAATTCAATGTAGGTACTTCCATGATCGAATCTACGACTTCGGCATAGCAATTCAATATTTCACTTTCTAGTCTTATTCCATCGTCTAACGGATGTTTATTAAATTGTTTTTAAATTTTTATACTTGTTCGAGAATCGAATTCACGAATATGACATAGTAAGCCAATATAAACGTTTTTAATATTATAGAAGATAAGATAGGTAATATATTAATAAAAATTAAATTTATAAAATTCCCAGGATTGAAGGCTGTTACCGGTATTTCCCTGGTTGAAAATGATATTCGAAACGTTTCGGTACGGAGACGCTATTTACCTTCACAGAACTATTATATGCATCACTGCCTTTTTGGGACTATACATTGTATAATACCGGCTATTCCAATTTATAATAATATGCTGATTATTTCGTTAGATTACCAAATAAAATAATGGCACTTACCAATTAAAATAAAAGCGATGGCAATAAAAAATGTAAGTACATATCCTCGAACAGGTTCATTATTTTGACCATAACCTTTACCAAACCATTCAATATAAGGATATAGTTTGTCTTTACATAAGGCTTGAAACACTTTTGGTGCAGATACTAACGATGCCAATGCTGACGATAAAGTTGCCGCAAAGCATCCGGCATAAATAATTGGACCAACCCAAGACACTAATTCAATCACCTGTTATACAAAAAAAAATTAACTATTAACTCAGTTCACTATAAACACAAGTTCGCTATAACCGAATACAAGTGAATAAATTGAAGAGTTTTATATTGTTCAACTACATACCTGAAAACTGTTATGTAATCCGTACTTGCACTCTCCAGGAAGACAATTTGTATAGGTATGGTTGGCAAAATCCGTTATATTTCCGGTAGCATCCCGTAATACTGTAAAACCAGCAATAAATGCCATTAGAATATATGAAGCAGTAGTGACTGCTACGGCTAACAAGGTTCCTTTTGGAATTGCAGTTTGGGGATCCTGAAAAATGAAATAATAAATTCAAATAATCAATTCATTTTTGCTGGCAATGTTATTACTTTTAAATCTCCAGAAATGTTAGCGCCCGCTAATATTCCAGTTGCCGCAGGAAAGAATATAGAGAATACTGAAAAGAAATTATGGTGAACTCCGTCAGCATATCTGTAGTCCGAGTACACATTTACTTTTAAAACATCAACTAAAATAAAAATGTATTATCACGTTGACGACTTCGTTTTAACATCGGTACTTACCATCATATCCCACGAAACCCTTAGTAACGGCTTCATTATCTTTTGGACCAATTATACTCCCAATAATGAAGTCTAAGATGGCCACTAGCAATATACCTAAAAGAACCATTTGGGTCTGAAAAATCGCCAGATAAAAATAATGTTTTCCATTGTATTTTAACTTTTACCTTTGCTTCCCATTCCATACCAACGACAACAATAACGGTAAGCAACAATATAGTGACTGATCCTATAATGCGTACGTCTTGCACACCGCCATCAACAATTTGAACCTCAAAACTCGCTAGTAAATCGCCCATTGATTCGCAAAAACCTACCACGTACATAGCACAAGCTACAGCATTAGCAAGGGAAAATATCAATCCGATGGAACCTCCAAATTCTGGACCCAAACTTCGAGATATCATATAATACGTTCCTCCTAAATAAGCATAAAACAAACCCTTTTAAAAATTATGCCAAAATATATTCAATACGTAAGTACAAAAAAAAACTAAAAGTATAGGTAGCTGTTTTCCATAAATAAATGTTAAACCTCGAGTCAAAGCACCTTTATACAAAATTAGAACCGTGATTTGAATTTTGAAAGGTACTAATTTATTTATAATTTCTAGTACCTAAGTATAGGATGAATAGTTAGTTATGCTACCAAAAGTATATTTTAATGTTGAGCTACCCGGTTTATTAACAACAAATATATATATTTTTTATTATGCCGTAAAATCTGATTCTATCAGTGAGAACGTTAAGCCAATCTTGTGGAAATTTTAATATGGTAATCAGGAAAATCTCAAAATTTCACTTTTATTACATTTTGGTAATACTAATTATTATTGAAATTCAAAGAGTATGAGAAAATTGTGCTGATACAGATTGGTTGTTCGTGAATAACTCATATATTATGTACTATATAAATAGGTACATTATCACAAATGAAAATAAATAATATAATTACGAAATCGTGCATAATATCCATTTAGAATTTAAATACCTTCATGATTACGCTAACTCCCAGATTAATTAATTATTTTAAAGTTAATCTTATTTCTGCGTTATGTAAGTCTGTGTGTAAAGTACTTAGATACTGATTAATCTGCACTAAAATATCAATAATAATAGAAAGATTATCTTAGGTTCACAGTTTCGACATTAATTAGCACATATACAATTCCTAATTATAGTCAATGAAAATTTCCATGACTATATTAAAAATCATTGATGTTTGAATGCATTGAAAAGTTCGTTGTTAGAAGTCAATAATTAAAAATTGAAATTATAAGACAAGAGTATACATTTCAACATTTAACTCATTCAGGATTGTATGCCAAGATCAAATCATAAAAAATATACTTGTGGTTTATGAATTAATTGTAAACATCTCAAGTTTTATTTCATCTAAATTACTTCATTAATTGGTTTGTTTATACTGTCAAATATTTAAATTATAATTTATTGTAAATTATGTACACCACAGCAATAATTAGTGAGCATGTAAATAATAGATTCATTCTTAATTCATAAAAATATACCTACCCCCTTTGATAATTCCATTTGTACTGATTGCTGCCATTGAGAGAGTCGTTATTGAAGTAACAACTGTGGTTGTTAAGATAAGTAAAATTGCTTCTCCTGAAGAAAAATAATGAATTAAAATTTTAAGTCTTTCATTTTTTATTACAATGCATGATTTGGTTCAATTCTATACCTAATTGATGGATGAAAAATTGTATAGCGAATACTTCCTGAGAAAAAGTAGGGCATATCAAACTATTACGGGAATGAGCAAATTCGTGTAATGAAAACATAAAATTTGAAGTATTTTGTAATTAAGTATAATTAGATTGTTTTTATTAGTATCGTAAAATGGTATACTTTGTTATTCAAAGTGATTAAAATTTATGTTTACACCTGCGGGAGGAAAAGGGACTTCCATTGAAAGGTCAGATGAATGAAGAAGAAAAATTATAAAACTAACCTACACCTGCCTGAGCGACAACCCAGGATAAGCGAAGGAATAACATCACACCCCAAATGTTGAGTAAACATCTTATTAAGACACCTTGAATCCAGCCAAATTTTACTTGTCCTTCACTTGTACTCAATTTACCATTACCCACTACAGATCCAGGAATCTGAAAAATAAAATTTAAATAAATTATCCATTAATGTTCATAGCTAATAATCACTGTATTAATTAATAAAAATAGCCATTAAGCAATCAAACAATTTATTACTATTCGTTACATTAACAATTGAGATTATTTTCAGTTATTAGAGATCAGCTAGCGCAGCGTTTTTCAGATTGTAATTTTTTATTTCGATTTTTACACAATTATTTTGTTAATTTATTGATATCAACAAATTTGTTTAACTCCGTTTTATTACTATTTAATTGCATTTTGCATTTAATTTGCAAAGGAAATAAGGAAAGGATATAAAATGTAATAAGAAATTTATTTGTTAGCTTACCTGGCTATTGCAGGCATAGGTAATTTTATTCCACTAGGGAATCGGAGATATATTAATTAATCATGATATATAAATATAGATTAACTCACTTTATAATGTGTGTTAAGAGGAGTAAGATAGTAATTTATGCCGGCAGAAGTGTATAAAATAATCAGTAGCGTAACCAAAATTTTACTTCGTGCTGGGCTTGAGGGGCTGACTAAGATATTGCATAAAAAGTAATTAAGATTATTTGTTTAGGACCTTCCCTTTGCTTGTAGAGGGCTGAAACCCCTCGAATTTAGAAAAATTTGCTATAAATTAAACTTATTTAAATAAAGATTTATTTTTCAGAAAATATCGACTAAGTTGGTTTTGAAAGAAAATTATTTACCAAACTTGCAATTTCACCTTGTAAGATGTACGCACGAATGACGATGAAATCATTGCAGTTCAGGAAACGAAGTGATTTGATCAGAACTAATTATTAGATACACGAAATTTCCATCATAAGTAAAAAGCTAAGTAAAAATTAAGAATATATACAAGCCTTTGGAAAGAAAACCTTTAGTGAAGTTTCTTTTTTAAGAGGGCAAATAGTATACTGTTTATCTAGAGCGCAAAATGTATCATTTTTTCTCGCAAATGCGTTTGAAGAAGAAAGCAAAGCTGAAGTAGGTAAACAGGTAAATAATTTTATATGAAAAAATAAATTAAAATTTTCACGACTGTACAGTCACATTCGATAGAATCTCGCGTATGTAGAAAATTATTTACTTTCTTACAAATTAAATTATCTCGTAATTTAAAAATGCATTACTTATACTAACTTTGATTAAACCCAATTTTAAATCTCCATTAAATTTAAATTTCTTTTAAGTCTCTAAATAAAGTTGATGCAATCGGCCCTTAATAATTTAATATACATAAGATATTATGCTAAATTAATTTTTCATCTTTGATATAGTACTAGTGATCTATATGGTAGCGATAAAGAATTAATTATTTCGATAATAAATTCACTGCAAAACAATAAAACGTTCCGTTTCGAATGACTACACTATTATTATTTTATTAGTACAAAATAGGGTATTGTTTGTAATTCCTCTACAGTCTCCGCTATTTTAAACTAAATTTACCGGAAGTGTAATGCTTTGCGAAAACTTAATTTTGTGTAAATTACTTTAAAATTAACGACAATAACGAGAAGCTGTAAATGTAGCGGTTTGATAAAAAATTCGACAGGTATTACATAATGACATTTTTTTTAAGTAGGTAGTAGTGTACAAAATTTAAATACCGAATAATATCGTTAAATTTTAATTGCACAATAGCCTTGCAATGGCAGCTCAATCAAATATTCAATTCACACTTGGTTCAACTTCAAGTAGTGAAATATTTCATGATTGCACTATAGACGCATGCAAATTTGTAAACGTTTCCGCCATACCAGCACATCGTCAGGGGATGCATCATTTGCTGTCTCAAGCTTCAAAACTCGGATGACTTTCGGTTCCTAGTAAGTTGTAGATCTTCTAAAATTAGATATTTCGCTTTTATTAAAGTGT
The DNA here is from genome assembly GCA_963170105.1 of Cantharis lateralis. Taxonomy (NCBI): domain Eukaryota; kingdom Metazoa; phylum Arthropoda; class Insecta; order Coleoptera; family Cantharidae; genus Cantharis; species Cantharis lateralis. Next base: position 25,243,834 of record OY720629.1, read on the forward strand.
TTTTCAAAAACGTAAACGATTAATTTTATAGAATCATTAAACCCATCCGACGACCTTTAATTAAAGCGAAATATTATAGTGATGCGTTATTTTCAGGATGAAATTGTGGGAATTTTTGAAAAATACTAATATTTTTATAATTTCATTCAAGTTAAAAACAACAACTTTAAAATAGTTAGAGTACTTTAAAAATACATCTAGATCAAAATTTAGAAACTTTATGAATTAACTTGAAAAAAATTTATTGATAATTACGTCATTATTTTTAGAACGATTGAATTAATTCTGAATATAAGTTCCTTCGGTGAACTAATTTAGTATTATACAAAAATATATAATGCCATCACGTGCCAACATAATTAATTTATTATTTGTTAAAAGTTTGTCACGTGTGTATTTGTCTAATTAAACCTTTTATCATATGACTAACATCATCGGCATCGTAAGAAAAAAAAAAGGTTAAGTGGCAGTAATATCAAAATGAACTCTAAATTGTTTAATTATAAACGTTGAGTAATTTTTAATATTAATTAAAAATTGTAACGCAATTAAGAAAGATTAAATGCAGTTAAGTGAACTCTAATTTTATAATAATTAATACGCTTCTAATTTATTTATTTTTGTTTTGTTTATTACGTATGTGTTCTTTTACATTGCATTAATTTAACTTCGTACACTAAATTTATAGTTATTATTAATGGCAGCTGAATTTAATGCAATTTGGACCCTGCAGTTTTCTTCAAAATATTATAATTTACCAGTAATTTTTTGATTTGTACGAAAGCGTCCGCGTCAGCGTCAACATTGTAAACAGTAAATCCCGCTTATGTCCGAAATGCTTTTATGTTTTTTTACTAAAAGTGAGGACATCTAAAAGAAGAGATCTATTAAAAATAGATATTACCTATTAAAAAATGTAAACACATAAATTATAGAAAAATCCTGGCTTCCGCAACTTTTATACTTGACAATGAAAGAAGAACTTACAGGAATTCCGATTACAGTAATACAAATTATTAAATTAATTAGAGCTTAATGTAATATGTTTATATTTAAAGTTGAGGGTTAAATAATTTTAGATTTATTAAAATATACATAAATTTCGATTTATGGTGTGGTTTCATTCATGATTAAGTACTAAAATATCAATTGATAAATTATAAAGTAATAACCATCAGTGGAATTCATGTTCATCTGCTATAGTAATTCGTAATTCTATACCGCATTAAGTTAATAATATTGTAATAATAATAATTGTAGTGCGGTTTCATTGAACTTCATTTTCGAGATAACAATGTATGCTTAAAATAAGCTTTTTATAAAATTTTCTACATTGCAGTAGTAACCAAACAAACGTGGATGCTAATAAGTTATTAAACATTTTATGATAATGTTTTTAGATAATTTATAGGTGTTTGCAGATAAACATTATCGTACCTAAAAGACCGAGTAAACAAACCTACTTTTAAAAATTTATAAAGGAACACCATGATATACAGATGCATTCAGACATTCAAATTTACCGATTTAAACCAATCAAAATTGATTTAAAAATTATGCGCCAATTGAATCGGTAAGATTTCACTGTTTGGAATTTTGACAAAAGTCAAATTGATTCAAGAAACGTAATACAACGCAAAACTTCCGTCATGTTGAAATCCTAATGAAAATTTTGCAAAATCTGAGCGATCAATTTTTTACTCTTTAGCAAACTACCAAAATTATTTTCGGTAAAATTATTTTTAAAAACTTTATATTTAAAAATAAAAGATTTTTTGGTCTATACTTTGCAGTGTTTGTTTACTATATTAAGAATTTCAAATTGTATAAAATATAAATTGGCAAATCTACTACTCTATGACTATTCATGGAAATTCAAAATCATACAATTACAAAAAAAAACACAGAAATAAAAATGACCTGAATGAAATATTACAAATAGGAAATATAAGATAAGGAAAACGCCCCTGTTTATTTACTATTATCAGAACCTTCAAAGTAATAACGCAAGTAACTAAGTACACTACTAATAAAATACACCCAAATTGAAACTGGAACAAACGAAAATGAAGTAAAATCAAAATCATCATAATATGAAGATAATACAGTTCAGATATTCTAATGAAATTCGTGCTTCATAAATAAAACTCTATTATCTTTATTATTTTGAATTTTGTGTTTTTATTAAGTAATATTCTTTGTAATTTTATTTTGTAAAATTATTAATAAATTTCTGCAAGCTACGGGGTGCAATAATATTTGGTTATAACAATACCCTCCACTTATCTTATCTATCTATCTGTAACGCAGGTTAACCTATGCTCTATCTCAGTATATGCTTGTAAGTTGTAATAGCATGAAATCACGCGGTGAAATTGATAGCTATCACAGAACAAAGATAAACCCATTTTTACGTAACCAGGAGCGGAAGAAATTTTGACAGCTTATCGGCTCAGGCGAAAAGATTGCTTATATGGAAAACTAGTTATGAGAGAAAAAATAAAATTAATATTTTGCGTTAGGTGCTTATTGACATCCCTTGGAAGATAGAGTTATAGGAATCTAATATTCTATTGTAAATTATTACATAAATACAACTCTGTCCACCACCTATTGTCCAAAAGTCATCTATCGCATTGAAGAGTATGCAAAATATTATGACGGTTCTTACCAAATTATAAATAATAATTTCAAAAATATTACATGTTTGCATAGGTGAAATTGCTTTTTTATGTTATGAATACTATGTTCATTTCCAAATTTTTATTCAATAAATTAATTTTTTTTTTATGTTTCAGTTTTCAATTACCTATTTCCTTGAATGGAAATTCGATTTAACGAATTTTTTCTGGAACCATGGTGCTTTATTAAATACAAATTCTACTGGATATAATATGTACTATAGCATCGTTGTTAAAAACGTAAAATAAGAGAATCACAAGAAAATATTCCATTACAGAATATAAAATTCAAATAATAATCTAGGAAATTTAAATTTCATAAAATCAACGTTGAAAAACAAGTTGAAGTATTAATTAACTATGCTAATTACTACACTTATATGCTCATATTTAATTCCAAACTAAATAAATATTACACGTGGATTTTTAATGCAGTAAACGTCAAGTGTAGGATTTAGTTATTTTAAATATTTATTAATTATTAATTGAAATGAAAATATTTTATTCAAAGTCGTGATTAACTTTTAATATTAATTTATATTTATCTAAATATTAAAATATTATTGACAAATATCTTTACTTTCTATGAGTTTACTAACAAAACGAATGAGGAACAGCAGTAGATTGATGTGATCACATAAATTTTTTTTGAAAAATCAATAAAAATGTGAAACAAAAATAAAATTTATTTTCTCATTTACCTATTTATTTTTACGAAAACATATGCTATAATGTGGGTAAAATTTTATTTGTTATCTTATATTTAATTTAGTCATTTATTATTATGATGTAAAAGCTAAAAAAAATAGACATAATTATGTGATATATATAATATACTATCAATACCTACACATCTGTTGTGTCTAGAATTTTAATTGATTGGCATAATTTAATCAATAGTTTCTGGCAGTCACTAAACTTACAGCTACATATAGTTTGCATCAATTATGCCAGATATTGCAACGACGCCGTGTATTAATATCACAAATAAATATCTAATTTTAATGTTTGGAAATGCAATTGTTTTTTAAAAATTGCGTGGCGTGTGGGGTATCCCGTCAAGCTTTAGACCGCAGCACCAAGAGCAAAATTTTTTTTTATATAAGGTAGCTTCAACTTGAGTTAGATTATCTTAGGTTTTTCGATATTTACATATTTACTTTCAAAAATTTTAAATATAGAAGTATTTTATAATAAATTATAAATAAAAACTGTGATATTTTAAATTGTTTTACATATTGGAAAAAAACTAAATTCATAACTAACGTAATAATAGATCAAAACTATTGAATGTATATAGATTGTGACACTTTTGTTGGAGCATAGTGTTTCGAATTTAGGATTCTCGTCAGACAAACCTGGAATTATTGCCTGTCTAAAAGAACTTGACTGTTATGCAAATAAATTAAATAAAATTTGAAAAGTCCAATTGTTTCGACGTTTTTTTATTATACTATTTTTTGGATAGTTTTAATATTTTTTTTTTTATATTAAAAATATAAATAACAACTTGAGCAATTTTAGAACTTTTAATTTTATATAAAACACATAACAAAACTTTAGAAAACAATAAAAATTGTAAACTTGCAATATACTATATAATATATAACGGTAATATCGAAGATTTTCAAAGTTGTTCCAAGTTGGCAAGGAAGTATTAAAAATGCAGTTCTTATACATAATGTAGTTAAAAAGCGAATAAATTTTCATAAATATGACAAAATAAACCGAGATAGTACTGTTAACAGCACTACTTTATTTCATATAGGAATTAAAAAAATAATAACTAGTATATTGAAAAGCTGTATTTTATGTAATATTATCTGAGGTAAAATCATAAACAAATATATTTATTAAGAACTTTAATAATTACAGGCCATTCACTTCGTGAATTTTTACAGTTTGTCGACTCAATTTTAGTTTACTGCACACCTATGCAATCGCAAAAGGTCATAAATAATTCATTTCATAATAATACCTAATTATTGCTACGATGTTCATAAAATCAACAACTTTTTTATAGTAAAAATTACGGATGACAGCATCGAGTTGATTAGTTTAATTATTCAAGAATTTGACAAACACTAAGGCACTATCTTTACAGAATAACAATTTGACTGTAGACAATGCTTAATTTTAGTGTTATAACATATATCTCAACATGCTTTTTTTTTAAGTATATATAATTATCAGATTTATGTGCCATGAAGTTATTACATGGCTAATTAAATTACATGATAAAATTAAATGGGTTTTTATATTTAAGTGTTATAAAACCTAATGCGGAAATGCAAGTTTAGCAACCAAAAAGGTAAGAAACCGTTAATTCAAGATAATACACTGAAAAAACAATTTATTTGGCACAAATAAATATATACTTGGATTTGGCGAAATATTAGGTACTATTATGTTGAATCAAATAAAGATATATGTGTTTCAAATAAACTAGGTTTGTGCCGAATATAGGTAAGAGTTAATTCAAATAAATTGGTCAAATAAATTGCCATTTATTTGCCACAAATTTTCCTTTCTCTCAGTGAACATTCTACTTCAAGACCATGTATTGATGACATCCAACTCGGAACAATACGGACTGAAAGGCCTAAAAAACTTCGGAAGTTTGTTGAAAGTTAAAAAATATATAATCTTATTTTTTTTAAATTTAATAAAAAGCAAATCAATCTATTGAACCTCACTTGAATACCATTATTCTTAAGTGGAAACACATTTTGTAATACTAATTAGAAATTTGTTCATTGAAATATAAAATGCGTGAAATCGAAAAGTCGATTATTTTCTAAAATAAGATCGTTCAGAATTTTATCGAAACGACTTTTACGAATGTGATACATTTATGACAACCGAATCTTGCATTTTTAAGCTATTATTTTCTCTATTAATTGAAATTAGGGATTAAAACCGAATAGACAGTATTTAAATTTTAATTTCATTCCGAGGGTAACCGCAGACCAAAATCTTGTACCTACACCTAAATTTCTCTACGGTTTACCCCTCGTTTCAGTCTTTGAGATAATCATGATATTCAAAAATTGATTTTTTAAAATATGATTTCATTTTCATGTAAAAATAAATCATGCCCAAGAACTAATATTTACTATGCTCATTTTTTATCAGTACCTGCTCGAAAACTTGGTATTTTTACTCCTCTCGAAAGGAACAGTGTTCAGATCAGATACGGCAAAAATCTACCAACAATTTTTACCGAGTTTCACTCCATAAACTACAAGTATCTTGTTTATGTTACGATTCATTTCTCTGCTATATTGTTTCAATTTTGATTAAATCCAGTTTAAAATTTTTCAATTCAGTATGGACTTGGATGATTTTCGCCGATTCAATATAGACTTGAATTGAATTGCAACTATCAATATAAACATAATACTTAGTAGAAGTTTATGTATCTCGAGTTTGCTATAAACTACAGTACCGTGCAATCGAATTAGGGCCACTAATAATTTTTTCCTTTTTATAATGCAATTTAGTATATTTAGTAAATTTTGAATTTCTACCAAGTAATAAGTATTCAAAAACATATAAGGGCACACTTTTTAACAACAGGTATCAAATTTCACCCTAACGGTCATAAAATGTTTGAATTTCTAACACAGGTATATGGGTACTTATCGTGGGATAATTTTGTATGTTGCTGCTTTTTGGGTTTTCATTGTTTAAGGGTCTGGTGAATATAACTGTGCTATATTATGATTCAATCTACCCGACAAGTGTTGTGAACAAGTTGGTTTTTGTGTATTTAGTTTGTGAGTAATATTTTCATTTACCATAATGTTAATTTAAAATTTCAAGTTATACAAATTAATTTATTTCACGTAATGGGTAAAAATAAGAACCTTAAATGGGATAAAAAAGTTTGAATATTATAAATATAGTTATATATTTGCATTCACTTCCAGATATATATAAAAATATTAATTTCTAATGGGTGGCCCTAATTCGATTGCACGGTACTGTAAATTTGCTTTGCTATTTTATTTTTAACTATACCTACAATCTTCTCGTGTTGATCTATTATTAGAACAAGTGAGCATCTCATTATGTAAAGAAGTCTAAGTAGGTACGAGATACTATATAGTAGTAAAAATGTCTATATATCTACATTTAATTACGTATTAAAGAAACCACAATATTGCAAAACATACCCAGAAGAATAATTATTAATTTGCTAGAAAATTGCTATCAAGACTTCAATTAAATTCTGCAATAGGTATACATGAAATGTTAAGGTGACCTTTAACGTAACCTCGAGATATCTGGTACATACTATACAACTGCATAATATTATGTAGGTCCTAATCTGTAGTTTTCTTCATAACAATCCTATTAAGTATTAATAAACTTCTTTGTAAATTTTTTTACAAATCATTCTGCAAGTGTAACTGTTACAATGAATATACTATAAATCTATCTTTATACGTTAAGTAATACATTATATAATATTATTTAAATTAAGGCAAAGGTCGTTTTTTACTCTCCATACATAATGTTTCCTCCTAATTCAAATGTAAAGAAGGCTATTTTTAAAACTTCATTAAATATAATTAATAGTACTAATACAGGATTATGTTTAGATTTAGTTGTAAATACCACAAGGTGAGTGGTAATTTTTGAAAATTCTTTTTTAACAACATAATAAATTAATTGTGTTTATATTTATTCTATTATATCTGTATAATACTTTTCAGAATGTACATTAAATATCCACCGACGTCTATTTTATTAAATTTATTTACCTAAACTAAAAAAAGTATTTATGATTAAAATTCTTAAAATAGAAACAAGAAAGTTAACAATTTAATTCGGAGTATTTCTGAAATACTTGACCCAACTTCACCGACATATTAATTCTAGTAACTAAAAGAAAAAAAAAGGTTCTCTTTTATATTTAATATTATATTTAAAAAAAAGAAGATCTCTTCTCTCAGAACCAAAAAATTCTTACGACAGAATATTTCGGTGGTTTGCTATTGCCTTCTGAGAAGATTTTAAATGGGTATTTCCTTGGCATTAGCAGTCAACGCACCAACCGGTAAGCTGTCTACGTCTATCATTTTGAAAGTTTTCATGCTATGAGCATTTTATAACAAAAAAAGGGAATTCTTTGGAGTATAGTCAAACGTACACACGTTATATAAATTATACACCCTACACAATCGTAGCAGGTTAAATATGTTTATTACCATGTACAGCAATATACTAACTATGACCAATCAGTACAATAAAAAATTAGCTCGTGTTTTAACAGTATCTCATACTACTATTGCCCATTTTCAATCATTGAAAGTACGCTATTATTCAGTCTTGCCATAATAAATCAAAAATTCGCGCGTTTTCCCGATTGTAATCCACTGGACTTCTTATGGAAACACCCCAAGACAACTGTTAGTAACATACTCTGGTTGCGGTTAACTATTTTAAAAATACACAGTATATTGAAATAATGAACTGCTAACATTCGATATATTTGTTGTGTTATTTATATCAATATACCAATCATGTATACAGATGAATTAACACTTCATTAAATCTAATACTAAATAAATGTTTGAGGATTTTAATATTATAACGTAGTTATGTCAACATTGAACGAGAAAAACCTTTTTCTTTAAAATAAGACTTTTTACAAAACAAAGAAAACAGACCTGAGAATATTACAATTTAAAGCGCTGGAGAGTCTAGCGATTGTTTGCCTAAATCACGTTTTTAATTAGGCTGTATTTCCAAATAACTACTTTTATGGAGCATGTTCATTAGCTGAGTAAGTTTTCCATAACTTCAAAAGCATTTCTAAGTATTTCAATATAATATTTGTGCAACAAAGTGTTTTTATCACATCAGTAAATACGCTTATTCATTAATAAATAAATAAAAATATCCAAATCGAGATAAATATAGGCTTTTAGTCATTTCGATAATCTCATTGAGCAACACTTGCTGGTGCGAACTTTCGGATTACCTGGAATCGAAAGTTCCAAAAATAGTTCTCTTTTTATGTTACAGCTATCGCAACATGGCTTGTCCCTTGAGACCGGTGTACAGAGCCAGCCATTACATTTGGGTGATCCGAATGAAAACTGTTAATATTGTAATGTTTTCTTTTAACCAGCATATCCAGCTTGGATCATGATCAATCGAAAGACGGTTAGAATCACTAGCACAAATTTTTCAAAAATTATTATTTACCTGATAATTGGAAAAACAGCAAGTGTATTTCCAAATATCATTAAAAATATAAGTATAGAGTGTGTGTTATATTAAAAACCATCAAAAGATCACTTAAATATTTAAGAGTAATATTTTTTAAGTTTTTTGAAAATGCACCTGTTATTTATAATAAATCGTTCTTTTTTAATTTCAAGGTATAATAAAAATGCAAACAAAAAATATGAGAACCCATCTACCCTAACCTTAACACAGCATTAGGCAAGCTGTCTGGTGGTAGCAGTAATTGAATTAATCACGTCAATTTTTTTCAATGTTATGAAGGGAAAAGCCAAAAATTATTCCTCCTAAATTTTCTGTAGTTTTTTATAAAAACTCGAGAGTAAGAATATTTTCTTACCTTGCTCGGTAGGGTAGCATTGTGGAGTTCGTCCAAGGTTGGTCTATTTGCTGCTTGTAATGACATAATATTTCTGTAGTTATCCAATCTAGGGAGTGCTTCTCGAGTCAAGTGCCTGTAAATCAAATAAGCCGTATCAGTAATTGTTTTAATTAACACCTTTTTTATATATAACGACATTGCTCTATTTAAAATAGCGTATTTCCTACAAAAACTACCTAAATTGAATTTACGCTGTAACTTTTGTGCAATTATTTCGCTATTTTAAGGTTTTTGAAATATCTACAAATTAATAAATTTTAAACCAGTTCAGTATACAGAAAAAAGTGTTATTTGCATTATAATAATAAATTATAACCAGATGTACATTTCATGAAAACGGAGACTTCAAAAATTGACTAAATTTAATATAGTTATATTGATTATACCTTTTGATACGATCAAAGCGCCACATTATTGTTTCCCATTACTTTGTTTAGCTCGACTTTGTTTCTTATTATAACATATTTCGACTTTTTGTGAAACTAATATGGAGGTTTTAAGTATACTTTTGGACATTTTAAATTTTAATAATAATTTATTTTACGTTTTCTGAATTTTATTCGGAGCTAATGTACTATTTGTGGTTTGTCAAATATTTTGATTCGTATACTTCAACAATTTTTCAGCAGTGTATAAAATAGTATTATGTAACTCGGGAATTAACTTCATATTAATCACATGTATTCATAATATCACTCGAGTTTGAGTAAAGATCTTCTTTACTCCCTTGTTATGTAATATACTAACTAATATTGGTTAATTCTTGTTGGTCTATTATTATTTGTATATTAGGTACCTGACATCTTTTTTATCAATTATAGTTTTTTCTATGAGTAGGTAACGATTTATTTATTCAGCAGGTAAATTTTTCAATTACAATAATTACTTATAGATCTTTTATAAATAAATCTTTTCATTAAATACACCATAGGATTATAGTACCTATTGTTTTATGAATCACGAACCTTGACTCTTTATAGGAGGTAACTATTATACAAACTTCATTACAGTGCTTCGCAGTAATACCTTTTTAAATTGACAACGATAATATTTTATTTACTTGCAATCGATAGAAAATTAGATCATAATGAATGAATCATGACGGTGAGCTAATATAAAATCAGATTAGTTTTCTTCTTATAGAATGTCAATTCCAGGAAACCAGAACCGCGTGAAGAGCAGTTGCCACCCGGGTGCCAGCCCCATTTAATTTTTTTATTTTTGTAAAACAAAAAAAATTTTAATTATCAATACAGCGTTTCTGCACCATTCTGTTCATTTTTTTGTGAATTAATGTCGATTTCGTTATCGTGAAAGTAAAACAGTTGCTTTAACAAAAAGGGAATCTTTAAGTTTAACGACTAAATCGCGTAGTCAAGATCTTTTGATGTGCTGTGAAAAAATATTATTTATATTATATTACTATAATACTAAATTTATATAGCTTATATCGGAAATATGCATTATATCTTCACTAACTTAAACATCTCGAATTAATAATGCATTTGACAGTTCAATTGGCTCTCTACGCTCGTTCTCCTTGGATTTCTAATTTATATATAAAAAGTCGAAATTTTATTAATGCATATTTGAAGCTCTTGTAATATTAAATTAATCAATTTAATTTTTTGTGATCTGAATGTTAAAAATAATAATTTGTCGAAGTGAATAATATATAAATTAAAGATTTTTTCAATCTGATTAGATATTAGTATCTATACACATAATAGAAAATCTACAAATTTAAATCCTGATATTTTCAATGGAATACATGATCGGTCAACCAGTATTCAGAACAAAGCAAAAATGTGTAAAATTTAACGGAAAACTCTACTTCCGATATAATATAGATTTTTATGTATAATAACCTTTCATTATAGCACATAAACCAGTTTACTTTAAAGTAGGTATTCGAGTCAATCTTAATTATTATAATAAGTAACCCCTTCGCAACCCGCCCCTTTGTTCAGTTTTCGACAATATGGTAATAATATATTGTGATTTTGTGTTAACTTGTAGATTTTCCGATTCTCATAATAAATTGGATATTTTTATATATTTATTATATTATAATAAAATTTTACTAATATTTCTCTGATTTTACAAGATTTTTCATTGTTTCAGGTGGTCATGATAATTGGTATCAGCAGTGCGTGTCGCAGAGAAGAATTTACTTGGAATAATTGTGCGAATTTAACCTTAAATGTAAAATACAAATAAAGTAGATTTATGTTTCTGAACTTTTCCTTTTTCCCGCATACTTTTACAAGTGTGTGGAACAGTAATACTTTTCCGCACTAGGGCGGAAAAGTAGTACTTTTCCACACACTTTTGAATATCATAAAGTAAGACTTTTTCAAACATAATTTTGATAGTCGTGATTTATTGCAATTATTAAAATTTATATTTCAGGTTATATTTTCAAGTTCAAAATTTATAACACTCCTTTAAATATAAAGAAATTAATCTTGAACATGGGCTGCATTAGTTTTAATTAATACATGTATTATCGATTAATACTCTATTATCCATTAATGTATTAATATCTATAAATATATCGATAGCTATGTAATATACTATTAGTGTAACTTATACCTACATATTATATGCATTACCTATTTTAATTATTATAATTCTGTATGAATAAAAATAATAATAATCATTATGTACTAGATTTATGTAACTAGTATTTAGTCCAAACGTAAATGTGATTTAGAAATTATAAATTGAATTGCAAGTGTTACAAGAACATGTGTAACAATTAATTTGAAAACAATTTACATCAAGGTAAAAAGATGTGGTTGGTATATTGAGGTTATAAGTGCATTTCAATGAATTCACAAGCAAAGATAATAAAATACGTAAATGTGATCAATATTGACTAATAATACGGACCAATTTAATTCAATATTAATACATGAATAAATATTTTTAACACTAACATTGCCAGGTATGCTTGGTTTGATTTCATCAAGTATACGTGTTGCTTCGTCTGCTTATTTGCTTACCAATTACGAACTGATTGTATGGATCGGTTACAACAGAAAGTTGTAGAAAAAAATAATAATACACAATGAAAATAATCTTAATAAAAAAATATTGCAGTGTTGAAAAAATTAATACTAAACTGTAATTAATTGTAAATGTTATAAAACAAAATTTCTAAAATGAAGATCAGAGAAAAAAAATACTAAAATTGAATCAAGGTACCTAACTTCTTTAGTAGGAGCGGAAAAAATACAAAGAAGAACAAATCGGCTGTTTAAATTTTTTTTGCATAAAAATTATGTATATTGGAATGGGTATTTCGCTATTTCAAACTTTAAAATTGAAAATAGTGCGTTTTTTGGGAAGTGTGGAGAGAATTAAAAATAATATACCTACAATATTGGATTGGATGCTATCATGTATAATGTAAATACATACATTATGTACATTTATAAAAAAATGTAAGCATTAAATTCTCAGGGCTGCTTAAACAAGATTGAGTAATGTGCCTGCTACCATGTTTGTCAAAAATGGCTAAAATGGCATTTGGGGGCCTAAAAATATGATTTTGTTATAAATATTAATTTTTTCAAAATTTCGAAAACTGTGACAGAAAAGAAATCAAATTAGTATATAAATTACTGATATTTTCTGATTATTTTATTCAAGAATTAGTTGCACAGGTATTCTTAGAAACAATTTTCAATTTTGATGTTCAATGCGTCGTAGAACTAAAAAAAGCTCTTCTGTAATGCTCCAATTCTATTAATTATTGTGAGTTGAGTGTACGATCTTGTTGAATGATTTGCTTTGATATTAGTAATTGCTTAAATAAATATAAGTATTAGATTATAAGTTTTAGTAGTCATTCCTTTATTTTAAGAAGTTGGTTGTAACAAAATTAATGGCTTTTTTATTAGATCGTCTTAGCCCTAATAATTGATACAGCATTGTTTATATTGTACGCATATTAACTAATAAAATTAGGTTCAACACTAAATAATGAAAACAATTAATTTTATTATAATGCGGCCGCACTTACGACCTTACACAAGAAAGCATTGTTAAATTCAATTAGGGTGTATGTATACTATTTAACTTTCGCAATAACAAACATTTCACGACATTTCGTTACAGCTAATTATATATTTATAAACTTTAAAAATTCAGTCAACTAAACAATAGAAAAAACTTTATTATTAATGCATGTCCAGTTCCCACACTAAAAAATCATAATACCAAGTTCATAATATGTAACCTGAAGTGGGGCTATTTGGACACCTTCTTTACACCATTCGTAATAGCTGCCCGAGTTTCAATGTTAACCGAATGAAAAATTGAACTTTATATTAGCAGAGTTGACTTAAAAATTGAAAAAAAAATTCCAGCCAGAAAAAGGAAAACTTTATTTTCAGTGTCATAGTTAGTCCCGGAGTTGGGGAGACTTGGTTACATAATGTGATCATGTTACCCCGCAATTTGGAGAAAAATCCACGTAGCTCCTTTTTAGGAAAATTAATAATTTAACTTAAATATGAAATATAATCAGAAGCAAAACAATTTATTTTATTTTCGTGTCAATATTTAACTGATAGTTTAAAATTGTTAATGAAGATAATACATATGATTGCATACCAAATATTTAGTTATACAAGGTCATTAAAAATAATTAAAATAATATTAGGACGATAAGAAGTTCATTTTGATTAAGTAAACATATTTCATATTTAATTTAAAATGTTATTGCTCTACAAAAATATACTACCTACTAGAGCTGCATCTACAAAATGCAATAAAATTATTTTCAGTTTATTTTCATTTTAAACTTCATATCAATTTTTATTTTCAATGAACTCTCCAACCTTCAATAGTAAATTTTACCATTAAAATTCAATAAAGAAAACTTTATGTTGTTTTGACCATTAAAAATTTGATTTATTAAAACTTACCTAAAGCTTTTCGCATATTTTGTGTCGGAATCTGAATTAAGTCTGGTCCTTTCAGTAACCGAATGAAGATTATCTTCCTCGTCAGTATATTCATCTTCGGTGTTAACATTGATCACGGCAGAACCTGAACGTTCTGGACTTACATTTTTCACTTTATTTACCTGGAAGCGCGTTCTTTTATCTGCATTCAAAGAGCCAAGTTCGAGATTATCGGAGTTATTTTCCGATTTAGCTCCGTTACTAGTTTGCATTTTGAATATTAGTTTATGTTATACAATTTTAAAAATTAAATTTCACGTCAAAAATTAAAATGCCACTTATAGTTCCGTCAACGTCACTTTTCCGTCTCCAAAGGGCCAAAATTTTTATCCAAATCGTCGCTTTTCACTTGATTACTTAAGAGTATTTCCCAGCTTTGCAAATATATTTGAAAAATACAATAATAATATTGTTATAAAACTTAGTTCGATTCATAAGTTATTTAAAAGGTGTGCTGCATTCGTTCCAGATTTTCAATGCCGACATCAATGCATACAGTACACACATGCACACGCGAACGTTGGATATGAACTGTATGTGTTATCTACTTCGCGATGCTTTGGTGTTAACAGTGATAAAAGAGAAGCCGGTAGCAATACCCACGTGGTATTTAAATGATCGCAATATACAACCAAGCATACCCGGAAAACATTCGTATTCTACGTGTTTAAACGAAATTCAATTCCATTATATTTAGTCGCAGAAACAAAATTGCATTGATCATGAGCAATATATACAACAAAACCTGTTACTTTTCTCACACATCACAAAACAGAAATGAAAACCTGCTATTTTTACGCGACTGGCGCAGGCATTTATTTGCCTATGCACAAGGGAGATTCCGAACATGACGTCGCGAGAGCATTGCAAACCACTTATGGGGATTCCTGATCGAATATTTTTTAGGGAATGTACCTAGTACTTGCAATTTCTACACGAATGTATGATGCGTTTTTACAAAGCAATGAGGGTGACTTTGTTAACCAACAAGGGAACGGATTTATTCAGTTCGATATTAACACGCTAACTCCTTGTTTGGTTGCTAGTTTGGCTACCTGTACCTGCCTCAACAAAATTTCATATAATACGGATACATACATTAATAATTTTATGGGTATTCAAGTTTTTGTGAATGTAAGGAAATGCTAGACATAGTTTAAGCGGAAATTTAGATGATATCGATCGACCTTGTCGCTTGGCAATCAAGAAATCTAAAAATTATCAAGGTTGAACACATTTTTTATTATTTATCTATTATTAAACTGTGACAAAAACTATGTTGAGAAGAGAGGAGTTTTATAAAGAATTAAAAAAATTATAGGCCAATTTCTTTATTTTTGTATTTGCTCTTAATTTTTAATGTAAAATAGAATTACTAGAGGATGTTAATTACCGCAGATTACGATAGTATGTAGTAGATAAAAAAAATAACAACGGATGGGTATTTGTAATTTGGAGTGCAAACAAACATTTTTACAACCAAATTAGTGATCGCAAAATTTAAACTTCCTTTTGCAGTTGTTTTTATTTAAAACACTATTTTTTGAAAAAAGTATGGCTGTTATGCTTTTCCAAAAAATTGAAAATTTGATACATTTTGTATTTCCATATACAAATTCCATATTATACGAAATTATTAGCTTACTAAAATATAGTTTTTTTAATTAATAATTTAATTTAAAAACCATCAGGGCTACCCAAATTTCAATTACAATTCAAGTTGTATTTATATATTTTTTAATTTAAATTAAATTAAAAATTCTAATTTAAAATATTTGAAGTCTTCTTTTTAGTAAGTTTCTGACCCATTTAATGAGAGTTTTTAAATTGAAACTCGAATAATCGAATAAATTAAATTCAGAATTTCGAAAAACACAATTTGAAAATAATTTTGTAATATTAATTAAATTTATTATACAAATTTATATACTTATTTTTATTGTAGCAAACAAGAGATATAGTAAAACATTGAAAAAATTTGATCCTAAGATAAATAGTCGATTACATAATATAATGCGAAGAAGTATGCAGCGAGTGGTGTGGGAAACGGGAGCGGTTAAAATTGGGCCTTCACATTTTAAGGCTTTTCAATGCTTAGAGGTTGCTATGAAGTAATCAATCGATTAGTGATTTATATGGCCAATCATTTAAAAATTTCCAACTTCAAATAGCTTAAAAACTAAACGCCAAACGAAGAGATGTTTAGAACAAATATATGTTAATAGCAAGAGGGAAGGATATGAACTGTTCATATCCCTAATGGAATGATTAATTTTTAATTATTAGTTGAATTTTTAAAGGTAATTTAAAAATTTATAATTTTTGTAAATTTATATTCAACAATTTTTTTAATAGAAATATTGGACCCAATGGACAATTTTTATTTTATAAAAGTTGTGTAAACCAAATTAGGTGATGGTAATATTTCTAGAACCTTTATAAAACCAAAATTGTTCATAGGGAGATTTTATCCAAAAATTTACCACGATCATTGGTAAGAGCAAAAAAATAGAAAAATGGGTGTACACATTTAAATAAACAAAACACTGTAACATACTAAAATAAATGAATATTTTTTTTTAACTGTTCACAGTCTTGCAAGCGAATTTTTAATTTTTATTAAAATTATAATATATAAAAATAAAAATGGTAGTAATTTTATTACTCGAATAAATCGTTGATCTGTAGACAACGAAATAGTTTTTGAGGATAAGTGGTTAAGTACGATATATGTATCAATTAATTTGAGAATTAAAAATATATTGGCAAAATTAATTGATTTCTTCTAAACAACGGATGAATCACTGAATGTCTGATATATTGTCATGTTTCATTTTGAACTCACATCTTTTGGTATAAATAAATTTTTAAAAACAGGGATTAATTTTGAAACTTTTAAATTAGATAAATTTTGTTATAAGAATATGAGATTTTTCTTTAATAAACTTCCATGATGATGAATAGTTCGGTTTTATATTTTTTGATAACATTTAAGTTAAATTAAAAAGCACAGCTGGGGAAAATTTGATTTAAATCTTCAACAATTAAAAATATGAAAGATGTTTTTGGTCCAAGATTTTTGAATGAAAAGACAAATGCCAAATTTATCAAGGAAATCGATCGGTATTCAATCAGTTTTTATAAATTTTTAAAATAAAGTGTTTAAATCGACGAAAGTGCTTAAAATTATAATGCGCCGAATCTGCAATCCCACCACTATAAATTCGAGAATTGGAGGTTTTCTAAGTCACAAAAATCAAGGAGGGAGAGAAATTTAAAAAGTAATTCATTCTGGGCAATGCCGTCATTTCGTCAAGTTCGAAAATTTAAAGCTCAGAGTCAAAAATTTAAATAAAATTAAAATTTAATTGTAATTGATAAATTCAATTAAAATATTTACTTACCTAAAAATTACAAATTCAGAGTAAGAGTGTTTTGTGCAAATAATTTAAACAGAAAGAAGAAGAATCCAAAAGTTATTTACGAAAGAAGGTGAAATGATTGAAACAAACAACAATAAACTAAAGAAAACTTCAAACTAACAGGGTGAGAACATTTTAAAAGCGCAGGAACGATTAATTTTACGTTAAGTGAAACCACGATAAAATTGATTTATTATAAAACTTGTATTTTTGCCATCAAAATTGCAACTTTATCCAGATAGTTGAAAGAATTACTCAATCTTAAATATGATTCAAGTTACAATTCGATGAAATTGATTTATTTGGTAAACCGATGTAATACGGTATAAAATTAAAAACATCAAAAATTTAAAACTTTCATGAAATTCGAAATTTGCCTAGCTGTGAAATTGGTAAAATTTAAATTTGTTTAATTTTCGATTAAATTATATAAAAATTAAATTGACAAACTTGCTTTAATTATTCAACATCAAAATAAGTTAAAGGAATCGCAAGCTTACAACAAAAGGGATGGATGTTCAAAAAGGTAATTAATTAGGTTTTCTTTCGCTTCAAAACACTTTACGCATTTGAACATCGCAATATTTGGTGAAAATTATGTTTATTATTGAGCTTAAAAAAACAAATTTACATCCCAATTGCTTACAAATAAGCATCAAGCGTAATGCAGCATACATTTCAAGTAAATTGAGTGATATTTAGTATGTAGATACGTAAAATATAATATTAAACAAAATCTGAACAAAACAAGTAAAATAATAAAATTTTATGTATTCTTCTTCTCCACTTTACAGTTAAAATTCTATTATTTTAAACATAATTCAAAATACTATCTGAAGCAAATAAAAATTATAAATTTCAAACTGACTTACTGGGTGACCAATGATTTCGATCTTGTCCACAATTTTATTTGAAATTAATCTCATCAAACCCCAGATTGCCAAATAGAAATTATACATTATCTTTACCTTTTTCTAAAAAATTTTAAAAACTTAAAAACGACCCTAACCGTCAAATTATTCTTCGTACAGGACGTGTATAAATATGCAACGTTTTAATAATGAGATCGTTTTGAAAAAATAACGTAATACTACAAAATAACTATTGGTTCACATAGTTGAAAATAATAAGGTCTTTCTCAAAGAATTATACAAATATTGTTAAACATACTTGGCTACGATTACTATTAATAGTTTAATTAAAAAATTGTTAAAAAAGATATTTTACAAAAAAGTTTAGTTCAAAAAATTATACCAACCAGTCTTCAGCACAAAATTGAGTAACTAGGCGATTTATGCACATTCTTTATCTTGAATTACTTATTCGTTGAGAGTTAAACAATAAATAGGCTAAACACTCGGTTTCTGAAGCTGAACACAAAAAAATCTTTTCGAAGCAGAACTCAATTTAAAAAGTAAATTATGTTTACAAAGTAAAAAAGTGAACAAGCTGAAATCATGACAGATATATCAAAAGTGTCTCATGTATGGGATTTTATACGAAAATGTTATAATCACCAAAGAATAGAATGTATGCTATTATAAAAGGCTATCAAAATCAACTTGACTAGAATATCAAGTATCTTCTGTATGGAAATTTATGGAAAAGTGTAATAACAAGCAAAATGCTAAATGTACGTTACGCAATAGCCTATTATTTGTCAATTCTATACGTCAATTTTTTTTCCCAATTAGCTATTTCATTTGACATAATGGTGCTTAATTAATAATGCACTGAAAACACGTAATAATAAATATGAAAATAAAATCATACCATAAACAAATCAAAATAAGTTAGTGTACTTTATAGTAATATTTTAATAATTTAAGTTAAAACTTTATTATAATTTACAGTGGATGCTGCAAATGAAGAATGAAAATTCTATCATCACGAAAAGTTGTAATGAAAAAAATTATCATTTGAACAATAATTCTGTAAAATCCTTGATAAACTCAACATTATTTACCTGTTCTAGTCTATCTCTTATCTATCGGCCTCTTCCATTACATATTGATAAACCATTTGAGGTAATTGCTTCTTTTTATGATAAATATTTATTATTTTATTATTATTTTGTTCGATGAAGGCTGGGTGTCCTAGACTCATCACTTTCTTCATTATTCCAGTCACCAATCATATTTTAATGTTGCTGTAGTTAGTAGGGTGATTTATAATCGCTCAACCTAATTAGAGAAAGCCGGTCTGGTGTACCAATCTTTAATTGGTAAACTGGAGTTTACAGTTTGAATTCGAACTTCAACCTGCTGTCAAAGTAGAAAGATAGACTCCCAAGAGAAGAATGGTCGAAGTTGATCTCTGAAGTCTCATGCTCCAGATGTGATCAAACTTGTGTTAGACAAACATAGCAGCGTCTTAAACTATGAATGGACTCGGAGTAACCATAAGAAATATGTCGTAAACACGACAGCTTTGATTAAGGAGGCACATTATCAAAACCTGAAAATGCGTTAATTTCAAAGAGGATGCAATGAAACAGTGCAATGTTTTTTTATAAATATTAAATAGTCACTCTTTGTTAGTGATTTTGGCGATGAAAACCTTGTTCCGGACATGTGAATATAAACAGGTGCCCTTCCAAGCTTTAATAGAGAAAATAAAAATTCTGAATAATGATTTTTTGTAAGAATACTTGAGTGATTTGATTTTGGTTTCGAAGTAATTTTGAGATGTTGGGTGTAATTTAATTAATTATTGTGCTTATTATACGGGGAAAACGTAATTTTATTTTAACTTTATCGTTGATGTTGTCTGCGTGGTATGGTTGTGATAATAAGTAATTATTTTGATGTGCATATTTTAGATTCATTTTAATTGAGACGTTGGTTGTATTAATTGACGTATTTAATTCTTAATTGACTGACATTATGTCTGTTCTTTTTTTGATTTTACTATGTGCATTTAACTGTAGGTAATTAAAACTTTATTATTAGTTGTGTGCAGATTATATTGTAGTTAGTTCCTGATGAAGAAATAACGATAATTTCGAAACGTCGCGTCGATAGATAGAAAATAGTGGTTTCATTTAATTTTTGGTCTAATTTATTGAAAAACAAAAACCTGCAGGTATCAGTTAAATCGAAATATAATCGGCAGTTAAAATTTGTTATAACATTTTCAAATTAGTCACAATATTATAATATTCTTCTTCAGGTGCCGTCTCCGATACGGAGTTTGGCAATCATCATTGAAATTTTTATGTATTTGGAACAGCTGTTCTGAACAGTTCGATTGATTCACACTGATACCATTCTCTTAGATTTCCCACTCAAGATGTCCGTCTTCGGCCAACACTTCTCTTTCCCTGAATTTTTCCCTGCATTATCACTTGCAGTAGTTGATATTTCTGTCCTCTCATCACGTGCCTCCATTTGATGGTCACGAGCTCAGACGTCACGAGCATTATATGTAATATAATATAATTGTGCATAAAACAATATCCTTGTTTTTGAACGTTTTTGAAAAGAAGTTAGCTATTGTACGAATTATAATATTTAATAGCCTCAATTTAAAATATTTCTTGAAGGGAGCAAGAGTAATAAAATTATTTGAGTTACAAAACTGGATAATTTTTTCAAGATCTTATCACCACCATATCATTGTAGAACAAACTTTTCAGGATAGTAAAAATGTAGTGTACCATCATTTAATTTAAAAAAGTTCAAAAATTCTTAAATAAATTTAAATTTAATTGTTTTTCATAAATATTAGTGCAGAATCGAATGGTGATACTATCCTGAAAAGTTTGTTCCACAATGATATGGTGGTGATAAGATCTTGAAAAAATTATCCAGTTTTGGATAATTTTTGGACCGCAGTTCGGCGAAAGCGATTCGGCACCGTATATTGGGCGACGGTCAATTCGGCGAACCGATATTCGGCTATGTTAGTTTCGGCGATTCCAATTCGGCACCGGCATTTCGGCGATTCCCATTCGGCGACAGAAAATTCGACTACGTCGATTCGGCGACGGGAAATTTATTTAAATTATTATTTATTAATAAACAAGAAGATGGATTTAATTATTGGATTTTTTGAGTCATACGAAAGAATTACTAAAATTATTATTTTAAATAATTAAAAATTATTGTTTATTAATATAAATACAGGGTCGAAAAAAGTTCATAGTATTTATTATTACCTATTATAATATAAAAAAAATTATTTTTTATTTTTAAATTAAATATTTATTTACATACATACATCACAGGTCATATACATACAAGCAATTAAACAAATTTTAATCCATGTTATAATTATAAGCTATACCGCGAAGATATTCTATAACATTATTAGAATTATAATTGGTTACCTTCGCCAAAATTCGAGAATCAGCCGCTTCGTACCGCGGCCTTTTTTTAGGAGGTGCATGTCCGGCTAGAATACGTTCGTATTCTGTGTCGAAAGTTTTTTGAATACGTCTTAATTTATCCAAAAAGGTCCACAACGTTGGATGAAATATACCACTACCAAAACCTAATTGTATTTTTCGATGACAAGCTTCGGCGTAATTATTAGTTCTATCAATTCCATCCAACGTGCGTTGATACACAGACCAAATATTTGAAGAAAACATTGGAGTATTTCTAGTACCATTATTTCTAAGACGTCCAATATATGTATTTGTAAACCATTCTAAAATTGGATCTAATTCTGGTGGTAAATCATTCTCCAAACTTGTAATTGCGTGTAAAATGTCATTCTCGGGAACAAACGCAATCGAAGTAACCATTTTTGCACGCAATGCAAAGTCTACATCGGTACTGTATCTTTTTAAAAGATTATTTGACGATAAATGTTTTTTTAAATTTTTCACTAAGTGAAATAGGCAGCCATGTATATTAACGTCAGGAAATACTTCACGAATCGCTTGATGAATGCTAAGCTCAAAATCCACACTTATACTCAACGGATTTAGTTGAGGCCACAATTCACGGATCATATTAAATAATTTCACATAAGTTTCTGTTCTCTTATTGGGTAGTAAGCAAAACAAAACAGGAAACACTGCTCTTCCATCTTTTCTAGCAAGTATAACGAATACTTGTGAAAAAAGAGACGGACAAATTAGAAAAGTGCCGTCCATAAACAATTCAAACATACTTTCACTCCAACTGGAATTATATTCTCTTCCAAATATCATAATACGTTCAGAGTCCAAATTCTCACTTCCTGAATCGGCTAAAAGATATCTCTCAAAATTATCAGGGCTAAACTCATAAGTGGAATAACATTCCGGTATGATTATTAGTTCCCTAGATTCCGGATTTGCTGGTGCTTCAGAATTTTGGTTACGTCTCCGTTGTATCGTTCTGCTCATGACAGAATTGCTTGGAATATTACCTTTTATGGCATCAGGAACATTTGCAATAGCCCGTGCTCTTATTTGCGATGGATTTTCCATTGTATTTTCGGCTAAAAGTTTTATAGCAGTATTAAGTCTTTGAAGTTCGACGTTTTCTGCATTTCCTACGGTTCTGCAGGAATGCTCCCTTCGCTGGGAATTGAACGAACCGTCTCCAATATTGGTCCATATTCTGCCATTGCAACCCTTGTGCTTACTTTCACATCGCCAGAATTGAATAGTACCATCTGTGTTAATTTTATCTTTAACATAGAGGTACCCATCATTAGCATATTTTTCGTTGCTTCGTTTGGTTAAAATCATTTGAGTTTCTTCCATTGTATTGCAAATTGAAAATTATTATATTGATTCCTAATACTACACTTGAGCACTCTTATTAAAATCTATACAGCGAAATCTGTAAACTGGAGATAAAATGTCAATTATTGCAATCTTATAAACTTACTTAAGTTACTTACCTTTAGCGTGTTATGCTTAAACGCTTCCACTCACTACTTGTGTAAACTAAACTGTTCACTTTGATACCAAAACCCAACTCAACTGACTATTCCACCGCCCAAACTCAACTAACTAAAAAATCAACTCGAAAACCGTTACTAAAAGTGGAGGACTAATTGAAATTTTGAAAAGGATATGTACTTAAGGAAAATGGTATTAACTATTTAGTTGAAAAGGCTGAATTGTATTGAAATGGGGAAACTAAGGAAAGATTAATACAATAAGGTATTATTGAAAAGGTGGATATATGCAAAAATTGTATTGAAATAGGGAAAACCAGGGAAAGATTAATACAATAAGTATTATTGAAAAAAAGGATATACGAGTATATGTATAAGAATTGTATTGAAAAACAACCCAGGAAAGATTAATACAATCAGTATTATTGAAAAGCAGCAAATAACAAAAAAGGGATCTACTTAAAGGAGGTAAAAGCCATATTCGTCCGTACTAAAGTTTTTTTTATACATTTAAATTTTAAATTTAGAATTGAATAAACCAAAAGTATATCCTCCGTCGCCGAATCGACGTAGCCGAATTTACTGTCGCCGAATCGGAATCGCCGAAACTATCATAGCCGAATATCGGGTCGCCGAATTGACTGTCGCCGAAACAGAGTCGCCGAAATGACGGTGCCGAACTGGAATCGGCGAAATGACGGTGTCCGACATTTTTAGCATAAACCCATCATAATACCATAATACTTTTGTAATAAGATGTGTTTCTATAAAGTCTAAATAAGTCTAGAAAGTACTCAAGAAGGTCTTCATGTTCTGTATCCTGGCTGTATCCTGGCTCCAAGACAAAAGCAAAAATTTTAAAACAATAAATACTAGGAAAGCAGCGGGTGCGTCTACTCCGCAATCAAATGTCTATAGGAAATTACATATGTAATATCGAAATTTTGGTATTAAAATGTTTCTTATCATGCTTTGATATTATTGTCAGGAATTTTAGTAACATGTTCGTCTGTATGTCAGCATGTGGTCGTTGCGATACGAATAGAAGTAGTATATCAATCGCACAGGTTGAACCGCGTAATCAAATGGCATTAAATTCGGCATAAATGTGCATCATATACATAGTTAAACTTAGAGGACAGCTAAAAATGATGAAAATCGATTGAAAATTGCTGAAATGATAAACAAAGTAAAAAAAATTAAGTGTCAATTTCTTTTAGAACACCATTTTGTTACTGTTTTATTATAAAAGACATCTATGGGGAAAGTTATGCGATGTCCACATAGCCGATTTTTTTACTGTCAATTTGACATATGGAGTGTAGAGGTAAGGAGGAACCACTCCTATTGGAAATAAATTGAAATGTGTCCAGAAAAATGTGTTAACTAACGGTTAAATAGTAGTTCAATAAGTACCCAGATTGGCGCTGAGTACCTTCCCAACACGTATGTATATCTTTCTCCGTTTTAAATTTCGAAGTTTTGCTACACTAGCGCCCTCTTAGTTGACACAATTTTACGGACACTTTTTATATATGGAGTGGTTCCTCCTAAACGGTTGTATCGTAACTCAGTTTGGAGTGGGGAAAAATGTCGACAAAAGACTACTACCCATAAGATTATCATTTAAAAATGCTACCAACGAGTAGCTTATTTAACTTTTAATATTTTAACTTTTTTTATCAAGCAAATGTCACATAGTTGTATTTATTTACAAAACTATACCTATTACCGATCTCTTGGAATAGCTCGCTCAAAATTAACCCGAAACAGTTTTGGGAGTAGTCTATGACTCGATCATGCACTCTCGACCCGATCAAGCCGTCGAAAGCTCTCCCTTCACTCGTTATGCTCGATCAATAAACCAATAAAAGATTATGTTTTTTCAGGTTTCGCTGTCGAGACCCTATGGAATAGCGATGGTCGTTTTCAAACCGATGCGTCGAGAGATAGATGCACAAAGAGTTTCTTAATTCAAAGGATCAACTTGTACATCTAACGAGGAAATTTCGTTTCGGTTCTAAAGTCGATGTTTATAGGGGAATTTATTTATCTTAATCGATAGTTTGATGTTGATATTATACCGGGTGTTGACTCGAATAGCCGAACATAGGGAATTAACACGTAAAAACTTATTTATGCAAATTCCTGCTTCCCAAATTATTTTAGAGAAAAAATGAAAGACACAAAAAGAATGCAGAAATATAAACTACGTATGATAAAAGCATTAGATTTCATGTAATCTTTACTTATAGGGTCAAAAAATGCTTTTAAAATTGTTAAAATTTTCATTTATCAGACTGGCCATGTAAGTTTCCAAGGTAATTATTTTGAAATTAAATTGAATTTATTTCAAGACCAGTCTGACAAATGAAAATTTTAACAATTCTAAAAGAATTTTGGACCTTTTAAGTAGAAACTAGATGAAATTCGAAGATCAAAGTCCAAAATTCTTTTAGAATTGTTAAAATTTTCATTTGTCACACTGATCATGAAATAAATTCAATTTAATTTTAAAATAATTACCTTGGAAACTTACATGGCCAGTCTGATAAATGAAAATTTTAACAATTTTAAAAGCATTTTTTGACCCTATAAGTAAAGATTACATGAAATCTAATGCTTTTATCATACGTAGTTTATATTTCTGCATTCTTTTTGTGTCTTTCATTTTTTCTTTAAAATAATTTGGGAAGCAGGAATTTGCATAAATAAGTTTTTACGTGTTAATTCCCTATGTTCGGCTATTCGAGTCAACACCCGGTAGGTATTATAACTTGCTATTTCTGTTGTTATCAATTTATCCTTATTTTTGGAAGAATTGTATATAACTATATAAATATGTAAATATGATACAGAGTCTTACATTTTCTTCATTGCCTACTCACACTATGAAAAACTATAGACATTATTGAACAATTTAGATAGAATATTATACCTATAACCGCTTAATAAAAATTTTTTTCAACAAAAGCGTCAAAAAGTATTCCTAGAAAGCATAGAAACACCTGAACCTTAAAAAATCAGAATATTATAAATGAACCTGTTGAAAGATATCATTTGTCAAATCTATATTAAAGTAGACCTTATTCTAAAAGTAATATAAACTTTAGTTATTAATAGAATTGCGCAAAACCGCTTTAACATCTTTGAAGGTAAAGTTTAGTTCATTGCTAAAATAAAACTTGTTGTTTCCTCGGGTCACATTTTCTGAAATATGATGTTATTTAGGATGTTTTAAACGCTAGGAGTTTTTGATGTTATCTACCCAACTATGAAAACAATATGCTTTGGCGACAGTTTTTTATTTACATCAAGTTCTTTGACATTTTATAGTGTAATTTCCAAGTTTTCCAAAAATTCACATTTTTTATGTATCAGTTTAGAAAAGAAAAAATGAGTGATGTGAAACTTGAACACAGAGACGTAATGAAATTTCTATCGAAAAAAGATATTATCCCAAAGAATATCTATGAGAGAATGGTAGCAGTGTGTGGAGAAAATAGCCCGTCCTATTTCCAAGTCAAATAATGGTGAAAACAGTTTAAATGGGTCAGGGAATCCATTCATAAGTTGATTGACCACTGAGTAAAAGTTTCAGTTATTGCTAGAAACTAGAAATACTATTAAAAAATAAAGACTATTTATGATTATCTAAGAAGACTATTGCTAGAAGTAGGAATACCAGAAACGAGCGTTTTTAAAATGCTACGTGAAGATTTGAGAATGAAAAAAGTGTCGACACGATATAGATTCCCAAGCTGCTCAGTCCCAATCAACAACTGTGTAGACGATAAATTTGCAAGGTGAATTGACAGCTTTATCCTAAGATAAACACTTCTTCTATAAAACTGTAACTGGGAATGAAACCTGGGTACTACACCAGTGGAACCCTCTTAGGAAACAAGAGTCCATGCAATGGGTTTGTAAGATATGTATGTCTACCATGCAAGAAGGCGAAGACGCAATTTTCTGCGAGAAAAATGAAAATTGAAAGGAACAGTTATCTGAGAAGCAGAGAGGATTTCCTTAATTGAGTATAAGCCAAAAATTACTACAATAACGAAAAATGTATACAAAGACACAATTAAAAACTATATACGAGAAAAGATCCCACAATTATTGTCAGAAAATTCTGCTTCTGCACGGCAGTCAAGGAATGCGGCATTTGAAAAGACAAAATCCACGTTACAGACCCGACCTCCTCAACTCAAACCCGTACTTAAAAATCACTTTATCGACTGAAGAGTTGGAAAATGCTATAGAGTCGTATTTTGCAGACTTACCAAAAGACTTTTTTTCGAAACCATATAGGATTATCAGAAAAGCGTTAGAATACGTGTGTGCTAGGTAGAAAGCATAAAAAACTCCCTTCATACGTATTTTAATAATTATTATTCTTTCAAAAATGTTAGTTTTGATCTAAGCGCGGTTGACCTTGAAAAATCAAAAATTTTCTCCAGCGGCGCATTTTGTCAAAACATGCAAGCCATGGAACCTCCAAAGGAATTAGCCCCAGGCCTCGTATATCCTTAATCCGGCTCTGCTCGGCCATCTCTACCTCCATGCTATTTAATTGGTCATACTATATCCAAGTTCTTCATTCGATCCTATGTCAAGAAGGTTTTCCTCAATGTTCATTCTTTTCTTTCTATAGCATAAATTGAGTTATCTGAACAAAAAATATAATAAGTGACAAAAAGAGTGATCAATTTTAGCAGTTATAATCCTATTAGAGCTAAAAGGTAACTCGAAGCAGTTTACACTGACCCTTTACCTTAGACAGCTTTTCTGTCAGATAATTGGAAAAAGAAGTCTACATCAAAAACTGGAATGTTTTCCGTAAATATCAAAATCTAGTTTAATTTTGTTTATTCTTATTTTGAGCATGTGTTAATTAATAAGAAACAACTAACATAATTTTAAAAACATTTCTTACTAAATTGACCCTTCTTTCGATTCGAAGCTGATGTAGAGAACTTCAAGACTTTTCTCCGATCTCAAACTATCGAGTTTAAGCATATAAATTACATATCTGACTGGACTATGAATATGATAATAGTAATATCTGAACAACTGATTGTCTCTTTAAAGTACTTATCGCTTTTTAATTTAAATGTTTATTTTACCTTACTTTACACACCACCTTGTTCAACACATTAATAAATGAGTAAACTTTATAAAAAATATTATTTATATTAAATAACTAACTACATACAAAAGTAAAAAATTTACAATGTACATTCACGATCATCCCAGTAGCAATTTAAACACTATCGTTAGTATATTTAAAGGTATCAATGGAACTGAAACAAAGTTGTAATAGAAATACTAGTAATTATAATAAATTTTGTCAAGTCTTACTTCGTGCAACAGTTCGAATTGAGTGAATCAAGTTTAAAATTTGTGTCTTGGCTGTCGGCTTTTCACCATATCCTTGAACAGATGGACTCCGTGCACTCCAACCAACTAAATTACATACATTTATTAATATTCAGAATGTTAACAATATTACAGTGTTCCGTTAATAAATAATTATCTCTTGTAAGAAAATTATTTGGTAAAATTAAGAAATTGAAAAAATATTAAAAAGATACCAACTTTTAACCAAAAATCTTTCTTCGTGTAATATACATATAGCATTTAAACATAACAATGAGGCTTCAAATAAATTCCACAAAGTAATTGCCATTATTTAAGAATTTTGTAATTTCTATGATAAATACGGAAATCTTAACCACAATTTTTTGTAATATTTTGACAATTTGCAAAACGTCAGCTAACAGCTGCTAACAGAGCTGAAGCTACCCATCACAGCTACGGTGTAGGTTGGGTTCCGTATGCAGCAGGCATAAAGAAATGAACATGAACAAAAAATATTCTGGTGTGTAAAATTTTCAAATTTTAATAAGTATAAAAATTTCAATTTTCATTATAAAACTTAATTAATAGTAGCTGAGTCTGGGGGTAAATTCCAATTTTGATTTGTTGATCTTGAATTACCCAACCTGAATTTTACATAATAAAATATCTCTCCTGGCCAACCATCACACATTTCAGTGGAAATTGGTACCAAAAATGGAAAAAAATCCGTATTTAAAAACGTTTGTAGAATTTTCAAATTAATTAAACTATAAATTATAACAAAAAGTATAACATAAAGTATAACAACTGGAAATTAATATCATAATTTTCTGGGTTTACAAAGCAAACTAATAACGGTTCAATTCGGATAGTAAATTTAAACTAGCTACAACTTCGGTATAATACATTTTTTTGGAAAATTGAGGGATTTTATAGAAGATTTGAAAATAAGGAAAAAAATATTGTTAATAGTTTCCCAAAGGTTATTATGACTGTTCATTTTATAAAAAAAAATATTGTGTAGTCATATTATGTGTTCATAGGCGCCGGATAGGGTGCGAGGGGGGAAGAAGAGCACTTGTCCCCCCCCCCCTAGTATGTGTTATCTTATTATGAGATTAAGATTATCATCTAACAGATCGAAACGCGTCTTAGTAAAAAGATAACACATATGACTAGGCAATAATATTATATATTTTAAGAAAAAAATATTTCGAAAATAAATTTTGAAAATTCGCCTTATGCATAATTTCTTCAATTTTTGAATTTTCTGTAAAATTGATAGTTTTTCCAAAAATATTTTGTATACTAAAGTTGAAACCCATTAAATTTAATATCTGAATTTGGTCATTATTCATATTAACACCAAAAAATCAATAGTTTTGATGTATGGACGTTTGAAGACAAAAATTTAAAAAAATACTTTAAATATAGCTACTCTCCCAAGAGTTTGGACTCTATCAAATGTTGGTATTATAAAATTAAATAGGTACTAAATTTCCGATGGAGAAAACGCGAATGTAAAATTTCGAATGTAAAATAAGCAGAATTTTTTTGCCCAGGTTGTGATGAACTGTACCAAGAACCCCTACAGAAGAGTGGATCCAATGATTTGTTTGTAAGAATTGGTGGCATGAAAATTTTTCTATTTATTTAGGAACAGGGCAGTTTAAATGTGAAAATTATTAAGAGCGCAAATCATATCTGTATTACAAGATTCGCATTTGCTTTTAATCAGTAAATATTTTATTTTTTCTTTATTTTTATGAATTTTATATGTTTGTGATATTTTTTTATCACTATATATATTTACACATGTCTGTTAATTTTCTTTACATCCATATTTTGCGAAATTAATCAATTATATGTTAAAACGTTTTAAGTGCGCAATCTTAGACAACATTACCCTACAGTAATATAGGACAGCGGTTCTCAAACTGGGTGCCGATGCCTTGGTGATAATCAAGATAATTCTTCTTCGTGAAAGGAAAATACCGGAAAATTACTGCATTCAAAATGTTTAAAACGAATTTTTTATACTATTAATTATAGGGCTTCAATAATCCTTTTAAAAAAAATTTAATAATCGTATTTTTGTATTATAACTAAGTTTTTCACTGCGATGAAACTAAAATATTTTTTATTATTTTTAATAATGTTTTTTAAAATCATTTAAAATTTATGATCACAACTCTCTTATTATACCATTCAATAAAAAATTTAATTTAAATATAATTACCATATTATATCAACTTAATTAAATTTAAAAAAAAAACGGAATCAAAAATTCAACAAACCAATTTTTGTAAAAAAAAAAGTTAGCTAGAACCGGTTTAGTTGACCTATATTTTTAAGTTCATCAAAAGATCTATTTTATGTATGAGTGTATGACCTTAAATTAAAAAATGAGACAATGGTTTTCGGAATACGAAATTATAAAGGAACAATCCCATTTTACTATAAATAATGTTTTGATCTAAAAATTTTCAATATTTTTTCAACGGCTTCAATTAAGTTTAATCACAGGTTTAACTTAAGACATAAAAAATTCAAATAAAAGTTTAATCGTGAATTGAATAATGCTGGAGTAATTTAGGTATTTGCAAAAAGGGATTTCACATCATGCAGCTTAAAATTTCAACATAATTCAATACTTATGTATTTCTTACGTCTTACGTTCATTGTGAACAAGCACAATTATGTAGTGAGATCGACAACAGAAAGTATATTTCATTTTTGGTAATCAATATACAGTTTGGTGCACTTCTAGACAATAAATAATGTGTGTGTGAAAAAAAACTTAGCAAATGCTAATGATTAAAATTTTAAAGAAATGAAGAAAAATGCATAATATTATATTTCATTAATTCCATGAGAGGTAACTAAAAAGTTAGAAAGGTAAAAGTAAAGGTTGTGCCGTAATTTATGCAGTTTCGTCTGCATTATAATCATTTTGATGTTTTTTTTGTTCGGGATAAACCAACTAAAAGAAATGGCTAAAAAATAAACTTCATGTATTCTAATACTTTCTTGAGTTTGTTGTTACACTGCCTGGTAACAACAGTAACAAATCATAGAGGGTGCAATTTGGATTACAACTTTTGGAGGCATACAGTAGATTCCAGAGGAATCAAATTTACTTCGTCCTGTTATAATTCTATACTTAACAGGCCTACTTCTGAGATCATTTTTTGAATAATGCATTCTTGTGGAGTGCTAACCTTGCTTATAAATCAACCTTTGACTTTAAATATCAGAAGTGTAGCCATGCGTTGAACCTAAGTTTTCCGCTCCACAGCCTGTCGAATTAAACTTTATGCCGATCTGTATTTTATAAGTAATTATGGAAATGTTTTATTATCATTAATTATTACCGCAAGAAAGTAGCACAAGAAACCGTGGGCGTTGTTTGGAGGATTCCTTTGCACTTATCGTAATTTGGCCATGTTGCATAATGTTCAGATTCTCAAAATTAAGATGTTCTCTAGATGTTATATGACAAAATTACATCGTTGTGTACATTTTGGGCAATTAAAAAGCAATTTTTCACCCAATTATCCACGATCTGTGAGAACAGAAGTAGGTACAAAATCTGTATAAACAAATAAATTATTGAAAATGTTTAAAAAAAAAAGTAAACACAAAACCTTGTCCATATGCAGAGGGCGTACAACTCAGAGTTCTAGCATAAGTACATACTATTAGGAAAGTAGATTTTACGGAATATCACTTAGGTTCAGTAATGTAAATTTTATTGTTGTTTACACTTATTGGTTAATTTTATGCAGTAATAAAATAAAACTTTAATTATGTAGTACATTATAAACAGTAACCATCATACCCATGTGCATATACTAACTTGTGATTAGAAAGTAAAACATTCTTTTGTGAATACTAATTTATTCTTAATTAGAAACAAATGGGTGATACGTATATTTACC
Organism: Cantharis lateralis; assembly: GCA_963170105.1. Lineage (NCBI taxonomy): Eukaryota > Metazoa > Arthropoda > Insecta > Coleoptera > Cantharidae > Cantharis > Cantharis lateralis. Next base: position 25,276,699 of record OY720629.1, read on the forward strand.
GTTTTTATGCATTTTAACTCAAAACGGAAGTGTTTAGAAAACCATAGGTATATAGCAGATGATATTCAAACTCCAAATTATCTATGTCGCCGTAGACGATTTTTGAAAAATATTATAAACACTGGAAGTCCTGAAAATTTAATAATTTGTTATATATTAATAAGTTACCCCAAATCTGAATAAATAATTGACAAAACGTCAAGGTCATAAAAAATAATTTAAAAAAGTTCACGATATTTGAAGATTAATTTATTACTTCATCAGATTTTATCATAGGAAAGCTAGTTCTTCCGTTATAAAAAAAAATTAACAAATGTCTCTCATAATTAAAATAAAATTATTATGTAACTTTGTATAGAATTAAGATAAAATTTGATGATACTCTTTCAACAGCGTAACATCATTTGTAAGTAGGTAAAATTATAAAAGTGAAAATTGCATCTTGTAAGTAAAAGTAAAATGTAGGATTGCAAGGAATGAATAGTTTGGAAGTGTGTACAAACGTAATTAACCTAGTTTATCCAATACCGTAATGAAGCACTAACAAAATAAAAATGAAATTTTCCATCTAAAATTGAGATATTGGAAAATTCATAAATCAAATGGTTAACCAATTTTAATTGGTAATCGATAACATTTCCTCAAAAAATAGTGAAATTAATATTGGATATTACTTGTAATTATTGCTTTCTATTTTTATATATAAGAAGAATACAAAGGCCATTGACGCAGCTTATGATGCCCAAAGCTTAGTCGCATCTTAATTTTTAACCTACATAATAATTAATTGCCTTTCTCTTTTACGAAAAAAAGAAATGGTTAACTGCAGATGTAACTTTTAAGATACTCAACCGCCTAAGACATCAATAACATTAACATGTGAGGGAAGTAAAAGTTTTACCTGTCACGCGGGTTAATTTAATTATAAGGAAGTACCTGCGTGAAAGGAAGCTCGGAGAAAATTTCTTCTGTTAAAATTAAAAGTAAATAATACACACAAATTTACGGTGACAAATGTATTTTTTTTACAAAAATATAACCTAAGAAAGCTTTATACAAAAATTAGAAGTAACGTTAATGCATGGTATTGTACATATGAGTGTTGTTTTGCATCATGGACCCGTGTGATGGTGACAGCAATAAATTGCTTCAGTTCTTTGTTTCAGCTCGAAAGCTTAATAGGGAGCTCCATATGAGCCGGAAGGTTTGCTTGGACCGCTTGGGTATCCTTGGAAACCGCCGCCGCCGATGGATGTAGATTGATGGAATTGAGCTACTTGGATGGCTTGCTTGATGCCTTCAAGATCGATTCCCACAACTTGTGTGGCGTATTGTGGAACTCCGTATGAAGATGATGGTACACCATATTGTGAGGAGACTCCTCCACCACCATGTCCATGTCCATGACCTCCTCCTCCTCCTCCGTTATTTTGTTGTTCTTCTTTTAATAAAATTTGGCGAACTTGTTCTAAGAGTGCTGAATCAACGCTAGCACCTTCATTTGTTTGATAACCAGAAGATACGGCTGTGTATCCACCACCGCCGGACAGTCCACTGCTAGTAAAGCCGCCGCCGCCGCCTCCTATCCATCCTCCACTACCTCCAGGTCTTGAGTAGGAATATCCAGAGGGTGGCTCGGCCATTACGGCCATGGCCATGGCAAATGCCATGCACTGTAAATTAAACAAATTAAATATTAAGTACAATGGAAAATAAAGATATCGCTTAATGGGACGACAAGTAATAAACTGATGGAACAATTTATTATTAAGGAAGCATTTTAATATTGATATTCCATGTCAATTGATTGAATAGACTTTTATCACTTTATATGCACAAGTAAGGACAAAAAATTGTTCCAACAATTCACACGCGTAATCCACAAATTTCAACGGTATAATAAATCGTCTTACCACGGTGTAGGTATTCATGATGCTTACGAAGACGACAAGTGGTAACTGTACTCTTTTGTGGATGGACCGAGTATTTTATACTGAAAGATTAAGAAGGGGTGGGAAACGTTGGATGGCTCATCCGCGATGTCCGGACAAATGCTACTTTCACGAGAATACGTGCATCTTCAATTACTTTTATATATTCCATATTATTTCACATTGTTCGTTTTTGTGAAACTTCAAAATCAAAAACGAAACTTTTTCTTCTAAATTAACGTTAACTTATTATTTATACTGACTACTTATCGATGCATACGCGAATAGGCATAATATCAGAACAATACGTTCAGAACAATAAATTAGACCACGGTTAGTTTAACTTTTTTATAAAAATAGTTACCAAGTGTTGTAATTATGTAGATTTTGATTCAAAAAATTAAAATTTAAATATTAGAAAATTAGGCAACAAAAATATTTTATCGTTATTTAAAAGTGAGAGTTCTTAGCTTAGATGTGCGGAACGCAAAATTTAAATAACTTGTGTGATGCTGTTGTAAATCTTGATTAATCGCATTAATAACAGAAGATATATTAATTAAGTTAAGTAATTGTGTATTAATTTGTAAAATACTTTAGAAATATTATATAATGCAAGATGTTAAACATTTAAATATTTATTATACATACATTTAATATTTTAATATTGTTCATTATATTTTAGTTGGAAAAACTGTGTTTAGGTGTGCTAAAAAAAATTTATGAGCGATAAAATTAGTTTAATTCTGCTATTTGTATAAATTTAGTGTGTAAGAATATGACAACTTCTGAATATTAAAGTTAACTTTTGAAAGATTAAAATAGAAAACGCATTTCAATTTTTAGTGCAGACGTAAGATAGGCTTAAGTAATCGGGTTTACTTGTACAGTGTGTTTTTTAATGCTATATTATATTAGTTGACTTCCACAAAAAACTTTGTGAAGATTTTCCAATCTGCAAAATGTATTTCCTTATTAGAATACCTATTTCGATGTCCCGATTTTTGGTTTTGTTTGTTATGCAATATGATGGGTATAATGTGCTGGATAATTTTTTTATTACACTTTCTTTATAAAATATTACAAATAATCAATATAGAATATAGCCAATCACAATTTAAAGAATTTAAAAGAATATATAAAGTGTAAGTAGTTTGAGGTCAAAAAAATCACGAAATCCATACTTCGTTGCTTGAGGCAAGAAAGTAAAAATTGTTGTTGGCATCTTTATGTAGTATATTATAAATAAATATACAAAACTACAAAGGTAGCTTTTCTTCTAATATTTTTTAATAATTCATTTTATGTTAAACTAAATTTTTAATAATAATAAATATAATTGAGGTTACCTTCAAGAAGAGCTTACAATTACGGAACAATAAATTTACACGAACTAAGCTAAATAGTTATCGAGGAAAAATTAAAAATTAAATTTTCCACAGCTCTTAAAAAATTCTTCGAACAAACGGGATATAGGGATTTATTAATTTTTATAATTAAATAAATTATACACATTTTCTTTTTTTTACTTTGGAATATTTCCGGCCATCGCATTTTCCTTAAAAAGTCCTGCGCTTTTTAAAAGCTTTATATTAACTTGCCCGGGTATATATATATATATATAGGAGGTAAAAATCTTTCCGCTGCTTTTTAATTCACTTCTAGTCATCCAAACAAGCTGAAATTTGAAACACCGACTTGTATCTCGAGACATTTTAATCTATCAAATTTTGAAACCGATCTGATCATCCACCGCATAATTATCACATTTTCTATACAAATTTTGACATAAATCTATCTGCCGCGAAATCAAGTAAGCATGTGTCAAAATTAATTGACTTAGTTCAAGTGTCAAGTTAATGTCAGATATATCTTTAATATTTCGGCGCTGAGTTTCACGAGTTAATAATTTTAATTAATGATTGTAATAAAACTTAAAAACCACAAAATAAAAATAAAGTATTAAAAGCTTTATATTAACTTGCCCGGGTATATATATATATATAGGAGGTAAAAATCTTTCGGCTGCTTTTTAATTCACTTCTAGTCATCCAAACAAGCTGAAATTTGAAACACCGACTTGTATCTCGAGACATTTTAATCTATCAAATTTTGAAACCGATCTGATCATCCACCGCATAATTATCACATTTTCTATAAAAATTTTGACACAAATCTATCTGCCGCGAAATCAAGTAAGCATGTGTCAAAATTAATTGACTTAGTTCAAGTGTCAAGTTAATGTCAGATATATCTTTAATATTTCGGCGCTGAGTTTCACGAGTTAATAATTTTAATTAATGATTGTAATAAAACTTAAAAACCACAAAATAAAAATAAAGTAAAAAACAAGTTTTATAAAAAAAGCTTTATTGAATGAAGACAAATGAAAATTCTTTCTTCTATGTGTGCTCTTGCTTGGAACCGAATAGAGTATAAGTTTCTTGTAACATAATTTTCTTTTCAAACTTTAAAGCTTTGGTGGTGCCTTTCATAGACTTTTCTATAAGGAAGAAAAACGTATACCTAGTAGATATCAACTTCGGCGAAAGTTATCGTATAATATGTGAAGCACCACCAAAGCTTTAAAGTTTGAAAAGAAAATTATGTTACAAGAAACTTATACTCTATTCGGTTCCAAGCAAGAGCACACATAGAAGAAAGAATTTTCATTTGTCTTCATTCAATAAAGCTTTTTTTATAAAACTTGTTTTTTACTTTATTTTTTTAGATATTAACGTGACATCGTAACAGGTGACCCGGATTTTAAGGTTCAGATTCTTTTTTAAACGGAGATGCAAGTATATGAATGCACTATTAACGATCACTTTTAAATTTCAAGAAAATTGTAATGTTTTTACAATAAAAATTTTTCAGGATTAAAGTGGATACATTAAAAATGCAGTTGTTTAGAATATAATAATTACATCTGTTCTAAACAATATATATCAACCTTTAAAATTCAAGTTCAAGTATACTGCAACTCAACAATTGTTTTTCAAATTTATTTATTAAGAACATAACCAAAATAATATATGTAGAAATTCATTACATCGCAAAAATCCCCAATTTAAAAAAATGTGTCATTATTCAACCTGCATAATACAACAATTATTGGATTCTTGGTTATGCTTTACCTGTTATAATAGATTTCTTGCTAGTACTATTAAATCATGTTATGAGCAGCAGTTCTTCACCACTTAGGTCCAACTGCGTATATGGAATGAACGAAAGCGTGACCTTCAATCAACTGTCAATTTGTCAAAAGTCAAATTTTGTCCTTAAATGGTTGTGAATACTAAGATGATTGTTTATCAACGGATTTATTGTTGCAAATGATATTAATTCAATTTAATTTGCAAGTAAAATTCTAATTTGTGTATTATCTTCATATGCAAAATTATCGTATTATATTTCAAATCCCTAAAAATTCCAAAATTTTGTTACTATTGACGCAGGTTTTTACTTTACATTCCAACTGGGTATAGATAGGTACTTTTATCGCTTTATGACGTCAAGTCACATATCCTTCTGCTGACACCGTGCATGAAAGCACTTAACAAATAAATTTTTGAAAACCACGAACTGCCCGTTGTGACTTTATTTATGTAGATACTCAGCTGGAATTTGATTTCTCCTTCACTGACATTGTTTTTTTTTAGTTTTCTTCCCTTTCCTCCTCTTTATTTTAGGATTTCGTTGTTATTTTCATGTTGTCCTGTTATTTCCATTAATACAGCAAGTTTTTACACTTGGCACTCTTAGTTCTGTGAGCATTTGAATAATACTCTAGTAGAGTGCTAACCTGGCTAGATGCATAGTCGAACCTAGACTTTAGATCACAACAGTGTAGTCGCGCGACCAGGAATTGAACCGCGGTATCCACTTCGCAGCCCGTCACTTTAAGCCTTACACTACACTCCTGGTTTTGAGTGAATTGCTTTTTCGTCTTCTACAGGGAGTAATGAAGAGATTGTTTTATAGGCTATATATTTTTTAAATTATCGCAACCATCACTTCTTGTACATTTTGTATAGTGAATTTCTTTGTTAATATAACCCCCCCTTTTTTTACAGTAAGCTAAATGAGATACACCCTGTAGAACGGTATTGACGTCACAATAATACATGAAATTAATTTTGTCTGCTCTCATTTCGGATAGGATTAATTAGTTGATGATTTTGTTAATATATGCATAAAAACGTGGCTTGTACTAATTAACTCGTTCAAAGCTGCTAATTTCTTTTGATTACATAATATATGATTGTTTTTTTTATTTACTTGTTAATTAGTTTGTTAATGATCGAACATATTATTGTATTGTATTATGTTGTGTGTTTCCGGATAACTAACCTATTTTGCATTTAGGAATAAACCCACGCAAACCAATTTCAATTTTTAAAACTTCAAACAAGACCATATAAAAATGTATAATATAGGGAATATACATAAAAAAATATTTTAATAAAGGAAGATACATTTAGCTAGATAATTTTTCGATTTATTTTTATAAGGAGATCTACTTATATATTTTTACATTGCATAACTTTAAAGAATATATTTTATAGAAAATATAATAAAATTGTAATATAATCGCCATTTTAGACGGTCTTATCACTCACCTTCTATCAAGTTCTTCTTAGTTTGCTCTTTTTCCTTCTACCATTGGGTACCAGCTCTGAGGAGATACCAAAAAAAGTATTTTACTTGTTCATTTCATTCATAACAAATTGTTCACAAAATAATTAACATTATGCCCCCTTTACTTAACCAATTGAATAAAAAAATTGCTTCCTCAATAAATTTTATTTAATATTTTTGTGGACATGGGGGGTGACAAGTTAAACTCTGCACTGGGTGGCACCAGACCTTGTTACGCCACTGCTACTATATTATAGATACAGCTCCACTAACCTTAGAAGGATTTTTAAAAGTTGTGGCTGGCGCTAGTAAAATTTAAAGTGTATATTCGGATGAAAAAATTTTTCGGCGCGAATATTAAAATCCATAAATAATTATTTTATAGTAAAATAACACTTTTTTGTAGACAAACAATCACGACAAATGTGAACACACGCAATGATTTGTAACTTTTACAACAAAATGTACTTGAGCAACAACTCGACGTTTCTTGGTTCAATCAATTTTTTTAAAAATTAGTTAGCATATTTTCCGAAACCTTTCTAAGCTTAGTGGTGCTGTATGTACATCCATTTTTTCTCTTATCTCAGCATTGTTCATTCTATTAGCTCCGATAAGTCTTCAACTTCATTAAGTTGCTTTATTGTATATTTTCCCACATCTACTCTGCTTTTAATGTGCTCTTCACGCGAACCACTACTGCTTATCGCAAGACATTTTTTACAGGACAAAACATTTTTGATGCAAGGACGTGATTCTCCACCAATCAGAATTAATTATTCTAAATCAACGCTGTAAAGTTGACCACTGGAGCTACCTTATGTTTAGCACGATCCTGATAGGAATGATACGATTGAAGTGATATTATAATGAGAAAACATTAGTATTGCATATAAATTATGTTGTTGTTTAATGGCCATTCATTTCAAGTGTTTTTGCAATATAATTAAAATAAAAATAGTATGTATCACTTCATTCGAGTTTTTATTTGCCTTATTTAACACGTAGCCATAAACAATATTTAATATAAAGCAAACATTTATAATTTGCCGACTTTCTCAGATGCACCTAAAAATTTGTTAACACGTTAATTCTACGTTCTAACACTTTTGCTTACAATTAAAGAAAATTGTTAAAGCAACTATTATGTATTTAATTTAACTCGCATTAAAAAGAAAGCCTCTCGTCTTTAATTTACGTATTGTTTTATCGATCGGGCAAAATATTCGGGGAAAACGTATAATTCAAAATTATTATAAAAAGGTACTCTATGTTTATTGCCCGAAGGTGGATTACCTGCTAATATAGGAACACTACTTTCACGGACTACTTTTAATGCTAAAGAAGTATAAAATGTACAACAGCTGCCCCGAGGATGACAATCTCTGTAGAATCTTACACACACATATTGCGCCTACATATAATTTTTTCGTAATTTATTTTCATGTAACGTATGCAGGTATGATATATTTATATTTCATTTGTATGTTTAACAATTACACAATTTATATTTAATATAATTTCGAGGGGAAAAAAGTCTTTTCGGGCATCGAAAATTAAGTAAAACGTTGTGCACCACTCGTGAAAAATATTACTCGCTTGACAGCTCGTGCACAAATCTTAGTACTAATTCTGTAATTTGCCTTTTTCCAGCCCATCTAATAAAAGTTGATTTAATACCTATTAAATTATGCAAAGTTAAATAGGAAATTAAATACCTGCATACTTATATATTTTAATTTCATTCAAATTTATTTGATTTTTTGAATTTATTGAATAAATAAATGTTACTCCCAATGTAAGTTCGAGCAAAATAAATAAATTTGGAGATAGGTAGATTATTGTATCGACTGGTTTTGGTCCATTAGAGCGGCATCAATTATTATTTTATTTAATATTTGACTAAGGTAATTTTCATCTTAGTTCGTCCGATTACCAGATGACATAGTTTCAAATTTGGAAAATACAACAACTGTACCATAGTTTACCCACATTGTTTTTTAAGGAATTTATTGGCTTAAAACTACCGAACTTTTGGAAAGTTAATGAGATAATGATTAATAAAAGAGCATCTACGAGTATAACGATTTCCAGACAGTAATAAAAATAAGTTGTTCTTGACCTTGATATACAGAGATACACGACATATAAAGGAAAAGTAACAATATCCTGTTAATTATCAACACTAAAGTGAATCTGAAATTTCTAAAACAATTTTAATTTTGATGATCAATTTAAAACAAAATTTCTTAATTTAGTTATGTAGGATTGTTTTTTAAAGTTAAAATAGAAACGTTATATTACAAAATATTGTTTATATTTTTTTTGCACACACAATTTGGCATTTAAAAATGTCATCTCAAATAATAATTTATGCAGATAATGTCGTAATATACTATTTTCTCAATAAGAAGGTAGCAAAAAGTTTGGTAAATATTGAAGTCTGTGAGACATCATTAAAACTCTCAGTGTAGTAAAATATATTTATTTCATATTATCACCATTTATTACGTTTATTTATGAACTTTCCGTTTAAGTAATAATAAATGCTATTTAAATATTTATGGAACGCCCGATTGCTTATTATACCTACCTATCTACTCATTATTTTGGAAAATAATGCTGAATTTATTTAAATAATATAATAATATGTCAAAATTATACAGCCTCATGATCTGAGTGATATGATTTTTACTCTCAGACAAAATTCAATGTGCAAGAATTATATAAGAAAAATGACAACAAATAGATGAAGAAACACCATTCTTCATTTCGCTGATAAATAAATCTAATAATAAACTAAACGAAATAAATAACCTAAAAATAAATAATAATAAAGTTTTCCACAGCTAAGTCCTGAAACCAACTCTATAGAACACATATTATATTTGCAAGAATAATAGGTAGAAACTTGAAGCATTTGTATATCCAATTGAAGCTTCTTAATACAGAAAATTAATGCAGAGATGGATATCTTAAACAGACTATTTAACAATATAGTAAAAATTTTAACAATGGTGCCAGAAAAAAACTGAGCCTGTAATATTGATGGGAAAAAGAACACCGGTCTTGATATTACGGTTGGAAGATATAATTACTGAAAAGGCTTTTAGAGATGCATATACTTCAGTATAGCACGTAAAGCAGTCAAAAACCTGATTCACATATCCTCATACGCCTCATAACGGCGTAGGTTCGAGATTATCCTAAAGGAACTTTCTATCCTGATATGCACACTAACTTGCGATGATCATGATCAAACTAAACTACCTCATTATCTGACTAACACTTCGCGTTTTGCTATGATATATACTCGCACGTGAAAGGTTGGCAAGCGTTCTTTTGTACTAAGCGGGGTTTAATATCCTACTGGAGAATTGCGACATACTTTTCAATGCGTAATTACAGATGCCTTTAAATATAACTCTTGCAAACCTTTTACATCCACTGCAAGGCGCGAGTTCCTGAAGTCGTGTTCGAAGAATTAAGCACATAAGTTCACGTGGAAATTTAGTTTGATCATGTTTATTGAAAATCAGTATACAGCTGACAATGGGGAATCCCCGTAGGATATCCTGAAACACGACGTAACTGCAAATTTTTCAAATAAAATTAAATACAGAAATATATTTTAACTGGAATTGGTTCCTAGAAATATAAGGTTTATGTTCGGATATTGTTTTAAAATGGTGAATTTCTTAAATCAAAAGATTAAAGTATCGCAAAATCACATTTATTAAAGATCATATCTAATGGCAATATATATCTACTTATTCACAGATTGATGATAGCAAGTAACAACAACCCATTGCTGATGAAAGCTCATAAAAAACAGATTTAAGTAACTTGTTAATTAAACTGTCAATTTTTAAATTTTAATCAATATTTTACTTATAAGCATTCAGTGACGGATCCAATGTTTTCAGAGCCTGAAGATGAATATTTGAGAAGATTTGGAACCCAGTTATACCGCTTCGGAAAACATCTCAATTTGTTTCCAATGTACAATAATTTAATAATTAGTGGAGCTGAAAGTATACCTATATACCACTTATGTATAATGTAGGTACCTATTGGTCAATCCACTTAATGATGTCTGAAGCTTCAAGACGACATTTTCAATTAAATGATGAATAATTGAATTTACAATAAATAATTAAATTTTTAATTAAAATATTATGTCTAATTAGAACTAGACCAAGGCAAAATTGTTTCAATTATCCGTACGAAGTATATGGATAATTTTAGAAAGTTTATCTCACAAACGAAATTAAAAATTGAACATACTTACATTATAAAAAATAATTATATTATGATCATTTCGCATAATTACACTATTTAATCACTATATTTTAGTAAATAACTACCTAACCAATAGTTGGTCACACACAATAAAATTATTCTTTCCATATACTGATAGTGCTATGTATGTAATAAAGTAAATGGAATTTAGATCAAACCTAAACTGGCTAAAGGTGCTAAATCTAAAGTTTACATAATAACTAAAAAAATATTGCCTTCTATAACATAAATTATATACAATAAATCAAGTACTTAAATAATACAATACCGAAAGCTATGATACCCTCAGAAAGATCGTAATATTTCATTAAGCTCAAGCTTTTATTTTTTTTTGAATTGTATGAAAATTATCACACAGAAAAAATAATTATGTAAATCCGCATGCAAGTAAAATTGTGACAAAAGCATTACAACAATAAATCGCCAAGTTTTAAGTAGAGTAAGAAAGTTATTGTAAACAAAGAAGTAATTACTAAATTTCTTAGCATAGTAAAAAAATTCTTTTTATGACTTACTTTTTAATTAAAATTTTAAATTATACGATTTTACAACATTTTATATAATATAATAAACTTAAAATTTATTATATACCGCTAATAAAATTAATTGAAAGTGGCGGTTAAATAAAACGATAAAATTAATCTGTGCGATGTTTCGGGTGTTTTATTAACCTATTATCAGACTACAAAAATAACAGAAAATATTAAAATATTGAATTAGTATGGATAAATCTACTATTAGGATTGGGAGAGACGTCTATGTGTTACACAGAACAAAATCTATGTAAGTAACGGAAAAAACTTAACAATTTTCTCTAAGTTAGTAAACTTCTGAAAATAACTTGGTAAACTCTTTGATATTTCTCCCAATAAGTTGGTAAAATTTTACCAAATTGTATGTTATAATGTAATATAATCCTAATGAAATTATATAATATTATAATTTGGAACGGCAACAAACAAGTAACTACGTATAATATTAAATATACTTTTAATATACTTATAAAAGAAGAATCATCTCAATTACTTACATAATTTTAAATTTGTATATAAGGCACTAAATTTATTGCATAATAATAATTAGTTGATAAAATGCTTTCTTTTATTGTTATATTATTACATTTAAAACGTTTTAGATGTAATTATAATGGCTGTGAGAGAACTTATAATAAAAAAGAATAATAATTTGTTCGTGTGAATGTGAGAGTTAATACATAGCAGGTATTCCTCAATAAATTTTTCTGTAACGCAATGTACCTAAGTAAAAAATAGTACTCATTGTAAATTTAAGTTGTTAAAATTAAAGAAATTGTTAACTTCAATGAGGTAGTATAATTAAAAAAAAAAAAATATATTCATTAGAAAATCACTTTAAATATAATATTATTTTGTTGAATGCAATGTTCATTCCATAAAAATTCACGACATTATTATACATGTTAAGTAATATTGCTGACGGTTCGTCAAGTTGGAGATGGTAGGTATGTACATATAATATGGTATACATACACTCCGATACATTCAAAACAAGTGCATTTGATAGTCAAATTTGTATAAAATCCACGAGATACAATTACACAATGGAACGGTTGATTTATTAAAATCGCATAATCAGGCCAATACTCTGTTTGCAACATTACGTACTGTGAAGTAATTTCTTTCATCTATAGATATTTCATCTTTACTTTATATTTCAGTAAAACCATACAGTTCCCTCGATGTTATACCCTCTATTATTAAATGTAAAATATAGTAGTTTACGCAATCAGTGGTAAAAAGAACAGGTTCCTGAACGAGTAGACAATTTTATTCACGAATCATAGGCGAGTGTGGGAAGTATAAACTTTCAGTGATTTTTTTCAATCAATTTTTTACAACGTTTTGAATACCTAACGAACAACTTAATGAAGGTGAAAATTCATTTTCGCAAAAGAAATGCATACAGCCGCAGCAGCGCAGCGGTTGGTTGAGTTTTAACAATGGACGAATCACAGGACCTGGAAAACCCGGGTCTTTCATTTAGAAAAACTTCTAAGATGATTTAAGAAATTTCCCCATTTCAAGTAGGTGCCAAATTTATTTCAACGTCAACTACGATTTACTGCTGTGAACCTTCACCATTATTACGCTTATCGGAGATTGATTAAATTGATAAGCAAATTTTTATTGGGTGCGGTACCAAAAATGTCTACCTGTCTCGTACAGCAACTTTGCCCACCTTATAAAGGCCTTACCTCGTTCCACGGTCAATTAATATAACCCCTACAATTAAAAACGCAAAGCCACAAATTAATTAGATAAAAAATATCTTGATTAATTAAAAATGTCACAGATTCAGCAAAACTTATTTAAGTGTATTGACTACAGTACGTTAAACTGTATGTTTTTGCCAAAGTTTTAAAAATTGGCAACAACTAATTAGACAAAATATTTGTTGTTTTGTAGCTGCGCCTGCAGTTAGAAATGTCGAACAAAATTTAAAATTAAAACAAAATGTCAAATGTTCATATATCAAGCCAAATTTATATGTCACATACTTACTGTAAACAATCAATATAATTATTGTCTTTTAATTAAGTGTAAGTACATATTATATTGTTTTGTCTTCCGTTTTAAATTTAAAAACAAATTAGAAAACTGCAAGTAAAAACATAAAAATAAAAAATAAAACACAACATTAAACAAGACAGAAGTTGTTATGTAACCTAGCTTTATATTATGAAAATATATTTAATATATTTTTTTGAAAATATATAGATATTCAGATTAAATGAGCAATAAGTTCAGGAGTTAAAATATTAAAATATGCAAGAGTTGGTTATTTGATTTGAATATGTTGATAGATAGCCATTAGCCAAACAATTGAAAGACAGCAAAATTCCATTGCCGAAAGTTTAGTTTATATAAAAATTTGTTTAATTTCTCATTTAATCTGCATAATTAAAAAAAAAAACTTACAAAATTAAAATATTAGGTGTAGCAGGTAACTGAAAAATTATTTTTATTAAAATACGAAAATTTAAAAGAATTTACTAGAAGAGTTATTTCTAATAAATTTTACTTTGCCCTATATATTGTCGTGTTCGTCGAGATTAAAAATGGATCAAATTGCAAAATACCAGAATCTAACTTAAAAAGGTGGAACTCGCTTTAGCCACAGTTCCAATCCTTTTATTTTCAAGTATCAAAAGTTGTTAGTATTTTATTTAAATAATTAGAACGTAGCTATGAAATCGATTTTAAGGGCAGGTTTTCACCGACAAAGATAGATATAATATTTTAATGCATTAGAAAAAGATCAAAATATGTTACAATTTCACAATTTTAGCAAAAGGTATTGTACATTCAAGAGTAACCAAAACAGAAAGATAGGGTTAAATCTTCCACATAACATAAAATTCTTTTAATAATTTAAATACAAAATTTGGTTTTTATTGCATACAAAAGCCCAAGTTTTAAGAAGAATTAATAATATAATGTATAACATCTTACCTATTTATATTGGTTTAACTTTGAAAAATGTAGTTTTTTCTGAAGGACTATACTTTATAGTTTATACATATTTCCACTTCAGTTATTCTTTAATGTACAATATTTTTTGTTAGAATCATGAAATTGTGACATTCTTCAGTCTCTCTCGATTGCATTAAATAATTATGATATCTATCTTTGTCGGTGCGAAACTGCTCTTAAATTTTAAACAAATTTTTTATTTTATTATACATACGCTGTGTTTACAATTCACAATTTGAAGCGTTTTGATAGTAGATTATCTGCGTAAGTGCCTAGATTATCTAAAAATATGTGGTAATTATGATAATCTGAATAATTAATATCAACTTACAAATATTCTGTATAAGTAAATTTTTTTGTAAAACTTGCGTTCTGATTGATTTCAAATTATGCGAACAGACAGAGCCGGAGCCAGGTCATAAGGCTTCTTTCTATACTTTGTATACAAGCCTAAAAACTGAATTTTTCTAGTTGGATAGAAGGCTTGAGAATACAATTTTGAAATTATTCAGATTTAATAAATTCAAATTGTTTAAAAGATTGAAAAATTTACCTTGTATATGCAGGGCTTCATTGTTTAATTTGAATATGTTTAAAATAATAATATTTCTGATTTTTTAAAAATTTTATTTATAATACAGATTAAATTTTTAATTTTAAAAATTGAGTATAAAGTAGAAAAATTGAAAAGTTTTATTAATGCACTTGGTTAGTGTTAAAAGTTAATAAAATAAATAAATATCTACTTACATTTTAGGTTTAAAAATTTAAGTTTTAAATTTTTTTTTTTTTAATCTTATAGGGACTGAAATAGGTCGTTTCAAAATAATTACAATAGGTAAATTTCTGCATAAAAGTATAAAAATATTATTGTTCTAGCCTATCTAGTTTTAGAAAAAGTTTCCACAGTATATTTAGGTAGCTATACCCCGATTTTTACTCGAAGAAACATTGTAGTTCTCAGTTTTCGATGAAGAATTTCTTTTCTGCTCATTTTACACAAAAATAATCTTCAGTTAAGTAAAATAGTTATAATAGGACCCTAACTTTAAGATTTCAAACTGAATATCTTTTGTCCCTATTTTACCATTTATTGAATTTTTGTGCATAGCTCAACTTCAGTGCTTCTCGAACGAATACGTACTGACCAAAAATGCCTAAAAATACTGATCTAATAAATACCAACGATTGTAATATTCTTATTCAAAAAAATTAAGAAAGCAACTCATTAGTGTAAAATAACGCAGAACATTAATTGTAAAAGCAATGTAAAATTTTATTTTACATTTTATAAGATGGCAGCTCTGCACACTATATTATTAAAGTTTATTTTACGTTTTCCCAATCAACTTTTATTTGTAATATCCAAAAAATTTGAAAAATAAATTTTTTTACCACAGATATGGAATTTTTTTCATTATAGGACATGCTGCCCTATATTTTTTTAATTTGTAAAATACTACCTAATATTACGTATATAATTTTGATAAAATTTAGATAATGCGTATAATATCTAAACACGCTAAAATGTATCTAAAAAAGTAAGATTGATTATGCGTAATAGATTATGTAGTATGTAAACTCTCTCTCCTTTATTTGGCTGTTGCGCTAACTTACTTTTTCTTTAAATTAAATACGATAAGGTGTTTAAATAAATTTAAACGATAATAAGCTTTTTTGAAGTTTAAGATTAATCATTGTGGGATTGCTGGATGTTATTGAGTATATGTACCTATTAAATAGCTAAGATTACAGATTATTATTGCGGTCATTGATGTTACAAAAACAGCTTATCGTTTTGACCTAAAAATACATACCATAATATCCTATTATTACAAAAATAAAATATTCGGGTAAACAAATACAGTAATAATTAAATTCTTGTTGTTGTACGATGTTAATTCTTAATATATAAATTATATTAATATAAATACTTTTTATTTACAATTAGAAAAACTTGACTTTATGTAATTCAAAAATCAAGTTTAAACACCACTATTTGTAAAAGTAAACGAGCGGCACTAAAGTAAATTAGTGAGTAAAGAGCAATAATACATCTGACCTATATGTTTTGTTCAATCGACATTTAATTTTTTATGAAGAAAAAACTATTTATAAAATTTAATTTTTTATAAAGCTTATAAAAGCATTTATTTATTTATTTAGAAACAGATGTAAGGTGAAAGATTCCGGGGTAAGTGTGAACATATCAAATAACAGTGGCAAGACTAAACTGTAAGTAGCCCTATCCTATAATTCAAGTACTTAGTGTATCATCTTAGTGCACTTGGTGGATAAAAGAAACCTCTGTAAGATTATTTACAGTACTAAGCATTATAACGTAGTGAATTTTGATAACAAAGTGATACGAACTAACAAGTGCAATAAGTTGTTTTAATACCGTGTTCACACTTGCCCCTTATTATTTCTATGATGGGTTAAATTCATTTTATTTCACTGTTAACTTTTTACCTATTATAGATATTAAACTGTTTAAAAACCAAGTTGTAGCTTTTCTTACCATTATTCACACTAACCTCATTTAATCTGAAAATGCTTCACATTATAGACAACATCAACTGCATTCACACTTGCCCAATGTCGTGGTGTAAATGTGGAACTTCGGACATAAAAATTTAAAAAAGAATTTATGAAAAGTGTTTTATTTTTAAACATTACAATTAAACGATACGTTGAAATTTAGTGGAAAATGGAAAAACTTTGTCTATGCCAAAAATTTAAAGAAATTATTTTTGTAGGTTTTTAAAACTGTACGAACAGTGATTCATTCATAAAAATTACCTGCAAACTTGTCGACAGTCATATAGTATAGCTATAGATGAATGTAATATTAGATAAAATAATAGGTACTACTCCCTATACTTTTTTACTGGTCTCGCAAATTTGTAAATTCGTTCAGTAAGCACAACTTTCCGCACCTGATGCATAATATACTTCAAACCACTTTAAATTATTTTTTTTAATAATAACATTTACAAGTATCTACCTGACAAATAAATAAAGAGTCATAATATTCATTTGGAATTTCCACTACTATCGAAGGTTAACATTGATTTGGTTACATATTATGCAGTTTGCGGTATATTAATTGTTCATTCTATGTGTATTAGTTTGGATTCAACTCCTGTTATTTTACAGTTATTACATTTTTGAGAATTAATAAGTTTACATGTGATGGTAGTTGTTCTATCATCAACAACATTTCTGTCAGTAAATTTGTAACTTAAGGGAAGTCTGTTTTTATTACTTACCACATCTTGAACAGCTCTCGGGTGTACATTACTATTTTCAAAATTCAATTTGAAAATTCCCAATACACCAATACCCAACGATTTGTCTGTTAAAAATATTAATCATATGCATATAATTATTGCGGCAAACACTAAAAGCTCTGGTAGCAAGATAACATTTACTCCCTCAGGTAATTGTCATATAAAACATTTTTTAAATGAAAAACTTACCTAATTATTCCCGATTTAAAACTGCTCAATTTTCCCCTACTCTACAGCCGGAGTATAAACTATAATTCCCAGTTGAGGAGACAACACAATAAAAAGATCACCTACCTGTAATAAATTAAACTAAGGCCCAGTTTTTCAATCTTCAGCCATGCTCCAGCCATTTAAAAGTGGAAATTCCAAAAAAAATCTTTTTACAGAGGGCTAGTCCCCAAGGACTTGGATTACGACAAATATTTTATGTAAATAATTCTCTGAGAAAAGTGTCTTCTATTATCACTTCAAAGATTTTCTATAGTCATGAGACACCCTGTATATAAAATATAGGTCTGATGGTCTGACAAACTTTGTATACATAATAAATTATTTAATTAGCTAATACCTTTCTAACGTCTACTGTTTTTTTTTTAATATTTCATCAGACTACGTATGGACTAATAGCTTTAGGGACATCATCAGATCGACAATTTTAATTTCAGTTTTTATCTCTGTTTGAGTGGATCCATTAATAAATTACGATTTTAGATATTTAAAAAAAATAAAAACTTAAAAATTTTAGAAAAGTTGGCTACGACTATCTACTTACTAACACAGTCACGTCAAGGTAAATATTAAATTATTGCAACCTGAAAGTAACTTTTGCAATTTTTAACTCAGAATTTCACTCGACTAAATTTACACGAAAACATTTAAATTTATTTTATTGTTGCAACGTAATAAATCTTTATTCTATAGTTTATTCAAAATTGCGTGCATTCTTGTACTCGCAAATTTTAATTGACTTTCTAACAATAATTACTCAATCGTTTACAAATTAAGCTCAGAAGAAATTTTACATACACGGCTTTATTTTATTTACCTATACAAAAACTGATAGGAAATAGTCAACTTATAGTAGACGTGAATAGAATGTACAGGATGAATTGAGACACTGCCGGAGGTCCCTTTCACTAACCTTACGTTACTTTCTTCAGTTCAGTAAACCACTCTTTCGACCTATCACCTTTTGATCAAAACTAGCGTCTTCCTTTAATAGAAAAGTATTTATTTATACAACACAAGTTTAGAAATTAAGGTAGCAAGCATAATAGTATTTTCTCATTATTAACAAATTTGAACAAATAACTATACAAAACTTTTAAATTGTTGTAAAAGCTTCGTTAATTGCTTCATTTATTTTAAATGACTAATATTAAATTATTAATAATAATTTTCTTGAAAACTAAGAAAAGACACTTTTTTTAAATCTCGATACTAAATTTTAAGTTTGATCTAGTTCTAGTGCTTCGTTGAAGAGAAATTAATGCAGATGAAATTTAATCAATTTGTGTTTTTAATTGATGGGTTTCTAAAAATGTAATTGCACTTAATGATTGATGCTATAGGTATACCTGATAGCTGCAGATTCAATTCCATCGAATTACGTATGTACCTGATAAGACTACAGGAAATGATCGAAATATTAATTATAATTAATTAATTTATTAATAGATGCACATAATAAAATTGGTTCAAGGTAATCGAATTAATTATTTTTTTTCGTAAATACAATTTTAACTTATCACTGACAACTTTTTGAATTATCAAATGTTTTATAATTAAATCTGAACAACTTGCTTTTTTTTTCGATAATTCCAATCGATTAATATTAAAATATTATTATATTGTATGTAATGAATAAAAGTGCAAGAAATAACATAGTGGATAATCGTTTATACAAGAGTGTACCAATTATGAACAATTAAGTGAAAGTATTTACCATATCTTCTGCATAATTTGCAATATGTGATTTACCTTTCTTAGTGAAGAATAATAATTATTTAATATTTAAAAGATAAACAAAAACAATTGTCACCCTTAATCTAAAAATTTGTTTTAGAAAGCATAAATTTAATAAAAGAATATCTATATTTAACAAAATAATAATAATAATTTTGTTTAGAAATAGGAGAGACCAGGTGTAATTTTCTGTCTACAAGACCCATAGTTACCTATACTAAGCATTAGATTTTTATAAAAGGCGTAGCGCAACAATGCTGAGTTCAAAAAGTTCAAAAAAAACGCGAGAGGTCACCTGGTGAGGCTTATAAATTTTACACTTTATGATAGATAGGCCTCATTTAGATGATACGTGCATTTCATTTTTTTGCCGGTAAGATAGTATATTCTCCTCTAATTGAAAATTTTTCGTTATTGAACTTGCAGCTTTATAAATTCCAAATAATTTCTCTTTGTAATATAACGTCACCACACAGTACGAAAAAAACAACACTAAAATTGAAGATGAACAAAATACTAATTTTTGTAACTTACGAAGTTTGAAATCTGAAGTGATTTTTAAGATAATCTGCCTTTCGGTAAATTAAATCTTGATTTTAAAAATGCAAAACGGATTCCACGTTCTAATAGACCACTTAAAATGCAGTAGAATACATACATCCTTTCACTTATCTAGCAAGCGAATAGATAGAAACAGGAAATCTTGTCGGAACCGGAAAGCAAGCATTCGGTATACAAATATCTACTGATTCAATAACAATTATCAATAAGTACACAATTAGCGGTTTATTGTAAATTGCTACCGATTTTTATAAACCTAAGATGAATATTCGATCTTCCTATACCTATATTATATAGTACATACTATAAGTAAACCTATACCAAACGGTATGTACCTATGTAATATAAGGTAGTATACATAGTACATAACACGTATATTGGACATAATGTAATCATCAAATCTACTTTAAATCTATAAATATTATATCAATATTATCAATATTAATAGCAAATATTATTTTTAAGACATCGCACTTGAAAATTATTGAATCAGTGTAAGCCTGATACTTAAACATTACTTAATTTTTTGTAGAGAATATACCAAAATAATATATATAAATATCTATATTAGGTATATAGGTACCTGATATACTGAAAATAAATTATCAATTTATTAATTTTTTTTATAAAAGTTTTTATTTAAATATGTAAATCATGTTTTTCGGCTTGTAAAGTGTACAAATTTTTTATAATATATATATACATTTTACTCAATAATATTAAAAATATTTTGTAATATTACAACCTTTTACATAATATATTTCTTATTTTTACAAAAAGTTTATGCAAAACCTACGATGAAAAAGTCACAAATAATTTGACTTTGAACGACGACTTTGTAGTGGTTTTTGCATCCACAGGGAATTTTATAATTTAGTTGTTAAAACATCATGTTCAGGAAAATCACTATTGATTTTTTTTGAAATTTATTTATTTAAGCTAGATTTTAAAAACCATTTAAGATGCAGAAATCATTAGCATTTGTCGTCCAAAGCTTAATTGTGCAATTTCTGATTCATTTTTAAATTTTTGTCTTAATTTTTTTAAATAATAAAAATCAATTATTCTTTAATAACACAATTATGCACTTTCAAAATCATTTTCTACTTACAATTAGATAATTAATTATATGTCGGTCTTAACATTAAACTGGTCGACTTACTCATAGAGTGTCTATAATACTTTTCTAAAAGTTTTTTAAGTTAGAATAATTTACTTCATAAATTAAAGTACTACTAGGTTCAATTATTATTGAGGGATAAATCACGCGGGAGATATCGTGTAGATAAGATCTGGATGTATCAACTATTCATATTATGTAGGTATCTACCAATTTATATTTTTTTTAAATTATTAAAAGATTCGAATGAAAACAGATGAGGTATACGGATTACGTTCAGCGATTTATTCCTCACTAATTAACTTAACTGTCTATTTAACACACTACATTTTTTTCTAATTTTTCTTTAGGAACCTTTTTCTTCATTAAGATTTGTTGAATTTCTTCCAATGTTTTGCCTTTTGTCTCAGGAACAAATAGATAGGAAAACACAGCTGCTATCATTGTCAAGCTACCATAAACCCAAAATGGCGTAAACATTCCTAAAGAATCTTCTGTGTAATGGAACAGTAAGTTTGACAGGAACGAAGAAATCGAATACATGAGATCTGATAAAACAACTCCAGATACTTTTACATTAGCCGGGAACAGTTCTGAAACCATTACTATTGGCACCGTACCTAAACCAACTCGATACGAAAAGACAAAACCGACTATGTTAAAAATTGGAAGCCACAAAACTGGTTCCAAGTTATAATCTGTTTTCATTTTAATATAATAAAACGCTCCTTGCGACGTAAGTACCATCGAGGTTACAAAGCACGAAAATATCATTAGCGATTTTCTTCCAAATCTGTCGGCTGTTATTACGGAACAGAAACAAGAACATAACTGCATTATTGCGTAAATAATTGCCGATAATTCTGATGAAAGGTTACCTCCAGCTTGTGCAAATATTGTGTGTATATGCATAGTCATTACAGACACACCGCTCATCATTTGCACTGCTCTTAACATTAAAAGAATGCATAACGCTTTTAAATTACTAGGTATAGTAAACAACTGTTTAAGACTGTCTTTAAAGCTTACTCCCCCCGTTGTTTGTCTCTCCATTGCTTTCGTTAACTGTTGAAGTTCTTCATCTACATCTTTTGTCCTACGTAACGTTTGTAACGATTTACGAGCACCTTCTTCGTCATGCTTAACGAGTAAATAATAAGGCGATTCCGGTACAAATTTTAGCAATACTATGTGAGTAAGTGCTATTACCAATCCCGTGGTGGCAGAAACATATAATGGCATAAACGGTGTTATAGAATATACCAATAAAACTCCTAAATTCATCATCATATATATAAAGCTTCCTAGAGTTCCACGGATTTTTGGATCGGCTATTTCCCCAATATACATTGGTACAGCCACGTAAACCATATTTCTCCCCACTCCTCCAATAAACCTTGCTACATAAAGTATCCAAATGTTCGTGGCTATCAAATTACCTAACCATCCAATTAAAATTGGAATGCACGAAATAAATATCGATAACTTTCTGCTAAGTTTATTAAAAATTGCAAACGACAGAAGTACTCCTATAATATTTCCTGCAATATAACATTGCGTAATCCATTTGGTTTCTGCTTTGGTCACTACAAGTGTCGAATCATTACTTAATAGTTTTGGTATTCCTGGAGATGTCCAACCGAATTGCATTCCATCTGATACCATTCCCAAAGTTGCTGAAAAATTAACATTATAAATAAACAATAAGTTAATCTATACTAAACTTAGTTTTTTGTTCCAAGTTACTTAATTGTTTTTTAATCTTCAAGTCTTTATTATATAAATATTTTATCTTGCTTGGGGTTATCGAATAAAAAAATTACCATAGTTATAAGAGTTAAATATTTGGATAAAACAACCTAAACAATATAATTAAAACATTAAAATTACGTACAACATCCGTCCGTCTTTCTGTAACCACGCTCTGTTGGTATTTTTTTTTAATAGATTTAAGTATGACAATAATTAATATAATATTATACTAATTACATAAAATTTCAGAAATGATTTCTAAGATGTAACCCTAAATATTAATAATGTTGATAAAATATAGGAATAATAATTAAATATACAATAATTATTATAAAATACTTGATAGTCCTTGATACTATTTTTCATAATCGGGACAAAAATCAAATTTAAAATTTTTTAAATTCAATGCAAGAGATGAATAATTTTCTAGTAAGAGTAAACAATGACTTCATTGCAGGTGTTAAGTCGCATCATCGTCAGATCGTCTAGTTTCCGTATAGAAAAATATATTATTTTGATATATTATCGCACCCCCCAGAAAAAAATCTAACTCAAAAAACACAATTTTTGTGAAACCGTTTTGTTATTAAACTAAAAGATATCATATTAATATGAGATATATTTTTATAAACTTGGAAGAGATTATTTAATTTAACAAAAGCATATGGCGACCTATTAGGACGCGAGAGACCGCGGTTGTTTAATCACATTCCTTAGTAAGTCATCTTGGCTTCAACCAAGTCAATCGCCTACGCACTTCACAAAGAACAAGAATGTGTAACTAATGAGAAATTACACATTTTCTAACAATTTCCTAAATGAAAACTTATTCGTTTTCTATCGGCAATAATAATTGTATTCTAGTTATAATTTTTTTTGTAACACATTTAGTGCAGTTTTTTGAAATATCTAATTCAAAAACCAACATTTTTGTTGGTTAAAAACATATACGAAATAAAATTTGTAATTATTTGAATTCCTGTACTATTTTGCAAGTAAATAAATTAATGTATTTTATAACCTATACAATGAAATTCCAGAAATAAATAATTTTGTGTATGAGATTTTCATTAAAAAGTTAGTGCAAAATTTACGTTATTTCTGGTGACGGAACTTGAAATTTAGGATAACCTGCAAATAAAAGCAATTTCTGGGACGCCACTTAAATTGTACCTATTTTTTAATGAAAATAAGAAAGTTATAATTAGATAATTATTATTGATTTGATTCTTTTTAACTTTTTTTTTCAAATTATACAGTAATTTCTTGAATTGGATTTTTAAATTTAAATTTTTCTTGCAATTTATTATTGGACTTGCAACATTCGACGAATGGGCAAAAAAATAAGAATGTAGTAATTTAACCACAAACTAAGTATTTGAAAAACCCAAATAAGAATAACAAAACACCTATGTATTTGTATTATTCATTTCGTTATCGATATATATTTTACCTGTTTCGCCGATCCCTAATAGAATACATAAACTATTATATTTAAATTGAGCATTATGGTAAAAAGAATTTATTCTTTGTCAACTCATATCTAAATAGTAACTTGTTTCAGTATAACTTCCTGAATACGGAACAACAAAGTCACGTTGTTTACATTTTTATATGTTCACAAAAAATTTTAACCTTGTAGATTAACGTTGAAAATTAGTTGCAAAATTTCCAGTTCCAAGTTGAATCTAGAAAAACAAGATAGAATAACAATTACAAAACTAGCATTGTAAAACCGCAATAAAATTTAAAATGAAAAATAGCAAACTGATGATGGCTTGTGAGGGCAGTTACAATAATATGTTACCATAATCGCAATTGGATGAAAAATACTTGCAATTCTTTGAAGTTCAAGCTGGTTATCACATTTGATAAAGGTGAATCCAAATTTATTATAAAATAAACAAATTTTTACCAACCCATTCTCAGTTTAAAGTGCAAAGATTATTTAATATCGAACCACATTTTTATTTAAAGTAGATAGTGTGTTTATTGCTAGACAGTAAATTAATAATTCTTTGGATACTAATGATAAAAAATTCAGAGTAAACTAAAATAACTCGCTTTTTTGCTTTATTTTTTATTGAATGCATAATATCAATATCAATTATTAATAATGATAGCAGAAATTTTTAACAATGGCTTATACAGAGGTTTTCAAAGTTGTGACCTTTGGTTTTTGATACCAAGTTTTTATTGTTACTTTGCACTTTTTATTGCTTCACAGATTTTTTAATGCTGTGTCAAATACAAGTCCTACAAACATCGTCCATCCGTAAAAGGATAGCACTTTTAGTAGATTCTACTTTATTTGATAAGAGAAATCGCAATTTAATAGAAGAAATAATGTTGACTACCAAATTGTTACTGACGTGAGACCAAAGAGCTTTCACGTAGTAAATTTCTCATTCAAACAAAGATGAAACGTGAAATCCAAGCAGTCTTATTCTTCCACAATTTGGGGCAATGTTTGGGGAATGTACACCCATGGTCAAACCAGTAAATAAAAATAAATTTACGGTATGGGTGAATTAAAGCGAGATTTGTCGGGGTATCCCAAGTTAAATTTAAACTTGGTGCTACAATATAAATTTTTGTAAATATTATCTATAAGAATTTTTGAATTAAATTTCGTTTGAGAATTGCAATCTTAGATTGCAATATTTTAAAAAAAAATTTATGATATATACACGTGCTGGATTTCAAAAAATAATTTGTATGCAGTATTTTTATTTATTTATATAACAACATTTTTATTTTCACTGTTGTGTTTAAAAACATTTTAATACAAATATCTTAGATAAAATGCTTAAATAAATTAATAAAATAAACATAATTATATTAGTTGTTTAAATTGTGGGTCAATAATGACCCGGATTTAGTACTCCAAGTTTGAAAATTATTAGAGTACTACGAAGGTTAATAAGAAGATACAACTGAAACTAAAAGTTTGTATAAAACTACCGAGTATGAAATCGGCTAAATAAAAAAAACCTTATATAAAAATAATCGAAAATAATTGAATTAAAAAAAATTTACCAAATTTTTAAAAAATCTTAAGAAATTATTACGTTACTTAGAATACGTAATTATAACGTAAACATAAAATAATGAATCAAAATCTACACGTAATTGATTACGAAATTATTAAAAGCCGATTTTATGATCAAATTTAATGTAACATTAAAATTTAATGGATAATTGAAACAATTTTTTTTAAATACATAGTATCTTTAGCAGACTGTTAAAGTTCAATAAAGTTTTATAAGTTACCCTGCTGATTTTCATGCATTAAATTTCTATGTTGAATTAATGACATGATATAAAATAAAATATAATAAAGTCAAAATGTGACAATAAACAATTTATTTAGATTTGTTATTATTTACATCTGTAGTATACCGGGTGTTGACTCGAATAGCCGAACATAGGGAATTAACACGTAAAAACTTATTTATGCAAATTCCTGCTTCCCAAATTATTTTAGAGAAAAAATGAAAGACACAAAAAGAATGCAGAAATATAAACTACGTATGATAAAAGCATTAGATTTCATGTAATCTTTATTTATAGGGTCAAAAAATGCTTTTAAAATTGTTAAAATTTTCATTTATCAGACTAGCCATGCAAGTTTCCAAGGTAATTATTTTGAAATTAAATTGAATTAATTTCATGACCAGTCTGAAAAATGAAAATTTTAACAATTCTAAACGAATTTTGGACCCTTTTAGTAGAAACTAGATGAAATTCGAAGATAAAAGTCCAAAATTCGTTTAGAATTGTTAAAATTTTCATTTGTCAGACTGGTCATGAAATAAATTCAATTTAATTTCGAAATAATTACCTTGGAAACTTACATGGCCAGTCTGATAAATGAAAATTTTAACAATTTTAAAAGCATTTTTTGACCCTATAAGTAAAGATTACATGAAATCTAATGCTTTTATCATACGTAGTTTATATTTCTGCATTCTTTTTGTGTCTTTCATTTTTTCTCTAAAATAATTTGGGAAGCAGGAATTTGCATAAATAAGTTTTTACGTGTTAATTCCCTATGTTCGGCTATTCGAGTCAACACCCGGTATAATAGTTCAATTTTTGGTTAGTAACCTGATTTTTCAATTTATTGATTTTTAAAATCATTACGAAATGCATTTTAATCATAACGTTATTATTATTATTATTATAAAATGTCCTTGCTCAACCAATCGTGAGCACGCTACGAGATGCGACACAGTACACTCTATAATTATCAAGTTATATCACACAACCATAACACTTGAATTTAACATTGACAACAAATTTGTAAAAATTTTGAATTTGATTGGTTTTGTTTCTTCATAATTTAAAACCGGGTTAACACTGTCAGGCGCAAGCGCAGATTAAAATTTGGAAGCTATAAAATGGCAATTACGCGACGGTCTGATGGTTTCAACCCTGTTTTTAATACTAAAAATCAAATCTAACTAAAAAACAGAGCGGAATGTATTCGAGTGATTATTTCTTTTGTAATGATATCTACCAATGGCAGAGCTCCATTTTAGTCACAATATTTCAGCGATAATTTAAATACCAAAATTTAATCACTTGTTTTTTAAATGTTTCTCAAAATTACTTGAATAGCTTGAAATAGCTAAATAGCTTGATGAAATTTGATTCACTCAAAATATTATTGCTAAATATTTTAAATAAATAATTTTTCATTATAAAAAATTGAATATTAATAATTTGAATGATTGGTTCGAATACCACTCGTAATTCAAGTTATGTAGATTTTTTTTGGAGTGATCACTCACTCATGACTGTTACCTATAAGTATAGCACTCCAGCTATGCAGTCCTTTTTTGACGTCAGTCGTTAAAAATGCGATGGTTAAAATAAAACATATTGAACGACGTTAGATCTTTCATAATTTTGATCAAAACAATGATGAAACTTTTGACAGTGGGGCAAGGTTTTATTATATTATGATCATTGAGTTTTATGTAATTTTAATTCATTTAAACTGTTAATGTTTTTAAGCTAAAAATAACTATATCTGCTAATGTATATGGTACATCCAATACCAAATAACCAAAATATTTTGTATTTTTTAATTAGATTGATTTTTTCATCTCCCCGTAAAAAATTTAAAATTTCCAGGTGGCCTAGGAAGAGTCGAATATTTTGAGAAGAGAATGAGTACAAGCAGTTTTCAATTGACCTATGTAAGTATGCAGTTAATGTTTTCAAATCTGACTGTATCTTTTTCAGAAAGTAAACTTTTTATAGCTTTCGTAAAGTGAGCAGTAAAACCATGTTAAACATCAATTTCGAGACATTATATAGTAAGTTACACAAAGAAGCACAGAAATCAGACATACATAAGTGTAAATGTGGATTTATATTTATTGTTTATTGCCAAAAACTTAATGAGTCTCTTAAGTTTTATGTTCAAAATATATTAAAAATTGCGCTTTAAACTGCTTCAAAAATTGAATTAAGAAGCATTAAAAATGCAATAAAACCTTAAAATTAGCATTAAGCATTTACATTTTCGATTTAAAAACTTTATTATTTATTAAGTAAATATAACCAAAATTTGTACTAAAAATTTAAGAAATTAAAATTCTAATCAAATAAATAGAACTTATCTTTCGCTTCATTACTGTAGCAGTTAATGATTATAGGTGTTTTTCTATATTATCGACTCTACATTTTTTCTTCGGTCACTTAATTAATTTTTTACATTGCAAAAGCTTCGTTCCACATCTACACTCGTAATTTGAGTGAATTTTTGAATACCAAATATTAAAAAATTGTTACTACTTTATTAGTAAGCTGACCTTTGAAATTCGAATAATGAAAAAAATTGTTGAGATAGGGGTCGATTTAATCTACTAATAAGTAGATAAATTTTTAATAAACAAAGTCGCAAGAAGACACCAGTAGTCAGGGCCGCCTTCAGTGACGAATGAAAAATACCAAATTTCTCAAGTATTTACGCCAAACGGTACTTGAAAATATATCTACATAGGTTCGACAATGTCGATGAAATTTAGAATTGTGTTTTCTACGGAATTCAAATTATACAGAAACAGAATGTATTGACTCAACTCATAATGTCATAATAAATCTTTGTAGATGGTACCAAAAAGACTGTTTATTTTTCAGATTATAAAATTTATTGCTTTTCTACTAAATTAATAATAATTATATTTATCAAATTGACAATTGTTATTTTACATTTTTTAATTACTTTTCAAGCGGTGCAGCGGATTGGAATGCTCAATATTTATTTTAACTTAGGACGCCCTGTGCAGAACATGTGCCATGGTTAAAGTTGTTACGCCACTGGGCTTTAAATTACACTCTCGCTGCGATAATCAAATTGTTGTGTTAGATTTGGCAGTTTTAAAGTGGAAATTTAACAATTAGTCGATGATTAAACATAGTCGACCGAGCATAAAAATAATTAATTCAAATAAAGGTTTCGTTGCAGAATAATAGAATAATACAATAGTAATATAGGTAGTATATTACATATATTATAGTTTTAACAAATGAACAATTCAGTACTGCAACAATTATTAATAATATTACTAATAATAACACAATTATTATGAGTAATTAATTAATGTGCGCAAATAAAAATGTTTACATTGATGGTATAAAGTCTCAAAGCAAGACATATTATTATACTAGTTTAGGTGCATACTTATTATAAAATATTAATAATAATAAATTATGCTTATATTCTAGTAATAAAATAATAATAATAAAAATCATTAATATCTATTAGAAAATATATTATATTTTAATTGTATTATTTGTTCTCTAACATTTCAATTATAAAGATTGAACGCAGTACAATATAATATGTATTATGTTTTGCACAAAAAAGTATCTGTATAATTTAAAATGTGTTTCTGGTTTTTCTATACTGCTTTTAAAAACAGAATATTTAAATATAGAAATTATAATATAAGAAAAATTTAAATAATGAAGCGCATACGTGACCCTCAATTCGAATTTAAATTAAACAATTCAAATACCGAACATATTCTACCAATTCTGCCATTAAATTGCATATTATTAGCAAACTGTTGGTTTATCCATGTGTATAGTAAATAATTGACTGTATGTACTATTACGATAAAAGTGTTATTCGATAACCTTAACAATATCAGAAACATCGATTCAAGGCAACAATTTGGTTTAAAAAAATGGAACACCGAAAAGTTTGTACGTAATCTTTAAATAATGTTGAAGTTTAATTTCGAGTTCAATATATGTATATATTATTTTCAAATTAGCAAATTAATTTTATTGTTTTTAAATGCTACGATTTATTTTTAAATTGTAAAAATATTATTTTAAATTAAATAATTGAATAACACTTATTTTGCTTGCTTACCTACAAATACTGTTAAATATTGTATAGTATATTTTCGAAAATCTTTAAAATCACACATAGCCATTTTTGGTGATAACTTGACAGGAAGAACACTTTGCTCGACTTATACGTTACTACTAAATGTGCGATAATAACGAATATAGAATCACTGACGAATAGCCAATAGTCATGATTATCCATAATAATTTAAATACAAATTAATACAAGACTAACTTTAACTTGACAAAAGAATTAACTTTAATTATTATTTTTGTTCTTAGTTATTATTTAAATTACTTTATTCTAATTTTATTTTAACTTTTTTTAATTGCATACACTTTATTTACCTATTTTCAATACCAAAGTGTAGTATAAAACGCCAGAGAGCAGAAAAACGCTCCGTATATATTGCGGTGCTCTCAAGTTCAGCATCATAGATCTGCGGGCAATAGAGAAGACGATGAGCCCAGTGGCGGACTGGTTCAATGTGCTGGAATGCGATTGCACCCCGAATTTTTTTAAATTCAATAATTTTGTTATTTTTGATCGAGCAAGGGAACAATTTATTTGAAATAATTTTAAAAAATTGCCAATTGTAAATTATGTTAAATACAGTTTTGCAAGTGTTGCAAAACATTGCGCCGACGAATAAAATTAATTTATTAGTAGGTACTTCAAAAAGCACTACAAAAATTAAATTTCTATATTCTAAGCCGCAATTCCGGGTTCACTTTATGTTAATGTTATTAGGCTAAAAAAGAAAGAGTTGAAAAATCCAGGATTCAGGAATTATCTGTGATTAGGTATAAATTAACAATATTTTATAAGAATTTTTATTTATTTCCAAAATACATTTTAGATATAAATGTGCATTATGTAATCAATTTTCAATTTATTTATTTTCTAATTAACAGTGTATTGACTAACTACTAGAAAAGGCTTCACGTGAATGCTGGTGGAATCGTATTTATATCTGCAATTCAAATATAATATCTACTGGTAGTATTTACTTAAAAAATATAATATAATAATTATTATTCTATTACTCCATATTACTGTCTATTACTTTTACTCAATTTAGATAGTTTGCCCAACGCGAATTGTGAGGGGACGAGTATGAATACCAAGTCGCTCAATTAAAAAAATTTCGAATAAAATTATGGTAGTCCAAGACGTAAATTACAAAATATAAAATAATATTATTTGGATCATGCTCAAAATTAAAAAAAAAAGATTCAAAAATATTGTATACTGTATTGCCTGTTTTTATGTGGTTCTGAAGTTCTGAACGCCCAAAACCCAAACTGCATAACTTATATTATCGATTTCATAACTTAGAAATAATTATTAAGTAAATAAATCCAAAAAAATTTCAACAATTAGTTGAAAATATTTTTTAAATATGGATACTTGTTACTACTTACTTATGCATTTTGTACAACATCGGCCAGAGTGTCCTTGATGAAACCCTCAGCTTGGTCAACTTTTCCTCCAATTTGCTCCACTGTTGGAAGATCCCGGACTTGGCGCACAAGATTTGCCGACAATACTACCTAAAATAAAAAATTATCGTTTTCGATGAAATAAAAACATAATCCACAAAATAAAAAATTTACCTGAATTAGAAAAAATATAACAAGAACCATCAAAAAAGTTTTGGTTGCCATGATTAGTCTTCAACTTTAAAGTGTAACTTTAAAACTGAATTATTTTGGAACGAACGGCCTATAAATATGATTTTCTTTCCGTAATTGACCTAATTATGTTATTACTTCCGTCTTAATTGGAGGGTTACTAATTTCATAAATAATGATTTTTAAATTTTGTAAATAAAAAGATGACTAAAAACCGTACATAATTTTTTAATAGGAACAATTATCAAATTTTATGTAATATGATTAATTACAAAATTGTTAACAAATATATTGTTATAATTTTGCACTCATGTTATACATATATTTAGTAGGTATAGTGAACAGAAATAGATAACTACATAGTAGAAAAATATGGTATGATTTTTAGTAGATAATATAGTTCTAAATTTTCTAAATTTTTGAAAATAAAAATATTTATATGTGTATTTTGGATAAATTGTAAATATTGGCATCGATAATAAAGTAAACTCGCTTTTGCGATTGTATTATACGTATCATGTCACGCGTGTCCGGTCTTATGCAAAAGAAGTTAGTAGGTACTTTGCGCATAAAATTGAATGCGTAGTTAACGATAATAATATTATAATATAATTTGTTTAAATTACTTATTATACAATTTGAATGATTTTCAAATTGTATTTGAGCTTTAAAATGCCTAATGGTGATAATACATTAGCTCATATAAACACCGTTGGCGCTGTAGGAAAAGGGTAATTATTACAACAAATTAAGTTGGTTCTACATATCCGGATAGCTAATTAAATTAATTACATAAGAATTACATAATTTGAATAAATACATTAAAAAGTCATTAGATTCGAAAATTATAAATTTTTAATTTAATTTTTTTTAAACTTTGTACTGCTAGTGTCCCCTTAGTAAAAATATTATTAAAGAACTTTCATTCCAAAACTAACTAGTCTCAAACTGTCGATTTTTAATAAATTAAAAGGAAATATTAATTAAATTTTTAAACTGTGTCCTGTGCTGTATACCACAGGATCACAAAATCAGAGAAAAAAAGGCATCGGCAAACACGATTTAATCAGTAGGTACTTTTTCATGTATTTTGATCCAGGTACTAGTTATGTAAAATATCATTGATGTAAAATAATTAAATTTTTTATTCATATCTGGAAAAATGCCCATAATACCAAACCCATTTATTTACATTTTTTAAAAGTATGATATTATCATCTAAAAACTAGTTTCTAATTTTTTATGGTCTAAAATCAACGGCTTCCGTGTTATATTATGGATCGGTAAGTAAAAAATATTTATGCAAAATGTAACGTTTTAATGCAATTCTGTAAATTTACAGAAATTTTAAATTCACATTTCAAGTTTAACTTTAACAAAAATGTATTTTGATAATTTTCTGAAATTATTTTTTATATTTTTTG
The DNA here is from genome assembly GCA_963170105.1 of Cantharis lateralis. NCBI lineage: Eukaryota > Metazoa > Arthropoda > Insecta > Coleoptera > Cantharidae > Cantharis > Cantharis lateralis. The sequence goes on from OY720629.1 coordinate 25,310,209, forward strand.
TAAGTACATTTTTCTTTTCTTATCTTCATCTTTTAGGTGATCAATGCATTGTTTTTTTTAGAAAAGTTTACTACACTATATTTGCAACCAGTTCAATTTTTTATTCATTAAATTTAATAGTAGATAGTACTATACAACTATACCAAATCTGGAATAAAAATTATATAATTAAATCATCGAAATAGAAAAAAAATTCAATAAATTCAATTAACGTGCTTAAAATAATAATTATTTAACGTAAAAAATTACTTATACTTATAGAAGAATACATATGCGTAAAGCGTAACTTGACCTTAAGATACAGAGTTTTCAAAAATAAATAAAACTTAGAATTTTTCAACAATTTTAAACTTAATTTAATTCAGAACTCAGAAACCGTTGATTTTAGGCAATTAAGTATTAGAATCTACTTTGTAGATAATTTCACTCTATATGCATTTACACTATTAAAAAGTTAATAATTTCGACGCTATAGTCAGTTTGAAAGGTAAAAACGAAAAAGTTCTTCCATTTTTCACTTTTGTTGCTTTATGTATTTATCATAATTTTTCTGCCATAAACTTAAATTTATTTATTTTTTATTACAATTCGAGGCAGTTTACTTATATGTCACTATTTGCTATTAATAATAATATTTCCTTAGTAGTTGATTATATTAATATTGAAAGCTCAAATATATATTTCAATAATTTTTAGTTTATTTAATTCTGTTTAATTTGAATTTATTACAATAATTATAATGATATTAATAATATAAATAAAATAAATTATAATAAACTTTAGCTCACGACTTTCAGCGTTTGGCTAAGAAAAAAATATTGTAAAGAAATTAGCTTAATTGATTCCCAATTGAACAACATTTTCGTCAAATACCGAAATTTTTAAAGATTAATTAAAAACTCCCAAAACGAAAATCTTTTGTGATCATAATATAATATATTATGATTGTGAATGATAAAAATATTATATTGTCGTGATATGCGAATTGGGAAGTGGCCTTTATTTTTCATTTTTTCATTCTGTAAAATTTGACTTTTTGTAGGGAGTCCACCACCTCGGAGTTTATGCGAGGTGAGACATATTTTTGGTAAAAGAGAATAATTTTTGATTTAAAATAAAATTAAGGAAACTAATTAATTAATTTGGGAAGTTAAATTAATTTAGTTAAATTAATTTAAAAAAAAATATTTCACAGCAGTACTACCTCTACCTATATTATAAACACATTTTTCTCGCCGTTCGCGAAAAAAACTCGCTAGGCAAGAAAAGTTAATTTTTCAATCATATTAAAACAATACGTATACTATTGTATTACTGACACAATTGTGATATTTTAGTCATAATTTAACTAAAAATAAATTTCACTATTTATCTTCCCATAAAATGTAAAAAAATTTATTGCTGATTTTTTCTGTCCAAATTCACCTAAATTTATAATTCCGATTTTCACGAAAACGCACATGCGGAATCTTTACAATAGAGAAATAAAAATAAAACCTAAATTGCAGAGAATTAAACTATACCTTCCATGCTACTGTTTACCATTTTTTCGTTTAAAAAGGCCAAATGTGGCGATAATAATTAAGAAATGTTTTTGTACGGTAGTCAAACCATCTACTATGATTTCCGTACAAAACATTTAATATCATTATGAAATAAACTTTTATTGACAATCAGTTAGTAATCGACCCATTACTAAATTTTAATAAGTTGGGAAATAGTTTGTCATTTACTGTCACTTTCCAACTGGCAGAAATTTTTTTGTTTTACTTACTGAGCACCGATTGGAAAGTGATTACTTTTCGACCTGAGATACCCACTTGACAATAAAAACTTTTCTACTGAAATGAATAAACTTATACCATATTATGCCGTGCGCTAAACTGACACTCGATTTTCAAAACTTTTATTTACCGTGGTATTGATGTGTACTGATGAGATGGCAGGGATGGCAGTCACTGCCGCGGAATATTTACAGGTTGACAGACACTACCAAAATTGAAATGTACATAACCTAAAATATTCTCTGTAACGGCGGGAAATATCGTTGAGTTTTGTTTACATAATTTCGATCAAAATGAGTTTGTGGGTAGATAAGTACAGGCCAAAAGAGTTGGCAAAATTAGATTTTCATAAAGAGCAAGCGATCAATTTGAAAAAATTAACTGAAGTAGGAGACTTTCCACATCTTTTGGTTTATGGACCTCCGGGTGCTGGCAAGAAAACAAGAATTATGTGTTTACTGAGAGAATTGTATGGTAGTGGCGTTGAACGACTGCGTATGGAGCACATGAATTTTACTACACCATCAAATAAAAAACTAGAAATCATGACTGTGAGTAGTAACTATCACATAGAAGTTAATCCATCCGATGTTGGTATGTACGATCGCGTAGTTGTAATGGATTTGATTAAAAATGTTGCTCAAACTCAACAACTTGACATTAACGGACAGCGTGATTTCAAGATTATAATTTTAACCGATGTTGATGAATTGTCGAAAGATGCTCAACATGCGTTACGAAGAACCATGGAAAAGTACATAGCAAATTGTCGTTTAATACTTTGTGCCAACTCGACTTCTCGTATTACACCGGCCATTCGTAGCAGATGTTTAAGTATTAGAGTACCTGCACCTACCTCCTCTGAAATAGTTTCGATACTTCAAAGCACGTGTAAAAAAGAAGGACTCACACTTCCCACAGAATTGGCTGAAAGAATAAGTGAGAAAAGTGATAGAAACTTACGACGTGCGTTATTGGTGTGCGAAGCTTGTAAGGTTGAACAATATCCGTTTACAAAAGACCAAAATATTACAGAACCCGATTGGTTGGTTTTTATAAGAGCTATGGCAAGAAAAATAAGTCACGAACAAAGCATAAGTACCTTGGGAAGTGTTCGTGGTGATCTTTACGAATTAATCACTCATGGTATACCTAGCAGTATCATTTTTAAAACTTTGTTGAACGAGTTAGTTAAAAATTGTGATATGGAATTAAAGTCACAAATTGTTTCGCACGCTGCATATTATGAACATCGATTACAACATGGAAACAAAGAAATATTTCATTTTGAAGCTTTTGTTGCAAAATTTATGTGTTTGTATAAGAAGTTTATGGAAGATGCTCTGGGTGGAGGATTTTAATCTACTTTTTGTTTTTGTATATCTACTTGGCATTTTAAATTGTTAATTTAGTTTTTTAAATAATAAACTTTTTCTAATATTTGCTATAATTTTAATTTTTTTTACAACTACATCATTACCTTATTTTACAAAATGCTAATCTTATTTAATGCTTTCTTTGGTTTCTGGTTCTTTGTCAAAGATTCTTCAAATACAGTCGAACTTCCTTATATCGATTTTTAATAACGATCAGGGTCACAAAAGACAAGTTTTGTATAAATTCAGTTTTAAGATTTACAAACACACACAACCTTACCTACATGAGTATTTTAAAAACGTTTTTATGCTGGACTGTTAAAACTTTTTTTCAACTAAATGATAGCTTTGGTTTCAAATTGAAAAATGGCTGCAGCAGATTTTTTTTTAGAAAAATGAACCCTCATTGTTATTGTTTTTTAATAAATTACAAATATAATAATTTAACAAACTACTGCAATTGAATATTTTTTATATTATTTTTGTCATACAATGGAGGTTCGCCTTAGAGAAGTTCGACTGTATTTTATAATAAGAATGGAAATTTCGGTGTTACGTCATAAGTTTTTGAATTTGTTTTATAAAACAAAACAATACTGTTCACATATTGCAGTGTTGTATGTAAGTGATGCCAGCATATTATATCACTGCCTAGTTTATATATCTTGCTTCTTGGTGCTGCCATCGTATCAATTTCAGCGTGACATCTTTACAGTCCTAATCGTTCCATGGCAGCAGGCTGTAGTATTGGGTTAAATACAACCAATATTTAAATGTACTTATACATGAAGAAATAATTTCTGAATACATTTTTTGTAATTAATTTAATTAATAAAAAATTATTGTATTTTGTAATATCACAATTTATATAAAACTAGGATTCGTCAAGCCCAGCGAAAGCTAGCCATGAAATTAAGTCGTAGCATAATAAGTTTCCTTCATGCAAAAACTAATAAAATGAATTTATTGCTATAAAGTATTTAATCCATCAAAGTAAATAAAACTTTATTTTGTAGATAAATAAATTTTTTATAATAAATTGTGAAAACAAATTATTTTTTTAATTATTAAAAACTTAACAAAATTCATTAAACAAAATAATTTGCAACAACCTGAGAGTGTAACAATTAGCAGTTCCTCACAAAGTTTGAGTACAGGCAATGCCTGCAGTGCATTTACAAAACTTTGAATCGCCTTTTTATGCTTACGTACTTTTATGTAGTATGCCAAATTTATGGTTTTATTTAGTTTGGTTATACATTACGATGGCCATCGATTAGCATTTGGATACTTTATAAAAATGCTTGCCTTGCTCGCTGCGACTTAATTAAAAATAGCGTTAGTTACAAATTCATCATTTTCAAAAAGCGAATAATGATGATGTGAAAACATTATGGGCGACAGACGATACAAAAAGGTTTCATTCTTAATTGAGATTTGTGAACCTTCTAAAACATCTTGTAAAATGTATTCACTATTTTTTGAATCTATATTAAATTTTTCTAACCAAATACAAAATATTCCTTTTTCCATGCATCTACGTTTATATAAAGTGTATAAAATGTTGTCACACACAACAGCATCAGCTTGATCACAGTTTAAGTAAGATAACGGTTCAGAATCTATTACGTTTAAACAGCTCCCATTTTTTTTAAGCTTGACCAAATTTTCACCTAAAAACAATTTTAATTCAACATTTTCTGTTAATTGTAAATATAAATAAATCCCTAAGTTACTAATTACCTTTTATGTAGAAATGACCATCATAAGAAAATACAACAAAATTCTTTTTTGAGAAATCAGGAGTTGGAGAAATAGGTAACTTGGTCCATTTTTCACCTTCAAACATGTAGACCAATGGCGCGTTCATATCAAAGATATACAATTCATCATTTAAAACGCAACTTTTAAATTGTCGTGCAATCGGAAGAGCAGCCGAACTCCAATTGTCTAATAAAACTCAAATAATAACTTTAAATCAAAAACCAAACGAAATCAAATTTACCTTTTTTAAAATTGTAGATTAGCATATCATCCTTAATAACACGAAAGATACCTGTTCCACCTATTATGTATACGCAATCTCCACATATGCAAGCTTGAAAATAGCGTCGTAAATTTTTTAATCTGTAACATTTGAATTATAAATTGGAAAACCAAATCAAACAATATACAGTACTGTGTCTTAATATTCCAAACTTCACGAATAGTATCATACATCCAGAAATGAGTATTCCAACTTCCTTTACCATCGATCACTAATTCTCCACCAAATAAAAATATGAATTGCTTATTACCCAATATTCGAAAACCATTTAAATATTTAGAATCTTTGCAGTCCATAACAAAATATTTTGAGAAACTTAACTTGTTCTCGTCTAAAAAAGTAATATTAAAAGTCTAACTTAGAAAACAAAACAATTTACCATAAAAAATGCCAACAAGGGCAGAATTATCTGCAGCAATATCAACAGAGTATCGTTTGCGTTTACAAGAATCTAAAAAATAAGCAATAAATGAAGTCAAGACTTCCAGGATTCAAGATAAAGTCTATCTACCCTTTACAATAACTCTAGATTGGGGCTCTTCGACTTTATTTACCAACACGCATGGACAATTTCTCGATTTTCTCCTCTTGGAATTAAATAACACTGTAGCTTTATCAACTACATCTCTATCTTCGGTACATTCGTTTCCTTCTTTCATCCCAATAACACAGTATAAAACTTTCTGTATTTCGTTATCTTTAAAATTATCATTGTTCAGTATTTTTTCAATATTTTCTTTGGAAAGACATTTAAAATTAATACAAGATAGTAATATTAAAAACGTGTCATATTTAAACAACTCCAACGATATGTCGACATTCTTTTCGAATAATTTCTCAGAGTTGTCGTGCCACCACTTAACAATAATATTAAAAACTTCCATCTCGTTATTGCAGCACAAAGCCGTATTAGCTAAATAATTATAAAGTTGATTTAAATGTAAATCTTTAAACACATCATAATTTTTTATATTTTCAAATTCTGTAAGAGCTAAAGCTTTAGCCTTCAAGCGTACCGTTTTAATATCCAATTTATCTGCCAATATCCAAATTTTAATACTGGATTTTGGTGTTAAAAAATCTAAAACTTTTCGTTCGTACGTTTCTTTTATATCTGTAAACAATAATAAACAGCTTGCTTCAAGTATTAATAAAGTTTCGCATTCGTCAAGTTCAACTGTTTTGTCGAATAAAACCATTAATATTAGTTCCATCATTTTTAAACTGATATCCTGGCAAAAAAAAAATTAAAAATTAGAAGTCTAGTGCTCAGAAGAGAAGTGAACACCTACATGAATTTTAATAACTTTTTGTTGATGCTCAAGAAAGGATCCTCCAAACATGGTTTTAAAATAATCGGAATTATCGACTAGGACCTTTTTACTACAAGGGATGCTGCTGTTCTCGAATTCTAACACAACAATATCATCGTTTTGTTCTGCTTGTGCCATTTTTACCAAAATAATAGTATAATTTCTAACACAACGCAATAGCAAAATTGTTAGGTTAAGTTAAAAATTTATACTGCAAATTCTCGGCATTTTTATATAATTATTTTATTAAACGATAAATTGAACTAAATCTCATAGTAAATGATTGTTAAAACTTAAACAAATCAACGTTTTAAGAAAATTAATTAATCAATTATACGTTAAATTGGCACCCCTTACCAGCCTGACATGTGTCAGATTTGAATTCAGTAACAGCCAAACGACCGTTAGTTTTAAGTTTTTAAACAAAAATATTACATTTTCAGTACAAAATGTGTCCTATTAAAATTTGGAAAGATAAAGTTTTACGTTCAATCAACGATTTTAAATTATTTTTAAATAAAAAAGTTTATACAACACAGGAGGCCGTGATATTTTTCGAAGTAAGTGTTTTGTTTTACATTTTGAAACATTACATTGTTTTACATTTTTTATTATGAATAATTTTATTATTATAAATTATTGAACAGATTCATATAATACAAAAAATTACTTGAAAGTATTGGCTAAAATTCATATTATACAAGGTGCGATCAAAACATATTCGGACTAATATACAAGGCCCCGTAACCGATGTACCCGTGATAGAAATACTTTTCCAGAAAATTTGTTGTCTGAATAATTTAAATCCTTGGGAGCCGAAGGGCGCTAAAGTACATACTTTCTGCCGCTAGCATTAGGTTTGTTCTTTTTAGCTGAACTAGTGTTGCACTGGAACTGCACTAGAACTGACGAGTGCAGCCAAGTGCAGCGGTAGTGCAAGAGTACAGAGGGGATAAAAAGAACGACATAGTGCAGAACTCGGTATAAAGCTATTGATATTTGAGGTTAAGGGTTTTTTAGTTTCATTATAAATAGTTATGTACATTATTTATAATTCGATAAATAATCGTATTGCCTTTCCACATGTAACATTATCCATTTGCATCAACTAGGATATTACCAGCTGAATTTCTCAATATTTTTCAGCGATCTGTCATTATAGCGTTCAAATTTCGCGCTGCACTGTTGCACTGCACTGCTTGCACTTGCTCCAGACCAAGTGCAGTGCAGGCAGTGTAGTGAACTGTTGCACTGAGTGCAATTGCACTTCTAAAAAGAACAGCGACGCTGACGTCACTTCCCGCTAAAAAGAACGAAAAAGAACTAAAACCACTAAAACGTTCTTTTTAGCGGGAAGTGACGTCAGCGTCGCTGTTCTTTTTAGAAGTGCAATTGCCAGTGGCGCCGGAAGAGTCAAATATAGAGGGGGGCAAAGTATTCAATTCTGTTAGGCTTTATGATTTTAAAGAAAAATTCTAATATTTTACGAGCGCTAGCTAGATAGAAACAAAAAATTTAAGTTTCTAGGGGGGGGCAAGTGCCCTGCTTTGCCCCTATATTCCGGCGCCTATGGCAATTGCACTCAGTGCAACAGTTCACTACACTGCCTGCACTTGGTCTGGAGCAAGTGCAAGCAGTGCAGTGCAACAGTGCAGCGCGAAATTTGAACGCTATAATGACAGATCGCTGAAAAATATTGAGAAATTCAGCTGGTAATATCCTAGTTGATGCAAATGGATAATGTTACATGTGGAAAGGCAATACGATTATTTATCGAATTATAAATAATGTACTTAACTATTTATAATGAAACTAAAAAACCCTTAACCTCAAATATCAATAGCTTTATACCGAGTTCTGCACTATGTCGTTCTTTTTATCCCCTCTGTACTCTTGCACTACCGCTGCACTTGGCTGCACTCGTCAGTTCTAGTGCAGTTCCAGTGCAACACTAGTTCAGCTAAAAAGAACAAACCTCTATTCTTTTTGTTTTAAAAACATTTGCGTTCACGAAAAATTACTTTGACAGTTGATTGACATAAAGTGAACTTTTTATATTATTTGGATTTATGAAATTTAAAAACATTGTATGGATTTAGATTCAACATTCTTGATTCTACCCAAAATCAAAAAATAATTTAGAAACTTGAAAATAATTCAGCTTTTTGAAAGATCAAAATTATCTTGAACAATTTTCCATTGTTTTGTTGCTGAATTATTGTTTTGATGGATGCAACAAATCATCCCCCGTCGAATTTAGTTTCCAAAGCATTTACAAACCAAGAGGTCATAATTATGCTCGGTACATAAGCGAGGACAGTACTATTCCACGGTGAGATTGCCCCCGGAGCATTGGAAACCATCACACTAAGTTCTCCAAGTATAATTAAACAAACAGCCCTCGTAATGTGTAAAATATTCAAGGGTTACCTTTAAGTCAGTCGCATTAATTAATAACTTAAACACTGTCCCCGGGAAACCTTTGAATATAATTTTCGGATATACTGATATATTTTTCTGAGGCTCCATCCTTTGATTGCAAGTTATGCTTTCTGATTTATAGTATTAATTGATTAATCTGCATTACAATATTGGGGCCCCTTTTAAAAAAATTTTTTACTATTTAATTGTTATTGACGATATCTGCTTTTATAATAGATAGGTACTCATAGTATAAAGCTGTACAGTGTTATCATATTTATTTTTGAAACTGTAATTTGAGTAAGAGTAAATCTTCACAAATGGTTCGATGTAAATGTTGAAATTAACGTTACTATTTGTTTAAACATTTTCAGGAAGTTCCAGTTTATATTTACGACATTGTGACGATAATTGATAAGTATTGTTCTACAGTACAACTATCGAAGGAACAATATTTTTCAGTAGCGACATATTTGATGAGATTTCCTTCTACTTACAATCTTTTTAAGGATGTATATTTTCAAAAATCCCTAGGAAAAGATCTTACAATTGTAAGTAAAATAACAAAAATTTTCTATAAAAAAGATTTAAATTGGTAAGTTACCATGCTTGTGGTAGCTTCCTATTAATTTCAAAATAGCAACTGTTTATGATTGTAACGTTATGTAATCGTTACCATTTGTTTTCCTGAAATTAACTAAATTTAAAAAATCTAATTGCAGGATGTACAAAGTAATTTATGTACACTAATATTAGCAGCATTAAACGATCACAATGAAATAATTTTTAACTGCACCGCCGATAAAACTGTGGGAAAGTTTTTACATTTGATGGATACAGCTTTAGATAAAATTTGTGGTATTGACATCGAACTTGGAGTAGAGCAAGCTCAATCCATCGTAGATGTTGCATTTGATTTAGTGGAAGAAATCCTTTGTTTGTCAATGTCCATTGCACAAGTGAGTTATGATAATGATAATACAATTATCACTTCGGGTTGTCGATTGGTATGTTGCAATAAGTTGAATATGATCGAATATAAACGGCAACGTTTTAGGTTTTGAGTTCCATGGAAGATATAAAAATGGAAATTAATAAAGAGAATTGTAACTTAAATATGTGTAACTTAGTAGTCGATGTGTGCAATGATACTTTATGCGCTTTCGAAGCGAAACTTAATACAGCAGTTCTGAGATTGTGTCTCAACGTGTTTTCAGATTATAAATCACCGTTGGATAAACTATACGAGGCATGTTTGAACTTCACTTCCCTTTCCAACCAAAGTACAATTGACACCTTAATCATAGAATTTGATTTACATATGGATCGTCTGTTTCAAATTGCTTTATTTTCAATTGTAAGCTCTACGATAGGGAAATGTAAGATGAAATTGTAAAATTTTTGTCTTTTGTTTTGATTGATCAAATTTTTTAGCCATAGCTGAAATAAAAAGTATTATAAAAAATTTAGAATTTCTCGAAGGCGAATTGGTTCCTTCATTCATGACTATGACTAAATGCAAGTCTGTAAATAAAGAAGCATTTGCAGATATTTTAAAAAATGCCTGGATTAAACAAATTATATTACTCAGGAGGGCTGTCCACAGTGTCATCGAGCCTTCTGCCTATTGCAAAGTAATAGGTATTCCGAAAACGTAGATTTTCTTATTATACAAACCAATTTTAGTTAGTTCATGACGAACTTTGTCAAAAAATAGAAAACTTATGGCAGCAAATATTAAAAGGAAATTGTATCAAATCTTCTATGTTGGACATATTTTTAAACTACACCAAAGAATTGGGTTTAATGATTCGCTCGTCTTTAGAATCGTTCACTGGCGTTACTAAAGATAAAATTAAGAAACAATTGCAATTGGTTCACAATGGTAAGTAAAGTTATTTCATTTAGTACTTATTTACTTTCTCATTTTGCAGTAAGGAATGAACTAGAAGCTGCGGGGAATGTATTAATTATCGATGGTGATGATAAAATAGTAAACAAAGTCACAAATGAAAGAATATTTAAAAGATGTCAAATATTGGTGAAGACTGTTAAGAAACTGCAATTAGCTGTGGCTAATAGCGAGGAAATTATAGTTCAAAAAGAAGGTGAGTGATCCTACATAAAATTAAATAGGGTACACAAATTTCTTTACTTTAGCAACTACAGGTAGGCATTTAGGCAAGCAATTTAAGATTATTTTTTATCAAAATTTTTTTTATAAAACTTCTGCTTCTGCAGTTGAAATTTAATTATATAAATACTCAATTAAATCACAATGAAATCAAAATGATTCTGTAGACGACATAATAGATCAATTCGATATAAGTTCAAAACAACTTGAATAAAAAACTGTTTATCTAGGGAAAGTGTTTTCAAATTTGCCATAGCACGGGCCCCTACAAATATTACCACCCCTGAAAAAATACTGTCAGTCTTCCACTGGGGTAAACTGCACTGTTTGAAATGAATCGTGGTTTTAACAATATTGCAAAATTTATGGTAAATTGATCACAACCAATTGCCCGAAATAACGAAGGAGGCTCGTCATTAAGCAATACAGATAAAAAATTTAAATAAGCTGAAAATACATTTTGCAATTGCATCGTTCCTTGGTCAATATTTATCCGGCGATTATAAAATTGACTCTTTAGTAAATTATAACGAGCCTTGCTTAAACTATAATATTCAAAATTAATGATATTTATATTTTACAGAAAAATTAAATTGTGAAGATACTTTAACGCCACTAGTAAATGTTGAGAATCAGACCATACAGAAAATCCGCAAAAATTGCGACATTTCAATTCAGAGAATTATAAATAAAAGTAAAAAAATGGTAAAAGATAGGAGCATGTGCCAGGGGAATTTTTCCCTACAGAAAAGCACATTGGATTTTACTAGTAGTAAAAGAGGTAAAGGTAAAATATTTTGTTAGCAAAATGACATATAAATTTTTCAGCTGCAAGAAAAAATTATCCTAGACAATTCAATTACAAACAAAATGCAACTATCATTGATCAAGAAAACGTGAGTAAGTATTAATGAAATCTATATAAAGCCTGCGGAAAATATTTCAATGCAATATATAATTTCAGGTATGATCGAACAAATTATCCCCAAAATGGAAATGCTAACACTTTAAATTATTTTATAACAAAACATTTATTTATATTAAATAAAAATATTTACACCAGGAAATTTGCAACATACGTTATAAATTATAGTCTAATAGGCTATGACCTGTACATTTTTTTCGTGGGTGAACCTTTTTTCCAAATTTCTGCAATACGGGACTAAATAATGTTCTTTTTCCAATTACAATTTGACTTTCTTTTTCTTTTCTGGAAAATTTGGAATAATTTAAAAACCTTAATCTTCCCACAGCTGGTGCAAAGCTGTGAAATTTGAAAGTTATAACAGGTTTTCCAATCGGACATGTTGAATCTGTTCCAAAATTTACATCATCATCATCGTCTGGAAATGCATCTTCAATATGGATTTTTTTTCTTTCTTTTGCAACTGCCGTTATTTTTTGTCTACTTTTAAATAACCTTATTTTAACATGTAGCCAGTTGGATTCCACCTTAACTGCTTCTGTGACTAAAAATGATGCACAGTGAAAATATTCAAGAGATTTTCTGTTAATTTACCTGGTTTTGGTATGTTGAAGTTTTTCCAAAATGGAACAATACCATAAGAAAAGACATCAAAAAAGGCATTACAGATTGGAACTATGTTATTTCCATGTGCACACAAAATATTGTAACACCTCTAGAATACAATTTATTAAAACATAATTTAGAACTGACACAAAAATTTTAATTTCTTACCAAAATTTCTAATGTGAGGTCCGGTTGTGTTTGATTATCGAGTAACGAAAAGAAATATTCCATATGCGGTGTAAAAATTACAAAAATTGCATCCAATCCGAGTTCGTTGACAGCACACATTACGGGTAATGCATACTCGTGCTTTATTTCTGCAATTTTAGCTACCATTTTTTTTAATACTACTTTTCTCAGGTTCGTTCTTCTGCATAACATTGATAGTAACCTGCATATTGGTTTTAATATTTCTGGTTTAGTTGATGGTCTCAGTAACCTTTGTAAAAGTAACTTGTTTAATAAAAAAATCTGAAAAACAAAATTTGATTTACTTAAAAAAAAAGCGAGTATAAAATTGTATCTACCTGTTTTTCAGACACAGTGCTCACTGCAATTGGGTTGGACTCCAATGCTCTTAATAAATCAAAAGCATATAAGGTAAAATTATCGTAGGTGATATCTTTACTTAATAATATATAACCAAAATGATAAAACCATTCAACAATAGGTCCGATCAGTTTATTTTCACATATATTACCTAACGCTGTTAATCTTAATTCTGAATCTTTCTCTATAATTGCTTGGCACATCATAATAAAATAAAGTTTTAAATTTTTGCTGACTTCTTTTGATTCGGGCAACCACTTTTGTGTAAGTAATGGTTCCATTGGTTGAGAATATGATAAAGCTTCTTCTGCTATATCTATTAAATTAATTTTTTTATCCTAAATGATAAAATATGATAAGTTAAGAAAATTCACAATTTGTTCGTAAACAATCACCTGCAAATAAAAGTAAGTTTGATCCCCGAATGGAATCCAATGTGGCGTAGATGTTGCTCCATATACTTTATCTATTTGTAGACATTCGAAAGTATAATCTATGTCATTTGAAGAAATATGATTTCTATTGGAAAGTCGAGCTGTTTCCCGTGAATCCTGTAACAGAAATTTAAAAAAATCTACAAATGCATAAGAATACAACATCATACTTACAAATATAATTTGGCGTAGTTTATAATTAACATCTTCTGTAAAACTTATGCAAACTTCTTCTGTAAGATGTTCAAACACAGATTGATCGGCAATATTTGTGAGTTGATCTGTACCAATTCCAGCATATTTACGAGAACTGCCCTCCTAAATAAATTTTAAATTTAAAAACTCTTACATGAAGATTTAATATTTATCGATACCTTATTTGGTGATCCTTTTTCAGAATTTTGATGTTCGAAGGAAGATTGTGATTTTCGCTTTTCTCGGTCCTTTGAATTTTTCTTTGACTTGGAAATATTTGAAGTGGAAGAATACTTCGAAGATTTCATAATTTAACTTCGGTTAGACGTCAAAATAGATTATGAATTTTAAATTTCATAACCCCAAATATTTTCACAAACATGAGCGGTTCACAATGAGCGTATTTGCAACTCCGGTTAGCTCGATTTTAAACTTGATAATTTAATACTTTTTTCAAATTTGTTCACTATTTTTACATTATTTTACATCCTTTGAGGTTATTTTAATGGTTAAAACACAGATTATTGTAAATGTTTGAGTAATAATATCAATTTAATTTATATTATAAAAAATAAATTGCACCAAAATATAATATTTTTTCAACATAAATAATTTTATTTAATTGATAAGTACAAAATTCTTTTATTAACTTTTTAATAAATATAAAATTATGAAAATTTATGTCTTTTTGATAAATAAATTAATTATTATAATTTCTCATGTTAAATGAATTAAAATATACGTAGATAAATAATTTAATTTATAATCATACTTGATCAATATTTTCATAATATGTATACTTTCTCTGCAAATTTTGAAGTTACATTATTTTTGTAATATTTTTAGCATGAGAATTTATATATTGTTTTGTAAATAATAAAACATCCTAATACCTTAAATAAGTTAAGTTTTAGTAAGTTTTAATAAGTTAAAAAAACATCACGAAAGCACAAAAACATTTTAAATTTATTTACTTCTAACATTTTTTTAAATTTAAAAATATGTTTAATTTTTGAACGGAAAACAAAAATCTTGATTGCAGAATTAGTTACAGTTGACTAACAAAAATATTCGGACACTCCTATATGTTACTAATGTAAATTGAACATTTTGAAGCAATTTTTTGTCATATAGAAATTAATTTTAGAGCAAAACTTTCTGGACATTGTTTGTTGCAAATTCCATTGCCTTCAATTTTTTTTATATACATTTTTCTATTTTGTCGCGCCGTTTCTGGTTGACATCGACTTAAACAAAAGATATTGTCATCTATATCTTGGAAACGGTTCGATAAATTAGAAAACTGTATATAAACAAAAATGTAGAGAATAAAATTTATAAGAAAAACATGTCTATTCATTTTTTTATTTCGTTGCACCGTTTCCGAGATACAGACGACAATAATTTTTGTATTTTACAGAGTCATGTTTAAGTCGCCGTCAGTTAGAAATGGCGCGACAAAATAGAAAAATATATAGGAACAAAATTAAAGGCAATGAAATTTGCAACAAAAGATATCTAAAAAGTTTTTTTGTAAAACTGATTTTTATATCACAAGAAACAGCTTCAAAATGTTCAATTTACATTGTACATAATATAGAATTGTGCAATTAATTTGCAAGCATTGCATGGGCGTATATAAGGGCGGGGTTTGGGGGGTTCAACCCCCCCCCCTTAGCCTAAGCAACTACGTAAATTTTAGCCAAATACCCATTTTCTATGACACGGATTCCAACATGTTCATGCAATTTTTAATATCCATTTGATTGATTTTATTTGGGGTTTACAGCTATGACTTTTTATGGCGTTAACGAAGTCACTGGCAAAAGCTGGTTTATCGTTGTAAAGTCAGAGCCGAATTAAGAGGGGGCTAAAAGGGCTGCAGCCCCGGGCCTCCAAATTTTTGGAGCCTCAAAAAATTGCTGGACTCTTTCTTTAAGTAAGAAAAAAATGCTTTAAAATGTTAATGTACATGTGTCTTTTATAAAAAAAAAAGTATAATAAAGTACTATGTATGTATAATAATTATTATTTTTTAAAAAATTTTACTTTTGATCTAAGCGCGGTTGACCTTGAATTATCAAAAATTTTCGCCTGCGGCGCATTTTGCCAGGCCATGCAAGTCAAGGGGCCTCCAAAGAAGTTAGCCCCAGGCCTCACATTACCCTTAATCCGGCTCTATGTAAAGTACGATGTTGAACCCCCCCCCCCATATAAAAGTTATAGCTACGTCCGTGAAGCATTGTAAATAAATTAAAATAAAGCACAATTTATTAAATTTCAAATCTGCGTCTCGTAACTGGACCACTTCCTAAAAGTTAAGTTTGCCGGAAAAAAGAAGGTTTTATATTCTATTATGTGACTGTTAACCACTTCCTAAAGTTACCTTTGCCGTAACTTTCTCTTTTTGAAAAAGACAATGCACAAGTGCATCAAACGAGACAGTGCACCGAAAAGAGATATCTCAAAAGTTACAGAATAAGCCCCCAGGTCCCTTGTAATGATTGCAACCTAGTATATATTGGGCAGACAAACCAATGGCTTAAAAAAAGAATATCTGGGCACATCTCCACTCTTATGCCCGGTTTCATAAAACTTTTAACAAACGATTAAGCAGGTAACAAGCCGTTAAGTGTAAATTTTGGTTTCATAAAGGCTTGTTAACACTAATCAGCCGTTAAACTTTAACAGGCCAAATTTCTCCGCTTAAGTACTTAACAAGAGATTTGACAAGAGATTTCTAACCTAAAATATGAATTTATACTATGACACTACATGACAAATAAGTTTTCAATAACAAAAGATTTCTCGATTTGTAATATTTTCTTATATTTATAATTAACAAAAGTTAGCAAAATTAGATATCTACATACACAAAATAAATTATATAAATCTTGTAATTATTTTTTTAAGTGCATTGATAATGGAAAATTTTATTAATTCTTTTTTTAATTTTTCATCAATTTTATTTTATTCGTGTTAGAATAAGTAACGATATAAGGAACTTATATCTTAAAAGAATTCAATTGTAATTAATTGCCATGTAAGAAAGATACCTACGGTAGTGATTCGTTTAAAATTTAAAAAACAAATAGTTTATTATTGGTATTGAGAACAACTTACTGTCCACGCAATTTTAAATCGACAAGTCATATTATTTTGTAAATAAAAACTTGCAGTGTAAAACAGTGTAAAACAGTGCAAAGTAAGATGTTACTGTGAAGTTACTAAAAAAGTTAACGAAAAATCTAGTGACATTTCGTTAGCTAATTTAACAAGAGATATGCTTTATGAAATTGAACAAAATTTAATCGCTTGTTAAAGTTAAGAAACCATTACGTAACGAATGATTATAGCAGTTTTTATGAAACCGGGCATTAGATGCAACAAACCTGATTCCTCGGCGATTGCCAAACACGTTTTAACTGATGGCCACAACGCAGACTTTACTAATGTCAAAATAATTAAATCAGCCCCTAAATACAGAGACCGCATTCTTCATGAGATGATTAAAATCAAGAGGGAAAAGAATGCCATGAACAGGAAAACAGATATCGACAATATCAGCAACATTTACAACAACTTACTTACTATGTTAGTCTTACCTTTAACTGCTGGTATTAAGTTTTCCTATTGTATTTGGAAACATACTTTAGGTTTTCCTTGATTCACGAAATAAGCTTTTAGAAAATTTTTTTCTAAATTCTTAATTCGATCAAATGACAGTAGTTTCGAGTTTCCACGTTCGGTTTTTGTTAACGTCATTTTGATGACAATTGTATTCACAATTGAAAGCTCAAATAAATAATTCATTCATTTATAGTTTATTTAA
This sequence comes from Cantharis lateralis, assembly GCA_963170105.1. Classification (NCBI taxonomy): domain Eukaryota; kingdom Metazoa; phylum Arthropoda; class Insecta; order Coleoptera; family Cantharidae; genus Cantharis; species Cantharis lateralis. The sequence goes on from OY720629.1 coordinate 25,327,825, forward strand.
CTTTGTTTATTTTGAATTTATTACTTTATAAATTTTGTTTAGTGTACTCTAAATAAGGTTAACATTTTAACAAACTTTAGTGAACTCATTACACTATAATTAATTAAAATTGTTAATTGAGTGGACCTATATGAACACAAGCTAGTGTATTTTAGTGTAAAAATTTTACTTTATATTTTTTACTGTGCACATGAATGTAAATAAGGAAGATGCATAATTTTTTTTTATTGCGTAGTTGGATAAAAAATACTAAAATATACTGGTTAATACTATTTAATTCATTTATGTTCGTTTCGATAACAATTTAAAAAATATTTAAAAATCCATCAATTTGAATCGAATGAAACGACCGCGCAAATCGCCATTTTATTGTGACGTCTCGGGGCACAATTATTCATAGCTTGCTCCATGCTTTTTAATGGCAGAGTTCTCTAGGCATTAACAACTTCGGTAAAACTCGGAATTTTATCTCTCACTTTTTTTTAAATTCTTTTAGTAGAAATTACTTATTTTTAATCCGGATTTGAATGAAATTATCCCGGAAGAGCACTAATTGGTAATAAATAAAATATTGCAGTTTTAGTTCCCGTTTTGAATCCCCTGCGATATTATCAAGTTTGTCACAATGAATATATGAAAAAGTAAGGTTATTTTAGGTAATTTTAAATGTCATTCTGACAGTTTTACATTTAAAATTGGTTATAAATTTTTTTTAAGTGATTACGAGTAATCAAGAGCGCGGACATTTATGCCTGATGACGTCAGACCTGTGGCGCTAGCGTTTATGATCACATGATTTATTTTAAATAATCATTCAATTTTAAAATGGATTATTTATAACAAAATAGAATAAATAGAAGTAATTTTTGTTGATTTAATATTTAATATATTGGATTAATCGGAAAATACTATTTTAACTAAAATCTTTTATTCATGCATGTTCCTTGTTAAAAAACCAGTGACGACGCTACGGGGGTGGCAGACGGGGCGATCGCCCCGGTTGAAAAAGTGTTCGCCCCGGTAAGAATTCACTAAAAAAATTAGAGAATTTTCAAGCGCTCACGATAATAAATTAAATTTTTTAAATTGGAAAACCAATTCTTTATATTTAAAAAAATTAACAGAATCGTCAAGATTCACTGGCTACTATTGCATACATATTATTTATTAGGTTACAATGTGGTATGGAGTAGGAGTATCCCGTTCATTAAAACTACAAACTGCAAAATCTAAATTTTGCAACATGAGAACACGACTGCTAATGATATTGGACTTGCGATTCCCATTCCGTTTAGCAAACTCTTGAGTAGCGTTTAATCAGCATTTTTAAAAGATCATTTATACTCCGCCCCCGTACCAACTTGCTAATTTTACTTCGCCCCGGCATAGAACTACTAATGCTGGCGTCGTCACTGTAAAAAACGCAAACAAATTCTAACTATAAATTAACACAATACTTATACTACGGATTAGTGAACTTTTGTAGACGATGTCAAAAAATTTAAGATGCCTAATAAATATATTATAATGAATTCAATAGACGTAAAATTGCTTTTCACCAGCATACGAATTGATTAAGCTATCAAAGCAGTTAACGCTAAATGGGAAGAAATAGAAAAACACACTACTTGTGTTTTTGGGAATAGATACCCAAAACAAAATTCTTAAATGCACTAAAACTATGTTTTGAAACTATCTACCTATTTTCAGTATAACGGAACACTTTACAAACAAATTTTCGGTACTGATATGGGAAGCCGCTACCAGCGACTATCTCAGATCTAATTATGGAAAAGTTATAAGAAAACCGTATATCAAGATTTTTTTTTAATCTTCCTTTTTACAAAAGATACATCGATGACATTTTTACAACTATCCCCATAGATAAAGCATAATTCATATTAGAAGATTTTAACAATTTCCACCCACGACTGCAATTCACTTTTGAAAAAGAAATTTAAAATACTATAACCTTCTTTGACATCCAACTTATCCACGAAAATATCCTTATTAAATACAAATGGACCCAAAAAGCTACTTGGTCTGGTAGATAATAACAGTAGCTGCTGCGGTTGCTATTTTTAAAAGGGTTAAACAAACAACGTGAGCTCGACCATGGTTAAAGCGAAGAAATGAAAGAAGAGGTACCTTAAATATGTTGAACTCTAAATTGAAAAATGAAAATAAATTGGCATACACTAATTTTCTTCGCTTTGCCAGCGTACAATTTAATTATTTATAAGATTTAATTAATAGTGACATAAAAAAGAAGACACTTGCACGAGAGAAGCAATTTCTGCTGAAATTGTTAAATTTTGTAATTACAGGCTACATCAAATTTATTTTATCTGTAAGAAATTTTTTTAAATAAAGTCCAGGAAAAATAGACAAAAAAATGGGTTGAGTTGGGAATAATTTGTAAAAGGCTAAATTTTTGCATGCACCTTAGTATTATAGCCATGAACAATGTCTCAAAGTTCCCCATCGATTCTTTTCCGCTAGCTGTGTTACGCGAGGTCAAAGATAGCACAAAAACAGTTTTTCGCATATATCTCGAGAACGGCGATAATTAGTGAAAAAACCAAAAAGAACTAATTTGTAGCTAAGGCAATTTGCTATAAAAAGTTATTTATAAGTTTTTTTGTAACAAAAGTAGTTTCATTTACATGTTGACTCAAAGATTTCACGCAGCTAATATATCATTACGAAGCAGATAAAACATGATGCTGATGTTCTGATCATCGAAACAGCAATATAACAGTCACATACGAGTACTAACATTATGGATGGCAAGAATGTGGACTTAATGGCCATATTGATTGCGCGAGCTCTTCAGGACAAAATATTGTATTTGCAGAAGCCTGGTAAAGCAAAAGTGGAATCAAAAATGTATTGTTCTCGAAGTTTAGCTTCATATTCAAAATGTCATCGCCATATTTTATTTCTCCACGCAATTCCAGGCTGTAATATGACTTTTGCTCTATTTCGGAAAGGCAAATTGATCTTCAGGACTGGGGTTGGGCATTACAAAATAATATCCTAGAGCCAATAACAACTCTGCTCCAAGCTGCTCCAGATGTATTAATACAGCATTTTGAAATTGCAAGAAAATCTGTGTTTCCAATTGTGATAACTTTACATGTTATCTGTAAACGTTAGTGAAACTGATAATTGTATAAAGACAGAATTTCAAAGTAATTTGTTTCGCGAGGAAACACTCAAACCACACAATTGCAACATAACATTTAAATCTTCTAACAACATTGGACAATTTTACACCACATTAAAAGACCCCATACCACATGACAAGAATTCCAAAGTCATCTACAGGATACAATGTCAAGATTGCTGTATGTCTTACATTGGGCAAACTAACCAGTGGTTACGTAAGAGGATCGGCGGACATATTCTACCATTCGTTGTAATAAACCTGAATCCACTGTTTTATCTAAACATGTTTATCTAAACATAAGAAACAATTAACACATTTTCTATCTGAGCAGCTGATTAAACACTCGACACAAAAATTAAATTTACAGTTTGCAACTATTTCAGATTTCACAAGTATTTTAGAATATAGAGTCAATTTCGAAGTAAATGCTGATGATTTATTAAGTTCTAATCAAGAGGAAGCTGATACTAGGATTTTGCTACATATGCTGTCTGCAAAAAAGTCTGGTTATTCCAGATGCATAATTCAGTGCAACGATACCGATATGCTAATACTGTAGTTTATTTCAAGAAATACTTCACGAAAGAAATTTGGATAATCACTGGCAGAGGGAATTCTATCCTTTACGTAGCAGTTCACGACATTAACTGGTTGTGTTACCACCAGTCAATTTTCAGGAATTGGGAAAAGATCAGCATGGAAAACATTTTTAGATCATTCTGATTATTTAGACGGTGTCGGAATGCATCAATTTTCAGAATACATATACATAGTATATTCAAAAATATTCAGAAATTTGTTATTAAACCATATTCAAAAAATACTGACATTTCGTCAATTAATATTATAAGAAGACTGCTGGCATCTTCTGCTTCTATTACAAAATTACCCTCAACAGAAGATTCTTTAAGATTTCATAGCTTGAGAGCGCATTATAAAGCTAAAATACGGCTTAATTCTTTACAACATCGTCTTCAATTACCGAGTATTGCAGATCATGGATGGAAATTTGATAAAGCGTATAGAATTATACCAACTCTAACAACTTTACCACCTTTTCCGGTGGAATCAAAGTTCTAGCTTCATGCGGATGCAAAAAAGATATAATTTCCTTTAAACTTCTGCAATCAAAATTAGTTATTCGAATTAAAACTACAACAAGTTAATCAAACAATTCGAGAAATCAATACTTATTTAAGCTTTCGAAAGCGTAAGCTTTCATTTTCAAAAATATCTAAATATTTACATATTTTTATATTTATTTATATATAAATTAAATAAATTTACATATTTTTATATTTATTTATTTAGATATTTTTGAAAATGAAAGCATAGGCTTTCGAAAGCTTAAATAAATATTGATTTCTCGAATTGTTTAATTAACTTGTTTTAGTTTTAATTCATATATTATATTGTTTCACAAGTTTATTTATTAATTATAAACAGTTATTCTTATTATTCTCTAGATTGCGGAAGCAAGATCTGTATTGGCAAGAAAAATAATATAGGATGCATTAGATCTTGTAATTGTATGGGTCAGAATTTAATTTTGACGAGTAGTTTTCAAATGCAAGTGACCATTTAGGTTACCCACGACACCTTTTTTAATTTTTTGTTGATTAAGTTGGTAAAAAAACTGATCAATCTGAGGTGAGTTACGGGATACATAGATAGATAGACAGACTTGAGCTATACTATTATGTATGATAAGTACACGCATCTTAGACTAACATTACACAGACACATTTAATTTGTCAAATTATTATTATCAAGTTTATTATTCTTAATAATTATTTTTATTATTATTATATATATTTTTTAAATTCCTATAAATAATTTGGCACCCAACATTGAAGAAAAATATCAAGAACTGCAAGAAATAAATATGGGTAGTCCTTTTTCGGCATAACGGCATGTAAATAATGAACAAGACATTGAACCCCCAAAAATGTATTAAAATTCAAACTTGCACTTATACTGCTGCCTGGATTAAGAGCGGCGCAAGGCAAATTTCTGCTGTCTATTTGCAGAATTGGCCAGCCCGTGCAAGTGACTCAGGAACACTTGTAAATGATAATGCAGATTGGAGACGTACCTCACGTGACAACGTGGATTTGATCATGTTTCGGTATGGCCTTCCCAAAATACGTGAAATGCTCACAGAAGAAGACATTGCCGGTAGAATGCGGGTACCATTCTTTTTGGCACGTAGACTAGGAGGAGTTGGCAAACTGTGGCGATATGTGACCCTGGAACAGTGAAGCCAGTATAACAATGTTAGTGATCAGTTCCATCCACTAAGCGCTAATGGCTACGAGCTTCAGACGAATCTCCGAGCAGCTACTACCTGGAGCACAGTTCCAATAGCGCCTTTCCATGGCAATGCACGGGAGTTGTTGCCAACGGCAATGCTACACTTATATATGGGTAATGGTGCCGGTAAATCGCACATCAACAAGATATATTATAAGACTGCACAAGATTTGGACAGTGTATGGATGGACACCCACATAAGTATTTGAATGCGAGCTGATGCAGCATGGAACAAGAACCATTCAGAAAAGTAACGCAGGAGCTTCTTGCATTAGCTAGGACGAGAAGTGCAGTGTTGATGGGACAGGTCAATCCTAAGAAAATTCTTAAAGCAGCAAACCATTTAGGATTAACCATTGACCTAGTATTTTATGACCCCGGAGAAGAAGTACGGAGCAAAAAACTGTCAAATCGATCTGACTGGGACACATGGGAGGATTGAGCGTCGCATCAAGCGTTCAAACGATGGCCACAAAATAGCCCGTGACTGTGGTGCAAAGGCATTCAGCACCACTGGAAGTCTGATGGAACATATGAAGAACTACCAGGCAAAAATCAAGAAAATCAAGGTCAAACCGGAGATGGTCGATACTGGGGGAATCAAGCTACCAGCGAAGTTTGTATTCAACCATAGTGGACCACTCTCAAGGAAACTTGAAATAGAAGCCAACTAAGCAAGATTCCGGATCGGCCTGGCAATCACAACTGACATGATAACGGAATGTATTGCAGTGTTTAAAAATGCAAGCAATCGAGCATAAGGCAGTTGTTAATAATTTATTCATTCGATGATTTATTTAAAATCAAAATATTAATTCAAGGAAATTTTGCGTTCCATTTTGTTTTATCAATAAATATTGTATAAATAGTGAAAACGTATATTTTGCAAGTTAATAAAATTTATTAAAACTATGGATATCAGTTATGAAAGTGGAATAGATTTCACTCCGCCACACATCGTAGAAGCCGCGAAGAATGTAATTTTAAATTTATTACCAGAAAAATCTAAAAAAAAAAAAGGTATGAAAGAGAATATGACTTGTTCGTTAAATGGTGCAAAACGAATAAAGTTGGATCATCTTGTTCAGAAAATGCCATGCTTGCTTATATATCCGAAATTGTCAAGACCAAGAAATCATCAACGGCGTGGTCTATACATTCGATGCTCAAAACCACTATTTCCACCAAACATAATATTGCATTTCAAAGTATAGCCGATTGATTGCCTTTTTAAAAAAGAAATCAAAAGGATATAAACCTAAAAAATCAAAGATCCTTAAAAGAGAAGAAATTAATAGGTTCCTGTTAGATGCTCCTGATAAATATTACTTGACGTTGAAGGTATAAATAAGATAAAATATTTATTTCATTAGTAGATTATAATTTATTCTGTAATTTTTAGGTTGCTTTAGTGTTTGGTATTTCTGGAGCTTGTCGTCGGGACGAACTAACTAAAATGACAATTGATGACATAGAAGACAGTAGCAGAGGGATATATTGAGGAATCACCAGAAAATAAAGCTTCAGTATCTGAGCAATGCGCATTGGAATGTCATTGCCGCTCACCAAGCGGCAAACACCAACTTTCAACCATCAACTGACAGTTTGAAAAGCGTACTTTCATCATCGGGCGTAGGAAAATGATTTTATTTGATTTGTTATAAGATTATAGTGAGGGCCGGTTGCCTCAGTTAAGTTTGAACTGCAGTTCAAATCGACGTTCACGAATACTAGGTAGAACGGCCGTTCAAGGGAAGTTGAACTAAGTTCAAGCAAGTGCAAGGTGTCAATTGCTATAAAATTGTGACAGTTTAGATTTATCAATAATGTCATTAATGGATAATTTAAACGAATTATCGGATGACGAAGATTTTGTGGAATTAATTAGTTTAGTGGTATTTCCTAGATAACCACACAGATTTAGAAGAACGAAAATTTTTTTTAAATGGAACTACCTACGAAGAATTTAGACAGATTTAGATTTACCAAAGAAGTAGTACACCATCTAATAGAGGATATTTTTGATTCGCTTGTTATTCACTACTAGCTTTTTTTATTTTTTCAAATATTTTAAATTAAACGAAATAAAAATACAAAATAGTCTAGTTTTGTAAATAAATCATGCAAATTATCTATCATACAGATAGATACTCCTCTCACATTACGCTATCCAAAGATTAAGGCAGGGCTACTGCAGAAGCAACCCCTCCAACCAAAAACATACATTTAGATAGCAAGGTTTTATCTTTGTTACAAAGGTTCTTGTATTCGTACATACAACGTAAGACTTGGCTGAATTTTATTTACGCATAAAAACCCGGCCTAATCATCCTGATTTAGAGTTACCAATACTTGAAACATATAAAAAGTTTCGGCTACCAGAAAACGAAAGAAGACAAAAGGTGATATTCGAATAGATCCTGAAAATTTGCTCACCTAGTGAAGAATGGAAATAAGATACAATTTCCAGATTGCCTCGCCTATGTACGATCACATATTATGTACATGTGATAGAGGCGAATTTAAGGCCAGAGCCGTATGGGGTTACCCAGCAACAGATACTTTTAAGGAAGCAATGTTTGCTCTTTCACTCATAAAGGGTTACCAAGAAATGAGACAGGAATTTCGTCCTATAGCTTTTGGTTTTGAAACTACCACTGGAGGAATGAAACGGTTAACAAAACGTTTCGCGATGTGCGATGCCTATTTCACAGGCATAGATTTTAAAAAGTTTGGTAAAACAATACTACCATGGCTGATTACTCCTGCATTCGATATCCTGATGCTTAATATAAATTTTACCGAATATCAAGAGCATGGTATTGCAGATACGCGAAAAATGATTCTTCTGATAGCAGTAGCTCTCAGAAAGAATTTTATTGATAACTACCATTCGCACTGCTGATGGCTCCAGGTTTGGAAAGTTTTCAGGAATTGCAAATAGAAGTTATTTTACACAATTGATTGGTTCGGTTATAAATTGTATTTTAATAAATTGAATGTCAATAAAACAACATGGAAGTTTTCCCATAGACGATATTTATCTAGGGAATGGTTTCTTTTTTTCATCAACTAGAAAGTGGTATTTAGCATGGTGCGCACAATTCGTCGCAAAAATAGGTTAGGAGATAAATATAGATAAAAGTGACCATAGTAATCCTTAGGAAAGATGAAATTCCTAGGTTAAATGATATTCCAATGAAAGGAATGAGATATTAGAAAAGTGGAAGTAAACAGTTGCATTACGAAATCGTCAATCTTTTCAATAGAACTTTTAGATCCAAAGAAGTTCGGTTTTAGTGAGAATCTTTTAATTATTATTATCTTATGTGTGTAGTAAGTTATTTGGTAAAGTCATAACTTTATTATTTTTTAGATTGATACTGATAAAGACAATAATGTGATCCCAAAATTTATATAACTTAATAATTTTAAGAAAAACATAGGTTTCTCAATGAAAATCGAGAATATAATAAACATATTTTATAAAAATATCTTAAATGAAAAAATTGCTGAGTGCATTAGAAACATATATATAGCAACACAAAAACTCTGGATTATCTAACTAACAAACTATCGACATACTATTTACCTAATGATATAATATTCCAATTTTTTAGATTTATTAAAAAGTAAATATGAACTTAATTTTGAGATAAAAATTAAAACAAGACACCGTAAGAAAATCCAATTGCTTATAAGTCAGATGATACCGAAAAAGAAAAATGTCATTGAAAATAAGTGGATTAAGAATCTTACTTCAATTGAACTACCAACAGAAGTTACAAGAACCTTGCAATTAGGACCAAAATATGCTGTACCTTTTCATAAAAAGAACTTCCCAACTGATGATTATTTAATTGTTGGAATTGAAAATGCCATAAGGAGTTCGGATTATGATACTAAAAACTTACTTAGAATAGATTTCACTAACTAACACTATTAAAACCTTTTGTAATTTACAGAATTAGAACAAAAAGTCTTCCAATATAAAAGATGCCATAAAAACTAAAGATTTTATAAAAAAACATCCTGAATTACTAATACTTAAAGCTGATAAAGGTAACACTACCGTAATCATGAATAGCAGTGACTACAAGATGAAAATGGATACTTTAGTAAATGATAAAACAACTTACGAGGTTATTAAAAAAGATCCTACTAATAACCTGCAAATTAAGAATAATCAACTGGTAACTGAATGGTTGAAAAACGATTACATTGATAAGATAACATCTTACAAAATTAAGATAAACAATGCTATACCTCCTAGGATGTATGGATTACCGAAAATCCACAAAGACGGAATTCCGACACGTCCTTATAGTTGCGAGCATAAAATCACCTACCTACAAATTATCTAAGTTTATGTCGAAAATAATCTCTAATGTTTTAGGTCAAAATGAATATTTTACAAAAGATTCATGGTCTTTTGTCCAGGATATAAAATCATATAAAATACCTAACGATTACATATTAATTTCCTTGGACGTTAAATCTCTCTTTACTAATATCCCTATTGACCTTGCAATCCAAGCAGTTATTGACAGATGGAAGGAAATACAGAATTACACTGACATTCCACAAAATAAATTTATTGAAGCTCTAAGTTATGCCTCGAATCCACTTACTTCCAATATAACGGACAATTCTACAAACAAATATTCGGTACTGCTATGGGTAGCCCTATTTCAGCTACCATTGCCAATTTGGTAATGGAAATTTTAGAATTAAACCGCATTTCCAACCTTCCATTTCAACTCCCATTTTATAAACGTTATGTTGACGACATTTTCACTGCTATTCCTAAAGACAGTACAACACTTATAGTTCAACATTTTAATAATTTTCATCCTCGTTTGCAATTTACTCTTGAAGAAGAGCACAATAATACTTTAACCTTTTTAGACATCAAACTTATACACGAGGGTAATCTTTAAAATACATGTGGACACAAAAAATAACTTGGTCAGGGAGGTATTTAAACTTTAACTCTTATCACCACCGTAGCCAAGTCATCGGCACAGCGATTGGTTTAGTGGACAGAGCTATTAGACTCACACATGGGGAATACAGAAAACACACCATCTTAACTGCGAAAAAAACTCTTGAGAGAAACGGCTTCCCAGGATATTTAATTAACAAAATCGTCAAAGATCGCACTAATAAATTATATAATTCTAGCTCCATATAGATAAACCACATCAGAAGGATTTTAAAGTTATACCACACATAAAAGGATTATCAAACAAGATCCAAAGAGAATTAAAAAAACACAATATTAATGTAACTTTCAAGTCGACAAACAACTTAGGAAAGCTTTTCACGAAATTAAAAGACCACGTCCAAGAAGGTAGAAAATCTGATGTAATATACAGAATACCATGTAACACTTGCGACCAAACTTACATCGGCCAAAGCAGCCAGTGGATATAAAAGCGAATGAGTGGTCACATATCAAGTATTAATTGCCACAAGCCAGAATCGATAGCAATAGCGAAACACATTCTCACCGATGGACACGTTGCTGATTTCAAAAACTATGAGATAGTGAAGAGCGTCACCAACTATAAAGATAGACTATTGCATGAAATGATCAGCATCAAAAAAGAAAAAAACGCTATGAATAAAATAACCGATATTGATGGACTGAGTAATATTTACAACTCCTTACTTTGCTAACTATTAAACTCAAGTTTTTTCCCTATACCGTTTACTTTAGGGTTTTCCTTGATTTAATGACCTACTACATAAGAAAACTTTTCTCATGCAGTAGGCCATTCCAAATGGTAATAGTTATAAAATCGGTTACCATGTAATTTTTTATAAATAAACTTTATGTTTGAAAAAGAGTACGTCAGTACTTGAAAGCTTACTATTGAATCCTTTTTAATTCTTTTTATTAACCTGTTCACCGTTTAATTATTATTAATTATTATAAATAAATAATAGTTTTAATTATTTACTAAAACAACCTTACCATAAGTTTAAAACAAGAATCCTTTTATACTATACTGAAAATCAAGAATGAGCGTCATTATTCTTTTATTTGATCGGTTTAGAACTTTTTTTTTTTTTTTTTGTTTTTATGGATTTGGCATCAAAGTTGGTATAATTTTATTTTAAATAAACGTCAAAGCGATTTGACTTTTAATCATTTCAATTTCATTCAATGATTTTTTAACTTTTCTAGCTCTTGTAATAATTATTATACAAGGTTTATCTGATGATGAGTATCCGAAGAGCGAAACACACTTGATCGAACAATAGTGTCATAAACTATCAATTCATTGTATTTTATAATAATTACGTAAGTTAAAATTCAAGAATTTCTTACAACTATAATGTTTCAAACTATTTTTAAGACTGTGGTAATTCTAAAATTAAGAACCATTGACCTGGCTATCAAGGCGGTTCAAGATAAATGGAATGAAATTGAACTACATACGTACAGAAATACCTAAAAATAAATTCTTATAAGCACTTAAACTTTGTGTAGAATCAACATATTTCAAATACAACAACACATTATATAAGCAAATTTTTGGTACTGCTATGGGTAGCCCGATTTCAGCCACAATAGCAAACTTAGTTATGGAGCCACTAGAACTTGATCGCATTTCAACATTACCCTTCAAACTTCCATTCTACAAACAATATGTAGATGATATTATTACCGCTGTCTCTAATGATAATACTGACCTAATTATGGAACATTTCAATAACTTTCACCCTCGCCTTCAATTTGCTATTGAAAAAGAATTAAATAATGAAATTTCATTTTTAGATATAAAGTAAATTCAAGATGGAGATAATATCAAATATAAGTGGACACAAAAACCTACATGGTCTGGGCGTTATTTAAACTTTCATTCATACCAACATAAAAGTCAAGTCATCGGAAAGGCTATTGGTATCATCGATACTGCTGGAAAATTTGTTTTATCGTCTTATAAAAGAGAACGCACATTATGTAGGAAGTCTAGGAACACCCAAATAGATTTAGTAATAAATGGGGTAAAGAGCGAAATAAGTAAACGATGCAATGGAGAAAATATACAAGTACATTGAAAGAAACGATGATTCTCAATTCACTTTACAACGATTGCAGAATAATAATAAAATGCTTCTGTCGAAATATGAAGATAATATAGTCATATCTAGTAAATCCGCAGGTAATTTCATCATCTGTTTTGCGAAGAAACATCATGAAATTTTGAAGAACGATTGGTTGAATGAACGTTTTCAAAATGACGAGAAAGAAGAATTTCGCATTCTACAAGCTGCGGCCGAAATTATCCAAAGCCGTATCAGAACTAAAGTATGTTTGAAGGAAAGTTACCTAGCGGTCGATCAACTGTTCGACAATATTAACAAATCCATACCAAACGCATTGCTTTATTTTGTTTGCGAAATTATTTTGAAGGAGATCAAACTAACATCGATTCCTATGAGAAGAATACACTTCTATCGCTCATGCTATTATAGCTGCAGTTAACCTAGGCACGAGAGTTTCATCAAAGCAACCATAAAAAATACTAGAGCTGCTTTGCCCTCTACCGACGATGCAGCATCTAAACATTTGAAAATGGTGTATCTTCAAGTTCAATTGTTCCTCGGAAATAACATACTATGTATCTCCACTGGATTGGGGTTGGACATATGATCGACAACTTCTGAAGCCCATTCTGATGAACCAACAACCAACCTCAGAGAATATGTTAAAAACAATTTTTTTCAATTGCCAGAAAGGCTGTGGCACAGACTATGGTTGCAAGATAAGTGGGTTATAGTGCACTCAAATTTGTGGTGGGTGCAGTGGAATTGGTTGCCTCAATTCGAGGCCGATTATTAGAACAGAAAACGTGGATACCGAGAATCAAGCCGATATTAACTTTTAAGACTGAAATTGTAAAAATAAACTGGCATACCATACAAATTGCTTTGTATTCTTCATTTTCTTCACTACTATTATACACATTATCTTTAAGAAACTCTTACTACGTAATTTCTCTGTTAGAAATGAAAAAAAAAAAAAATTGGTGAAATATTTTCAATTCCGAAGAAAACAAAAAGCAAGTGTTCTCAGGTGGTAAACTTTGTTTCAAATACGATTTAAAAGCGATTGCGACCAATTTCATCAAAATCGGAGCAGGTTCCACGTATTCCGAGGTGAATATCTAGCGCGCCTCTACTAATAACAAATTTGGTTCAATAATTTGCTTGTAAGTATAAGGTAATCATTATTCATCACAAACAAAGGAAATGCTTTTACTTATTAGTTTTACTTAAAGCATTTGGTTATACTTCGACCTTTTCCTTTAAAGCATTTGCTTCATTTTTATTCATACGGCCCATTGACTTGATTTAAATCTGGTGCTGGGATTTGCACTAAGAATTTCTAAGCACTGTTAAACTATACTAATTTTATAGATGTTCTGGTTCGCAGAATGTTTGAGCACTGTTAAACTATGAGATTACTTGTCGGGGAACTTATGGTGTTGCATTACGTTTTACATGTCAATTCTATCATTGCATTATTATTGCTTGATAGTTAATTGTTTTTATATTGAAATGTGGTATTGGGCTTTGCTCGTAGATTGTTTAAACACTGTTAAGGTTGTGATTTTATAAGTGGGGGACATAAGCTCCTCCCCTTTTATTTACAGACCGATAGTTGCGTTTTAAAAATTGAACGTGAATCCCAACAACCTTTTTGCAGATCTCTTGATTTGTTTTCAAGAAATAAATTGTTCGTCTTTGCTAAACTAGAATTGTAAATTGAAACATTTTTATTAGCCTAATTATACAAAAATATTATTGCTTAGTTATTTATAATAAAAAATCTTGGAGAATAATTATTTCTTATACAATGTTCACTATACAAAAATCATTTAAAAATACAGCGCTTTCTGCTTTTCTAAAGCTCCACTAAAATTTTAGCAATCTGTAAATTTTAATCAAATTTGCTGCAAGAAAAATATCGAAATTGATCAGAAAATTATTTAACGAAACGTCGAAGGTTGCTTCGAAAATAAACCGAATTTTTTAAATGTTTTAGTTTTAATCGAAGGATAATATATTTGCGGTTGTTCTAAAGGATTTTAAAAACAATCTGATTTAAAACGACTTTTAAAAAAAATAAAATCTGTGTAAAATTGTATCAACTATTTTTCGGCAATTTTGTAACTATCGTATTTTTAAAAGTAATTAACCCGTCGACTAGAAATTTTCTTTAGAACAGTTGAAGTTTTAAGATTCTAAAAATTGAAAAACAATCAAGAAATTATGTTTCGTTTTGCAAATTCTTACGACGTTATGTCGATTTTTGCTTCCTATGCGCTCCCATGTGCATGAGAGAAAGAGTACTATGCATTTTCTGTCTCACTTATGCCCGCCTTAAGCGGCGTTCACATAGAGATTCTTGTAGTGCCTTGCTTAGGTAGAAACTGGCAAGAGCCAATCAGATCGAAGTATTTTCTGCTATCCTTGTTTTTGCTTAAAATTCTCATTGCGGTGGCGAGGCCTTGCTCGCTTTGTATTTTTTGAGTATTTCAGTTAGGGCCAGTATTTCAGTGGGCAGTTAAGCTGTAGATTATGAAAGTTTTGGCTTAACTTAAGCGTTTGGTTATCTTCAGTTTCGTATTTCAGTTACTTTTTCTAATTGGTTTAGCTAAACTTTTACACTAGAAAGTTAAATGTTTTATATATATGTAAGGAAAATGTAATTTCCTTATTTGAATATTGCCGCGCTCCTACGATCGTGGCTATAGTAGATAGGAATGGCTTGTCAGAATTGTTTAAACATTTGTTAATTTATTTATTTACCTAATATTGTAGTTAGAAATTGACATGGTAGTTACAAGCATTAAATGTCGTTTCTCAATTTATAGGTAAGGTTTTTAATAATAATATTATAATGTTAATGTAAATACTAAATAAAAACTCAATTTATAGAGAGAAACTCAATGATGTTTTATTTACGATGTCACCTTTCGCATTACAAGAAATAGTATTATATATATGTTGGCAATAATAAATGAGATTTTTATTTATGTTTATGTCATTATTATATTATGTCATATTATATTTGTTTTTAAGTTTATGTCAAGTTTTTGAGCGAAATTTGAAATAAATCTGTAAAAGGAGTTTTAACAAGTTAAATCAAATTAAATCAAGAATTTAATCAATTAAATCATTTCAATTACATCAAGCAGTAAGTATATTTTACATGCATAATAATAATAATATTATGCATTAACATATTATATTGGATTGATTATTATTTATGTAGGTAATTATAATGGTAAATCCAAAAGCAACAAAAAAAAGAACGACTAACTTTACGCAATGCGATGAGGACGTGTTAATGGGTTTGGTTACAACATTATTGAATGCAAAAGAAGCAATCTCGGAAGCAATGCTGTAACAAATTCCGATAAGGCCACTACATGGTTAAAAATACAAAGCGAATTCAATGCATTGTCGAGCAATACATATCGGGACATGCATGCTTTAAAAATAAAATACGAAAACATAAAAAAAAATCACAAAAAAAAAATTCTGATATTAAAAGCAACATAAAAGGCACTAGAGGAGAACCAGCCACTAAAATCGAGTTATCAAACTCTGAAAAACAAGTTCAAGAACTTTTAGGAACACAAATAAAAGGGAGATCTTAGAATTCGATAATGATAACATTTTTGATTCGACATTAAATAATGAAGACGAAGAAGATAATGGTTTAAGCTATAATGACCAAATCATATTCGACGCCCCTGCTGGTATATCTGGTGCTGCTATAATGTTACATCTAAAACTAGTCAGTTTGAAGGTAAATAAATAATTTATTTAAAAATAGGTGCGGTTGTACATATAGTTACATTTTTTATAGGTAGTATATTTATACCCGCTGCATGTGATGTTGAGGGCATATATACGCCCAAGTGTGGTACTCCTGCGGGAACCTCGATAAATAGATCTAGAAATGTTATCGACATCGAAAATTTATTAAAATGATCACCGTCCCCAAGTCCATCTTTACCGCCTAAAAAATTTCAGATAAATATGCTCAGGCAGAAAATCAGCCATGAGTTAAAATCAAATAAAACAAAAAATAAACAAACAAATATAGAAGATGAAATTAAAACGTGGACATCTTCTAAAGTTGAAATTTCCAAAAACGAAGTCCACAATCAGTTAAAAGAACATGAGGAAAAAATGCGACACCTAAAAAAAATGAATGCCCTTAAAGAAAGCAGCAAATTGGAAGAAGACAGAGTCAACACAGATACTTCTAATATCTTTTCTTGACTGTGTTGGTAATTATTTTAACTTTTAATTGCAATGTTTTGCGAAATTCCGTTATCTTTTGTTAAATGTATTTTTTATTGTTATTAATTAATAATTCTAGAAAAATGATCTCTAATAATAGCTAAACGTCTAAAATTGTTGACATGATTTACTTCTTGAACATTAATTTCATCGTTTTGATCATTAATCATTGCATCTTCTAAGAAGATCTCATCTGATGGAATTTCTGGTAAATTCATTGTTCTAGCAATATTATGTAAAACAACAGTTGCTACAAAAAATTCACTTTATTCCCGAGGTGCATATACTGTTTTTTGCAATTGCGGGAGGTAAAGTACTTCGACAATAATTACGAAATTTTAATTAAAATTTGTTCAATAAAGCACGTGGTTGATTGTTGATAGTACCAAAGTAAATGAAGCATAGTTGGTTATATTATTATTGCCAACTAGAATTTTTTCACTAAAATTTTTTTCACTAAAAGGTACTAGAATGGTTCAGTTACATTTGTACCTTTGAAGGAATAAGACGTGTCAAAAGGCTAAAACGTTGAAGTCGTTGACCATGTGGTCGCAGTATTCTATGATCAAGGAGGTCACCAAATTAGAAAATAAGATTGACATCGGCAATTTCCACAAGTTATCCGCTTTTATGAAGCGGAAAAACGAAGGATATGTTCCAAAAAAATCGCGCGTCGTAACCTCTGATCACGTGGTCAAATTTTTAAAAGAGGCGCCTTGTGAGAATTTTTTGGTAGCTAAAGTAAGTGCTTTTTATTTATTTACCAATTTATTTCACTGTAGGTTGCACTAATATTTGGAAATCCAGGAACATAAGGATCAAGTTTCCGGTTAACAACGAAAAGCAAACGCGAAGCGTTGGTATGGTTTTGAGTTGTTAACTGGAAAACAGATTGACCTGTGGTTATACGTTTTCACCTATGTAAAACCCCAATATATTAAAATCCTGTATATAAAGTTAATATATTATAATCTGTTAATAATCTTTTATTTATCGACACGTACCAATAAAGCTTTTATAATTGGACAAATCAAAAAGTTATAAGTGATTCCGTCCCAACGCCTGATGGAGTCAGCCGGGAATATCGCGGAAGCACCCCGTAACATATATATTTTGTAAAAAAACGTAAAAATTTGTAGGTTAGGTATAACTTTTACCCATGCGCAAAAATTCCGTTCCGTAAATTATAAATTTAATAATATTTTACAGCCCGTTTGTTACGTATCCAGTGCGTCTACGCTTACAGTCCGTCAAACTATAAATTCAGCTTTTAGCTTAGTTTAACTAATCGCAATGGCTTAAATTTAACATCGTTCTTATTAATTTCGTAATATATTATGCAATCCGCCAGTCTTCCGATATGGTTGGATATAATAATTTAGGTTATAAAAATTTAATAAATAAAAAAAAATACTTACTATAGAAAAAATTTGAAAAAACACCATAATATTAATTTTCTGTTTAAAGGTGTCACCATAACACCACAATTCTTTTTATTAAACCATTTCCTAAATACACCATGAGGTACACAAGAAAGGCAAACTTAGAAATTCTGTCAAGTCCGAGATTCCAGAACCCAAAATTTCCTAGTAACTCAACCAGACATCAAACCAAACCTGTTCACTACTAACTATTGGTATTATAATCCATAAGGATGATTACGGGAAATAAAGTGTCACTTAACTTGCATCAAAATTTAAACGAACAGAATAATTGAATCCACGGAAACTGCTACTTTATACAATGACTATTGATAATGATCAAGTCAGTGTACAATTTATGGTACCAGTACCAGTGTCTGACGTCTTAAATGAAGTTCCGGTAGATTCCTAAAATAATTGGTAGATGAAGCTTTAAGTTTGGTAGCTTGTTTTAACCCTTAATTATTTTACCCCTTAAATTATTTTTAATTACTATTTGGATGTACCTACAATAGGGTTTTTGTAGCTAGTCCACTATTTTCGGTAGGTTCGTTAATTTTTAATATTTTATTCACTTATATAAATAAAATTAATTATAATTTATAATAACATTGTCTTCCGAGGACTCCAAATGGTTTTGAAACTGTCAAGAGCAAGCGTGGAGTAAAATTTGCAAACTAAACTTAAAATGTACAAAAATTGCATTATTTTTTAAGCCACCAATATAGCCAAATGATAATTTTAGATTACCTATAATTAAAAAATTATAAAGTAAGAAAAACAAAAATTTTTCAAGCAAATAATTTTGTTTTATATTTCGGTAAATCTTTATTTTATTTCTTTAGATCTCTAACAAAATCGGGACGTAATGCACTTTCACATAGAAAGAAACCACCAGTCACTGGGTGAGAAGTTCAGGAGAAGAAATAAAGAAATTGTGATTGAATGAACTTCTTGACAAATAGTAAAATTTTATTAAATAAAATCAAATACGGTGATGATATTGCAAAATAACGCTAAGTACTAAAAGCTGAAGAATAAGTAACTCTACTTTTTCGTAACCTTGCAAGTTTCCCATGTTGGAAATGCTTCAACATTTTAAACCAGTTAACCAACGTTATAATTAACGCCACCTGTTGACGGTATTTCCACCATTAAGGTAAGTCCTCCTCTTAAGTCGCCATTACTGAATTATCTGTAAATGGATACTCTCCTTTATATTTATTGTGAACCTTTAAAATTAACCTATAAATTTTCATGGCGTTTCCTCAACCGAATTTACAAAGAGGTAATATAAAACTAAATCTTTTATTAATATTTATTACGTTATGATTTCAGAGCTCGCAAGCCGTAAAATTCTTGAAGAATTGCAACAACAAAAGAAACAACTTTTGTTGAAGCAAGGCGTTGCTTCATCTTTAAATTCTTCGCTCACTCCTGTCATTGGCTCATCAAATAGTGGTAATTTTGAAAATCATTCGAATGCTATGCAACGGTCTGCATTGCAACAAGCAAATTCACAATCTATGGGAAATTTTATAACCCAAGATTCATCATTTGGAAATTTAATATTACCAGTTATACCTCGATTTGAAACCAAATAAGTTTTACCTAGTAAAATGTTTCCGTGTATGAAGTTACGACACTTAGAAGAGTTATTTCAATGCATCGACGAATTTGAAAAACCTAACATTAAATTAGAACAGTATGTAACCCCACCTCATTTGGCTGCTCATATGTTGTTTACCATTCAGGTATGAAAATAAAAAATATTGTATTGAATAAATAATACAAGTTAACTTATTTGCAGTCCCAGTACGGAGATATTACAGATAGACACGTAGCGGATTTGGGTGCAGGTTGTGGATCTTTAGCTATTGGTGCTGCTGCATTAGATGCAGGTCATGTAGTTGGTTTTGAAATTGATGAAGATGCAATAAAAACATTTCAAAGCAATTTAGAAGAGCAAGAGTTTACTAATGTCGATTTGATACAATGTAATGTGACAAGCGAAATACCTGAACTGTAAGTTATTTTAAGTTTTCACACATATTTTTTCTTAAAATTTGGTTGGTGTTTCAATGTTAGTTGGTCAAAAAAATTTGATACCGTTATTATGAATCCTCCTTTCGGAACGAAACACAATGCTGGAATTGATATGGAATTTCTTAAGAAAGCGATAGAAATCTGCAATGGTGTGGTATATTCTTTACATAAATCTTCGACTAGGTAATTATGCTTTCAAGTATGTTTATGTGGTGTAAGTTTTAAATTTTGATTTGTTTAATGTTAGATCTCACGTGCTAAAAGTAGCAGCTCAATGTGGAGCCAAAGGTGAAGTTCTAGCCCAGTTACGATATAACTTGTCATCGACTTACAAGTTTCATAAAAAGAAGTCTGTCGATATTGAAGTCGACTTTTTTCGATTTGAAGTGCAACCTTCTAGCAAATAATTTATCATAGTTATTATTCATATGACGTTTGTAATTATTTTTTAAAATTGTAATAAATATTTTCTATCAAGTATTGTATAATAATTGTTTATTCATTCAAGCTATCCGGCTTACATATTTCCTGAACCAAATCATTGCATAGACTAAATTTTCATTTATAAAAAGTACATCAAATAAATTCCAATTTCAAGTATATTTGTAGATGTCACAGGCATAAAGACTATTCCAAGTCGTATATATTTAATTCAACATAATCTAAAAGATTGACCTTTTGTTGCATAATTATTAAATTTAATAATAACGAATAATTCTAGTAAATAAATGAGAGGTAGGGTGGCAACGGGTGTGAGATTATAATTTTTCTAACTTCAACAGCCAATAAAGAATTTGGTAAAATCCCTTAGCATGAAATACAGTCGGGTAAAATGACTCTCTCTAAAGGTGACGTTATAAAACTTGTAAAAAAGTTTTAATTCCGTTTAACTCATAAACATTTTCATAATTTGTCATCCATAATTAGGACCTTAAAAGAATTAATAATATTTTCAAGTCCATATTTATATTTAAGTTATAAAGTCTTCATTTTTATTTTTGATTTTTTTTTGGAAGTGTGCGCCATAGTAAAAAAAATTTGAATTTTTTCTTAGTATTATAGGTAACTGTTTATGGTTTAAATGACACCTTATATTTTTTTTAACAGATTCAAATTCTGCATTTAAAAACAACTCTTGATAGAATTTTTTTTATCGGACTTTTTATTTTGACTAACAAGGAGAGGGCGCGACCTTGGGGTCACGGATTTTAACGCACTTTTGGGGTAGAAAAGTACTTCGTAATAGCAAACTCAAGGCCAAGCGACAGCGCGCAACTCGAAGCCGTTTTCGAAAAAAACAAAGTTGAAAATTTAATATCTGTTCATATACCTGCTCGGTTGCATTAATTACAAGGAAACCGAGATGGTTCCGAGGTAAACGATACGACTTATCATCCGGTCGGTCCAGGTTCAATTCCTCCAAGAGTTAAATTTTCTTTTTAATTAAAAAAAAAAAAATGTTTGTGAATTTTTTTTGCTACCCGTCAACGTCGCATGTTTATCTATAACAATTTACCAATAGAATGATTGAATTATAACGCTAATATTTTTCATTCTTAAGTGTCTATCATCGCATTTTTAATAATGATTAATGATAAGTCGGATCGTTTACCTCGGAACCATCGCGGTTACCTTGTGATTAGTGCAACCGAGCAGATTATGAAGAGATATTAAATTTTCAACTTTGTTTTTTTCGAAAACGGCTTAGAGTTGCGCGCTGTCGCTTGGCCTTGAGTTTGTTATTACGAAGTACTTTTCTACCCCAAAAGGGCGTTAAAATCCGTGATCCCAAGGTCGCGCCCTCTCCTTGTAAGATGCATTGAAACAAAAGAAAAACATTTTAATAATCCATTCTTGGTTAATCGAAATTTTTACATTTTTTAATACTTTTAGAAGATCTAATATTGACGGGGCCAATAAAAACTCACGTATATCTCAAAATTGATAATATTGATGATTTTCTGTAATGAAAAACTTTAGCTTCCACCTTGGCAATGTTATCTGTATGGAATTGTATTTTCTTAATTCCCATCAGAGTTTCTTTTAACTCATGTATCAAACCTATTTCTGTTTTGATTACCAGAAACTACAGAATGATATCTTGTTTGGCAGCTCGTCTGATAGCTGGAATCCACCCTAAAAATAAAAAGGTTACATGTGTGGGAAAAATTCAAGAAAGGAGAAACAATCCTATTTCTCTGACAGGATCTACTAACGTAACCGGATACTTAAATACAAATCGGAAATAAAAAAAAAGAATCATGTAATAAATTCATAACCACTATCTGGCAAACCCGATGGGATAAATCAGGATACGGACGCATAACTCATGTGTTCATACTTAGAGTCAACCGAAAGTTGAGAGGGACAGCAAAAGTTTAAGATAACCCAGTAGGTGCTAACAGAACATGGCGAATTTGGAAGACACCTCGGGAGGTTCAAGATGACTTCAGACGGACTATGTCCTAAGTGCGGGAAAGTCGATAAGCCTAAACATCGATTTTTTACTGTAAACTATACAGGGTCGAGCTAAGGAGGTAGAAGGCTTCATTGAAAACAACTTCCCCCCCCCTGAACCCGTGTGAACTGTGGATGCGAGTGTACTCAGAACTGATGTATAGTTTTCTAGAAATAAAAGCTAGGCACCCAGACCCCGAAACAGGAAACCCAATCGCACCCACAAAGGTACAAGGGGATTTAAATTAAACATTAAATTCTTTTGGAAACTATCACTTACAACATCAAGAATTTATCTAAAGTCCAATACACTAAACAATGTCAAAATCTATATATTATATTATTTAATTAAACAAAATAATTATTTTTCGAACGATTTAATAGTTACGATTTAACAATTATTAATTCTTATTCAAATACAATTCCTTGTGCTAAAGGCATTTCATTCGAATGATTGATAGTAATAGTTGATCTTCTCATATATTGTTTCCAAGAATCACTTCCTGATTCTCGTCCACCTCCTGTATGTTTCTCGCCACCAAACGCACCTCCTATTTCGGCTCCCGATGTTGAAATATTTACATTAACAATACCACAGTCTGAACCATTTGGACCAATCCACTAAAAATATTTATTATTTCAAAACCAAAATATTAAATTGTGTATACACTACCTTAAATATATTATCAAGGTTTTTTGTAAATATGCTGGACGATAAGCCTTGATTGACTTCATTGTTCCACGCTGTGGCTTCTTCTACACTGTTTGTTTTTAATACATAAACAATGGGTGCGAAACATTCTTCGTGAACCAATTTATGGTCATGCTGTAAATTGGTAACTATGGTTGGTTCTACGAAATAACCAGCCGAGTTCAAAACCTGAGAAAAAGTTACGTTTAAAATATTTATTAATATTGGATTACAGTTAGCATACTTTGCCTCCAAATTCAATAGTTCCTCCTTCTTTTTGGATTGATGCAATTGTTGCGTTATATTTTTCTAAAGCAAGTGCACTATGTAATGGTCCGATAAGAGTGCTATCTTCCAAAGGATCCCCTATTCTTTTAACAATTTGACTGTATACTTTTTTCAATTTTTCAAGTACTTCGTTGTATATCTACAAATTTTAATTTTTGAGATGAAATTAATGTAGAAATTATGCACTTACATCAGCGTGCACTATAATTCGTCTAGTTGATGTGCAACGTTGCCCTGTAGTTCCAACACAAGCAAAAACGGCTGCTCGGACTGCCATATCAATATCAGCATCTGCTGCAATTATTAGAGCATTATTGCCACCAAGCTCCAATATGTGTTTCCCAAATCTCTTTTGCACATTGATACCCACCTAATACAAAATAAAAACATTTTCATGATACTACGTTACCACATGTTGTAAATAATACTTACTTCGTGACCAACTGCTGTACTTCCCGTAAAGGATAATAATTTGATCTTAGGTTCTGTAGACATAGCTTTTCCAATAACTGCTCCTCCGCAACATAGCGACGATATTGCTCCCGGTAAATTATTACTTTCAAGTACTTCGGATATTATTTTAGTTGTCGCAATTGAAGTGAGTTGAGCACTTTCGGCACTTTTCCATAATAATGTGTTTCCGCAAACCTAAATTATATAAATAAGCAAATATTTTAAAAGTAATGTAATTTATTCACCATTGCAAGTGCACTATTCCATCCGTAAACTGCTACTGGAAAATTGAATGCAGAAATTACTCCTACTACACCCAATGGATTCCATTTTTCCAATAGAACATGTCCCGGTCTTTCGGAGGAAAAAATATTTCCTCCTATGGTTCGTGATAAACCTACTGCATAATCGCATATATCTATGTATTCTTGCACTTCCCCTATTCCTTCGGAAGTAATTTTTCCTGTAAATACCAAATTTTTAATCTGAACGCTTTTTGGGCTTACATTACGCACCCATTTCTAAAGATATGAGTTTGCCTAAAGCTTCACGTTTTTTTCTTAACGCATCGCCAATTTGTCGCACTATTTCACCTCGTTGTGGTGCTGGCATATTTGCCCACGCATCCCATGCCTTTTGTGATTCTTCCAAGCATGACTCGTAATCTTTTGGTGTGCCTTGTACTACTTCAGCAATTATTTTTTTATTACTAGGGCAAATTGCAGGCAAAGTCTGAAAATATGATATTGTAATAATTATTGCAAAATTACAGATGGATGTACTACTATATTCAATTTTATCGTAGAAATATTATTTTGGGAATAAACAATCTATCTATAAGCATAACATTTTTGTAGCAAGAAAAGATAAAAGAACTGATTATAAATCGATTTACACAGTATACGGATTTAAAACTGGCTGTTCCAATTTTGTAAGCTCAGTAAAAATTTGAGAAACGGTTCAACAAAAAAATAGAATTAATTAGATATCCCCGAGATATTTATCTTGCAATTAGTGTTTTGCTTTATCTTTTATTGTCCATCTTGGTTCGTGAACTCTATTGTGAAATAATAAATAAAGAAGTTAAGTAATTTACAATTAAATAATTTTAAATACTTGGCTATGTTTTTTGAAAATATTAAGGGTTAAATAAAAATTTAATTTTAATAAATAATGAATAAAGTTAAAAAAATGTATTTACCTGACCGCCACCCTTCCACGAGCCATCATAAACTCCATAATTTGAAGCTCGAAGACCCAATTCTTCTAAAAAGGTGTATTTTTTATTATTAACTAAATATTCTGCATTAGTGGAACCCATTTGTCTAATTGTTAGGATTCTTCCTTTTAAAGAAAACAATTTTGTCGATAATAACTTCGTTCGTAAGAATAAAGACATCCTACATCTACAGAAAATTATAAGAAACTGATCGAGATATCTCTGAGGGCTTTGATTAATGTAATGTTTGTATAAAATTCCAACACTTGTTTGTACAACAACAACTTCTTATCAGTTTTATAAAATTATCTCTTATTAGAGCTATCTCATGTTGGAAAAATTTAATTTATATATTGAATGCAGTATTAATAATTTTCAAGGTAAATATTTTGAAATTTCACTTTCTAAGATAATATAACCATATAACGTAGTATCAAAATTATATATTCATTTATCTTCAATCTGTACAATGTTATGACCATTATGAATAAAGTCAAGACTTTATTTTCTTCCTCTACTGACGTTTTTAAATGTAGTAATAATATAAAATAATTATAGGTTTAAGTGATTACTTTCAAATTAAACCACTCATATATTGTCATATGTATCAAATCTTGCTTAACATGGGAGACTTATACAACATATACCTTATAATGTTTTTAACATAGTAAGTTGTTTATTATACAAAATATACTAAGTGAATAACTTGACCTATTGTATTATTATACATTTTGTTGGTTTGTATTTTAGGCACCAATAAATTTTGATCGAGTTATTGAGCTATCTATCTTCGATGGTCAGGTAATTGAATACCGTCGATATTGTTTTTATTTTTCTTGTTGCATAAATAACTATTTAACTTTATTATTAATCTGTAATAAAATAAAACAAAACTATTTTAAAAATTACAAGCATGTTACCTAGGTGATAATGAAATGTAGTAACTAATTGATTATCTATAATATTATACTAGATGATAATAATTATTTATGAATTTGAACTTGAAAAATAAATAGTGCTTATAAAATCGTATCGATAATTACTATACAAATTAAATTTTAAGGCGGAACGCCACTGAAAATTAAAAAAAAAATTTTTGTTTGTTTTTAAAGTATATATAAGTGATTTAAATTAAATAAATAAAAATATGGATAACAAAAGATAAAACCATTTCCAGCTTTTTTTTTTTTAATATTTAAAAAAAATGGTAAGCAAATGGTATACTATTATAGTAATTTTTGAAATAAATATTACTAAATTTGTTGTAAAACTTACTACTATCAGGGTGAGCAGTATTTGAACTACATATTTAATATAATTAATAAATTCGTAACTTGTGAGATAATATATTATTACTAGAATTTGAACTAAAACAAGTTAATTAATAAACTATAAAAATATTGAATATTATTTATTTTATCTTTCGGCAATGCTCATTGTCACTCTCAAATATATTAATATGAAAATATTTTCATTTGATTTGGGATCAAGTTTTTTCTTTTGGGTTTATAGACAACTAATTTTTTGGTCAGTATCTATATAATAATATTTTGCTCAGTATAATTTGTTATTTTGGTCAGTATTATTTGTTGTTTTGGTCAGTATAAAAAATAATGAAGTTGCAGTAACATTTTGTTCGGTTATAGTATATTTTATATTGCTTAGTTAATTTTTGTTGTCAGTAACCACTTTTAATAGTAGGAGTATAAAATAAGAAATTCAAATAATTGGTATTTTGGTAATAAATGGTACTTTTCGCCGTCCACGAGCACATCTATTTACATCAAAAGATCCAGTAAATATTACATTTATTTATTGATTAATTTGCAGATGTTTCTATCAAACTTAAAAAAAAGATAAAATTATCTCATCAAATAACACACGATATAGTCATCAGTAGAGCTCGGATTTTATGCTTTTACATATTCTTTAATATCAATATGACAACAGATTCGTTTTGAAATCTGGACGAATTCGGCAAAATCAAATCCGAAAAACCGCTTATCAATATGCATATTTTGCATATTTTCAACGTTTGGTGCATATTTGAGCACATGATGCATATTTGTGCATATGTGGGCAACTTCTGGTGTTTTTTAAAGAATTTTTTTCATTAATTATAATTATTAATTGAAAATTATAATTAAAATTAATTAAAAAATAAAAACAAATTTTAATATCGTTAGTAACGTTTTAAATAAGTTCGAGAAAAGATATTATGCTACTTACATGGGCGTCGCCAAGGGGGGGCAAGGAGGGGCTCTTGCCCCCCCCTGGAATTTGTAAAAAAATATAATAATTTAATGATTGTAAATTGCAATATAAAATATATAACTCCAATTCCACGTATAAATCTATGTAGAACCCCGGCAACTACGATTACGAGAAACATAATAATATATAGAATAGTTATGGTTATAATAATTGCAATAAATTCAAATTAAACAAAGGTAAATAAACTAATAATTTTTTATTTTTACTTTCCTATTTACGTAGTAAAGGAAAGAATATTATAATCAAGCCTAAAACATTTTTTGAGTTTGGGGTTTTTCCATAGTCTAGGAATCCATACAAATTGTTTGAGACTAATTTGGAAATTTTCTGGATGTGCGTATGTGTGCGATTTTTTCGTTCATGAGTTTTTCGGAACGTGTGAACGGATTTAATTGACATTTTATATACTGGTTTATAGCAATAATCTAAAGAGCTTATTAGATTTTGGTCGAAATACCTCCATCTTGACTCCATGTATTCAAAGAATGGAAATTGTTAAGGCCCGGTTCATCTTCCCATTATTATAGATAGTAATGAAATTAGTCTCAATTGAAAGAATTTTTCTTTATGCGTCTAATGATAACCAATACTTGACATTTTTCGTTTCAATTACTATTGAAATAAAATTTTATTGAACTCCAAAGTAATTCGGAAATGGGAAAGTCATATCAGATGTTTTATTTTATACTTCATCGTTAATTTTAATAGCGTTTAAAAATATTCGCCCCCCCTGAAATTTTTGGAAGCGACGCCCATGGCTACTTATAGACTCAATGCAATTAGTTGATAACTTTAAAAATGAAATCACGCAAGTTAAAGGAATAGTATGTGACAAAATAAACAAGAAACGCAAAGATATCTTAACAAAAATTCTTGTTTTTTATCCGAAAACTTGATCGCTTTATATATGTTTTAGTTTGCATATCAATGCATATTTTATCGTTTTTATCAATTTTAGTGCATATTTTAGAGAAATTCGGTGTAATATATGCGCATATTTTCAAGTGATGGTTTGGACACATTTTACGTTTTATTATTTTCTAAAGAAGTTAGGCGATTATTTTTTTTTACTAAACTTTCGGGTAGATAGTTTAAGATTATTAGCCTTGATATTGGCTACTAAGATTCAATAGTTTTTCCAGAATTCAGTTACAAAGTAAACCTTAATTTTGTCCAAAGTATCCCGAGGTACTGGGATACAGTGGACATTACCCGGGGATACACTGGACAATTGACATGCAGGGAATGTAATGGACAATACAAACAAATTATTTATTGAAACATTAAAGAACTAAATTAAAAACATTATATAATATTATAATTAAACTTTAAAAATTATTACGAAAATTTTAATTGAACAATATTATATTTCAAAATCATACTCACTGGATGACTTTATTTCTACCTTAAATAAATTTTTCTTTGCTTTCCCTTTCTTCCCTTTCATTTGTTTACAATTAGTAACATCTTTAAACTTGAAAAACATTAGTAGCCCTCCTTCGGCAGTCACATAAATAGTATGGGATACATTGGAGGCACTGTCCATTGTATCCCATGACAGGAAAAAAATTTTAAAGTCAAGAAAATTTGTATAAAACAAGCATTCATTTTTATGAATTAACTATCGACATACCTGTAAGACTTCACTTTTCAGCTACAGATAAAAAAATTACAAAAAATTCAGCTTAAATAATTGAAAATCCTTACGTAGTCACTTTGTAAACACTTTGTCATTGTGATCTACAACATACTAAGTCATGTACAGCAACAAAATCACTAACAAGGTCCAAAATACAAGTATGTCCATTGTATCCCAGTGTCCACACCATCCCCAGTCTCCCCTACTATTATCTTATATTTCGTAGTTACCGATTTTAAAAAATCGATCACGTTTTTATATTATAATTAAATGTATGGAAATATTTAGATACAAATTTTTAAATTTTTGTTATTATAATCAAAAAGTATTAAAATAATTTTTGCGATAAATGAAGTACCTATATCTACCTATAACTATCTGTGTAGGTTTCTTAACTTTTTGTTTATTTTTTTGACAATTTGCTAACTAATAGATATTAATTAAAATTTGGTTTTCTCGAATATTATAAACACAACATTTAAATGTTAATTCAAAATGCAACTAAATAATTTATTGCAAACGTTAAATACAAGTATAATAAATGTCCAAGAAAATACATGTAATCCTTTAATCCCTTTATTGCTTTAATCAAGCTAACTGTTCTATTTTGCTTGTTTCGTATAATTTACTTCGGTAATTAATAATTTACAAAATAATAAAGTATTTGTCTGTCTATAATATTAATTGTCGAGTTAATTTGAACAACGAACCGATGGTAATAGAATTTTTTATCTCTTCCACTGTTGATTTCGTAGATAAGCGGGATGTTGTTATTCGTGCCTCTTTTAATTGGAGGGGGTTTATATTTAAAGCACATCCACTAATTGTTGTGATTACTTTATTTTTATTGTCTTTGCAATTATCCTCGTATTAACAGTTAACAAACAATTGGTTGTGCGATGAAATTTAAAATTGTAGTTTTATGGAATATTGTTTTATATGGATTTGCACGTGGAAATCTACACGAAGATGAAATTATTATAAGAATGTTGGGAGGTTCTAAATTTGCTCAATATTTGGCTCAAGATATGGGATACATTTACAAAGGTCCGGTAAGTATCATAATAAGTATATTAAAAATTAATTTTCAATTTCTTAAAAGTTTTAATTGTATTATTAATTTTATACCCTATCAAAAATAAATTATGAGAAATGTTATGTTTATTTGAGTTAGCATTGCTCAATATTATTGGGTCCGCGTCATTAAAAACAATTTTTCACAGAAAATAATATCATATATTCAGTAATATAAAAAAAAAAATCAAATTTTGAATTTCTAGGATGTTAGCCCCGAATTAAAAATTTAAATATTTGAAGAATCGGTGATTGTGATCTACAAAGTTGTAACAATTCTATATAAAATGTATTAAAATGGATTAGTTCTTAACATGTGAAAATATATAATAAATTCAAAATCTAAATGATTTACATGTTACAATAAAATATTAAATTGTAACATGTAAATCATTTAGATTTTGAATTTATTAAAATGTATTAAGTATACATAAAGCTTCACCAATGACAGGTTTCGATGTTATTCACGATTTTGCCTGCAATATGTAGAAACATATCTACTTATAATTCGAATGATGTATTCCTCAACTATATTATTATTATTATTTATACTTTTAATATAATTACTACACTTAATAAACAAATCAGTGTTCTTGTAAATAAAACAGAAAGAACATAAAAAAAATAAAAAGTAAAAATTCTGTATAATTAATTACAATTAGTATGCTATACTGTATCATCCTTGGTAGCATCCATCCTACCCCTTAAGTTAGCTACGGTAAGAACGTGGGCTTCTTAGCTCCCAACTTCATTTCGAATCTTACTGGAGAATCATTATTTTGAAAACGACCTGTTACTTAATTTCCTTGAATATTAGTGCCTTCAGGGCCGCGCCAAGCCAGCGTGCAATGTGTGCACCGGACACGGGCAGCCAAATTCAGGGGCGGCCAAAAAGATTTAAAAATTATATGCAAATTACAAAAAAAAAATAAAAAGTGTACAATGTCAGCAATTGAAAGCGACACGATGGATTCCATCGATTTAGAATTAGTAATTAAAGAATTTGCGGAGAAAAAAACTAGGAAAGTTGCTTTTTATAATTTTCTAAAATTTTTTTTTTATTAATTTTATTCCACTATTTTTTTTGTAAATTTTATTGTTAATAAAACTTTTTTTAAATTTCTGTTTTTCACTTAAATTAATTTGATTTCTTATACAGTTAAACTAAGTATGTGCAACATAAAATTTATATTTTACAACAAAAATGTAAATTTTGGGGCGGAAAATTTGGCTCTGCACACAGGCGGCCATTGATGCTGGCGCGGTCCTGAGTGCCTTTACTGTTATTTGGTGTAAATCTGTTGATATGTATGCTATTTCAATTATTATACTAATGTTTCTATTCTTATTTTAAAATTTTAACAGAGCGCTTTCATAATTTTCTCTTATTTTCAGAATCATATCAGTAGCACTAGTTTTAAGTTACATTTAAGTAATTATTATGTATAATCATTCTATTACATAATAATATTATACCATAAGTAATTCAAACATCATGTATTCTTTCATTAAACACTAAAGAATACTAAGGATTTGCCATTATTTAATTTAATTTAATTAACAAAGCTTTCGTCATTTACAATCATTTACTTGTATTGATTTTCTACCGGGTTTTTTACTCTATTATCTCTTATTTGTGTGTTTAAGATAATTTATATTTATTAATACAAGATACGAATAGTAATTTTGAAATATTTATAGTTAATAATCAAAAGTGGTATCCTGCTGTCGAGTGGGTAGGTATACTGACAATATTCAAGGAGAAAAATTATTAATTATTAAGCTGTGTATTTGTATGTATGTATGTATGTATGTATTTGTATGTACTATGTATGTAGTATTTTTACAAGTGCGAATGCTCAATATGTATGTAGTTAAATAGGTAGATTTTACTGTTAGAAAGTACTTTTCAAGTGAAAAAACCGACATCCTTACGTACCTCCCGAAGCAAGACGACAATAATAAGAAATTTAACGTCTCATCCAGGTTCAAACCGTATATTGTAGCTGATACCGTTAACCAGCCGTTAAGTACCAAGTCGATGAAAGCGCATTAGCTTGCTGACTCGCTTGGGTTTGTTGCAGATTTTATTACCGTCATTTGGGGTGAGATTGATCATAAATAAAAGTTTTTTGCGTGAATTTTCTCTATATCTAAAAGATCATTTTTGAAGATAAGTTATCCTGTACTACAACTGACGGTACTACAAATTCAAAGCTTATATTATGTAAGTTTAATGGAGATAATCCGTTTATTCGTTATGCGACGTTAGTAAAATTGGCTTCTAGCAAATTTGGCGACTTATAAATTACGATGTAACTCGCATTTATATGAACGTATTTTTTTTTTAATTTTCTTAACCAATCAGAACGTCGAAATAAAGTTTTCTCCATTTCGCAAAAAAATTGACGTAGAGAGCTCGGAATAGTGGCGTTAACCTTAGAATTATTAGGATCAGTTTTACAATAGAAGTATAAACGAAAAAATAAGTATCCCTCCTATAAAACATTCCACTTATTGTACGTTGAATAGGGAGTAGTGCGTTTAGTAGTACTACTTGATCCTATTCTGAACTTTTACCGAGTATTATGCATTTATTCGGAGAATAGTATTATACTTGGTAAATACTACTATTGTAAAACTGGCCCTTAGCTAAGTATCCAGTTATTAATATGTTAAAATTTAAAAAAAATTAAATATCCACCCGGTTTACCCCATTTTTTTAGAGCACGAGTCTCTTATAATTTTTTATTCCAAATTAGAATTTGTAACTGTTCTCTAAACAATTTGTCCTGCATACATTTTTAATTCGTCAATTGTAAAATTTCAATCTTTAAAATTTTAATACTACACATAATATGGAACGATTAATATTTTACCATGTCTTTTTTGCAGCAGTGGGCCCATGCGTTGAACATTTCTTTCCCTTTTAATTATTTTCTGCCAAATATAAAATTAAATTTTTCATCATAATAATTATAGGTACCTATACAATATCATAATCTAAATTTTTCCAATTTTTATTTTATATTTCAAAATTTCAGTTTAAGTCATTTATCAATTTTAAAATAAATCTCCAACCCAAATCTTTCCACAACAATGCCTCCAGCTACTGTCCACGATCTTACTTCAATTTCAAAATTTCACTTAAAACCAATTTTATCAAAATATCTACTAATTTGATCCTCACGAAATTCAAAATAATTAAACTCCAGTTCTCAAAATTAAAACTTCACTCTTTTATTCACATTTTGCAATTGCAAAAACTACCACAATTCTCGTCCGAACGAGAACGCAAATCGGACAACTGCCTGCGGCTGTGGTGTTATTGACACCACAATCAAATTTTAAAATCAAATACAATTTTACAATTTACAAACAAAATTATTTACAATTTAAACAAAATTATAAAAAAATATCGAAACAACCCTTAATCAATTTAAAGCACGACAGTGTACTTTAAATGTATTAAGGGGTTATACGTAGTCAAGGTTTTCAAAAATTAAATTTTTTTAAATTTTATTTTAGTAATGTACCTACATATATTTAAGTATTTGCACAGAAGATTTCATATTAATTGCACTTTTGCAATTGTAAATGTATTACGTGTAAGGTGTTTTTAAATCTTTGAAACCGTTTTACTCAAAACTACATTTTAAAGTCGGTGAGCAAGATTTCTCGGAAACAGCTTAACCGATCAGTCTCAAATTTGTACACAAGCTCGATAAATATATTCTTTTGAGGTTCATCGAGGGATATTGCTCACCGATAAATAATTTTCATTTTATTAACAATTTAAGGCCAAAATTTTTATCAAAAATCAAATTTTTGTTTTGAAATGCCGCCATTCTGTTAAATATTAATGTATCGCTTATTCCTTCGATTAACCTCTAGATAAAACCTTATATTAACGAAAACTTTTTTGATTTCTCATTTAGGATAATCCAATCCAGAGATATCTTGCTCGCCGCAAGACGCTCTTTTTTAGGAGAGTTCTCGTAGATCGCCTATAGTAGCTTTAATAATCATTATTTTTACATAAAAAAAATATCACAATCAAGTTAATATACCACAATATGTGTATAAAGTTTTACGTCAATAAATTAATATATCTTTCCAGGAAAAATTCTTGAAAAATTGCTTTTTTTTGGCCTCCTGACTGTGTATACCCCCTTAAGATATTTGCTTCACATTTAAATTCTATTTGGTTTATAATTTAAATATGAAATACAAGTAGTGTACATTTCAGGCGCTTCTACTGTATTAATTTAGTTTTTGGTTTTTATAATGAACAAACTGAAATACTTACTTTAAATGACATTACATATTATATTGCTCTCGATAAGTTACGTATACTATGTACCGATACCTTTACTGAACAGTACACTTACCCCATTGATCCCTGTGAAAAGGAGGACTAATAAATATACTACGTTCTTTACTTAGATGTAGGTGTAGCTTGGGTACATGTCGCCAAACGCAATTAATAAAACATGATAACATACATATAACAATACATAAAAAAGTCTGTCTAGGACAAAAGGACGCGAGCATTAGGACGCAGATCCAAAAAGGACGCGGACCCAAAAAGACGCAAAATATTATTTTATATTTACATATATCTTTTATACAACATAAAGAAGAAATAGAATAAATAAATAAAAATAAAGAAAAAAGAACATTAATGGAATAAAATACAAAAATTGTTCAACATTGATTAAAATTTAATGCTTTATTTCCAAAACTTTAGGGTGGATCCGAGATTTTCCGTAGTTGCGTTTGTCTAAACCGACCCTCCGCACCCTCTACTCCACCCCGAACTCGAAAATTACGAATCTTGAAAATGCAGGATCTTAGTTTTCAACTTAAATTCGGTTATAATTAATCGAAAGTTCCGTATTAATATGGTAAAATAATTGTTTACGTCTTTTTGGGTCTGCGTCGTTTTGGGTCCTAATGCTCGCGTTCTTTTGGCCGCGTCCACTTGTCCAGCACCATAAAAAAGTTGCTTTATGAAGTATATGATAGGTATTTACAAAATTTTTACAGTATATTATTTGCATAATAAAGAAAATTCTGGCAAAGTTTGAACTTAAATCATATTTTTAGTTATCTAGATAAAAAAATGTCAAAGTTACGTTTTTACATTGAGTTAAATGCACGGGACGGGTTAGTTATTACCTCCACAATCAAAAATGTCATCATTACAAAAATTCGCCAAAATATTTATGAAAGTCTTACAAATAAGATGCAGGTTCCATATAACGCGGTTGGGATCTCGAATTTGCTTTCCGCATGCCGTTCTTGTTCTAACCGTTTCTTTCTTCGGGTTAAACTTTCTTCTGCCCTTGATTTCGTCATTTCGTTTTTCTTGCCGTTTTTCAAGATCACTATTTCTTTTATTTATAATTTATAATATAGTAAAAATAAATCGATAATTGGATTATATTTAATCGGATACCCGTAAGGCTTTTTTAAGTTGCTACAGGCCACATTATGCGATTTAAGTTTCTTTTAAGTTGGTTACAGAGGTAATCCTATTGTAGCATCCAATAAGAAAAGCGCGGAGAAACCAACGGCCAATAAGAAATATGCGGAAGAAAAGTTTTTTAAAATGAGTAAAAAAATAGTTTAACTAACCAAAACTATTTAAATGAATAAAATTTAGAACTAAATTATTAAAAATATTTAGCATAGGGCAGAGTTCCCACCACATCTTATCTCTACCCTTCTTTTTAACAACCATAAAATCCAAAATATGAGACAATCACAAAACATTGTGTCTGATACAAGATAACACAATATTTTGAAAGTTTTATCAATTATTTTCGAGCGTGTAAAATTTTATGTTTTTATGGTGTTCTAAGCTGTAAGTTACGTATGCGTAAATTTTATATGACGTTATGGAAAGGATAACATTATACATATGTGGCAATAATAAACAGATGGTAGTAAAGTACATAGATAATCAAATTAAGTGCAACGGAAGTTGGTACATAGTATCTCTAATATGTAAAGAGTTCTTGAAACTTATTCAATTATTTTTTTATTTTACATAATTACAAGCGAGGGGTAACTTTTAAGTTTGCAGAACGGAACAAAAGAAAAACTTCATTTTTTTTATAATTTATAAAATTATAATTCCTACTTCTATCAATTAAATTTGGTAAACTTTCAAAAAAATTATTTTTATATTAGAAGTTGTAAAATGCTCGTTTATTCGGTACTACCCGAAGCGATTCTTCACTGTTGAAAGGCCTTCCACAAAGTTATTTTTTTAAATTATTTGCATCTGGACTGTTAGGTTGGAAGAACAATTTTGTTCAAAACCGCATGACGTCATGGTACTCATCGCAATTTTTACCTTGTGAATAGAGCTGAAAGTATTCAATTAAAAGGCTTGGTTAAAGTAATTAACATTAACCTAAAGTATTGGTGTTTGAAATGCTCCAATAAAGTATTTGAGTGAAAACTCTCGAGTTGAAAAGTTTAAGCCCGATTATACTCTCGTATATACCAACGTCAACAACTATACTGTCTAAAATGGCATATTAAGAAATCCTCGCTTTTGCTTAAGAATCAATTATTAAAAAGTGACTAATTAATTATTTTTATTTCGGAATTAATAAAAAATATTGAATTAATAAAAAATATTCCCCCCAAAACACCATTTGACCCGAAGGCATACTCCAAACTATTGGAGTCTAAATTCAAATTTGGAATATGGAAATGTATATATTATATTATATTTCTATGTATGTTTTACACTATATAATTAGATAATATTATATTATAGTACTTTTTAATCATCTCAAATTTATGTAAAATTAACTAAATAATTTTTATTATAGGTGAGGTTAGTTACCTAAAGTTATAAACATCTACTTAATAATAATATGTAATTTTTTTCTTACAGAATAATTATTTTTAAAGCCATCGGACGTAAGAACGTAACTTTCTAACCTTACTTAGAAATTTTTTATTTAACTCATCCGTAAAATTTAATTTAAAAAATCTGAAATTTGATAGCATTTCATATTATTTCAGTTTCATTTCGTAATTAGAAATAATAAACCTGTCAGTTGATAAAATTTGTTTTGTCTCGCCTAGTACTACTCTTCTCAGCTGTTATAACACCTAAAGTAATTAATAACTTCAAATCGGCTTTATCGGCTTTATTAAGCTTGAACCCCTTCTACTATTCCTAATCCGTAACCATACTTTAATTTTTGCAAAATTCATTTTCATTCAAATTCAAAGTTTATTTTGTAAAAACAACTGAAGTTAGTGAAAAACATGATATTTTAAATTGAATTAATTGAAAAATAAAACAAATAAACCAAATTCTTTGCATTTCTTACGCACTGCTTATGTCTTACGCTCATTGTGAACAAGAACTTATATATTTACGTTATTAGTTCATTTTATTGACAAGAGAAATGGGCCGATTTAGGAACTATTGTCGTACCAAGTACAAAATATTTGCCGTGGCTTGGAAGTTTCTGTAATAAAAATTAATAAAATTAACAGCAAAAATTTTATAAATTTGCAGTAAAATGTAATTCAAGTTTAAATATTTGCAGCTTTATTTGCATTGGTAGGTAAGTTTACTTATGTACTTATGATTCAGATTCACAAGTTAGAGAAGGGTAGCGACAACATCTTCACTAGACGGTCACCCATCCATGATATTACCCAGCGGGATATTTTCTTTCTAGAGTTGCTGGTATAATCCACTTTATTATCTTCAGTATAAAGAACCGCAGAAAAAGTTGACGTGGAGCTGCAAGTTGCTTATTACTAGTATTATACGCCCAATAAAATAAATCTATTGTATTTATAGATTATGAAATTAACAGAAATTATAAATTATAAGATAGTTAAATATTAAATAATTATTTAAAAATGAAATCAAGATGATAATTTAAAATTAAGAACAATATTCTATTATCGCAAATCTATTAACGGCGCAAACTATTGTAAATCATCGCGATAAAGAGAGAAAACAAATGTATAAGCGGGGAATCTAAATTTGGCACGCGATGTCGACGTTATGTAGGGACGCCGCGACGCGTCTTTGTAAATCAGCAAGGGTCCGCATCGATTTGTAGGCGTCGGGCGAAGCCGGCGCGCGAAAACCGGCGCTTCGTATCAGGAAAATATAAAATTGAAGGTATATGTAATCATTCCGGCACGCGCTACCCCTAAAAATAGATCAAAAACCAATATGGTACAACCTCCCTCAATGAATAATTTAATTATAGAATATATCAAACTTAGCACGTGCGATAAAAGAGACGCGTTAATGGAACACAACCATGTCAGACTGAAAGCGCGCTACGGCCAAGTCCCCTATTTTCAAATCACGTATGTTAGGGGATTAATTACTCGATGAGTTAGTAAGAGACATTACAATACATTGAAAGCACGTGCGAGGCAGACGTTGTTATAATAGGGGGACACGCTTCCAACACTACTGTTAACACCTGCTTGTTACTATTTTGATAGATATCAAAACTAAGCATATGGCACACCAATGTAGGATATTTCATGTTCTCCTAGTAAAATTAAATGCATGTGTTTTATGTAAAAAAAAAAATAATAAAAATAAACAGAATTTAATATCTCTTATAGGTTCTTGGTTTCACTAACACTTACTTATTTGTACCAATCGACACCGACGTCATTTTTCATACAAAACGTGGATTGGAACTATCAAAACATCTGGTCAACGATAATAGGGTAATTTTTAATAAGAATAGTATATTATTATAGAACTTTATCTAAAATGACAATATCCCAAGTATCTACTATAATTATTATTTTTATATTGATAGATATTATGGATTGATCAACCACGAGTATTACAACGTCAAAAGCGGGACTTCCAAATCATCAGAGATTTATCTGAAATTCCATTGAATAGAAGTAAACGTTTAGAAAATGAAGAAGTAGCGATAAAAAGACCTCCTGTGCCACTATATGACAAAACTTTCAATGATGAGTTATGGGCCCAGGAATGGTATATGGTAAAAAAATATTCATAAATGCACTTGTATTATAATTATTAAAAATTTATTACTGACAGCAAGACACCAGAACAAGATCAGATTTACCAAAATTAGATTTAAATGTATTAGAAGTATACAAGGAAGGAATAACAGGAAAAGGAATTAGAGTACTTATTTTGGATGATGGCATTGAATACACTCACGATGACTTAAAAAATAATTATGTAGGATAATTTTCAATAATAATAAGTATCAAAGCTTTACTATCTTTGTGTTCTTTGTTAGGATAAGGATATAAGTTGGGATTGCAATGAAGACGATAACGATCCGATGCCACATTACGATTCCTTTCGTAAAAATAGTCATGGTACTAGATGTGCTGGAGAAGTTGCAATGATTGCCAATAATGGAAAATGCGGAGTTGGAATTGCCTACAACGCAAAAGTCGGAGGTACATTTATGAAAAGCATTAAATTCTTAAAAAATGGAATAGGAAAACTAAAGAAAAGAAAATTTAATCTCTTTAATAATTTTTTTATCATTTATTTAATGTTTTATTTTAATTAGGTGTGAAATTGTTAGACGGATTAGTTAATGACCGAATAGAAGGAACTGCTTTAGGATATGCTCACGAACTTGTTGATATATACAGTGCTTCGTGGGGTCCGAACGATGATGGAAAAACCGTTGACGGTCCAGGTCGTTTAGCAACTGAAGCTTTTGTGCGAGGAGTAACAAGTGTAAGTATAACAACACTTGATAGATTATGGCCATGCATAATACACTACAATTATATCTTAGAGATAATGAATCGTTTTGGAGTTATAGGCAATATAATAACTTGAACTAATCATGAAAACATAAAATACATCGTAATTAAACTTAAACTCCTAAACTTTGCATTATAATATGTATATTTTTTATTATTGTGCTGTTTAAAAACGGTTTAGAATTCATTTAGGGGCGTCAAGGTAAAGGTTCTATTTATGTATGGGCTTCTGGTAATGGTGGGAAGAATGGCGATAACTGCAATTGTGATGGATATTTAGCTAGCCCGTATACTATTTCAATTGGAAGTGCATCACAAAGAGGAGAGTTTCCATGGTATGGCGAAGAATGCGCTTCTACAATGGCGGTTACATATTCATCTGGTGCTTATCAAGATCAAATGATAGTAAGAAGGTAGTACAGCAATTTTAGTTTTCTCTGTAGCATTTTTATAACAGGCAACTACAGACTTACATAATCAATGCACTGTAAAGCACACGGGAACATCAGCTTCTGCTCCCCTGGCTGCTGGAATTATAGCACTTGCTCTAGAAGCCAAGTAAGAAATGCGAAAATACCCTTTATTTTTCGCAAAATTTGTTTCTAAATTTTACACTTACTTTAGTTCTAATTTAACATGGAGAGACGTTCAACATTTAATAGTATGGACGTCGGAAGTATCTCCAGTTGCTGACAATCCCGGTTGGAACAAAAATGCTGCGGGATTTTGGTTTAACACTCGCTTTGGATTTGGATTAATGAATGCTTACAGTCTTGTTAAAAATGCAGTACACTGGATTACCGTACCAGAAAAATCGCTTTGTATCATTGAACCCATTGAACTGTACGTCACGCTGAAAGTTTTAATAATGTAAAATACTCGGCTATAAAATATTAATTTTAGAAGCTCTAACCGCATTTCTTTTAATAAACCTGTGACGGTAATTTTTAATTCTGATGGTTGTAAAGGATCAAATAATGAATTAAAATATTTAGAACATGTAGAAGTACAAATTACATTAAATTATACAACACGAGGTGTTTTGGATATATACTTAACATCTCCAGCAGGTAATCGACGATATTTTTATATTCAGATATTGAAATAATTCTGATTTTTCTGATTATGCTAATTAAATTTTTATAATGCACAGGAACGCAAGTTCAGATCTTATCTAAAAGAAAATTGGACAAGTCCACACATGGATTTAAAAATTGGACTTTTATGTCAGTAGCTACCTGGGGAGAGCTTGCCGATGGCTTATGGAACGTTACAGTGATTGACGAGGTAAAAAACAAAATTTTAAATAATTTCATTCGGTTGCTCAATTTCTGATAATCAATATAGTCCAGGAAAAATAGACTTTCACATGGAAATAATTTGTAACAGGCTAAATTTTTGCATGCATCTTAGTATTATGGACCTGAACAATGTCTCAAAGTTCCCCATCGATATCCTTTCCGCTAGCTGTGTTACGCGAAGTCAAAGGTCGCCAAAAACAGCTTTTCGCAAATATCTCGAGAACGGCAACAGTTATTGAAAAAAATATAGATAGCTAATTTGTAGCTAAGCCGATTTTATATAAAAAGTTATTTGAAAGTTTTTTTGTAAGGACAATTGGTCACGAAATACGGCGTTTCAAAGAACCAAGAATGTAGAACACTTTACTCGGCGTGTGATCTTACGCCCAGATTCATAGACAAGTAATAAGTTCTAAGTAAGGGATTTCGCGTCGAATTTGTTTTTGATGCAACTTTATTTACTCGGTTCATAAGGGTCAATTTAAAAAGCTAAGTATTAAGTATCAGTAAGGCCTTGTCTATGAATATGGCTGTTAGTGATCTTAGGATATAATGACGGAAAATGAATTATAATTCAATAGATACATGTATTTTTGTTTAATTTAAATGTGAATGCATTTATTACACATTTATTTACGTATAGGTACATTATTCAGTGATCGTGGTATTAACATTCTTCATCGGTATCGGAGACCAATTCTTTTGTCTTCAAAGTTTGGACGACGAAAGACGACGGATCGATGCTGTCATCATTCTCCACGTTATCGATATTAAATAATGATATTGTGTTCGAACAGGTTTGCCTATGACATTGGCTACAAACTATAGAGCAGTTCAATCCTGCTTTCCGACATCCACAATTGGAAACACAGATTTTCTTGCAATTTCAAAATGCTGTATTAAGTAATACATCTGGAGCAGCTTGGAGCAGAGTTGTCATTGGCTCTAGGATATTATTTTGTAATGCCCAACCCCAGTCCTGAAGATCATTTTGCCTTTCCGAAATAGAGCAAAAGTCATATTACAGCCTGTAATTAATTGCGTGGAAAAATAAAATATGGCGATGACATTTTGGATATGAAGCTAAACTTCGAGAACAATACATTTTTGATTCCACTTTTGCTTTACCAGGCTTCTGAAAATTTAATATTTTGTCCTGAGGAGCTCGTGCAATCAATATGGCCATCAAGTCCACATCCTCGCCAACCATAATGTTAGTACTCGTATGTGACTCTTACATTGCTGTTTCGATGATCAGAACATCAGCATCATGTTTTACCTGCTTCGCAATGATATGTTAGCTTCGTAAAATATTTGAGTCAACATGTAAATGAAACTACTTTTGTTACAAGAAAACTTTTAAATAACTTTTTATAGCAAATTGCCTTAGCTACAAATTAGTTCTTATTGATTTTTTCACTAATTATCGCCGTTTTCGAGATATATGCAAAAAACTGTTTTTGACGACCTTTGACCTCGCGTAACACAGCTAGCGGAAATAATATCGATAGGGAACTTTGAGACAATGTTCAGGGCTATAATACTAAGGTGCATGCAAAAATTTAGCCTGTTACAATTTATTTCCAACTCAACCCATTCTTTTGTCTATTTTTCCTGGACTAATAATAATAGAGAAATTCCAACGAAAATTTGTTTTTTCTGGAAAGCTTAATATTGATATTATTCAGTTTATTTAACTTTTTAGAAAGGACCCAGTTCTAACAAAGGATTTTTGAATAAAGTAAATATCAAATTACATGGAAGCAAAAGGCTGCCCATTTATGCTAAAAATGGAAGGAGAAAGTATGATGTGGATTACAATAAATTAAAAAATAATGAATTGGAAAATGAAGACTATGATGATTTACTTACAAAATTGGAAAACTTCGATGATAAAAATTCAATTGATTATAATTATTTTTAAATTATTATTTTGTTAAACATGTTAGGAAATGTTATCAGATTATACAGTAAATGTTTAGAAGCAAACTCAAGCCGAAGAATTAGTTTGTCAACTTGGATATTTTTTGTTTTATTGAGTAGTAACGTTTCGTGTATTTTATCTAATTGTCTGTTTGAGATGAGGATGTGATCAACCGTCAGAACTTCATTGCCCTAGACCCTAGAGCAACTTGGCTGCAAGGTTTTGTTTTGCAGATAGTCGTGGATTATTTTGGTGTGTCCTATTCGCAATCTAGCCAGAGATACTTCAAATTTTCGATTAGATTGATATGCTATTGGCCAGATGTGGTATACGTTTTTTATATCTCGAAGTTTGTTATTTTCTCTTCGCTTCCATTGGTTTAAAAGTTATGCAATGTAATTTTACATATTGATCGCCTCAAGATGATTTTAGTTCTACAAGGAATTTAGTGCAATATTTAGCTAATCTTCATAAAATATTATGATATGGTTAGTATTGTGTTTCAGTGCTTACTTTAAATATATTGATTTCAATTTATGCGTTTCAACCTACAGATACCGCTGGGCAAATACACATTAGTTTCAGACATTGAATGAGATATTATTAAACTTAAACGTCCTTTCTCTCTCGTATAGGTGAAAGAGCATTAAGGTAACTAGGGTAACGCAAAAACGGACGAGCTGGCAAGAAACGGTTCTAAGCTTGGGGCGGAAGTCCACGATTGTACTAGCTGTTAGCTCTCACCATAAAAACAACACACCATAGAACTGGATTACACGAATAGGCAAACCAAATTAAATACAGGAAAGCAAAGACAGTAATAAAATCACTCTCTGGTAAACATTCAAATATTAATTGAAACTGTGCAATTGTAAGGATCTTAACTGGACATTGCAAATCAAATAAACAGCTCATTACACTGGAATTTCTAAAATATCCCAAATATACCATACGGGGACTTCTGGTCTTATAGACCAGAATCAGTAGCACTCTTCTTTGCCCTCCTACCTAAAATCCAGAATCCACAATTGAGGTCAATTTAGTCGCGAAAGACTATAAAACTTTCGAAGTTTTATAATTCTATAGATTAAATTTAATTTAAAAAAAAACAAAGTAAAAAAATTAAATAAAACAAATAGACGGTTTAATTTTTAGGATCCCTGCGTGTGTGGTCTTGGTCTATATTGGTGACCGAGGCCGGGTCTGTCGGGTCAGTCAGGACCCGGTAGATGGTAGTTTTCTTTTGAAAACTGACGGGCTCGACTAGCTGCCAAGTTGAAGGATACTTAGAGGAAAGATCGGAAAGATTCTCAAACTTGTCGCCTCAGTTAGTCTGTTTATGAAAGGTTTTTCGTCGGGGAGGCGGTCTCGAGGGTCATGGGTAGATGATGTGGTGGCTTGGTTGAGGGCATCGTTTACCTTGTTGAACCGTTGACCGTT
Organism: Cantharis lateralis; assembly: GCA_963170105.1. Taxonomy (NCBI): domain Eukaryota; kingdom Metazoa; phylum Arthropoda; class Insecta; order Coleoptera; family Cantharidae; genus Cantharis; species Cantharis lateralis. The sequence goes on from OY720629.1 coordinate 25,372,651, forward strand.
TGTTTAATCTTTCGATTTTACCAAAACGTTGGATTAGCAAAGGCGTTTAGAATCCCTGCTACAATGATATGAACATCGCGATATCCTACTGGGTCTAGATTTCGTGGGAAAATATTTTTTTGTCCGAAGCTTTATATACAGAGATACATAACGGAGGTTATCTCTAATTGTGTCAAAATTTTGAGAAACAGCTCATAGTGCTTTATACATACAGAAATTGATGAAGATATAGTGAATAATTGTAAAAATTGACATTATCTTCCACTTTGATGTAAATCTTCTGGATCACAATGATATCCAGGCCGTATTTTCGGGCGAGTTCTAGAAGTTCCGATCGGTATTGGAAAAATCTATTGACATTCTAATAAGCTATTTCCGCAGGAAGTTTGGCTCGGTCCTGGGACGTTTATCCATGCACGAGCTTGGTCAATGAATGTTCTCCTTCCTAAATGGATTAAGCTTGGACTGTGGTTGAATGATCCGCCTTTGTTGAGGAGGGCTGCGACAGTTTGTAACAGGGTGTTAGCTAATGGTGGTATGCTAGGTGGAGTCGTTTGGGGTGGTTTCGAATCAGTTACAACGGGAGGAAACATGAGAAAGGATTGATTTTGTCTGCCTCCTTTTAGGTTAGATTTTGCATCTCTTGTAACTGGCGGAGTGTGCAAGTTCACTGTTTGAGCATTTGGAGGCTTCAGACATATGGAGGTGTAGTACTCGCTGGCGCACTTTACACCTCTAGAAAAATCCATCATTGCTTTGAGTGTGGCCGAACTATTGGAATCTGTGGCATTGGATGACTTTTGATTTGGTGTGAAGTCCTCGCAAAACAACCCCTATTGACTTGTCTTCGGGCAGTTGAAAGACAAAGTGCTTTAAATTATGGTGCTTGACAGCAATTAATGCAGTATTCGCATTACATTTTTACTCAATTTGACGGTTTTTGACCAACATTTACAAAGTATTCATAAAATTGTAGTATATTTGTATTTGTAATTTACACCCTTAGTAAATAGTAGGTAGAGATCATTCAGGAGGTCATGTCCCATACAATAGTGCGCAGAAATGATAAAATTCGTTTTAACAAAATAAATACAGTCCTGAAAATATCGTTCTTTGTTGACGTTTTGCTTTGACAGATTCGCTATTTTCGTGCTTTTGATTATTAAATGATATTAACATTATTTGATAATTTAAATAACAATCAGCCTTTTTTAACGCAATTTGAGTATTTTTATTATACTGAGGTTAGTACAAACAACATTTTAATTTAAAATCGTTTTTAAACGAAAATTTTATTTTTAGGTTAAACTGCTGTGTGCACCACTAAATCTTTTTTTACATCTATTTGACGAAAACGTTTATTATTTTATTGTGGTAGGTAATGCATAAACAAATTAATTTAACATCGTTTTTTAAACAAACAATATTTTTTACAGTTAAAATTCATTACTAATATGAATAACCGTAAAGTAGTTCATAGTCAAGGACGACAAATAATTTATAATGTCATTCAATATATTATGAATAAAGAAAAATGCAAAGGAAATATTTTGTATGCAAAAGTGTCATCTGCAACTGGAGTTTCTTATAAAACTGTTATAAGAATAATGAAGGAAGGAGCTGAAAATCCTCAACAAGCCAAGTTTTCTACTCCCAGGAAAACTATTAAAATGCCATCCCCAAAAACTACAACAAGCCAATTTGAAGAAGATGTTATTAGGCGTATAATTCATTCTTATGCGACTATACATAAAAGGCGACCTACAATGAAAACTGTGTATGAAGCGATGAAAAAAGATCATGGCTTTTCTGGATCGCTTTCATCATTTCGAATTGTAGTACATAGGATTGGTTTTAGGTGGAGAAAATCCCCATGTAATAAGCAAATACTTGTTGAAAAAAGTGATATTCGAGGTAAACGAGTTATGTTCTTAAGAAACCTTATAAAATATAAAGAAGAAGGAAGAAATATTGTTTATACGGATGAAACTTACATCCATAGTTCACATACCGTTCCTAAATGTTGGGACGATGGAAGTACTAACGGTTTAAAGACCCCAGTGTCTAAAGGACAACGATTAATTATTGTTCGCGCTGGCGGTGCAAGAGGTTTTGTTACGAGGGCCTTATTAATATTTAAATCTGGCCTTAAAACTGGAGATTATCACGATGACATGAATCACAAAAATTATTTGAAATGGTTAAATGAAAAATTAATTCCAAATCTAGAAAAAAATAGCGTTTTGGTTATTGACAACGCTTCGTATCATAACGTTAGTATTTTAAAATGCCCTACGTCTTCATGGAGAAAAGGTGCTATGCAGCAATGGTTATCAGAAAGAAATATAATATGGCAAATCAGAGATACAAAAATGGATCTGTATAATATAATTAAATTACACAAGCCACGTAATAAAAATTATGTAGCCGATAAACTTTTAGCCGAACATGGCCACGTTGTATTACGGTTACCACCATATCACCCAGAATTGAACCCTATTGAGAAAATTTGGGCGTTGGTAAAGAATCGTGTTGCCGCACGAAATACCACATTTAAAATGGACGATGTCCGAAGATTGACTGAAGAAGAATTTAATAAAGTCACAATAGAAGATTGGCAAAATATTTGTCGCCATGTAGAAGCCACAGAAAAAGAATATATAGAAAAGGAATATATTATGGATGATGTAGATGAACTCATTATTAGAGTAAATTACGAAGATGAAAGTGACAGTTCAGATTATCTGTCTTCGGAAGATGAAGAAGATGATGAAGAGTTCAATTTAGAATGTGAGCCCATCTTGTAAAGATAAAAATAAAAAAAATCAATTACTCGGCTAATAAAATTTACTTCAATGTGCGATTACTCACTTTCTTGTTCGTTATTATTTTATTATAATAAAAATAATTTGTTTTACTTGTACAATAGTATTTGCTTGTACTATAATAATAAAGTTTTACAATAAATTACATTCCTATAGTAATCATTTTATTTTTTCTATAATTAGTTTTTCTTTTCTATAATTATAATGAAAATAATGTTCAAGTCAGATTTTTTAAATTTTCGCGCCAAGCTGATGTTTTCATTTAACATTTATTCTTATGTATTTTGCCCGTTTCGCGCATTGTATGAGACTTAAGCTTCTGAACGAACTCTACCTACTTACTTCTTGTAAGTCCTTCCTGTACGTATACGCATATTTATACACTACTACAGTTTTTTTTTTGTTCTATAATATGTTGTCATAGATATTCAGAGATCTCAATCAGTTCAAGTGATGAAATGAAAAAAAAGTTCAGAAATCGCTTCAGTATGAATTTTGAATATAAGGTAATAATTTTTTGTTATTAAAAATGAAATAGTAAGAATTTTGTTAAATTTTGGTTATGAACTTAAAAATTTTGAAAAATGATCAAATCAGTGTTGTGAACCTGTAATGAATTTTACTTACTTGCAAAGAGAAGATGTAGCCAAATTTGGAAATTTAGTTTCTAAATTTTTCCAATTAATATTTAAAAGCTCATCCAGGCAAAGTTTATGGAGTGGGCAAATGAGCCGAAAATGTATATTTTTGCGCTTTTCACGGTGACAAGGCTTTTCATGTTTGCTGGAAGAGGGGTAAATAAATATAATGTATTCTCATAAGAAAGGAATATTTTTCAAAGTTTATCAAAATTTACTTTACTCCCCCTCCTTGGATGTTCCACATTTTACTGTAGTTTGAAATAGCGGACTATATACTTTACTATCTTTTGGTTATCACTTACTTATATAGAAATATAAATAAAATATTGTGCTTAAATTTAATTTTATTATCAGTAATAGAAGTAAATCTCAATAGTTCTAGTATTTAGGTATAAATATTAAATTTCATTTTAATATGTATTTCAAATAATGGTAAGTTGGTATATTATGGTAGGTACTTATAAATATACATTGGTAAATATCTACAAAGTTTGGTCAGTAGGCATATTAGGTAAACACGCGTATAATCTTTAGTAATGATAAAGTGTTTGTAAAATATTAATCGATATCTGAAAACTCACATCACACTTTAGTAAACAATAATAATCATTAAAGCATCAAATCACTATAAGTTTATAAATTATTGGTACTTTATAATAGTAAGAAGCTACACAAATACAAAAGTAACTTAATTATTAAACATTGACGATATGTTTTTATCATAAGAATTAATTTTCAATAATTTTTTACGTCACTCATTAAGTTATACTGCAATTACCACACCGCTTTTTAGTTCCCTTTCGTCGTTCTTCATTTTCCTGATCAAGTTTTCTTCGTAATGCATCTAAAGAAAATTTTTTTTAATTCAATTAAAATTACACCTAGATATGATATTATTTACCTGCAATAGGTCTCCTATCAATTGCAGTTAAACCGTCATATATTTCTTTTATTGGATTTGCATCTGGCGGTAAACCATGAATCCATATCAGCATCATCCTGTATCCGTGCTCTTTGAAACTGGAAGGACCTGAAAATTAATTTCAATAATATTATCATGCAAATTATGCAATAATAGATGTATATTTATTAGGTATACATATTAGTTTGAAAGTCCATAAACAGTGGAATTTCGCTTTGTCAGAATTACTACATCAACCAAAATTAGTTTACCGAAAGTAAGAAAGGTAACCAAAGATCGATATCAATAATGTACAATTGATCCACATCACTGTCACTTTCAATATTAACAATTATGTTACTGTCACAAATACAATTTCTGGTCGATCTTGCAATAAAAATAAACTGATGCTTTAAGCGTGTTGAATTCTCTTATATAAATGTTCATGTTTTATTACACAACAAAATCAAATATTATATAAATTATAATCATAGTCCATAATGTACCAGTAATGGGTAACATACCAGTAATTATTGTATTAAATCAGAATGATATAAACTGCTATAAATTTTTAATACATAATTTTAATGGATTGTGATTAGCGCATGATTTAGTGATAAAGAATGAATTTTTATTATTTACCGGTTTCGTTCGTTTTATACATCATCAAAATAATTCCTCAATATTAATGTCACATTATTTTGATTTGATTTTAATTGTAACATAGTACCATTAGGTGTTTCTCAGTAATAATGGATTATGATATACATTAATTTAATTTTTATTCTTAATATACTACGTAATGGTTTAATGTAACGAGTGGGAAAAGAAATACATTATCGAATATGTAACGGGTTTATCCGAAAGGTAGTGTAAATTTATTTAAAAATTACCTGTGTACTGATGTTCTATGGCACGTATTTGTTCTTCTGTGAAAGCCCAAAAGTGTGCCAAACGCTTCCATTCTCCCGGAGTTAATTGTTTATATGCAAGTTTGAATAAAATTTCTCGTAGCCTTTCATTGTCCCATCGTTTACTGTCATCTTTGGAAGTAGAACGCATTTTCATTCTAGCAGTATTTAGGACAGGCTTCGGCGCCGCATCCCTCTTGAAGTTGTTGCTTGGTTCCTCCTGATGCAATATGCAGGCACTTTATAACAGAAGTACCTCTTGTAGAACATTTATAAGTAGCACGCAAATGAAATCTTGTGGTTAATGCACTTGCGTTAAGCAATACTACTTAAAAATGCAAAATCAGATGATAATACGAAAATATGGCGTCTGATTTTATTGAGAAAATAAAGCTTCTTAATACTAAACTCACATGTGGAGGATAATCCAGTCTTGCAGTCTTAATTATCATATCGACTATTGCAGTAAAACTACCCCTGGCAGCAATGTACAAAGGTGTCCTTCCACCTTGTTCCCTTTGTTCAATATTTGCACCAGCAGAAAGTAATAATTTGCAAATGTCTACATGACCCATTTCAGCTGCTATATGCATTGGCGATTGAAGGCGCTATTTCGACAAACTTACAATTGGAAATATTTAAACAAAATTTAATTCTATACTTACGGAGTTGAGAGCATTTAAATCAGAACCTTTTCCTATTAAAAATCCTACGACTTCGACTGAATTTGCTTGACAGGCTAAATGTAAGGGTGTATTTCCTACCTGAAATAAACCGTGTAAATTTTTAATATTGCTTTTAAACTACTTTCAAATTTATAACAAGTAAAATTTACAACGAAGCTAAAAATATTGCCGGAATTATGTAAACATAACATTACAATACAGAATACATAGACGATTAACTACACGCCATTAGTGTATAAAATAAAATTGTTTACAATTTAGTCATATACCATCAAACTCGTATTAAACCTATAAAAAACGTATCACGAGATAGGTAAACATTTTCCAACATGAAAAATAAATATCAAGTTTTATAACTTTACAATTTGTTTCCCATAAATTTAGGATTCGAGTGAGGCTTTATAAACTTCCGTCGAGTTTTTGCTTTTTCAGGAAAAGTGTAATATGTTATTTAATAAATTGTGCCAAATATAAAAATTACTAATTGAGTTTTAATAGAGTTAGTAAAAATATATTACACCAAAAATAATGTAAACATAAAAAAACCGTCTTCCTGAAAAAGAAACTACCCACGCCAGGCGTTCTAGTTACATACAAGTATGAAGTTGTAAAAAAATTTATAGACCAAACCACCAAAACATTCTAAATAAAAACTCACCTTGTTTTGCGTGTTTAATAGGGCTCCATGTTGTACTAAAGCTTCAATAATTCCTTTACTTCCTAAACTACACGCAATATGGAGGGGTGTAAATCCTTTCTGCAAAAATAGTTCTAAATAAAACGAGGTTAAATATATTTTTGTTTAGATTGCTTACAGAATTTTCTGCATCGGGATCTGCACCACGATCGAGTAGTAATTTAACTAAATCCATTTGCTGATGCTGGGTGGCTATACATAAGGGAGTATTTCCTTCGGAGTCTTTTGCTTCCACATGTCCTTCGTGACTAAGCAAAAATTCGGCCACTCCTGAGTGTCCCTTTTCTGAAGCTGCATGAAGAGCATTTCTCATTTTCTAGACGAAACATTAATTTATTTTTAATGTTTGCAAATTATAATATTATAGCTTTTAATAATTAAATAACACCAATTAGTTGGCTGTAGCAAGCATTAACAATAATTAATTAGTAAAAACGACACTTGAAACTCAACGCCAATTAACGTTGGAGGAATCTAAAAATGCTTGAACTTAAAATTAGGATTTAACAAAATTCACCAACCTTTTATAAATAGAACATGAAATTAAAGATGAAAGTAATTGAAGCTTATCAATTCAATCTAAATTTTACTTGACATTATATTTTTAAAGCATCTTTTTTGTGGCTGGTTCCGATATGCTTAACCCAATAAAAGTTTTTCTAAATAAAAACGTTAAATAAATTCAGAAAGAAATTTCTTTTAAATAAAGGAATAAACAGAAAAATTTTAGAAATAGTATGAAAAATATTTATAAATCAAGTAAAATCTAATAATAATTAGTGTGATCAGCTGACTGAGTATAGTTTTTTTATATTTATTATTACAATGTCCTATTTTATAATTTTGTTCATCAATGTTAATCTTCTTTAGTAGGTAGTAATAATCAACTACTTGTAATTTGGGATGTGTATAGATTTGTAGAACCTGTTTAATTAAAATTTGATATGCAAATATAATGAATATTGGAAAAATATACATCTACCCATTTCTCTTCAAGAAATTCGGGAAATATTCATCTGATCAAAAAGACAATTAAATAATTATTGCTTTCATGAAAATTTCCTATCAAATTATCTAATAGAAATAGTTATATCTATTCAATAATTAATAAGTAATAATAAAAAGTAGGTTAATCTATCATTTATCAAAATGAATTATATTAAATATTATATAAAAAAGGAAACAAGGGAAATATAATAAGTAGGTATGTAAAAACTAGGGACATTATAAAATGACAATCTATTATTTTATATTTGCCTTCATTTAAAAGCAGTTTTATTATAGTTTTACAATATTGAATTAAGTAATAATTCAAAAATTATAAAAATAAGTGTGAGCGTTCTAAAAAATTTCATGTAAAGTAAAAACAAAATTATTAATATTGATAATCATCGTTATCATCATAATTTTCACTCTTTAACTAATGTTCGTGTGCCACCGCATCAATAATAGTTATCCTAATAAATTTAAATACTCTATCTGTTAAAATATAACATTTGCAAGTATGGACGTCACAAATGTTAAAAAATAGATAAAAATATCATATTTAATTTGTATTAGAATTATTTACTAATAGAGTCATTTACCTTAAGTTCTATGAACTAATTCGTGTAATAAAAATATTTATAATTTAATTGCTTCTAAACACGTTATTAATGAAAGTTATTAAATATTATTCCAGATTAATTTTAAATAGGTATTGATTCAATTTTAACATATTATAATATGTATAATATATATTTTTTGAATCTTCCCTGTTTATTTAAAACTAGATTGCCTACGTTGAGGGGGTTGGAAGGCAATTAAGATCGTCTAACCTCCTAATTTTTTAGGTTGGTAACTTAAAATGAACCAATCAGAGGCGAGTTAGGCAAAGATCTAAAAATATTATGTACTATATATAAAAATAAATCTAAAAATTAGAAAAAGTGTATTGCTTGGTGTTATTTTAAAACCGATCCCTCAATATCTCGTAAACTAAACGAAACACAGAAAAAAAATTAAAAATGGTTTTTCCATTACCTTTCAGTAACAATTTAGTAGCTAAAATATTCTGAAATTTAATGCAATATTTAATATAGCCATTAACATGATTACTATAGCTTGATCACTAATATAACCTAACCTCTATCCTATTCTATAATAATCTCTAACCTAACTTAATTTGTAATTTAAGTTAATTAACATATCCTTTGCTACCAAACAAAATCCAACCAATTTATTTAATGTTCACTTCAACATTCACGAAGTATTAGGAAAGTAGTTCATAATTGATATTGAACGTCTAGTAAATAAGGTACACAAGGTTGAATACATGATCCTACATATAATATATAAGGTACGAAAAACGTGCCGATTTTCAGGATAGATAAATCGTAATGTGACTCAACACCGTGATTCACGATGCTGATTGGTGCAGCACGAAAGATAAACCAATCAAAATATTTGAATAGTTACGCCATCTGCATGAACTCTTTTCTATTTCCAAATCTTAATGATATTCTGAAGAACTAAAGAAATCAAAATCAAGAAAATATATTCAGAAAGGATAGTTTAACTTATTATAACTATAGAAGCTAGTTTTTCATATCGACGCGACGCCGCCGGCATTAATATTCTAATAAATACGATACATTCCAACAAAATAAATTGCTCTAACTTTAAACGAAAAGTTTAGGATTAAAAAGATAATTAATACAGATAAGTAATATAATATAATGCTTTCTTCAATAAATTATTCAAATTCTTTTTATAAAAGTTTGGTTATAGAAAATTAAAATAAAGCACGCAACGCTAACGAATTCATGCTCTATATACACATGTCGTTATTTCGTTCAATAATATGCATAAATGGTCCACATTTACAATATTATGATACGTAAAATATAATAATTTATTAATGCTATTATAATACAACAAAAAATAATCAAGTTTATTTGGGTTTTTTTTCATAAAGTTACAAAAAAGTATTCGTGAACTTGAGGATTCCTTCAAGTTGCAATAATTTAAAAGAACGGAAGAGTGCACTTCTAAAAATAATATTTGTGTAAAAATGATTTTAACTGAAAAGAACAGCATAAAATTTTATTTTGGGTTTACAAGTTAAGTTGGTAAAGTTATTATGTAACCGCACATCTTAAGCTTGGATAATTCAAGCATTTCAGTTCTTTCTGCTTCATATTCTACACCTGGTAAACTTTCACTTTTACAATAAAAAATTGCTTGCTATATTATGTGGTTTTTCAATTTTTGTTTTTTTTTTAAAGCTTTATATTTGTTGTAATATTCCAGTTTTAGAAATATATTTTAAGGTAACATATTTCCAGAATAACTTCACATCAAAACAACTTAAATTTATTGTGTGATATTCTTGTAAATATGATCTGAATATCATTTTTGACAAATTAAATTTTGACTTTCTAAAATGTTAGCATTAATATCACAATATTATGTATTCTTTTAACATCAAAGTAGTGCCAAAATTGTGACGTAAATCATAATTAAAACCGAAATTTTAGAATTTCTGTTTTTCTATGCGACAATTCGAAAAACGTAAGTCATTATGATGTTTTAGTAGTAAATTACACGTTTATCCTAAATCGATACAAATATAATACAATAAAAGTGTTTTAGTAATCATGTTACATTCTAATCCAAGTAAAAGAATAAAAATGTAATATATAAAAGTGGTTGTAAAAGTACAACCTTATGAAATCAATATATTATTTTGTTTTTCATAGCAGCTTACAAGATTTCATTAGCAAACTAAAATAATAACTTGATTAGCTTGATGGAATAATAATTGGAAGTTCTAAAACCTACTTGCTCGTTAGAGTTCTGAAATAAGTAGAAGTAGTATGACAACATAAATCCAAATTTTCGTATCAGATTTTACAAAAAGAATGTATAAAAATTTACCTTATTGGGTTTATCTAAAGCTGCTCCAGCATCAACAAGCCTTTTGATAATTGCTGTGTGACCCCCTAAAGTAGCATGAAATAGAGCAGTTTGCCCTTCGCCATCGACTGCATCAACACGAACATCCTCCAGGGTATCCAATAAATAATCCACTACATCGAGTCGATTATTTTTCGTAGCACACATTAATAAAGTGTAGTTTTTCTAAAAGTTATTTAGCCATAAGAGAGAAAATAAAGTTGACACCAAATACAATCAAATTTTAATTAAAATTTTTGAGTTTAGTCGAGTATTGTTTTGAAAGCAAAAAATCGTGATGTATTCTCCTTTGATATTCTATATGGAAACAGAGGTTTGCTTTTAGTGAAATGGGGCAATACTAGTTATAGGAGTTAATTGTGACTTGGATAGATCAATGAGGACACATTTTCCGAGAGCTATTTTACGATTCGCTGAATTAATTACACCGGAAAAGCAAAATACAAAACATTTTTGTTTGTCAGGAGTAGAATAAAATTTTATTCAGACCCTAATTAACGCTGCATAAACAGCTTTCACGAAAATGCTTATTATAACTTGGAAATTGCAGTTACTTTAGTATGAAATGTCCCAAAAAAAATTACGTTCTAAATTGTAAATGAAAACTAAGAGGAAAGGAAAAACTTACACAATCATATAAATAATGATCTCCTGAAAATTTGGCACGAGAAAATCTTATTTAATTGACACTCGAAATTTTTTTAATAGGTGATTATTTTCAGAACAATCTTTGCATTTACTTGACGGAAATTTACAATATTTTAATTCAAAGGGTTTTATTAAAAATGTTATTTCTTATCTGTGTTTTGTATATACGGGGTTGCTGGCATTATATAAATTTTCAAAAATTTCAAATGGTTGTACATATTAATTATTTAGTTTAACGGTTATAAGTACTTTTTAAAGAGAATTCAGTTTAGTTTTCTTAAGTAACTTTTTATTGCCTAATATTAATGGCTTTCAAGTTATAAAAAATTGATAAATTCGAAGTTATATTTATGATATCTGTACGCCCTAAATCTATTCTTCTATAAAAAGCTAGATAAAATATACATTAAGCAAAAAATAAAAATTTATTTTAGGTATTATCTTCGACCCTTAAGATAAAAATCCTTACAAGTTTTTTCTATTTAATCTCGCAAAGCTCTGTTTTTAAAAGCTTTTATTTAACTTGGCATAACAATTTTTTGTCCGTTTGGGTGAACTTGTTTAAGTCCATTTTAATCAACTTCCCCTCTTCTTCAATGGGTAAAATTTGGTACACCGCACCGCTTCTATTAGCGAAACGATTTAATTTATTATTTCATTTCATTAATTAAAATTTTAAAATTAATTTCAATATCTGCATTTCTTTGACAAAAATGAATTTGTCCTTTGTTCGATGCGAAGATTGCTCTTATTGATTTGTAGTGTTTTAAAAAGCAAAAAAGAATTACCTTGTTAGTGGAATTAGTACAAGCTCCTGTATTTATAAGAAGTTGTACAGCATCGCGATGACCATGCCATGCTGCCATCAGAATAGGTCGCATGCCGTACTGAAATTACATTTTTAGATATTTTTAAATTAAAAAACTTAAAGAAATGAAATTATTAAATTAGTTAGTTAGAAAAGAGTTTAGTTGTGTAAACTAGCAAACATCGCCATTAAATTTTTTTAAATGTTTTTTAGCTACGTCCATCCATTCATACATTTTCAATCTGTTATGATAATGAAGAAACACGAAAAACTATTTTTTGAATACTTAATATATTGGGACTTCTCAACTCTTTCAGAATTATTGTGTAAGTTTAAATTTTTTAGATTTTTCAAACAATGGAGCATGCTAATATCTGAGTCTGTCTGATATCTTTCGAGGATACGCTCTTCTCTAGCGATACTCTTGTGATGCACGATAGAGTTGATATCCCCCTCCAGTTTAAATTTGAATGCAATAGAACTGTTTGAGATTTGTAAAGTTACTGACCAAAGCAATAAATACAACTAAGCTTCAAATGATACTTTTTTAAATTACTAAATTCCTTTTATATTTTACAACAGATTTTTGTTAATTGTTAAACATATTTTCCTGTTCAATGAAACTGCAATGTAACTTTTTTTACGAGTTGTTGTTGATAAACCAACTAAATGAGAAGTTATCGAGTCGTTTAATAGAGTTTCAAATGAACACAACTCTTCAAGTTTGAAATTAAATCAAATTGTTATTCCTGTCCGATTTTCTGTTCGCCGCACCGCTGTAAATTTGAAATTTGAAGAAAATAGAAAATAAATGACTACGAAATGTAATATCAGCATTTCGTAACATCTCTAATATAATATAAATGCTTCACCATCGCTTTGCGAAAATTCAAATCATTTCTGGAATAGTCAGTTTTGCTCAAGATTTAATAATATCTCCAGAAGTAAACTTTATATTAATATTAGGGTTCAACAATGGCTTATTATTTCTTCTCCGAGTGTGGTTTAATAAGACATAGTAAATAGGTTACGTAAGTTCTCCCACGGTTACAGTGCATAAAAGACCTTTAGTATCTAAGACAATAATAGTATATTGGAATAATTTATTGTTTGTCTTAGGTAGCAAAGTCGCATATAAGTTTTGCTAATGTGGTAATACGTCGTTCTTTCATTTCAACGGGAACATAAAAGAACGATAAGTATCAGTTGCAACAGTTTGCAAAGCTACGTATAAAAGTTTTATTCTTAGCAACGTTGGGTAGGTATAATCTAAATATTTGTGCATAAAAATATAAATTGGTGGCATAAATGTATGATTTTAATATTACTGAGCTAAAGATAGTTCTTATATTATCCTACATAATATGAATGCAAATCGTGGTGTTAGCCGAACAAAGTAGGGTGGCTATGCGAAAAATGCTTCAGTTTTCCTGAAAAACTTCTATTCGTAAACTTTATTCATCTATAATATTTTAACCACGTCTCATTTACGTCAAACTTTTAATTACCATTTTCTGGTGGCTTTAATTAAAATATTTTATTTTTAGACTTTTTGATTTTTTGGACTAAGCGTATTTGTAAAAAAAACATTATTTTCCATGATAATAAAATGCACTTAATTACATTTACGAACATTTACGAATATAAACCAAAAGTAGATTAAGTAGTAATATAAAATTCGGGAGTATACGAGGTAACCCAGAAATGGGTTGAATAAAATCAAATTTATTTGGGTGCTTGTACGCAATGAAGACATTCGGAGAAGTCAAGTCATTCATTCTTCGAAACTAACAATTGAAATTACTAAAGGTACTCTACTTTACCGGAAAGGTACTTGCATAAATGAACAAATAAGAATAAATTGTTCCCGGCAACTCTGCACAACTTACCTTGTCGCTTGCTTCAATATCGCAGTTAGCGTTAATAAGCATTTCCATGATATCTGTATTTCCTCTTGAAGAAGCCCAATGAATAGGTGCTCGGCCATACTAAAGTTAGTAACAAAATGCAAACACAAGTAATTATTAAAGGCGCAAAAACTTAATTATAGACATTTAGCTATGGGTACAAATCAACACTACAATTTGAAGTATTTCGAAGTATTTATGTGTATCTACAGCAATCAATCTTTTATTGCCTTCTATGCTTTGTGGATATTTACATTGATTATCTTGAAGTAATCAAAGACAAATATTTATTGTTGGTTTTAATACTTACCTTTAGCCTATCCAATTTTCATTCATTTGGTTAATAATTCAGCTAGCAAATAATGTTATTTTACTTCTGGCAAATTCTTTTGAAATTGCCCACTAGTTGCCTAACTCCAAGTCATATTATACTAAATCCTACAGGGAAATTAATCGAGTTCCTTACTTGCTGAAATATTTGTTCAGTCAAGTAGATGTATTACAAGTCATGTCGCTGCGATTTATAAAGTATTTTTCAAAAAGTTAAACCAACATCTTTTATTCTTTTATACCGAATTTCGACTGTTTGTTCAACAAAATTACAACAATATTTATTTATTTTGTCCTACAAGGACTTTAAAAATAATGAAAAAGTATCTAGTACTTAAAATAGTATTATCAAAAAAACAAATTGTAAGATTAAGGAGCAATAAGAAGACTTTACTTGAAGAACGTGAAGTTAAAATTAAACCGACAAACAGTGGCGCTACCGTAACTTTCCAGTTTTTCTGTATTTTAATTTATAGAAAATACCGATTTCTTATCGATTGCCCATACATAAACAAAAATGTATTAAACTGTTAGGCCTGTCACCTGGTTCAAACATTTATCGTTCAGATAAAATTTGAAATTCCAATTTTTAAATCGCAAAGTTAGCTTGCTGTCATAACGGTTACGCATCTGATGAAAATGCCTTTAGTTGAACTGATGGCACGTTAAGCTTCAGACTTAGGTAAATTAATGTGTCATCATAAAAAAATTTGATGTTTACCCTTTCAACATTCTATCCTTGTTAAATTCTCTTTTACGTTTAATTTTTAATAGCATTTTAGGAAGTGTTCGAGTTGTTAAGTTAAAGTAAATGTCTCCTTAAATAATGCAGGGATGTTATTAAAAGTTTCATTATTTAAAATATTCCTGACCCTGCATAAATCAGCAAAATGCGTGCGTAGCCAATTGTTACGTACCTTCGTAATTATGATATTATAATTACGATCCAAAAATTAATAACACTTACATTATTTCTTGAATTAATATCAACGGGATCCTTTAATATTCTCCTAACACCTTCCGTGTCGTTCTTAATTACAGCCTCGTGGAGAAGTAAGTCGTTCCTTTGAATTTCGGCTCTTCGTTCAAGTTCTTCGGGGGTTGATGTTGGCGAAGGACATCTAGGCCGAATTATACATCCATGTTCTGCACATAGCGTAGAAGATCTTCTTCCAGCTATCATATTTGTATTGTTTTATATTATGGGAGTTTCCTTTACCCTTCAGCTTTTGGTTTTATTAACGGAGTAATGTAATTATTCCTTATTTAGTTTTAGGATGTGATGGCGTGCATTGTTTTAGTTAACTTCTGTATAGCAGCTGGGAATTTTGAATCTGTAATTAAATAAAATCAGAAATTAGAGTGCTATTTACTATCCTTGACCAAAAAATTGTTGTACATTGGTAGTGCATTACTTATAGATGTATATCGTTATATAAATAGAGCATTTATTGATTTAAAAGTTCAAACTTGTGATGTAAAACATTTTATAGTCCGCATTGAAGTAGTTGTGCTGCTATTGTATTGCGAGGTAGATCCATCAGTGGTATAGTGAGAAAACTAAATCTTAAGGTGATGAATTATTTATATGTATGTAGATGTATACGAAGTATTTATATTTATGTAGAGTAATACTTCGAGATATTCAACATTAGTACAGATTAAACTTGATGTGAATTCTGCAACGGTTTATGTCAGAGTTAGAGAATTTTGTGAATAGAATAGATATGAATGGGTGTGGTTTGAAAGTAAATCCAAAATGTCAATGTCGAATTGGTTTTGATAACTTAATATGTTTAAATACAAATATATGTTGTACCTACATAATGTTTGCTACCATATTTGCATTTCGTATATAAAAGTTCTCGTATAACTTTCCCTCGTACAAATGTTGTCGTATATTGAACTGTATGACATTTCCAGGTAAACATAAATATTTTAAGTACCTATATTAAAATTTATTTAGTAATAAATCAAAGAAAAATATCAATCATAAAAATAATCTTAATTTTGTACCTTTTTGAAAAGAAAATTTATTGATTCAAATTCAAATTAATCAAATAACGATACTGATTTGTGTAATAATTTCTTCTTATTTGTTAGAAAATTGTAATTATATTGAACCAAGTAGTTTTGTAAATTAGCTATTAAGATAAACCTGTGAACATTAACATTCAAAATTAGTGCAAAATTTTAAAAATAACATCACAATCAACCTACCTTATTTCGATAAATAAAATTTAAAGGAACCAATCAGCTTGTTGAAGAAAAAATGGGGTTGTCAAGGATAATAATAACAACGGGGAGTCGAGATAAAAATATAAAAATGGTGATTGGCAAAAATTAAAGAGCCAAAAATATTGATTTTGTGGGGTCTTGTTGCCCAAAAGAAAAGTTAAAAAGTTAAAAGTGCATCAAATTAAAAGAAAACAAAGCAGTGTTTGTCAAAAAAAAATACAAAAGGGCAGGTATCTAAAAATTTAAACCTGAATTAAACCTAAATTATTGTTAAAATAAAAAAAGGATCAATTGATGAAAAACTTGAAGAAGAAATTTGTTAATCTATGCAAAAATTGGAAGATTAAAGTGATAATTGGAGATTGGAGAGAAAATTAAAATTAACATGGAATAAAAAGAACAAGCTTGATTTATGTGGAAATAATATGTCAACTTGACTGCTAGATTATTTTGAAGAGATCAAATAAACCAGTTCAATCCTGATAAGGTAATAAAACTTAACTATCGTGCAAAACCTTTGTTAAAATTTTATAAATTCGTTCTTTATTCTTCAGTAGTATAAGTTTTGTTAATTTATAGATTAAGATTTTGCGTTTGCGTCATTTTAATTGTTGTTTGTTTTACGTTATATAGGATAACGTAATTAATGTTAAATTCCTTGTTTTATATGATTCGTTTATTAATAAATAGTTACAATTTTGATATTAATTTAAATAAAAATAAATTACAAGAGTCTCAAAGAAAAAAAATTAAGATTATTCAAGTTTTTTTTAACTAAAAGAATAATAAGCTGGCGCCCACGATTTGCGAAAGACAACGCAAAGCAACTTAAAATATTTATGACGTGTGTAATCAATTTTACAAAATAAAACATTACAATATATGTTCGGATAGGATGTGTAGATACTATATAACTTTTTAATTATATTAGCTTTTTCCCTTAAGGTTACTTTTAATGAAATAATAAGATAACACTTTCCTTAAACAATTTAATTAAAATTACATGTAGATACCAGTTTCAACTTACGTCATCATTAAAATTTTCCTTCAAATTCAATATAAAAATACTAATTCCATGCCGCAAACTGGCTAAAATTATAATAAATTTTAAACGATTACAAAATTACATGTAATTTAAGTTACGCCGTTTGATGAAAGTGTAGTCTTGCTGTTTAATTCCAAGTTTGAATTTCTGTAGATAAATTATAGAACAAAATAAAGTTTCCTTAAGGGGAATACGTCTGACAGTTGTTACACTCTACCCTTCTATCTGTAATGAACTTAGAAAATATCTGATGTTTTTAGTTTAATTAAATATAGCGTGTGCTGAATACAATAATTGTTCCGAATATGTAAATTTAAGATAATTTTGATTTAAGATGGTAGAGCGATAGTCACCAAAATATAACGTTAATTAAATTGAAGACCTCACATTTACTTTCAAAGACTGAACTTCTGTCGAGTTAGTAAAAGCAATTTTCAGCAAAATGTAGAACTAAAGCAAGGATATCTAATTCGATTGGATTAAATGAAATTACGCTAAATATTTATTCTTCTGAGATTGCTATTGTGAACCTTTTTTGAATCAACATATTAATTTATTTTAAATACAATAACAATTTATATTTTCATTATACCACTAACTAGAGTATAGCTAAACTAAGCTCAATTATAGAGCATAACAGCTTCAATTCGATAAAAAGTTTAAGTAAATTTTTAATCTATTACTCTGTATTTCAATTTACTTGATTGAGGAAATTGTCGAAGTTAAAACTTGTTCATTATATAATTTGATTTTCTAGACTCTAAACTTATAGTAAGAAGTAGAAGTTTCGTAATAAGCAGCACGTGTATTTATTCAAATAAAATACGTTTAATAATTTATAAATTGGCTAATAAAACTTCTAGAATTGTAATTAAGATTTTATCTGGCAAATTTAAATTACTTCTATAAACAACATCAATAATTATTATCTCGTAAAGTGAATTTCCTTCCTTTATTTACTATCTTCTCTCGGGACCCAAATTTTTACAATCGACAGTAGTATACATAGGTTCTATAAATACTACTAGACTATTGTACTATACTCTATAAAATTTTATACTTCTGGTCGGAAGGGATCTGATCTGATCAGATCGGAACAAACCTATAATGTCTAATAATTAAAAAAAAAATTTTGTTGTAAAAAAATTCAACTTTTAAATTCGCACGGATTTTAAATAAATCGGCAATAAAGGTAGTACTGTCGGTCATAGAATTCACATTCAGAATTTAATGAAATTCAGCATATTAGTAGATTATGGTAAAATAATGGTCAAATCAAATTTTTGAAGAGCTGCAGAGATCCAGTCAAAACATATTAACATTTGAAATTTCATGCTTTTAACATTGAGCCTTATGAGAAATCACAGATTTTATCATATTTTACAAAAAGTACCGTTCAGATTTCAATAAAAATTGAGGAAACAAGAGAAAATAATATATAAAACATTTTAAACACTTAAAAGTATAGCTTCAGAGCATGTGAGAGTGGTAATTAGCAAATAAATCTCAAAAGTGTACTTTTTACATAGTAGTTCATTAGACGTGGCAACCTCTAAGTAATGTTTACGTCAGTTTTAGGGTTAGGTGGCACGAACTTTCTACAATTATCTTTTAATTTATATGTTAATGCAGCCTGTTGCAGTCTTTTCTTGTGTATTTTTTGTGTCACTTTTTTACTTTTCCAATAAAATGTTTATTTATTATAATTGAATGGTTTTGATTGTGACATTTGACATTTCATCGCGACATTCCATCACAATGTTGCCTAGTCTAAATACTGTCTAAGTCAAACGAGAGAGTTTATACTTTTGACTAATATAAGTATGGCACACTTAAACAAGAAATATCAGAGAGAATATTTTGATGAAACTACTTAAGATGAAAAAGAAATAACATCAAATGAAATCTTTGAAATAATTCAAGTACCAACATGAAACAGTTCATAATGAAGTTTAATATAATCGCATGAATTACATTATTTGGCGATTCTAGGCTAAAAATGTCAAATTTTGAGTTATATATTTATTTTATATAATAAAGGTAATAAATATATTATTATAATAAAATTTGTAAATTTTAACATTAGCGTTAATTTTGCTCAACTCTGTTAAGGTTTGGAAAGAACTTTAATCAATTAATTGTTTCACTTCGAGTCTCTGTGAGTTAGGCCCAGTTTTTCATTTGCAGGTTAAACCAAAATATTTGGGTTAACCAATGATATTGCGAAAAAACCGCTATTCAGCGTATTTCATATAGGTTAACCTAAATTTTTTGGTTTAACCTGCAACTGAAAAACTGAGATCTACTCGTATCTGATTCTGTCACAAAAATTTGATTGTTACAGCAAGGATCCTTTTTTAAATTTTATTTATTTTGTCGCAAATGCGATTTGTTTTACTGTAAAATTTGAATAGAGGACTAATATACTTTTTTATGTAATCAATTTTGTGATATTGTGCTTATTCTACGCTGCAATTGAGGGGGGTGTCTAGCAAAACATAACCTCACTTTATATGAGATTTAAATAAATAAAAATAAAAAAGCATCACTCTACTAACCCCATTCAAACTTGAAAGTGTTGTTTCACTCATAAGATAATTTCATAGCATTGTAACTAAATATTTACCTCCTACCTATAAATAATAAGTAAATAATACGTGTATTACATAAGTATATTATATTCAAAAATTCTAAAACAGTAGTTATATGTAATAATATCCCAATTTATATCGGGAATTACTAACGGAAAACGTTAGTAATATTAATTTTAATGCCCATGAAACTTTTATGATTCGATTAAACAATAGTGCAAAACATACTAGGCAACAACCTTCACCTACAAATATAAAAATAAATTAGTACATACCTACGATACAATGTGAATTAATTTGATTATTAGCTTAATGTTAATTAAAACAGAATTTTAATTTTAACTTTGAAAAAATTAATTGGAAACTGTGTACATAATATATTATTACATTAATTATTTATTACATCGAGAACCGGATATAAAAAATGTATGATACATAAAAATATTTTATTCTACTGGACTTTTTAGTGAGTTTAAATATTAATACAGTTCATTATTATTCACCATCTTATTAATTTATAAATCATCTGGGTCCATCCAGTTTGTAGTTTACTCACCAACGCTTTCATAAAACTTTAAGGGAAAGTTAATTCCTAACAAGATCTTTAATAACAGAAAACCTATTATGCGTATAGTTTATTATATACTAACGACTTCAAACAATATAACAAAAACATTAGGTACCTACTATATAACGTGGAGTTAAATATTGTGGTTAATACTTAGCATTGGTTTTTGAAGAACGGAACAACGTGGTAGAGTATGTACCTACTCTGCTGCATGCATACTCATTAAAAATTAACTTGAAACTAAAATTAATCTTTCAATGAATTTCTGAATGCTGTTGAATTTTTAAAATCAACATTTCATTTGACGGGCAGGAATTTTTTGTGTGCCAAACACTGTACAGGACATAGGCAATATAATTCGGCAGGAGCTATCAAAAAAACTTATAGGAAATAAAAATTATGTGTTAAACTGATATACCGGTACATCTATCTACAATACTGATTTATAATAACTTTTAGCATACAATAGATTTAATTGTAAAGATATAGTTAGAGGTTGTAAGTTCACTCCGGACCCAAGTATGGTAAACGACGTAAATTAATAACCGGATCTGACTCTTGACCGAAGATTTGAAAGCTCACAAAACAAGCTAACTAAATATAATTCAGTGCGGGTACCTTTACTACTAAATAATTCATATAAAAGCCAATTATTGTTCTATCCATTAAATATAAAAAATTAAAAGCTTAAATTGTTCTGTTCAGCAAGTCTGGCGGTTACCGAGAGCTACCTGAACTTTCACGACTTCTCACGTGCTAGTTTGCCCTTGTATGATAACTCAAAATATAATATGGCATTTTTAGATCAGGTGCATTAGACATCGAACTTTCCCACAGTCACAACATATCTGTTCTCTGTATCGAAAAATGACGGCCACGAGACGTTTAGTCCAGTGACATATCCACATAAGCGATTAATGAAGGAAATCGATAGCATCCTTGTTTTACTTGTGAAACTCTATTTAACCATACAGTGTTTTAATATAGTCAAAAAATACACTACACTCAATTCGGAACTAAAATGTACAAAATTTTCACAAATGAAATACATTGTAGGTAACTAAAAATTTCTCGAATTTGTTAGAGGTCAAAACACTTCTTTTCATGAAAAGTACAAAGTCTGTAAAATCAGGTTTAAATTCTAACTTTTCATTCCTCGTTAATTGTTTTGCAGAGTAAAATTTATCTCACATAAAGTAGGTATCCAAAATTATATCGATTTGTGGTATTTGCAACCTAGGAAGACTAATTGCTGGAGGTTAAACTCCTAGACTAGTCTATTTATTAATCATCAGCATAAACGAAATAATATAATAAATTCAAATTAAACAAAGTTAAATAAACTATAAATTAATGAAATATATATTGAGCTTTCAATTGTAAATACAATAATTGTCATCAGAATGACGTTAACAAAAACCGAACGTGGAAACTCGAAAATTAAGAATTTAGAAAAAAATTTTCTAAAAGCTTATTTCGTGAATCAAGGAAAATCTATAGTATGTTTCCAAATACAATAGGGAAACTTGAGCCCAGCAGTTAAAGGTAATAAGTAAATTGTTGTAAATGTTGCTTAGATTATCAATATCTGTTTTCCTATTCATTGCATTCTTTTCCCTCTTGATTTTAATCATCTCATGAAGTTTGCGGTCTCTGTTCTTAGGGGCTGATTTAATTATTTTAACATTAGTAAAGTCTGCATTGTGGCTATCAATTAAAACGTGTTTGGCAATCGCCGAGGAATCAGGTTTGTTGCATCTAAGAGTGGAGATGTGCCCAGATATTCTTTTTTCAAGCCATTGATTGGTTTGTCTGCCCAATATATACTTGGTTGCAATCATTGCAAGGGACCTGGTAATCGATTAATTTGAATTTATTACATTATAATATATGAAAAGTTACTAATCTTACATTTACATAAACGAAATAGAATAAGTAAAAACTTTCCAATAATAAAATTTAAAGCTAAACCATAATATTATTATACAGCAACGTCATTTTTTACTGAATATATTTGACAAGGTGTCAAACTATTATTATTCGCAAGAAATTGATTTCGGTTCATTATTGAAAAATTTAAATGGTCCCTACAGATATTGCTTCTGAATATTTATGTTAATACTATTAGTATACTACTATTTTTTTATGGAAACAACAAATAAACAAGACATTTTATTCAATCATTTATTTGAAAAATGTAAGTTAATACCCAGTTTCTTATTTTTTAAATTTTAAAGTAAACAGCTTGAATTAGTATTATAATAGATGCATACCATGTTATACAAAGTTTTGTCTTGCTATTCGTAATCATCAAGGTTGCAGGAAAATAACAACTATAAGTACATGTTTTCATACTGTAAATTTGCAATTTTTGTAGTAGTAATTTTTATAACTATCAATTTGTTATAAAATAAAAATTTTACTATCGGATCAAAATCAATCAATAGGTATTGACAAAAAACAGTTTTTTCTAATTTTTATTCCACAAACTCCAACCAATAAAAAAATTAAATCAATTAATACTTTTTCCACACATTATTTATAAACCACATTGATATCTTTCAAAAATATCAATATATTTAAGTAGGTAAATAATAGTGAAGTGCACTGTTTACTGCTAACTCTTATAAATATAGAAACAATTGCGGCGTTAACTTCAAACGCTAATCTTTTGTTTATCCAAATAATATGAGAAAAATTCTGAATCAGAATTTTATTTTTAAGAACCTATGAAATGTTCTGGGAAATGAAACAAAATTTTTCGCTACACCACTGCAGTAACCTATATATTTAGTTGTAATGTCAGTTTGTTATCAAGCATCAATTCCGAATAGTTCCCATGTGCAATATTCTTCAGGTCGGTATATTCTTTTTTTCGACTTTTAAATATCCCAAATTGTATTTTTTCTCATTCGATTTCTTCTGTTTGTTTGATGCCCATTCACGTATGTTATCTAGGTTATGTTGTATCTATTTAAATTTAAATTTAGTGACAATGCATCATCATAATATGCATCATCAACATGTAAATTCATCAGCTCGTCAGCTATTGCGTGTATAGTACCACTTATGTATAGTTTAAAAAATAGAAGTCCAAAAATTTACTTTGTTTAACTAAATAACCTCTGATAATTTATGTCACGCGATTAAATTTTAATGTTTTCATTTTACTTCGTATGTGAATAAAATAATATTGAAATATTCGAAAATATTAGTTTTTTTTAAGGTTATATGCTGTGCCTGTGGTGGTAATAGTATTTGAATATTTGGGATTTCGGAGTATTATTCTGAGATTTTATATTATTGTGATATATTATGTGATATAGTCGAGAATATGAGCATACCTTTTACATTATATTTTATAATGATTTACTAAATACACAGAGGTATGTATATATTAGTAGATACAATTAATAATAATCTAGTTTTACTACCAGTAATCATATACATCACGAGTGTTAAGAAATTAATATAATAAATATGAAATATTTTTATTACCGTGAATTAAAATGTTGCTAGGCTTTAATAAGAGTACAATAATTATATATTGCTAAAAAACGAAATTTAAATTTACGATAAAAATTTGCATTCTTGTTGCTTTTCAATTCATCTGTTACATTTAATACTGAGCATAAAATGTATTGCTCAAAGCGATATTCAAATAAATGCCCAAATCGTTTTTCTACATTAAAAACCTGTTATGATTCAATTTTGAAGCTCAAAATAATATATTTCCTACTACTACTATACTTTTTCATTAATCAAAAATTAATAATATAAACCTGCATAATGTAGTGTATTATAGTTTGTTCTATATCAATAAATCCTGTCAATATTTAAAAATCACTGAAATATGCATACATATAGATCGGTATAAATGTTGAATGTTTTAAATTTTTTACAAATATCACCCACATAAGGTAGACATAATACATATTATTTTACTATATGATATTATTATTATATTAATAATTAATTACCTATATATGTCATAATAAAAATTATTAAAATAATTTATGCTAACAGAACTGCCAACTCTGACGTCTTGCCAACATTGTAGCATTGTATTAAGAATTAAAAAAATTAAATTTCAAGCACCTATTGATATTATATTGTAATTAAAATACTTTAATTTATCCGCACTCCATAATATAATCGATTACCAAATTTTCCATTACTTATTTTTATTCGAATTTTTGGATACAATTCCAAATTTTAAATTTCAGACGTGTAGGTATGGTTTAAAAATTAAGCATTCATTAATAATATTACAGTACCTATATGTATATATTATAATATAATTTTGTTTATAATATATTTGAAGGTTAAATACGTCGCGTCGTTTTATAATAATTATTATTATCTTTAAAAAAATTATTGTTTAAGTATGACAATTCAACAAGTGTTGTTATGGAAATTGTACAAATAAAAACAACGAAAATTAAAGCATAATATGATTATGTATCCTAACCAGTGGCAGACATAGCACAGAAGGATTTACAACAGTAGGTTTTTTCTCAATAAGTCCTGAGTTCAAACTCTACATTCGCATGTCGAGACAGTCCAACGGCAATCGATTATTAATTTTATTAATATCTATTATATATAAAATTTGAGAATTTTAATAATTTTTCTAAAAGTAATTTTAAAGTTCATATTATAATAAAACGTAATGTATAATACATTTTTCAGTGAGTTCGTAAAGTTTGGAACAAAGTAGATAAAAAATTTGGACGAATTTCCTCGAAAAATTATTGGACAACAAACTTTTTACTTTTTATTGTAATTGTTTTCTGCCATCGACATTTTTTTATTGTGCTTTGTTTTTGAGCTGTAACGTCACTGTAATTTTTTTAAATGGCAACCCTTTTCTCTGTACAAATTTGAATAAAGCATAATTTTCTGAGAATGAAAATGTTAACAACACTGCGACCTTGAAGCGAAAGGTTTTCGAGATAATCAGTCTCAAAGTTTCAAAACTTTACGAGTTCTCTGTATGGTGGCATGATCTGACTTTGTGATTGGGTAACCCAATGGAAATTCCCGTTTAGAATATTGTACGTCACTAAAGTTTTTTTAAATAGGTATGAATTATTATAACAAGAAATAAAAGTAGATAAATTAAATTGATATTATTAGTTAATTTGTATTTTCCCTTTATTATAAATTGTTCCGACATTATTTATATTATTGAAATCGTTTATTAATGAATGCTTAATGCATGCATTCACATTTGAAAAAGTACAATGTTCTGATTACAAAATAATAATGATAAATGATTTATATAATTGATTAAATATTAAAACGGACAATAACTTCAATGAAATTTTCAAATTGAAATAAAAAAATTTGACGAGTGTCCGTTACAAAATTTTATGATTACATTAAATTTTGTATTCTTCATATCATGCATTGGTAGTGTTTGAAATTTTATTTGTGCAATAAAAGCTATTCTAGTTGTATATTTTTTAATCAATATTTACTTAACTTAATGAAAGAGCAATATAAAGTATAATTGCTTGTATACATTTGCTAAATAATAAAACTTCATATTTGCGAAAACAATAAATTGTATGATATACCAAGAGAGCAATTTTCTTAACAGTGGCATTTTATCTACGCTCTTAATTTTTTCAATTGATTTGATATGTAATCTAATTCCTTATTATGATATAAATTTAAAATTACTAGTTAAAGGAAGATTATTCGCTATGGATAACGAAAAAAGATCTTGTTGCTGCTCGTCAAAGCCGTAAGTGTTTTATTCAATTGTACATATACGGTTTTTGCATTTTGTATGCACAAATAAGCAATATAATATTGTTAAATTTTCTTTAAGAGCATTAGAATGTGTGAATTGTTCCTGTTGGAAAATAGCACCTGTAACATCTCCAGTTCAACATGCCGAGGGTCCTTATTGGCGTCCACAGGAACAAGCCTTGTATTACGTCGATACATTTAAAACCACCGTTTTTCGATGGCAACCCATTGATAACGTGGTCACTTCTCATAAATTAGGTATCACCAATTTATTGTTTAACGTTTCAAAATTGAGCACATTATATTATATTTATTTTCAGATTGCAATTCTGTAGGAATTATTATACCTATAAGAAATACAGATAAACAATTTTTGTTATTCCATGATCGTTCGATAAGTAAATTTATTTGGGATAGTCTACAAAATGATTCGGGATGCGTTGAGGAATTGACACAAGTGGATTCGCATAAATCTACTAATCAATTTAATGATGGTAAAGCCGATTCTAGAGGTCGAGTATGGGCTGGTAAGTATTCACCACTTATGATAATTTTTATATTATTTAATTCCAATATAAATATATCAAGATTTATGCAATGAAATCTATAATCTTATCTGCAGAGTTAAATCCCTGCAATGCTCAATAATTGTTGGGTCTAAAATTTAAATGCCGAGGCATGTGTGCAAACCAGGGTATTTGGGCTTACTAAAAAAATGTTAATTATGTCTTGACTTGTTGGCTCGGTGTGGCACTGCCTCCTCTGGCTACCCCGACAAGCCACCACAGAATAATACCTGCTATTATTTGTATAATATATTAAAACGCAATATTTGTATAAAGAAATTGCTGAAGGTGGTGTCTTAATCCTGGTACAACATTGAAACTCCTGTAATGTTGAAAATATGAGTATTTCTAACTTCCGTAAAATATTATTTAGTAATTACTAAAAAAATGTTATTTAGAACTCCGGCAAGTTCGTTATGTAA
Organism: Cantharis lateralis; assembly: GCA_963170105.1. NCBI lineage: Eukaryota > Metazoa > Arthropoda > Insecta > Coleoptera > Cantharidae > Cantharis > Cantharis lateralis. The sequence continues at coordinate 25,400,152 of OY720629.1, forward strand.
AAAGCCTTATTAAATTTCAATTCAAATTTCCTAACTCAATTAATTACTCACATTAATTATATAAAACTTGTTTAAAAACTTTGTAATTTCATGGTGAAAACATAATTTACAAATTTAATTTAAAACTCTGAAAATTAGTAGACACATTTTCATGTTTTCCAAATTCTCATTAATAGAGAATCCCTAAAAAAATTGGAGTTATCTTTGGATTAAAGAATTATCAACTGGTGTACATCGGAGAAGGATTTCTGTAAAAGCAACAGATATATTTTTAATTAATTGTTCGCATCATTGAAATTTGACCTACCGCAAATTATAATCAAACTTATTATAATACTAATACTTATGTGAGTCTTTAAAATTATTTTTTTTTAAGAATTTATTTCTATTTTATTATCTAGTGTAAATACAAAACATACTAATCCTTGCCCACTAGAACAATTTTTATTCGTTTGGTGACCGATAAATTCAAGAGCGTTGACTCTCACACATAAGTATTGCACGTGAAAATATCTATTGTTATAAAAATGATATTTACTTGACTGCATAAATGAACTGTATGATAATATCCACACTGATTATAATCAAAATTTACTGGTTATAGGAACTTTGACTCGAGAAGCAGATTTATCGGTAAGTGATAATGGAGGATCATTATTTTTAATAACCGATGAGAACTTGCAACTGGCCGAAGAAAAAATTGCCAATGTTAGTATTAGCAATGGAATAGCATGGTCTAAAGATGACAAAAAATTCTTTTTTATTGATAGTGCAACACGAAAAATTGTACGTTATAATTTCGATCTTGAACATGGAACAATTGGTGAGTTACAAATACATAATGTTATAACTGAAGGTTTATTAGTTTTCAACTTGGTTCCAATTCACCACGAAAGGGTAACCATCTGTTCACGAGACAAACTCAAAACTGAAGTTTAATTTAATATAACTTCAAAATTTGTTAACATATTAAACCTCTCGTGAAATTTATAGTTTTCCTCGTGAAGGGCAATACCTAGTGACATACTTTGCTGGTTATTATCATATTTATTAACACCAGCTCTACAATATTATAATTTTAAGTTGCAAAACTAATTTATTTTGCAGATTCCCCACACACTTTATTCGATTTGAAAGATTATCCGTTCATAAAAGGCATACCCGATGGAATGACGATAGATGAAAACGATAACTTGTGGGTGGCTATATTTGGCGGAAAATCAGTAATTTGCTTTATCACTTGCACGTTTAAAAGGTATCTATCCATTTTAACTTTCAGATACTTCAAATAAATTCAGAAACTGGAAAACTTTTGAGAAATCTGAAAATGCCGGTCACTTACATAACATCGGTCACTTTCGGCGGAGAAAATTTGGATATTCTATATGCAACAACATCAAATTTAAAACTTGATGATGATCAGAAACTTCAAGAACCATTGGCGGGATCTGTATTTGCCATTTATAATTTACGGGTACGAGGATTACCAGCAAATGAAGTGCAGCTGTAAATATTAAAACAACTTAATATAATATAATACCTAAATTTTATCTTAATTTACTTTATGATATTATAGCAATATATAGTATTAGATAGATATAGCATAACACATCATATTTTTTATAATAATATAGTTAATAATCTTCTTTGTTATTAATTTATTTTTAGTAGTCTAATTTATGTATATTAAACATTGCAATATTTTATTTTGACGTAATTTTTTATAATTTTTTTCCACTTTTTTTTAACTAACATGAAGAAAAGTTTGGTTGCAGTTGGAAGCATCTAGATTTTAGAACGACATGTTATGGGCCCAACGGTAAATATTTTTTGGCTACCTATTTATTATTAGAAAAGATATATCAAAAGTTTCCTAATTTGTCAATTATGTTTATTTGTGTTACTTGAACTTGGAACCATAATATTATAGTGGTGCATTGCAAAAGTTTCAAGTTTGATAACGTGCTATGTATTGGAAGTCGTTAATCTTATACGAACGCTTCCATCTGATGTAATGTTCTTACACTGCAACATAATTTATGCTATATCCGAATGAAGTTTTGCTCTGCTAAAATTGTGTTTAATCGGATAGAATTTTTTATTGCCTTGAAAAATAGTGATTTTGCAGAAAAACGTAAGTTTATAGCATCAGGTTAAGTTTAAACATCTAATGCAATATTCATTTTGAGTTGAACCAACATAAAATCGAATAAAAAAATTATATCATCTTTCGATCAATTCATAATATTATGTATTGCGTCAAGGAGACCTTTAATATCTTCTACATTAATTTAATTTCGTCAACTTGCAATTCTTGATGAAATAATTAATTGTTTATTACACGTTAGTTGATTTAAAATTTTTGTTTTATTTCAATTTTATGTTGTAAGCACTTAATCGTAATATTTTTCTAATAGTAAACAGCAGGGACCACTGACTTAATAAGAAAATAATATTGGCTTCTTACCAATAGTATTTTTATAATGTGATTTTTAAATATAAAAATATTTTGATAATAATAGGAGCACGATACTTTTTTAACTTTTACCTACTTAAAAGTATTGTTTTTCAAATTGAACAGAAGAACTAGGTGGCCTACAGGAACATAGCTAAACAATTTGATTAGATATTTTAGAAATTTTACCAACTTAATTGTTTAGACTTTAAAGTATACCTCCTAGAAGATAATTAACAATATTTTGGGTTATTGTGCATATCAAACCTTTTTCTTTAAACTAAACTGTTTAATTACGTAATAGGTATGCATTATTATGTTTTACAACCAGTGGTGGAATCAAAATGAGTAGATAGTACACTAAAGTTAAATCGTTGGTTACAATGTGGTTTTAATTATTATGACCATTATCTCGCTTTCAACATAAAATTAATTTAATGTGGGTACGTACTATTTAGAGAAGTGAATACGATTCGCCAGGCACGATTTGCAAAAACGTAAAGTTTGCTTTGCATTTAATGTTCATAGTTTTTGTTGAGACTAGCACGATATTCGGGCTCACAGGTTTTTACAGTTATAACCAAAAATGTTGCAGGATTTAAAATACCACATTAAACTAAGGACGAACTTTAAATATCAATTAATTTATAAAGTTTTAACTTTTCATGCGAAAAACCCTTACGTGCTTGATCGAATTGAGTAACACTGGCCGCAATTCATAACTACTTCCATCCCATTTTTAAAATCCTACAGATGGGTGTCTGTAGATAAACCTGAAACTGTTAACATAGTAAAATAATTTTATTTTAATTTGGATATCGGAAATTATAGCCAAGTTTTACTTGAAAACAGAGATTTTTAGTGTTTTATACCGGTGGCAACCAAGCCACTAACCAACGTGCAAATTTTGAGCCCTTTTTGAAAAAAAGTTCGATAATTTTTAAATTATGAATAAAGAGTGATTTTTTAGAGTGAATTGCTTGATTGCAACGTGGTCGCACAACTAGGGAACAAGGCATAAAGCGAAGTTTATCGTTCCATTTTGTATGCGTTGCATTAAAAATTAACTAGCTGGGAAAATAAGATAAAAATTAACTGCGAATTTTGATATTATTAGAGTCTCATAGCTCAACGATGCTGTATTCGGGTTAAGGGATTTATTTTTATTTTTTAATATAAATCTAATCTTAGCACATCGCAATATATTAGTATATTAGATCGGCGTGCAATTCAATTGATGTGTAACTCGTATTTATTGATAATTACAATAATAATAATTGACATCAATATCATGAACAATTTTTTAATGCCGTACTGCAGCAAGATGTACTCAAGTCGAAAACAGAAATATAAGGGTTGCTATAATTTAAAAGAATTTTTTATGACGTTAGAGCTCAAAAAGAAGCACGATCAAATAATATCAATGGTGAAAGCAAGTGACATTTAAAAAACAAGGTTAACGTTAACGTGTCCTGAAATATTTTGCGAAAACTGTTCTCCAGTGTTTTATGGGATTTGTTCTAAACATTACTGGCTTACTTGAAGTATCATAGGTCTTCCTGTTTTCGAGGTGCCCATAATTTAATAAGTATTATTGTTAATATAGTTTTCAACAAAATTTTAGATTAGTTTGTTTGGAAATAAAATAAAATTACATCGGTTTTGTTGAAAGAAAAACATGAGAAAATAACGCCTAAACGTGTTTCGGTATACTTCAAATTTAAAAGCTTGTTAGCTTAGTAGATATATCTCATATGTGTAGATATTTTTATTTTGCAATTTTGTTTGCCCAAAATACGCTTCCGTTATAAAATTTTAAATTCGATAATGGATAAACAATTTTATGGATTTTTGTAATAAAATAGTAATTTAAAAATAGATATATATTATAAGCAAAGCAGAGAATACTTGGAATGAAATTGAAATGGTCTGGCAAAACAGATATTATTTAATGCGTCATAATAAGTTACTACAAATGAGTAAGTTTGACACCGTTGGCTTATACATTAGGTACCTCCATTAATTTATTGTAGTAGAAAAATTCTTTTGAACTACTGTATTATAGTGAAATAGCATTATGTGTTCAGGAATATCCTACTTAATAATAACGATTATTATTACCAGAGCACAGTTAACCTTTTTTATATCTAGGTTACTCTTGTTAATTTTACATTACAGATAGTTTGGCAGTCGTGAACTTCGGCAATTCCTAAATTTGTTTTTCTCTAAATTGTCTAAGAAGACAATAATGAAGACTGTTTATTTTTAATCTACTTATCGAACAATTTATTGTAATCTTGTTACCCTCTTGACAATCAACATGTTTATTATAATTTTAACTTTGTATAGTAGACTGTTATTATTATTATTATTATTATTATTATTAAATTTTAAATTTTAAATTAACACGCTAAATAAATATTCAAGATCAAAATTTTCCCATAAACTTTTAGCAAAGCTTTCTGCGCTTTTCGAATAGTATATTTTAATAACCTATTAAAATCATATTTAACATTTATAAATCAAAAAATATTGGAACATAAAATAATATTAAGAGGGCTTTAAAAGTTGGATTATAAATTTCCAAGAAAAATGCTGTTGATCATCGCAGAGAATTGTAATAAAGCCAAAATAAAATGAAAATTAGTTAAAAATAGTCTTAAAAAATGCAAGAAATAAAAATTGTATTTTAAATATAATTGAAGAATTTTGTAACCAGCAAAATAATTTTTTAGAAAAGAAAAGTGTATACAAACAAGTTAAGGAGGTTAGAAAAACTTGATCATTTTGAAATAGTACTTTTTATTATTCTATTGAATTTTTTTTTTAATTATTGTTTTGTTTTCGGTTTTTATTAATTTTGAAGTTCCTATTTATTCTACCAAACTCAATTTTCATTTTACCAATGAATAATGTTGTGTTTAATTATTTTTGAATTTTTCGAAAATCTATAAATAATATACTATATTATACAATATACATAGATAATAGTATATTATGTAGTATGTACATACATACATATCTATAGCAATTTGATTTAAAAGGCTAAATATATCAAATTCTTTGAATCAACAGATATGAAGAATAATTTTCATTTAATGGAGTTTATTAATAAAAATGTATAAAATTGAAAGAAAAAAATCTTATTTTCCGAATTTTTTTTATTTCTATTTTCTACATATTAGTTATAAGTAAATTGATTACCTAATTAAATATGGCGAAATTTAACATCTACCATAAATTTGCTAAATAAGTATTGACAGTTTATTAATATTGGATTAGAATTGACCTTTAAAGTGTCGAATTACTGACTGAAATATAAAATTGAAAATTTAATGTTTTTGTTGGCGCATTTAATGAATCAATTGATTTTATCATTACTATAATATAAAAAAGTGCCTGCCTAAAAGAGAGGTAGGTATGAACTATATTGTTGAGCAAACGATTTTTATTTTAAGTAAACATAGGCAATGGGGTGAGTCGAACGCCTTATAATTATTGTGTGGACCGATTAATGATGTATAAGAGTTATTTTCAAGTAAAGTCGGTAAATTACCTATGTATGTCTGATTTTAACTATCGCAACTTGTAGGTACATCATAATTAATACAAACATCTCTAAATAAGAAAAATTGTATACGTTAACTTTTTTTAATGTAACTACTTTTTTATAGTGGCACTATCTACCCAAGGGAAAAGCGACGCAACGGCGACATAGGCAATTTTTTAAATTTTAATAATTTATTGCTATCACATTTCTTATTTATATTTTACAAAGTGGGTAATCGTTTAGAGTAATTTTTGGATTGCAAAGTTTATAACAATCATTATCATTAAGTAAGTTTAATACTTATTTTTAAACGATTACTAAAAAAATAATAATAATAATTTGTCCATATTCAATTTATCAATAGTTCGAAAAAATTTTGATGATAGAATTACTTATGTTTTTGTAATCAATAAATAATAAATGCTTTAACAACTGTTTTAAAAGTTTATAATATTTTATTTTGTTCTTGCTTTTAGCTTTTGTTACTAGATTTACTTCAGCATAATTTATATTACTGCTCTTTCGTGGCACTTGTTGACTGTTTCAACGTCTCATTGCCATGAACGCTGTCCAAAATGGTATGAAGAAACTTTTCTTTGTAGCACAAAGTATTTTTCAACCTATTCAGCGCATATCTGTCATAAATACAGAAAATTAAGTTTAAGGTACTTTTTAAAATACAGAGTTTGAATGTAGTATTCTCTTTATAGTAATCAATAGGCATCTGAACAAAACAATTGGAATATTTGCTATTCAAATTATTTATCAGTTCGGAGAATTATTGTTTATACGCTAGAAAACTTGACAACAAACAATAAATCCAGCCAAATGATTATGCATTCAATGGTAAGCTAAAAAGTTTCAAGCAGTGGTGTAACGGAGAGGCTATAGGAAGTAATTTCTTTCCAAAACTATGGAAGTAAGTAAATTTTTAAAAATATTTTCGGGGCGAAAGCCGCTTTAGAACGCTACTGGTATCAAGCCGCTCACAAAACATCTTCAAAGGTAAACAGTAATTGATTATATGAGTCGTTAATACAATTTCAATTTTCTGACTATAGATGGATTCCATAATTTTACCCAAAGTTTGGAATCCAATTGTTTCCAGAACTTTTTGTACATTGTTTAAAAACGTATGCATTGGGTTACAGAACTTGTATACACAAACATACTTGACCCACAAAATCAATAAAAAAAGTTTTGCGAAACACATAGAAGTTTATTACTTTCAAAGTCTGTAGTCCAACCTCCGACGGTAATCGAAGTTGTAGTCTGGATTTTGTACTTTTTAAATATTTTAGCAATATGTGTTAATTTTATTAATTTCGTCGATTCTAATAAATATAGCATGTCATAAGATATGATTACTATAAACGTCGAATTTCTGCTGACATTGAGGAAAACACCGTAAAAAATAAAAAATAAATTCTATAGATTATTATTACATTATAATATATACAATTTTCATATTTATTCCTAAATATTTAACGTTTTTTGTTCAATTTTTTGTCCGTCCACTTTGAGAAGTTCAAGAAAAATAATAGTCTCAGTCTTTTCTGAGTTTAGTTTTATTTGGCAGCATTTAAATTATGATTCCATTGCGGTGTCGTCTGCGTATAGAACCATTTTCGTCTTTATGTCGGTATGTCGTTGAAAAACAAATAAAAAAATTTCAGAAGTTTTGTTAATTGTTTTTCTACTCGTATTAGTACTTTTCAATTTTTTTAATTGATAGTAGGTTGGATAGCAAAATTCGCAGAAATTTCTCAATAAAATACTACGCAATATTTTCTTTAATAAAAGAGCAAATAGTGAATTAAATTCTTTTTACATTGCCATTGAATATCACAAAGTTAATAACAGAATTTATTTAAAAAATATAAAAATCGATAACAAAAATAATGTGATGTCGGCAAGATAGTAGCATAATAATAATCAAATACTATAAATTGACTAATATTATAATATCTATGTATGTTCAGACATTAACGTGACTTCTATAATATTAGAATACATCACATACAAAATGACCGTTAAATATGCACCTCTATATTACTCAGTTAAATTAAAACGTAGGAGATATTTTTGATATGCTTATGGAAATTAGAGTGAAGGAATATTATAAAGCTAAATAAATTAATAAAATCAAATAAAATGGTTTATTTAAACGGTAGTCCCGAAGTTACAATTTTTACAAAATTTCACGCTTCGTTATTGATAACATAATATTATATTGTTTGATATTAATAAAATACTCTATATTGTTTCATCAAGAAGAAGAAAATACAGAAGATTTTGTAGTAAGATTGTGGGTGTTTCCATTCAGATTCAAGCAAGCCGAATGTTTATTTTCCCCCAAATGAACTATGCTATTTTTCCTCAAAATCTAAAATTGATTCAAAATTAGGAATTTTTATGACTTTTTCAACAAAAACATTTTAATCAATAGAATATAATTAATCTTAATTATTAATGAATTTATTTTTACGATTTAAAATTATTTATTTATACTACTCCAAGTCTCAAGAGAATATAAATTTTATTTAAAATGTTCAAACTGAGATCGCAAATATAGATATTCAGATAATATAGGTATAGCAGATACTTAATAATATATGAATTAAAAATTTGGAGTATGGATATGAAGGCAATGAACATATTAAAATCGTCGGCATCCCTAGGTACTTTATTGATTTTTGCCACTAAATAATTTTGTGGTTGATCAGGTATGATAAAATTTTGTTGGACATAAATTATATAAATGTAAGAAATGGTTATTATGTACAATAAATAGTCCATAATGATAAGTCCAATGAACTCACGTTGGTGGTTTAATAATCCCCTATGTTGATTGATTATTTGAGATTTAAAAATTTGAAGATTTTATATGTATAAATTAATATTTTTTATTAGATTTCCGTTTTTATGTTATAATTAACATACTTACAATTTCTTGGACAACAAAAATTTAGTGAGTAGCTGTATGCGGGGAATCCCAGCTGACTATGGATGATTTTGTTTTGATTACAAAATAACTATACACAATAGGTTATTCATATTTTAATATAATAAAGAAGAAGTGAATCTGTACTTTTTCCTTTCCTAATTAAGTACTATAGTCAAGATAGTAGATTTAAAAAAGGAAGGTGTCGTGGGACACCCGACAAAAGCGAAGCTTTTTACGCTATGTATAAATAAAATCCAATTATTATTAATATAAGTTATTTTATATTTTATTATATTCAAATATTAGCCGCATTAATTAAAGTTGCTGCAAATTTAATTTTTTTCATTAATTTTTTAGACATTTATGACAGTTTCTCCTTAGCAGGTACGATTTAGGCAAGTTTACCCTATGTCAGCAGATGATTTAGATGCTTTGAGCAACTTATTACGTTCTCTATACCAGTGGCGTATTAAAAAAATTCCTACGGTGGGGGGTTATTTTTATTTTATAGTTTAATTGTCGGGTTCTCGTTAATCCATACATGTGCGTCCGTTGTAAATTTAAGAATTCCAAACGTGCTCCAGACTATACTTTCTGTACGACTACTAAGTCATATCAATTAATTCATAATAATAATCAATAAAAAAAAAGTCAATTACTTGTAGTCAACTATTCAACTACTCATTATTGAGGTTGTTAAGAAGGAAATTTCAGTATATGAGAAGTTCGTGAAAATTTTACAGTATATTATTTGTATAATAAAGAAAATTCTGTCAAAGCTTGAAGTTAATCTCTTCTTAGTTATCGAGATAAAAAATGTCAAAGTTACGTTTTTACATTGAGGTAAATGCAAGATACGGGTTTGTCATTACACTCGAATCGCGCTATAAACTAGAGGTCGGGACTTGAGCTTCGTGCTATAGTAACGCCGAGCGGGGAAAGGCACTGCTCCCTCTCGACCGACCTAAAGCTCCGCCCTTTATCGGTGACACATTTTTAAATTTCAAATTGATATAATGGTTAGTTGTTGTGTTTATGAGACTTCTTGAACCAAGAAAAATCTTAAATGTGGTATAACTTGGCACGGGAAAGTACTACTTAGAGCTGTTTAAATAATTTTATAACAAAATTATAAATTTGTGAGGTTATTGAACAGCGGGTTGACACTCAATGCTTAAAGATAGGAACCTTATTTTTCAATTGAAATTCCATATGGTACCACCTGAATCGAATCCAAAACAAAAGTAACTAAAAATTATTAGAACTTTTTAGTTTTTCACCGTACAAGTTTGCATCAGAAATCGGGAAAAAATTAAAGCTAACTTCAAATCGTATAAATTAAAGCAAAAATAAACAGCTCTAAAAATTAATTTATTATTTATTATAATAATCTTTGATTATGAAAATTATGTTTTATTAAATATACTACAACACCCATTTTAAATTTCGCGCGATTTTCAAGTTAAATACATATTCATTCTTAATTCAATTTTCGCGCCGTTCAACACTTCAGTGGAGGGAGTGGTGGAGAAGCAACTCGCCCTACTACAGTGCGATGCGCTCAATTTTAATAACGCGTTATTGCTAATGGCGCGATTGCCTACAGCGCGATTCGAGTGTACTTCGACATTCAGAAATGTCATCATTACAAAAATTTGCCAAAATATTTATGCAAGTGTTACAAATAAGTGTACCAAATTTTAAAAAAGTCCTGTTTTTAGTTTCCGAGAAAATTAAGATTTTATTCTAAAAAAGATCACAAAAGCTATCTAGATTTGATAGTTATCAAGAAAAGTTTTTTGACAAAATTTTTTAAATTAATAAAATTTATAAGTATCTAAATTATTAAAAACTATTTTTAATTAAAAAAAACATATTTTCATTATTTTAATTATTAAAATTTTGTTTATTTGTAGTTGGCAGTGAATACATTATCTTATGTATTTATTTAGCATAGGGCAGAGTCCCCACCACAGCTTATCCCCACCCCTCTTCTTAACAACTTTAATACATACTACAAGTAAATTATCTGCCCGTAAATTAAGTTGCAAATTCCAGAATTTATATACGATCATCGCGGGCAAAGTATTGATTTTAGGAAAAAAATGAAAGATACCTTTTCCATTGGATTCATCTTTTTCTTCGTAATGTTTTTTTCCAAATGGAGATCCGACGTTTATTAAGGGAGCTGCAGGGAAAAAAAGTTTCGAAAAGTTTGGGTCAAAAAATATAGGTCAAAACCGAATTTTTTTTAAAAAATTCAGAGACAAAATTATTGCCCTTCTCGCGAGGATTCCAAATATCAAAAAAAAATCGAAAAAAGTTGAAAAATAAGGGAGATGCGAGCGGATTCGTAAAAATCGCTTAAACCCGATCATCGGGGGCGGGGGGTGACTTTTCCAACTTTTTCGATTTTTCGTGTTATATGTGCTCTCGACCACGGCCCCTGCCAATATTTCAAATTTCCACGACCCCCGGAAGAGCCTAAACATTTTCGCATGTGGATGAATCAGCCAATGAGGTCGTCGCTGACGTCACTTCCGTTTGCTTTTCCGTCCCGTTCGCTATTTTAGATTTTAGGTACCCTGCGTTAAAAAGCTTCGCTTTAAAAAATTGAGTTAGCAGTTATCCCATGGACACATGAACTGAATTATTAATAATTCATTCAATATCAATGAAGAAGAGTTTCAAATTAAATTGAAGTGTCTCGAATGTTGGTCCAAGTAATTTTGGTTATACGTTAAATCTAGCAGAATGGGGAAATCATATAGAATCACGTCAGATCTTTAACAAACGTAATATAAAAACAATATAAATAAAATACATATAAGAGAAAAACTGAATAATATATTTGTGCATCATTGCAGTTTTAAATTAATATATATTCACTTTTTTTTAGACATCTCTCTATAAAATATTGACATGCCCACAATATGTTTATTATATATATATGTATGTATCAATTCGAATATCAATTCTATAAAATATTCAAAATAGATATATAAAATGTATTCAAATATAAAACGTTTAATGTACAAATTTAAAATTCTATATTGATCTTAAAGTACAAAGTGAAATTTGATTATAGAATAATTACAATTTTTATTATATTGCATTTTATATTTGCATCGCAATTAAGAGCAAAGAACTTGAGCAACGAATACGAATAGTAATTCAACTTGACAAAATAATATAATATCTTAATAACCATCAAAAAACTATCATGCCGTCTACTGTGAATCTTAAGGTCTTTTATGCAAAATTCTACAAAATATTTATATAATGTACATATTTATGAACAAAATATAATATCAATTGAATTTTATTTCAGTTAGCTACCTTAAAATTCCTAATTTACTAGCCAAAGATATTTTGTGCCGAAGATATTTTTTTAGACAACCTCATAAGAAATAAATAAGAATCTCGATACGTTCAAAGAAAGTTTGAATAAGACGAAAATATATTAAAATAAGAACGGCTGTAATAAAAATTCTAAATTCAGTGCTCATATTTTTTAGTAAAATATAAAAAGCTCAATCTGAATGAAATTTATTGACTTGGAAAAATTTAGAAAATATACTTGATCTACTTTCAACAGTATTTTATGTCAGATTTGCAAACTATTGTGTAATGAAGTATTTATGTTATAAAATTTGGAATGAATCAGCTGTATTTTGTTTTTTACAATTTGCATGGTATCTCACAAATTCGGTTGCAATTAAAATAGATTCTATTTTATTTTCTTGTTTTTAATAGTTTGTATTTGTATTTCAATAATTCATTCATTTCAAAACGTATAAATATTTTTATTTAAACCTGCATGTTCAAGTTTGTATCAATAGAATAATCTGAACGAGGACTCTGGTTTATAATATTTTACTAAATTAATATTGTACATATTCAATCGTATAGTCATTTTGCAATCTGGTATAATTCCATAAATTATCTGTATGCTAATCAATTTTTAGTTGATATTTTAATGAGCACCACATAAAGATTAGTTAAACTATCACATAAAAGAAAAGTAATTGCTGCAATCTTTTTTTTAGACATGGAAATAAAAGTTTCGCTTTTTTATTTTTAACATAACTCAGAAACTACTTGTTGGGCAACATTTAACCTTTGTGTGCGTTTTTATTATCCCATTCTCTAAAAATTTGATGTCTTTGCTTTTCACTGTAGATTTAACCGTTTTGCCGTAAAAAAAATCATAATCATTGAGCGCACGCGGTCGTCAGTACAAATTGCGCTGAGTGATGTTAAATAATTTTTTTTATTAGATTTATAATTTTTTACTGCAAAATGATTGACTGTACAATTATAAGTGAAGAGATCGAAGTTTCAGGGAATAGAATGATAAACAAGTTAGTACAAGAAAGCCGAACAGTTTTTGATAATAAGTAGTTTACGGGTGAAAAGAAAAATATTTTTAAATACACCAATACTTTTGCATTGCAAAAATTACTTTATTGCGTTGGCGACTCAGCTGATGTTGACAATATCATTTTCTAATGTTTAAATGTATACTTCTATTATTTAGTTCTACTAATGACATTTTGATTAGAGAACTGAATTTAAAATTGAACATCAATCTTAATATAAAAATTTTCCGTATAAAAACAACCAGTGCTAATAATAAATATAATATTCTACAATGTCACTTGATTTATGAAGCCTTTGAATTAAGCTGCTAAGTATTTTCTTCGATAAAACTTTGGATAAAAGATATTTTTGCATTTTCAATTTCATATTAAAAATTCAGAATCTTTTTTAGAAGTCCACTTGAATACAGAGTATTAGGGACTTTAAAAACTTAGTTTTGTTAAACTCCTTATGATTTTATTCATTTCAAATCCACTTGACTGCATTTCGAATCTTTTTTTTTTCTTTTTTTATCAGTTGTCCAAGCCTGGGTTTCGCGGTTCGGAGCTCACGTTAAATATGGGGTATTGTAACGTCCACTCTTGTAGTTCTGTAATGCCCCAAAGTGATAAATTAATTTAAATTTCATTTAAATTTTAAATAAATGTCTACTATAATTTCTTTTGTTCTTCCGTTACTTAAAATTTGTTTACTTACGTTAATTACCCTTTTAATAGAATAGAATCAATCGGTAAATAAATGTGTGGCTTGTAGTGCTTGCCAATGTAAAGGTAGAAGCATAAAGGAAACTAACATAATTATTGAATAAATAATATCCACATTAAAAGTTAGTAAGTAGGTAAAAGCTACAACTATCTACTCTTTTTTTTAAATTTGTTTTTAATAAAAGCCTGTAGTCGAGATACTACATATAAATAGTAAGTTAAAAAACTTGTAAGTTATCATTTATAATTAAAAACTTAACTCTAAGCTGCAAATACATTAAGATCCTCTAGTAAGATCCAAAATACGATAGTTTAAAGAGTTGTCGGGCAGCTAGACGAGTAGTCGGATATTTAAAACAAAATACAAGATTTGGGCGAGTTATGGCAAAAATCTTTAAAGGGAAAATTTTATATTCCAAAACTATTCATTATTATCATTTGCTGTGCCCACTATTTTACAAATCAATATTCTCTGTAGAAATTGCCAGCTTTATACACATCGTATTAATTTAATATTTTCGTTTTCGTAAAACATTTTATTAATGACAAAATTTTTATATTTACAAAGCCAACCGAATTAGCTTCACAAAACTGAAGCAAAAAAGTTATAAAGAAAAACATGCAGCAAAAATTAAAATTGGAAATTACACGAGTCCATTTATTTACAGAGTAGCTATATAGCCGAGTGCGGTGAATGTAATGGATTTATTTTATAATTTCAATAATTTTATTATTTTTTTTATTGCTTGTTTAAACATTTTGTATTATAAATAAATGCTCTAAATGTAGGTACCATAAACAAATTATATTTTTAAGTATATCAAAGCGAAATTATAATATGCTTTGCTCTCCATTGTTATCAACAGATGTTCAAACTTAACATTAATACCGATCGATAGTCGCACCAAAAATTTTAATAACTTTTGATGCTGTCTGTTATAAATTCATAACAAAAATTTAAATTCCTTTTCTTCAGTTAAAATATTAAATAAACTTCGTAAATTAATACTTTATTCGACTTTACATGTCAAGCCTTCAAGTACAAAAATCTACTTTGTATTTAGTATTAGAATAATTAATTTCACGTCCATCAATTCATTTGAATTAACTTTCTACGATATCGTTTATAATACATATTACTCATTTCGAAGAAATTCGATAACTTTTTCCTACACAATAATTAAGATTTCATCTTCAAATTGATGTAGAAATTATTTCTTTTTTGGGATTGATAAAATTATAATAAATATGCTCCTAACTGTTATCCACAATTTGTAAAGTTCACAATGTACACCATCAATTAATTCCATTAAATTATTCTAAAGAAATTAAAATTTTATAATAATAACAGGTAAACTTGGTTGGTTTTTCCCACTATGCGTACCTACATGTAAGTAGGTTCAACAGGTTTTAGCATGTCATTCTACAAGCCTGCAATATTTACTACTAAGGAGCTAATAAACGGATTTGCTACAAATCTACAGAAATAATACAGTTACGAACCCCTGTTTCGAAATCAAGACGGGGCCCTAAGTGGATTTAAAAAATAGTCTCGAAAAGTGTTTTTGAAATATCTCATAAGAAGGGTCAGTACTTTCTCAATATTTAATTTTTCTATTCTCGCAATAAAAAGTATATTATCTTTTAAACTCTTTCAATTCAGAAAGTAACTATTTCCCGAACAGTGCGGTAAAGTAAAAAATTACCATTAAATGATTAAAATAAATTTTAAACTTTTATTATGGAACCTGATAGGTATGTCATTGGATTAAAATTATTTCCTACCAAAAATGCGCATATGAAGCATTTGTTTTGTTTTGTTGATTAATATTTTCCGAGAAATGAATATTCAAATTTGAATAATTTTAGATTATTTAAAATAAAACAGATTTGCCAGAGATCGGCGAGCAGTATCTACCGTTAAATGCGAAATTAAATTTGCTATCTTTTTTATTACAAGCACATTCTTATTTTCGGCTGTCATTTGTTTTTTATAAGGGTTGTGCTTATATTCTCTCTAGCACATCTACTTCAGGAGTTAAACTTTTTTCTTGAAACCTGCAAAACAGTTCTTTATGCGGCTACCTCGAAAGTACCACCGCCTCTTATTGCTCTAATGCTTTTCTAGTTAGAATTCATCTGATCTACCCATCCTGTGGAAAATCTTTCGCTTGACTTGAATAAAATACATATTATGTAATGCAGCCCAATAATACGTTTTGGTAATCTAAAGTCTTTTATTCTGAAATTGATATACTGCGCGTACTTAAAATGAGTAACTGAACAACTGAGGGAAATTAACTTCGGTTTGCAGATTTAAACAAGATTTAATAAAATAGTGGTACTAAATATACATAACAAAAAATATAAAATCAGAGGAAAATCCAGTAGCTTTTCCAAAATTTTCGTAAATATTATCTTTGAATATTGTTATAGGTACTCAAAAATGGTGGATTTTAGAGTGCTCCGATCCGAGATATGCTGTTGTTGCGCTTATCAAAACCGACACCACACTACCCTCACTCAGATCCGCTTGGCTTCGGGCGCTCCAGGCCGTTTTGACAAGCGTTGAAACCGAACTCAAAAATTATAGAATTCGAAAAGCGTGGATCGATGTTGACAGTAGCACGGCTTCTAGTAAACTTAAACGGGCTCCGCCCACTAAAACACGCTGCTGCATCTACTTATGTTGAGCACACGTACCGACAACAAAATGAGTTTTTAACGCAAAAATGAGTTTTTAATGTGTTTTTTCAGAATATTCATAGGTTTTTTGTATCCTACTTTGAAGATAAAAAACCGTAGTAGTAACCCCCGATACCCCGTTTATGGTGATTACTTCCAAGACATCTTTCATTCTGACTTTGTGCAATAGACCCTAGTGGGAGACTGTCGTAATTTCGGAAGCTTAAGAATGGCTCATGTGTGACTTTCTGTAATAACTCAAAAATATACAAGAAGTAAAAGATGTTTAACGTAAAAATACAAACGTTTTAAATCTTTCACTTATTCACGAGTTGCTATCAACATTTTATTTTATTTATGTTAATGTGGTCCTTTCGCCACAATGAGTTACATATTATGTCTGCACTAGTGAACTCTCAGTATCAAATTTCAACTCTCAGGGATTTCGGAAAGTTTGATAGAATGATTGAAAAGAAATTTGCACTCGAAGAATAATTATGTTTTACAACTTCAACGTCATTAATTTATTACTTGAGAAGGAGTTGTCCAAAGAAATTATTATATATAGGATTCCTAATTTTGCAGAAATTTTTTATTGTTAAAAGTTAAATTTTCAAACTGTTTCAACTTTTATAGACCGTGGGGTCTGGGGTTCGATATATTCTATCTAATAGAATAATTAATTTTGTTAATATATAATAAATGTGTGTTAAAGAATTCCTTAACCGTAAAACAAAGGAACCTAACTTGTTCGTAGTTATCATTAAAAATCTATTAAGAATGAATTTGTTCATGCCGAATCCATAATTCTATTACATCGATAATATTAGTTCGGGTTGAGAGATATCCTCCCAGTCTGTAACAGTTTAAACTATATATTCTTTCTAACTTTCGTATTTCTTTAGACCCTTTTAAATAAACATCACAAATAAAACAAAACTTTTGCAAATTTGAAAAGGTTTTTTAAACTGTATGTTTACAGAATCAGCAATATTGGTGTAGAATATTAGAAAAAACTTTGTTCTAGTATTATTAGAACTAGAAAGCTAGGGGCTCTTAGCTTTCAAAACATACCCAGAATGAGAAACTTTGGCATGCCGGATTCGGATTCGCGTCGTTCGTCGAATAATACAAATAAGTTTTTCTTTTAGGCGAAGTTACTCCACTTCGGTTAAGCAAAATTCACTCAGCTACCGAAGTTATCTGCTTTCCACAGAACCGTTTTTGTTCAAATTAAAATATTTTGCTTAAAAAGAGCGATCTGTTTTACCGAATTCGTGACGATCGAAAATACTTAAAATATATTGTAATATAATCTTCGCTCCGAAACCGTCTCTGTTCAAAATTACCATATTTTCTTATTATATTTGGTTTCGTTAAGGGATTTTTTTTGCAGTGGATATATTTTCGAAAGTGCTTTACAACTTTTATTTATAACTATATAAAACGAATGGAAATATTTTACTCACGAAGTTATAGTGTAATAGCTAGTATTATAGGGAAGTTAAGATTAATAGGTAAGTCTCAATATTTATTATAAAATTCTAGCTAAAATGAAACGAAAGCAACATTCGTACAAAATATATAAAAATGATAAATTCTTGTCGTTTGTTATATTAATTATTTTATGAGATGGGTTTAATTAACTTATTGTAAGTATGCGGTAGCACATTTTTCAAAAACCAAGTTTAACTGGATGGCTGCATTAACAAGAAGTAAAAATATCAAGTACCTTATATTTACCACCTATCCATCACGAAATAATTTGTTTGCTGTGTGAGTAAATTGAAACCGTAAATTAGACAAATTTTACGTTCGACTTGATTTTATGCTTTGTTGTAGTTTACAACAGTTTCACAAATATAATACAATGTAAATATAACATTAATTTCGCAAATGAAAACTCGATGAAGAAATTCAAAAGCGATGAATTTACGATGCGAAATCGTTTCGCATTTTGGTTTTAAAATATATTCATTATTGTAAAAGTTCCAGACATGTAATTTTGAAAATTTATTTCTTTTAAAAATATTTTATATAATAGCGCAAAAAATAAAATCGCAAATTGCGAGAATAAACCTTATACTCTTGCCATTTTTAAATATTCAAATTGAATTACCTTGATTGTAAGCGATCATACTCGTATTTATAATTTTTCGTTAATGTACTACGTCTTCCAAAATTCAAATTTCGTAAAGTTTAAAAAAGAATTAGAAAATTAGATGGTAATATTAATATAATGTTATACAAACCCGAGAATATAATTTATTGCATTTACGTGTTTGCCAAGAATTTTTTGCAAGTTTATTACAATACATAAATTTTACTTTGTGAAGAGTGGCAATCGTTTATTACTTTTGTCTTCATTTGTCATGAAATTAAAATAATGAAAATAAAAATATGCAATTAAGATAATATGAGGTTTAATTATTAACCATAGTTTAAGTGCATCTTTAAGAAAAGTCAAAACGTTTACTGTTCTGTAATGTTACTAAACTAACGTTAGAAAAAGTTTTTTTATAAAGCATTTCTGTTAAATTAAAGGTGAAATCTTACAGCCACTTTCATTCACTTACCAACAGTTTTGAAAAATTCTCTGTACGTCGTATCTAAAATAGAATAAAATATTTTCAAACGTATTGTTTTTGCAGGAAAGCCTCAAACTTACATTATATTGTTTATAAATACAACTGTTTTGTGATAAATTTTTTAATTACATTAAAAATCATAGTAAATAAATTAGTTTTGAAACTGTAACATTTATTATCGGTGTGTGCAATTTTATAATAGCAACGTGTGCATATAATATCAATGGTGCAAAATTTTCGTGCTGCATAAAACAGTAAATACCTGTTATCGAGTTAATTTGTGTAGGCGTCGGGACGTATAGCACCACCTAAAGTGATGAACTGTGCGCTGGTGGTATCGAGAACTTTATCGCGTCGCGTAGTGAATGGACCTGCGCTTGCGTTAGCTGAATACAATATAATATATGTAGGTAAAATTCATTGTCTCCATTATTCCCTTGATAATAGCTTACAAATTTAAAATTTAATGGTTTTCACAAGAATAATAAAAGAATGTATATTATGACAAATTTGTTACGTGTAATCTTTAACGAATGAATTTTAACACTTGTTTAGCCTTAATCTAGTAGATCAATCGAGAAAACATCAAAGCTACGGCTAAGCATATTATCCCACTTTTTAAATAAAGTATATTATAGACAAGGATTATCATAAATCTTAAAAATGCTATTTGTGAGAACGAATTTGTTTTGACAACTACACTAATAACAAAATGATACCATGAATCTTCTGCGTAAATACAACGTAGGTATAGTGTTATTTATTGACAAACAACACATTTCAACAGGTAGGTTATAGATATAACATGCGAAACGTTAGAATCACTGGGTTATAAATTTTACTTTGAAATTCTTCTATTACTTTATAGCGCTCTGTATGCTTGATATTTTTTGGGGACCTCCCCCCCCCCCCCCCCCAGTGTAAGTTAATTTAAATACGTATATCTAGTTTTCATGTATTTTGATTTTTTTTGTACTGTTTTGCAATGTTCATTGAATATATTTAAATAAAAATCTTCCTAACTTTATTATTTTAATTTATAATACTGTTGATTTTCATTGGTCATTTCGAATACTTAAATATTTAAGATTTAAAGGAATATTCATAACCGACTCGTCAGCCAGTTTGGGCTAATGATTAATTAAGGAGCTCGAAAATAAGTTCTTGCACAGGGCACATAAAAAGCTAGTTATGGAACTGCTACTAGGATAATTATATTATATTCAAGTTATAACAAATGCTTATTTGTCATACAATGCCATAATTGTACCATTCTTTGTATATTAGCATATTGCACTACGTGTTTAATATACATATATAAACCGGTCACTTGTATTTTAATCAGGGGAGGTTACTTGGTTTGCTATATCTCGAATATTGAATTTTCCTGGTTAATTAAATTGTAAAATATTTATTTTCCATCCGTCATGAATGCTTCTTTAGAAAATTAGTCTTTTAATTTTTGATTAATTTTTGACTAATTAGTATCTATACAATAATTTTTAGAAGTATGTAATCTCTTTATTTTACCACTTACAATACTGCCCCTACGCTACGTTGTATTTTAATCTTTATAATTTTTAATCTATAATTTGCTAGTGATATGGAACGGAAATTTTTAATTTGGACGCCAATATCTAATTAAACTCTACGAGTGTACCATTAGTTGCTTATTTTTTTCTGGGCTTTACGGAGTGCGAATAGTGCAAACTACAAACAAACCGCTCATTCTGCGTCCAAAGATGCAGAAATATTTTTAATTAAATAGAAAAAATTTAGTTGCCAGTTGCGAAAAATAATTTAATCACTTAAATTTTCTTAAATTTCATCTTTTGTAATACCAAAACCACAAAAGCTTTCAGCCGCTTAGAAAAGTGTTTCATTACACATTGCATAAGATTTTTTCATTTTTTGTAGTGATAAAATATATTCCTTTTTTTTGTTTTCTTTTTAATATTGAAATTGATCAAACTGAATGCAGCGTTAAGCTGTTTGATGCTGTACAAAATCTGAAGTTACTTCAGCTACCCTATAATGCAGAAGCCATTTTGCAACAAAATATTTTATCGCTTACTTCTGCTGTGTTAATTTTAATTTTACCAACGACCGAAGCTCGCTCTTCCACTTTATTATTTAAAATGCAGATATACTTGCCACAGTTAGAAATACTCTCAAAATTTATTTGTCTACAGCTAAATGAAATTTTTACACAACGTTCTGTTGCGAATTTCTAGCCCAACACAAATATTTGCTTATTTAATTTTGCTTCCGATATAGCTGACAACTATTATTTTATTATTGGAAAAAATTGTTATATAATAGAAACAACTTCGGCCATAAATCAACTTAAACACGAATTTTTTACGCCCTAAGGGACAGCAGAAAAAACTAAACTTTTAAATTTGACTGGAAACAATTTCAACCGACCATTCGTGCACATTTAGAATTTTGGTGTCCTATTATATTTGATACTCTTATGTTGCAAAGGCTGGTTAAATTTTTTATTCTTGTTGAAAATGGTGTTAAAAGCTTTAAAAACCGATTAAACGAAGCGTTAAGAAAAGAAAAAATAAAGATCACGCTTTTGAAGCACTAATGAACCGACACTTTTTTCACTAGCTACCGGAATTTTGTTAATTAGTTTCCTTTTTCTATTTGATGTCAATCGTTTGTCAACACTAAACTGTTGCCGTCGATCCCTTATATCGTTAAATGGAAGGACTAAAACACGAAAATAATGTTAAATATCTGCTAATTCAGACTGTAAAGCAGTCTTTTAATGTAATCTTTTCAAAATCTTAATGTAAATAAACTTCATTCATTCTTTTTGAGAGGTCCGATTACATTAAATGACGAAAGTTGTTGGTAAGCTGCATTAAACCAACTTTGTTTTACGTTATCGTAAATTTTTTATAATTTATTATTAATGTCGTTTAAGTAGAGTAGTTACGCTAATATACAATTTTACTTCATTGCAAATAGCTGAATTTACTCTTTCAACATACCTAATTGACTACCTACTGAAAGATACGAGATACATTATAATTTATAAAATTAATCTTCTACACTTTAAACTGTTTTATTAATTTTTTGGATATAGGCTCACAAGCCGCAGAACTTATGTATATCTGTAATGAAATTCATACAGTTCTTTAAATTCGACTCTTTCAATCACATTTTTATACCAAATGTTTATATTCTTTATGATAAGTTGCAAAAAATTGTACATAAAGAAGCATGTGATTTGGTACCTAGTTTTGTTTCTCTTTTCAATATTTAATAGTAAATTGTAAGTATCGAAAAAGTTTCACACCACAACGTATTAAATGAGTGGTCGGATCTTTCATGTTTGTTAACCATAACAGGGGATAGTGATCCGTTCAAATGATTAAATTTGAACTTAATTGTTCATTTCATGAATTTAATTTAACCAGGAAAGATGGAACAGGCAGCAAGCGAACTGAAGAGGTATAGGGTAGAAATGACGAAACAAAAAAGATGTCCTATTCAGGTGAAATCATACAAGGAAGAAATAGTAGTACAGGTTTTCTAGTGGCAAAGAGTTTAGAAGAAAAGATAATAACATACAAATCAATCAATGGGAGAATATCTTATTTAAGAATAGAAGCCAAAACAAACGTATCAATTATAAATGCGTACTCGCCAACAGAAGATAGTGGTGAAGCAGAGAAGGAATAGTTTTACAACGAGTTAGAAACTTTATGCGAAACCGTACCAAGACAAGATGTATTGATAGATCTCGGTGACTTTAACGCCAAAATAGGAAAGGAAAACTATATTAGATCAGTTTCATGAATAAATACAATACACAAAATGACAGACGATAATGGAGAAAAAATATGCAAAATGGCTGAAGCAACCGAAACCATAATTTGCAGAACAAAGTTTAAACATAAGAAATTGCATAAAATTACATGGACGTGGCCAGGAGGAGATAAAGCAGAGGAAAACCAGATAGACCATATATTAATCTCAAGGAAAAACGGAAAAGCTGTAAAAGATGTAAGAACATCCAGAGAGGCCAACGCAGATACCGACCACTATTTTGTGGTAGCGAAGTTAAAATGACAACAGAAAAACTTACTAATAGAGAGACAAGAATGAGATATGTATAGGTGGTGTTTTGAAGGAAATAAAAGTAAAGAAAATGATAGTAATATGGATGAAGAGTTGAGAGAATGTTGGAATGGCTGAGAACAGGACAAAAGGAAGACCTAGAAAAATAGAATATGGTCGAAGGAAGTGGATAAGTTATATATAAAAAAAAAACGCATGGATAATGGACAAAATACAGGAAATAGAAATGAATAACAAGTACAATAACACGAAACTGTTTTACCAGTTAATAAAGAAACAAAAAATAAACTCCAAAATAAAACCAAGAGGCATGAAGGACGAAAAAGGAAAGGTAGAAGACGATAAGACGAAAATAAAACAAATAATATGGATGAAGCACTTCCAGAAACTGTTGAACATAAACCAAGAAGATGAAGACATGTTATATGAACAATACAACGAAGAAATAACGAAAATAATCAATAAAATGAAAAACGGAAAAGCACGAGGGTAAGATGAATTAAATGTAGAACTCACAAAATACTGCGGAGAAGAAGGAGTTACAAGAATATGTGAATTAGTAAAGCAGGTTTGGAAAGAGGATAAGATGCCTAAAAGATGGAAAGGAGGGGTTATCCTACTATTAAAAAAGAAATGCGAATCGGATAAGTGTAGAAATTATAGAGGAATAACGTTACTATAAATTCAACAAACAAAGTGATATCGACAATAATACACAACAGACTGAAAGACTACACAAAAAATATAATAGGCGATTACCAATATGGTTTCATGGAAGGGAAATCAACAACAGGGGCAATATATGTGATAAAACGAACAATGAAAAAAACACGCGAATTTAACATAGATATACACATGTTGTTTACAGACTTTCAGCAAGCCTTTGATAGAGTAAGCAGGAAAGAATTATACAAAGCAATAAAAGAAACGAATATTCCAGATAAACTAAATAGACTAATAAAAATGACTTTAGAGGACGCCACAGCGTGCATTAGATTGAAAGAAGAAGAAACAGTGAAGTAAACAGTGGGGTGAGGCAAGGTGATGAGTTGTCGGCGACGCTATTTGATATACATGTTGGAAAAAATAATAAGAGCAAATAGATGAAGATGGCTCAATAACAAGAAAAGGGCAAATTGTGACCTATGCAGACGACGTACTAATTATGGCAAGAACGCTTGGGTAAATGATAGAAAATGGTCAAAACAGCGAGTGAAATGGGGCTATTTGTAAACGAAAAAAAGGCTATATTAAGGGATAAGAAACTAACAAAAACAACGAAAATAAAAATATACAATACTAAAATAAGACCGATAATAACATACGCAGCGGAAACACTCTGTCTATCTCAACAAGAAGCCGAATTACTAAGAAGACTTGAGAGAAAGATATTACGAACAATTTTGGGACCAAAGATAGAAGACGGAGAAGGATGCCAAAGAAACATCGAGAAATGTTTCAAGAATGTGATGGCGAAGACATAGTAATATTCATAAAATCCCAAAGAATAAGATAGTTGGGTCACATCATGCGAAGTGAAGAAAACGCAGTCAAGAAAATTTTTTGGAAAACTGGGCAGGTGTCGAGAATTTCTATCAAGTACCTACTATACGTAAAATACAAATATAGTCGAACTTGAGTTAAAATTCGCAAAATTTAACACCGGTAAATTCCTTTTACTCGAACTTTTCATACGTAAAATTAACTTTTTTAATAATTTACAAAAATGTAATTTAACAAATTACTTACTATATTACTTTAGCAATAAATATGTAAATGCATAATAAAATTTGTTTTTCTGTAACTCGAATTTTCTATGACTCGAACTTTCTTGTCGTAGTAAAGGTTCGTCTTAAGAGAAGTTCAACTGTATTTATTCTTTGATTTTTTCAACCTATATTAACCCATTTAAACCGAAGATTAAAAAAAAAAAAAATTTTTTTTAAAAAACAAAATATTTCAAATAACTTTTTTGGTCTGACGACTGAATATCAAAATAATGATGTGGCCATATATGGTAACGCTAGGACTCAAGGTAATACAAAATACGGATATATTTAGAAATTATTTTATATGGGTGCGCGAGGACATAATGGGGAACATTAACGCGTTCCCAAATTTCTAAATTTTTAATGAAATTTATTTTTGGTTTATTCTAACACTATAAAGTCGGTCCTTCTAAAATTTAATCTTTTTCACAACTTTTTGTATATTATATTGTAGTCAAAGTAAGTACATCCTCAAATTTTTAAAACAATTTATTTTTAAAACAATCATGAACTGAACCAAGATGCGATTGCACCCCGGATTTTTCTTTCAATCTTAGACCTTTTACTTACTTTTTGTATTAAATTTGAAAATAAAATTGATCATTTTATGTATGCCTTTTTTTACATCAGAGGCTTTTTTCTAAAAATCACTCCAACCAACATTTGAAAGTTCAGTCCGCCACTGCCTGAAAACTCAACTACTTTAAAAGATTTATTTAATTATTTTTTTACTATTTACAAAGTTACAAACTTCTAAATTTTTCATTAATTTATTTATGTTTCATCGTTGAAATTCACACAATTGCCTATTCTTGCAAGTTAGATTTAAAAAATTCCAGATTTTTAATCACTTTTTGCGAACTTGTACTCACTGTGCAACAATTGCATGTTGTAATTTTTGTATTTCTCACTCCAAGGCTTATCAAGTACCTACTTTAAGATTTCGTACTATGCAATAAATTATGCAATAAATCCACTTTTATATGCAATATCATTTATGCTGAAAATAAATTGCAAGTAAAACTATAACTGTGAACCTAAAAAAAGATAAAAAATTGAGAATGAGAATATCAATAATTACGCACACCTACAGATTATATGGTTTTTTATTGTAGAAAACTACTCGCATTATAATTGTTCATGCAGATATATAAATTTAAAACTAATTGTTACTTACACATACAAATTTTTGATATTAAATTAATCAGTCTGTAGACAGCATGTGGCATTCATCAAAACCTGATAATATTGAAACTAAATCATTTCTAAAAAGTAAATAAATTTTAAATTTTCACTAAATCAATTAGCATAATTTTCTTTGGCGTGACTATCATAAAATACATAAAATATAAAATAAACATAAAAAGAAAAAAATTTCGTTAATTAAATAGAACATCACTTGACGACCAAATACAATAATATTCAAATATATAATATATATATGTAATTATACATAATTTCACTCGTTTAATACTTACAACAAATAATAGTCTAATTTCAATATTATGCACATACAAATCAATCGATAAATGTTATCTTTTCATATTACTCTAAAATTCGCTATTCGATTATTTTAATAGTACACTAATAGGTATGTTAGCAGTCATACAATTACAAAAAAAATAATTTAAATAATAGAAACAAAATCAGTCTTGGGATTGAGTAAGTCAGAACGTAATTTTACAAACACTACGGACTGATTAATAATGAATTACAATTCTAGCATTAATATCTTATTTTTGCTAATAAGGAACAGTTTGTTGAGAATCTTTAAGTCGTTAAAACTTGCATCTTAGTATGGCGAGTATCTTACAATTCAGTAGTATGGCAATCGAGAGTCACTGTATAAGGAAGACATTTTGTCATTTTATATCGGTTACTACTTATACATATTATTATACTCATACATACAGACACATGCACGCATATAAAGCTATACAAAATCACACACTGTTAAATATTACAAATAAATTTCAAATTATTACTAACATCATCATCGACACCTTTAACACGCTTTTAAATTAACCACACGACAAAGGACATATAATTTAATGTGGATTCCGAACCACTTTACTTTAATTAAATAAGGTTTTTAGAAGAATTCCAGCTTCAAAAAATTTTATTTTTCATTGCAAATAAATGCATTCTTTCCTCTTCATCAAAAACCATTGAATTAAATTTACATTTATCGTTACAAAACAAAAAACATAATTTTTATAATAACTTGAAATGAATAAATAAATATAATTTAATATCACTCGCCTTATATTACAATTTTAAATATTATAACGTTGACAAAAATTAGCGCGATTAAGATAATACCTACGATAATATGGCAGTTACGTTATTAAAAATACAGTGGAGTCCAATTTCGTTGTTTTTCCAGGCTGACGTAGTTATTACAAAATTCTCAAACTCACACGACTAGATTCGCATACGAAAATAAAGTATTCGCACTCTCTGATTGGTCAAAATATAATGATTCGCATGCAAATCAAGTCTTGTGAGTTCAAAAATAGGGCAGCAGATTGTGCGCAGTTGTTAACAGCTTCAACTGTTATTTTTATATTTTCGTAATATTCCTAAATATTTGTTTAGGTACATTTTGAAAAACAGTTAATAAGAAACATTAATTCTTACTCTTTTTTAACAAATAATAATTGAGCTAGCCTGCAAAAACAATAAAATTTGCTTACCTTGTACTAGATTAAAAAATTATTGTAAAGTAATTTTTTACTAAAAGATAAAATACTTGATCATAATTAAACATGATTTTAACGTTAGCACTAAATGTTTATCTTACATTTATTACAAATTCTCGACATTATGCAGCTCAGTTTCAAAGCATTTATAAAAAAATAACTACAACTGGAAAGCATCTTCTTATAGTTTCCTCCCATTAACCTTCATACATTCAAAGGAAATCTTTTTAAAAATATACGTCTCCTTACAGATTTTTTATGAAATTTCTATAATTCTTATTATCCTTGCAGTAGTTTCTTACGAACAACTTAAAGCAAACATTTAATCTTAAAATTAACTTCCGTTACTAAGATGCAGTTTAGTAATTTCTTATAAAAAAGAACTAATTAAATGAAGCGTACAAGACAAGCGCATATTAATTGATATGAGTATTGCGATAACCTACTTAAAAGATTTCAAATTACTGAACCAGTTCGATATCACTCAAATCGTTATCTATGTTTGGAATTTTGTGATTGTTTCGAATGTGGGAATTGAGGTTGCCTGATTGAGTGAATGCTTTATCACAAAAGTGACATTTAAATGGTTTTTCGTCGGTATGCAATCTTACGTGATTATTTAGGTTGCCTGATTGTGTAAAAGCACGGTCACAATGCGGACATTTAAAAGGCCTCTCACCTGTGTGAATACGCATATGATTAATCAAATTACATGATTGTGCAAAACCTTTCGTACATATCTCGCATATGTATGGTTTGTCACCCGTGTGGGTACGCATGTGTATACTTAAATTACTGCCAGTGTTAAAAACTTTCTTACAAAATTGGCACGTTAATGGATCGTTTGGATCTCGAGTAACATTTTCGTGCTTTTGTAAGTGAGTTTTCATGCGGCGGAAAAATTTCTTACATATAGGACATTTTTCCAATGGAAGTGATTTTCGTTTTGAATTTATAACCTCTGTTTCCGCTTGTATCTCTTCTTCTTTCGATATCAGTCTTACATTTTGGCGTGGAGATCTTTGTTGCACTATTTTTTGAATTTTGTACACTTCCAAATTAGATTTATCCTTGCATGAAAGCTTGCCAAACATTTTAATTTTGATTGGATTCTTTTTGACTGGTATAAGAGATACCTCAGGACCAATTTGTGCTTGTATGTGACTTGTATCGATGACATCGTCATCGTAGTAGGAGTCTTCCTAAAATTCAAAACAAATGTAAGTTTACAATAAAGCAACAAGTTGTTGAATCGTTACAAAAAAAGCAACCAATTAAAACTCTCAATCCAACGTAAAAAATATAGACATAAATGATTGAATTTTTTTTGCCAGTTAATAACACTTTTATCTTTATAATATTTACCTTGCTTTGGGATTTGGGAGTTTTAATTATTTACAGTAGGGCTCATGTCCAAATTGCTCAATTATTTATAAAAGAAATTATCTGTTACCCTATTTTTCAAAAAAAATCAAGTATGAAACTACAAATTTCAAGAAGTCCTACGAATAAGAAGAAAACTAAAAAGAAAACCGTGATTCAAGAACAAATGATATCAAAAGAAATGCAGACTTAAATTGGATCTAAAGAGCGCAAATCGAGTATGATGGAAATCGTAAGGAAAACTATAACTGAAATTGATAACTATGGGCATGATGATGATGTCTGTAAGTTTCTTATTTATAGGATAGTTTTTAATTTGGTAATTCCTTGGTTTTAATAAATTTATTATTTTGGTTTAAATAAATTTAACCATAACTTGAACATTAATTAATTATCAATTAGCTTTTTATTATTTAGGAATTAGATTATTATCAATTCTGACTTAATATACTAAAAATATCCTTGACGGAAATGAAAATATCCATGAGTTTAAAATAATCATTGCAAATAGAGCAGTGATTAGTAAATACTTTTGCATGGAAATAAATCAGAAATACAATTTGTATGCTTAACCTCTTTATTTTGGCATTGAAAAAGAAGCTCCCAAATTTTCTACATCATTGGACCAATTAATGACTAAATTTGTCGAATAAATTGAAAAGGCTGCTAAAATTTTTTTAAAAAGCGGTATTTCTAAATTTAACTATCAAGTTTTTAACAATAATTAAAAAACAAAATATCAAGTGTAGTCTATTTAGACGCGGAACAAAAATCTCTTTAATTTCATACTTTTTTATTGTTATCCGTTATAATGGGAAGCAGGATTCCGAAAAAAATCAATTTCCCATATTATTTCCCTATGTGCATAGTTCGGCCAGTCACCTGGTATACTAAGTTCAAACTAGGTATTAGAAAAATTAAACTAAATAAAGTTCTTCAAACAATGAAAGAAACGATCCTGTTAGACCTGTATGTGTATAATTACAGTGGTCGAAGTAGAAAATAATTACTAAGGGTATGGGTGTTACATTTAATAATAATAAGAATTTATTGAAACTGAATAGGTAGATACTTTTATTTTTATTTGACAGAAAAAAAACCAATTACTCGTATAATAATTAATAATAATTATTTACTAAGGAAATCTTCATATTCCGAAGTATGTTTTATTTGTTGCCTTTTTGCATATCTTGTGTAATCTGCATCACGTTTTCCTGAAGTAATCCACGATGAGACGTATTACTTTGGTTTAAATAACTGCAGTGGAGGATTCATGGCACTGAATATTTGTTCATACTCTGCTGTCGACACAACAAGAGACTTAATAGCAACAATTAAGGGCTGTAGGACAAAGGTTTGCTGCTGTCTTTTTTTAAATGTGGAAAAATCGTTTGGAAAAATATACATTCCGAGACATAAAAATAAGTTAAAGTACGTAAAAATACGCGTCTCGTGATGCTAAATAAGTTAGGGTACGTTTCTGCAATTTTAAAAAAGTGGTGGTATGCCATACCCCTGCATACTCCCACACTTCGACCAATGATAATATATTAATTACAAAGAGTAAATTTGAGGAGTGATTTGGTGTAGGTACACGAGATAGAAGATGTAAGAAAATATTTGGGAGTTCTAAGTGAGATATGGTATAGATGTTCGAAAATATGGGTAAGATGTATTGGAATGTATGAGATATATGGGAATATGTCCAAAAATGTGGTGAGATTTTTTCCGCATAACATTGGGTACCTATATAACACTACCGATGAGATTAATGTAATTAGCACAAAAAATAGGAAAGTAAGGGAGGGGGGAGGTGATAACAATTATACAAGAAAAAATTCAGGGTTGCAAACAAACATGTTTTATATCAACCCTGATTATACCTTCTAAAAGCCTTACCATGTCAATTATTTAGAGTTTTTTTATTATTTAAATATATTGTTTATAAATTCTAACTAACTTTTTTAACAGTAAATATCATAGTTGGAGCAAGGGTCACCATAATACTCTACTATGTAGATAAATTTCACACAAATCAAAACATGTCATTCGTTAAGATTTTTGAAATTTAATAATTCCTTTCTTGGTAATTTTTCATGTGTCACCGATGTAGCATTACCTTTGCTAGTTATGTGCGGGGTACCTCCAACCGAATTTAGTAGAAGGCTGGGGAGAAAAACGTCAACGAGAAAAAAAAAGAGAGGATATAGAAATCGAACACCTAGATAACGTGTGGGTGGTAGAGCTGATAAAATTGGTGATAGGTATTTGGTGATAGTCGGGAAATATTAAAGTGTGTAAAGTCATTCAATTTGCGAAGAGAGGATTTTGTTTCATTTCCGCAAGATTTGATAAAGTTTCAAAAACCCCAATTTTATATAATAAACATAAATTGGCAGGTGGACGACAGTATAATTTTGGACAAATAAATTAAAGCAAATATATTGCAAAAATCGAGATATTTTGGTGGAAGAGGTTTGGATACCAGTTGGCCGATTCAATCAGTGGCGATTTGGAACGTGGAGTTTTTTTGTTTGGCTTTTTTAAGTTGGGAGATTCCAACCCGCAAAGCCGCTGCAGTCTGTCTGCGAGTAGTGCTGTATTTCAGTCCTAGAGACAGGGTAGAAGTTTGTGTATAATTAATCAAACGTGTTTCGGTTTTTTAATGTTTTCAGATCTCTCCATATAGATAGCCGCAAAATCGAAAGCTTTGTCTATCCTACGGAAATTGGTAGCTGCTGGTTTACCGGACGAGAAAATACTGCGAGTAGGTGTTGTTGGTTACAATTGTGGAGGGGTAAGTGACATTAAATTACCGAAATAACGGTTTATTTTTTTATATATAAAGTCCCTACTTGTGTATTGGAAAATATTCAAGTGGTACCTTTGTCTCTGTACCTGGACTGCAGCATTATTGTTGATAGACTCGGCAATACGGTTGTGTGAGTTGATTTCCTAACCACTTGAGTCTTCAACTCCTTTTGTTTATTTTTTTACATTCCCTTCAGGATACCTGTTTTGTTTTTGTTAGTTCTTGTTAATGTTACCTTTCTAATTACGTGTGTTGTGTTATATCTTTTCTTTGTTAACTGTGTCACTAAAATAAAACAATTTTTTTTCATTTCTTCACTTTTGGTTTTTATTTTAGTTGGCTGGCGTCCAGCGGCAACTCCAATTTTCTTTTCAGGTGGTTGTTAGAAGTGACTCTAAATTTGTCAACATCCTTAAGAATTCACGAAACGTGTAAACGTTCCCTGCTCCCGGTCTGTAGATCGAAAAGATCAAAGATTAGCTGTGCGGTCAAATAACTACCGGCATAAAAGGGGCATCTGTACCTTACTTTGTCAACAGCGAAGGGTGGTACACCGATTCTAGAGACAATCCTGACTGCCGAATAATATTCCCGATTACAGTTTTAAGATTAACTAGTAAGATATTCAGTGTTTGACTCCTGATGAAAAAGAGACTCGGCTGTTTTTAAAATCAGCTGGAAAGGAAGAAGAGGAGGTAAACGTCAATTTAGAAGGCCAATTATATTTTCCAAGCATTGCAGATTAGAGAAAAATAAAAAATATTAAGTAATGCTATTTAAAATTTTTAAACGCTTTATCTCAATACAATTTTTAAAGTTGCCGGAAACTTAACTTCAACAAATCATAACCGATTTACTTTAAATTTTAACTGTTAAAAATTTACGGTAGAAACCGCTAAGCTTCATTTTAATTGTTTTAACTGCTTGTATGATAAGAAACAGCGGTATGAGAGTCTTCCGTCACACTATTTCAACGAGGGGTGACAGGAGGGTTACAATTACAACAAAAATTTATAGCGCCATACGTAAAACTTTTTGTGTATATTAATTAAAAATAACAAATTTAAAAAGCACAGTGTTCCACTTTAATTAACAACGCAATGCGTCTTCCAACCACATAAGTATTCGATAAAAGCAAAAGATGTATTTTGAATGTTTTAGTACAGTCACTGGCGTGGCTAGGATTAGTAATTAAAAATTGCTTGTTTAGTATCAAACGATACTACAAAGTACAAATTGTTCTTATTTGTACAAAACGTACAATCCTGACTATGTTCGTTTTTTCATATTCCAATTTTTCCATATTCCAAAAGAGATTTGTGTAAATCTTAAGTAAGTTATTCAAATATTATATTTTGGTAAAAACAAGACAGCTTAGGATGTACTTCGGGCTTTGCAAATTACTTTGCTATCAGGGTTTTCTTAAAGTTTTTTCTTTGAATGGCAGTGACTCCAATTTACTCTGCACGCTTCAACAAACAAGCAGGACTCTATCGCCACCATAAGAGGTCCATGCTATAACTGTTAGCGATGCAGCTACACCTCGCTTAGACGTTTGTAAAAATTTAGGTGAAGATGTTTTGTTGTACAGATCTTCCCCTAGGCACTCGAAATGACCACAGTACTCCGTAAGTGATTTTATCGAAATACGTGAATAGTACTATGAGAATATTGGTTCAGACTGCATGGATTGCACGAAGACGCAGCCTGAGGACAATCCACCTAAAGCAGCATTCCATGAGTG
The DNA here is from genome assembly GCA_963170105.1 of Cantharis lateralis. Lineage (NCBI taxonomy): Eukaryota > Metazoa > Arthropoda > Insecta > Coleoptera > Cantharidae > Cantharis > Cantharis lateralis. The sequence goes on from OY720629.1 coordinate 25,433,972, forward strand.
CTTATATTGAAATTGGTAATTCGTCGAGCTATAATAGTGTGTAAGAGCATTAAGAAAATGACGGTTCTGGAGATTACTGTCGAGAGCAAGACAGCAGAGATAAGAAGATAAGATAAGCTAGAAGTCCAATACTTATTATCTCGATCTATGAGTTTGCCTAATATGTATAAGTACGTATTCATTTTTGAAAAGAATTATTCATATATTATAAATAATTAATTGTATTAAACTACATTCCGTCTAAATTACTAATGTGAAAATTTGAATTTTTTTATGTTATTTTAATTCTTAGGGTACTAAGTATCGACTACACCTTTCCGTCAAAATTCAAATTAATTAATTAAACAACTTATCGTATATGAAATAAAATCACGAGAGTCTTCCAGCAATTTAAAAACAACAAAATTAATTTATACAAAAAGATTTATATGTATGACGCATAAACTTTTTAAATTAATTTTTTGTTGTAATTTTAACCCTCCTGCCACCCTCGTTGTACAACTGTGATGGAAGACGCTCATATCCCAGCTTAATATTAATATATTGTTTGTGGGTTACATAGGAATTTTAATTTATATTGTAAACTTTTCCTGTTATGTGAGATAATTTTATATATAACTGAGATATTTTTGTAATTTTGTTCGAAGTATAAAATTGATAGAGAAAACTTTCTGGCCATGGAACTACTACTCTCAAAGAGAGGTTTCCCTTGTGGAGCATTCCGACAATGTCAATTTCTCTTTAAAAAAAGTTTAATAAAACCTTGAAAACATTCTTCAGAGCATGTACAATAATGTCCTTTGAACAGATTTTGTATTGCATTTACTGTTGCATACATTTATATTTACTGTAATTTTGAGTAAAAATTGACCTACGAAAAAATTGTTATTTACAAAAGAATGAATATTCAAAATTTTAGACAAAGTCTGATGTATACTCTCTCCGAGACTAAATGTCTATGAAGCTTTTTGGGCATTTTACCGAAAAAAATGTAATTAAACAAACATATCTACTAATAAAAAACATATGAGTTGCTTTTAACTACTTTGTTACAAATATAATTTCAAAATTTGAAGTTAATCCGTTGAGCTGTTAAGAAAGTTGACCGCAAATTAATATAAAAAAATTAATAATTATAAATTTAATATTCAGGTCAAATATAATAAGAAACCTAATACAAATTGAAAGGGATCCTTAGTCCACATTAGGTGCCTTTACACTCCAGATGACACCTAGGTCGGAACGTAAACCGAAAACCTTTAATTGCAAAATAGCATTTCGTGTTCACTAAAGAGCACAAGTAGGACTTTTTGTGGTAAGTTTATAAAATTTATAGACAAGTTGAGAGATAGCGACAAGAACAGGCGAGCCACAATAGGTCACTTTTGCTCCGAATAGAATATGTAATTTATTCTTAAAACGTTAAAATACTTATTACGTTAATTTAATAGATTACTTTTACTGAAGGCAACCGAGGGTTTTAAAAGTAAAGTTAAAATATAGTGAGCGACACTGATGTTAAAACTTTGCTTCTAAACCATTTGCCTTCCTAAAAACTTAAATTGTAAGTTGATCGACATGAGGTTGATCATAAGTTCGATCAAAGCCAACATAAAGTTTCGTGAAACATGTCATGATACCGTAAGACATCTGACACTCTGAAATATGTTTCATAACGAGGTGTGCCAAGTTCTTTATTCTTAAAAAACTTAAACTTACTTGTAAATATTAAAGCAAACAATATTTTAAGTCAGTTTTAGTTTCTACTTAATTCCTAGTGTTTCAATAAGCTTGTAATAATTGCGTTTTGTGTAAAATAAAAGTTATAGAAAGTTATTACTGTGTTTATTACTCATCAAGTAATTTCATTTTAAAAATAAAAGATATTTTTAGAAGAAGAGTAACAATAGCAACTCTTAAGAAGTTAAACTTTTTAGTAGCTTTCAGCTACATAAATTAAGCAAACAATAAAATATGAAATAAATTTTACTGTTGCGATGCAATTTTGTAATTGAGGTTTTTAGAAAAGGAATGGCAAATTAGTATGAACTTAAGCTCTCGACTGGGTATATTGTACAAAAGTTAGGATCAAAAAGTTATTCAATTTTAAGACATTCGTAAAAGTAAAATTTGAAATATGCTAAACTATTTACCTAATTATAGAACGTAACTAAAAATAGTATCCTAATATTTTTGAAAACGGGAATACCTACACGAAATAATTACGTAAAACACCAATATGAGTTTAGATTATCGTTCACAATTTAAAATAAAAGAAATAATAGAATTAATTGAACATACCGAATCATCGATTATAACATCAGGTTCCAAGTGTGATCGAAAAACTTCATCCTGGTCGTCATTTTCCATGATAGGTTAATTTCATGAAAGAAAGTAGCAAAATATCTAAAAAATACATAAGTGTGCAACAATTAATTGCAACAATAACAATAAATTTGCGGTTATTTTTTAAAAAATCATAATACACTGTCAAATAAAACAAAATAAACAAAACAACATTAACCCTATTTTAGTCAATAAAAGCAACAATTACCTCGATTTTTATATTAAAGCCACCCTCGGTTATGCACTAATAACTAAATAGAAACGCCAACTTCGAAATGGTCACAAAAAAAAGAAGCTCAGCCTCAAAACCCGATTTGTTGCTTAAAAAAATATACAAAAAGTGCGCTTTATTACTGTCAAAACTAGCAATCCTTCTTGCCCATTGGAGATCAATTGCAGCTTCTTGCCAACATTTTACAACATATTTAACTAATTGGTCCTAATAAATTTTTATTTCGTTAATTATAATTTGCGTTTCTTGTTTCAATGGAAAATTACATCTTTTTTTTTACATAGCCAGACTTTGGGTAGACATTTCTGCAAAAAAAAAGTATGGCCGTTTTATGTTTAGGGTGCAGTTTTATTAAAGTGCATTTATCATTAAAAATTGTAAAATTAATTACTTTGCTCTTTAAATTACCATAAATTAAAAATTTGTATTCGTAGTTTTTTTTTTGCTATAAAATTTGTAAAAAAACAACCGCCTAAAATTTGTTTAAATAAATAATATGAATCTACCGGGTGCGTCAAAATAACTCCGTTCAAGTATTCAAACGTTTTATTCACCTTTTAACAAGTTTTAATAGCAAAATTAATGTTATTTATGTATACCGTAAACTGGGGCTAGTAGGGACGTGAGGTAAATAGAAATATAATTTTAAAATAATGTTGTTTCCATTTAAATTAAAAATTACTTTGTAATTAAAAGTAGATAAGTAACTACTCTTAGGGCCAATTTCATAATGAATTTTAAAGGAAACGTTAAATTTAACACCGCTTTTAAAACAATTTAAACCAATCAAAATGATCACTTTGGCTTTAAAAGCAGTTTTAAATTTAACGCTTCCTTTAAAATTTATTGTAAAATTGGCCCTTACTTTTCAGGAAGTTTTAAAAGGATTTTTGACGTTAATAAAGGATAGGATCAGTGGCGGATCCAGGATCTTAGTTTGGGGAGGGCTTGACTTAGCTGAAGGTAGGCTTTATCATGGTAAAAATTAAATACTAAAATAAGATCCAGATGCTTTTGAGGGGGGGGGGGCTTGAGCCAAATTCTGACAGAGACAATTGTTTATTCTTTCGAAGAGTTTATGGAGTCAAATTTATAACTTTGCGGTCACCTGCATGATGATTTTTGCGTTCAGGTTTGTGCATTGTGTAATTTTGTAAATTTTGACTGTTTTTGACGTACCTTGTAATTATTGTTGAAGGTTAAATAAATTTTACTTTACTTTACTTTAAATACGGTCATATTGTGAAATTAAAATAGAATTTAATTTTAAAATTTGGAAGAATTTTTATTTAAAAATACGACGACTTTTTAACAATGAATAATTAAAGTTTATATTAATTTAAAGAGCTATGTTTATTGGGCGTGTATTTAAAACATGCAGTTTTAATCCACTATTAAGTCTTTGCAATTTCTGGGATCCTGGAGAGATCGAGGAACATTCCATACCCCCCCCCCCCCCCCCAGGTACAACCCCCGAGGTTCTACCGCAACTCATGAATGTGTTCTAAACAATGGCCATTCCGTCTAGTAGTGATCATGACCGCAGCTAAATCATTTTCCACGGGTGACAAAGATATCATTTAATTAATAAATTGCAATAATCATGGAAAAACGTTTATGTTTATATTTCGACAGTCGGTTTCGCTTATATCAGTATCGTCATATCCAACATGCAAAAATTAAATTTTATTTAGATGAAGCGAGCCCTTCGTTAAATATATTGTAAACCCGCCCCTGTCAGTAAATGTTAATTTTGCCAACAACATTTTTGTAAACTTGATCTACGCTTTGTTTTATTTAAAATTGAATAATTTATACATTTTTTAATTATTAAAGAATGTATCTATTATTAGCTAAGATTATTAAGATACATTATACAAAATTTAAAGATTGTTTTTAATATAATTTAAAATATTTAGTTAGTAACTTTTTCTATTTGAATTGGCAAGCCTGCGTTTAACCATACAGCCACCCTGCGACGAAGTTCACAAGTCTTTATTTTATGGTGTTGTATTGCCAAACGGAATCATGGGTGAGTAAAATAAAATTTCTTATTTCTTCGAGTTTTTATTAACTAAAAAATCAACGAATTTCAACCTAATCAATCGACCTTCGTTAATACTTAATTTTACTTTGAATTTAATTGAAATTGTAATAAATTTATAATGCAGTTGGAAATTTTGATGCTACGTCAATATAAATTTTATATCTGGACCATCCCCATATAAATATGTAATTTTTTGCAAAAATTAAAATGAAAACTTATTGTTGTTACGATGATTTACGTTTTCATTTAATTATTTATTGGAAATTCTGACCGAATATTTTATTAATTCGCAGGTAAACCTAGAGGAATTCGTACCGCGAGAAAACACGTGAACCATCGCCGTGCTCAACGATGGGCCGATAAAGATTACAAAAAGGCCCATTTAGGAACGAGATGGAAGGCCAATCCATTCGGTGGAGCTTCCCACGCTAAAGGAATCGTTTTGGAAAAAGTGTAAGTCGAATTTTAATTTCTAGGTTAGAAAACTTGTAAATCAATACCACGTCTTGCGATCAATACTTGTCAAAAAGTTATGAAAACATTGACTGGGTTTCTTTAGCATTGCGGAAACAGTGTTATTTATTAATAATAATACTGAAAATAAACAAATGCTTATATAAAATGAGTTCTGAACCATTGGGTAGTCGTTGTCTATCGACTATACGCTCTGATATGCACTCAACATTTTTTTTAAATTTACTTGGCGCAGAATTTCTATGTGAATGGGTTTTATTAAGTTCCAATCACAGGAAAATTCTGTGCGAAGTTTATTTGGCTCTCTACAGTAGTGTTAAATGAATTTGTGTGATATTTACTTAACATTACAAGTTTTTCTCACGTATAATACTTTTGCAGTGGTGTGGAAGCTAAACAGCCCAATTCTGCCATCCGGAAGTGCGTCAGGGTACAGCTAATCAAGAACGGCAAGAAAATTACAGCGTTCGTACCTCGTGATGGTTGCTTAAATCATATTGAAGAAAACGATGAAGTGTTGGTTGCAGGTTTCGGTCGTAAAGGTCATGCTGTAGGAGATATTCCCGGAGTTCGATTCAAGGTTGTTAAAGTAGCCAACGTATCACTCTTAGCCTTGTATAAAGAAAAGAAAGAACGACCAAGGTCTTAAATTAGTTTTATAAATGTGGACGTTTTGTTAAATAAACATAAATTAAAATTATCTGTATTACTGTTTTCTTCAAATTGCCTTTACATATTTATATACTTGGACGGAAATCTGTGTTAATTGAAGGAGTGTTATAAACGAAAGATCATTTTTTTATAGTAGTATCACCAGAGATTTAAAATTCAATTTACGATTATAATTATAAATATTGTTTTAATAATACGTGATTTGGAACCTCTTTCCTACTTTGAGCCCTTGTCCCATGATCAATATTTTGATAATTATTTTTTATAAAAATCATAATAAATTAGGATTATTAACTTGTGAAATATATCGTCGCCATACAACGAAAACCCATTAACTAACATTTTTGGTAAAATTGAGTTATGAATATCATTAAATGCAGTTTCTCATGATCTATCTTCTGATATAATCCAGGAATTTTTAGTAAAATTCTTTCAATATGAATTTTCAAAAAGTAAATTTTACTAAGTTGAAAAAGTATAATTTCATTTCAGGAAAAAACAGTTAAGTAATGTTAATGGTATACACCTGAAAAAATATCCAAATAATTTTCTGTTTCCTTACTGGAAGAAACCATTAACTGACCATAACGGTAGTTTTTGAAAATTATAGTAAGATCTTATACAGGGACAAACTGTTAAGTGACATTTTAGTTTGATTTTATTTGAATTTTCTAATAAAACTTTTCCAATCAAATGCCATTGTTAATTGCAGATAATATTGGTATTCTTAATAAATAAATTTTATGATTTTTAAGATTGTTAATTTTTATTTTCTTTATGCACTTCACTTTTTATTCAGGGAAAATCAGTTAAGTGTATTTTTTTTACTAATTGGTTTAGTTTTAAATTATTTTTAACTTACCGCTAAATATTTTTCGATTGTTATTATTAAAAACCAATACAGATATAAACGTTTATTAATAAAAAAAATTGTTGATACTTTATTTTTCAAGTAATCAAGTGAAAAACAATGCCGGAATATTCAAATGCAATTTACTCAAAACTATGGTTCATGTAGTTAACGGGTTTTCGTTGTATGGCGACGATATGTAAAAACTCAAAAATGAAATAAGTTAATTAAACGATAAAATAATTCATAAAAATCATTTTGATCTGGCGTCACTGAGAACACCATAAAAATATTGTTGAGGAGTTGTAAATTTTTATCAAAATGACCTGTTCGCCGGTAAACAGTGATAAAAATTATCATCAAAATATTGACCATGGTACAAGGGATTTATTGTACATCTTACCAATTATACTGCCCTGCTTAACGAAAGTGTCGTATGTACAAAACAGCCATATTGAGATATTCGACTTCTTAGATTTAATTTAGGCCAAGAAACCGTAGGGCCAATGGCGTAGTGAAACACGTATTTCTTAAGTAACTTTAATATTTTGAATTTTCTACAATTATCAAATTTCATACATAACAATGTTTACTGCTAGAAAATCCATTATATTGGTATACTGCAGAAATTGTATTGCAATTGCGAAGAAAAAATGTATGTGCACGCACATACTGACAAGTGCTAACGAAGAGTGCAGTATATACAAAGCATATGCTGCACTTTTGCTTAGTATCCTGCAGATACTGCGTTTTATTTAGTATTTATACCAAATTTTGTATATACGGCAAACAAAATCAACGAATAATTCCACTAGTTGTGGGAAATACGTCGTTTTTGTTTGGTAAAGAGGTAGCAGACTGCTCGTAGTGTACAAATATACCAATAACTCATTTTGGCCATTTTTGCACATACGGCACTCTTGCTAAGCAGGGCTGAATAGTCTTGTGTCATTGAAAATGTTCTTTAAATATTTTTATATTCTGAACGTTAAATTTAATTCCTTCCCATTGAGGTTACAAATTTCCTAAACTTGGAAGCATTTTTATCAAGTATTTTAAACCAAAAGTTATGACGATGTTCCCACTTGCCTGAAAACGACAAGGAATTTTAAACAACAAATTTTGTCAATAGATTTTTAAGAGAATGTCGGGGAAATTAAAACGCCCAGGAAACTTTTTATGAAACTTAGCAAAACCAAGTTAATTATTAGAACTGATTTTTATATTTATTTATATTGAAAAATTTTATCAAAGTGCAAAAAAATTAGGGAAAATCTTTAAATTTAGTCATGGAACTTATTCTGAATGTTTGGGAAACCTGAATGATTTTTAAATAATTTATTAGTAATAATTAGTAGTATTATTTAATAATCGTAATTTTTTACTTATATTTTATGCAATTATAAAACCTAATCTGAAAACACTTCCACTGGGTAATCAAGTAATAGCATTTAATTGATATAAATTATAAACCTTTATTAAGAAAATGTATACAATTCTGATTATTTTAGTAAAAATTAAGCGTAATTGTAAGGACTATTAGCCAATTCTACCATTTTCGATTTAACCAACTTCAGATTTTCCAACATAACGTCAACGGTCAAAGACGAAAGAAGTACATTTGTATTTTCTCCATTAATAGTAAGTTCTAAATTGCAACATTTAATCAAAGAATCCACACTAGTGTTAACATTTTGGAGTTTATTAACTGCAAGTTAAATAGAAAAATTGAACAGAAATTTGAGTTTTGTCTTGAAAATAGTGGCTACTTACTGTATAAAGAATCTGACTTCAACTTTTCAATCAATTTAGAATGATGATCATCGACAACTTTTTTTATCGACATGCTATGTTCTCTAGGCAAACCAAGTTGTTGGAGCTCATTGCATAAAGTTGCGTGATCACAATTGTATCTAACTGCAGAAAATATAATATATTGCACACAGGCAATGCAGGCTTTTATATCCTCACTTACGTCTATAAAAAAGACCTATTAAAAATATAACAATTTAAATTTTTGATATTTACCTAACTTGGATTCGGAAAATAATTTTTCTGCTTTCGGAAACTAGAAAAAAAATTAGCAAAACATATTTAACAAAAATTAGAAGTCTTACGTTAAGTGGTGGATTTATTAAGCCTTCAATTATAACTTGACCCACTAATTTTACTTTTATTGAGGATAGTCTGGATAACGTGTTAATTTCTGCTAAAATCCAATCAGGGCAATCACCGTCACCACAAAATTTGAATTTCTAAAAGTATTACAAGGGAAATACAAAATTAAACTAATTTATGGTACTCGTTAAAATTATTAGATTATCATACCATCTTTAAGAATAATTATAAGTTTTCAGCTTATAAATAAATTAAATTTAAATAATGTTTATTAGGTTAAGTTAAAATGTCAACCTATAAGATGTCAACAAAGTATCTACCATTGATATAGTACACCATGGATTTTCTGTAATTGTAAAAAGTTAAGTTCTGTATGAGTGGCTGCTTGATGCTTCGTGGCTTTTGATAATAATTCAAGCAAAAAAACTAAATCCAAAGAGTAGGTATTTCTGGAAATTAATTTCCATAAATTAAAAGTTAAAGTTAACCAGCAACGTCGCAAAATTTTTTGTTTTAGGCCAAGGGGGTGTACGACGTTGTCAGCTAAGTAGGCCCCACAGGTTGTTATACCGGGTGCTGAATCGAATAGCCGAACATAGGGAATTAACACGTAAAAACTTATTTATGCAAATTCCTGCTTCCCTAATTATTTTAGAGAAAAATTGAAAGACACAAAAAGAATGCAGAAATATAAACTAGGTACGTATGATAAAAGCATTAGATTTCATGTAATCTTTACTTATAGGGTAAAAAAATGCATTTAAAATTGTTAAAATTTTCATTAATCAGACTGGCCATGTAAGTTTGAACGGTAATTATTTCGAAATTAAATTGAATTTATTTCATGACCAGTCTGAAAAATGAAAATTTTAACAATTCTAAAAGAATTTTGAACCCTTTAAGTAGAAACCAAATGAAATTCGAAGATGAAAGACAAAAATTCTTTTATCTTCTTCTTCTTATTAAAATCTTCTTTTTAGACAAAAAATCTTCTATGTCAAAATTAGTTTGTAGTCACACTTACTCGTTTGATGAGTCTTGGAACTGGCAGGTGATTTTTTAATGAGTATTTTGTGTTCTCTATTTTGTAGACTTTCATTCCTGGATGGTAGACCAATTGAATGATGAAGTAATGTTGTTGATTTTGAAGGGTCCTGATGGAGGAAATATACTTGCAAAGTCGCGAAATTGGTGGTAATGCATTCAGGGTAAGTCGGATAGAGATGCATATACTTATTTATTGATGATGCTGTGTGCCAGGTTCTATTTTGAGTCAATAAACCCGAGTATTTAAATTCAGTGTGCGATTAATCTTTGCTGGAGCATAACTACGTTTTGTTGAGTTATCCTCTTCAAGGATACTCAACTGTATTTTTTTGACTGAGTTTACCCTTCAGGTAGATGTCAGTTCTTCAAATTTGTAATTTTTAAAATTATTGTTTCCTAGTACATAGTCCTCAATTACGTGCTAGCTTTACTTGCTTATTATGTGTGTGTTTTATGTTTTACTTTTAATTTAGTGATTTAATTAAACATGTCGACTTCAACTATTTTTCTATCTTTGTTTATACAATAAATCGACTCTTCACTACTTCTTAGTTTTATTTGTATCAACTGGCGTCCTCTATAACATAATTATTTTCATTTGGCTGAGATGAGATCTGAGTATGATAAGGGCCTAATGGAACCGAATCCACGCTCTCGAGAACTGCGTTTTAAGTAATAAGGCTAGCTAACGCGTAAAGATCATCTACGGTTAAGCAAGTGGTGTTGTAACGAAACTTGAGCAGTTTGCGGTACAAGATGGCTTACTTTAGGTCCTGATGTAGCAGATTTGCTTGGCGAATATGAAGATTAGGTAGATTTCAATCAAAATATTCATACGATTCACGAAGAATCGCCAGTTTTGCACGAAAATTTTATTTTAACAGTTACATAGTCAACACATTTAAAAAATATGGTAATCCATTTCAAGAAATATCAACTGAAATATTTGCTCTAGATAGCCAAGTTTTCGTCTATTAAGAACGTTTAAAGATGTTATTCGCCGAGAATGTAAAAAAACAATGTAAAGCATTTTTTCAAGAAAGGTTAATAGTTTCAAAAAAATCTATGTCTGAACCCATTACAAAAAATAACAACATACCCTTCGAAAATAAAAAAATTAAACAAAAAAAATTCAGCAAAGAAAGTGAATAAAAGTCAGATGCTGACTTATTCAGTACGTCGGACGGACTGTCGTAATAGAGACGGACGTTCTGAAAAAAAATTTAAATATGAAAATCATCCATATCCACCCTCACTGGTTCAACTTGGACAAATGTATCACGGCACAAAATAATTTGGGATATTTATATCGAAAAAAGCTTGAAGGAAAGTGTGTGGTAACCGAAGGTAGGACTCTTATTCAAACCATTCAACTTAAGAACATTTATTCGAATAATAATTTACAATATAAAATGAAAATAATCGTATACAAAAATAGATAACATATTTAATTCTGTACACCTCTACAATTTATAAATTATTGGCTGTGTGCCAACATTATCACAGAGAAAAGAGAGGTAAAGGAAATAGGTAAGACTAAATACCACAATTCCAAAAAATTGGTGAAATTTTTTATGAGTTGCAGAAAATAAAATAGAATTGTTTAAATTGTATTTGTAAAACGGAAGGATGCTTGGCAGCTTCTCTCGCGTTTTTGAAAAACGGAGCCTCCGCGGGTTTTCGAGGTGGGTCTGCCCCTAAATCTGTTTATTTTGACTTAATCTATGCCCGTTTAAAAGGATTTGCTTTTACTAAGAAGGGGAAGTATCAGCATTGTAGTCCCTTAGCTCATTGCTGGATCCCGTCTTGAACAGATCTTAACGTTACATATGTCTCTATCTATTCGGTCTTAGGCTCGGTCTTAAGTATACATAGATAAACTAAATAACGTAAAATTGTAAATTAAATTTTCTTTGCATCACCAAGGTTGAATGATAGCCAATGTTTCTGCCTCATTACTCGTAAACAGTACATTTGTGACCGGACATTTCTCGACTGGACATTTCGCAACTATCCTCCCGAATTGATATTAAAATTATACGTTAGATTTTGAAATCTTTAAGTTATTTACATAATATTTCAATTATTGATTTTTGGAATTAAGTAATTTTATTAATTATTAATATTTTGTTTGTCGTTAGCTATAGTTGTTAAAATATTTTAGCGAAATGCCAAAGCGCGAATTGTCTACTATATTATAACAGCAAAAAGTTATTCAATTTACAAATATGAACAAACTTATGAGCCACCCAGCGCTGTTAAAGTTTGAAAATTCTAGATACTTTAAACCGATAAACCCTGCCAGCGGGGTTTTGCCCAAACTGCAGGAAGCTTTTACATTTTAAATTTAACATACTATTTCTTTTACTATTACTATTACGCATGAAGCGATACTTCTACATACAGCACCGTGTCGGGCATTGGTTATGTTTTTGTGAAGGATGTATTTATCTACGATACGAAGTCATTTTGTCTTATTTGATTTTTTTCATATGTTAAATTTGGATTACTTCAAAATTTGAACATTACGATAGTAATATTTAAATTGTAGATTAAAACTTTAAAGTTTGTTGATCTTTGCCTTCCTCGGTATTTGCCAAATTAATGTAGGTACATACATATCTTGTGGTATATCGTAAGTTATAATCTCTTTCATTAGAGATTGTATTAGGTATAACTTACGAAATGTTTTCAAATATAATTTGAATCAATTAACGGCCTATAAATTGTATTTATAATTTTCGACTGCATTTGATATGAAACAAAATTAAGTAAACGTATGGAAGATTATTTAAGAAATTGCCATAATAAATACTGATCTGCACAAAGTTTTATAAATTTTTCGTAACTGTAAGTTATATGACAAAAGTTTAATTCGAAATTATGAGAGGATGTTATTTTGTAAACGTAATTTTATTAAAAGTTTTATTCAAGACTGACAAACTAAAGCATAAAGTTGAGCATCTTAATTCTCGCGCTGGCGTAAAACAAAGTTATAGATGTATAGTAAGAATGTTTAATTATCCGACTAAAACAGAAAAAGTTTCTTAAATTTTATTGGCAACGCTCGCTTATTTCTTAAATAATGTTCCACCTTGAAGTGTGCGCGCAAGGAGAATTTTCGTTATCGACCGTAAACGGTGCCACTGCGTCAGTCCGTCGCGGCGCCTGGTATCGGGATGCTGTGGACTCGCGACTCTAGGCAGCATGGATCTGCCACGAATGCCTTCACACACATCTCTTAATCCATCCTCTTTTCAACCACTTTTAGATAAACAACGCACTCCTATCAGTAAAAGAATTCTTAGTGCCTCTAGTCAGGAACCCCAGTTTGCAGTTATTCCTTCTACTTCTAATTTTCAGCCCAGCTGCAAACGTGAAGAAGCACGTGCACTTCAAAATTTACGACGACGTCTTCAAGCTCTTCGTGTGGTACAAAGTAATCTTGCAGAACCTATCGAAGTCATAAACGCTTCTAAAACTAATTCTTCCTATTCGCAACTTGACAATCGTCCTCAACTATTGCAAAAAGTGAGTAAACAAAAATCTTAATGATGTGCTAACGCAATTTTTAATTAGATTTCAAAAAATTTATATGTAGGTAGTTGCTTTTCTTAATTAAAAAGATATTATGGCAAAGCTCGAATATTTAATTATTATTTCTTGATGGAAAAAGTTTTGTCAATAAGAGATAAAAATTTTCAATAAGTGGCAATACAAAAATGTTCCGGTTATTATGGATATAATATATTATTAAGTAGTAGGTATTTTGAATTTTGTAATATTTGCTTTTATATTGCTTACCGATATACTAAAAAGATACTACCCATTTCCTGCTTCTTTACTTTTTTTACGGGGACCCTAATTTAATTTTATACCAATAAAATAGAAATAAAAACTTTTCTTAAATTTGGAAATATCAATTTTTTTATGTAGAATGCAATTTCAAATAGGACCACTGCACCAATATAGTAATGTCTTTTAAATACCTGTAGTAATTATATTTCCTCAAGGGGTGCATTATAAGTATTGATATTTTACTATCTCAATTCCAGAACTCGATTGTATGACAAAAGTTTTGCACTTTATAATTTAATAATTATCACGTGGTACTGCTATATAATCCACAAAGTTATATTAAAGTTTACTTTTCACCAGAGACTGCAGGTAACCTATTGTATTTACCTACAAGTTATTTAACGAATTAAAGTCAATTATTCGAATTCAGGATGCGGTTTTAAAGTTTTGATTGCTTATTCGCAGCTTTATTACATAATAAATTGTTAATGGCAAAATTATAGTTCCTCACTGTACTAATTTTGTTTGTGTCTCGCGGCTTAAAACTTATTTACAAACCGCATGCATCGATTTTGAAACATAGCAGAATATGAATATGTTAATGTTACAATTAAATAGTAATAGTGAAGAATCTCATTTGACTTTGGAGTTAGATCTGGAATCTAACTCACTCCCTAAATAATTTGGCAAAATTGAGAATTAAATCCGCGCCTTTTGATGAAACTGCGGAGTCTAATTCACTACACTCTATATCAAAAAAACCTGAACAAATCAAAGTCAAAAAGAAAACTTAATAAGAACAAAAGAGATCATATGAAACTTTTTAAGGGTGTTGCAGAGGATCAAAGTTTCAAAATTAAGTTATAGGGAAATTATGTGGGAAAAGTTAGACTTAAAAAATTATTATCAACCTGAAAACGAAGTCTTCAGTATTTGAAGACGCTTCTTTGTTACATTACCATCATTTAGAACATTAAGCAGAATGTAGCAACATCAGTCCAAAGTTTTTAAGTCTGTGAGATGACAAAAATAATTTTAGGGTATTCTGTCATCTGTAAGATCCTATAATTCTGGTTGGAAATTTTGTGAAAAACATAATAAATACAAAGAAAATACGGAAACTAAAATTAAGAAATATTATAGTAGGTAACTATTGCATGTTTTCCTCGTATCATCATTTAAGAAGGAAGGAGACTAAAGCACTATTTATAATTTGAAAGGAAATTTATATTTTCTAGCTGCTGAAAAATAAACTTTGGTCTGTTGTAACTCACAACAAATTTAATCTTTTAAAGTTCAGATATACAAAAAAATTCAGATACGATCTCCCTGCAATGGCTTCAAAATTACCGCCTATAATAATGATAATAATATAATTAGTATAAAACCAAAAAGCTGTACATAATATAACAAACAGCAATCTATAAAAGTAAATTGTTTTTGAACAGATGGGAAAATTACTAAAAGCCTTAATGAACAGACACAATGACTAATAAAAGCACACTTTCATTATTTTAGTTTGACATAACAAGGCTTTTCTAGATGAAATCCAAATTATAAAATGATAATATAAAAGCAATCCACATCATTTTATAAATCCCACCTAATCTTGTGTTACGCTGTATAAAATTTAGGTTGCCGGTAGACCGGTAAAACTACCTGACCTGCAAGTGATATTATAAAAGAGATTTTATCATTTTTATCACTTACTGTACAGACTACTATTATTGTGCAAAACGATTTAGCCGTAAATTGAATAAATTAAAATAAAATTATTATTCAATATCTACCGTGGCTTCAATTTATTAAATTATAACCTGTTGTTTTTGAAAATAATTTATATTTTTCACGAACGAATTCACTAAAGCACTTTAAATTAAATATTTTTAGTCTGAACGTCACAAAAGATAAATATAAATGTTAAAAAAGTCTTTTGAATACAATTTCTATGTACATATTTAAATATGATGTATTTAATATTTAGTATCGTTTTTTACCTTAAAATTCTAATTTTGTAATAATATTACTAAAATAATTTCCATTCTACTTTCAATTAATTTTACATTATCTCGCTTATTGTTAAAATTTAATATTTCGATTTTGCAAAAAATTAAAAATTCTTGATTTAATGTTTAAAATAAATTGCATTCTGTATTCTTTAATATATTATATTTATAACAGTTTGTATGTTCATAAATTTCGAAGATTAACGGCCACAAGATTTAATAATATTTAATTATTTTTGTTTATGAAACACAATATTTCTTCATTCAATTCAAAGTTTATATTAAATTTATTAAGCATAGGATCATTTTGGTATTACTTTATACATAAAATATAATTTAATTTGTTTTGATATTAACAATATTATAAAATTAATGTACAAAATAATAATAACTTGCAATGTTAAAATTTTAAAAATTTATATTTGTTCATATTATTTTCGATCAGAACGAATGAATAAATTGATCATAACCCTTATTGAAACATATTTTATTCAAAAGATGTTATTGAAAACTTTTTCCTACTTCTCTGAAAGTGCCGTTTCCGCTTAGTAAGCTTGTAATGTAATTAATGGTGTATAATGTAGTGGCGAAATTTTCATGTTACAGTGGAAAGCTGACGGTTAAAAAAATTTTAATTTTCAATTTTGCTACAAGTAAAATTGTTTGCCCCCGCCCTCACTTAATATTCTTCTTTGGTGGCGATTATTTTCAAACTCATGAGAGATTAGACTTTTGAACATAGCTTTTCTTTTTGAATTTTGAATTTTGAGTACAAAATAATCGAAAAATGGCGTGTACTTGTTTGTATTTGTATGAACCTTTTCTTTTTGAGATATAAAGATTCATTGAAGAGGGGCCTGAAGACATGCAAACCTAATTTTAAATGAATTACTGCATTTTTTAATTCAATCTCTGTCATTTCTAATGTATGAAATGAGAATCTCGAATTACACATTGCGCGTCAGTATGGCATTTTTTTTTTGAATATCTCAAAAATAAAAATCTAGCAACTGGAAATAAAAATACATATTGTTAAGGGAGCTCTCCAGCTTGACCTTTAAAAGATCAATTTTTTTATTACACATATTCTCTCAGTTTGGAATTTTATAAATATGTTCATCAAATCTTAATTTAAAATTCTTCAAATTATTGAAGGGTATAGATTTTCGATAACAAATTGTGCTACCGTATATCTATAGTAAAACCTTTTAATAAAATTTTACTAATTGAACATTCCTTTGGATAAGCTTCATAGCCGACTAGCCATTCTATAATAGTACCAGAAATGTTTTGCAGAAACTTTTTGTCTTTTTTTGGCCATTTTTATTAATTTCACGTGCATTCACTTGGAAATATAATAAAATTTAAAATTATTTGTAAGCTGTGGGTAAAGCAAAACCTGTACACCAATTCCTTTTTTATTCTTCTTTCCTGTTAATCCTAGATATTGTACAGTGTACACCTCAATTTATCTGCGGTTTACCATTGGATTTAAGCTCTTGGGTGCAAAATTCCTTATTGATCAAAGCAAATCTGCAAGATAGTACATTTTATGACCGCTACTGCATTTTATTTAATAAAATTTTGATCTATTCAAGTAATCATCAGAAATTTCTGTGCTTAAATATACTCCAGTGACATCCGGTGATGTTAAAATTTTAAAAAAAATTATAGTTTGCAATGATGATTGGCATCATAAACAATAAAACTAGTTCATATATTATTTGAATGATTTTCTATTCAGTGTTTTTGAGGCATATTGCAAATTTAATGCTTAAGTTAGAAGTTTTTGGAGCATATTTGCCTGTTTATTATCAAGTTTTTTAGTGCCTAAATATCCGATCCCCAGTTGTAAATAGCTCGTATGAATAATATGTCACTAGACTAACGTTTCGTGACATATTATCGCTCACGATTAATAACTTCCATAGACGCTCTAGTTTTTTAAAAGACTTCTTTAAGATTTTTTCGTTTCCAGTCATGTAATATACTATAATCAAAGGCCGGATGTTCATGCCATCGACACTTTATTTTCCTACATGTTGGAAACCATGACGTATGTAATATACAGATAATTTCTTAACGGTTTTTCTCGTTTTTAAAAATTCTTATAAATTTAAATTTGTTTTCAATATTCTTTCAAAATATATTTTTATTAGTATTTGAAAGTATAATGTATTTCGTATCATTGCGGGCTGAGAACTTACAAAATACAGATTTTTCTTTTATATTACCTAATATCAATCTTGTCTTCACTTTTACAGATGTAAACTATTATGATTATTTATTATATTTTTATTATAATTATTTATTATCGAGTATATTTCGTCATGAGTTTTTTAAATAAAACAAATTTTAAATTATAATTAAATAAATTGGTGCCAGTGGGGTGGAATTAATTGTTTTTAATGAAGAACGATAGCTAACAACGATCGGAAAATTAATTTAGAACGCCATTGTAAACAAAAATAAAATAAAAATCATGGATTGCAACCAATCAGACACTAGGTCAAGGCAGTCGAAAGAAATTAAATTACATTATAGTAATGATGTAATTAGTCATACGGTGGTTAATGTACCTATACTTTTATATATTACATTTAAATCTTTGTAGCACTGAGTAATCAATACTAACTTGCAAGCTACTAGTCCGATTAAAACTTGTCCGAATTATTTCATATTACTTATTGCACCTTTTATCTAATTTAATATATTAAAAACTCAAAAAATAAACAAGTTAAACAAACGATTGAAATTCTTTAGATCTTTAATATTTCGATACAAAATGTATCTTCTTCAGAAATAATTGAAAGTTATCTAATTTATTATTCCAATAATATACAAAGCAAAAATAATAAAAAATAAATAAAATGGGGGTACAATACATCCAAATTTTTAATTTTATAATTTTGTTTTCGTATGCCAATGCGAAAGAATTTCAGTCTAGCCTCCTAGGTAACATAAAATTGAAATTGATTAAATATAACAATAAATTTACATATTACATGAAAATTTATGTGATATAACTATTTCTAAATATAATATGCTATTATTCCGATTTCGAATAGAAATGTTTAATCAAGCATTGAAGGAATTGCGAAATACATTTTTTAATTTAATTTTGGTGTGCACTTCAAAAAAAATTTGCACAAATGCATATTATGTAGGTACATATGCATTTCACTTAACGCTAATATAACTATATAGGTTTTGTGGGTTTTTAATAGAAAATTCAATCATTAAAATTGCTCACGTAAATTGAACAGTTAAACTTTTCTGCTGTGAAGTAGAATTGCGTTATTAAAGTTGCTAAAGCTAAAACCCTAGCACATGACTGGTTTTGGAATTACCAAAAAGATTTTACATCTTCAGATGTAAATCTAAACCATCTCATAAATATATGCTACTGCTTCAGCATCTTACACGTCGTGGTTGATGTACGGTAATACCGAAACTTACTTGCAACATTATGAAAAGTTACCAAATACGATTTTTTTTATTAATTGCCACTTTAAATCTGGATTACAGCACGCCGCACCGGAGTGTTATTTTTTACAAATAAGAAAATTACAGGAATGCTGAAATCGGGACAAGAACAAGAAAACTTAGTGCTATTAACATTTACCCATTAATAACATCCACTTAAATTTTTTCATTCTTGCACCTAGAGCTTTTAATCGAGTTTTGAAACTTTTGTTAGCATGAATAATGTTTGTTGAAAGGAGTAAACCCACACTAGAAGTTTCTTTGATTTGTGTTTATAACTTGGAAGATGCATATAGGCCATTACAAATTTCGTATCATTTATACTAGTTTTCTGTTACTCCATTAACCACATACAAGCTATAAATCACCAAAAGCGTCTTAAGCTTCGGCATAGCAAAATAATTGAAAATTATAGTTTAAACGTTTAGGCATTTTCTATTTAGGAAGTTTCACCAAATAATTTAAGTGAAATAAACCCTATTATTGTTATAAATTAGAAAACTTTTTTGATTCGCTTTCAACGTCTAACGAATTCTAACAAATAATTATCTTTCAGCGATTTTGCTATCTTTGTAAGAGATTGAACTCTCGTATTATGCTATGTTTTCTTTGCCATTGAAGATTTTGATAAATGATGATGCGTTTAAAATAACATGAAGCAACCAAAAATATATATTAAAACAGAAATTTATTTTGCCAAACATCGTTAAGTATTGTAATGGTTTGAATTTCATTTCCTTTAATAGCATTTTCAAGATTGCTTTCAAAGATATATGTGTGCGTTATCGATTTAAATTGCCAAATCTAAATTTTAAATTTAAGTGCCGTCGATGTTTGAATTTACTTCGGACTTTTCTAACTTTTGCAATAAAGAATTTTTAAAGCATTGCTACCTTTACCTGAACAGTATTTCCAAAAAAAATAAATGTAAGTTATTTTTGTTAGTTTAGGTTTTCACATAGAAAGTATGAAAAAGTAGGAAATAAAATTTTTACTGGCATACCTGCTGTGAAGGAGGAACTTGACATATTATTTGAAAAGGTCAATAAATTGATTTTATAACTGCATCGAATAAGTCTTCCCACCTTTATTCTGAGGTATTATAAAAATTTTCATGTTCTTGAATAACATTCAATTACGTTAAATGAAAATTTATTTTCACTTTTGGGAATCAAGGCAGACACGCAGGCACGTATTTCTGACGTTGTCTTCAGGGCCGCTTACATGGAAATGATCGAAGTGCAACATGCTGTCGCTACATGTTTTAATTGAATTTTCCCTGCACAGATGAACATTTAATTTCTCTAGAATGAACTTTTGCGTTCCTCTGCAGAAGCCGCCCGCAATAATTGAGTTGTAGAGTAGTAACTGTCACCAAAAATGTTAAATATGAACAATTAAGCTTTTTTCACTTTCATCTGAATTGAGAGTGCAGGCAGCGGTTTAGTTTCTTAAATAATAATAAGCCGAGGAAAGCAAAGTGTTCGGAGAACACTTACAGCTGTCCGCCCTCTTGCTTGATGAATCACCTTCATTAACAATAAAACAGGGTCACAGAAACATCTGAGGCCAGTCTAGCAACTACATTGGGTGTAATAAATTGGTGACTAAAAGAGAGAATTCTACACCCACAATAACTAAAACATATAATTTATACAAATCGGTGTAATGTATTTCTGCGTACATCGAAAAACACAAATGTTAATCGATTAACAATAAGTACAGTTCTAGATCCAGTAATTCTTTATCAATTAGCCGAAAAAATTACAATAAACAATAAAGGAAGTTTCATGATTTTGACCAGTTTTCAATAGGTACCATTTCCAAACACACACACGCAGACAGAAGAGAGATTTTATACCATAAGATACATTTTGCTGTGATTTTTTCTTAAAATCCAAAATACAATTTTGGTTGTTCAAACTAAATTTAACTACGACGATAAGCACACTAAATAAAGTAAAATATGTCAAGAATTGAAATAATGTAATCAATATGAGATGGAAAACAACAATAAAATAAAAAAGTATTTGAAAAAATAAGAATGCAGAACAAATTCAAACTGAACAATTATTAAAATAGTGGTGCAATATAAAATTCAAAGTTAACATTTGAAAGCATAAATGTTTTCAAGTTAGAACTATGCTGGCTCGAGAAAAACTTTACCGTGTTTTTCAGTAAGAAGAATATTAAAAATGTTTAAAACAAAAAATGTTCTTGTTTTTGCGCCGAACACTTTTGGCATGTATAACAATTTTATTAAATTTCACGGTTGTCAAGTTATTAGAGAAAAACTAGGTTGAGTCTTGCTCGAGCTTTCCTGATTATATTATACAGTAGTTATAACCAGGAAAGAAGAGGTTTACGATACCAAAGTATTCTTAATTTTTTTTACCTTTTTCTTTTAAAGCTAATTTTGTTCCTTTTTTTGTTGGGGCTGACATTTTTCATTTTAGGTTGTTAGTTTATTATTTTGTTCTATTATTAATAAATACTGATAGATCATCCAAGTTTGATTTTTTATATTATTTTGTTTAATCTCTATTAAATTTTTTTTAATTTGTGCTAATTGCTTTTTAGAATCAAGGATCTGTATACACATTGAACTTTTGTTATTTGTCATTTTTATTATTACAAAGTCTGCAACGTTATTGTATTATTGCAGCGTTATTGAGCTTTATGAACCTTATCTTATTACAATTATCAATCTTTCTTGTATTTCCTTCGCTTTACCATTCTTTATTAAATTTTCTTCAAGTTATTTGATGATAATAATTTATTAGATATAGATTTTATTTCTTTGAGTGAGATAAAATAAAATTTTTTGGAATCTACTGAAATATTACACGAATTTTTACTTACATAATATAATAACATACTCGATAGTATATCAAGTTTGTGGGTATGATAGTTTTAAACATTATTCCGCTCAACTGAAACACTCACGGATAATGTTTCGGGATATTAAATTCGGTTAGGATTATTTGGTCTTCTGTAAGCTACCTTTCGTAAATAACATCAACCGGAAATTCTAGACTTTGTCGTTGATACGAACTGGCTATTTCAAAATTATCATTTATATACATAATATCTATGTACATTGTATATTTGAATGTATTACAATATTATACAATATCATTTATTGTTACAATATTTATATTATTTATTTCATATGCAACTTATGGACAGTAATTTTTATTAGGTTGGCAAAAAAATTAACCAATTAAAAGTAGGTTACGAATAGATAGATTATATAGATGGATATTTAATAAATATTAATTAGAATTCGTTAGTATACCTATATATTATTTCGGGCTAGTTGCTCTGAAATGTCTGGATGCACTAGCGTTAGACAATTTAATTTCAAATCAACTAATTGGCTAGCAACCGATTTATAATTGAATTTAGTTGTATCCAACTAAATTAATGGATAAAATTTTAACAATCACACAATTACGAGAAGGAGGACAACTTAAAATAATTTCATATTAAATGTAATATAAAAATTCTGTTAATTCGTTCTCCATAATTTTAAATCAACCTCGGTGGCTCTATAAGCTAATGAAGGTAGAGTTTTAAGCCCCAATATAACCGGGGGCCCCTCGTGCAAACCAACAGGGACCCGGACATTCTGCCAGTTGTTGGTGACTCTTTTTTTGAACTGCAGATTTATCGTTGTATAAAAAGTCGATGATACTTTTACACCAAGCAAAATATGAATATTCCAGATTGATAAATGAAAGACATAATTTACTTTGAACTAAATTATAGAAGTATCAAATTTAAATGCCACGATAATGTAAAACATAGTTAGATATCACGAAAATTGGGTGTTGGTTGACCTTTCCAGAAGTAGCATATTAACAAAAATACGTAACTTCGTCAGTTCTAATCTTTTTAGGATTAAAATATTTTTTTCTGAATTTTATTGTTAAGTACTTTGGGGCTTTGTTATGATTATGGTTGTAATATCATTCCTAATAGTAAATAAAAAACACATAGTGCATATTATTTTATACTACTATATGAATAATGCATATTGCTACTTTTCCATATTAAATATGTTAAGATTGTTGCCATAATTATAATCTTGTTAGACCAGCTCGACCTTAACAATAGGCAATTTGCATATAAATTATATTACGCAGCCCCCTTCCAAATTTTAATAAAAAATTACCACATACTTTTTATATTATTTGATAAAAATGTCATTGCATGTATTTAATATTAAAAGCTTTCGGAATAAAACAGACCTCCACATGTATAAACAAACACAAGAGGTTTATAGGTCAATGTAGGCCTGTAATTTTGAAAACGCGATTAAAGAATTGAATTACTACGTTTAATTTTATTTGCGGAACACTTTTACGGTTTGGAGATTTGTTTTCGAATGAATTACTATCCTGACTATGTCTGGTATCTACTATTATAAAAGTAATTTTTAATTCATATTTTTACAAGACCTCCAATTTATGGTAGAATAAATATACTCACTTTATTATTCCATTTTCCCCTTTATGCGTACAGAAAAAAAGTATTTTAAATAAGAATTTGCATATGAATTGAAACTAGAATGTTAACAAATTAAAAATTTCTTTATGCCACGGAATGCTAAGCTTGACGTTAATTAATCATACTTTTGCAACTTTGTATACAATCAAAATGTAGGAAACTTAGCAAATTAACCAATTTTATATCTCTCCCGTTAAAATATCCATTATTTTAGGTAAAGGATATGTAAATGAATAGCTCCTAGCACGTCATGTTTCCGTTTCAAGTGCGTGACTATTCAAACGGGTGGATTTTCCCTATGCATCTAATCTTTTGCATTCACCTTGAAATATTATTATAATGAACTACAACCTAATGTAACCTTTATACTAAAAACTCCTTCTAAGGCATAATCAATACTTTTAGTAAATATCTTTTTGATCAAGAGTAGAGTTCCCGTTTAAATTAACAGTAGGAAAATTTTCCATGACGAAGAAACATTTTTTTAAATGCTTCTAAGTTCAAGCTTGTATTCTGCGATTAATAAAGTTTAAACATTTATTATTACGCTTTCCAAAATATTTTTATTGGAAATTCCTTTATTTAAAAAAATAAATAAAGGAATTTAGTCGATCGAACTTTAGGATCTCAGCTTTTTAGTTTTTTTATTCATTTCTCTACTGGATGAGAGTCAAACGTTTTGTTGAAGTGAAACAATTCTTTTAATCGAGGGAAATTATCCAATCTTTCTGAATCTTCCATTGACTTTCTACTTTCAAGATAACTGCCGTTGAAGTTAATTGATTGGTAAAAATTTATGTTAAAGGCTGAACATCAATTTGGAATACTGGATTTTATTCTTACCGTTGAAGGGAAATTTAAAATTAACTACTTTTCACAATTAGTTTTACTTTACATATTATTTAGTTAAAAGGCCACTCATAATAATTAATACCACTGCATACGAGAAATTATCTACAATCAAATTCATTGGAGATTTTGTATTTTGAGTAATTAAAATATGTTCGAACGTTACCGATTTCACGTTTTAGTTAATACAATAAATTAATGTTTAAATGAAATACCTACCGAACTATTTTATTGCAAAGATTTGGAATTTGACTGAGTGAATGGAGCTTCAGCCCGAGGCTTATCCAGATAACGCTTTTTTGGGACAATTTTAAATAATTTGAACTTATTAATCTATGTTATCATCTCAACCTTACATTTTTTTTTTTATATTATATAAAGAGTATATTTTTTATTTTTAAATAGGATTACTTAGCCGGAATTTATACTTGTTTTATAAATTTAATTTTGAGGTCTTTGTACGATCTAAAAATTGTACCAGGACATTCTCGAATCCTGAACCAAATCAACAAATTTTTAATATTACATAACTTTTATTATATAAAAAAAATTTTAATATATTTTAATTGAATTAAACATTAGCCTGTTTAGGTAAATTAATAGTATTTTACATAACTCATTGAAAAAAGACAGATTACTGAACGAGTAGACAAATCGAATCGTTATTTTGGCAATTAAAAATCATTGAATAATATCAATTACAACAACGATTTATGAAACTGCTTTGACAATAGAACACACTTTGAACACAATTTTGAATAACCGTAAAGACGTCTTAAATAAATTAGTTCTTTACAAAGAAATTATATAATTTTCTTCATAATCAAAATGATGCAAAGAGTGATTCAATTGGATCTGTTTTATCAATAAAGTTTAAATTATATTAAAAATTGTTGAATTACATCGCTATTAATGTAAAGTATATTATTTTCCAAATAATTTCATCCAAATACCGCACTATATTTTGCTGACGTTTTGCTTCATTTTTCATTTCATTTTTTTGGAAGATTTCCAAGATAATTCCGCATAATTTCGTCTGTATTTCACCGATGTGCCAAATCGATAATTTGATCCTAGATAACATAGTATTCTGGTTTCAAGAAAATCTAATCTATTGCGTACAAATTTTTTTAGTCGTTTAACCTTCACAAGGTGACCTTAATTGGGCACTAGCCAAAACTAGCAAGGAACGAGCTGACAATAGTATTTTGTGATGTTAGTGTTGAATGGAGATCATCATCAAACGTGTGTGATGTCACACATCACTTTGACTTCAAGTTTACAATCTTTCTGGTGCATATCGATACGTAGTGAATTTGAGAATCTGACCAATAAAATATTTGTTCCTAACACTTATTAGGTTTCAAAGTCAACATTTTTTAACTTTTCGATCTTAAAACTGAAAAAGTTCTGAATTTAAAAACCTTCACATTTTTATTAAATTGTAACATGTAGTCTTCAAACTTTAGTTAAAACTTTAAAACTCAAGTCATTCTAACACGATAATGTAGTCTCAACTTAAAAAAACTCCTAAGAAACTTGTAGGCAAAGGGTGACAACGGTTGCAAAAGCGCTTAAGTTTTACTGAGGAAATATTAAACAAAATCTCTTCTCTATGACGTCTTTATTATTTATTTTATTATTTAAAAAAATGGTCTAGGGTTAGAAAATATATTGAATTGAAAATTCAAATCTGGGTGACTTTCAAATAGTTTTGTTTAATGTGAGCAATTGCTGCGAGAAAGCCATTATTGGCTCATGTTATATGCAAAAGTATATGCATTGGTTTAGGAATCTCCGTTTCAGCTTATGCTTTTGTTTTTATTTGATTCGTGATTGGATGAAGGATTTTGATAATTAATTATTTTACAAATCAAAATCATAAAAAATGCAATTATTACTGCTCCATTCCAATGTATTGTGTTCATTTCTATTGATTATTGTGACGTCCTGATATTTACATTTTATTTTTACGGAATTTCAAAATTGCTTCCAACTAAGCAAAACAAGCAAAATTACAGCTAGCGATTCGCGATTTAAACCGTAGCAAAATAAATATTGCCATTGCCACTAAAATACAAATTAAAGCTGGAATTGATTAAAAATAATTTTTTTTAAATTGATTAATAGTTTCAAACTTTACGAATGATTGAAATAACAATGATAGGATTAGCTATTATTCAATTTTTGATATGAAGCCAGGTAGGAGATATAATTTTTCATGCTTTATAAATAACATTTTGTCTACAAAGTTTTACCTTTTTTTTATATGATTGGATTACGTGTTTCATATTAAACAATCGCTTACTTCTAAACATTGGAAAGCCAATGTGTAATTTTACATTAAAAAAACTTAATGCTGTTATATCTAAAAGCATTAATATTTTAACTAAACTAAATTATTAAGTTAGTATGTACAAACATTAATTATTATAAACGGGGTAGTAAATTTTTAGCATTATAAACTAATATTTGTAATAAAATAGGTAATTTAATTTAACCGAGCTTGGAAACTCAAACATACCGCTGAAAAGTTCACGACTTTCTTGGAACTTACTCCAACGGATTATATTCCAATTTTAATTTAATATTATAATCTTTTGTTTTAGATCTTAAGCAACAAACCCGTAAGCATGGTTTTAGACTTATCCGACATACAAACAGCATGGCAAGATAGCGACTTTATAACGGATTGCGTATGCTGGCACAATGTTTATCGCCAAAGACATTCTTCACCTCCCCTAGCTATGTCTTCCGAGGTAGGTTGTATTGCCAAGTTTTAAAGTAATTTAAGCATGTTTTTATTCAAAGTTCGTATAAATCTGAAAAACACACCTTTCCTTTTTTTATTTCTGATAATAAAATTTTACAGTTATGCAACCTAGCTCAAACGTGGGCCAATCACTTGGCGCATACAAATCGATTCTACTACAGAAACGATAAGGACATAGGTCAAAATCTATTCTGCAGACTTACAAATGCGTTGCAAACTGATGTAACGGGTAAGACTAACATAGAAATATTTTAGGCGATAGATAGAATAAATAATCATTTAGTAAATAAAAAACTCTTTGTCGTATTGACCGTACAACAGCACAGCCAAGGTTTTGTAGCCTAAAGAACGAAAGGAACTACCGATGTGCTGGCTTACGGAAAACACTTATTAATAAATTATTAAAGTAAATTTATAATTTTTACTTTCTAGGTCAAGAAGTAGCTACCTATTGGTACAGTGCAGTTAAACAATACAATTACAACAAAGAGCCTGATATATTACATGCAAATGTGAATGCCGGTACGGTAACCTATTATTTGAAATGCGTACTTTACCTTTATCTTATTTTATTTAAGGTCATTTTACACAACTAGTTTGGCGCAACTCACAATACTTTGGAATAGGAAAAGCTCGATCGAGAACAGGAAAAGTTGTTGTCGTCGCACATTACGCTCCTGCTGGAAATCTGAATGGATATTTTCAACAAAATGTTCTTCCCCCAGGTCCGGACTATCCGCTAATAAATTCTACACCCCGTTTCTATATTTCTTCTGAAGTAACTGAATCGGAAACTAGTACTACTCCATCCAGTAGTGCAACCCGGTAATCCTTAGAACATGAAGTGATTAATAATGTAATTAATTTGTGATATAAAGGAAATATGCCTAGCTATATTCATACATTTGAACGAAAATTTATACGAAGAAAATTATGATAACCTAACGAAAATTATCATAAACTACGATAATCATAAATTTTATTAAATTAATTAGGCATAGTTGAATTAAAAAATTTCATATTTGAATATCAAAAAAGACAAATTCGTCCAGCTACGCTTAAATAATTGTAAGTTAGCATATAAGTTTATTCTCGACTGCATGTATTTTATTGACATTGATTAGTAGTTTTGTAATTGATTTTAATGGTGCTTTATCAATTTGGTGATAACAAATTTTATAAATCAATTTGACGAACGAAAATATTATGAAATTTTATAGTAGTATATTATTATTTTTAATCGGAGGTTTTTTTAATATTTGCGAATTTAAAATGATATACTAAATATATGGTATTATTATAAAGCATCCTGAGCCTAGAATGTAACTTGAAATTTGGAAGCTTTTCTTCTTTTGAGAAAACAATAACTCACATTCTAGTCGATACAAACTTATGACAAATTAAAACTTCTCAATCAGCCCACGTGCTCATACCGACTTCGGCCCAGGCGAATCAAGCAATTTCTAAAATTGCGCAAAAGGTAAAACTCAAATAACTGACGATATATTATATGCTTGGCTTTGTCGTTCAGAAATTACTAGAAGTGTTTGAATCGCCAATACACAGTAATATAAATATCTACCAATCTATCATAAATAATAGTATTGGAAATAGTTACTTCCGTAGTATTTTAAATTATGCAAATCCTTCGGTAGGAGATTTTAAGGAAAGTTACTTATCCCTGTAACCTTGTTAATGATGTTTTATAAAGTTCAAAATAAGTCCAGCTCAAATAATCGTGCTTTATTGTTGTATGTATAAAATATAGTTTAGAATTTAGATAATAAATTTAATACATCAAATTTTAATAGATATTCGTATGTAGGCAAAGAAAAGGCAGATAGAAAAGGCGGCAAACCATATTAAACTCGATTGTTAAATTATTATATAACTGTTAAAAATTATATAATTCTTAATTAACCGCATTGTGTCTATTTGCGCCGATCATTTCGGTTTTGAGCTATGTATCCAAACATATTTTTGACAAAAAAAAACAAAAACGTTTTATGATGGATAACACATTAACGCGTAATTCATGACCCAAAAAATTTTTAACCAGTGGTGTGGCTAAAGCGTACTTAGAAACGGCGATTTCGATGTTGTAGTTGCGTCGGCAACCCTACTGTAATCTAAAATGAAATCTATAGAGAAGTTAACTGAAAATCATTCCATTAATTTTATTAATGATCTTGATTTTGATAGGTTTGAAAATTACGTTTATATTATACAGGGCACTGAAAAAAACTAGTGCCAAATTTTAGGAGTACTATAATTCAACATGTAACTCATCAAAACAAACAAGAAGTCACTCCAAATATAATATGGACACAATTATGTTTAAACCCCATTTCATTATACATATCTATATGAGTTATTGTAGAATTTATGTCAAAATTAGTTATATCTCATACAGGAAACATAACCTAAAGCATTGTTAGTACTTTATCGCCTCATAACTAAACAATACTACTTATGACAATCTTACACCATCTGTTCTATTAGAAACCGCGACGTGTATAATCAAGAATAAAGAAATTTTATTTATGGTATTACAAATAAATAAACTGTTTTTGAACCTAATTGTATATTTATAAAGACTTTTTGTGCGGCTTGATGCTTTGATGCCTATTTGCTTCTAGACAACAACAGTCTGCGGATTAAGAACTTTATTTTGAGCGCCTTCGCTTACTAGGCAATGACAAATCACCGTTGTTGTAATCTTCTATGAGAGATTGAAAGAATGGAAAACCTACATAAATATGGACACAAAAGAAAACAAGTCACGACGCTTTTGTCGAGAAGCAAACGACAAAGAAGAAGCACGTTTACTCCTAAAAGTTTGCACTATTTTTTTCAACACCCTGAATTACGTCCAATTTTTACATTTAAATTTTGTTTCATACTACAACCTTAGATGTTATATGAATTTAGTTCGAAAACAGGATACAGTCAAAAATTCTATTTCAACATATACAAGAATATATACGTAGTTTGAGTCATACTGTACTCGTATTTTCGCCTTTGGTGACTTCTGTTTGACTGTTGCTGAACAAGTCAAACGAAAGTTTATTTTATAACCAACAGTATTAGCTGTGATGATTAGTTAGACGGGGTGGGTCAAGCTCAGTTGCTGATCTGCAGTAAACTTTACACAGGTAGACAGGTTTATAGCTTTTTCTATATCTTTAAACATTCCAAACATATTTAATTTTTTTAAATACTGGTATATAACAACTCTTATTTTTCTGTAAATTATCTCAAGTTCATTATGTCATAAATAAAAATATAATTTTGTTCTATTAGATTAATAATCGACTATTGATAATGAATTTACTACTTCTTTTGTTGAAGTTTAAACGTAATATAACTTCTCGCTTATTAGCAAATAATACCGGATACCTAAAGTCGTTACGGCAATCAATGTGCTTATCATGTTTACACATGCAATGTAGTAACTAGTTACAATTATTATTAGAAAAATTACTTACCCCTTCACTATTCTAGAATTTGTAAAATTTTGTATTACCTAGCCTAACTATTGCATGTAACAATGTAAAACAAAACCTAATCATTTTGATGACGATCTTTTCATATTCCAGTATAATTTCTACATGGAATCAAAAAAAATAAATTTTTAGTCCTTATAATCACATGTTAATAATTCAATACTCATATAAAGTTGGTTTATGCACGACGACTACAAAAGCGATTTAAGAATTTAGGAATTCTTGTTAGAAGATTGTTCCAGCAATTATGAAACAGTTTGAAACTTCCCCAAGTTAATCAAGTTGAGTAATAGCAATTTATGATTCTTTTTAAAGTAAAGTACAATATTAAATGATTTTATCGGATATAAATTTTAATTTATAAATAAAAAAAAAAATAAAATAGGTGTCCCTCGATAATCCGACACTTTTTAATCCGACGTACTCGGTAGTCCGACGCGCTGCCGGTAGCAACATGCATCTCCCTCCCTCCACATATTGTATATTTTACTTAAATTTCTTTCCGTATTTCTTTTAAAAACTTACATGTACTGTCATTTTGTATCCTGGTATTAATAAATTACATGTACCTTTACTGTTTCTTCCTTTTTTTTTTAACTTCATTGTGTTCAAACGCATTAAGAATAAAACATCTTTGATAATATGACATTTTTGGTAATCCGACATTTTCGGTAATCCGACACTCTCTCGGTCCCTTAACTGTCGGATTATCGAGGGACAGCTGTATTTAAATGATATGAATAAATATTGGTACTTTATTTTGGTATATTATATTTTGTACTATATTTACCTATTATCGCATATTATAAATTATTTAATATTTAATAATTTTACATATTAATATAATATATACAATACATACTATACATAATATGGAAATGCAAGTTTTAGTAATAATCTAATATTTTTTAAAAATTATTCCTAATAATATATTATTTATATATTGTAATATTACATTATAATAAATATTTATTTCTATGTTAAAAATATAATATAAAACATAATTAAAAATATAAAATAATATATCATATTGATCCAAATATTATAATGCTATGTACCCATGTACTATACATATAATATCATTCGGATTAAGAGTAGAACTTTGTTTGACAAACAAGTCCATAAAAATTAAAAGTGTTTTTTTTAGGAATTATGATTATTTTTTTATCAGTTAGAAAAACATCTACTTTAATGTAAGATAATAGTATTAACAACAACTTCTTTTAAGAAGACGGAACTTTTATTTGTTATTAAGAATTTATACACATATTATATAATATCAGCAACAGCAATAACATAAACAGAAATAACAAATTATAACATAATTATCTAGTTAATTAGAACTTTTTAAAATTATTTAATTATTCAATAATTCATTAGGTTAGCGTTGTGCATAAACAAACCATTACTACTGTGCTTCTTTACTCCTGGCATTGGAAATGTCATGACAGACCGTGTGGGTAAATTCTGGAAAAATTCGATATCATCTTCCAAAATATTATTATTCAAATTAACATTATTTTAAAAATTTTGTAAAAAATGGGATTTAAAAACAGCATTTTTTAATTTTAAATATTAAATAATACAGATATACCTATATATCGATAACTGATAGTTGTTCACAATTTGATAGCGTCGAAGACAAAAATAAACTTTTATAACCTGAGGTGCAATAATTGACCTTGTTTATTTTAATGATCATTTTTTATGTTACAAAAAATATTCAATGCTCTGAATTTCCCTTAAAGAGAGCTTTCAAATAACCGTCACTCCGCATATACTGTCACATTTAAAACAAAATTATCGATAACGTCACTGCTTCAAGTCACGCGCTTCCACATTAATGAAAATTAGTTAAAAAACGTCTAACTAAAAATAACAAAGCAAATTTAAAAATAGTAAATGGTTGTTATACAGATATGATCGAACTTGTTCCAGACTTTACCCGCATTATTCATAAGTGCAGAAAAAATATAATACATAGTAGATGAAACATTAATAAAAATATTAATAAGTCATGAACTTGGTGAGGAACAAGTTTAACTTCTGAAGATTATATTAGTTTTTCTAATTTCTGCTAGTAATCAACTTATTATTCGATCGAGCTTATCTTTAATGCCTTTAAATTATATCTATCGATATAATTAATTATTTTCGTAAACTTCAATCGGTAAATGCCAAGATCAATATCACTTCGCTGTTTCAATTTAAAAGTTCTTCAAAAACTTTTGTCTTCAATGTCAACTTCGCCAATAGAGAAAACAAGATTTCCATTTTTAAATTAAATTTATATACCCTATACTATGTATAATATATTTTTATTTTTCATCGCTACTATGTGTTCCATTTTGTGTAGTGCTTTTATTATATTTAGCATTTTCTCCCTATATTTCTTTCAACCAATTTAAATATTCATGTCATTTTCGTAAATATAACAACAGACATGGTATTTGTTTTAATTGTAATATTGTATTATATTTTAGTTCTAGTATAACTAAATAACACTTTCAATTAAATAAAAGAAAATAAATTTATATAAAATCATTTGCAGACAATCACAGAAATAAAAGCTAGGTACCTACGTGTACAAAACTTGATTTTTTAAAATGATCGATTTTAACTAATATTCGTGTTTGCATAAAAAGTTGTTTCAAGAAGAAGGAAACTAATAATTAGATTTCTGTAAAAATCTTAAAATAAATGGCATACAATGCGAATTTTACAATTTGCACTGGACATTGTTCTTATATTATAAAAGAATAGTATTTAATTTTAAAATCAGTTTTATTGATATTTAGTATTCAGACCACCCTTATACCAAAAAATGAATTATACCGGTTACTTGAAACAAAAGGCTATTTTAAATTATTAGTATTAATAATTTAAATTTGGGCGATTGTTTAATTAGTTATTGTAAAAATGATAATGTTAATCGCCGATTGTTATTGTAGTCTAAACGTATCAATAAATTTCATAATGTTAGTCATTTTACACTTAATATGTCATAAAATTAATTAAAATTTATATAGATTGCTTGGATAAAACACCAATTATTAACTTTTAATTAATATTACCTTTAGCTTATATACAGTGTTTCTGGATGATAACATTTCTCGTACGATCTTATTTATTTAGGATTTATATTTAATTTCTTAAAAAATATATATACAACATATATATTTGTATTTAAAAAATAGCAATATTGCTTTGACTGGAGTAAATATTCTAGGAATAAGTAAGTATTTATTATTATTTTAGGAAGTTGTTAGAAGTCATACATACTTTACGTGGCTGTGATTTGTAAACAGGAAGCATAATCAAAGAATGAAGTTTTAGGAATCAAAAATGTAATTATTATCTGTATACAATTCAGAACCCTTTTATACGTACCGTATGTATAATTAAAGTGAAACTGAAGTAAAATGATTGGAAAACTATTGCAATGTAGAGAATTCTAAAACGTGAAAATATGCACGATGGTTCTGGATTTATTAATTTTAAAATGTAGCATAATAATATAATTTAAATTTTTATAATTAAATAATTAATTAATATAATACTCCTATAATATAATATTATTATGGTTTTGATTGTTAAGTTTGCACTATAATGTTAAAATGTTTAATATTTCGCAAAAAATGACTGCGGTAGTTTAAAAATGTGTTGCTGATTACAATTTGATATATTATAAAAAGCTTTTGATATTAATATTTTTAAGCGTTAGTTCGAATTTTTTGTACTTATAATAGCTATGTGACATTCCAGTATTGATAGTAGTTGATACCTAAAACTATATAGCATATATCCAAATAATATATCAAACTTTTTTGATATATTATATTATATATTTGTTAATTTAAAATTTATTTAAAAACAAAATTACTAAGTACTTATAGTACAGATAAACCAGTAAGAACCGAAGGAAAGACTATATAATATTGTATAATATAGAGATAGGGAAATAACAATACATAATATAATATGAATGTAATTATTTTAAATATCTTATTATTAAATTATATTTAATATAATATTATTTCAATTAATATAATAAAAATATATTTAATAATACAAATATTTTACTATATGTAGGTACATTAGATGCATATATATATATTACAGTATTGGTATCTTCTATCATCTATATGGTCCAGTATTGTATAATATATCTTACATATACCTACATACATTAACTACATATTATATTAAATTAATATAATATTGGTTTTCTCGATCGATAGATTGACTGGTTGTCGATATTGATATTTAAAAATTCGAAAATATAATTTGTACTTCAATAATTATTTAAATAATTTGATATTAATATAATATATAAGAGGATATTCAATATATTATCTATAAAAAGTGAGGCAATCAAAGTTTGTAAATAGAGGTTTATAAAAATACAAAAGATGTTATAGTTCACTTTGTAATGTTGTTAAAAATAAAATTTCAAAAGAAGTTACAACAATATATGCACTGAATAATTCTGTTTATAAGAAGTGTACAGGGTGTTAACGAAGAGTATTACATAACTTTAAGATATTATAAAAAACCAAATTTTGTAAACATCTACGAAGCAACAAATATTAAACCAACCAAGGAATAGAAAAAAAATCAAGTGTTTCCGTATGTGTACTAAGTTTATTCAAATTTTTATTGTACAACATTTGCATACGTTTGTAACATTCTTCGTTTATACTGTTCTTCAAATTAGGGGTTTTACATAGAATAGATACATTAAAATATGTATTGCTCAAAAATTTATATTAATACCGTACAGCCTAATGTTTAAGAGTCATTTAACTGTTTTTGAGCATTAATTTGTTATATTTTAAGATATAAATTATTTAAAATCAGTAATTTCCTTAATGAAGTGTTTTATTTAAATTTAAATTGGTACTAATAATTTTCTTATGGTAAATTATTAACATAGATATGATGCCACTGGGTAGAGCTATTAAACAAGTTAACTCAATTAAATTTTACTCTTTTTTCACTACGTAGTATAAACAGTTTTATATAAGTAGCTTAAATTAAATTTCTAGTGTAATTTTAATTTGTTTTTTGTAATTTTGTAGTACAATCATAGCATATCAAAAACGTAAAATGACTCAAGCAATGAAACTAATGTAATTGTTATTGTTTAGAATAATTAGGTTTCCATTATACAGTATAATGTATTTGTATTGTATTTTGTAGTTGTTGTTATTAATAATATATTAATTTAATTATTCTTAAAATGTTTTTTTAATTAATTCTTGTAAATAAGTATAAATCTGAGGTTTTGATAGTTCCACTTCTAATTTTTCACATCGCGTCGCACCATTCTTCAGTGACCAAATGCCCCATATAGTATTTTCTGCTATATACCGATTGGTATAAGGTAATCAAAAAGATTTTTTTTTTAATTTTCAACTATCAGGAGTGAAATAACTAAGAATGAAATTTACTTGACATAAATTTTGGTTATTTTAATTCCCAGTTGGACATAAAAGTAAACATTCTTGTTACTGCTTTTATTCTATATAATAATTAATATAATTTTATTTTTTCTTACAAATTTATTGCAAATAAATAACATACAATAATTATAAGTTTTAAATAAATATTATTTAAAATTGCAATACTTAAGCAGTAGAGAGAGAATATAGTTTATTAAATAGTAAAGAGTCTTTCAGGATGTAAAGTTATATAAAAAATGATAAAATGGATATAGATAGTTTTTAAAATTAATAAAATATAAATAGGCACATAATGTCCTGTTCTTTTTAAGTATAAAAGGAGGGCATGAATTATTTTTTTAAATTGTATTTATTAAAGATTTTTTTTTATTTGATTAAGTTTGAAATTATAATTTAAAATTAAATTTTTAATAAAAAAATTAATAATAACAGAGTGGTATTGTGAAGAATATAAAGCGAAATACCGTAGTTTGATGTTGATTTTGATTTTTCACATTTGTTAAGTGCAAGTGCATAATTTTTCAAAACCTATATTTTTCAATATTCCAGAAAAGGCATCAGGATCTTAGTTGAACATCGTACAGTTTAATTAATTTATTTCAACTACTTCTTGCAATTTTAAGAAGAACATTATTAACGTTAAAATTGTACCCATATGCTAAAAATATAACATTTAAAAATGTTAAAAAAAAATTAGTATTAACTCAATGATATTCAAAATTTGCAATATAGTATGTTAAATATATTAAAATACATAATATAATTTGTTTGAAATCGTTTTTTAATGTTGAGATATTTCAGTTCAGATATATTAGCTGTATTTTAGCTAACTACTTACTATTGTTAACACGGTCATATCCATGGAATAAACATGGTAGCAGTGTAAATCAATATGTTCATGATCTAATTGGAGCTGAAGTAACTGCAGCTATAAAAATTATTAGCATAGTAAATGGTAGATACCTAGTTCACTGAACTAATTCAAATTTCAAAACCGAAAACTTACAATTTCAGAACATTCTTCATCAGCATATGACAATGTTAAGTCGGATAATGCCTTCTTCAACATATTAATCTAAAATGCATACCTACTCGTGTAATTGATTCCTTTAAATTGCACTTGCTCACCTGTATTTTTAATTTATAACAAATTGCCAATATTGAAATGGTACCAAAAATAAATGGAAATAATCCCAAAATAGCTTGATGAAGTGTTAACAAATTATTATAATTTAGAGAAACTGTAACAGCTATTATTTCAAGAAAACAAACTGTGACGTTCCATAATAAGGACCATCCAAATGTATTATTCAATGCTTCGGTTAATTGAAATATTATATGATGCATATCCGATACCAATATAAATGTCCCCTTTATTGTAACTTTGTCTTTGGATTTTTCAAGGCTGTTTATTTGTTGACGTAAATTTGTCGTTCGATGAAGAGTTAATCCCATTAAAATTATAAACAGAAACATGGATAAATCCCGAATAACAAATATGGGAGTTAAATTTAATAACTGAACAATTAAAGTTAACGATTTGACTGAACCCCAGCCACTTACTTTTATGCTTTCTATTAATTCCCAAATTGGAGACATAGTTATAATCATATTTAATGGAATATAAACGAGAAAGCATAGTAAAAAAATATTGATATTTTTGTATGTCGAAATTTGATCATAAATTTTACTAACCAAAAATTTATCCAATTTATCTATTAAATTTAAACAGTTTATAAAATGTTTCTGATTTAAAAATAGTTCTATAATTTTTCCTGAATTTACAACTTGAATTATCCAAAATATGGTTCCATAAAAATAATCACCAAAAGTAATTTTTGTTGGACCAATAAAAAAAGTCAAAGTGCGTAAACAGGCCGTTACCATTATAAAAAGAAGTACCGCTGAAACAAACAGGAAATTATATATACTTACAATAATAGTGCTAGCTAATCACAATAAATAAATTATTTGATTTGTCATCTAGAGAAATGTTAATTGGTGTTTGGGTGGTGAAATGGTGGGTGTTATGTGAAACCCAATCACATATACAAAAATATTCCCAAAAATTCATCTGAACCTTGAGAACAACATTCCTTCAACATGTTAATTTATCGGGAGAGCAACCGAAACATATCCTTTACAGACGAGCCCCGGAGCTCCTGGAAGCTGTACCTTTGTCCATATAGCACAAACACTTTTCAAATTTAACTTAAATTTAAGGATATACTATAATGTAAACTGTTTACAAAATTAGCCAAGTTTTCCCTAATTAAAAGTAAAATTCTTCTTGATTTTTTTGATTACAAATATCTGGAGTTTAGTAATTATTTATTATTGTACCAGCAACCAAAAGGCTCCGCGTAGCGTCCGGGTCGATAATGAATGTTATCAAGCGTGATTTTTCATGACAATTATTGATTTTTTTTGTAGTTTTCCAAATACTTAGACAAAAATATATTTGCAAAGTTTAAAAATATGATAGAAGCGGTAATTTATGTAACTACTAAAATAAGATTCTCCTCGTCAAATATCTATTCGAATTAATGAAATGATAGCCATATTTTAAAAATTCAAAATATTTTTAAACAATAGTATAGTGAAAATATATTAAAAATTTTATATAATGTTTAGAAGAACGCAAATTTATTTTATTTAACTTTTTTTGTCTCATAAGATTTTCCCAACGTTCATCCCTACATTTCCCTATGCCGATTAAAAGAAAACATTGTTATAAACTTACTTCCTAAGTGGAGAAATTCCTTGAACCCAGGTGAAGAAAATTTATATATTCTCCTATTATTGTTATCTTTCACTCTAGAGAATGATGCGATTGACAATATTTTCATTGGATAGTAAAGTAAATCCACAATGTCGTATATATTTTTAGCGTAAGCAACCATATTTGATGCTAAATAAATTAAACCTTAAGAGACCGAATGCAATAACATGTTTACGTTGCCATCAAACTGTATAATTATTATTTTAAATAATTTTAAAAAAAATTGAGTCATACAATATTTATATTCGTTAATGGATTTGTAATTTTCAAATTGCACTTAAATTTTTAATATCTTTTAAATTATTAATATTAATATTGTAAATGATTCATTGTAAAATTTGAAAACGTAATAAATTTCGAAACTGAAATTTTTTGATCAAATTATAATTGATGTGGAAATTACGAAGTAGATACTTATTCACAAAAATTAATTTCTGCACAAAAAAATAGTATTTTACGATGAATAATGTAAATCCATTATTTATATTAGTTAAATTATACATAATTATTTTCTAGAAGAAAAATAATAATTATTTGGAAAATTAAAAAAAAATGAAAGTAGTTGAATGTTTTAGTAAAATTTGCTCTACTTGCTTGGAGGCGCCCATTAATTACCTAAGGTCAAATTGGGGGGGGGGGGGGGGGGGGTAAAATCCGTTAAAATCTCACCAAATCTTTTTAATTCTGAAAATATACATTTATTATAATAGATAACATTTTTTGTATTACAACTTCAATCCCAGTCATTGTCCTGATATCTCAGCAACGTCTATTAATTGTATTTAACATGGAAGGAATGAAGAATTAAATAAGGTCAGGGCCTTAATTAGACATTGCCCATGGGGGGGGGGGTTATGGAATTAAAAAAGAAGTTGGCATATGCCCGTATTTTAATTTAATTCTTTTGGTCAGGAAATATTAAGAAATTATAACTTCTTGGTTACAAATGATCTGCAGTTTTAATTACTTTCTTTGTACATTTTTTCAGTTTACAGTTTAGAGATGAATGTAGTAATTATTTAGTATTACTCAACCCATGGAAGGGGGTTGAACCCCCAAAACAACACTCTTATATACGGCCCTGGGAAAGGTGGTGACATGGGAAGCAGCTTATATGTATTACTTGTAATAAATTAAATTAAATTAAGGGGGAAAGGGAGTCTCACCAAATTAACCAAATGCAGTTTGAAATAAAATTATACTAGGCTAAACTTACTGTTCGGACTGCAGCGTTTAAAAAAATGAAATTGAAGTATTGAAGTAGACAGTACGTATACTGTCAACAGAATGGAGTTAACTTCCCTCTTCCCTTCACTTTAAACAATTAAATATTCCTTGCATGAAAAATCAAAACTTTAATAGTTTTCATGGCATCTATTAAATTCTATAACATTTTTTCTTATAATTTTAATTTTCTTAAAAATCAATAAACATATATTCATATTTCTTTGCCCATATTAGCTTTCGGCATTCTATGATTAATTGTACAATTTATTACAAGAATTTGAAGGTTTACATTAATTTTAATTTTATATTCATTTTATTGCAATTTGTTTTGAAATTGTGTCAATAAAATGGCCCGAAACATCTTTAACCCGTCGTTACATATTAGGTGGGGTGAGGTAAACCCCAAAACAATGTAAATCTTATGGAACGTTTTTCACATATATAACGGCGGCTTAATTAAAAGGTTATCTTGTAGTTTGCCATTGTCTTCCGAGGGAAGATGATCAGAATAAAGTTCGTCCGGCATTGAGCCGGGATTCTTGCTTTGGCAGTCAATCCACTTGGGTCAGTTGTGAAGATCAACCTCGGATCAGAGTTAACTCAGGGTTTTGAGCCTTGTGATTGGATAAACAGTGAGTTAAATCCCGTTTAACTCTGAGTTTAACCGTCAAACTATAATCGGCATCACTGACATCGAATTTTTTAAATTTAGTAAAAGTGTGAAAGTATTTTAGTTTACAGAATAATATTGATAATAAATCGTTTGGATGTATTTAATAGATGAAACTTCTTTATTAATTAAATTAAAAACAAAGGTAAATGGTACTAATTAGGTAGGTACATAAAATATATAAACTTGTTTCATTATTTCTCTATATAATTATGGTTGACCTGCTTTCGGTGAAGCCGTGATACGCAGAGGAGTGGAAAACTGATATGCTGTTTGTCAATCTGGTTCGAAGACGGAAAGAAGCCTATTCGGCCTATAATTCCTAGTACTCTCCATATCCCCATCCATGGCCTCAGGGAGAACCCTAAGGTTCCCTGCTGCCATTTCTATGGAAAATAAGATGCTTTAAGGGAGGAGTTATTGGGGAAATTTCTTCGGAGTCCGATCTCATAGTTTGGTGATCCACTAGTGAGTTGGTGTTAGGGTCATCATTTTGAGAGAAGCTTGTCCATGAGGTATTGAAGAGTTTATACTGGTGTTAGCTATCATCTATCATGTTCAAGATTTGTTCCAATTATTTAGTTTTAGTTATTTTAGTTTTCATAATATTTAAGGTGTCAACGGTCCTTCTTTGTTTCTTTTTGATAATTCGGACTTGTGATAATTTCTACTATAGTTTCTACTTTATTTTGTTGTTTTTCGGGACCCTTCACATAATAACTGGTGAAGGTAAAGTGAGACAACATACTTTAAATGATGAAAAGAGCAGCTCATTGAAGCTTATATAAAAAAAAATTTACAATAGAGAATTTAGGTCAGTGCCAGAATTTTATTCAATTTGAATATCAAATATTGAGTAGGTAGGTACCTAATTTTTGTTATAATTTATTATTTACAATCGGAAATAGTTTTCGTTTTTAATATTAAAGAATGAAGTACCTCTGACTTTCTCAATAACGTTTGAGAATCACTGACATTACTTCGTTTTCTAAAATCATAACAAAGTAAGGTTATGTATTAAGAATTTAAGTTGATTTTATGAGATTTCTAAATAAAAATGTTAAAGCGGTGCTTACAATTAACTTATAATAAACAACTCTTACAAAAAGGTATGCCGTTAATTCTTTTATAATAAAATAAACAATTTTTTAATTACTTAGGATTTTGTACTCAAATTGCTAAAGAAAAATGGGATCTATTTGGTGCAGTTTGTTTAGAACGAAAGCCTATTATCGTACCTCCTTTAAATGAATTTGAAAGTAAATATAACGAAATGATTACTAAAATTCAGTTCGAGAAAAGTGTCAAATCAAATCACGAACTTCAACATGAGCAAGAAGTGTAAGTTGTACAACCCACAAATTTTATAATATTTTTAGTTCATAATTTTATTTTAATTGCAGGAGACAACAAGAATTACTGAAGAAAGGTGCCGATGTAGATGCCGAAGTATTGTTGAAAGAAACTGCACAAGATTTTCTGGATGCAAACAATAAGGAATTGGCTGAATTTAAAGCAGCGGACAGAATAACAGAAGCCGATAAGCATAATAATGTGAAATCATTAAACAGAAAATTGGATAAACTGTT
Organism: Cantharis lateralis; assembly: GCA_963170105.1. Taxonomy (NCBI): domain Eukaryota; kingdom Metazoa; phylum Arthropoda; class Insecta; order Coleoptera; family Cantharidae; genus Cantharis; species Cantharis lateralis. The sequence goes on from OY720629.1 coordinate 25,476,421, forward strand.
AGTGTTATTGACAAAGCAAAAACTTGGCAAGGAAAGTTATTATTTATTACCACATGGAATACGTCAAGACGGAGAAACTTTACGACAGGTACAATTTCGTATAGTGCTTATAAGTTTTTTGTGAAAAAATTTCAATCCAAACCAAGGTAAAATTGTCAAGTTTTACTATTTTAGACTGCAGAAAGAGTTTTAAAAGAATCTTGTGGAGAAGAGATAAAAGCTCAATTTTATGGTAACGCTCCTTCAGGTTTTTACAAGTATAAGTATCCAAAAAGTATTCAGGATGAACGGAACGTAGTCGGTGCAAAAGTAGGTTTAAAAATAATTTAGAACTAAATTGAAATAAATGAAATTTGCTTGTAGGTTTTCATTTATGTGGCCAAACATTGTAGGGGACAAATTTCTGACAAACGAAGTGAATATAAATGGCTCGATAGAAAAGAATTAAAAAAAGAATTACTACCAAATTATTACAAAAGTTTATCACAATTTTTGATTGACGAAGAAGAATAACATTGCCTAATATGTACAAAATAAATAGATACTTCTTTATATTTGAAGATTTTCATTCTTTTTGATTTCGAAATGATAGACATGTTGAATTTTCTTGCCCAGAAAATCATATTTTATCTATAGCTTTTTGAATATTGAGCTGTAGTGGAAAAATGTGATTTTTTAAAAATAATTCTTGAACAGTTATACAAAATATAGTAGGTACCTTTGATTTTTTTATAATTTAATAATGAATTTTGAATGAACGTGCGGTACATATTTTTTCAATTGTGTCCCACGATGAGAACAAAGATTTTATTGTATCTTCATTGATTGAGTTTAATTAAGCAACCAGGTACTTACGAATGGTATGTATTGGTAAAAACACAAAGGAATAATAAAAAATCATATTATCGAATGCTAGATGTATAGATATTGATTGAATGGAATAATAAAACCCACAATTTGGTTTTAATCTAAAAACTTAACTTGTGATAATTTATTGTAATTGTTTCTAGCTCTTTCACATGGTCCGTACAATGAGCAAATTTTATTAAATTATTATCATTTGTAATATATTTTAAAACTCAAAAATATATTATTAAATAAACTATTTAATTGTTTCATTTTTGAGTATTAAAATATATTATATTTCACAAGTTAATAATCCTAATTTATTATTATCATTTATATTTTATTGCGCAAAAAAAAGGAAATTACGACACGGCCTTTATCACAAATAGATAGCATTGTAAATTGACAGTTAATAGAGAATTGCTATATATTTTGGTGTAGGTTTGAAAGGTATTCGAAGGTGCACTTTATGTGTTAACTTTTTATATTCTACTTTCATTCGCATCAGAAAAATTTGGTAAGATCAAAGTATTAAAAATTTCCAAAAAGAAACCTTTTATACATAGTAATTGAAGACGAAAAAATATTTTTACTCAGACGATACATCACCCAGGATCTCGTTAATCTATTCACGACCGACATCGATGACGGGCGAATTCCTCTTCTTCATATTATGATTGAATAGCTTAACATTCCTTGCTGAATAAGCTGTCTTTTAAGACTTAGAAGATCCTTTTTTTGAGGGGGAATAGTTCTCTATATTCTTTAATTTTATATTCATGAATACAGAACACCTACATCTACAAATCTTTACATTCAAATTTATTTCCTTCCACTTGTTGCTTCTTTTACAACCTCGGGTTTGTCTTTGCTTTCCCCACTATTGACTTTCATCTTCTTCTATCGCTAAGCACCACGTCCTCGCCATCCATCTCCCTCCGAAGCTCGAAGTTCATTCTCGTTCTGACCTGTCCATCCACTCTTCTCGGATCCAAAATTACTCTCAATATCTTTCTTTTGAAGACCCTTAGTTGTTCCTCCTCTCTACGGGTAACGCACATGGTTTCGGCCGCGTATGTTACAGCTAGTCTTATTGGTGTCTTTATATATGCCTGTCTTTCAAAATATCTGTATTTGCGAAATATGCTCTGTATTCAGCCTGTATTCTTGTTCTAACTTCTTCTCTTTTCCATCGTTATTACTAACTAATTGTACTCCTAGGTAGTTAAAGCTTTCGACCTTGTCGAAAATGCAGTCATCTATCCTCACCTCGCTTCGGTTGTCAGTATTTGTTCTCTGCCACTTTATCATTTTTTGCTTCACATACTTCATTTTTTCTGCTGCTATTTTTATTTCTCTGAATACACTCTTCATTCCTTTTTCTGTTCTTGAGATAATTACGGCATCGTCTGCGTATGCAATGATTTGACTCTCCTTATTTGTGATTGTTCCATTACACTTTGCGCTTTTAATTATTTTTTCTAACTTTATCATAAATAGTGTCGCTCACATCGAAAATCACCTTGCCTCACTGCGGTGTTCACATCTATGCTTTCATTTTCCCCTTCTGGTATATTTATTTTGTCTGTCGTATTTTGGGTGTCATCATGATCAGCCTTATTAATTTAATTGGTATCTTCAGTTCTTTCATAAATTAAATTTATTACAACGGCATTTAATACTTCTTTTCGATTTATAAACAAATACTTGGAAATGACGTGGTGCTTCTATTCAAAGACAGATATATATGTCTTTATTGGTCACTTTTGCTTTTTAAGTTATCACAATTCGAAGTAATCTTTCGAGTTTCATTTATATATTATCTGAAGCACGATTTCATTGGACGAATAGATATCTTTTAATTCAAATGTTCTTTTAGTTATTGTTCTGGTACACAAGAATATATCGATAATTCATTCTCAAAAACATAGTTATTTTGCTCTTTGCTAGGTTCCTCTTTATTAACAATTATCAATATATATGTACATAATTTTGTTTCCATATTTTTGATAAAAACTTGATCATTTTATTGAGTTATCAATAAATAAGGTCTAACTTGTGGACATAATAACAATCGTACAAATTTCAGCAGTAATTTAGCTGGCAAGAGAAGAAGCTTTACAGCCTTAATGGTTATTGTTATTGGTAGCGTTATAGCCTTCCGAATAAGAAATATCGGTATCTTGAAAATATTGAAGAACAAGGCACATGCTTCATTTAGCACCCTTCTAATTCTAGCAATGAATCTCTGTGGAAAGGTAGTTTCACGATAGAATCCTGGTACGTAATCTGTTCCATCTGTAATTAGAAGAGCAAAAATTGTAATAATTAATAAGTAAACACATTGAACTTTAAATTGCACTAAACACTTCAGAACTAAATTTCACAAAGTTTCACACAAAAATAATAATAAAAAAAATAATGATCACGCTAAAAAGTATAAGTTTAGAATAATGCTGCCTCGAGCAAAACAGGATTTCGTTGGATAATTCTATTTAAATCGAATATGTTTTTTAATTACTTGGTTGAATAAAAATAACATAACCCGTTCTCAAAAAGAAATATTATATTTTGCATGGCGGTTGCTTTTTATTCATCATAATAAATAATATACATAACAGATCCCACATAAGATTTTACAAAACTTTATCTTCGTAATTGTTTATCCAAAATTCAATTTAAGTGGTTATAATATGATTCGGAAAGCTTTACACAGTAATTTGAATGGTAACAACGGAATTTGCAAAATATAACGTATAATGCTTTTAAGCATAGTTACTGGTAGAAATATAAATTTTATAATCTTGTGTGGTATAGTAAAGATCTTCCATAACATTCTCAATGGTAGTGTTAGCAGCTTCACAACACCATCAATTGTTTTTTTTAGATGGGAAGGTGGGCGATACACTAAATGTTGCTTATCTGGAATTAGAAAACAAAAATTAATTAATAATTTTCATTCTTTTGGTCATGATAGGTATCTATGACAAACGTATTGCTTATTTAATCTTTAAACTTTGAACAAAAAATTACAATGTATAAGATGTTGTTGAGCAGTTTCAGTTGCGAGTCGGTTAAATGGTTTTCATTTTTTAGTCACAACTTTTTTTCTCTGATATGTTTATTTGTTGGAAATAACTCGAAAATGCTAATGCTCACATTAAAGTTAACCCAGAGTAAACCAGTAAACTAACTGCTGATCCAATCAAAGTGGTCAAAGCCAGAATTAACCCACAGAATTTCGTAGATTAATAATTCTGACCTGAAGGATACGGACCCTAAGTCTTCTATATCAGGCTCTAATCTAAAAATGGCTTGGAGTTTGTCAATACTTAAACAAGTCATGAATTGGACGTTTGTTATGCATTTATATGTATATGTAAAGAGTTTAAAATTAGTTATAATATACGATAAATTGGTTTTGGATCCGATTGCTTTAAGCTAAAAACTGAGGTTGTTGAAAACTGAATTTTAAACTGTTCCAAAGTATTTTCACGAAAAATTATTTTTTCACAAAATAGTATATTTAGCCACAACACACCAAACGATGGCTCATGGTGGATGCATGGGACTTTGAAGGATCACTCTTGGATTCTCAGCTCCCCATATGCGACAATTCTGTTTGTTGACATATCCATCAAGTTCGAAATGTGCCTGATCGGAGAATATGACTTTTTTATAAAAATCGGTATTCACTTATTTTTCCTGCAAGATCCATTCTGCAAATGTTCGGTGCTGCGCATGGTCTACTGGTTTCAAATGTTGCATCAACGAAATCTTGTAAGCATGTAAATGCAGATCTTTTGTTAAAATTTGCTGTAAACTGCTTCGTGAAAGTCTCAATTGTTGAGAACGATTTTCGAACCATCTCGCAAAAATCTCACCAGTTCGGTGGTGGTTTCCGCAATAATTGCTATGCGTTGTGCATCTGTGTAATGCTCCATGACTAAACCCAAAGGCTTTTTAAGGTATTTGCTAAACCTCAATGGTCACACATGGCAGCCGTCAAAAACAGCGCTGTACGACCGACACTAAAGATATTATGCTAAATTCAAATTCGGAATCAATGTTAAACTGCAGATCTTTCATTTTCAAACTCAGCCTAGAATAAAAGTAGTATGTGGCGGAGAAGAAAGTTGATATCCAATGATGACGGATGATATATATCTAAAGGTGGTCATGTACATCCAAGCAAAATTAATTCAAATAAGATATTAAATTTTCTTGAAGAATTAATCTCATTCAAAATTTAAAATTTCATAATAATTTTAGGTAAAAAAATTAAAAGTTCTAATTAGTTAAAATTAGCATTGAAAACAATTTTGTGTTTGTGTTTGTTTTTATAACAGTTGACTTTTTGTGTTGAATTAACTTATTAATTACGAAAAATTATTTTTTAGGTATGATTTTTACAGTGGTCACCATGTCCAAAGATGATGGTGCAAATGAAAGTGATAGTGATGGTGCATCTTTTATTTTTGAAATTACTTCACTTAGCACATGAACCTTTTAGAATGAATTTCTGAAATTTTGGTAATTGTAGATTTCGTATTTATTTAGTCAGTATATTAATGAAATGGTCAGTATTTTAAATAAATGGTCAGCATTTTAAATAAATGGTCAGTATTTTAAACATATCAGTTATATTATATAGGTATACACGGTGATGCAAAAAAACTATTGTTATGGTTTGAATGTTTAATATCTTTTTTATTTCAGGGTTAATTTTTAATTTTTTTTCAGAATTTTCTCAGAAAATTTCTTTGAAAATCTTTGAAAATTTTTATAATAATTATTTGGATTTCTTATTTTATACTCCTACTATTAAACATAGTTACTTACAACAAAAATTAACTAAACTATACTCACGAAACAAACTGTTAATGTAACTTTATTATTTATAATACTGACCAAAAAAACAAATAATAATACTGACCAAATTAACAAATAATACTGACCAAAATAAAAAATTATACTGACCAAAATTCGATTTAATACTGATGGTTAAATATTTATACTGACCAAAATATTATTATATACTGACCATTTAATGATAAAAATACTGTCCAAAAAATTAGTTGTCTTAATTTAATGTCGCCCGTTTTTATAATTACTGTCAAAACTTATAAAGTTCACTACTTTAATATTCGTTAGAAAAGGTAAATCATGTCTGGAACACGTTTAGACAGGCTATTCAACACTCATGGACCGTCACCCTCGCCTATCAACTCGGGTGCCAAACTTTCCTCTTGTGCAGAATATGCCCAATTCCAAACTTGTTACAGAATATACTATTTGGTAGCATTATTATTTATATATTATTTTTTAATAACAAAAAAAATACATACAAGTTTCCAATTGACGTTCTACATCTTTATTGTTGAAATCTATTGATTTTGCTTGTGAATCATGAAAGCACTGAAAAATAAAAATTAAATAGGTTCAGTATTTTTGTTGATTTTATTGTATATTAAAAAACAGTGTTTTAATATTTTTAGCAGAATTTATATCGTTCATTCAATCAACAAAATTTATATTTATTCAACATAATTTTACCAATATCACTCATCATAAAATCACAACACTCATGTCAAACAATAAAATCAAATCACTAGGACAGCTACTGCTCTTAGCTGCCAAAGAGTAGTTATGATAATAAATTATTATAATTTCTAAGTTATTATACAGTGGTTTAATTGGTTAAAGTGTGGCATTGACTAATATACATATAAATATTGCGATGTACGGGGTGTACAAATTTTTATTTTATGAAGAAAAGAACGCTTTCCATCCGGAAACATCCATTTTTGTATGCATGGACTCTTTTAATTTTGTATTCAAGTTTAAAATTAATTTTTAATTGATCTCTCACCTTAAATTACTTATTTACTATTTTCCAAATGAATTTTTATTTTAATTTCATCAAACGCAATCCTCAAAAAAACACAACTTCGCTTTTTACTTCAATTTATTATTAAACTTATATAAAATTTGGAAATAGCAATAATACGTCCGCCCGCTTTGGCATCTGGCATCAAAAAGATAATTTTACATCGCAAGTTAATAACTTTTTTCCAACCTATCAAATTTTAATTTATGCCGCGAAATTTCAAATCTTTAATGTTTAATTTAAGAAAATACATGACAATATATTTATTCCTCTTTATTCCAGTATTGTTTATTCCTTGACTTTGATTTTTTTACATTAAAACAAGTTCATTTCATTCCTGCACAGCTCGTCCATTTCTCCTCAAATTAGAGGATAGAAGAAGTAGAACCCATGTTTCGGTGTTCACATAAATTTCATTTTTAGCTATACTGCCTTTAGTCATTGAATTAGGACCACTAAAAAATCTCTATTTTTTATATTTTTTTAAAATACGTCCACAATCTTCAACAGCAAGTTTTATCTATTTATGTAAGTACATAATATTTAATTTAATATTTTGTGCTTCCACTCTTTTCCTTTATTACAGCACAGGGGCAGATCCAGAAACTTTTGACTAGGGGGGGGGGGGCAGTCAGATTTAAAAATGATTAGGTAGGTACCTATTAATCGAAATCAACTAAATACATAATTGTTTTGAAGATTATGAAAAAAGCTTTTTCTAATAGTTTTGGATCCGCTTGGATCCGTGCCTGTTACAGCACCTAATATCCTTTCTGGAATGCTCCGTATACACCCTGTTATCATTTGTTTGATATCGTAATTAATATTCCAACTATTTTATTGAATTTTATCCTTGAAGTCACTAATGTCATGCTCGGTGATGTACATAGAAAACATTTTCAATTTCATTCAAATCGGGTTTTATTTTTGTTTCTGTCTTTAAGTTGTAGGGTACAATGTCGGAGGGATTTAAATAGGCAGGTACTTTACTATGCCTTCCTGACCTGGGAAGGGACGTTTCGACCCGAAGACGGTTTGGCACAAAGTCGGTTAGGCGCGAGCCAATTCAACGCGAGGATTTCTCAGAATATTTAATTTAAAAAAAATGAACTTGAAATTTGGTCAACTAGATTAGTGTTTTTCAAACGTTTTCGAATTTGGAACTCTCCTCCGTTTGGAGGGTTTGGCGAGTTTTCATAGAACCCCAGGGTTCCGCGGAACACACTTTGAAAAACTCTGAACTAGACATTAGGACCCACCACGTGGATACTACACTATGCACATCACTTGCTTTTGTACCAAATACCTTAAAGATATTGAAGATATTGAAGGTATTTGTTTGTATCGACTGGTGATTTAGATTGAGCAATAGAAAGGTTAGCCGAAGTGTTGTCCTTGGAACTACAACCGCTATAAGTCATTTCCACTACCCACTCTTTCGAACAGCTGATTGGGAGTTTCGTGTCAAATCCAATATCAATCCAATGTTATGTGATTTGTGAGGTTATGGGATTGACATAGGATTTGACACGAAACTCCCAATCAGCTGTTCGAAAGAGTGGGTAGTGGAAATGACTTATTGCAATGGTTTGAAGATTTTTATGTTGGGCGAATAAACCTTCGACGAAATGCTAGAAGGCATGCAGGTTTCTCCCCCAGACCAGAATTGTGGTTTTTATAATATAATCGTTTATTAAGTGATATGAATAAAACAAACAACCATGCTGAGGCGGCCCATCGACACCTAGATAGAGCTACATATCAATCTTTTTTTTGTGTATAACTTGGTTTTAATAAATTTGTTATCTACATTTATTCAATAAATAAATTAATAAATTAATTTTCTATTAAAATGTTTATATTTTTTGTAAATTGTAAGTTATTTTCATATTATACATAGAATGTTAACACGACAGTCATAGCTTTCTGTAGGTTAGAATGCACCTATAATTAGTTGCTTATAAAAAAAAACGACCAACCAGAAAGAGGTTTAACCATAATAAAAAGTTCTAGGGACTAATATACATATAATCACTAGCAACTTCCATTACGATTTCTCCTACAGATAAACTGCTTTTTACTTCCGAGCGGGTAAAAAGAATTTTATTGCTATAAAATAATATTGTCGCGCCGAAACGTCTCGCACCGAAACGTCTCGCACCGAAACGTCTAGGCGCCGGACTGGCTCGCATCGAGCCGTTTTCGCGCCGAACTGGTTGTGACGAAACGTCGTAAACCGATTACTGCAGTCTCTAACCATTGAATTAGAACCACGTACAAATATTTCATTTTTCTAAGTTCTAAGTGACAAATTGTACCTGACTGCCTAAATTTTTACCATTGTGTATTTGTATAATTATTATATAAATTATAATAATAAAACGTTTATTTAGCCACAATGGCTATTATACAGCTACAAAAAAGTTAAGGTTTAGCGTCCCCTTTGGTAATACCTTTGTAATACCTAACATTGGTATGTATTATATGAGTTCACGTCAAAACACCGAAAACAAAAGCATCAAAAAGAAAAACACCGAAAAACAAAAACAACGAAAGTGGCCTAGTGTTTGAATCACGTGGAAAGTTTTTCTTGCTTGGAAGTCCCCCAAATTGAATTCTATCCACAAAATATTGTATTTTCAGTTATCATCAGTTTTTATATTACAGTTACCCAACTGAACTTAAACTTCAAGACAACTAAAAAGATCGTGTTATTCATAATATTTGACATTTGGTGTATTTAATTTAATCAAAAATGTAATAAAACTTTTTTAACAAAAAATTACATAGTAGATAAAATAATAAAACTAAATATATTCCATCGCAAATAAATGTCGCTATAAAAGAATAATTAGTAAATAATGCAAATTAATTAGAACAAAGTGTGAAATTAATTGGTGCATTCCTATAAATGCGAAAACTTTTGTTATGAAATAATGTAGGTTTATCAAATTAACTTAACTAAACAATCAAATTTCATTTAGACTCTAGTAATCAATATTCCCGCGCAAAAAGGAGTTTCACGTCATTCAAACATCGGGTCAGTGTTTTTCGGCGTTTCTGTTTTCGTTATTTTTGATTTAGGTGTTTTTGTTTTTCGGTATTTTTGTTTTCCGCTAGTTTTGTTTTTCGGTGTTTTTGTTTACGATAATTTTGACTTTTGGTATTTTTCTTGTCGATGTTTTGACTTCGGTGTTTTTGTTTTTGGTATTTTGACGTGATACCGTATTATATAAATACAATAACTACAGCATTCCGAAATTTCGAAATAAAACTTTCTTACAATGCCTGACTCGACGATGCGATGTATGAACACCAGAATAATTTTGCAAGTCATTCAAACCACATATTTGATTAAAATTATCACGTAAATATAATTTTATCAACTTTTTTATGCTGGCCTACAGACATACTATTGAAAATCTGAAAATTCCTATAACACTTTCTTAGTCGAGAATGAATTGCAAAAACTACACTTTTGATTACGAATCACCCACTGATATTTTATGGAACACAATTGACAAACTTGTTTTACGATATCTTCGAGTCATGGCTATTAAATATATTAATTAAAACTTGTTATTTTGTAAATGAGGCAAACTTAAACTTTTTAGATTTTTTGACTACCGGATTGAGCTTGTTTTACTTTTTCAGCCGCACTAAGTACAAACAATCACTTTTCTCAACTGCTAAACACATGTTCGTTCAAAAAACTTAGTTTTTCGATCTTAGATTATAATAATAGATAATTGTAAATAATAATAAATTGTAGTTACTTAAATAATAATTTTTTCATTACAATATTTTTTATCTAATAGTTTATACGAATTTTGATACGAATTTAAATTTAAAGAGTCTAACATTAAATGTATACAAATATCAAATAACTTTTAGTTTGAACGAAATTGAAACCACGAAATTCAAAAATGTAAAACTTTAGCAATATTTAAAATAAATAAAGTAATAAAGATATAATAAACGTTAATGTGTACTAACTTGTAAAAATCCTAATACGGCAAGAAGAACTACAAATATCATTTTAGATGTCATTATGGCCACAATGTTAACTCAAAAATAAAGTAGCGATCATGCAAACATTAATATGCTTTTTAAATGAATCAGATCGCCTCCATAGATGAGTTATTAATTAATACACCCTATGGTATAAATTGGAAATTCATTTTTATTAATTTCCATTCATAATTTAATTTGTCGTAGTATAAACAATTAAATAAGTTGTATCTACTACATAGAAACTTGCACTACTATAATTTTCTTTTTATTTGATTTATATTTTGTCTCACATAATACCTACAAAGGTTAACAATAATCTTGTTTAGTAGACTTCCTAAACCAATAGAATTTGTATCCCTTTTCGATCTGGACCTTTTATTAGACACTGGGAAGTACTTTCGGTAAATAGAAGTTTTGTAGTAGTAATCTGTAGTATTTCCTGTAAGCTGTTAATGATAGGAAGGTTATCCTTCACCAGCATCTTGAGTAGAGAAAGAAAAAAATTTACACCTCATAATAAGCAATTAGCTGAAATTGAATTAAGAGAAAGAAGCTGAGTGTGCTGCAGTGAACAGAAAAAGCTGAAGATGAATATAAGATGAAATTTCATAACTTGAAAAGATCGGCTTATACCAAGAGAGTCGTCACATACATATGACTATTCTACTAGGCCCATTCCTTTAGAGATGGCAATGATTATTTTAAGATAGACAATATTGGAGCTGTTATGGGGATAGCAAAGGGGCGCCGCCTACGCAAAACAAAAAATTAAGGCAGCGCAGGTCTAAGCTGATCAGAGCCGTAACTAACCTCTGAGGTGCCATGGACGAGAACTTAAATATGGGCCCCTTAACAAAAGTAAATAAGCTTTAAAAAATGCTTTTTCGTCGCTTTTTTTTAACAAAATGCTTGTAATATTTGATCTCAAATAATTTTCAAATTTCTTAGACACTCTGAGTGCTCCCTAGTATGGTGCTTAGTTATTTTTTTGATATGTATTGTGAAAAGAGTATTTAACTACTGATAAATATCACAATCGAAAAACCACATTTGCTTTTTTGAAAATTTTAATTATCTAGAATTTCAAAAAACGGCTTAGTTTCCCTTGCCTCTTCCGACGAGCTGCTGCTGGTTTTAATATTAACTCTTAATAGAATAGAAAATTTCCGATTATTCGAATTACCACTCTCGGTAATTTGACTACCGCTAATTTAACTCCCACTCGCACTCCCAGTAGTTTGACATTGTGGAAAGCTTGTCCTCCGGAAATGTTATTTCAAGTACAATTTAAATTATTTTTATACTGTTTACTTGTACTACCAACGGGTACACTTGGAACACTGGACAAAAAGATATAGTGAAGAGTAATAAGTTAGATTAGGTTTAAGTTAGGTTAGGTTAAGTTTGAATTGTGTTAGGTTAGAATATAAAATATTTTTTATATTATATACAAAATAATGTTCTTTATATTATAGAAATTTAGAAATATTATATTCGTGTGAAAGACTATTTTATGTAGAAATTCCTATATTATGCAATAATTATTAATCTACAATAATCATAAGTAGGTATAAAATAATTAATGTTAGGAAGCACAGATATAAAATAAGAAACTATAATTATTAATAGCCTACTGATTTATTAAACAATAGAAAATGCATGTACAGTAGAACTCCAACTATCCGAATCGCTGATTATCCGAATCGCTTTTAGAATATCAGGAAAAAAATTAAGACGGAAACGTACTACGATTCACAGATAATTTGCCTTATTATAAGACCCATTACTGTTCGTTTTGATTAGTCAATCAGTAAAGCTTTTTTTCTTTAAAAACAGTTTTTTCTCCCATTTTCAATATACATACAGTAATTAATTAAAATAGACCCTTTTTCGGAAAAAATCCAATTATCCGAATTTTTGATACCTAATTGCAATTTTGGCTTGCTTTCTTCTTTATTGGAACGTTGAACGTAAATGGTCACTTGCATTTGACAAATGATGGGCTTACTGGTAAAAGTAACCAAGTCAAAAATAAATACAATGCCATACGAATCGATGTGGCATTTGATCACAACAAAGAAGATTTCATAAAAAATGTTACTCGTCAGAAAAGGGGGTCCCCAAACATCAATTGACAGAATAATCGAGAGAACTGATGTTCCACTTCCACAACAATGGAATTTATTTATTCGTTCAGTATTTAATAAGAAACAATTAACACATTTTCTATCTGAGCAGCTGATTAAGCACTCCACAGAAAAATTTAATTTACAGTTTGCAACTAATTGAGGTTTCACAAATATTTTAGAAGATAGAGGCAATTTAGAAGTAAATGCTGATAATTTATTGAGTTCTAATCAAGAGAAATCTGATACTAGGATATTGCTGCATATACTGTCTGCAAAAAGGTCTAGTTATTACAGATGTATAATTCAGTGCAACGATACCGATGTACTAATACTGAAGTTTATATTTCAAGAAATACTTCACCAAAGAAATTTGGATGAAAGCACTGACCGAGGGAATTCAATCTTTTACTTAGCAGTATACGACATTAACTGGTTGTGTTACCACCAGTCAATTTTCAGGAATTGGGAAAAAATCAGCATGGAAAGCATTTTTAGAATTTCGAAAGACATTCAAAAATATTCAGAAAATTGTTAATAAACCATATTCAAAAAATATTGACATTTCGTCAATTAATATTAAAAGAAGACTGCTGGCATCTTCTGCTTCTATTACAAAATAACTTCCAACAGAAGATTATTATTATTTAAGGTTTCATAGCTTGAGAGCGCATTATTAAGCTAAAATACAGGTTAAATCTTTACAACCTCGTCTTCAATTACCGAGTGTTGCAGATCATGGATGGAAACTTGATAAAGGTAATATACCAATTTATTCTAACAACTTTACCACCTTTTCCTGTGGAATTAAAAGTTCTAGCTTCATGTGGATGTCAGAAAGGTATAATTTCCTTTAAACTTATGCGGAAGTAAGGTCTGTACTTGCAAGAACAATAATATGGGTTGCATTGGATCCTGTAATTGTATGGGTCAGAATGTTTGTAAAAGAAACATACTGTAAAACCGGTTACCCCATTACTGCTCGAAGAAGAATATGCTTTTGACGAGCAGTTTTCAAATGCAATTCAACATTTAGGTTAAACGTTCCAATAAAGAAGAAACCAAGCCAAAATCTGATTCTAAACATTGAAATTGCAAAGTTTTCAATGATTCAGAAAAACTAATTCCCGATGTACTTTTCTTGACCGGTGCTGTACAATACAAATCTAGAGTGGGAAATGGTGATTTTCTAGCAAGCGAATTAAAAATTTTAAATTTTAATTGTTACTAATAATTTCATATCGTGTTTAGAATTAAACAAAAAATTATAATTTTTCAACTAATCGATTTTCCAAACATATGCGCAACTATTATCAAGTACAAAAAATTTTGATTTAGGTTTTCGTTTCGCAGATAGAAGCGTATATAAATAAATATTTGCAAATATTATAAAAATTTTCCAAGTTCGAACCGAGATACTTGCAATTAAAAATTTGATTCCCCTTAAGCGACTTAACAAATTTCAGTTTTCAAACATTAAAAAAAAAATACATTTCGTACAAAAATGATTTCAAATTATATATCAAAATGATCGGCATTTTATGAGCTTCCTGCTAATAGTATTATTTCATTTTTTTTAAATAGCGCTCTTTTGTGCGTGATTATTTTTGATTACCTTCGGATTATGAATATATGCCATCTAACCTTGCATTCCTGCAAGTTTCAGCTTTTAACCCCGACACCCCCACAGAAGTGAAAATAATTTTATGATAGCACTCTACAACTATTTTTTACAGTTTTTCAATATTTGGTGCATTTCACGAGAAATTTTTGGTAGATTTTTAAATTTACCCTTGGTTTACAATAATTTTATGTTTATTGTATTTAATTTTATGATAAAATTGCATTTTCATTAAAAAAACAATAAGTAGTTATTTCAAAGTTTTACGCCTAATTAAAATTAAATTAAAGATGTTTTCTTATTTAAAGGAAATTAGTAGGAGCACCGAATAATCATATAATTTTTACAGCTTTTTGTTTACAAATTCATTATTTATGATACAATAAACAAATCACATCGATTATCATTTTATTTTAAAATAAAATTATATTTAAACTAACATGCCCAAATATGGACTCAAAACTGGAGCGTTTATCAACGCGTCCACTCGCGTTCACTTTCGGCATCAAAAAGCATATTTCTACATTAAACAAGTACCAACAAATACAATTCAAAATAAAATGCAACTTCTACAGGATGAAACATAAAACATTTTATAAATTTAAACAAAACTACAATAAAACTACCCCCTACATAATTTTATACAAAAAAATACATGACAATATATTACTCCATTACTTCCGAAAGTACATCAAAGAATCAATTACAACACTCACCGATAACAAGATAAGATGTAGTTCGTTTGATGTAAGCATTAAAACACATGGGTGATCCATGTTCTCCAATCTTCTCGAACTTCATCATGAATGACCTGCTCTGCAACTTCTTCGGCTCCATAAGTTTCAATCTAGCTTCTCTGATGCTGTACGTCGATGACATATACTCACAGCTGTTCCGGCGATTGAAGTGGATAGTTGATAGTTGTAAAGGGTTGCTTAATGGATATAACAAATTACTCACTTTTACATATCAACTAGAGAGTGATCGTTCCATCCCTTTGCTAGATCTACTGGTTCAACGAAAAGAAGACGGCACCCTTACAACTAATATTTACAGGAAGCCTTTTTCAACGGACAAGTTCCTGAATTACAGTTCCTCCCACCCCTTAAACCAAAAAATAAGCGTCATTAACACCTTGAGGCATAGAATTCATACATGCGTACCTCAAAAAACCATAGGCATGAAATTACATGAACTTAAACAACAACTAGTGAAGAATACGGATGAAGCTGCTCCCCCATTACAATCGACTGTTCAGCAAATAGGAATCCAAAACAATGAAGATACTCCTGCATCACAATTGACCTACCTGGATGCTATCACTAAGTTTGGTAAAGTCACATTCCATCCATGGATCGAGATCAAAATAAGACGTACCTTCAAAGACGCTATGAGGAGGGGGAAATTACGATTGGCTTTCTACAACAGTTGCAGCCTAAACAGAAGATTGTTCTCCAGGACAAAAGACAAAGTCCCTATTCTGGATAGGGCCAATGTGGTTTATTGTATGAAGTGTCAATGTGATAAATATTACATTGGCCAAACTAAGCAGCGATTGTCTTCCGTGTGCAACAACATATGTACGATGTAAAATCGGGAGCCACTAAAACTGGATTATCGGAACATGCTATCCAGACGGCACATGAGATTACTGGGGAGAACATCAGTGTTCTTGCTACGGAGAACAGCGTCACAAGAAGAACATTTCTCGAGGCAGCCTTCATATCCACTCACACCAATAATGTGAATAAGCAAACAGATCATAACTACATAAACACCGGATGGAAAGGTCTATTAACTAAATTTAGAGAGAGGTTCCCTGCTACTTGATTACCCTTTTGTACTTCACTGCTGTTTCCACTTCCTGCTATTTTTATTCTGTGTTACAAAGAACTTTTCAGTTATGCGTTTAATTTTTGGACTATCTCTGGCATTTGTTTGTATTTTGCAGAATACTGTTTTATTTGTTGTTACCTTTTTTTCCTTCTTTTTGAGAAAGTGACAATTTTGATTTTTCTATACGTCACTCAATTAACAGTGTTCACACCGATAAACTTATTTTATTACTTAGTTTTATACAGATGTTTAATATATTTACATATTTATTTATTTACTGTTTTAATTGTTAAGTTTTATATGTTTTTCGTTTTAAATCTTACAAATTTTTCATATCTGTAAAAATTCACATTCACAAATTTTCACAGGAAATTAGTCAATTATTTTATACTTTTTAGTTTGTTTTAAAAACGTAGTATATTAAAATTTATATTTTTTATTTTATTTTTAAATTATTTAATTTAAACTTGATTTGAAATGACAATAAAAAGTGAACTAAAAACATTTGAAACACAACATTGTTATATGTTGTTTCAAATTTTCGCTTTACATTTTTACACAAGTGAAGCAAATAAATGTTTCTTTGTTGTATTTAGTCAATCCAATAAATTCTTTATAATATGCGTATTTATTGCAAATCAAACAAAATCGTATAAATACCAGCTTTAAGTTTTATTACTTTTATTTTGTTTAATTTTTAATGGGTGGCAATAATAGGAACATAATGGGTAAAAGAAAGATCATATTAGGTGAATTACCTACTTTCGTAAGTTATGGTTAAATATTAATAATGTTATTAACAAATATATCTTACATTAGTATTTCCACTAAAACTGCACACAGTAGGATACTTTAATTATTATGTATTGATAAAAAATAAACCAACTGTATTTTTATAACATAACACCTTCAGATCTAGATAACAGAATAATATACAACTCTACAAACTGTCTACCCACATCATAATTGTCCCTATGGTTCTTAATTAGCGAATAACTTAGTGGATTGCATTATATTTACTAAATTTTGAATAATAAGAAATTATATAACCAATGGCAATATTGGGAACATGGCAATATTTGGAGTACCTACCTTAGTTATTATGAAAATTTTGAGTTATATGATGTATTTTGAGTTAGTGATGTAAGAATATGAATGAGTAAAGAATAGTAATTAATTTGTAAAAAATAATTAGAAAAATTTGATTGTAAAAGACAATAAAGTAATTTTGATTAAACTTTATATTAATTCGTGGATAACATTAATGTTTCTAATTACATTTTATAGTTGTGTAATAATAATATTATAGTCGTAATTAGCACACGGTGAAATGAACTCACAAATATGCTCCAAGAACACATAGGACTCTTCAAAT
This sequence comes from Cantharis lateralis, assembly GCA_963170105.1. Classification (NCBI taxonomy): domain Eukaryota; kingdom Metazoa; phylum Arthropoda; class Insecta; order Coleoptera; family Cantharidae; genus Cantharis; species Cantharis lateralis. The sequence continues at coordinate 25,494,129 of OY720629.1, forward strand.
AAAATTTTACTAAAACTAAAATTTTGTCTTGAAAAGAAGAAAACGAAGAAGTAATTAAAATAGATGACATTCCAGTAAAAGTGCATCTATTAGGTTATACAATCAAGTTTAGCAAGAAAAATCAAAAGGCCGCAATCACAAGAAGAAAGTGTCTTGTGTCTGGATAGCCTACGAAAAACTGATAATATTGAAAAGAAAGAAAGAAAGAGAAGAAGAAGATGAAGAATTTTAAGCTGTGTTCTGATGATTGTCTAATAAACTCATCAGCATATTTTAACTTATGCTTTATTTGACAAAGAAAAACCGATAGCAATATTTTAATTTTGTTCCATTTAAACGGCGTTAAAGTAGTACTTTAGAGCCTCTTAAATTTAAAAAATGTGGCAAAAAAATAAATATTGACATTTAGTATTTGAATTGTTAGAAAAATAAAATGTAAATTATACATTATAAATAACTAGGTCGATATAATATTGCGACTCAAAAATAGGTCAATAATGGTAGGTTTTTAGTCTAGTGGTGAAAAAATCTCTTGTAAAGGTCACAAATATATTAAAAGCAGTTGCTCTGCATTCTTGAGTTTGACCAAATTAAAACTTACTTGTATTGCATTAGATTTAACAGTTGCTTAATGTAAATGACTAAAAGAAGATTAATTAAAATTAGCAAGGAATTTGTGAATTTCATTTAACTTAGGTATATCCTAGTTTTGACGTATTTTATTAGGCGTGAATTAACGGTTTTCATGAAGAGACAGTTTAAAATTATAAATTAATTTAAATGTGTGTCTTAAATATTATTTTCTACACAAAAAATGTTATGGGTAATAAAATCGAAAATGAAATTACCCAATTTTTTTTAAAAGCATTGATTCACTTGAACTTGTGAATGAACTCAAATAGGTATATTACTACATCCAGGATATCGCAATATATGGAACATACAGTTTATCTTATTCTTCAAGATTGTAACTTATACTAAAATAAAATATAAAACAAAATCTTTAGTGTTTTATTAATATTTACAAATATTGTAACAATTGTACAATCAAAATTTTACCAGATACTTAATAAATTGGAAAGGAAACTTGACGTTGGCTTTCATAATATGAAAGGCATCATATGGTAAACTCATTATTTGTGATGGATGATCAAAAAGCATAATCATTTTTTTTACTGCAAAATTGAGCGTTGCCTGCATTATATCGAAAACACTGATAGCAGAATCCCAAAACGAATTGATCGTTACCTTGACTAACTTTGCTCCATTGTGCGCTAATTTGTTCATATTTTTGGAATATTTGTTATAAAATTTGGTGCTTGCTATTGCCGATACTTGTTTTAGAGTTTTCTTTGGTTCTTTTAAATTTGGTGGTTTTATAAGTTTTTGATCTTCTTTGTTTGGAACTACCTCGCCCGAATGGAAGAAAAATAAAGACCTATTAGCTGTAACAAAATAAAACGATAATTAGTAATTTATTATTGTATAACCAATTACTAGTTTATTAATTGTGTACCGTTTTGTTTTGTTAAAAACAATTTCATAAAGTATGTATTAACCGTACATTACACAAAAACATGATCAGATTTACAGGAACTATTAAAAATCAATTTAATATAATAAAAAAAATTCTTACAACTTAATTTTAAATCATTATTATTGATGTTGTCTTCTTGTATTCTTTGAACAGAATCATTTGAAGAACAGTGTACATTATAAATCTGAAACAGTAAAAAATTGTATAGGTCATTGATGGCATAAAAATTAAAAGATACGTCAGCTGTTCAGGCCTAACAGCTATCTTAAATACTCTTACTCTTTAATTTCTATTAAATAAATATCTGAATAAAGTAGGCTTGTTAGTAAGAATAGAAAAAAATAATCAGAAGTAGTAAATTTCTAACGGTGATTATATTATTCAACAACGGCGTAGAAGCTGTGTCGGCGTTTACATAACGCAACTTAAACAAACAAAAGCTAACAAGTGGTCGAAAAACACTTTGGGCATTGTATAGGCAAATTATATTTTCTTTGTAAAAAATTAATTCAATTGTGAGACTGTTTTCAAATTAAATAAATCATTTACTTGTTTTAAAATATTATGATCTTAATATTTTTTGGTCCAGTTTTATTTTCTAAATTATGTTGTATATTTAAATTCTTTAAATTGAGAGCAATCAGATAGCTTGTCAATGATGCTTTTTTGTTGCACCGTCGTGATTTGCATTTATGCAAATGTAATGTGTTTTTCAATTATACTTGCATCCATTTATGGTTTTTCCAATTGAAATTGACATATTGATGATCTTATTGATTAAACATCATAGGGATCTATCATACATAAAATTTTACCGTATCTCGTAAGGTAAAAGCAGTGCAAATTTACTTTTTGGGCTTATATTGCCAGTTTAAATTTTTAAATTACATGCAGTTATACTTTATAGAATAAAAAATCAAAACTAAATAGTAGATATATATTGCAATTTTTAAAAAAATGTACATTAATTTACCACATAATAGCAAAATAGAGCTTTATATCGCAGGATCATTCTTTTTTTTAAATTTTTTTTTCTATTTTACCGTTTTTCATAATGTTTGTTTTTTCACTTGCATCTAATTCAAATATTCTTGGTCAAAAATGGTAAATTAATGTCTTTTAAATGCAAAAATGCATTATATAAATTTTTCAAGTTGTTAAAAATTTCAACAGTTAATTTAATATTTAACTGAATTAACGTTATAAATGAATGAAAATTAATAAATTAATTATGCAAAAAATGCATATTATATGCATTTAAAACATCGCGGAAAATAAATAAGATTACAAGTTACATAATTAAATTAAAATTATGTAATTTTAAATAAATCATAAATAAACGTTTTATATGGGAGTATGGCTATTCGGCCAGTATCCATTGTCTTCCAATTTAATAGCAAATCAGTTATGATTATTAAAGTTATCTGATGAAACTTTAACCGTTTCATAATTATTTTTGACTTAAATTTTTTTTTTTCCAATTTACTAATCCTTTAATCAAAATTTTATATATTACCTGAATATTAACAATTTGCACTAATAATATCGCTAATACGGTGAACTTCACTTGCATTGTACTAATTCAGTTATATTCCAAAGTCGCTTGCAACTTACAAAACAGTTAATTAAATAAGTGAAACAAATCACATTTTAGCACAAAAAATGAAATAATGTTTCCATGTTTCATTTTGAACACAGTAGTAACTCATAAAATAGTTAACATAACAAAACATAATAAGTTTAAACTATTATAAAATACAAAACACTGAATTAACATAATTTTTTATAACCGATCAAAAACTTTTCTTGGTGTTATGGTATGGTACGTCTTCTTAAGACTTCAAGCCTAGTGATAATGCTAATATATCGACAAATTTTGTAATAGTAACTTCTGCGATATTATTTGGTCTCCACTTTACAGTTAGACGCATAAATTTGTGTCCCAACTTATTTTGGCAAGACACATTAGAATTTAAAAAACTAGTTTTGCACGTAAGTCTGTGTTCCATAAACTTACTTTAATTTTTAATACTACTATTACATTGAAATCATTCATGCACTGGGATGAGTGATAATTTATAATTTATAGACTTGCATTTACTGGAATACTATTTTCGTCTTCATCGTTTTAAATACAATATTGTACCGTTTTCACAAACATTTCTTCTTAGAACTCATTAATAGCCATAGAAAATTGCATTTCCTTATTTTTCATTTCTGCAAATTGGATTAAATAGTACTGTACTATTAACATAGTATACTGTTTACTTTGAAAAATAGATATAGCGGTTGATCACTATTTAAATCTATCATACATTACCGTTTTGACATATTGAACCTTCTAACTCTTTTGTTTAATTTGACTTTTTCATATACGCATAATGTATGTAGGTATCTAAACCTGCTAATTTTATAAAACAAATCTTAATGCCCAATTAAGACGATAACTTACTCAAGGGAATTTTACAGAAATTTCTCTATAATTGGACAGGAACGAAATTTTTATAGAATCAAAAAAGCACGCAACAGTAAATTTCTAAATTTACTTTTGATTTTCGTTCTCGTTCCGCGCTTGTTCCATTCCAGTTAAATTATGACGTCTATAAATACTCTACCCTGTAATGCTGTGTTCCAATCCTTAATTTTGTATGTAACTGTACATATAACGCAAAAATTATCTTTTATGACTTGTGAAAATACATCAACATAAAAACATTTGAAGTCGTCATATAATTTTATTGATATATAAAGAAGAATACACTAGCTTCTGTCAAAACAAAGTTTAATAGTAGATAATAATAACATTGTTACCCACATTACTTAATTATATATTAATCCAAATACTCGCATTGTATAGGACAGAATAACAATGTCATTTTGATACGCAGTAATAAGATTAAGAAAATTGCTAAGTCACTTATATTTTAAAAATAATCTCGAGCAAATTATAAGTATTTTCTGAAAAAAACCAAACAAGCGGTTTGATTTAATAAAATTTTAATAAATAATTTTTGAAAAATGTTTGCAAAAATCAAATTTATTTTATTCATATTATTTAGTTGGTTGACTTTCGAAAAGTTTTGATATTTTTTAAAAATCGATATACTGGTAAATTTCTTTACCAATAAAAAAACCCCACACCAACTGACTCTAACGTTTAGTAATAAATAAAATATATTATGCGTATGAAAAAATAAGATATCAATTACATTGACAATGAGGTAGGTATTGGATTTTATATTTTAAATTTAATTTATCATGGCGGAATTGTAAGGTTAAATTTAGTATTGAATATTATTGTTATCAGCTATACGTTTGAGTTTTATGTTATAATAAACTGTTAAAATGGCTACGCCAATAAGACAAATACTAAGATCCAAACTATCATCACCATTATCACCTTTATATGCATCAAAAAGTCCAATAACTAAGAAATTTGATAGTCCACGTGTAGGAAATCTACAATTAAACAGGTATAGAAATATTTCCGATTGCCATTAATTTAAAATTATACGAATGTTTTCATTTCAGAAATAATGTTAAATTATCACTTTTTTCCAAAACCCCGGAAAATGTATTTAAGAAAAAGGGAGTATTCCACGATAAATTTAATATCGATCTATCTGAAAATATTACAAATAATAGTGCAATACAGATTAACATTACAGATTGCAGTAAAAATGTACTCCCGTTGAGCACTCCGAATAAAGAGGAATTATTAATAAATGGAACAACAAAACAACAAAATTTGAAAATATTGGGTCAAGGATCGTTTGGTTTAGTAGTAGAGGGAGTCGAAAAAGGTATTTTGTTACTTATTTAAATATTATATAGTACTTGAAAAGAAATTATTATAAATGCAATTGTAGGTACACAAGTTGCGATAAAAATTTGTAGAACAGATAAAAATAAAATTTCGTTCTTTAGAGAAGCCAACGCTTTAAATTTAAATCACGAAAATGTAGTAAAATTATATAACCTTATCTACAAAGATGAAGCTAATTATGGATTAATTATTATGGAATACATAAACTCGAAAAACTTACAAACAATTGTGGAAGATATGTCTATCGATATAAACGATAACATTATTGTTAAATGTGCTTTGGATATATGTGAAGGGTTGAAGCACTGCCATAAAAATAATATTCTACATTTGGATATTAAACCAAGCAATATTCTAGTTTGTGCAGATTACTTGTGCAAAATATGTGATTTTGGAAATTCCATAAATTTGCTGGACAAGAAGCAGCGAAGTGATTTTTGGATTAATTGTGTAAGAAAAAGTTATTGAAATAGCTTTTTATTGTGTTTTTTGTATGATAAAATAATAACGTATCCAATAGTGGATTGAGCATAATTCCAATGAGATAGGCAACACACTACTAACGAAAGTCTTGTACAATAAATGAATAATTATATTTTTTTAAATTTATATTTTATTTGTAAAAAAAATAATAATTAAAACCAATAATTTTTAGGGCACAGTAGCTTATACTGCTCCTGAATTATTGCTAGGAAAGTTGCCAACTTTTAAAAGTGATATTTATTCATTTGGAATTTTATTGTGGCAAATTGAACATAGAGAAATTCCATATGCCAATCTTAAAAATTTCGAGGTAATTGTATACAAAGTGAGTTATTTTTTAATTGTAGTTTAATTATGGGCTATCGCATGTCTTTTTTTTTATTTAAAAAATTAAACTTTTCTTTCTTCATTTCAATTAATTTAAAAAAAATTATGATTATTATTATGATTTAATTAAAATTATAATATCTTTTTTGGTAACTAGTATAATTTTAGCACCGCATTTTTCGCCAAAATAATTTTTTTAAGTTTTTAAGTAAGCAGAAGAGTGCTTTTTTGTTAATCTTCACAAATAAACCTATTTAATGCATTAATTTAACAAATGGAAATATCCAATAATTTTTATTTAATTTTTAACTATTTATTTTACTAATTCACATATTTGGTTTGAAGTTAAAAAGTGATTAAAAAAACGTTTTAAAACATACTAGACACTCACCGTATGTGATTGGACATGAAATGTCCCATATAATTGTATAAATTCTAGGTTCAGTCAATATATCTAAAAGCAATTTGTTGCAATTATCATCACCATGTTATAATATCACTGAATATAAAGTTGGAAGATACTATAATAATATGTTAATATATCCATGTTTTCTTTTTTCAAGTTTCAATCTTTTGCAAGCTTCCAGATTCAATTATATAATTTATAATTTGTAATACTATGTTATACTTATAAATATTAGTTTATTATAAGTTTATGGTACACCACGATATTATGTTACAATACAATTCCATATAATATTTATACAATATGTATATTGTACATGTATAACAATGAGTAGCATATACTGCTATATTATTGTACATCTTCTATATTCATAGTCTGCGAAGTCTTCCGACACCCAAAGAAGGGTTTTTGGTAAGTTTTGTGTTTTTTTAATGAAGTTTTTATATTTTATAGAAGGCATATCTTCTTTGGTATTATATTGTCAACTTGACCGCTATGTTAGATTAACAACTAATCGCTAATATCAATAATAAAACTTGATTTACCTTCCAGCTAAGATATTATTATTTTAGGTTATAAAAATGAATCACCGACCAGATCGAGATACCACTAAATCTCAAGATAAATACTCACTAATATATAGCAGTTGTTGGTCTTCTAATCTAAGCAACCGTCCTAATCTTAATGAAATAATAGATTTATTAAAAAAAGTCTATTAAAGCTTTTTATCTTAAACATTTTAAACTCATAGAAAACTGTTTTTTTTTTTTTATAATAAAACATGAAATATGTAAATGAATATGCAGAAAATGTTTTTAACTGTAATTTTAGAGCTGTCTTCAAAATTCAAAAGAACTATATTTTAATAATAATAATTTATATATAGGTATTTCAATATAATAAAATCCTATTTATACTATTAAAAGCTGAGTTTTAATAAAAAAATTAACAAAAAGAGGCATTTTTTTATGGCCCCCATTTAATTATTATTTTTATCATAATAGATCTCGCATTTCTATTAATGCATTCATTTCAATAAATTTTGCAAAATTGCATAATTAAGAGTTAATAACGTAAATGCGGTACTGAAGACGGCTAATAAGCCAAAAACACAGTATCTATCGCTCAATTCTTATTGTGCAAAATGTATCTTTTCCAAATATTTCTAGTGCTATCATGTCAAACAATAAACAAAAAATGTATCTAAGATGTTTGTTAAATAAAATAATTCAATAACTATAAGAGAGCACACGGACGTAGCTATAACTTTTATATGGGGGGGGGGGGGGGGGGGTTCAACACCGTACTTTACACAGAGCCGGATTAAGTGTATGCGAGGCCTGCAGCCGCGCTTAGATCAAAAGTAAAATTTTTGAAAAAATAATAATTATTATACATAGTATACTTTATTATACTTTTTGTTATAAAACACAGATGTACATTAACATTTTAAAAGCATTTTTTTCTCACTTAAAGAAAGAGTCCAGCAATTTTTTGAGGCCCCAAAAATTTGGAGACCCGAGGCCGCAGCCCTCTTAGCCCCCCCCTTAATTCGGCTCTGACTTTACAACGATAAACTAGCTTTTACCAGTAATTTCGTTAACGCCATAAAAAGTCGCATCTGTAAACCCCAATAAAATCAATCAAATGGATATTAAAAATCTGTGTCATAAAAAGTGGGTATTTGGCTAAAATTTGCATAGTTGCTTAGGCTAAGGGGGGGCTGAATCTCCCCCCTTATATACGCCCGTACGAGAGCAGTTTGAGAAGTTCTTACAAACCAATAGAAAAATACATTATTTTGGACAAATTCTGTTTGTACAGCCAGCCGTGATTATTTATAATTGTTAACATTATTTTGGGCTAATTCATTTTTATTTTTCAACATAGTCTCCTTTTAGCTTGATACACTTTGTCCAACATTTTTCAGATTTAATTAAACCTTCCTTGTAATACGATTGTCGAACTCTGTAAAATAGGCGTTAGTTGTAGCTATAACCTCATCGTTGTTCTCTTTTGGACTTCTCCGAGCCATTTTTTAAATTCCAAAGAAAAAACAAAAAGAAGTCACAAGGTGCCAAATCTGGGGAATACTGTGGATGCGGAAGCAATTCGTGTGTAATAACAACAGGTGCACGATTGATGTCACGGCATTTTTCTGAGTCTTCATACACTTGGTCCGTAGGATAGCCTTTTAGGGGCTGCAAATATTGAGAAGAGGATTTTTGTGAAAACAACTGCAAAGTTAAAAAAACAGATTAATTTTCCTAAGAGTTGTATTTGACATAGATCCGACATGGGGGTGGCTGTGATTTTCATATGGGGCCGGAGTCGACTGATCGCAGCGAGGTCGTACGAAGGGTGTTTCATTAAAAACTTCCCTGGAATCCGAGATTTGGCAATGACAGGGGCAGTAAAAACCTTTCCGCCGCTCTCCCTCGCTAGCCGTTCGAGCGGCTTTGGGCGGTTTTCTCAACCCCTGTGCTATTTTATTGATATCACAAAAGGTATGAAACAAGAAAAATAAATAAAATAAAAGGAAGCGTCCTTGTAACGGACCTGGGTCTCGAACGTGCTCTCTCCACTTAAATTCGAATTGCCTGGACCCCACGTAACGTACATATACCGTCAAGTGAATGTTTTTTTAAAGCTAATATGAATTTAAACTTAAAATTTACATCAAAAAGTCAAACTCAAAAAATATAGCTAATAAGAAGAGGAGAAACAAGTAATTATTGTTAAAAATAATATACAAACCGTCCCATAATAATTAATATGATAATTTTTGATAATATAGATATGTAGAATGTAATAAGTTATAGAAATGTTAAAATTTTATTTCATTTTGTGATTTTAAACAAAAACTGAAAAATATTACTGCATAAGATTTTTTCGTCATCAAAATTATACAATTCGGCTAAAATCGCGTTACAGAATAAATACGTTTTCAATTCGAGAAAAATACACCCACAATTTCTAACTTATTGAAACAATTTGTGTAACTCGGCAATAAAACTTCATCGAATTACATCCGGTGATGACAGTAAAAGTAATACTTCGCTGCTTCTAATATTAATTGGGAGAAAAATGCTATTAAATGTTTTCGTCATGCTACAAACTAAAATTATTAATTTTTAATGTTTGTCGTTTGTTTGCCCTACAAAAATTTTTCACATAACAATATCATTAATATTTCATACAGTCCAATAATTCTGATTAATTATTTTAACGTGTAATTTGTCTAGGTGCCTTTTACAAGTTTTGAAGTTATGCCAGAAATTAAAATGATATAGCTTGACGGATATAGCATATCATATGCTTCCGGTTAACCACACACCTATAAATATACGAAGAAATATTATTAGACTTTCTAAACACTTTTGTTGATCTACTATAATATTTAAATTTTTAAACTTTATCATTATTTTTTGTTTCACTCATTATGAACATGTTCATCAGAAATTAATATGATAAAGATGGGTATAAATACTAAATAACGATTTTGTTGGCATTTAGGAATATCATCTACACAAAATTATAAAGGTTATAAAAAATAAATTTAATGTTTTCAAATTTGTGAATGTTTTCATAATTTTTCAGTGATAATTAAGTATTTCAAGCACTTTCAACGTTGACAAAGTATTTGGTAATTGGTAATTCAATTACTTTCACTGAGTGCTTTGTACAGATCTGTCTGTAGACCACTTTTGCGTCAAATAAACAGAACTTTCATATACAATTTAATCTACTTACATTTTAATATGATCTATTTTGGAAATAGGTTGTACAGGAAACGGCCAATTAATATTTTGTAATTTATGGGGCATGTCATGACAAAGCTCTTGCTCTGGTTTCAATCTATTGTAAAAAATGTAAGGCCATTTTTTCTGTAAATGCTAAAATTGCTAAAAATAATTCATTTCCAAATTATCTCCATGCAGGCCCCTTTTTCATTACGTAAAGACTGAACTAATGTGACTAGTATGGTCAAGAATTGGCAGTTTTTATCTATTAGTACAAATCTAGTGGAAATGTAAGTATTAGTTATGTGTTCTTCACTATGTTAATCACTCGCCTTCTACGCTGTTTTTAACACAATAAGTTCAATAATTTTAATAATATATGAAAATCAAAATAAACAATGCATTCTTGCTCAGTATATTGTTTCTTTATTTTTATATTGTATCTACATTCGTTAATAATAATCTAAATAGTTATACTAATGAATATCCAATTGTTTGATCACGTCGTAAACCAGGGATTAGCAAACCAACTATAGTGGATATTACTTCTTTAATTATATGAAATACTTTGAATGGGGCAACCACAATTCGTAAAATGCAATTTTTGATTGTAGATATAAGAGATACTAGAAGACTTTCTTCTTGTGGTACAGCATATATACCGTTACCTGCATAAGAAGCTGGATAAGCATTACTTGGATATGAAGAAAACAATGATGATGAAACTGGATTTCCAAATTGACGGTTGTATACTGCAGCTCCAGATGGATAACCTGGTTCTACTTGAGAATAGAGATTTTGAGCAGAAGCCTGTCGATCATAACCATTTAACGGCGGTGCTGCAATTTCATAACCTGAAACTTAATATCAGAAATTAGTACACAAAAATGTTCTGCAACAAAATCACGGAATATACATTATACATAATATATGTGTATACATAGAATTTCTGGTAGTGTTGTTAGTTTTGAATTTTTGACCAAGTGATCTATATTGCTCTCAACTTCACTTTGGACAATTGTCTTTATGCTCTAAATGAAATAATGATTTTCTTTCATTTATTCAGTTTATTTATTAAATATAAGTATTAAAAATGTCTGAAACCTCTAGCCCTAGAAAGCTCTATAAACTCTCGTAGTTTTTGTGTTAGTCCAAAGAATCTCGGCAATTATGAGTTTTATAGGAAGTTTTCTAATTTATTGAATGTAAGTTCTATAATGATCAACCACTGGTTACAACAAGCCATTTAATTCGTTAAAATGGATTTAATTTAGAATTCATTTGTACACTCAGAAAAGTGATTTGTCGATAGCGAGGTTAAATTTTGAAATTTGAAAAAAAACTTCTCAATAAATAATTATTATTAACAATTACCCAATTTGATTTAATAAATTTCTTCTAATAATAAAGCAAAAAGGCTTTAAAAAATGATATTGGTATGTACATTGACGGCTAGAAGTCGATCGCGACACAATTTTGAGATAAAAGTCAATCTTATGCACACTGAAGTTTGCCCAAAAAAAAATTTTGTTAGACCAGCAAAATATTTTTTCGTGTTTAAATGCGAATTAAAAATAAAATAAAAATAAAACTTAATGCCAAGTTATACCTTGAGTAATTACAAAATTGAACAATAACACCTACAAGATTTAAAATTTGTTTAAATTAAAATAATATGAGATAGTATTGTATTGTTAATGAGTCAAATAAATTTTTTTATTTGATTTTATTGGCAGTTTAATCTTAATCTATTTAGGGAAAAGATTAATCGTTGTTTACACAATGAAAATGTTTCGGATCAGACAAATTATATGACCACCCAACACTACTTCTTTGTTGACATTTTCAAATTTCAAAATTCAGTAATAACTTGTTTAGTACTTTATAATGGGTAGTGATGATTTGCAAAATACTTTATAATTTTCCAAAATTAAATAAATTTTTATATCATTAGATCTCAATTATTAATAAATTATAAATTGATAAAATTACCTCTTTGGAATGTCGCATCGGCAATGAACACCTGAATATTTCACAAAAAAATTGATCGAATTAGTATATTATCACATAGCAATAAATTATATATGAAGTACTTACATTCAATAATACAGTAGCTACTAAGCAAGTGACTGCACGAAAATTCATCTCTGCACAAATTATTGTTTAACGAAGTAGATGATTGTTTTATAGTTTAAAGTAGTTCTGAAACAATTTGAGCTACTAATTATGATTTTTTCTCTTATAAACAATAAGAGGACTTGAATTGAGCGATCATACATAGACTGAGCGATTATATAGGTAGCCAAGGTAAAGATACACATATGAATAGATAGTAGGATGCATTTTATGTGACTAAGTCATTTAAAGTAGGTGTAAGAGATTATAATTACAACACTTAATCAAATTTCATACTTTACACTAACTTAAGAATATCAAAACGTATTAAATCAACAGTCCAATTGTTAAACTATAGATGTAACAATTAACGCAATTTAATTTTCAACAATTTAGCATTTTAGCTCCATTCAATTTAACTTCAATTATACTTTTCAAAAATAACTTATTGTGTGATACAACATTCTAAACGTAAAATAATAATAATCACCATAATTATTACTAGTATTATCATTAAAGCCATTAAGCGTGGAAACATTATTTGTCAAATTATTATTGATTTATTTGAAGAATAATTAAAATCTCAATTTTAATAAGACCCACAAACGTAAGTATCTAATTAACCCATTAAGAAAAGGTATGTACCAGCAGAAACAGAATTATTATGAAAATGTGTGCAAAAGTTCAAAAATTTACATGAAAGATGAAAACGGTTTGAAACAGACTATTTAACTTGAAAGACGTTTTTTTGCAATTGCGGGAGTAAAGTACTCACTTTACACCCCGATTTGCGGGTGTAAAGTAGCACTTTTTCGCCCTAGGGTAAAAAAGAAGTTACTGCCGGGCAAAAAAGAAGTCACCAGATTTTATTATCAATTTACCAAACAATTCTCACGAAGCGCCTCTTTTAAAAAATTTACCACGTGGTAAGATTTACCGATTTTTTCGCTACATATCCTTCGTGTCCCGCTTCATAAAAGCGGATAACTTATGGAAATTGCCGATGGCAATCTTTGCCAACGCATGGCCGACGACTTCAATGTTTTAGCCTTTTCGTAAAAGAAAGTCAAAAACATGTCTTCAGTGAAGCAATCGGCGACTTCCTTCTCTGTCCTTTGTCCACTGGACAAAACCGTCATATTGTTTTTGGTAAACTTTCCTCGATTTTGTCGGCAAAAGTTCTGCCAACGCCATTTTTGCTGCTTCGGCAATCTCTAGGTTCCCAGGCACAAATGTAACTGAACCATTCTAGTCCTTTTAGTGAAGAATTTCTAGTTGGCAATAGTAATATTACTAACTATGGTTCATTTACTTTGTTACTATCGACCACGTATACTTTATCGAAAAAAATTAAAATAAAATTTCGTAATTGTCGAAGTGAGTACTTTACCTCCCGCAATTGCAAAAAAACAGTATATGCACGTCGGGAATAACGTGAATTTTTTGGAGGGAGTGTAATTTTTGCCCAAACCTTTACCCTCAGGCCAAGAAAGGATCACTTATTTCCTTGGTGCATAATGCACTATTTTTTAATCGAATTGTTCAAATAATTTAAATTCCAAATATTTATACGAATTCTAGACATTTTCAAGAAATTCCGAGAATTTTCTAGCAATTCTAAAGAATTCCAGAGATTTTCAAAAAATTACAGATATTTCTAAAGGAATTCTAAACAAGTGCAGTTTGGACAAATTCAAGAACAAGAATTTATAACCAAGATATTTACTTCTTGGATTAAAGTAAACTTTAGTGTAGGGAAGCACGACAACAAATTTGTTTAGATTGACAGCACAATTTTTTTTAAATAAAATATTAAAAGGTTAAATATTAAATAAATATTAAAAGGTATTAAAAACGTTAAAATTAGACTTTTTTTAAAAATTATCTTATCAAAACACAGGTAGATAACCACATGATTTTTCATGATTCCTACGATCAATTTACATAAGATTATAAAAACGATAATAAGTATTAGATCTTTAATATTTCGGTAGGTAGTACTAATTGTACCTTCATCAGAAATATAATTAAATATACTATTATTTAACTTTTGATTAATTTTTGAGATTAATTTTATTTACTTTTCACGAGTTAATAATTCCAATTAATTTCATAAGTTTAATTCATTCTGTAATTGAGAAAATACTTTCACTATATGATTCATTGTAGTATGCACCAATCAGGAATGAGAAACATTTTATGGTTATACCACATAGTTTTACAGCAATTATTTTAGTTAATAATATTTACTAAAAGATGTTATTACACGTCTGTATGTGTATATTATAATAATTTTATTTTCTTTCGCTATCAGTAAACAAAAACTGTATAAGTAAATTTAATTTATATCACTGTGTATTCAAATGTAAAAGTGCCTTTAGTTTTCATTTAATTAAATTTTGTTTAACCCTATCAGTAACGGCGTTCGTTTAACCGAACACGAAATGTATGTGATCTTAAAAATTGAGATTATTCAAAGTCTTAAAAAAATTATATATTAGATACGATAAGTACGTATTATCATTTTGAACTTTTTATTTATTTTTTTTTAAAAGACGTGACCGAAATGGCTAAAAATGCGCAGCATCTAGGTTTTTGGGAGGAAATTGAAGGTAAGGAGGCCGTTCGAGGGAGATAATGCCAGACGACCGTAATTTTATTAAAAATGCAGAAAATTTTATTTAAAAAATTAGTGTTATTGAATTAAATTAGAAATTGAGAGGAATTTATTTACGAGGTTTAGTATTAATAAACTAATAAAATCGGACTCTTTAACCCATGACGTGAAGAATGCAATTTTATCAGTTAATTAATTTTATTGAATTGTTGCTGGAATTGGTTAATAATTATAAATGAAATTTTTGGATATTGGGAAATATTTCATAATTTACTTTTGCACAGAATATTATGTGGTTTGATAAGAATATTTACGACGATATTGGATAAAGAAGTATCACATCTTATTTTAAAAATTTAATTCGACATGGAATTTGTTGAAAACTAAAAATAATGGAATATTTCGAAATTTTGTATAATTTTAAGATGCACCCTGAGATCATCTTTTATGTGATGTTTGGAAGACTTCTAAAAATTATAGAATATTTTGCAAAGTATACCTTTGATAAAAGGTATCACATTTATTCAGATTTTTATGGAAGTTTTGAATTTATTGAAAAAGAAAATTGAATATTTAATAATTTAATGAGATGCACCCTGAGAATATATAGCACAGCAATATATAGGAAATATTTCTTCGCCATTCATGACATTGTCTCCTAGAGTTCGTGCTAAGTAGAACACTAATATACTACTGAGCAATAAAAAATATTCAAATACTTTTACCGCCATAAGCTCGATTGCGTTCTGGTGGTGTCTCTATTAATTAGTACCTAACTCAACAAATGACAACATTATAATTTATAATATACTCTAGATTATATTAAATTTATTTTGTTGTAATAATTTACCTTATAATTTACAGTATATTGTAAGAAAGTTAAACAAAATTAAAAAATTACATACCTACCTGACAATCCAAAATTCCTATTTCGAATGATTGAATAGCAAGAGTAGTTATATAATCTGCGGTAATAACGCCTAGTAGATAATAAAGTCCATTGCAAATATTTAATAAAATAATAAATTTTTAATCCATCTGCTGTAGATCCGAAATAAATCCAAAGCTGTCAAATCAAAGGATCGTGTGGACAATGTTATCCTATTGTATCCAAAATTGATGTTTAATAATTCTTTAACCAATCTGTCATATTGAGGCAATGCACCATGTATTGGAAGAATTAGATATCTTCTTTCAATTAAGCTTTTTTTCAAACTTTAAAAACCTTTAAAAAATTTCTGTTATGATATTCGTACATTACTGTGTATGATCCATATATAATTTCATTATGGATATTGCTACCGATTTCATCGTTTTTTTTTTATTTTGGTTTTTAATTTATATTTATTTTTATTTATATTTTATAAATTTTATAAATTAAAAAAAAATATCTAAAAAGGCATCGGGAATCCTTTTACTTGAGTATAACGATTAAATTATAATCAATCAACTAAATGCGAGTTTAAATCAAGCGGGGATCCAAGGGGTTAATGGGGGTAATTTACATATTCCCTAGAAAACTCGTTGAGCCCCTTATTTGCAGTTTTAAACGCTATGTTTTTCATTATAAAACTTGCAATAATATAGTAAAAATATTCATTTTAGTAAATTAATTACACTCTCTAGAACCAAAGTGTAAATTATTGGTATTTTTTTAATCACTTATTAAAGAACTGAATTTTCAATTTGAAGAATGTTTCCTTTGACGCCTATTTTTTTTTTGAATGCATTGCTGCATTGAAAGGAAAACAAAACAAGGATAAGTTTTGTTTCTGATTAAATTCTATTGCAATCGTTTAATTAATATTGTAATAATCATTGTTATATTATTAAAAACTGTAACTAATTGTGTCATAATTATATTAATTGCAATACAGTTAGTCGATTCACAATTAAATTGTTTAACCAAATAAAATCGTTAAATTGCATGAAAACCATCGATAAAGCACATAAAAATATAATTAATAATTTTTATTAACTACACATATTATTGTCTTTCAGTTTTTTAATCTTTAAAAGTTATTTAAATTATTAAATTCGTTTTTACTATTTGATAACATTTTTTATATTAAAATTATCTTAGATATATAAGTATAATACATTGTACATAATAATTGCAAATCAATGTAAGTAGGCATTACAGTTAAAATTTGTTAATTTCAAAACAAAATGTAATTTAGTATTCAAATAATTAAAATTTTATTATATTTCTATATTATTTTACAAATAGAAAGGAATTAAACTCAAGCTTACAAACTAATCACATTATATAACAAGCGTGTTATGTTCCGATTTTAATTTTTTGTTGAAATATTATTTTCTTTCTAAATTTCTTGTTTCGAAATGGCGTGAATATCAATTATGTACACAACGATTTAAGTGCATTGAAGGATTGTAACTCCAAATTATTGCTATAATGTTTGAAACAATATTATAGTCATATCAGAAAATGAAAAATCAAGTTCTCCTAACTACCCTTACCCTCTCTATGTAATTAAAGTGATATGTACAAGTTAATTTATAACAACCGGCGTTTATAGTATTGCATGTTCTGATGACAGTTTAGTATGTCAAACCACTATTATCGTATGGTGTTTAAAATTTTAACTGTTCCAATGTGACATTGTCAATGTTGCAGGTGATTGACGTATATTGGTTTGAAATTTATAAACAGTAATATCTATCAAGCAGCTTCCTTTGACCTGTCCCCTGAAGCATGGGACATTTTACCGTCAACCAAGTTTGCTATTGGAAATTAAAATATCTGATCAGTATTGTCATCATACGGCACTCTAACGGCCGGTTTCACAATCGATAGTTAAAACCTAAGGTTACGTAACCTTGACCTGAAGGTTAACTTGAGGTTTGAGATTAGCAGCGTTTCACAAGCGAATTTCGGAACTCGGTCTGCTTACCGGCAGTTGATCGTAGGTTTAAAAAGGTTAGCAAGTCTGTCACGCACTTATTTAACTGTCATTTGCGCATAAACACTATTATAGTTGTCATCACGAAAAAAGAAGCTGACGCAATTTTCGATATGCGTATGAAATAAGATGAAAATTGTAAGTCAAATAAGTGTTCGATATAATAAATTTAAATCATTATATAAAAACAAAAAATTCAAATGACTGTCAATATGCAATAATTTTAAAGTCCTTGTCACACGGTAAAAAATTTTATTAACATTTTGATAAAAATAATAATGAACATTTTGTTCGTGTGACAAGGGTTTAGTCGTAGATTTGTTTTTCCTAAAGATATTCATTGCTTGAAACATGTAGTTTCCAAAATAATGTAATAAAGGCTGAGAAGTATATATGTTTATTAAACTATTTTTGTTCATTATACAAGCTATTGCAATAGATAATATTGCAATTTTTAACACAATCATTACTTTAGAACTTAAAATTATTTATTGATGAAAAACAAGTTAAATAAACTAATATAACAAAGGTCAAGATCAAATTCCGCCTTCGAAGAGACGGTGGTTATGGCTTGACGCTTAAGTGCGTCGACTGCTAAGCCGAGAAGCCCTGTTCGATCCCGGGTGGAATAATAAATTCAGACCATCTTCCCTCGGAAGGCATTGGCAAACCACCGAGGTACTTTGCCAAGAAAGCCACTTCACAATCCTTGAGAAACAGGTCACGACGTTAGAATTCGAACGACGACGAAGAAGAAGAAGAAAGATCAAATGCAGAAAGAAGCAAAGATAGAATGGCACCCCAGTTTTGCTCTTTAATCACTTTCTACATCAGTGTCGGAATCGCTATCATCATTCAATTAATTTTTTTGGTATGACAAACACAATTTCTCTAGACTTCTTGTGAACATTCCTCCACTGTCTCTTCTCACTTTGTTATTACTTTGTCATTCCCGTAACTGTCCCGACCTATATGTTTATTGTAATAATCTTTGCAATGAACGCACACTAATTCGATTGCATTAAAATCGCAGTGGTAAGGTGGTAGTCGTAACACTTCATGACCATGTTCCCTTATTAATTCGTCAACTTCGTATCGTTTTTCCTTTTTGGGCAATTTAGACAACGGAAGCAATTCCGGTTTAAAAGAATGTGTATCGTAGTCAATATGTCAAACGTGAAAATTGAGCACCATACAATTGGAAGCAACTTATTTGCATCTCTTCCAAAAAAATACCGATGATCGTGACAGATACGATCCAAGAAATAATTTATGATTTTTCCTGTTTGCTGAAATGAAAGACGTGTGCAAGGGTACATAAAAAAATAAAATTGGCAACAAATTTGAGTGGAGACCAGTACAGCGTTTGAGTTATATCAAAGCCGAATCTTTCATTGTGTTATATAACACTCCTTGAGAGAAGAAGATGAAGTTCTTATAGAATTTCTTGGCAGTTAGTAAAGAAAAGAAAAATACTTTCTAAGTACCTCCATTTGATTAGCTCACTCCATCACGAATTTTGACTGATGTCTGGTTCTGTAATTGTGACAAGTTTGGTTATATTTTCTATATTTTATATTTTTTAATATATTTGTATTTAAATTTTTGGTTGTACTTGTATATTATACAAAATATAACCAAACTTGTGTACTTGTCAGTTGTCACAATTACAGATTAGTCACTATAAAAACTACTTTCATTATAATTATTATGCACGCTAAGAACTATTGTAGCTATCTTTTTCTATCGCATGCGTTTAGTATCATATTATTTTTGACGTACAAGTATTTTAAATTCACATACTTAAGACACATTAATTTCAGTCTGTCTTTGTTGCACCTATGGTACAAATTATTAATTTAAAAAGTAATTTGTCGATACTTCATTCAGATGGTTCTGACGTCAGCCTCATTTTTCGTGAGAGCAACTTTATACCGATATTTTAAATAGAAAATTTTAAAAATAATCTAATAAATAAATAAATTTTATAACCTTTAGTTAACCAAAAAACATCTGTAGGTTAAAGATACCAGCAGTTAACCTACGGTTTTCCCTCAGACCAGTGATTGTGAAACACTTTTTCGTAGATTAACCTATGGTTAGCGCTAAACTGCAAGTTAACCAGACATTGTGAAACCGGCTGTAAGTAAAATATTTGTAATTATGTACAATCAATTCTTCAATAAATCAAAATGCGTGATTTATTACTTGTAATTCCACTCATTACGTTTATCCACAGATAAAACCGCGAATCATGTTTGTTGGATTTTTATTTTTATTTATTTCGATTACCCAGTTGGTAGAACATAAAATATAGATCGTTTCGAAGGTGGAGACTTTGTTCATTATTAAAGGAAAAGGATTTATTGTTTCATCTTTAGTAAAAATTTATGAAATATTGTTCAGTTTAAGATTAAAGGATAGTGTAAAATTTAGCTAAATTTTGTTAAAGAATGTTACAAGTTAACAAATGTAAGTAATACAGCTTTTACTACTTTTGCTCTCGAAGAAGAAGTAGAACAGAAGTGTAAAAAAATTATTTTATACTTATAAGTTATAACCAAACACTACCACCATCAAACTACAAATTTTACTATATGTAACAATCTTATGTACAAACATAATCTAAACATAAGAACTATGTAAACATAAGAATTCCGTAGACACATTGTGAACACTTGCATTGATTTGCTGCAGTTCAACTTCACCCCTTATGTATGTCTTATGTACTTCTCATGTCTTACCTTTATTGTGTAAATTTAACTGGGTGAAAGAGTTAATTAATCAAAAATATTTTTTAATTTTCCCTAAATCTAAAAATTGTTTAATTTGATGCTTAGAGGATTCTAGATTTAGAGATATACAGGTTACTCGGTTGTGACTGGACATACAGATCTAACTAAATTTCTTTTTGAAAAATTCGTCTGGTTCAGAAACCATAGAATGTTCATAGGTAAGTTATTTAAAGTTAATTGTAGAAACTAATAAAATTAAAATTATATAATTTTAGATTTACTTGTTTCGTCGCATCGTACAGTCATACAGTACAGTTGCTAACCTACTGGTCATCAAGAAAATTTTAATGGTCAGCAGAGAAATCTTATTCATGCACATCAAAAATTTTATTTTTATTTAAAAATTTAGATAATCTTATAATTATGTAAAAAAATGTTTGAAGTTGTTATCACTTTAACATTTTTAGGCTTCTATACACAGTATATGAAGAAGCTTTATGTTCTGGTCCCGTATCCGTCCGTCCGTCCGTCCGCATAATTAAATTTTTAGATCTCCTTAATTCTAATCCTAAAATCCTTAATTTTCTAGTGTATTTTTTTAAAATTATACTACCAATAGTAAATTATCGGTTTATTATTTTTTTAATCCGTTATTTTATTTTAATTATCATCATAAAAATTAATTAAAGAATGAACTTAAGTCCTTACAAATTTTAAATTATAAAGGTTTTAACTTTTATTCTTGTTTTAAAATGATTAATCATAATTAAGAGGTCTGTGTTAAATTGAAACATGACAGTATGTCACTATAGTCCATCTGATATAAGAAGTAATTAGGTGGCAGGTCGTTTGCAAAGTCACATTTACAAAGGCAGAATGGGAAATGATTCGAAAATTTAAAGAAATGTGTGTTGCCTAATGTAGAAGTTTACAAAATAATTTTAGAAAACGTATTTCCACAAATTTATTTCAATTTTAATGCGATTTTGATAAAATAAATAAAGAAAGGCTGCATAGGAACTATTTAATATTAACATTATACATTCTGGCATAAATATAATAATGACATTCTGTCAACAACACGTGAATTTCAGTAGTGTAAAAGCGGCTAACGTCGTGACAATTTCATTGGCTAATATTCAAAATTAATATTCAGTTTAGTACAAATTATTCTCTGCATTCTTAAAAAAGATGGACTATAGGTTTGCGCAATTTCCCAACTCAATTTTCTCTATCAATCTATTAATCGACTGAAATCGAATAGATACAATTTGATTCGAATCGATTAGCGACTCCAATCTATCTTTTTTTAAATCTTTTTATTATCAGTTTTTTTTAGAATCAATTTTTCACACTATTTATCGAATTATATTTTTTACGTTTACTTTTTTTGTAACTGAATTGATGCGAATCAGATTGGCCGATTCATCAATATGATTTCTTTAACGAATCAATTTCTCTATTCAAATTAATGTTTACTATAATCCAATCGCAGAAACGAACTCATCGATGCCATTTATGTAACAAATTGGTGTTTTGGATTTTTAAGAACAATCCTATACTATCATGAAATTTAATAATAGTGAAAAATACAGCTTCTTTATCAAGTTTTCCAGAATCAGAATTTAAATCCACGGTTGAACGTCTCTTAATTCCCATTCAAAAGTTCAAATTTTCTTATCAGTCTCTAAAAGTTACTAATTATTTCACATACCTGCTACTTTGAACTTATTTGTGCCTTATCGCGCCATCTGCCTTTAACATAATATCAGAATAGATTAGAAAACTTCTTTATGCTGAGTAAAATTAAATTGTGAAATAATTTTAGCATCGACTTAGAACTTCGCTGAAGGAAATTAAATGAAATTTTTCATTTCGCTAGAGCGTTCCTTCACAAGTACCTTTTAATAGAGTTTTTTTTATCTTATTGTTTACTTCGTCCGGGGTCTCACTAAAAATAAAATACTTTGCTTTTTTATTCTGAAGAACTTCGATTTAAGTCCTTGAACTTCATGCAGTAATATTAAACTATATTAGGAGACTCCGGTGAAGGTTTGAAAAAAAAGTTCTAATACCAATGAAATATTGGGTATTTTGCAAGAAATTCCAAATCCACAGTTAGATGAAGTCGAGAGTGGCTACAATCTCCTGCAAATAAGTGTTTTTGTGCAAACGTTACTGCATTTAGGTTCAAAAAGCTACTCTCACAGTGTTAACATAATATCAAAATATTTTGCGGTATTTAAAGTTTTAGCCAAATTTGAAGATGCTCAAATATGTATTTTACAAAACATCTTTGAGCTGTGCCATGATGACTATGTTAACTGATAAATTGCTAAAGTTTAAGTTATTGAATGTTCATCCATTGAAAATTGGATATTCTCAAATAAAATGAAACCAGAACTAACGAAAATGTACCTATGGGAAATTCTATGTTTCACAATCAGAACAATGAACAAGTATATTGCAAAGTTACGTAAAAACTTAATTGAAGCAATCGATAAGGGCGATTCCGAGGAGGAACTAGAAGGAATACAACAGAAACTTGATAATTATAAAAATTTGTTCCTGATAACTATTCTATATACAATGGTTTTATCTGAATAACTTTCAGAGTGTGAGAAGAATGAATGCGATTATAACACCAATTGGTATAAGGTCGGATGGAACAAGTTTTTTTAGAGCATCATCATGAGCAAGTGCAGGAGTTCATATTAAAGATTAACGTATTGGTTTTTACGAAAAATTTGGATTCTCGAATTTCAGATACATATCGGCAATTTCTTTCTTTGCAAACATAATTTAATTCCAAACTGACTAAATTATTATTAAAATAGCAAAAGAACCTTTTACTAATCTAATAAATATTTTATGTATAAATATAAACATAAAGGATACATTTGAGAAAAATAAAACGAAAAAATAATAACATTTTATTTAAATTTAATATTTATATGAGTTTCTTGTTTTTTATTGCAATCCATTTTTTGATTATCAAAACATCCAAAACTTGAAAAATCTGCAAAAGATAAGTTTGTATTAGCAATTGAGTAATAATTTGAAAGAAGTAGATATCTTTCAAATTATTTTTTAAATTCTTTATTAAATTCAATACGTACCCTTTGAATAAATGTCCAAGAATATCGTGAATATTAATAGGTCCATAATTAGTATAAAATTGAATTACAAACTTGAAGCTTTGAATAAAATTTACAATATTTTTTATAATGCCAAGAATAAGATATTTGAAGCTCATATAAATTTCATTTATTGCATCAATATTGCTTGGATCTAAAAATGATAGATTAAATTTATTAAATAATAATTATCAATAAGGGTTATTCATACTTAAGATGGAATTTCGAGAATTTTTTCCAAATATTGTTGGCGAGGACACAAATGATTCTAGAAATCTTGTAACACTGTCGAAAAAGCTGTTTGCAATATTCTGCAAGATGCGCCAATCGCTTAAATGCTGTTGTAGAATATTATCCAAATTAGGTATTACAATCATTTCAGCTGAATTTTCAGTATTTGGCAATTGTCCTGGTGCTTGACTAGCTTCTGATAATGTACCATAACTGCTTGGTCCATTTAAATAATTGGAATCTACTTTTAGACTATAAGACGGATTGAGTGCAAATGATGGAAAGCCCGCCAAACCTGTTTGAACTTGAGGATTTCTATTATTATACATTTCGTAAATCTGCTGATGTTCCGCATATTGTGCTACAGATACCTAAAATTCAGTAAATATCATTTAATATAACATATTTTTCTAAAATAACATTTTATTAATGTTTAATTAAACAAAAATAAGGTTTTTTAATTTTTTCTGGAAAAAACCGGAACTTCGACTGTAAAGGTAGAAAATCAGGTACCCTGTGTATAAATTTTTTTATTAATAATAGTTTTTACTAAAAACTCCTCCTCGTAACAAAGCAATTTCACTTTTTCTGATATATTTTTTATTTATGTTTAATTATTTTATTGTTAATTTCAGTTTTAAGTAGTAGGTATAAAATTAAGTATTGTGTTTATTAATTTAGAGTTATTTAAAACAACAGACCTAATACAAATAATGTATTCATTATATTATAATATATTTAATTATAAAATAGAACTCATAAAATGGGATATATTTTAATAAATAAAAATTTTAATAAAATAAAAAATAGCTCAGATAGATTTTTCCATTAAAATAAACAAAAATTTAGTAAGTATGATAAATTTTAAAACAAAAAATTGTTATATAATTTTAAAGATTGAGGTGCAATAACAGTTTAAATGGGTGGGACATTACAATATATAATTTTTATGTTTTTAACCATTTTATGCTGTATTGTAGGAATTATTAACAATAAACTGTTTGGGTTTTTATGATTAAAATTTGTGTAAAATTTAATTTGTACATCATTATTTTTAATAATAATTGTGATTTGCAATTTTATTTCTAAAATATGCCACCAACAAGAGAACCCCACAAGTTGCCCACCCACAGATTTTGATAAACTCATTTTGAATGGAGCCAAAATAACATAAAGACAAGTTGAACACGGTATAATGATTTCATAAAAATTTGTGATCTTTTTTAAACCAATTGAAATAATTGGAAACTATTGCGATGTCACGCGTTGTGACAAGTCTATTTTCTTTTCATATTCCCATACACAACCAACATAATTTATTTTGTCACGTTTCACTTAAAATATAATGGTAGCACATTAAAATAACCGATGAATGCAATTTTGAAGTAATAATACCATTACTGCAAATTATAAACGCACTTACCTGTAAAATGAGAAGCAGAACAAAATTAAATGATTCCATTATTCAATGAAAACTTATCTTAATTGCACTAAAGGCATTTAAAGTATACCATTGCTATTTAAGGGAACCCCTCTATTTCATACCAATTAAATTATTAATTGATAATTACTTCTTAATTATGTGATGCTATTGGGTTTGACACGACGTAGGTAGTATTTTTTATTATTGTTATGCTTTTCAAACACGCTGATATATTAATGGTTCAAGTACCACTTAAAATTAATTTTTGCATTGGTTAACTGATAAAACAATTTATAGTACTATTTTTTCGGGAATTTAAATTTATTAAATAGATTGTAATACATATTTGAACTCAAAACTCTTATAGGAAGGTTAACTTATCTACATAGTAAACAAATATATTATAATAGTAATTATTTTGTTGTTAAGATGATTGACCGATTTTTACCTGTTAACGAAGCGATGATCGTCAAGTAGGAGTTATATTTATTAATGAGAAGATATTGATAAATTAAGTCATAAAATAATAATTGCAGTTTTGATTAGTGCCTTGCAGTAAATAGTATACTTTTTCATGTTTTACCTTGATGATAATCTTATCTTGTGATTAAACTTCATATTTATTTTGTGTGGTTCTTAATATTTTTTGTATGTCAGAAATGCAACAAAACGTCAAGTTTTAGGTTCTAATATACGACATTAAGGAAAATCTAATCAGGATTTTGTGCATTTCGAGATTTTTTGGAGAAGTGAGTATTACGCGTCAGTAGTCTTTACAAAACGTTTTAAAATTCTGATAATGGTTGACTTCAGAATTTTGAAAAATTAGAAACATATTTTTAGTCCTGAAGAAATGTTTTTTATTATTTAGCAATAAAATTTTGAATAAGTTATGGCTATGAAATTATATTAGAAGTTGAAATTCAATTTTTGGTTTGGAAAAGCTCAATCGCATATTTTTTACGACAACTTTTAGTTAGTATTTTTATCATGAAATGGTCAGTATTTTTAAAAATAAATGGCCAGTATATCGCAAATAGTATAAATATTTAAGAATCGGTATTAAATCGGATTTTGGTCACTTTTTAATTTGTTACCTTGGTCAGTATTATTTGTTATTTTGTCCAGTATGAGTAATAAAGCTGCAGTAACATTTTGTTTGGTTTAGTTTAGTTGTTTTATAATTATAATTATTATAGAAATTATACATAACTTATTTAGAATGTCACAAGTAAAGGAAATGTTATAATTAATCCACTAGAAGAGCTCAAGTAGCTAATTTTGGCCTTCCCAAAATTGGCGTTTTGCGCCACCCTGTATATACTGATATGTTTAAAATACTGACCATTTCATAAACAAACTGATCACACCATTTCAAAATACTAACCAAATCAATACAAACCTTTTTACTACTATAATTTTTTAACAAAACAAATCAACATAAAAATCCGAAAATTTCTCTAAACTAAACCACCAACTTCATCTTCAAGGTGAAGCCAATCATCGAGACTTGCGTTAATCTAATGCTTCATCCGCACGATGCGTGATTTGGCGAATGTTCGCGTTCGCTAACTCACCGTCAAACGGGAATAGGGACAATTTATAGTGTAAATTCGTACCTAAGGCTCACAGATTTGGTCAAAAATTGTTACTTTTTTTAAATAAGTTGTGGCTTTATGAGACCTACACTTTCCCCAAAAATTTAGACGATTTTTTTCGACACTCATTTTTTTCCATGAAATTTTAATGAAACCTCTAAATATGGTTCTAATTTTGTCCTTTTCTTGGAAAAATAAGGTATCATAGTGACAAAAGAGATGGTAGATTTAAAATTAACTTAGGTACCTTAAGTATGAAAGCCACTTCTGCGTCGTTATCAGCACCTGTTTTGGCATTTAATAGTGAATACCTACAGGTTTACACGAAAGACATCGATCACACCGATGTCTTATAGAGGTTGCCAAACCGTGCATTTTCAAAAAAAAAAACATCCGTAGGAGCAAAACTCAACGAGTTATTACGCAAAAACCGAAAAAATCGTAAACTGTCCCCATTCACTTCACCTGTCCCCTTTCACCCCGTTGGACGGTAGGCAAATCAGAACTCAAAGGTCTGATTAAAAACAACCTGAATCCAAAGGAAGCTCCTGGCTATGACCTTATAGCAGGCCTAGTTATTATACAGCTACCGGAGAGAGCTCTGATTGCTTTGATACAGATTTTCAGTTCAATTATGAGAACCGGCCACTACCCATCACAGTGGAAAGTGGCCCAAATAATACTGATTCCAAAACCGAGAAAGCCAACAGAGCTGGTGTCATCGTATAGGCCAATAAGTCTCCTACCCATCCTGTAAAAACTGTTTGTAAGGTTGCTTTTAAAATAACACATTTGAGCGCAACAAATCGTACTTATTAATTTTATTTTTTTTAAATTAATAATAAAATTAAAAATAAATTATTGTGTTAAATAAATTTTTTAGAGCTGACTTCCTTGCACACACCAATTTTCATGTACTCTGACTGTAAAGCTTGAATCAATTTCCCTTGTTCTTTTCAACGACTATTATTATCTTCAGATCTGCAGATCTCCGTACTCTCGAAATTGTCATATTATAGAGATGATAATTTAAAAAATATTGAAAAAAAAGAGCGCGTGTAGTTATGCAGGCGCGTTGGAAGTTATACTTCCTTCGCGTAATAAAAAAAAAACTAATTTTTAATTTTAATTTGTTGACAAAGTCTAAATTCAATCAAATAATTAAATTTGAGAAATGAAAATAACTATTCAACATTCAATATTAATATAAACATGTGTATTGTGTATAAAATTGATTAATCAATTTATTAAAATAATCTTTTACATAAAATTTTGATTTACAATTTCATGACATTAATTTTTCTTTCAATAATAATAACTTCAAAAATTTAAATTCATTTTAGAATACTCATTTTAATTTTCAAAAATTTAGTAAGACTTTTATTATTCCTCTTACTTATTATACTCGATAAGTAGTCTTTCTGCAGCTTGGGTTGTAGATACAAATTTGGAAAAAAAGATATACAATTTTTTCTTTTTTTGCAAAGCTGTATCCGTTTCATAATAGATTGATAATTCCACTTGGCTCATATAAAATAAATAATTGTAACAGATATAACTGATTATTTTTTATTTTGTTAAATTTTTATTATATTTAAATTAGGTGTATTTAAAGTAAAACACCTTTAATTGCATCAGCAATAACTAGAATCCCTTCTTTTGGAACATAAAAAATAGATTTGATCAAGGATGCTGGTACGCTCACTAAAAACCCTAAGATAGGTATGCTTTCAAAGTAAGCGTAAACTTTCCAGATGATTTTAAACAATAAGCGATAATAATAGCTGAAACTGTCTATAACTCCATTGATACCATCAGCAACATTTCTTAAATATTGGTACCTATCGGGAAACAATTTAGTAAATAAAGATAGAAAATATACTATTGAAAATCTAATTATATCTTTGAGTGATCTCATTAGTGTCTGAACGTTGTCGGTATCATTTCCAAATATGGATAACTAAAAAAATTATTATTGTTATATTAAAATGAATAATTAATTTAAAAAAAATTTATACTTGCGATTTGGGAATTGACCCGAGTTCTAACGATGTACCGCTGCTTACAGCTTGTATCCTCCTCTTATCACTTGGATACCATGAATTTTGTGCCATGCATGTCTAAAACAAATTATTAAAATTGTTTTCTAAATCTATTACGTTTTCGACAATATTACGAAAAAATAAAATATATCAAATGCAGTTACTGATCTAGCTTTTTGGGGGCAGAAGTTAAATATATTTTGGGACCACTACCCAAACCTTACATTTGTTTCCCAGTTACAATGAATGTCCTCAGACAAGATAAGTCTGGCTGTACAAGTAAGAATGCGCTTACAATAACTTGTAATTTTTGCTTCAATATAGATCTTCCACCAATGCAATGAATTTAATTTGTTTAGTATGAAATATAGTAAAGATTACTCACCGATACAAGTAGAAGTGTTGTGAATACAAATCTTATTAGCAAAGTTACTTTGGACATTTTTCGGGTATGTCTTTAACGGTACTTCCAAAACAATATAATTTTAGAAGTTAAATGCACCACACCGTGATGAATTCAATTTGGTAATCTAAATTTACACCTTCACCGATAATTGATAAATATGACAATTACACCCAGGCCTACATAACTATAAATAATTTTCCCACTTTGATTACAATGTCTGTAAGTAGGTACATAATATTATATCAGGACATTTTTTTAAATGAAAATGATGAAAACATAACTGTGATTTCAAGTTTATTTAAAAATCTAATGATATCGGTTCCATAACGCTTTACGATATCTTCCTGAACACAAGAAGGGCTTTCAGTAAGTTTTGCGTTTTATTAGTGACAGGAAACTAACCTGTTTAGGACCTGTTGTGTACGTGGATAACATCATTGTTTTGTTGCGAAAAAATTGCATGTAGGTAACTATTTGGCTATTAGCAAAAATCAATCTATTTAATTTCGAGCAACAAGCGATTTGTTTGGATTGACTAAAGAGACCGGTCATTTCATTTCAATTAAAATCTGTAGAACAATATGCCAATTGAAGAATAAATACATTAAATGGCAAAATGTGAATGAAGCCATTAATCACGCTAATGCAATTAAGAACAAAAGTGGTTTTCCTGATGTTGTAAATATAATTGATGGATGTCATATTCCTATATTAGAGCACCTGTAACAAATCTGATCGACTTTTACAATCGTAAACAACACTATTCTGTTGTTTTGTATGTTGGAACAATACTTTTACCTGATCACAGAATTTCTTTCATTGCATTATACTTCGACATTCATCTTTGCTTAGCAAATAACTCACTACTTTAATTTTTTTAACTCTAAATATTTAATTCTAATATACGGGGTGTCCACGGACACACTTTACATAACTTAAGTGGTGATAGAGGACACTTTTCTAAGAAATATTTTCTTCTAAACTGAAGACCTCGATGAGAGGCCACCTTCACGTGGGCATAGCACAGAAAATATTAATTTTTCGGTAAAAATGGATGAGTGTTTTTTAAAGAGCGTGAAATAATCTACAAACTAGATTTAAACTTTTTATTGCCTAAAATCAACGGTTTTCGAGTTATAAATTAAAGTAAGTGAAAAAATGTTGAAAAATTCGAAATTTTTTTTATTTTGATTCTTTTCAAAACCCTGTATCTTTTAAACGAAACATTTTACAAAAATCTGATACCCCATTCCGGATAGGAAATTTAACGGACTACAACTTTTGTCTAGTAAAAACTTCTGAAAAACTAATCCATTGGACAGAAAACAAGAAATACGCCAGCTACAAAACAAAAAATTAAATTCACAAAATTTTTATTTTTATTGAAAAATTATTTTATTAATTAAAGTTAAACTATTACATTATTTAAGTAAATGTTCAAAATGAATTTTTCTAAGGAAAAATAGTCTACGGTAAATTGGTCTAGGTAAACGGGTCTACGGAAAAAAAGTCTAGGTAAAATGGGCTAGGTAAAATAGTCCAGGTAAAAAAGTCTTAAAATGGTCTTGGTAAAAAAATCTAGGTAAAAAAGTCTATAGAAATATTCCGGAAAAGATTTCTTAAATTAACTGTGATTACGACTCTGACACAAAGTAAAAGCGCGAATCCAGACCTTGATTCTGGAGGGTAATTGAGTTTTAGAATAATCTATTCATGAGAGCCCCCCCCCGGCGTAGATCCGCACTTGGAAAAATATATGCAGTCTACACGTTTAAAACAAAAAATCTATAATATTAAAAATTATTATTTATTATTAAATTTAAATTCACTAATAGTATGACCAATAGTGCGAATAAATTCGATCCCAGTACCAATTCCGTCCCGATATTCCTCGCGAAACGCTTTCAGCTTTGTCTTCATGTTCTGCATTCTCGTACACAGCAGATTTTGTTTCTTCTTTCAACATATTTGTTTCATTACTTCTTTTGTTTTAATGTTTGGATGGAAATACAAACTTGTTTACCTAGACAATTTTAACTGGACAATTTTAACTAGACTATTTTACTTAGACTATTTTACCTAGAATTTTTTATCCGTAGACTTTTTTTCCTTAGACCATTTTACCGTAGACTATTTTTCCTTAGACTATTTTACCTACAATAATTTTCAATACATAGTCGTGGTCATTTTAAAAGATTTAAAAAAATTTTTAATTGAACCATATCCTGAAAAATGGATCGAAAATTTTGATTATTTTTTAACGGGTGCTGTTGAAGAGTTGGTGTGCAGTAACAGAAGAAAGCTCGACATCAGAGACGTATTAATGGAGAGAGTAACTACTGTTATAGTGGCTCTTAACAAAAAATGAGAAAATGTTATAAATAATAATATACAACATCTTTCAAATTAGGGTGATCATTTTGAAAATTTTCTTAAATAACATAATAGTTTAACCTTAATTATTAATAAAGTAATTTTTCAATAAAAATTTAAAAAATTTGAATTAAAATTTTAGTTTTGCCAAATAGCTACAGCGGTTTTATTTATTATTCTCTGATATTCTGTCGAATGTATTGGTTTTTCAGAAATTTTTACTGGACAGAAGTTATAGTCCGTAAAAGTTCCTATTTGGAATGGGGCGTCAGATTTTCTGTAAAATGTCTTGTTTAAAAGATACAAGGTTCTGAAAAAAACAAAATACTCTCGAGGTTTTCAATTTTGAAAAAAAAATGTTAACGCCGTTCTTAGAAAAGTGTCTCATCAAGTGTATCCGGGGATACCCTGTATATGTATATACTACTGAAAAATAGTAGTAGGTATCGAAGTTCAATTTTGTTTAATCACTTGCTTTTTCTGTTCCTGCTTGTGATCCAAAAGTACTATGTTGTTATCATAAATTACTAAATTATTACCATCTATATGAAAATATTTAAAAATTTCATTCAGTATTTTCCATTTTTAAATTTAAAATTTTGTGTATGGATTTTATTATATTGGGGATTACTGAAAGTATTATATATTTTTTTGTTTTAATATGTTTTTTTTATCACATTTATTTTTTTATAAATTTCATATTTAAGCATTAATGACAAATAATCGATATTTTCCCATTAATCGATTATTATTGAAGATAATTGGTTGTTTATAATCGATTATAGTCTAAGAAGATCACAATCGATTATAATAAACGCATATTAGAAGATTATGTAAACTATACGGCTTACTAATTTAATTACCAAATTAAACACCGTCTAGTTTATAATTGACTTCAATAATCGATTATTATACCTTAACTCAATAGGTTATTGAATTTCATATTAAAAAATTCGAATCTTTATTAATTTTCAAGAATTACTCAAATTATAACAATCATATATCAATTGCTCCTTACTTCAACACTACAATTAGAAATCGTTGGTAAAAATGTTGCATAAAATTTCCAAAATGATGGGTAGAAGATTGATTGATTTTTACAGTTTCTAAAATTATTATAACTATGTACTAGAAGCAGTGGCGCCGGAAGAGTTAAATATAGAGGGGGGCAAAGTTAAATATAGAGGGGGGCAAAGTATTCATTTTTGTTAGGTTTTATGACTTTAAAGGAAAATTCTCAATATTTTACGAGCGCTAGCTAGGAAAAAACAAAAAATTTAATTTTCTAAGGGGGGCAAGTACCCTGATTTGCCCCCCCTATCCGGCGCCTATGACTAGAAGAATATAACACTGATTGCAAAGTTTATAATTTAATTTATCACAACCATACATTCTTCAGTTCAAAATTTTTTTGTAAAAACATCTAAACATTAACTGGAAAGAATTTCAAATATATACAAATAAACTTTAAAATTCTTCAGTTTGCATTCACCGGAAGGTATTTGCAGAATATAATTTTTTTGAATTTTTTTACCTAGCTAAATAATTTTGAATATAATAATAATGTACTGTGGGTAAAATTTAATGTAAAATTTTTAATTTAAATTGCTGTATAAATACTTTACCCTGTTGAGTTCTTGTACTATTGAAAATGTTTCCAATTAAATTTATTTGAAAACTGTTTTGAGATAACTTCTTTCATTCCTCTCAACATAGCGTCGAATAAAAGCCGAATTATCTGCGCTACCCTAATTAGTAAACCCAGACTTCGATATAGATGAATAAAATCGTTAAAATTTAGTTTGTTTATTTTTTTTACTTGTTAACTGTTAATTAACAATGAATTTTTCAAATTTCATTTTAATTATTATTAACTTAAAACTAAATAACTGGGCTTGAATTATTTTATACAAATTACTAATTTAACGCAACGATAAAATTAACCTCGCATATTAATAATTTTATTGCTTTAAATTATTACTCCTACTTTATAGTAATCAATGAAGAAATTAAATTACATATTTGTATTCCTTACTAACAAATTTGCTATTGAATGAAAGGCAAACATTTTAAATCGACACGTATCAATGTGCAAACTAAAATAAAAGTCTGTAATTTAGCTTGCATTACATTGAATTGATGTAAATCAGGGTATAGCAAAATAAACGTAATTGAAAGCTTCCCCGGTAAAGTTTTATATTCCAATCAGAGCCCATTATGTAGAGGCAGAGCTGTGAGTGGTGAAACTGCGGCATTGAGAGGCTGCGAACTGTGAGTAACGAGAACAAACACTCAAATGATATGTTAATTGCTGTATAACTAGAGGGTAAACTTCCCTCAGATTAAGGGATGCTGCCTGAGGATACATAACCGGGCTTGTTAGATGACTGAAAAGGCACGTTCACGAATAATATGAATATCAAGGATCATATTTACATTATAATAGCTGTAAAATGAAGATATTTCAGTTTACCAAAGTTTTGACTTTTTGATTTGTTTTTATTCAAATATTAACGTAGATAAATGACTTTCTTTTAAATATCATTATTAAATTATCTAGATCGTGGCTTCGTATGATCGCAACATACAATAATTATACGTCCTATTTTAGAATATAAAGAGTGAAATTAAAAATTTGACTTTATTGGATTGTACTTTTTAAGTAAATTTTTAATATGAAATTGGAGTGGAGAAGCGATTTGTGGTTATGGATTGAAAAAGCAGTGAACGGTAATGAATTTGATTTAATTTCAATTAATTAATATACAAATCAAAATAAATTAATTAATAAAATAAAATGTAACTTTCAATAGCTGACTGTAATGAATTATAATAATTATTTTATAAATATTGTTAATT
This sequence comes from Cantharis lateralis, assembly GCA_963170105.1. NCBI lineage: Eukaryota > Metazoa > Arthropoda > Insecta > Coleoptera > Cantharidae > Cantharis > Cantharis lateralis. The sequence continues at coordinate 25,528,911 of OY720629.1, forward strand.
ATAACATAATTTGTAGCATTTAGATAAATTTTTCTAAACGTTTCAACTTGTTTCTATTTAAAATTATTATTTATTGTATTTTTGAATAAATAAAAAATAAATTATAATTGCAATCTGTGCATTTCAATAAACGGAAAATATTTGTTCGGTTGCTAATTTGTGAACACCCCAACAATTAGAATGCGATCTATGTAATAGTCTCGTTAGGGATCTAATTTGTGCAAATTGAAACTGGCATCCCGTTGCTTTGTCACAAATTAAAGCCAATCAACTAGGCATTTGTGTAGGAAATAGTTAGAAATTTTAAGCTGAAAGCTTTTGATTGAAAAACAAACGCTTATTGCAACTTGTTTACATAAACATTTAGCATTATAACAAACTATTAAATTTGAGCCAATGTTCTTATAATTATAGTTTGTTACACCGCAAAAATAAAATATTCCAAATCTTACCAATCATATTTTTGATTGTATGATATTTCGGTAGACATTATTGATTTTATTATTCTATTCAATGTGTTTAAACTTGTTTTTGTATTACTCTGCCACATCTATCTGTATTTTTTTACATTATTCTTCAAATCTCTCATTATGTCATCTTGAAATCAACCATGAGTTTGGTTACAAAATGTGACCCCTTCTTCTTCTTCATATAAGAATGTTTAAAAATATGAATAATTTATTCTCATTTGTTCATCTTTTATTATCTATCAATGGTTGGCAATTTGTAAATTATAAAAATAGATTTTTATATTTATGACAAAAGCAAAAAAAGATGTTTTAAAAGTTTTAGTTACACTTAAAATTACTTTCACGTTAACTAAACCAATTTCCATTGAAATTCAATCACAGTAAGCGTAAGCGTGTTCTTACTGTAAACCGCATTCAGTTTTCAGAACGTATTCAGCGCATCGCTAATGGTCCTTCAGGACTATTATGTGTGATCCCGGCATGTTCTTTCTTATAATGGTCCCGTGCGGACACTTGACTTCTAGCGCTTGTCCATTGTCCTGTGCAATACTCTTCCCCTTTTGTAAAACCTCTTCCTGTTATTCACTTCGTTTACGCCTTACTTATTTCGTACTTCTCCAATATTGAATTTATATTTATTTGCTAGAATAACCAAAAAGTTATAACTTTTTGAAAATAATGTTCATACAATTCGTCATAATTTCCTCTTGACTTATTTTTATATCTACAAAAAGCTTGAAGCCATTGATGCAAATCTAAATGTAAATAGTAACAATTCTATTCAGACAAATAACTCAAATAGGTTCATCGAGTATCCCCTTACATCTACAGATTGCCATATTAGTGTCTAATTAAGTGTACAAATCTCTATTGATATAACACCCCTAATTTGTGTGTGTAACTACTTAAGCCGAGCATTTTATTAGTTATTATGTTGTAGAACACGCAAGTGAATACTATACAAATAAAAACTCTCGTTAGATATTCAGCATTCACTCCCATTTTGGAGTAACAATTCCTTCATTAGTCAATTTCTATGGTAATCTTTCAAATCCACATAATATAGGTAGACTAATTTTATATCTACGTATTTCATACAAATTCTGAAAGAGATCAGAGAAAAAGATCTTGCACAGGCATATGCTCACTCTTTTGAAAAATATACTCCAAGTCCCCAGACTTCTTCCTATTTATTGTTATTAGTATTACAATAATCTATATCCTACATCTCAACAATCAACGTAGTATAATATTATGATTTAGTTCGTCCGCGCTGGCGACATAGATAAGTACGATGTCACTAGTAACCCCGGGTTCGATCCCCCTCTGAGAAGATTTTTTTTTTATCGTATTTTCCAGTGTACTAAGTAAGAGACGAGTTGCTAAACATATCAGAATTTTTTTTTAATTTGCTCATTATACCGAGTGTGTAAATAAAATTTAATAAATCCATTAAGTTTACTAATAAAACATTAAAAAGTTTATTAAAACTAAAATACAAATTTAAGTACAACACATCAAAGATATTGTTACAAAAAAATTATGTAATATTAAAATGTCACAGATTGAACCTTTCAGAGGAATCTATGTATGTGCTACATATGTACATTGGAATAATATTAGAGCATATTTTTTTGTTTTCTCTCTAAAATCACAATTTATAATAAACTTGAATACAACAATTATTAAAGGTAGTAAATATTGCATAAAAAAATTAAACAAAAAATTGATAGTAATAAAAAATGAATATTCAAACATAATTATATTAAAAATATTCTATTCTTTCGTACTATGTTAGGTACTATATTTAATTATAATATTTAAATTACTACTATCTCTACTGAATAGTGTCTATATAAACTAGTTCTTATAGTATACATTTTATAAATAGTTTAAAAAAATATTGAGATGGTGTAAGTGATTTAAAATTCGTACTATGAGTGACCGAAGAGAAGAACCAACAAACATTTAAAAACAAAACATTCAAATATTAACTCATTTAAATTGCACATTTTTACAACTGACAACCATGAACATATGTGACATTATGAAAAATTGCTGCTGCAGCAGATGTCAAAAAACTACACGGTGATTGTGTGTTATATCTGGGAATATTTGTAGGTGGACAGCACGAAATAGAATCATCGGAGCTTCTCAACATTCCCGTTGCCAACAATTCTTTTTCGACGGAAGCTTGTTGTCGTAGCTGTTCTAGACGTAATTGGTTTTGACGTTTCCATTTTGTCCTAATATTTAAAGAACGTATAGAATTAATATTGCTGTAAGAATTCATCAGTTTCACTCACCTTCTATTTTGGTACCACGTTTTGACCTGCGTTTCTGATAAATTTAAAGCATCTGCGACATCGCTACGATCAGCTACCGAGAGATACTTTTGACAACGAAATTTCCTTTCTAAATATGCCAATTGCGCGTGTGTAAATGCTGTTCTTCGCCGACGGGGCTTTCGTCCTTTCACAGTTTCTATTCCTTGATCGGAACCGCCCATTTCTAAATACCTCTGCTTACTTTCATCTCCATCACTATTCACATTTTCGTAATCTTTAGAATCTGTTAAAAATTCAATTGTTTAATATATTACATAAATTTTAACATTATGTTATAATTACAACAATAATTTTGAACTTCAATATCCGGAAGGCACGAGTAAAAATCTGTTTATTTAAAAATTTTGAAAGTAAACTGCTTAAAACGAATATAAGACAAAACGACAGGGGTCTAATTGGAGCATCTCGTTGTGGGTTTTGTATAAAGAGAGCACTTTACCAACAACAAAGCGTAATTAATGCCCCGAGTAACTTTACTACTTGAAATTTATACTGATTACATATCCTGCTGAGAATTTTTAATAGCAGATGGGAAATTCTTAGTTTTATACGCTGTAGACTGTAAAATGATTTGGCAAGTACCGACAAAATAATAAAGCTGGTAACAAAGCATTCGTAGTTAATTCTGTAATATGCCTCGAAAGCACAAATAGACATGCGAAAATGAGTCTTGTTTGTTATATTATATTTAAATTTAAAAAATCCGATATAGTAACCGTTTGGAATTACAATATAATTGTTTTATAGTAATTATAAAAAAGTCCTTTAGGACTTTACAAATGGAATGGTATAATCCCCATATCTTTGCATTTCAATTCATATGATGTATCAATATTCCACAATCTCTTGTTAGTCTTGAACTCTTCTCCGTTGTTCTGTTCTTAACATTCTCGTTCCAATCCACCACCCTCATCACTCTCAAGTCTTCGCCATCCTGGTCCCACTACCTCTTTCATGGTCTACCTCTCATTCTTATCGCCATTGGGCTCCACTGCATGATGTTTATCCCTTTTTGATCACGTGCCCAAACTACCTAATTCTGGATGCCGTTATTAATCTTATAAAAACTTTGTCTTCTTCGTTAATTTGTTTCATACCAAGCATATTTCTTATCACGTTTATCACAAAAATTCGCAGTTCGTCCTTTTACTTCTCGGTTTTACACATGGCTTTCGACGCACAAGAGAACTGATTTTATGAGCGTTTTGTAAATCTTCAATTTAACACCATCGCTTGAATGTCTTTCAAATTTATATAATACAATGTGTATGCAACTGAGTGCGGTTTGTATCGTTGGCATTGTTGCGGTTGCGGTAAATTTGATAAATATCGTCAAAACCCATTTGTGTTTTATATTTGTGTATTAAAGTGACGATTTTTACCACGATTCCTATACCTCCCTTACAGGTATGTGTGGGAGGTAAAAATACAGAATATCATATAAATTTGAAAATGATTAGTAATTTAATGTAATGATTATAAAAAATATAACTTTTGTCGATTGAACTGACGTCGAGTCGTTGCGTGTACACTTGGACATATCGCACTCCCAATAGTTACGTCGCTACATTTCTGTATTTAATGGCCAATGTCTAACTACGGCCCTGTATTTTACCCTGGTCAAGCTAGCACCCCCACCTCTTCAAAATAGAAAAATTTTTATACTATAATTATGGACTAATTATGGACTAATTTTGGACAGCATTCGCGAATTTTGGACAACAACGGTTTCGCTATAAATGATAAATCTTTGGTGGGGGTGCTGAGTTGACGTCAAGCTAGCACCCCCACCTCGAAAAAATGACTTTTTTTTAAAATTAAGTATGCCATAATTATGGACTAATTATGGACTAATTTTGGACAGCATTCGCGAATTTCGGACAACAACGGTTTTGCGATAATAGATAAATCTTTGGTGGGGGTGCTGAGTTGACGTCAAGCTAGCACCCCCACCACGAAAAAATGACTTTTTTTTTTTAAATTACGTATGCCATAATTATGGACTAATTTTGGACAGCATTCGCGAATTTCGGACAACAACGGTTTCGCGATAATAGATAAATCTTTGGTGAGGGTGCTTAGTTGACGTCAAGCTAGCACCCCCACATCGAAAAAATGACTTTTATTTTTAAATTAAGTATGCCATAATTATGGACTAATTATGGATTAATTTTGGACAGCATTCGCGAATTAGTAAGGCTTTTATACGTTTTGTTATCAATTGATCCCCTGTCTTTCATTTCTACGAGAAATTTTTTTCCTTTTTTTCCATGGTCGGGCTATATGAGTGATGAGTGACTAATAGTGTGAGTAATAGATACTTTATAATTACTGGTAGTACGGGAGATATAATGGTTCTTGCTTCAAATCGGGGAATCCCGGCCATAGCCAATATTTATAATATTAATTTTATATTTAATATTATCTATGACTGGAATAAATGTATATTCTCAGAATTAAAAAGTTGACATGAAATTTTCATTAATCCCACCAACCCATTGATTGGTGAGATTTAGTGAGATTTTGCCGGACCCTCCCCCCAATTTGAGCTCACGTAATTAATGGACGCCCCCTAATTGTATTCAGAATAATAATTTATTTTTTTTAATAAAAACATTATGTTGTTAGTATTTGCAATGTTAAATAATTAAAATAATTTCGCCCTACGAAGTTTTTTCATTTTTCCATAATTCTGTGGCTAATTGACAAAAGAGAATAAGTCTCATTTTGTAAATATTCAGGTGAGGTAAAAGAAGTTCAGCTTATATTCTTGTAACATATATGTTACATATATATGCTATAGCATTTTAAATTTTTGTCGTGGTACGTCTGTGTTCAAAAGGAGGGGGGTATTTAAACATTAAGTTTAAAATTTTATTTTATTTATATTATAATTTTAAAATTCGCGCTAGCTGGCGAACCTGACGCTAACTGGCGAGGAGATAATGGCTTTTTGCCAAGATGGCCGAGGGGCATCAAATACAATTTTTAAGCCCCTGAATTTTGATTTGTATTTTGAACAATCAATAAAATAAAAAAAAAGTGAATTTAAGTGAACAGATGATTGTGTTTAATATTTGATATTTTAAATTAAAAATTGGAAACAAAAGAACTAGAAGCTGTAAGTGTTGATTAAAAGATAAGGTAAAGATAGACAAAACGTGAAATTTTAATCGATGATTTGGAATGAATTTAATGGTGCTCAAATTTTTACACAATATTTTAAATAAATCTAAAGGAACGACGGAGTTTAAATGATAAGAGGACAACTGCATATCGGCATAAAATTCTATTTAACGTTTGATTTTTAAAAGGTTAAAACTAGCCGGACAAAATTATAATGGGAGAATTGTTTTTCCGGTAAAAACACAAAAAATAATAAAATTTGAAATCAGTAAAATCACGTCAATACAAACAGTAACCTAAAGAACCTTCAATGTGCCCAAATATTTAAACTGCATATTACAAGAATTTTTAGTATTAAACTGAACTGCTTTGAGCTCACCTGAAAATTTACAAAATCAGACTTATTCCATTTTGTCAATTTGCCACAGATTGGTCCATAATCATAGCATACTTAATTTTAAAAAAAGCTATTTTTTCGAGGTGAGGGTGCTAGCTTGACGTCAATTCAGCACCCTCGTCAAAGATTTCTCTTTTATCGCGAAACCGTTGTTATAAAAATTTCGCGAATACTGGCCAAAATTATTGTATACTCTATTTTAAAAGAAGTCATTTTTTCGAGGTGGGGGTGCTAGCTTAACGTCAACTCAGCACCTCCACCAAAGATTTATCTATTATTGCGAAACCGTTGTTGTCCGAAATTCGCGAATGCTGTCCAAAATTAGTCCATAATTATGGCATACTTAATTTAAAAAAAAAAAGTCATTTTTTCGAGGTGGGGGTGCTAGCTTGACGTCAACTCAGCACCCCCACCAAAGATTTATCTATTATCGCGAAACCGTTGTTGTCCGAAATTCGCGAATGCTGTCCAAAATTAGTCCATAATTAGTCCATAATTATGGCATACTTAATTTTTAAAAAAAGTCATTTTTTCGAGGTGGGGGTGCTAGCTTGACGTCAACTCAGCACCCCCACCAAAGATTTATCATTTATCGCGAAACCGTTGTTGTCCAAAATTCGCGAATGCTGTCCAAAATTAGTCCATAATTAGTCCATAATTATAGTATAAAAATTTTTCTATTTTGAAGAGGTGGGGGTGCTAGCTTGACCAGGGTCTGTATTTTGATTCATCAAAATAATTTACATATTAATTTTAATTTATAAAAATAATTGTTGGTAATTGAGTTCATGGTACGGTAAACGGTACAGTAATTGGCCACTAGACAGTAGCATAAACCCAAATATTAAAATTATTTGAAGTCACATAGTATTATTTGTTATCGTAAGATGTAAGGGTCCTTAGTTTCTTGTTTTCAGAACAGCTGTTAAAAAATGTACTTATAAGAAAACTATGTACTTATTTGACAGAGATTAAAAAACATGTAAAACTTCATATTATATTTTTTAAGATTGTTTCGTCACTTAAAAAGTGTTATTATATTATTTTATTACAAAAGTTTTCAACTTAATTTAGGTTTCCGAGATAAGTTCAACATAATATAAGCAAGCATTTAATTATATTAAAAGATGTTTAACTGATTTTGTTAGAATCTATCAAGATGGCTAATAACTAGTTGTAAAATAGCTGCAATTATATAGTTGTAGGCCGTACGTAGTACTTTCCCATATCTATGATAGTAATTAATGACATCGATGCTTTTGGTTATTTTCATGCAAAATTTTTATTCAAAAATTCATAAAATCTAAAGTTTATAAAATTTCACTTGGCGACTATAACTACAATAGAAACTTGAACGTGTTATATGAACACTCAATTTTGTGAATCACCCAGTAAAGAGAACAGTCAAAATTTAATAGATAAAGCAGCATTCCCATGAAGACGATACGGCAAGCGTCACTTTCATCCAGCAACAAAGATCCCAAAGCCAAAATACTTTGGATTATAAGAACACTTTCTATTATATGAACATCTCTGCTCTTTTGGATTTTTGAAAGTGTTTTTAATTTCTGAATTTTTTGACGTTGATAATTTAAAATTTTAAAATTTTGTCTCAATCAAGTTTATGACAGACGGGGTTAACTTGAGTGGTTCATTTATTTTGCCAACAAAGCAAGTTGCTGCCTATTAAATTAACTTTTTCACACAAAAATAATTCACCAATCCCAAATCCCTTGAAGTTCAGAAAAAATGTAATAGCTTGTGCAACCGAAACACATCCATTACGTAATAAGTAAGCATATAGCCACTAGATAATATGTTAGCTTACGAATTACAAAACAAATTGTTTCGGCCTGAGCCACGTATGCAGTTTTTTCACCTTTCCAAAATAAAAAAGTAATTTTTTATTTGAATAAATTTAAATACATAAATGTAACCTTAATGAAGGTGACCGGAAAATTGATATCTGAATAAAGTGCTTCAAAAATAACTACTTGGTTTACTAACCTTTATCTTAATTTTTAATACATATAGTTACTCCAGAAATTATTAGAACGCTCCTTATGTTAGCAATGTAAATTGTACTTTTTGAAGGCTTTTTTTGTCATATAAAAATTTCTTTTACAGCAATACCTGTTCGACATTTTTTGTTGCAAATTTCATTATCTCTATTTTTGTTTATACACATTTTTCTGTTTGGTCGCACCGTTTAAGAGTTACAATGACATGAAATTTGCAACAAAAAATGTCAAACAAATATTGTTGTAAAAGCGATTTTTTTAAGACAAAAAAGGTCTTCAAAAAGTACAATAATTTACATTGCTAATATAGGAGTGTTCTAATAATTTCTGGAGTAACTGTATATTACATCTTAACTGATAAATTGCACCAAATGTGATCCTTTCTGTAGTTTTGGAGAAAATAGCTATACGGGAGGGAAACCGAAACATATCCTTTACGTAATGAGTAAGCATATATCAAAACAAGGCGGGGAGCGGCAAGTACTGATAGCTGACTAATTATGAAAAAAACTGTTTCGGTGCGAACAACGTATGCAGTTTTACCTCCAAGATAAAAAAACTTTCCAAAATAAAAATAATTAACTGATAAGTAATAAAAAACACACTTTAAAAAAACATTAATTAAATTTTGTTACATTGCAAAATTTAAAACAAAAAATATGCTGTATTTGAAAAGATAAAAAATACATAAGAAAAGTTTACTTTCGGTTCATGTTTATTCAGGTTACATAATTTTCTAACACGATACCGTAAAGTATAATTTTCGGTATGATATATACAGAAAGTGATATTTTCGTTAGTCTTGGACCTAAAATGCATAACGAATATTTATTTAAAACAATCGCTGACAAAATTAATCTTGATACTTTAGGCGCGGAAAGAATTTAACAACATTTAGAACAATTTATTTACAATTTTATTAACTAGTGGATTTAGTTTGACCTTTTAACTTCACCCCTAAGGTTACCATCTGGGATTTTGTCATGGGCACACTCTTCTTCTTGTAAGAAAACTGACTGCTGTATAATTTTTATCCCCAAAATATTGCTTTAAAAAACCAAGTGTTTAAAATGCAAGCCGTTTAGTTCTTGTAGAAGCTGTATGTTAATTTGGGAAATAATTTTAATACGAAAACTCCGGTTGGTTAGTATACCAGTCAAAGTTCATAACTCTCGGGATATTCTAGTAAACTACCTATATGTAGTTTTTTTCGATAATTATTATCGGATTTTAAGACACAACGCATAAAACACTAAACCAACACCAAAAAACATAAAATGATTGACCGCTAGTGTAGGAAAGAAACTTATTTCGCAAATAAAGAATAGATAATAGAAATTCTATGGTTTAGTGTTTTTATAAATAAGTACGGGGAAGCCCCTCCGTTAAGTTTGTACCATAATAATTTTTAATAAAATCGTTAGATTTACCTACCATTATCTTCTATCCCTTCACGTATTCCTAGAATCACGTCACCTAACAAGTCTTTAATTAAAAACGATTTGTGTTCTTGCATAATTATAGCGTTTAAACAATAATCACATTATTTCTTAACATGTAACTAATAAGGTTAACAATGATAATAATTAAAATTATGCAGGATTGCCACAACACGTGTGTTTGGTGAAAAATGTTGTGTTTTATAAAAGTAACATTCATCTCAACTGACACGACTGTCAGCGATAAGGATAATGGTAATAAGCGGGGATGAAAGGACTAAACCGCAGAACCCTAATATCAAACTTCCTCTTTAGAACCGCCCTTAGTAGAATTATGCTCCACCCCACATAGACATTTTGTATAGTACATTTATACAAATTTTTTTTAATTTATCAAAATTATACAATGAAGATAATTAATTGGCTGTGTTAAATCGGCGAATTATATTAGAATAATTTATTTTGTAAAATTGAAATCACAAGATTTATAAAATTCATTTTGTTCATCAATATGCGTAGGTACAATTTATAGTTTTTTGTTTTCCAATACTACATCATTGACCAATTGGAGAGATCTTTTAGGCGCCGCGCTAGCCATGACCTAAGAAGTCGTTTCTCGTTGTCTTAAAAAGCGCTACGAGACATTTTAAAATTATAAGTATTAAGACAGAGACGTACAATATGCATATTAAACCCCATAGTTTCTAATCAAAAATATAATTATTAGGAGTAAATATAATAATTCGGGCCTCCCAACCAATGATCTAATACTATTATGGCTGTAATAGGAGAGTTGAGCGTTCGGCGATATCAGTCTGTAAAATATATTTTTTAGAATGAGTTTGCCTGTTGACAGCCTTCACTGTTTTTCGTTCAGTAAAGACTATAAAATTAAATAACAGTAAAACTGTAACATAAAAATTAAAAAAAAAAAATATGAAATAATCTTCAAACTGTAGGTATTTTAAAATTGAATCGAAATTGTTATTTACATTTAAATTAAAATAAATAATGCCAGGAAATCGGAAGAAATATTTGCTAGCTAAATAATATGATCATCTTTATTATCAAATATTCGTTTAAAATATAAATGCATATAGTAATTTATTACAGGTTTCGGCTCCCAAAATGAGCTTTTTACAATAATTTCTGTTCTTTATTTGTGTGTATTATTTTTTCATAAGCAATTTTTCAACTAAATATTTACTCTTATTTATTTAAAAATGAATAAAAATTGTGGAAAAATATTACACGTCAGAGTTAATATATATAAGAAATACTTATCATCTGACAACTGATTTTTAGACTAAACTGTTCTTGTATATTTTTTGTTTTTATATCAATAAAAGAAGTTACATTTTTGTGTTGTTATATTTTTTTATCTTGAATTTGTTTCTTGAATTTAGTTTGATTTTTAAAATATTTTCAATACGCTGCTTGAATTTTATTTTTACTTTAATTATCGTACGATTGAAGTTTTGTCATTTATACACTGTAAAAAAATTCTCGGGTTATTTTCAACAACAGTGTCAATTACCATCTGATTTTATAAAATTCAAGCTTGTTAATTAAGAAAATAAATTATGCATAAAGTTTTGTTTTAATTCATGATAACGATCTGTTTTATTCAAATTAATATTTATAAATTGATTCAAATGAATTACTTTCCGAAATAAATTGAGGAAAATGTAATTTATTCAAATTAAAAATGTCTTCAATGGGTCTTAATAGTATTTATTAATTGCTTTGGTGTCCAACTAAAGATAGATAAAGATAGATAGATAAACCAGCACTCTGTTTGTTGTAAATGTTAATGTAACCGACTTAAATTTGTTTATGAGTGGACTGTATCTAGAATCGTTGTCTTAACACTTGAATGAACTATTGCTGTTTATTTCATAAATAATTTTTAAAACCTAAATTAAACTCTTCACATCCCCACACTCATAAGTAAAGTGCGGAATTTTAAATACAAAAAATATTAAAAATATCGCTTTGAAATGCTTTAAAAAATTTGACAAATAAGCATTAAAAATGCACGAAAATCTTAAAATAAGCATTAAAAATGCACGAAAACCTTAAAATAAGCATTAAAAATCAAAATTTACAAATTAAAAGCTGTAGTATTCAGTATATATAGGGAAAGCCGGGCAAAATTGGATAGCTAAACTTTAAATATTTGTGAATTATACAATGGAGGAAATAGAAACTTAAATAATTATGAACAAATTTATAAATTAAAGAGGATTACTCTCATATGAACACTTTAACCCTCCAGATGTCGCGGGAAAATGTTTATTGCTATATTATTGTACATACACAATACACAGTCCGATGGCTCTCACTAGCTAGTCATTCTTATGTTAGCTGTAAGATAATGTATTATAATATGCAATTAGTTTGTTCACAACACGTGTTATGAGAGATTTCAATATATTACTGTATCTGTAAGTGTTGTGAAAAGTCTTAAGTATAGAAATATTATTTCGTATTTTTTGAGAAAACTGTTCCAATCGTTTTGCAGACCAAAATACAGAAGAATCAAATTAATTAACGTTAAAAACAATATTGTTTACAGTTTATTTTATTTTTTAAATGTATCGATGCATAATGTTTTCGGAAAAAGCTATCCATTGACTTAACTTTAATTAATAAATTTAAAAAATTATCTTTATGAATTTTTTCAAATCGGGGGCAGGGGTTACATAATTTTACAAAAATTCTGTGTAATCATATTTTTTTAATTTCTCCATATATCTGCACAAATATCACATTTTGAAATTTTGTAGATGGCCAAAAAATTATACACTTTTTAAACATTTCGGTTTTAATGAAATTTTACAATAAAAAATTGTTGTTCTTATGATAATTGACTGAAATAATGCATTTAATATTATAATAAATACAAAAAAAAAACAAATATCAATATAAAAGAAACGTTTTATTAATTTTTTTATTCATATTTAACCCCTTGAGTACTATTTAGGAAATTACTTAATAAAAACACTTTCCTCAAGTTTATTTTATCTCAGTCTTCCTCAGCACATTCCTACAAAAAACATTTCGCAAGTTCTAGATTTTTTCAAAATAATTTAACCACCTTGGGGAATTCTTACCGTCAATTAATTTACATTGTACCAACAAACACATTAAAAGCGCTCCAAAAAGCACGTCCAAACCTAACGAATACAAAACAACTCTTAATAAAATATATAAAATATAAATTCAACAACTAATTATTTGCAATTTCTGTTTATAATGTTGAAAATTACTATGGTTTCGTTGATAATTTGGTGAGATACGAATGGTTAGAAAATTTTAAAAATTGGCGCGTAGTTTAGATTTTGTTGTTCGTTCAAACACAGGTGATCTTGTTGTTTTTGGATTCTTCTGATTTCCAGCATTTCGAGGAGATCTAGTTTTCTTCCTTTTTTCTCATTGTGAACAAGTGTGCAATATCTTTTTCGCCGAACGTGTGTCCTGTCTCCAGTAAGTGTTGTGAGACGGCTGAGAATTTATTTTTATTTCTATGTTCCGTTATTCTAGTTTGTAATTTTCTTCCAGTTTGCCCCACGTATGTTGCTTTGCATCCCCCGCATTGTATCCTGTATATTCCGTTTTTGTTCATTTTCTGGATCTGATCCTTGTTGTTGAAAATGTATTCCCTCACTGTACCTGTACTCTTCATAGCTGCATGGATGTTGTATTTTCTGAGAATTCTTCCGATTTTATCTGACCCTCGGACCCAAAATCAAAATTGCAATTATAGCTTCTGTTGATTTTCTGCGATTATTGCAAGTCATTTTCAGAATAGTTCTGTCGTCTAGTTCGGTAGTTATTCTCTTCCGTCCACAATTCTTCCTGCACTACCTATAATAGTATTGCAATATCAATTACTTATATTATAAATATTATAATATAATATAAGTTTACATTGAATTTTTACAAAAAAGAAATTGTTAAGTCGTCGCGAATCCTTCAAAAAAGACGTTGTAGATTTTTTTATTACAATTTTGAAGCACTTCAACACCTGGGTTTATTGATTTATAATAATATTACCGTAAGTCACATGGATATTATTAAAATTTTCCCAAAAACCAGGTAAAGATGTTGTAAATTAAATATTTACTAGAGTAACACAACTGAAAGTATTAATATAATATTATTATTAACAAACTTGGGCAATTAAATTAGTAATGTGGGAAGAATACATTAATAGGCACATTTTAAACATAAATCGGCATAAGACATCTATTGGGGAGTTTAGAAAGTAGCAAGCGAACGTATGAATAAAGTAATAAGTAATGTACAACTTTAAAGGTAGATGGTGCAACTATTTCGTGAAATGTATTACATCGATTTAAAAAAATGTTAGTTTTCTATACAAATACATTACAACTATTGTAAAATTATTATTATATTAGAAATTTAAAAAGGTTGACTAAATAGGTACACGGTAATTTCATTTTTCCAACAGTTATAGTTAAATATTAAAAAATTTTGTTAGTGCGAAAATAAATTTTCTCAAGTCGGCTATTTATATAGGTGAGTCAGTACACTAATTGTTTTTTTATAATTTATTATTTTTCTTTTTTAAGTTCTTTGTACCTGTTGTTTAACATGCGTCAAAATAATAATTATTTTGCAATGTTTCTTATTTTGAATTTTTCATTTCTTAAATGAAAAGCATGATAAAATGTCAATTATTATGATTATTATTAAATTATTAAGTCGATAAAGACGTCAACAGTATTATTTATTGATTTTAATGATATGCAGCGTAGCATTGCTAAAGGTGTTTTATTATTTGTTATTGATTAGGTATTAGGTAGTACCGAGTACCTATAGCAATATATTCGGTAATTTTAAAAAATAGTATAAAAATTTAGCTTAACACGTAATAAATATAACTAAATCAATAGCTTTTGTTCTCTTTACTTAAAAAATAAAAATAAGTATATTCAGTTCTGAAGTTCAACGTGGAATTCAAACCACGGTGAGATGACCAACTTGGTATCTTATTTGTGGTAGATCCCTCCAAACAATTTGGAGCCGTTCACGCTGGATGTTCCCAATTGTGATAATTTGTAAAATAACAAAAAAAAGATATGATAATATATTTTAATAGATATTTCGAAATTTGATTACTAATAATTATTATTCAAATATATAATAATATTAATAATATAAAGTTTTACCCTTTACTTTCTAATTTAGATCAATGTCTTACAATTAATTAAATCTTTTCCAATATACATTAAGTATGATAATAATAATTATTACCACTGATATACTATTTTTTTTTTATTAGTTGATCAGAAATTTATTGTTTTTGTTTCTACTTTTAATTTTAACTGTGGTTACTAGTTTCGGCTTTAAACTTCTTCTGACCGACTAGTTTTTATATCTCTAAATATTTTAAATTTTCATTTTTTCAGTTAAGCTAAGATTATATTTTATACTATACTGTAGGTACTGTATGTTAGGGTATAGGAAAATGTAAGTAAACTGTTTGGGGTCACCAAACTTGTAATCAGTATGGATTAATAAAGTAACAGACAGTTGCCTGTTGGTTAGACCAAGTAAAGTTCTCGTCTTATTATTAGTCTTAAAATAGGTAATCAGTGTAGGTATATGTTAGGCGATCCTGATTTAGAAAAACTGCTTAAGAAATTCGTAATGGAATAACGAAAACCAAATCTTAGATCTTCTTCCGATTGTTGTACATACGATCGACCATGTAGTGTTGTTTAGTTTTTAAAAAACATCTTTTATGCATAAAAATGAAGTCAATAATTTAAATTCAAAAAGGAAACCTTTCAATGTATACGCGGCGACAGTTCGCCTACTTTTCTACCAACGCCTAGAAAGTTTTGAAAACTATATAAGGGTGTGCAAAATTTTTTGGAATATACCTTTAGCCCACACTTTTGTTTTATTAAATCAGTATGCAAATATTGCATAAGTATGTGTACTTTTTGTAGTAAAGATTGTTAATTATTATTATTATTATTTATAGACAATGGAATTACTCGTTAATCTGTTATTCGAACAGTTGATTTTATTATATGGAATAATGCATCACTTTGTAAATAAATAGTAATTAACATAGTTTAGAAGAAAATGCCTGATTAACAAGTTAACTATACACATGTCGGATGTGCCTCATCGTGTCCTTCTTGGGCCCTTTTCTAGGTAAGTTTATATATAAATTTTATTTCGATATACTATTGATATTGTAAATTGCAAAATATGATGGAATGTAAACTGTTAATAATTTATTAATAAATTAGCACTGAATTAATCAGTTGCGTCACCCGGAGTTCGTACAACCCATAGCTCTTTAAGAATTTTAAAAAAATTATTACGTTTGTATTTATTGAAGTAAATGCCGATTTCTTCATTTGGAAGTGCAGAAAGCTTTAACTATTGTGCTTCGTGTCACTTAAGAAAGAAAAATTGAATTATAGTCGGTGACATATTACTACATAAATTATAAATGATTAAGTTCTTTATGTAAGATAGCCGCTAATTAAGTTAGCGTCAGTTAAAGTAGTTGATTGAATAAAATGGCCATTCATTCATTGTAAGTTTTACTGATGTGGGAACGCGGTTAATATAAAATGTTTTTATTATAAGGTGACGCTATCCTTATTGTGGCATGATTAAAATTTGTCATGTCAAATAATTTTAATCTTATTCGGTTAGGTATTTCAAGTGGCTTATGTAAGATTTCGTACGCAGCATTTGTGCTACCTTAAGAGTTTCTATTCCGTTTCTATTACATTTCGCTCTTCAGCTCATAGATGATGATTTGTTTCAAAATTTCAAAACAAATAATTTATATGTTGCGGCAGTACGCGCGAAACTATGTTAATAGGTACTGGTTTCGGTGGATATTCTGTAATTAATTTTATTAAATGCAAACATTTCACTCCTTGAGAATGAAAATTTGGTAGTGAATCATACTAAATTTTGGGCAAAAGGACCCAAAAACCTAATGGTATAATTCGATTGACTTCCATTAGGTTAGCCCCGCCCATGGTGTCTTTTTGATATAGTTTGGAAATTTTTACGTTACTGTCGCAACTGTTATGGTCAAAAAGTATTAAAATTACATTTTTTATTATTTTTACTAAAAGCGTTCGGTTTAACCGATGGATTTTAGAAAACGCAAAAGTTGAGCTTAGTTGAGGTCTGGTCCCACTCTTTTGGCAAAAACATCCCTGAAGCTTTTCGAACCCGAAAAGTACTAATCTAGAAAAACGGAAGATCTGGAGTCCACGCACTCTTTCAAAACATTCCTGATGCTGCCCTAACTCAAAAAGGCTTGAATCCGTTTTTATGTAAAAATTCGGCTATAAATTTACTTAATCCAATTTAAAATTATTTTATGATCAGTTAGAAGACCACTGCGGCAGGCTTCGCCCACTAAAACATATTGTTGTTCCTATTTACATTGAACACACGTACCGTTAACAGAATAGGCAAAACTCCGACTTTTATATGAAAAATCGATTATTTTTGTAATTAAATGACAACTTTAGGTTTTTATTAAATTTTAGTTTATCAACTTAAATTAAGCAACTAAAATCTAACTTTTGAGAACCCGCTTTAATAACCACAGTATTTATTCACTTGCAAAAATGTCTTTATCTAATAAGATGGAAACACGTGTATGTGGTTAAAATTCCTGTAAGTAGTTTTCACTTCAAAAAATTAATAGTAGTGAGATAAATAATAAGTATAATAATACACCTGTTGGCGATACAACTACGATGACATCAGACACAAATGTATCACCCACTTGTACATTCAAATCGTGGTCTTAGACTTTTAAACTTATTTTGTTCTAAATGGAACCTTGACAAAAGATTGACAAAAATATTCTTGCAGTATTAAAATTAACCAGATTATTACACGTTTTAAATTAATTACAAAAAATATTTATGTAAAGGAAAAATTCGGTTTTCTTTGTTTTCAATTAAAACTTTAATTCTGAGTTTTAACAAAGCAAAACATGTAAATTTTTAATTTTACTCGTCATAATTACTAGGTGATGACCTGCAAATGTACGAAATTAAGTGTATCTTTATTTTATTGGCCTGGAAGAAAGCAAGAAAAAGAAACATAATTTGAAAATGCACAAATTATTCTAAAAATATTAATGAACTTATTTTTTGTGTAAATTGATGAACAGATACTTACTCATATTGATGATTACTTTCTTAAAAAATTAATGGAATTTGATTATTTTTCAATAAATTATATTAGGTACTCCTATTTTCTGCAGGATTTTCAACTAACATAATTACAATTTATAATACGTTAAAAAACGCAGGAAATGGTGGTCTTATGAGTAATCTTATTACTTTCCATTTAAACCTAATCGATTCCCTGAAATTCCAATTAGAAAAATTTTGTCTACGAAATTATCTTTTTTTAAGTTCAGAAAATAGTTTAAAAATCGTTCAAGATATATGTACATACTATAAATGTAATTTATGGGATCACATGGGAGGCAGAAGTTTTGTAATTATATATTTATTGCAGAGATGACTATACATATCACTATAGGTATACCGCAATGATTAACTTTTAATAAACTTAAATCATCTGAAAAACAACTCATACTTAATTAGATGTGTAATTGATGATAAATAAAAACGTCAATTCTTAATCAGTTGTATCTTAAATTTAACAAGCACTTACTGTTCGTATTTAGTTTATTGTGTTGTATTGGAAATGAAGCATATCAATAGATATATTTGGAAATCGTCCTCTATAGGCCATAAAAAAGCATAACACGCTACACGTGAATGATCGTGAATACATACTACATATTATAGTATTTGGGATTTATATCACATTCTAGTTTTTTATCTTTTGTTTTATTTTTATTTAATTATTTACAAATAATTCCAAAACATATAGGAATAAGCTAGCCGAAAGCACTGGCACCGCATACCACAATGACATTCTTCTCTCTTTTGCCTCTTTGTTCTCCATCCAGGAAAACTCTGTATTGGTATAGTATGGAACAATCCCCAGTATCTTAGCAACTGTGATCATGAGAGAAATCTTCATCATGAAAAATAAACATTCACATATTTTGTTGCACAATTCTTTACTTTACAGGAATTTTTCAATCGGTTGATCATTTAAAAATTAGAACCGATATCCTAGAATTAAATCTAATTCATTACCAGTGATTGCTCTCAAAATCCAGAACTTTGTGTATTTATCATTAAAGTTAATTCTTGTTTAGAAATACAGTAGAGTCTCGCTTATATTAACTCCCAATTATATGGATCTCCCAGTTATATGTACAATTAAATTTTTGTATGGGAACTCTATTATATGTACATTAAAAAAAATAGAAAAACTCGATTATATGTTCTGTAAAAATTCAACGTTTTCGCAGTTTTACTATTACATTTGCAGTTGTGCAAAATATATCTTATTACTTATTATTCATACTTGCATATTATTTGATGTAATTTTAAAAATACCCATCAATCTTCTCTCGAACATTGTTTCGCGTTGTGGAATTTATGCGGCATTGAACCTACACTACATTTTTAATGAAACATGGCACCTTTGGAATAAAAGGCAGAAATATTGTCTGCAATAATTTATTCCAGTCGTTCTTCTTACTATACATTTCCTATTTCTTTGCACCGTTTCCGAGATGCACTGATTTTAAATAGACTGTAAAAATGTTAATAAAACTAACAAAACTTTATTGTGATTTTAATCAAATACAGAGATTTTTTAAGTCACTGTATCTCGCAAAGAGTGCGACAAAATAGAAAAATGCATATAAACGAAATTCGAAAAAAAAACGAAAAAAAAATGAAGGGGCAATGAAATGAAAGTTTTAAACAAAAAATGTATTTCCGTAACAGAAATAATTGTTTGAGAAAAAAATCGTCGAAACGTACAAATTGCATTGCTAAAGAAGGTACATAGGAATATTATTATATTTATTATAATATTATCATCATATTTATTTAAATTTAAGCAGTGCACAGAGAAACATTTTTATTAGTTGAAAGTCATTTTTTTTCTATAGTTCAAATGTAATTTGATGTTTTCTATTAATAATATTGTAAATATAATTTAAACATAACTAGTATGTAACATGTGTATTAATATATGATACAAACGAGCATTTTTAATATAAAAGATGATATCCCAGTTATATGTAAATCTCGATTATAAGGACAGGGCTTGCAAACAATAGTTCATATAAGCGAGACTCTACTGTATCTTCAAATAATTTCAAAAATAGTCCCTTAACGTAAAATCACGACATAGGAGACGTTAATCGAAATCATCGTAGAACTACAGCTTTTATGACCACCTCATATAAATTTGTCACAGGTGGTTTGCAAAATTCCTTCTCAAGCGTGATCGCATGCTACATCACACAAGGTTACACGATTTGACGTCACAAAACGATAAAAGGAAAATATTGCAGAAGAAAACGAAATGTTGGATTTTTTATACGATTGCTGAATTTTAAAACTAACAAATAATGTCATTTTTTTTTTGATTTTATCGGATTGAAAAGGCAGGAGACTTTAAAAGTATTGGTGAGTGTTATCTCGACTCTCTAAGAATTCCATAATTTTTCAATAATAAGATATTAATTATATTCATTAATCTTTTAATTTATTATAATAGGTGCTGCACGTTATATACGTGTGCGATTCATTTAAGGAAATGTTAATAAATAGTTTAAGACAGCTGAGAGAATTATGATTATACAAATTCTCAGTGCCGTAACTATAGCCTCTGAAGTGCCCTGTGCTAAAGATTAAATTTGGGCCCCCTACAGCACTAGCAAAAAAAGTTGCGGGTGAAACAATAAACAATAATATATTTGTAAAGAAAATTATATATCCGCACATAATCTAAAAAATCAAAATATATTTATATAATATAATTGCGCTTTTCTTGATTTAATAACTGCAAACTCATCTATTATGTCATTATAATTAATATCTTTGCCGATATCATATTCTAGTGAAGTAATAGAAAGATGTCATAATTGTTTTTGTCCAATATTATTTGATCTCAAATAATTTTCAACTTATTTCGTAGACATTCTAAATGCCCCCCTCGGGTCTGGGCCCTGTGCGGTTGCACCTGCCTAGTTACGGCACTGTTTACAGAGATGAGACACAATAAAAAAAACAAACATAATGAAAATACATTTTGAATAAAAATACAAGAAGGATTGTATCACTGAAAAATTTCTTCGGCAAACTGGTATGCTTTCACAGCGGTTCTATTGGTGTGATTCCAAAAACATATTTGCCAATTTATGATTGACATAATTCGCTATGATTAAAAACTGGCTTTCTTCCTAATTTTTCTTTGGTATAGTTGTGGGCCCTTAGTTTGTTATGTAGTATGATTTTAGGAATATTGTAAGATCGACCTACTCGTTCTATTTTCGCTCAGATTACTCTGTGCGGTGATCACACCAAACCAGAACTGTATCGATTAGATATAGTACATTTATACTAATAATAGTATCTAGAAAATTAAATTGTTATTAGAAAAATTTTCTATTGATTCGGCAACATACAAACAATTATGTCAATATACCTATATGTTAGTTTGCTGTTATAAAATTTAATTAATTTGAAAATCGGATCAAATAGCATTTCGTATGTCAGTAGATTTTTTATATAACGTGTTAAACGAATTCTACCTTGTATTAAAAATACAAAACGTGACTGTATTTTTAAATATTACACTTACGTTAGTTTAATGATCTCAGTTTCAAATTTAAATTTGTTGTTCTCACTTGAAATAATTACAAGCAAATTTTTTTTAAATCTATTTTGAATAAAAAATATTTAAAACAATTTATTGCTGTAATTTCTTAGATTCCTGATGATGAAAACAATGTAATATACAATTAAAAGAATAAATTATTTTAGATACTACGGCCAAAGTTCATCTGAGGGGTTCGATAAAAGTCTTGAGCGAGAATAAAATTTTAAAAACATTCTAACCATAGATATAAACTTAAAAATAAATGTCAAGTAAATTATGTAGTATAATAATTATCTTTATTATTTTTATTATTATTAATTATATAATAATAAAATTCAGTATTGAAAACTGTTATTATCACGGAAATAGTAGCAACTGATAATCCCATTAAAAGCTGTTATGTTACGACGAAAACAGTGTTGAAAATCAGCAAAAAATTGGCTTTTTGCGCTCGTTGGTTAGATTATTAAATTTGAAATTAAAATTCGAAACTTATTCAATTTATTTCCAATTAATTTGCTTCTCGTTGTATTTTATACGAAAATTATACCCTGCCAGTAATTTCTACATTCATAATGGGTACAGATGTAACATGCGCAATAATAAAGGTAATTTATTTTTATTTTTAAAATTAATATACAATAGCGACCATCAAGTCAAGTTAAAAACGTGAAATGATGATTAAAATTTAACCTTGTATTATCCTATCATTTTGCTTTTGTAGTACACATTCAAAAGAATTTTGACAATTTTAATAGGCAATGTATCAAATAGTTCAAGTATATAATCACGATAAATATGCAAATAATAAACGGAACTGTGACTAAAATTCAAAAATTTATTATCTTCTAAAAAGTTGAATTCTACATCGATGACCACATTATTTTCCCAGACATTCTGTAGCCGATTTTGCAGGAAAAACACGCTCATTATAATGTGCATTATTAATTAGCAATTTAAACTTAATTAATATGATACTTTGACTTCAAAACCATCAGTTACAAATAAATCGGTCTTGTTCGAGCATTGAAGTCTCTCTGTGAAAATCGTGTTTAGTTTTCTAGTTTTTTTGTTAAGTTAGTGCGTGTTAAACATTAAACATTCAAAACAATTTATTGGGGCTTAATTAAAATTACCTACAAGGACTTATAAATTATGATCCACCTTATATGGATTCTTTGTGAGGTTGACATTTTAAATATTTGTCTTGTGGGTACAAATATTCATTTAATTTACATATTTAATTTGCTAATTTATATATAACATTATATTTTATATAGTAGTAGGTACGTAGTACTATATACACAAATAAATCAATATAATATATTAATCGCAGTTCTTGATTTTAACATAACAATATGGTTTTTCTGCCTCCTAAGGATTCTTTGTTCACTAATTGGTCTAGCTCTTTCATTTCAACTTAATAATTTTATGTTATACACAGGGATTTACAAAGACCATCTATTATAATATATTTAAATTATTTACTAGCTCAACTGAATAGGTACAATATTTTAAATTTAGAAAGTGACTCCAAATATTTAGTGATTTAAAGATTAGAAATACGTATGCTATACATATTTTTATATTTATATGATTTTTAATTATGTACCTTATATATTTGAAAAATTTTCAAATTTTATTGTTAATTTCGTCAGTTAATTTTTAAATTTTAAACTATAGTATGTCAAAATCTACATAACGTATTGAAAATATTATTTTTTATTAATCTGATTTAAGGTTGTAGTTAATTGGAGCAATGCAATCTCTACGTGAAAGATACTTTAATGTCTCTTGTAAAAAGCACTACCGGAAATGTAATAAAGTCGCTCGTTATAATATAGAAGTTGAAATCAATTCATTAAAAATTGAGAGTAAACTTGATTAATACGTTTCCGACAATCACTTCTTGGATTATATTAAATATCCTAATATATAAATAATAATTAACTTGTAGTTTTAAACAAAATAAATAGATATATCTACTACAGGGTGGTCAACTAAGGAATTCCGATTTACAAGCGCTCTAAAATTGTTTTGAATAGGAATAGAGAAGTGGAGTTGGTCTTAAACGAAGGAGGGGCTCATGGAAATTCAGTCGCCATGGTTCGCTGGACGGGTGAGGAGCGTTCGTTCTGTGTGCGCGCTTATTACCAAAATCAAAATTCTTGCATTATTGTGAGTCGTCGTTTTCGTGCACTTTAATTCCTGCACTAATTGGAACTTGTAGGGGTGCATGTGTAAATCTTTATGAAGAATGTTTGCTCTAAAATGTGAAGAGATCGTCATTGATAAACATTCTTCATAAAGATTTACACATGCACCCCTACAAGTTCCAATTAGTGCAGGAATTAAAGTGCACGAAAACGACGACTCACAATAATGCAAGAATTTTGATTTTGGTAATAAGCGCGCACACAGAACGAACGCTCCTCACCCGTCCAGCGAACCATGGCGACTGAATTTCCATGAGCCCCTCCTTCGTTTAAGACCAACTCCACTTCTCTATTCCTATTCAAAACAATTTTAGAGCGCTTGTAAATCGGAATTCCTTAGTTGACCACCCTGTACAAAAAGAATTTGTTTCAAAATTTCCAAAATTTGGGATTTACCTAATAGCTTTTCTGAATAATAAAAGTTTTATTTTAGGAAATCTTTTTAGCCTTTTCTATGACCTCAATCTACAGGTATAGAATAATTTTTGAGTCATAGTTATAAAAATTAAAAAACACTTTAGGTTAAATTAGTGGTAATTTAATGACATTATAGCATTAATAAATATTTTTCAAATGATTGCATTCGATAATTGTTGTCAATACTTTTTATGGTCAACAAAGCATATATAAAGCGTAGTATATAATGTCATAGTGTAGTATACATATTACACAGATTTTAAAATAAAATTTTGTAAATTTGAGAAAAGGTTTACATTTTAAATTATTATAATCGAGTTTTATATGTTAATCTATTCTGGTATATTATTTTCTCTAAAATTTGCAATGGTAGTAAATATAAAAATGAAGTAATCTGGAATTAGTAGCGTATTTAATATTTTTAGATTTACCTACATTACTAATGCGTATATAAAGTAACATTTTTAAGACAATGCTCAATTGCATAAATGTCGTATTGACAATTATCCATGCATACATATATATATAGGTATAATCCATAATATGTATCTATATACTATACGATATATTGGACTTTATATTATACATTAACCTTGTTATAATTTGATAAAATTATTGCTAAATATTAAAGTCACATATTTTGAAATTTTGAAAAGGTTAACAACGGCAACATTGTAATAAACTTGTAGAGGTCTGCTCTGTCACTATCAATTTTTAAACTTCTATAAAATTTCTTTTACACAAATGATTATTAGTATCGTCCAAACCTTGACTAAAACAACAGAAAGTCGCATTTACAAACCAGCTCAAATGTAGAGAACTGAGTGAACATACCAAGGAGTGCTTCAAACCAATGTATGGAAATTTAAATCAATCGGTGTACTGGGTAAAAACTGGGCACACGACTCATTCAGCCAGATTTCAAAAGTTCTGAATATATACCTAAGTGAAGAACTGGTCAAAATATGAAACTCATTATTTCAAATGTTCTCCAAAGATCTGAATAAATGGTAATAAAATACTGCAAAATCTGTTGAATTTTAAAAATATCCCGATTTCGTTTTGTTTTAACAGGAAATATCAAGCAAACATTCGGTCTATAAAGATTTTTTCCAAAATTCTAAAAATATTGAAACACATATGCCAGCCAACAATATTTCTTTCGCTCTTGCTCTAATAGTATGCTTTATAAAAATGTAAAAAAAGTATATATTGGATCGTTAATATACATGACTTACTGGTATTAAATCTATCAATTTTTATTACTTCCGATATTATTATGAGACTTCTACATAATAAATATACTTGTCTATGTCAATACTTACTCAAGGTAAATTAACACGAAGTATTGTTTATTTTGCAATACACTACTTAATATTATTTTCAATAGATAGTACATATTATAATATTTTTCAAAACCTGTATTAGGATTATGGTAAACAAAAACAGGTAACTTTTTTTTCTATAGAGCTAGTAGGTACTGTTATATTTTTAACCAAATAAAAACAAATTTAAAACTATATTATAGCGCGATAGTAGGCTAGTGGTTAGAACGAATTTTTCACTTACAAGATTGGATTATCTCTTTTTGAAGAGAAAATTTTAAGATTCAAAAGTATGTAGGTCCTGCATGTGTCGTATATCTAACCCAATGTTCCAAATATGTTAATAATGAAAGTTAAAACAAAACAAAAGCATCGAATATAGTCTCCCCATAGCATCTTCTATTTATTCCCTCTAGTCTAATGCCAAGTTACAATATGAACAATATTATTAATATCTGACATGGTATAGATATAGTATATCGCTTGACTTTTATTTAATTATTGCATACATTAGTGTCAATGTAATTATGATATTTCTATTCATATAAATACTTATTAATTTCTTTGATGTTCGCAGTCGGCCGACTGAGCTGTCCACCTCCTGTCGTTAAAAACTGATATGAGATTTTTCTTTTAATTTGGCATCTATTCTGGTATTAAAGGTATTTGGTGGCCATTTTTCTCTAAATTGGTGTATATCTTTTTATAAGTTTTCATAATCTTTGAAGGTCTTCCTGCCGTCTCAAAACTTCCAAATTAATGTATTCTTTTTGTCTATTCACATTATCCTATACACGGGACAGCCAGAGATGTCAGAAGAAGAAAGTCTAAATAAAAATTAGACGATTATGAGAAAAATGATTAAAAAAATACTATAGACTGGCAAATTCTAAAGAGATGGTGAGGAAGCAATTAGATTTACAGCAGGAAGTTAAGGACAAATCAGCATTTAATTATGATTATGACCCTTTAGTTAATTATTATACTGACGAATCTATAATAGGACCTATATCAAATAATTACTTTAATTATGCATAATTAAAATAATTATTATTTTTGTATATTTCAAACGTTGAAGAAACGCGGTTAATTAATTAATAAAATACAAAAAAATTACAACCAAAAAAATGTATTACATTTACTGATTTAAAAAAATACATACAACAATAATAGACAATATAGAGCTCTGGTTTGTTAAATTTACAATGTAGGTATCTATTTGAAAGGTAAACCTGCCTAGAAATATATTATTTAAAATTGTTAATAAGTTTAGCTAACACCTTGACATTACCAATAATATAAAATTAAAAATACATTTGCTGCATTGTAACATAACAAATTAATAAATTATAATTATTTACTCAATAGTGTTTCTGTTTTGTAATAAATCACTACAGGCAATTACCTTTTAGAATTTTTTTTACTCTATCACGTTATTTTAATATCATCTCTTACTCCCACAATAATGTGTAGTAAATTGAATAATTTTCAAAATGAAAGTCATATGCCTACAGTAGATATCTGCACATACGTAAGGTACACCATATGATTCTGGAGCAGTTTGATATGGTTTAGAAATCAGCTAGCGCAAAATTTTAACGAAAAATTACTAAAAGTGCATTAAAATTTATAATATTTCCAGTGTTCCAGCTCGATGTCTCTTTCCATTTTTTTTTTTCTAAAGTTTCCTTATGGAGGTTTCGGTATTAAAAAATTTTCTTCAGATCACTGTAAGTTTTTGAGTAATTTAATTTTTATTGTAATTTTCAAACAAAATGCAGCTTTCATATTTCGAACTCCGTCTTAACATTTTCGGCAGGTTTGTAATAAAATACAAGCTGTTGCTTAGTAGCTACAATTACTGATTAGAAGCTTTTTACGAATAAAATTATGACATTAATTTCCCTATAATTTAATTATACGATGATCTCAAATGCAATTCTGTCTTTAATGGATTAAATATGTTTTTCGGAGAATTGAATTAATAGTTTCAATTTAAAAGAGTCTATATTTTATGTAAGAAATGAGTAAGTTACAGACTAATTAAATACGTGAAAACCCCTTTCTGGAAGTTAAATCAAATTGAAGTGTTCGTGATGCTTAATTACTATTTTCATAATATAAAATTAAAAGTTATTTTCTAATAATTAAAATTATGCAAAAAATGTTAGAATAAAACTTCTCACGACAATAAACGCTTTAAAGCTTTGTGTTTATTTATAACTATTACTATTAGACACGTAAAGCATTATACGTACGTGTTCTGAATTTCAAAAATTTTCGTATACTTAAAGATTATTTACTCCACAATTAACTGTTATTTTCTAATAAAGAATAAATTAATAATTATCTTATTTTTACATACATTGCTCTTTATGTATCTTACTGTCTGTAAAAATAGAGCAATAAGCCCGATACACACGCACAAAGATGCGTATTGTTATTTTGTCCTAAGAGAAGAAATGTTCTAGTCTAGGGCGAATGTGACTCACATTTTTTCCTGGATAATTAACTGATACAAATCATTCATTAATCCAACCACGATGTCTTTAATTCCCTCCATATTTTTGCTGTATAGTATGTTCATATGTCAAAAAGCATGATTTCAGCAGTTTACGAGCTAATCTAGTTTAACGAAAAAAATCGAGTTAACCCACAGTTAACTCTTTTTTTTAACTTTGAACTGGACTAATCCGGAAAACCATCAATTTCAAGTTATCCCCATTAAACATCATTCCTGCGGTCGAATTTAAAATTTCCTTCTGTGTCCAAAAACGACGGAAAAATTATGGGGTGCTTTTTCTTAAGTCTACTGTAATTATAATACAATTAGCAATTACAACGTTAACAATTAAATCGTATATATATAATTATCACGTAATTTTTTTTATCGTTTATAAGTTTATAACAACTTATATTTTATGGTTAATAAATTTTTGATATTTTGCTTACACTAGTAAAATATAATTGCATTCGAATTAATTAATGTTACTTACTATAAATGTTAATTAATGAATTAATAAAAATGCATTTTGTATTAGTCATTTTAGATTACTTGTAAACCTAGGAATATTACAGTCTAGCTGAAATTATAAACACCGGTTCTCAGTTAGTACTTGGATGGGTGACCATCCAGATAACATGTAGTAGAAAGAAGATACCAATGTCGCCTTGGTTCTGATTCTAAATAGTGTAAAATTTTACTAATACCCATAATCAGAGTTCAACAAATTCGTTTGACTGATTGCCAGTGGCGACTAAAATCTCCGATAATGAGTTGAAGGTCTTTAAAACATGCTCTCGCCACTATTTACGTCGAACACACTTACCGTCAACAAAATGTACAAAAATGTACTTTCAGATGCAAAAAATTCGATTAATTCGAAATTGCGAGCAAAAATGTATGTGAATTCATAGTTTAATCGCTTCATTTCAATATTCTCTTCCGAATTCTGTAATAATTTTAGTGATATCTATAAAAACCAGTGAGTCCGGTACTTGTGACTGCAATTAATATTAGTGATTTTTTATTATGATACAAACCCCCGATTATTTAATTTATTTACCAATCTAGAAATTTACTAAATATTAATAATTATTGTATATTTTATAATATTGCAAACTTTAAAAATTGGATAATTGTGAGAGTGACATCTCAATGCGGCATTCGGGCTGCACAACCCAGGCAATCGAGTTCCGCCCTATTCAAGCAGTTATAATATAACTGAGTTGCACTACATAATAGTATGTGTATGTTCTATATGCTGTATGCTGTGATATCTTCTAAATTTTAATTATATTAATAAATAGTTAAGCCACGTTACAATAAAAACAATTAATTTGTTATAAATAATTTTATTTTAATCCAAAAATTCTTATCGCTCTCGTCAATAACACGTCTCACCTCACACAAACTCCGAGGTGGATTCCCTACAAAAATCCAAAAATGGTGGGATTTTACAAATTTAAAAATAAAAATAAAGACCACTTCACATATCATGACAGCATATTATATACATTGGCTCACAGAAATAAACGTACAGTCCTATGTTAGCAATGTAAATTATACCTTTTAAAGACCATTTTTTCATATAAAAATCGCTTTTACAGCAATACTGGTTCAACATTTTTTTTAGAAAATTTATTTCCTTTAATTTTTGTTTATTTACATTTTTCTATTTCGTCGCACCGTTTACGAGATACAAAGATTTGAAAAAAAAACTGTAAATATTTAAACAAAATTTAATGAGTTTATTTTAAGTCGCTGTATCTCGGAAACGGTTCGACGAAATAGAAAAACGTATATACCGGGTGTTGACTCGAATAGCCGAACATAGGGAATTAACACGTAAAAACTTATTTATGCAAATTCCTGCTTCCCAAATTATTTTAGAGAAAAAATGAAAGACACAAAAAGAATGCAGAAATATAAACTACGTATGATAAAAGCATTAGATTTCATGTAATCTTTACTTATAGGGTCAAAAAATGCTTCTAAAGTTTTTAAAATTTTCATTTATAAGCCTGGCCATGAAAGTTTCCAAGGTAATTATTTTGAAATTAAATTGAATTTATTTCATGACCAGTCTGACAAATGAAAATTTTAACAATTCTAAAATAATTTTGGACTTTCATCTTCGAATTTCATCTAATCTCTACTTAAAGGGTCCAAAATTCTTTTAGAATTGTTAAAATTTTCATTTTTCAGACTGTCATGAAATAAATTCAATTTAATTTGAAAATAATCACCTAGGAAACTTCCATGGCCAGTCTGATAAATAAAAATTTTAACAATTTTAAAAGCATTTTTTGACCCTATAAGTAAAGATTACATGAAATCTAATGCTTTTATCATACGTAGTTTATATTTCTGCATTCTTTTTCATATCATTTTAACATCATTTTAACATATCTATGTTAGACTATGTAACCTCCGCAAAGACGTGTAAAAACTAAAAAAATTCATCCAACTATTGTTTTTATTTTAATTCTGAATTTAAATACATAATTATTAAAAATTCATGGCGGTCGATATACCGCCTGATCCTCTAGTTATAATATCACAATATAAAATTTTTTTAATATGCTATTATAATAAAATAACAATACATAGTTGCCTCTTGTTTTATATATAATTTTCCACTTTTTTTTATTTTAATAAAGGAAAACATAAAATTACACAAAAATGTAAATAAACTTTGATCAACCGGGTAAATTTTTTACTGCCTGTAAAATTCCATTCATTTTTAACTTATGTAAACCTATAACGCTTTTAAGAAAAATTATATAAATATTATAAGCATAATTTTAATGATGATGGAAGCATTTATAATTTATAATAATTTGAAATTATCCCAAGCCCTTCAAAAATTTTACATTTTGACTTTTAAGAATGCTTACAGTATCCCGCAGCCTCATTGTACCCTAGGCGTGTTAAATTAATCAAATATGAAATTAAATAATTTTTTTCTTCATGTATATCTTTCGTCGGTTTTTTTAAAGAAAAAGGCCCGCACAACATTTTTAAATTTGTAGCTGCCCCTTTATAAAAAGAGTCGATCATCCCTGTACTAGAGGCTTCATCGAGCGAGTCGCTTATTTAGTTTTTTTATTTTTATTTTTAGTTACAGTATGGTAGGTAACATTAAAAATTGTGTTTTATAAACTGAATACTTAATAGTAAAAAAAAGAAATGGAAATTTAAATTTTAAATTTTTTAGAATCAATTTGCCACCTCTTAGAAACGTGGCCTAAATTCGCGCTTGGTTCTGCTGATCTAATGCTAATTGTATTTTATAATTCTATAATTTTTTAGTTTTAACCTAAAAATATTAAGCAAATTTTAAAATAACGTAAAAAAATATAAGATTCTTAGCAGAGATAAAATGAGCGCCGCACAACGCACAATTTCGTTGACTTTCGGTTTTTATAGTGGGATAGTGTGGAGCTATTTAGACGTTTACCATGTTTTGTTAACTTGAATTAAACAGTACGATTTAACTGTTTGTTGTTGGTTGATGTTACGTGTGCTGGTTTCGTGAGTTTGCTCGTGTTACGAGTAGTCCAACGAGATAACGGTGAAGAAATTTTAATATAATGGCGAATGCGTCAATTTGGGACAATAACAAAACTAAACACAGTGATATTTGTCACAAAAATACTGCCAGATATTTTTAATAAACATAATAGTAAAGTTGTAAAAAAATGTTAGAATTATTAATTTCCTCGTACGCCCTCCCCAGAGAAAATTATTTTTAAACTTGATGTTAGTGTCTAAATAATCGTTTCTTTCCATTTCAAGTGCAAACTGCTAATGCAAAATTATCATTTTTATCGTAATTTTTCACCGATAACACAGTGACAAATATTATACGATATTATTTATTTTGTAATCAATTTCTTTTATTAATATTTCTATTAATTTGATTTCTCAAAATTTTGTATATTAAATTATGTGTATAAACGGTTGCCATTGCTTCAAAGCGCAGGTATTATTTTTATAGTTATCAATTTGTAAACAATACGTAATATTTTAAAATAAACTTTCAAATAATTTAAACTAATTAAATAATAACAATGGATAGTGTTATTATGACGTCATCCGGTAACAGTACTCGTTTAAAATCACGTTTGCGTAACGCTGCTACCACATTTTTGGCGCGAAATTCTAAAAATCGGCAATCAAATAAAAATCATACGATAAACCATAAAAATAACCGCAATGCAACTGCAAGAGTTCATGCCATAAGAAATAGTGGTAACCTCAAACAAGTTAACAATTTCAACCGTAATATCAACGGAAACCACGAGAATCGTACTATCGTCAACAATGGAAATGCATCTACCGCCAAGATCACAAAAACCGATTCTTCCTACCGCGGAAGTTTTGCTAGGTATGTACAATAATATATAACTTGTCATAAACATTTTCAATAAACCACTATATTACGAACTTGACCATATCAAGAAATGTCCAATTGAGGTAGTCAAGTCTGTGCGGACGAAGAAAAAATTTAAGAGGAGTGTCGCCTCGTACATCTTCTTGAAATAAAATGTTACATTTTAATATTTAAGTAGATATTCAAGGGCATTCGACCATAAAGAAGTTTGTAGAATTGCAGATTTTAAATTTTGTTCTTACGACTAAAACAAAACCATAATTTTAATTGATTCTTATTTCATAGAGTTTTTTAATTTTAATTATTATTATTACCCGAAGGTTAATAATTACTAATTAATTGCCTATTATTATTTATTTTGTAATTTATGAATCTTTTTTCAATATTATTTCACACCTTGCTGAATATCTTGTTTCGATTGTACGCCACTGGGAGTGTTAGAAAATTATAAATTGCGATAATCACTCGTGTCGTTTATAATTATTATCATTTTGATCAATTCAGAAATATATTGATTAAAAAAATTATCGTTTGTGATAAATCTAGTGCTGTACTTGAGGTCTACGTTTAACTTTTAATCACCGATTCAATTTTATTAGTCTGTATAAATGAGAGAAGCAGTTCATTTTACGTAAAATTACGAAATATGCGAAAAACATTAAATAGTATATTATACTATTGCAATACTTGTGTTCGTAGTCTTGAATCAATCACCAAACAAAATTAAAATTATTCCTGTTTCCATTTCGTCTATATAGTAGATATTATATATATATAATATATAAACTCGAATATCAATAACAGTACTACATTATAGACTTGTTCAAAGTTTGATTATTATATAATATGATATATTTATGTATGTACACACAAAAAAATATTGCACTAAAAACGAAAGCATTGCACTAAAATTAACATTATTTGCTTTCAAAAAGGGCGTAGACATCGAAACTTTCAATTTGACAGTAGCACTACATTTATTTTGAAATAATACTACTGTTAATTCGAGAGTAACTACTTTTGTAAATAATATCAAGTTTTCAAAAGCAGTTGCTCTCAAATTAAGGTTTCTTTTTCATTTTAATATTAGTGCAACATCAAATCAACAACACTAGTATTGTTTTTTGAATTGATACTAATGCTAAGTTAAAAGTAGTTACTGTTAAATTAATATTATTTTTATTCGTTTTAACAATATTCTGACATCAAACTAACAGCATTGAATATTTAAATTGAAAGTGAATGTAATTTATTTTGATTTATAACGATTTTTATTTTGAAATAAAAGTATCATGTATTTTTTAATATTATATTTTTAAAAAACTACAACTAAAACAAAATATAAACTTAAATCGAACACTAAAACCAAAAATTAAATTAAAGAATAAATAAAAATTAAAAAATAAAAACTAACAAAAAACAATATAAAACATAAATAAAAATATTAAAACAAACAAATTAATTACTTTCTTCTTCTTCTTCCTCTTTAATATTAGGCACTGTCTGTCTTTTGCCAGGGCAGCTTCGGTGTCTTAAATTCAGTACTTAACTAAAAATAATAAATTAGTGTTAATCAAGTGATACAACAGTATAGTTAATAGGTTAAATAATAAAAAATAAAATTTTACGCCATGGATTTCAAAATTAACCAATCTTTCAAAATTTCGTAGTTATTTTCACCCTTTTTTGGTAGAAGTTTAAGAAGCTTGCCATTCATCAACAACTTCTTCGTGCGGTTCAAAATTAAATTTAAGCCAATAATTGTGGTAGCATATCGCAACAGTTTTGTCAAATTCCAGACTTCTATTACTAGTTTGGTATTCTGATCTAGGTGTTTGGATTTGAATTTTTACGTTTGTGTCGATATTGACTGTTAATATATCTGTAGCAGAGAACTTCCATTTTGTCGTTTTAATTTTGAACTTCTATTATAGTAATATTCCTGCAAAACATATATCCGATAATAATTATTATTTAAGTCAAAATATAAATTAAACTCACCATAACATCTTTGGAAAAATATTGAATGATTTAAGAAGATCCAAAAAATAAACACAAGTGTCCTGAAATAATAAGTTTTAAAACTGCTACCCTATAATAGCTAGGCAAGAAAATACTTACAAATTTTTCATTTCAAGTTTCACTTTCGCTAATTATCCATTGTAAAATTAGAAAAGTTTTACTACACTGTTTCAACGTACGCGTTAAGAACCTAAATGGGGCTGATATCAACGGTAAAGATGATAGTTTGCACTACAACTCATTTTTATAAATAGAAACTGCATTTTGCAGATTTGCATTGTAAACTAATTAAAAACTTGTACCTCCAAATGAATATTTGTACTTTCAAAATACAAGAAGTACCTATTTTATCAAAAACTTATACTTTTGAAATGATATGCAACACATACTTAATTTAAAATTACTCAACATCAAACCTGGTGTTTCTTACTAATCAAAAGTATATGCAATTGTTTTGACAATAATTTACTTCAATTTAAAAATATTTAAATCAAAAACAGTTTTTGAAAGTAGCGTTTGTCGCGATTCTTTCAAATTAAATGTAATGCTTTTAACATGACAGCAAAACTTTCATTATTCATGTTAAAAACAAAATTATTTATTTTAAAAGTAGGCTTTTCTTTGCGTGTAGGTATTTCATATTGAATCAGATATTTTCAATCAATTTATTTAAAAATACATATTATGGTGCTTTGATAAATATCTGCTATTATTGGATGAAGGCATACTGGAACTTCCCTTTGGGTTTAACCAAAAATCTCGCAAGAACTTGCATTAAAAATTGACGGATTATAGAAAATATCATGCTGGTACTTCCCTAACTTCAATCGAAAAAATTGATAAATTATTAGTATACATAAATTAAATTTTATAATTATCTATCGGAACGATTTTATGTAGCTTAAAATATTTTTTTTAATTTTGAATATTAACTTGTCATGAAGTTAGACTGTACATCCAAATAGTACTTAGAATCAGTGGCAAAAATTTTAAATTTTCAATACATACTACTTATTATACTGTAATGTTTTTTAATACAAAATCATTACAATTTATTTGACCCCTCGTATTTCAAATCGTGCCCCCCTGTTACAGCAAACTTCGAGTTGCCACTGATTAGAACTGTTTTACTCTCAACAGGTAAATGAACTTGAAATAACCCGGGCTATTAATGACTTGAAATTTCACATCACAATTTTGTTCAAATTGATCACCATTCCTTCTGTAAATGGCACAAATTCAGTTATAAAAATGATAACTAAAAAAAAATAAACTGATTGTTTAAGGTCCATATTATTTAAGAATCGAATAATCAAATTATTCCGGCACGATCATTAGATTAACCATTGCAATAAAATAAATAATTAGTCATAGAAAAGCCTTCTCAAGGTCGAGAACTAGGAAACTTAAACACGAGTATGCTTCGGGCGACAATTGGTCTGAGCAAATATAAAGAATGTTTCTGGCTGTCAACTGCTGCAATGTCATGCCACAATAACACTCGATTTACGGAATTAGTACTTAATGTGTTCCACTATTTAACACATTTTTTCTACGGATAATTTAAGATATCGTGACTGTCAATTATAATTCAACTTTAAATTACTTGGAAGTATTTAGATGTAAAATTACCAAGAATTGAAAAACACATGTGATGGTAACATTAATGAATTTTTAATTGTCAGATATTATATTATGCGGATTAGGTATTGAACCAATCAGATATTGGTTTGTCCAATGGAAGTTGGCTGAATATTACTTATTTGCACATTGTGATGGAAAATATCTAGAATATTTGTAATAATTTCAATAACGCATATTCTATTGTATAGGGAAATGGTACCTTCATATAACCAAGGTCTAAAAATACACTTGAACACCACCTACATCGCATTGCCAGTGAAAAGTCTTTCATGTAACTAGAAAAACTTGTTTTCTGTAGAATATAAGTTTAAAGGCTAGGATTACTCGATGGCATCTATGAGCTCAAAGAATACACTGAAACAGTACAGTAACAGCGTACAGTCTGAACTTTACAGGTATATCAAATTAGCAATATTGTTAACTAACAAGATCATCGTGAATAACACTGATCTGGTGTTACAGTCAATTTCAAAATATTAAATTTAAAGGCACTTTAGTTAAAATGAATTTCTATTAGTCAGTTCAAACAAACCAATTAAAATCATCAGTTCGTCAACAATCATCAACATATTTAAAAATGTATGTGAACTTCAAGTTGACAAATTTTTGAATTGCAACTAATGAAATAGGTATGCACCTTTTGCTGTACATGATGTATTTCAAGTCAAGATTTAGACTTTAAAATTACTAATTAATTGATAGAATAATTGAACAGATAGACAATGATGACGATGACTATAGGTATTTCAGTATTTACTACGTTGATTCAACTATTGGCTTTTATTCATCTTAAATACATTCACAAATATTCATCATATAACAATAATTCATTGTAAAATTAACTAACACATTTGAATAATAATGAAGCAGTAAATTGATTTGTCATTTTTGTATCAATTCCAACCAATAATAAAAGAGTTCAATTAATTTATTCAGTACCTATTGTAAGATGCGTAAGTGTCCCTGATGTATGTTTGTATAATTTTACTTTTAATTTAAACATTATGTACAATTATTGTACATTTTCTTGTTTGTGCGTATCGTATCTGCTCGATGAAGCGAAACCTGTATAACCCGGAATTACCTGCTAATCTTAATTTTTTGTTCTCATAATAACTGGGCTGGACGTCTTGTTGCTAATTCTGTGCTAGAATAGAAGACCAAATTGAAAACTTTGGCAATTTGTTCTATTCGTCTCACTGAACAAATCCGGCTATGATGTATTCTATAAATTACACTATTGGATTATCCGCCATCACCGAATATGATCGCATCCTTGGGGCTGTTATTACCACAGTTGCATGTAGAAACGGGGCACCTAATAAAATTGAGATAATTTGCATGCAATTCAATTATTTGAGCAAAAACATCGGTGTCAACTTACCATATGATAAATCATTCCTTCAGGTCACCAAAAACACAAAAAAAGTTTGAAAAAATAAATGTACAAATAAAAATTTTAACGATTTAGTCAATCGACACTGGAAATAATAGTTGCAAAAGAAATGGGGCAGTGCACAATTTGATATTTTAATGTCTTATAAATAGACGTCAAGGTAACGTAATAAAATATAATGCATTTATTGCAATTTTTCTAAGTCAGGTAAATTACTTTTAACATCAGTTTGTATTGTGAAATCAAAATATTAAGATGGAGCACAAACGTTTTAAAAATACTAGTTATGATTTAAGGCAACTTGTGATATTTCATAACGCCAAAGGTAAATCGCAACGTGAAATTGGGAAATTGTTAAATATAAGTAAGAGTACCGTGGGGCGTATTATTCAACGTTTTAAGGTAGAAGACAGAATTGATTTTAAACACAAAACCGGCCGTCCACGTAAATTAAATTATCGAGAAGAAAATCATATTGTGAGAAAAATTAAAAAAAACCCTAGAATTAGTGCGCCAAAACTACAAACTGAAGTGCTACATGAACTAGGAAAGGATGTTCATACTTCCACAATCCGAAGGGTTTTAAAAAGAAAAGGTTACAACGGCCGAGTAGCTCGAAAAAAGCCGTTTATTAGTAATGTGAATAGGCTAAAACGCATTCGTTACGCCGAAGAGTTCCAAAACAAGGATGAATCATGGTGGAATAATGTTATATTTGCGGACGAGAGCAAATTTAACATTTTTGGCTCTGATGGTCAAACCATGGTGTGGCGTAAACCGAATACGGAGCTTGATAAACAAAATTTACGTGGAACTGTTAAACACGGTGGTGGAAATGTGCTTGTTTGGGGGTGTATTTCGACCGAGGGAGTGGGAAATTTAGTAATTATAGACGGAATTATGAACAAATACAAATATTTGGAGCTTTTGCAAAACAATTTGGTACAAAGTGCTGCCCTAATGGGCATTGAAAACAATTTTAAATATTACGAAGACAATGATCCCAAGCATAAATCCCGTATAGTTCAAGAGTATCTTTTATACAAATGCCCAAAAGTATTACATCCGCCTCCCCAATCTCCTGACCTTAATCCCATAGAAAATCTATGGGATGAATTAGACCGCAGGATCAGAACTACCTCTATAACCACCAAGCAGATGTTAATTAATAGACTGCAAGAGGAATGGGCTGCAATTGATAAAGAGTATTTAAAAAAAATAATTGCTAACATGCCGAAACGCTTGAGTGACGTTTTGAAAAGAAAGGGGTACCCCACAAAATATTAAATATTATGCCAAATTGTTAAAAATTCCCAAAAGTAAGTATCATTTTGTGCACTGCCCCATTTCTTTTGCAACTATTATTTCCAGTGTCGATTGACTAAATCGTTAAAATTTTTATTTGAACTTTTATTTTTTCAAACTTTTTTTGTGTTTTTGGTGACCTGAAGGAATGATTTATCATATGGTAAGTTGACACCAATGTTTTTGCTCAAATAATTGAATTGCATGCAAATTATCTCAATTTTATTAGGTGCCCCATTTCTTTTGCCACTAACTGTATATATTGGGTAAAATACCAATTGCTTTAACATCATCTATTAAAAACATTTAACCCGGCCGGCATTTTTCAATATACAAAAAATTATTCAAGATGCGAAAGTTTCTATTTAAATTTAAGAGATGATTAATTACAATTGTTGAGTTAATTACGGTGTAATGAAAATTAATTATTACATTGACGTTAAGGTCAGTCGATGATATATGGATGTAATTAATTGTTTCATGTTTGCAATATTATGGAAATTAAAATTATTTGTAATTCTATACCCAGATTTATCACGAATTATTAAGATACTACAAGAACAATTTGGTAATTCAAATTTTTTAACGGAATCTGAAATCTTGAAAGGACTTGAGATGATCAAAACTTTTATTTGGAAAATCATTATGACAGGCAAACATTTGCATTACCATCAATCCAACCTTTTTTTTTCATTTTTATATTACTCCTACAATTGGTTAAAATTATTTTTATTAATTGTATTGTGTTCGATCACGAATATTTTGATTAAGTCGTACGCTTTGTATGTAATACTTGCACGTTAACTTATGATGTAATTTTACATTTGGGCAAGCCATGTGCCCTCAAGCTTTCCATTGTATTATTTTTTCACAGTCGAACGATTAAAATAACCTAACCTGATGCGTACTTCTAAATTTTACTCACTTAAATGGTTTCATTTTTTCTTCCACTTTTTCTTCATTGCCTGTAATGAATAATTAATTGTCAGTTCTTTAAAACGCATAGTTTTTTTTCAATGATATCATGTCCATTAAAAATATGTATCACGTGAATTAATTGTAAATTTCTATTTATTTTGCGCGCTTTATATCTCTTGCAAAATTTTTAAATTTTTTATTACAAAAGGGCACTCCCAATTGTTTTTAAAGTGAAGGTACCATTGTGTAAAGGTGTATAATTTTACCGTATCTTGAAATAAAAGTTAAAGTTTTGCGATAGCATGCTTATCAACATTAAAAAAACAATTATACGTTGTATTGTTTAAGTTTGAACATGACATCATTGCTTATTTCGACTATAATGTGCTGCATATCGATTACTGTACAATGTACATAGTATATGATTGTATGTACGCTATTTGAACATAAACGTAGTAATGTAGTAATATTAAGTATATCTTTAAAGACATCCAGTATAATAAAAAGAATGCAGTACATCATTAAAATTATTTTTATTGTCCATTGATGTTTACTTCAGAATTAAAAATGTTATACCTTTTGCAGAATATATTAATATAAAATAATATAATATAAAATACAAAATATTTACCAATGTTTCACTAAATTTTTAAAATTTCACTAAATGCTGCCTACTTCAGAGATAGCAAGCAATATCAAATTTTACTTTTGCTATTCAAAATAATTATAACATTGGTATAATATTTATTAACTTACATATATATTATACAATATAATAGGTATGTTGGTATCTACCATATCCTGCCGAATAGCGTATATTTGTATCATTTCTACATTAGAATAATTTTTTTATGTAATAATATAATATTTTATACTTAATATGTTTATGTACATACATATAAAATTACGAAGTTATGATAAATTTCTAATCATAATCTTAATAATTCATGGCACTCGGCACTTCATCATAATGAATACTTTTGGACAAAATGATAAATTTTATTAGCCAATACAATAAGCAATTATTTTTTTAAATTTTAGTGTAGGCAATAATTATTAGTAAATATCATGGACTTAGGACATCCATGACCTTCTAAATTTATAGTATGAACTTTTCCTTAACCCTCCAGCTGACGGGTGTGGTCTATCAGTTCACAATATTCAGATATCGCTCTAAGTTGACTAAAAGATTTTCCTTTAAAAAATACCTTTCAGAAATATAAACCAACATATTATAATCACATTTTATAAGGTATAATTGCTTTTTACTTAAAAGAAAATTAAAATAAATTACAATTAAAACCGTTTATCTAGCCGTTCACTAAAGTGTTACATAAATTATGTTCTTTATTTATCGAAATTTTATTTTTTTATCTTTTCAATTGGCTAATTATTAATTTTGTCTAATAGTATTGATTATTTTAAATGCTTTAGTTTAGATACGTGAACAAAGAGTGCGCTGAGCGATGATGATCGATCAGTTTTCTTTAACCTGGATCAAATAGAAGGCCCTTATTATAGACTCATCTATAATAACCATACCTGGGCCCATAACCTGTCATCATTTGGGCTTTCATTCGAGAAAAAATTTCCTGTTTCCTTTCTGAAAATAAGTCTACACTCTATAATGTGAAAATTTTGCGCTTCAGCTACGTACGCTGCAGATTTGTATTGACAAACTTACAAATTAACTGAACAGAATTTATATTATATATTATTAATTATAATTTTCAAATTAGTAGGGGTGGATGGATATAATTAAGCACCATATTCTTTATTTTCAAGTCTTTCAGGTTGTACAATACGGTATTATTATAAATACTCGTAGATAATAACCAAGGTATCTAACAATGGTTAGCTATTTACTGACAGCTGATAGTAATACGTTACCAATCAATAATGTGACTATAAACGTCACAACTTTGTATTTGATTCGAAATTTCTGAATAATCTTATATATTACAGGATATTCTACAATCACTGCACTTATTGGCATTGACCTTCTTATAAAATCTTACTTTGTGAATTTGTTCAACATGCGACATTAAAATTCAGTTGCGAAACAAGCGAAAGGAAAAATTTGGGCCTTCTTCCAAAATTTTACAGTTGTTTCGCTTGTTTACTGGATGAAACGTCAACTTAAGCATTGGATTTTAATAATGTTGGACATACTATTTCTATATAAAATCGTAAATCTTTACAAAATTTAGGAAAACACTAAAATATTTTAATCTGTAAGTGAAAATACATACATACGTAGAAATGTTATTCAAAACAAAACTTTAAAGATTTGTTTACCACGATGTGCCAGGGTCGAACTAGAAATATTGTTTATAAAATTCGGGAAATTTCATAAAAAAAAAAGGTCAATGATCGATATACCAATCGCTGGGCCGGATCAAAATGATCTATATACCAAAGGAATGTAAGATATACATTAATTATTAAAATATCACCTCGTTGATTGTCGCTATTTTGAATTTGCATATAATAATTTATAATATAAAATCAATTCAACATAATAAATTGGTGTAATCTATTAAAATATTCTATTGATTCTGGGTCGACTGCACTAGAAATTAATCAGTGCATGGAAACTGGCATATTTAACGGAATTTGTACAAATATATATCTTTGTATAGTATATAACATAATTCTCCCATTCATTATTATATTCACATATTTTTCAAAATTAAAGAAAAAGTCACCGTTACTGAATATACTACTACTCCGCTGCATTATAATAATGTAGTATTATTAGGGATAGGCTGCTACTTGGTGGGCATGGAAAGGTAGGCAGGATTTATACTCAAGTATTTTTTTTGTCTCACGTACAATCAGCGATAATGTCTGGTGAAGCTTTACAATTTTAAACAACGTTACCAATATGAAAGTTTCCCGATAAAATTTTACTATAATGCAACATCAGCCTGTATGACTAGCAGTTGAAAAGAGGTTGTATTTATAGATCAACGTTCTTATGCAACCTCTTTTAATCTAATCGTAGGCATGTCGGTAGTAGTATGTTTGCCTACGCATTACCGACTTCCCAAGTTTATTGACAAATTTAATATTCAAAATGAAAACCTGCTTTTCTACCTTTTCATAAGTTAATACTACACATTCCCAATTTCTGAAATAATACGAGTATAATATTATGAAGTAAGTAGAAGAAAAAGGATCTAAATATATTTAAAATAATTCTGAACACCAAAGACTTTCTATTTGTTGGGTCTTTTAAATTACCTAAATTTAATTTAGTTTTTTAAATTTTTAAAATAACCTTAGTAGTTGTAATTGTAGGTAAGATCGCGAGTTCAGACCAACGACCTACAAGTTAAATGCGTTCTGATGTCTGTAAAAATTTACAGAATTTAAAGCACTATGCATGTGATGCACTCATTTGTGCATAAATAAATTAAATAATAATAAATAACAATGAACATTAATAGTGTAATGTCATATTTTATGCACTTCCAAACTAATTTATGGCTTCATCTGAGTTTCTGTAATACCTGAGTTCCGGTGTAATCCCATATTAATTAGTTAAAATTGTATTTTGTCCTTATATTTTTTAATCATCAAAATTATATCGATTTCGTCCATGAAAGTGGTTGATTTTGTCATCTCTAACTTTTAACTCACCTTGATCTATAGATAGCGTTGTTTAATATTGCGGAAAGATTTTTTATTTACATTTATTTAAAAAAGCAGCACCGAACAGAATAAATGTACAGTCGCAATGAAAGAAACAAAAATATTCTTGCTAGTGTTATTAGTATTTTGGTTTTAATTTATGGACCACCGTACTTACGGTGTCTTGCCAAAAATTATTTTAATAGTTTTTGATTGTGTTTAGGTTATTTAAATATAACTTTTCGAAAGTTGTCGGTGCATAAAAATGCCGTCTATTAATTACAGACTCGTCATTGAATTTAAGTGTTAAATCTGACCTAAAGCTTGTCAACCAACTTTGACCTCTAGTGCAGGGTCAATTTGCTAGAAAGACTATAATAAATGAATTCATTAAAAATATGGATGTGCGGATGTATATTGTAATACCAATGATGCAAAATGATTTAAACAATTTAAAATTGTCTTGATTAATATTTGAAATTGCAATATCCTGCTGCTCTTGTTGGGATAATTTACAATCGGCGGTATTCAAAAACAAAAGTAACAAACCATTAACGTAATTTCTCTAGAAGACCTTTTCGTGAATTTTTGGTAAAGAAAACTATATCAAGATCCTTTTC
The DNA here is from genome assembly GCA_963170105.1 of Cantharis lateralis. Taxonomy (NCBI): domain Eukaryota; kingdom Metazoa; phylum Arthropoda; class Insecta; order Coleoptera; family Cantharidae; genus Cantharis; species Cantharis lateralis. The sequence goes on from OY720629.1 coordinate 25,572,903, forward strand.
TTGCCGTATATTAACGAAGGTTACTTTACCTTACGTACAACTAATTATAGATACTTGTTCATAAATATCGATGATGTCATTGCAAGAATAAGCTAAATAGCTCGCGGCCATCGTCGTCTCATGCTTTTGTTAGCAAAAGTCACTACATAATCCACTATATATTAGTTTAATTATAAAAGAACTTTGAATTTATATTTTGCAGTACGAACTACCCATGTATTTCAAAATTAGAAATTTTATTTCCTTCCTGGTGCTCTAATTCAATTAAAATAAATATTAAAGTGAATGTTGACGATATAGTATACGTATAGAATCATTTCACAAATTAAATTAATAAATGTACCACCTAAATAATATTCGATATTTTTAAATTATTTAGTAACTCTATGTTCTGTATCTTCAATGCCCCGAAAATAATAATAAATCATACAGCAACGAACAAAAAATCTAATTGATTACTTGCTTAACATAGTATATTTATAAATTATCTAGTGGATAGGTTAAGATACCTTGAGGTGAGGAAATCGGACATGGGGGCAGGAATGACTTCTGAGATAGTAAGATAATATGGTAAATGATTTTAAAATTTTACGCCCATTTAATATCTCTGAAATTAGGTTCTCAGAAATATTAAGATGCGGTTTGCTGTGAGTTTTAAGCTAAGTTAAAAATATAATATTCCCTCACTTCCAGTCTTACCACACCGTAATCTTATTGTATTACATAATACCCGTTGTGATATTTTCAATTAAAGGACATAATGCTTCCTGGCCTGCTTTCAATTTGCTTGTAATAATATTATGTATTAATTTAGATAAGCTACACTAGAAGAAATTATATAAAATTATGGTATTCACCATGGAATACTTAATGGGCTATTTGTACTTAATTAAACACTATATAATATACATTAGATAATATAATATGTGTATGCTATGTGCTGCTCATATCTTATTATTAGAGACCGGATAAATAAGCACGACTTTTTGAAAAATAAGTGCTTAAAAAAGCACGCTATTTTGCAAAAATAAGTTCGAATTATGTCAAAAAAAGTTATGAAAAAGTTAATAATTAAAACAAAAAAAGCAAAGCATGGCAGCTTAGACGGAATAATTCGAAAGAAATAAACCAAGCACTTTTGTACCTATTATTTAATCGGACACTTTTTTAGGTGACCCCTTTCAATTTTTCTCAAAATATGTTTCTGAGACCGTTGTAATACTCGTTCTTGATTTTTTAGTCAAGAAAAATTTTTTTTTTATTTTAATTAAAATGTTTATAACATTGCGAGAGATGTACATATGGGCTCGTTTATTTTTAAAGTTTTTGATTTTCAATGTTCTTTAAAAAAAAATATATGATTTTGATGCAAATTATTGCGTTCACCGTTTATTTTTAGTTTAATGCAAAAAAGGTGTATCTGGCAATGCTAGATAAACAAAACGGAAGAGCTGACTGAAATCAGTTTAATAAAATCTATTTAATGCAGTTAAAATAGAGCAGGTAGAAAAATCATATTTTAGGGTACGTTTATGTTGGCGCTATGATAAGTGATAAGAGCGGAGAAATTTCTTAGCTGTAATTGCTGTTCTATGAATTAATATTGACGTTTTGCTTTTCTCTGCTTCGCTAGTATCGCGGCTTTTAGCGCTTCACAGCTAGCTCATAACATCGCAGCTAGAAGAATAAACATAAACATACCCTATAAGTAGTTATCAAGAATAAAATAAGTCCTAAATAAGCACTAATATAAAATAATAAGCATATGAGTAAAAGCAAAAAAGCCAAACATTGCTGCTGAAGGCCAAAAAAATTAGTTTTAAGTCAAAGTTAAATTTAAACTCGAAAATAAGTTCAAAATAAGCACAAAAGTAGAAAATAAGCAAAAAATCGCAAAAAAAGCAAAAAAAGCATGAAAAACTTTACGCTAAAATACATCTTTTTATGTAATTCGTCCAGATCTCAAATTTCAAAGAGCTGCTTTTAAAATTGATAATAAGCAAAAATGCTTAAAATCCGGTCTTTACTTATTATACTTTATTTATTTTTTTTATAAAACTGGTAGACCATTTTTTAAAATTAATCATCAATTTCATAGATATTATGAAAAAAAAATTTATAGGCTATCCCGTAAACTAATATAGTTAGGTATTATATTATATATTATGTTTTTATTATTACTCTAATTATTTAAAATGATCTGTTCCACATATTATAACAAAATTATACATTTGTAATCATATACTATTTCAATAATTAATTTAATTTATAAATGCAATTGTTAATGTTTATGTAACCGAATTAAATTTATTTGTGAGTGGACTGTATTTCTAATTGTTGTATTAAAACACTTGAATGAACTATTGCTATATTTATTGTAATAAGTAGTTTTCAAGGATTAACACATGTATGCGTGAGTGCATCTAGTTTCACACTGCCTTTTCCTCCTCACACATAAGGGGTGTGTAGGCATTTTTGAAATATGATATTTTGAACGTAACATACTCCCCGCCTTGAACTCTCGGGGTTCAAAAAATAGAAAAAATTTTAATTACATAATAATTAAGAACTAACATAGTAATAATGGATATTACACTTAACGAATACTAAATTATGTATTAAAGTGAAATAATATGAAAAATTGAATAAAATAATTGTTCAATACTTAGGATCTACACTAGATTAGCACTAAGATAGTTACTTTAAGTAGTCGGTAATGGGAAAACTTTGGTAACTGCACGTTTAAATGTACCTTTAGTGGTTTTAACAGTTATCACTCTCACTACACCTTCGTTGTCTGGATGAAGTTGAACCACACGTCCCAACGGCCATTTGCATGGAGGTGAATTGTCACTTTGTAGAATGACCATGGATCCATTAACCAAGTTTGGAGTACTGGATTTCCATTTGTTTCTTTGCTGGAGTTGCGTGAGATATTCTTTTGACCATCGTTTCCAGAAACTTTGATTGATTTGTTGTATTAATTGATAACGGGATAATCGATTTGTTGGTATTTCCATCACGTTTGGGTCTGGTACAGCAACCATTGAACGTCCAATTAAAAAATGTGATGGAGTTAGGGACTCAAAATCGTTTGGGTCGGACGATAAAGGACAAATAGGTCGGGAATTCAAAATTGTTTCAATTTGTACCAGTATTGTGTTAAATTCCTCGTAAGTAAGTTTGGCATCGCCAATTGCTCTAAAAAGGTGGTACTTGACTCGTTTTACGCCCGCTTCCCAAAGCCCTCCAAAGTGAGGCGAATTAGGGGGGATAAAGTGCCACGTTATGCCCTCATCAGTACAAAAGTTTACAAGGTTGTCATGTGATGAGGTTAAAAAATTTGCCAAGCGACTTAATTCTCCTCGTGCACCCACAAAATTGCTACCGTTGTCAGAGTGAATGTGAGTGGGTTTTCCCCGTCGGGAGCAAAATCGCCTCAAAGCGGCTATAAAATTTTCAGTAGTGAGGTCACTCACCAATTCAAGATGCATTGATTTTGTTGTAAAACAAACGAACAAGCATATATATGCCTTTATTAATTTACAACCTGGACCCTTTTTGTTTTTAATTGAAATGGGCCCTGCGTAATCAACGCCAGTGATCCTGAATGGACTTGCAGCGGTGACTCGTTGTGCTGGTAAATTCGCCATCTGTGGCGTAGAATTTGTGGGATTGAATCGAAAGCATTTGATGCAGCTACGAACAATCCTTTTTATAGTATTAATGCCTGACGTTGGCCAATACTCTTGACGTACCGTTGCTAGAAGTAATTGTGGAGGAGCATGATGCAAGCTGATATGATAATGCTCGATAATCAACCTCGTTAGTGGATGTTTTCCGTCCAATAGTAATGGGTGCTTGGTCTCATATTGTAATTGAGAGCACTTCAACCGTCCGCCTACTCTCAAAAGCCCTTCGTTATCTAAGAAAGGTGAAAGTTTGATTAACCTACTCTTCGATTTTAATGGTAACTTGGACTTGAGAAGATTGATCTCTTCAGGGTAACTGGTAAGTTGCGCTATCGTAACTAGTGTTTTCATAGCTGCGCGCATCTCATCGGCAGTTATTAGACCTATTTGTTTGTTGCTAAATCTCGAATTATGAATAAATCGTTTGCAATACGCCATAACTCTTTTCAATTTATTCAAATTTGAGTATCTCGAAAAAATATCATTAGCTGGTTGATTTAAAATGGGGAATAATTGTGTAGTTGTTTTCAATTCTGGTAGTTCGGATAGTGTAATATTAAATTTGCTTGTAGGCCATTGTGAGCTCGGCTCTTTTAAAAACTTTGGCCCATGCCACCATAGATTAGAATTCGCCAATTTAGTTGGTAAAACACCACGTGATGCGATATCTGCGGGGTTTTCTTTTGTCTTGACATAATACCAGTCATTGTAATTCGTGAGGTTTTGTATTTTACTAACCCTATTTCCCACAAAAATTTGGAGTAATTTCGGCTCTGTTTTTATCCAACATAAGGTGATTTGTGAATCCGACCATATGTAAATGGGAACTGAAATGTTAAGTGATTTTATGACGTGATTTACTAGTTCTGCTCCAAGCAGTGCCGCACATAGTTCCAATCGAGGAATAGTTACTGTTTTAATTGGGGCAACTTTAGTTTTAGAACATAATAAATTCACGGTGAAGTCACCAATTGAATTTTGACCTCTTAGATATATGCATGCTGCATATGCATCCTGTGACGCATCACAGAAACAATGAATGTCATATAGAGTTGAGTGTTTCCCAATGGCATTGCGTGGGATTTCTATTCTGTTTAGACTCGTCAACTCTATTCTGAATCGATTCCATTGGTTGGTTAGATCGTTTGGTAGTGGTTCATCCCAAGATAGTTTGAGACACCATAATTTTTGAATTAGTATTTTTGCTAATATAATACATGGGCTGATAAGTCCCAAGGGATCGTATAACTGAGCGATGTTAGCTAAGACCCTACGTTTGGTAAGTGGTTCCGTCACATTGAATGAATTAATGCTGAATGTTAACGTATCTGACTGACTGACCCATTGTACACCTAGAATCTTCGAACTTTCATGTTCTCCAAGTGCAAGAATTCCGTTTGAAACGTTGTCGGGATTGAGTTCAGTCAGTGCTCTTGGGTCATTTGAAATCCATTTTCGTAGCATGAATCCACTGGATTGCAATAGTGACGAAACTTCTTGACAAGTGGTGTTTAATTGGTTTATTGAATCTGCTCCAGTCAACAAATCATCCACATAGAAATCAGATAATATGACTTGAGCAGCTGTTGGAAAGTCATCCTTGTTATCTAATGCCACTTGTTTTAAACATTTGATTGCCAAATATGGCGCTGAACTAGTACCGTACGTAACGGTGTTCAATTGTAAAATTGAAAATTCTTTAGATGGATCGTCTCTCCATATTATACGCTGCAACGGTCTGTGTTCTGGATGCATGACAATTTGACGATACATTTTGGATACGTCAGATGAGGCAACATAGGTGTGCTTTCTGAACCGTAGTAAAATCGAATGAATGTCATTTTGTACTTTTGGACCAATAAATTGAATTTGATTTAAAGACCATCCTGTTGACGTCGGAGATGATCCATCAAACACAACACGGAATTTAGACATTGAATGATCATCTTCTTTTACTATACCGTGATGTGGTAGATAGTAAGGTATAGGAATTTCATTAGTGTTTGACGCGGTTGGAATTATCTTACTCATATGACCTAATGAGATGTATTCTGCGATAAAATTGTGATAAAATAATTTGAACTTGTGATTTGCTTGGAATCGTTTTTCCAATGCAAGAAAACGTCTCTTGGCGATTTCTAAAGATTCTCCTAGTAAGTTGGGTGAATGTTTTAGAGGAAATTTTACCACGAATCTACCATCATGATCGCGCGAAGTGTCTTTTGTAAACAATGCTTCGCACTCGGCTTCTTCGTCGGTCATCGAAGAACTCTTATTGGGAACTTCTTCGATCTGCCAGAATCGCTTTAATTGTTCGTCTTCTTGTGCATAGCTACTTTGTATGAAGTTACATGATGTACTAGAATGGTTGGCATACATGGGAACATTACCAGCTACTACCCAACCTAGTTTAGTATTTTGCAGTGTTGGTAAGCCTTTTCCCAAGTTTATCTTTCCATTAACCATTAAGTCCCAGAATAGACCCGAGCCAATTAGCATGTCTACTGGTTTGGGTTCCAGGAATTTCTCATCTGACAACTGTATGCCGTCAGGGATTTTTAATGGTGCTGTTATCGGATACATAGGCACATTTCCTGAAATGGTTGGAATTATGTGGCACGATAACAGTGTAGTATATTTGTTAACCGCTGAAGTAATTGTTACATTGCATTTCTTTGTTAAAGTTGATTCAATTTGATTAATCCCGAATATTGATAGCTTTTCAGAAATTGTTGGCAATTGTAACTGATTACAAAACCTTTCGGTAATTAGATTTGCTTGTGCTCCACTGTCCAGCATTACTCGACAGGGATGTTTGATATCATTGAATCCTGTAATATAAACTGTGGCTGTAGACAATAGTACCTGATTGTTTATAGTAGGAAAAATGGTTAAATTTGTGGCAGTTTGTAGTTCTTGCGTAGAAGTTCCCGTAGTGTTATCGTGAACTTGATGAATCAAACTGTTATGTTTTTCTTTGCAGGTTCTGCAATTGCCTTTCCTGCATTGTTCGGATTTATGACCGGCGCGGAGGCAATTTGAACACAACCGTAATTGATTTATCTTGTCGATTCTTGCATTAATTGTCAAGCTTAGAAAATCTGGACAAGTATAGATTAAATGTGACCCTTTGCAAAGATTACATTTGTAATTTGTTTCCATAGTTGATACGTGACATTGCGATATATTTCGTTTTCCATTATTGTATCGTAAAGCTACCGGTTCTTTAAGGTGTTTATGGTATTTGATTTCCATTGTTTCCAACAGTTCGGCTCTACCTAATAGAAAATTTTCGAGATCGCTCAAAGTTGGTAACACATTTAACTCTTTTTGCTCTTCCCATTCTTTAATTGTAGTTTTGTCCAGTTTGGTAGTCAGCAAATAGATTATTAAAGTGTCCCAGTGTTTAACTGGTTGGTTTAGTGCTTCAAGGGACTCTAAATGCTGGTAAGTTGCATCGATTAGATTTCTCAAGCCTATTGATGTTTCCTTTGTTAGTGTTTCCAATTCAAAGAGTGATTTCACATGGCTACACTGAGAGAAAAAAGATGGTAAATTGAACGAATCTTAAATGTCGAGTTTTTTCGTGTTGAATTAATCAAAATTGTGTCGAATGAAACAATTTTTAGTTGTTACAAGAAATTCAAAAATGTTGTTTTAATATTTTATTTTTGTTAAATAAATATTTGTTGATGTAATGTTTATAATGGGTTCGAATAAGCTTCAACGATGTTATCGTTGAATTAAAAAATTACTTCGATTGGAAGAAAACAAATACTATTCTTGAACGAAACTATTATTTTGTATTGCTGTAGCATTTTAGTATGTCATTTCAATGTAAAATTTGATTAAACCAAGAATTTTAATCGGATAACTGAACATAAAAAAAGCTTGAAAAATATACTGTCTATGCATTTTGTTCTTATGTAGCAACAATTATTGACGATTATGCAAGTTTATTGTTGGATGTATTTCAGTTTGATGCATGCAGTCTTTGCTTAAAGTGTGTTTAATAGTGGAAGCAAAAATGGATGATATAGTAATTAATTTTTTTAAAGTTAATAACTTTGAAATATATTGAAATATTTTCCGAAGTAAGTGCGATATCTAGTTTTCTATTTTTCAAGCACTAGATTATGGACCACAAAATGTGACACTTGTAGAAGAAAGCTTTTCAATTTTTAAAAATAAATTTCCTCAAAAGGCAGAGCATTGTTTTTCAACAGACTGGGTAAAAATTAATGGTGTAAAATTATATGTAAATGTAATATAAAAATTAATTTTAAGTTTATACTTTAAGTCTTTGTGTTTTTATTAATAAACTGGTAATTATGCAATATTGTTTCTTTAACCTTCTGATAATTTTCAACATTGAAAACGCATTCAATTAACATTTCCAACATGACGTTTTAACACCAACGTAAGTTAAATCAAAAACCTAAAAGGATTCAAACAATCGAATGAATTGAATAATTTAATGAGAAAAAGTGGTTAACACAACATACCTACTTGGTTGTTTTGGCAAGTGGAACGTTGGATCAACGTTTTTGGAATGTTAGATTAACGCAACCTATAGCTCTAGTGTAGAAAATTTCGATGCAATTAAAATAACGAGAACGTTCAAGGAAATACTCCTCATGTTAAAATAATGCAAAAAAGTTAACATGTTTTTTGCACTAGTTCAATGCACGTTTTGCATTCGCCACCCGTGATGCAAAAATTTTGTTGATTTAATCGGTTATCGTTTGATCAAGCAGTTTTTTTCTCTCAGTGTATGCACTAACAATCTTGAATTGTCATATCGCTTGCACAACAGGTTCCAGGCAGTTTGGTAATTTCTACTCGAAAATTCTAGCTTTCGAATGGCGTTTCGAGCATCGCCTTGAAGCGACGTTCTTAAATAATGGTACTTTTGAATGTCACTTATGGTGTTATTGTTATGAATAAGTGACTCAAAAGTCTCTTTGAATTCTAGCCACGAACCATAATGGCCTTTGAAATATGGAATATTTATGGTTGGCAATCTGATTCGTGGTAGGTGGTTTGTTTGATCCACCAATTGCTGCGGTGCGGCATTGCTTGCGGCAATGAGTGAGGTATGGCTTGAAGCAACACTTGCGGCAACGCTTGCAGCATTATTGTCGGCAACGTTTGCGACATCATTTGCGGTATCATCGCAATTTTCAATGTCGTGCGACCGATTAACATCGTCAGTACATTGTAGGATTGTTTGGGCAACTGCCAACGCTTCGGCATATAAGTTTGTGAACTGATCCCGTTCAACGTATTCTTGTTCAAGAATATCTTCGTTGCAAGTACATTCAATGTTACACTGAATTGTCTCATACGCATCCGATAGGGTTTCGAACTGTTTCGTACGAGCTTGTAATTGTGTAATTGTTATTTCTTGTATTGATTCATTATTATCAAATGCTTCTTGAATTGGTTGTAAGAAGTTTTGAAATATTGTTAATTGCCTTTTGATAGTTCCGCGTTGACGACGCAATAGAGTTAAGTCGTTTGACATTGTCGCGATAAAATTATCAAAATTACTAATTGTATAAAAATTGATTGTTAATTCAAATTACGTACTGTGAGAGCACAATTGACACCCCGTAGTAAATGAAATATTGTAAATGGTGTAAATAATTTTTCTAAGAAATAAGTAAATCGGGACCAAAATGTTAATGTTTATGTAACCGAATTAAATTTATTTGTGAGTGGACTGTATTTCTAATTGTTGTATTAAAACACTTGAATGAACTATTGCTATATTTATTGTAATAAGTAGTTTTCAAGGATTAACACATGTATGCGTGAGTGCATCTAGTTTCACACTGCCTTTTCCTCCTCACACATAAGGGGTGTGTAGGCATTTTTGAAATATGATATTTTGAACGTAACAGCAATCTTATTTAAGTACAGACATATACAAAATCATTAATTTAATTTTATAAAACAGATTTTATGGAATATTCGTATTTTATTTTTTTAATGTCGGCTATGTAGGTACGATATATTTTGAAATATTACAAAGTTTTACATACAATTTTTTTTATTAATCTACATACCTACTAATACGGCCCAAAATTAAACTCTTCAGTTCAATAAATTTATTATCAAGATTTTTGTGTTTTACTTAATTTGTTTTATTTATTGCAAAATATTAGTTATATACATTGTGGTTTAACTTTTACAAGAACAGAACAAAATAATAAAATTCAAATGACGAAAAATAAATTTCACTCCTGTATATTATATACAGAACTTTTGTGGTTTGGGTTGTCCAAAATTAATTTTGTGAATATAATATCAAGATTAGCAATAGAATCATGCATAAATACAGAAATCATAGAATTAAATTATTATTGCTAACCGTATAGAATCCAAAAATCTTATTTCTAAAATCCATGCTTTTCAACTTAAATTATTAATAATTTAACAACTTCAGTTGTGGCAATTTTCCACTTACTATATAATCAAGAAAATTTGGATCAATAATAGTGCTTATATCGTAGTCTATGCCATTTCCTGGCGCGAAGAAAGCTTCTTCAAGAAATAATACCGAGAACGAACAACGAAGTAATAAATTTGTTTACTACTAGAAAGCATGAATGACATTATGATAAATAGTAGAATTCTTACTACTATGTGAATAGTAAATACACTTTAGATAATGTTTCTCATCAAAAATGTTAACTAACGCAAGATGTGCAAATATGATTGTCAGCAAAGTGAAAGTGTTGAACCCATAAATCCATTAAAAATGTACTCACTGTAGTTCGAAAGCTTGCTGATTTTTCTCGAAAATAAATATTTGGTAATACTTACTACATCAACGCTTACAAAAAAAATTATTTAGCCAATTTCCGTCAAATTATAGGAACTGTAATTATGCAGAACTTTCCCACGATACTACTATCAACTAAAATATTTTTCTTATCAAAATCCGACCACTTCCTCCTATCTACCGCAGTTTTGCATTTTCCAGATTCATCTTTACCTTATTCATCCGGAAATATCATGTTATGTAACATAATTTTGTATAATATATTATATTATCCAGCATCCTTTACACCACCAGTAGTATTTTACACATTATGACATTGTGTGCGTTTTTCTTCTGCGAATATAGTGTTGAATAAATTATATTAGTGGAGTGGTCATTCACGATTGGCTTAATTGATTTAGCTGTTATATCCTAAATAGTAAGAAGGCGTCATTGAGATTTAAATACGGTAAGAACAACTTAAAAAGTTTGTAACCTCATATCAAAAAATATTAGATCACCGAACCTTTCCATGTGTGCCCAAATATGCGAAAAAATGACATCATTAGATAAAAAGAAATTTGCAAGTTATTTTTGAATACATTGAATTTTGTAATTTACCATAATATACGCCAAATTAAACAGCCGTTCAGTAAATTAAAAGTTGCAAAACTAATACTATTACAAATAATAATGATATACCAATAAATCATTTTGCATGTCACTACCGGAAAAATTAAATTAGGAATTTCCACTTCATTTCGAATCTATTTATAGTTTTGCCTAATTACTAATTAGTTACCAGCTATCGAATTTTGATTAAAGAAAAATTGAAACCAATACAAACAAGTCCAGTTTGCCTAATTTTTGTTATAATTTATTATTTATGAAATTGCGAATGTAATACAACTCAAAGAAGCAATCTCCAAAACTGGCCGCACTTCGTAAAAGCAACAGCTTACATCAGTAACAACTTGTTGCAAAATTGGACAATCTCTTACATTATTATTAAGATTCTGTAAATCGCAACAATAAAGTCTTTTCTTTTACAATATTATTTGCATTAAATAAGGTTATCGTGCGAAACAATAAATTATAATTTATGGTAATTATTTTGGTGCTACACCAAATCGACTTTCACATAAAATATTTTTTTTAAATTCAAATTTTTATTAGCTGGGCGGGTTTTTAAATCGAAAATCAGCGGTTCTTAAAGTGGGAGTCCGCCAAGCTAGAACTTCCGAAGGTTTGCGAATATCTGTATTTTACCAATTAAGAGTAATATTAACAGTAAACAGAATTGAATTTTTTTACAATTAGAGCAGATATATGAACCAGACATACTGACCTATACCTGCTGAAATTTTTTATTGTTAATTGGTTGTGCCTTGACTCCCTTGTAAATCACCGTTTAATTTGAAAACCACATAGTGTAATAATTTAAACCACAAAAAGATTATCTGTTTTCGTGACATAATCTGGTAAAAAGACTCGTTTAACTCGATTCAGTTTTTTATTTTTATAATAATGAAAATAATGCTGCGATAGCCATTACATAACCGATAATAATATAGCCGAAGTAAACGTTGCTCCTACCATTGCATATCCAGTGCTGTACACTCCAGGGAGAGTGAGAAAATGTCCAAGATCCCAAATAAGATGACGTATCCCATTACAATAATGGTAGCAAAATGGAAAACTTAGCATAAATTTTAAAACAAACATTAGTCCTGCATTTGGCTTTGAAGCTTCGAATATTTCAAGATAATGGCATATTTCGTTTGGTAATACAAATGTTGTCAGACTGAAGAGAATAACGTAGCCTGCCACTACAGCACCTGAAAAATATTAAACAGTAGGTGTCAAAGTATAGTACAAATTTTGGATTATAGTTTGCGAGAACCTGCTAATCTGTGCGAAATCGACAATAAATTGGTTAATTGAATCGCGTAAATTGTTACATGAGGAGATTGTGGACGTCCAATTCTCATGTTATATTCATCGTGCGTTTCTGCAGGGGGGTTGACAAAAGGTTTAGGTTGCATAGAAGCCTGAGTACAACGGGCAAGTAAAAATGTGGAGGATTTCTTCAAGAATAGTCCTCTCGATGCGAGTCTAAGGAAAATCGACATTATCTACTTCAAATAGGTTCAGCAAAACTTGCATTATTTACCTGTAAACATTAAACATAATATTTCAGCTGGCTTGACTGACGTTTCAACGATTATTTAATTATAAAATTTAGGTGCCTTGGATTTTATCACTTGTGAACGACCAATATTAATTCGATTTGCATCGGAATAATAAAATGGAGTTCAATAAATTCTGAGACGCAATACGTCCTACACTTTACAGCCTATGTCAATTTATTTTTTGCAACTAATAAATTTTAAAACCTTGGCATAAACTAAATATGTTGTGACATGGCATTTAAATTATGTGGTGTTTTTAAAGAATTCAATTCGATTTTGAATATATCTTTTAGTGAGAAACAATCAATTTTTAAGTGTTTTGCATTGTTTGATGAACTTTAAAAGTACGAAATAATATCTTATTTTATTGCCGACAAGGGGGATAAATAATTATAATGTAGGAGTTTTTGACATTGACATTGTTTGAATGTATACTGGGTACTGCTCATCTATAAGTATGTTCGGAAGGTTAAATGATGGCGCCAAATTTTTTAACTACTATTTTGAATAAACCAAATCAATGCTAACGTGGTTCAAACCTGGTAGCTACAAGATAGATATTATATTACTTATATATATGCAAATACATGTATATAATATGTACACATTATTTATTCAAAATAATTACCAAATAAAATTCGTGTAGCGCAATTAATAAATTTCAAAATTTACATAAAAATTTAATTTTGTAGGTATATCGAATTTCTAGAAATTTTGGTTTGAATTCATTATTAATTTTTTTTGTTTTTGCATATTTTAATTATTCTACGTACTACCTATATATAATACATCTTATAGCATAGACACAAATATACAGGTTTAATAGTTGATGGGGGGCGGGGGACAATTATTTTATAAAAACCTTTATTAAAAATTTTCAAAAATATAAAATGCCGGGTAAAAAACGCATCGATTTGTAATTCATTGATTTTTATAGTATATCGTACTTAGGTACCTACTGTTTATGACGCAGCACGAGATGCTATGCTGAGTGATGCCGTCAAGAGTAATCAAGACAAGACTTGGGAAGTCTTGATCTTGTCTTGAAATTTCAAGACAAGAATTCGGTAACTCTTGATCTTGAGGAGTAAACTCTTGATCTTGTCTTGAAAGTCTTGAAAGTCTTGAATTTTAAAACTTTGCACAATCGCATAATCGATGATTAATCATTCACTCTGCATTAACCCATTTTCTTATTTTTAAAATTGCACAGTGATGCATGTATTTTATGCACTTTTTAAAAATATAGATGACAACATTTTTTGTATTTTACAGAGTCTTGTTTAAGTCGCTATAAAACAGAAACGGCGCAACTAAATAAACAAATGTATATAAATAATATTGAAGACGATAAAATTTGCAACAAAAAATGTCTATAAAGTTTTACTCTCAAATCGATTTTTATATGACAAAAACGCCTTCAAAATGTTGAATTTACATTGCCAACATGGGACTGTACGCTTATTTCTGTGATCCATTGTATGTATCCAGTGTTCCGATATTAAAAATGTTTAGTTTTTGTATTACAGTATTTAATAAAGTGTATGAAAATTTTACTTTCTGTCTCCAGTATCTGAAGTTTATCTAGTATTTTCTTATTTCGTAAAACAAAAAATTATTAAATTTTTAGAGATTCAAGAGCAGCATCGGTCGATAATCGTAATAAACAATATTATAGGCAAAACATCAAGACTCTTGATTGGCGTCAAGACTCTTGATAGATCTTCTTGATCTTGTCTTGAAATTTCAAGACAAGATTTATGTCGACTCTTGTCTTGAAATTTCAAGATTTTCAAGACAAGAGTCTTGATTGTCTTGATCTTGACGGCATCACTAATGCTGACTGATCAAATAGCGATAAGAGCAAAGGAAAAGTTTCATTTTCTTTCTGTGATAACAAATAGCTTAAATAGATTAAATTTTTTAAATATTGAATAAAATATATAGATAATCAAGTTTTCATTCATTTCATGAAAGCAACAAAATGTAAATATTTCTTAAGTTACTGTTAAGCCGCAGTAGTTTTCGGATGAAATTCAAAACAAATATTTTAAAAGATCGAAAAATGCGTAGTAATATTATAGTATGTATAAAGTATTAAATTATTATATAATACGCTGTCCAGTCAGCCGTTAGCAGCTTTACGCCATCTAGTGCGTGAGAACGACAGTTGTGTTGGTCTCACCTAGGGGATTATATCTTTTTATTATATTAAAAGCTATAATGTCAATAGAAGAAATGTTATAGGTGGATAAGAATTCTTAATTTCATTTTGGAACCTTGGAAAAAGCGAAAAAGCATTTCTCGACAATGTATGTAATTATCATGTAAATTAATAATAATTTGGCTTCCTCTTCATATTGTGAACAAACATAAATGTAATCGTGATTCTGTTTTTGATAATATGTAATTTGTATTCCGGCTAAAACAATTTAGATATTAATCTCTAAATTTTTGATGTGTTAACAATGATATCATATTATATTTTGTTTATTTTTATAGTAAGGTCATTTTAATACAATAATTATGAAATGAAGGTCTCAAAACTTTTATTATTCTGTTTTCTGTCTGTTCACTTTTTCGTGTATATAGCAAAGTCTCAAATCCTCTTGGGAACAAAATAATTCTCGTTTTTCGAAGAAAAATTGGAAAAATCTTGCTGAAGAAGTCTTTTAGAAAAAATTTTTCTGTCAATGATATCTTTCTATCCTCAAGTTTCAAATTTATCTTACTAATAGGTACATAAATTGTATATACAAGTGTAATATTCATTTGAAAAATTCATTGAACCAACAACAAATAAGAGAAAAACATTCTTTTATATTACAGATTAAAATACGATGACATAGTATTAACCTCATCAATTTATTAAGAAACGATCTATTTTTTACTCAGTAGGTAAGCAATTAGTTGTATATGTTGTGTTATTTAATATACACATGTTTGAGTTGATGGAGTACAATTACAAATATGATAATAATCATGTAATGGTGCACACGTGCAATTTAATATGGCATCTGAAGTTCATCTCAATGAGATACACAAAGATTGAGTTTTATAATAGCTATATCATTGAAATATTGCACCTGCATATCAAGTAGCTATGGGGGGGGGGGTGCTCGGTACTATTGCTTCGTTTTCCAATTCATTAATAATAATAAATAAACTTTATAAAATTACACAATCGCAAAATGTTGAACGTGTTCTCATGAATAACTAGCAGTGTAGCAGTTTCGCTTACGTCAACATACCACCAAGTACCCAATTTAATAAAGCCTACACTCAAAAGTATAATACAATAATGTGTTTCAGCACGCAAAACATTTTAAATATTAAGTACAATGTTATGACCAGGATACGTAATTAGAGTAATTTACAATAAGGGAACCGCCCGCACGAAGCAATTTCTAATTTTTTGACGGTATGCTATTTACATATCGTGAATGTTGTCACCCGATAAATTAGACTAACCAAACGGTTTTCCCGCAGTTATCAATTTTTAATTTATTATACTGCATATTATGACAAGTTTTCAATCCGTTTTAGATCTATCGGCAATACAATTTATAATGTTACCTGGAACCAGCAGGTACACAATTAGAGTCAAAAATACTACTATACGTGGTACGTGTATCTTGGCACGAAAAGCTGTCACGGTGACTGTTCGGCCATTCACTCACCTTATGGTATAATTCGATTCAAAAATAATACACTTTTCGATAATATCCTGAAGACGCAGTTTCTTATTTTAGTGGTATTACGTACTGCGGTGCATTACTGTTTATTTTCATAAATTTAATATTATGTTTATTCAAAATTATGATTTTTATTATACAGACATAATTTTACATGTTCGTCTATAAATACTAAATTGACAACATTTTTTTTTGTAACATTGTGATATCAATTTTGTTTGGTGTAATTATTATTTTTAAATTTTCTTTGATAAAGTTTGATATGTATGAAAATAAATATGTATAATAATCTAAATATGTTCATAAGTAAAATAGTGGCCCGGCCATAATAAAATGAGTTTTATCAAACTAATGTTAAAGGTTTACCAAAATTGAATGATAAATTGGTACATCATTTTTCAACAGGTTTATAAAAAATTACTTTATGATCATAATAAATATAAATTTATTTATACTGATACATAATTAAGAAAGTTTTAATTGTTAGCAAGGTTAAGGTTAACAAAATTTGCCAATTACTAACAGTTCATTTTCAATGCATTTGGACTGATTAAATCAGAATATCTATCAATGAGCTGCTTGTTTAGTGTTGCCCTATATTTAGTAGATACAGTTAATATAAAACTGGAAAATTTTGAATGGATATCTCAGTTTTGTTATACCTACAGTGTATAAAAATCAGGGATCCAAATCAAACCCGTTTCGGTTCGCCCATTTTCATGAACCTGATCCCATAAAATGGGTGTTTGTTAATCTGTACTTATAACTAATTATTGTTATTATTAATAAAACACACTTAATAATTTAAAAACAAAGTTACTTTGGTCAACAATGTAATTATAAGGATTAACCATGCAAGAAGTTTGGTACGACCGACGTCTGCTTAATTTACAGAGTGGAAATTTTGGGGATTTCACAAAATTTATTCCAGTGCAAGCGCAGTGGACTGACAGTCTGTATAAGTAACTCTTAATTAGTTCAATTCGTGTCAGACATAAGCGCGTGTACTGGAAGGTCAAAAACAAACACAGGAATTACGCACAAAATTCTCTTGTTTTCTATTTGTAGAAAATCAAACGCACAAACGTGGGGGGGGGGGTTAAATTTCGGATAAATGTCATGTAAAAAGATAAAGAATTGTGGTGCTATTGCCTTCTTGAAGATTCGTGATCAAGTTTCTTTCGTGCAAACATATGTAAGTTCCAATTTTGAAAAATTGGTTGTTAGAGAGGGTCTGGGTTATGTTTAATGCATTTTTACGTTTTAAGATGTTAATGCAATCAATTACAAATAATGATAAGATAATTAGATACTCGTGCATTCAATTACATCATATTTAATAGTATGCTAGTGTTTACTATGATTTGTTTACATTGTCAATTTTTATGTCTGTAATTGTGTTTGGTGTTTTTCTTTTGAGAAACTAATGTGATGTTGTCGTAACAATACTAATATTATTTTCAACCTTGTGCTTTGATCATCATCAAGAATACGCAGTTCATTGCCTTAATTATTGTATTTTTGTCCAACTATACATAATACAAAATATTAGATCATTTTATTGTTAAACTCCTTCTAGGAAGTTTCCTGAGAAACTTTTATGCAAATTTTATTTTATAAGTTCATCACACCGTCGAGCGTTGCTCATCGAAAGAGATGATTTGTTGTACGAAAGTTGAATGTAAAATAAGACGACTCGGTCGTAGGTGTATAATATTTGTGGATTGTTAGTTGGTCTGCTATCCCCATGGATGAATTTGGCTAATAAAAGTGATCTCATTTTTCTGTCATCATTTTTGTCACAAAAGAGGTCATAGCCCGTGACATTAACAACATAAACAATAATAATAATGCGTAAACACTTTAAAAATCATGATAAACTACCACTGCGTATTTCTTGCTTTTCTCTTTATATCGCGAATGCCTTTATATAGCTATGACATCAGGTTGCCTAACACAAGTGTAACCTCGTGGAATCTTCTGCTCCCGAGTCACATAAATTATGGTTAGCTTTTATCAAAATTTTATTCAGGATGCGCATATATATTATTAGCCTCTGTTTTCGGTGTAATCAAATACAATAATAATGTAAGTCCACGAGCAGTCGATAATAACATTGGTGAAGAATTGGCTACTTTAATTCGTGAATATATCATCAATACATCACAGGAAATAACATACATTCTATTATCTTTTTAGAATTATTAATCACCTCCAAATATATTTTTATTTTCTAATGAGTGGATGATTTGCAAGGTGTCCTTAAAAATTTAAAACAATCTTGTATTTTCGTTCTGTTATTCGGCATAGATATTTAAGGTTGCAGTTTTATTTTTTTGTTTATTTAAAATACATCTTTTATGTATATGATACATCCACGAACAGATGTATTTGATTTATTTTACCTTCGTTATTATGGCCGGTCTTTTCAAACAAATCAACTTGTACATCTAGCATCGTTATTTTCAATGTCTAAATTTCATTTAATTTCAGATGGGATTTCCATTAAGTAATTAATGATGGTAAATTTCTAATCAGTATCTGTGGGTGATTATAGATAGTTTTCTCGGTGGTAACGTGCAAAAAATTCAAGATTTTAAAAAAAATTTGAACATACCAACAATTTTTTTAAATTTCGCCTTTAACTTAAAAGCATTTAATTACCTGCGTATCCTGTTTTAGAGTTCAAAGTTATACGTGAACACAAAGTCAATCTTTTGCCATCCTAAAAAACATCTCTATTAATTGCATTTTCGAAACGTGATGTTAATGGAATAATCGACTTGTTGGTTTTGGCAAAACATAAAAAAGGTTATAAAGGATTACAGGATATTTATTAATATTGCTCTTTGTTTTATTTTTGCTAATAATATTGCGAATATCGTCATGACATCACCACTTTTTGGAGCAGTGACTTCAATCAATAGCAAAGCTACAACCTATTTTTTGTTTAATATCAATTTTTATTGACCAACAATATAAATAACTTTTATCGATTTATGCGAGCATAGTCAACAAGTCTTAATTGGTACGATTTAAACCTCTAAGGTGTAAAAGTCAATTGCAATACATTACTATAGAAATCAATTTCAACTGAATCTTTATAATATTTTATTCGTGTCTGATGATAATAATAATAATATTAAATTACTATAATTTGTTATTTTCTGCTATTGTTTTAAAAACTATTGCTACTTAATTTTAATGTTAATCTTCCGTTAACTTGTTATACTTCATAGTTTTGTATGAATAATTCATCTAATATTTTAATTGGCTAACGAGCGTAAATTTTTATAATTATCGTTTAATATATTAGAAGTGATTGATATGTTTATGTAATTAATTGTATGGAAATATTTTAATCTACCAGTTTCTTATATTTTTGAAATATAATAGTATTGTATATCACATCATATAGTTTGAACTGTTCACTTTCTTTCTTTCTTTTTTTTTTTGCTTTTTGTCTGATGAGATAAAAAAATTGTGAAATATCTCGTTATAGACAGTACAATATATTATTGTATGCTGGTTGCGATACCTACTGTCTGATTTGCAACTTAACGTGGATTTTGAACCACGAAAATAGATAATTTATACAACATTCATTAGATACTCATTTATAGTTAGGATATAATATGATATTATAATTATTCCAATTCGTATACGAGTTGGTATGTATACATACCATAATATATTAGTGTACACGTTACTAATATAGTATTAGCAAGGACCAAGAATGTAAACAAATGTTTTGCCTGGGGTATAGCTCATTAAGATTTCTATATAGATCATATTTTTTATTCCGTAGTTTTTAAATTCTTATATGTAGGAAGGCAAATAAATTAATCGATCATAATAATGCCAACAGCATTTAACCTTTGATTGAAAATTTCCCTCGCGTTCATGCCCATATTTACCGTGTCTGACATCATTTAAATTGTGCAGGTGTATTTATATTAAGTATTTATAGAGACTTTATAAACAATTAACTTACATATTTTTAACAATCAATTACTAAAATTTTTTAATCTAAGGTGAATGTTTAATCGAGTCAATAGCAATTTTTAAACACTGCAATAATGGTTCGTATTTCAATTTTATGCAATAGTGTAAAAATGTCTGTCTGTTTGTCTATCTGAAATTTTTTATCGGCCAACCGGAAGTGTCATTTTTATTTTTTCATTATATTTTGAAAACGAAGCTTGAGATATGTTTGTAATAATTTTCCTTGGAACAATTTTTTTCCAAACGGTCGAATCGTAAGAAAACAAAAATTACATTGACTAAACTAAATGATAATATATAATATGCATTTTATTTTTAATTTAAATTAATTAGAGTGATTTATTCGAGAGTGTAATTAAAATTTGGCAATGTTTTTATCCACCTGTCCTACCGGAAGCTCCTTTCAGCAGGACAAATATAACGATTGGATGGTATATCATTTAGTAGTTATTATATTTACTCGAAGAAAATTTTTAGATATTTTTACTAACAATTAATTTTTTTTTCTTACAGACATTACACGAGTTAATCGTGCATTCGACGTAATATCTGTATTATTTTACTTTCTATTATTGACTTTTTATACTCCACACCTAAGTTACATCATCAAAAGTAAGATAAAGAACATAATATACCAACGAATTTGAAAATGCATAGATGGTATTTTATAAAACAAAGGAGACAATGAATGCGATATTCGTTCAGCATAACAAAAACATTGAAATTTTGAAATGGCATTCACGAGTGCATTGGTGTAGTATTTTTGCAGACCGTTGAAACAAAAATAAAAGTTCGTTATAGTCTGATTGGTCGGATGCTATAAAAACTAAAAGATATTTGTCCTCCAAAAACAATTATAAATCTCTTAGTAATAATTTTGAACAAATTCAATGCTAATTGCCGACTTGAACAAACTTAAAATTGCGGTTTCAAATGCTATTATAAGAAATAGTCTTACTTCAGGAATTTTATTGATTTAACTTATTATGCCCCGTATATTGCGGTTAAGTATGTTAACTTGAACTAGACAGTTCTAACAGAATTCAAATTTAAAAAAAATTACAAGTCAATAATATTGACTTGCCTTTAAAAAAATCTAGCAAAAGATAAAATTGTTTGGATATAAATCATGACATGCGTTTTGCTTTTATTTAAACTTATCCGATGGATATAATATATATCGTCATATATTATATGATTAAAACGATTCAAATTAAACTTTTTAAGCGTTTTAATTATAATTTTTATATTACAATCATTCGACGAGTTGAATAAAAAACGAAACACGTGTTATGGTTTATGTGCAAGCAATTTTACCTCGTTAAAAACGTTATTAAAATATACCTATTCATAATTTATGATTTCATCTTTTTGTGGCATAAACCTACTCATATTCAATTCTTTTGATGTGTTGTTCTATTCTGGAAAATTATAAACCCCAGCAATTATAGTTGTACACATGGAAAAAGCAATTAAAATTTGAAAAAAATGTACCGGGAAACTAACAACAGTGATTATAATGCAGTATCATTTATTTTTACTTCAAAATTATATTAAAGACACAAAATAAACATATTTTTTTTGTTTGTTATAATTAATATTTATTATTGTGACACCTTGTCGCAACTGATCAATCTTTCTGCCTCGTTCTGAAAACGAAAGAGGCTTTAATTATGAGTTGAAAAAATAATAAAAAATACTTACTTGAATAATTTTATAAATTAACATTACTGTATCCACGGATGTTTTACAATCATTTTCTACCGCCCTTGAAGATGCTCGTTTTCCCCATCCGGTTGAGAAGTTAAGTTGTGCAGCCGAAACGCTCACCATGACTAGGATTATGGCTATCACCACCACAAAACGATACATAATCATTAATCTGAAATAAAAGAAATCACCCTTAACTAATGTTGAAACAACCCTACAATTTATCAGATCTTTCACCTTGTTCAATCTTTTCGTAATGGAGACTGTGCTGTTAGCAAATGTAACATCCTTTTTATATATACCCCTTTTAGCCAGGGAATCTCTACAGTATTCGCCCACTTTTTCCAATTAAATTAAACTGAAGAAGCCTTTCTGCAAACAAAGATATTAACTTCTGGGCATGTTTACTATCGAAAAGTCGTATTTTCTAGTATTTGAAATGTTGAAGAAAATACGTGATAGCAATGCAATATTGGATAAATTTTCTAATTTTATTTGATTTGTTAGTATATTGAATCCAATGAACAGAAATTGATTATCTTTTATATGCTTTGATTTAATTACTTTCTATTTTCTGCCTAGAGCTTTTTTTTAACTTAAATATTGAAATTCAATTTTATACAATTAAATGATTATTATTTATACGAGTGTCTGAGTAGTAGGTATTATGCAAATGTGGGTACGTAATGTAAGATTAATGGTTGCAACAACTGGTTAATACCTATGAATGTCGTAAACATTTATCACGAAGGATTTGGATGGGATTGATAATAGAATTTTTACATGTCACATTTTAAGTTTCGGATTTTCACGTGCCAAAACCAAATTACTTCTAATTTCTCATGTACGAAAAATGAAAATGTTATTCGGTCTCAACTGTCGCCATCTGTTATTCAAAATTAACAGATATACACAAACATGCTTATTAATATCGGCACAATTTAATATTATTATGTTCGTGTGTCATTCACCACGACCTACACTTACACTACTTATAAAAATAATGTTCATTATTTCAATTAGTATAGTGTATAATGTCATTAAAAAATCATTTCAATTTAATGTTTAAAATATTTAAAATAGAGTAAACAATTTCGTTCCAGTTACATAATAAATTTAATTCGCTAATTTGAAGAGGGCCAAGGTTAATTTTAGATTTGAACTAATTTGAACTTGAAGGCATATTAGGTCTTGATGTTAAATATTCAATGTTATTAGTCATTCTGTATATTAAATAATAGAATAAACCAATTTTGCTTTTTGATTAAATTATTAGTAATTGCGGTGCTAGTAAATAATTGAGTCGTCAATTTAAAAACCTTTAATTTTTGTGCGACTTGTTGGGTCGCAAAATTACAGAATATATTTTTTTTGCACAGTTAGTACATTTCTGACTATGCAATTTCTAATTTTCGTATGTTTTATTCGGAGTAGAAGTAACTTTTTGTCCCAATACTACAATATACTATTCTAGGCACCACGCAATAGGTTTTTCGATTAAATGTACATCTAAGTATTGATGGAATGGAAATTGTTGATCTTATTGTATTGTAGTATTAAGGAAATCCTTGAATCTTTTCACCATTTCCTTGAAGGCGTTGTTTATGCATGGTTAAAATTCAATTTATTATTCTGGAAGTCGAAAGCAACTTCACGATTTTAGTATTGGTATCGTTTGACCTATGTAATTACAAAGATAATTTCTACATACTGCTTCTTTTTTTATATATAATTATTTTGATTTTATAATTATCTATGAGTCGATGCTCTTCTAGTTTATTAGTACATATCATACAATCCACTGGCGCCAGATTTTGGGGGTTTTATAACCAGGGGCCAGACGTCTGGGCGAATACAAATTTTACTAAATATTACGTGATTTACAATATATTATAAAGGTGATAATAATTTGGTACTTGACCCCGCAGCTTCTCTTTAAATCGGCGCCGCTGCATACAATTATTATAATTTTGAATAATGACATCACCCCTATATTTATTTATAAAAATTATTTATTGTAGTGATAGCGTGTCTCAACTGCTTGACATTGTAAATATTATTAATTATTTGGCTCTGATTGGTAGTTTATCGTAGTGTTAAGTATTATTCTTATCGTTATGTTTATGAGAGTTGATTAAATGGAAAATAATAATAATAATGGTGTAATGTTGCTGAACTTTATTTAGTGTAATTACAATAAGGCCATTGAAAATGAGTGCTTTTATATTACAATTATTTTTTATAATTTTTAACATGTAAGTATTATGGGGTCTTCTAACATTTTTTAATAATGCAATATGGTTACAACAATGTAGAATTGGAAATCTCAAAGATTATTTCAAATCTTGTTTTTTAATCTCGGTGGAGACCATAGATAGTGCATTCTATACAATAATTCATCCATTTTCATTGTTCTGAAAGTTGGGCTAGATTATATTAGTAAATTGCAAAAAAAAATCAAACTAAAAAATGTTAAAAAATATAGAGGGGGCAAAGTATTCAGTTTGTTAGGCCTTATGGTTTTAAAGAAAAATTTTAATATTTTACGAGCACTAGCTAGGTAGAAACAAAAAATTCAATTCAAATATGAGGGGGGGGGCAAGTGCCCTGCTTTGCCCGCCCTATCCGGCGCCTATGTATATTATAACAATAAATAAATTTCTGACGAAAACGATATCTATCTTTCGCTGAAATGTACGTACATATTTACATAATGTATCTTGTGGAGGATCCAGATATTTAATTTGACCCAGGTATTTAACAACAAAAATAATGTGATTTTAAGATTCTTTCCATGTCTTTATGGGATCCAAAGAGAGACAATCAATCTCATAGTTTTAGATTTTTCATTCTATACAACTAAAATAATAATATATAAATATACAACGCAATATATTATACATATTATTGTGGTATAACGGCAGATCTAGCTTTTTCGGAGTCTCAAGTTTATTTATAACCAAATACCTCCCAGGTCTCCCAGCCTCTACATGATTATTGTTTTCACCCAATTTCAAATTAAAAACACGAGATTATTATTATAACGATTTAAATATTGTTTTATTTGCTACCACAAAACATACATGTGCTCTGAGTAAAACATGCTATTACTTGACTGATATTTATTTAGTTCATTAAAACAATAAATTAATTTATTATTATTACGTTTACGAAAAGTGACACTTTAACTTTGACGTAAGGTGAACTTGTTTTTGAAAACAAAATTTATGTGTCTTCTTAATAATATTCTGTTTTGCCATTGGCTCAACCGCTTACTTAAAACAAAATCTATTAGTTCGAAATTTGTAAAAATCTGCGTTTTGTCACTTCCCACTTAATTTAAAATTATTGCAAAGGAGTCCTCTAAAAATAGAAACTCTTATTTTCCAAAGCCTTTGATCTAATTTTTAGTACAATCTCTTATTAAATATTATGACTTGGGCAGTTTTCTGTTTACAATACAATTGTCATAAAATTTTGTGATAACTCTTAACGAAAACCAATACTTAAGTACTATAACAAATAAGTCAGTATTGATAACAATGAATAATGTTATTAATCATGGTATTTTCTTTCAGGGAAGTGTACAGCACAATTTGCAGTAGACTTGGTCAAACTCCACACATTCCTGGAGATTCAGTTCAAAAGCTCTTCAATGACATGCAGCTATATCCGTCCAAATCACAAGGTATCTATTTTATTCCATAGATTTAATTATTTTAAAATTATGCGTAGGTGCGCCATGCTCAAAATTTTTAAAAATAAAATGTGATTAAACTTAAATCAGATAAAACGCGATTGTCAAACAAATAATTTAATAGCGGTGCTTATCGCGAACTAAATTAATTAAGGTTATGGTTGTGTTTTTTTTTTTTAATATTGATTATTCAAATTTTAATATTGTATGTTACATACTGAAAAAAATTCAAATTAACCGCAATGAGTTTTGTAATATAAAAATACAATCGGTTGTGCAGGAAAAAGTTTGTGGCTTATTAATTTTATTCTAATATTACCGTTTTATCTGATTTTCAAAATTAATTAAATGTGTAAACAAAAATTTTGTGTCAGTAAATGTAACTTGATTGCTTTATAACCTCACAATATGTTCTTCAAAGTGTATAATTTTGTTATGTTAGTTTTAGAAATGCTGCAATGTGCGAGACAGTGCGGCAGAAGAAATGGTACTGCAGCTTTTCTTACATTTGGAGAGTTTTGTATATTTGCCAGGGAATTGCAGAGACCGAAATGTGAGAGAAAATCTTCACAACAAAGAAGTAATAATAGTACGCAATTTTCCCTTTCCCGAAGGTTTATTTTGAGTAAATCGATTGTTGTTATTTTAGAATGTACAAAGCAGTGTGAAGTATTCCTAGGGGGATCGTGTAATCCTACAACGTGGAGAACCGATATTGCTATACCTGAGTTGCAGAAACATGGCATTAGTTATTATAATCCGGTAAGCGTTACAAATTCAAGTATTTTAGTTTCAATATTGATTATTGATTTTATTTCAGCAAAAATCAGTATGGGGACCAGAATTAGTGGCCGAAGAGCACGATGCTAAACAGTCGGCCTCTGTATTATTTTTTGTTGTGGATAGTCAGACACGTAGTGTATCGAGCATGATTGAAGTTGCTTATCTAGTTGCTTCCAACAGGTGCGTTGTCATCGTTGCACATCCGTATCAGTTGGGTCAAAGTATTATGGGAGAAGAACTGCAGTATAGGTAGGGTAACAACTTTAAAGTTATTGTTAATAATTTTCTAATTTTTTATCAATTTTAGGGAATATGTAGATTTAATTGATGGACAGTCTTCATTATTAGCTTTAGTTAAAAGTCAAGGATTAAAAGTTTATACCAATTTAACTACAGCTTTACAGCGTACCACACATTTATTAGAAAATTTAGATTCTAATGGCACATCTCCCGAAGAACAAGTTACCAGCAAACTCAGGTAAAGATTAAATACAATATAATAATTTATTCAATTACTCTTTATTTTGGCAATTGCTCAATGATGGCATAATAAGAGCAAAGCACCCCCTTTTCTTAATAATTCTTATTTTTATTTTCAAACCAAA
The DNA here is from genome assembly GCA_963170105.1 of Cantharis lateralis. Taxonomy (NCBI): domain Eukaryota; kingdom Metazoa; phylum Arthropoda; class Insecta; order Coleoptera; family Cantharidae; genus Cantharis; species Cantharis lateralis. The sequence continues at coordinate 25,600,051 of OY720629.1, forward strand.
AATTTTTATTTTTTGGAATACCTATATTATCTAATTTTCGTTTGGTTAAATAACTTATTTTTTGCATTTAAACGCATTAAAATTAATTTGTTTTAATTTTCAGTTGTTGTATTTGAAATTCTTTTAAATTTAAAATGTCTAATTTATGCGTCTATCTACTAACCGAGTAACGAGCGTCAATAAGTTTATGCAGTTACGTGTTTGTTTTGATGGACATAAATTTAAATGAAATTATTCATACATAATACTATTTGCTCATTGATTTCATATTGCATTTTAGCGTTTTCATAAATAATTGTACTTAATGCACATAACAAATTCAGTAAGATTATTGTGCCAATTTAATTTTCGAAAATTTTGTTACTTTAGTGTACAAAACTTTTTTGAAAAGCCAATCCATTTTGCAGGAAAATTCATAATAATATAATGAACAAGATAGATACAAAAATATTCAGGAAATTTATTTATTTCTTTAATAATAATAATAATACTTTTGTGCAAATTAAGTAGGTTAATATTAAATTAAAATTTTTTATTAAAGATGTGGCTAACAGAAAGTTGTCAACAGTTTCTGGTTCAAATGATTACAACTCGTAATTAACAGACCTACAATAATCAGTATTTTTAAATTACGTAAACCACAATTAGATTGTCTTTTGAAGGATAGAAACCACTTTATCTGTTATTACTTACAGGGGAAGATTTAATATTTTCAAAATAATTCAAGTTTTTTAAAAATAAGTTTGTTAATTTTTAAGTTTATCAAATTTTAATTTGTCAATTAAAAGTTAATCTGTTTACACTAAAAGCTTATTGATAAAGGTCAATTTAATTAATCATTAAATTTTTAAGATTTATCATTTAAAAAAAATACTTTTGTCGTAATTGGACGTTTTTTTTGATTACTGAAAATAATCTTCTTACAGGTTCTTAAAGGACACATTTGATTTCTACGATGTGAATCGAACTGGAGAGCTGCATTTAAACAACGTACTAGATGCTTACTACCGTTTAACGAACAAAACGCTGAAAGTTTCGGAATTATATTGTTACCTTAGTGCATCGAATAATATCGATACAAAAAAGATTAGAATCTCTTTTGAACAGTTTTGTACGTTAGTAGCGGAATTCAGCAGCGCTAATTGCAGCTTACCTTTGGCTGATGGTACTACAATTTTTGACTCATTATTTTGGACAAGTGCACTTTTAAAGACTCGGCATCTGTTTAGAGTGTTTGTTGTTCGACCTTTTAACACCGCTATAGGTATTTCCTTAACATTGTTTGCTGGGCTTGTTTTATTTTATTTTTAAACAGATTGCACGTTTTTAAAAGTGTAGCACTTTAGCATCCACTTTTTTGTTTTAATTTTAGCTTGTTTCATTTTTAGTCTAACTTATTTTATTAAATTTCAGATTGGGCTAGTGAACCACTTCAACGTCAATGCTCTACAAATAACAATACACACTGTGATATATCTAATACAAATAATGGAATTGTCGGTAGTAATTACGCATCAAAAGACAAGACTAACAATGAGACGTGGTTGGCCGACGTTTATCTTGGTGGATCGTGTAAAACACAATTGTCTTGGCGCGAAGACATCGCTATTCCATTGCTTAAAAAATATGGCTTGACATATTACAATCCAGCTGTGAGCGAAACAAACTGCTTAGATAATTTAAACGAAACTGAAATCAATGGTTTTTTGACGAACGGCTCTGTGTACTGTAATGGGGATAGCGAGGAGGTTTATAGGAACGGCGAAAATTCAGTATTTGAAAATTGTATATTGCAACGGAAGAGGGTGATCGATAAAAGTAAAGTCAAATTATTTGTTGTGACCAACGACACGAGGTCACTAACCAGTATGATCTTAGCAGCTCATTATATTGGTTTAAGTGATAGTAAAACTGTGTTGTGTATAGAACAGCTACCATCCGAAAATTGTCTAGTAGAGAACGAAAAGGTAATTTACTTGCTAATTTGATTTTTCTTTCAAATTATGCTCAATTAAAATTTTTTCAGTTAACGAAGCAGGCAATCAAAGATTACAATAGAGGAAGAGTTTATTTATCTGATATTGCTCAACGTAAACAAATACCAGTATTCGAAAACATCACAGAAGCCGTTCAATGTGCAATCGAGAAATGTCAAAATAGGTAGGAAAAATTATAAATAGTTTTTTTTATGAAAATACATACCTCAATTTTACTAAATCTTTTCATCAAACAAGTGGGAATTTTCTTGATATGACTAAATCATAATATTCGTGCTCTCTTGATTAAATTTTGTTTTGATTTATTTTGAAAATTGTTGATGCAGAAAATTCCTACTTATATTTTTATCATTTTATTTATTCGTTGTTGGAGTATTTGTCGAAATTCTTATATTGTGTAGACAGAATTGAATTGTAAAATACAATAGCAAGTGCATTAGCTTGCATTTTTTACAAGTTGATGTAAATGCTAAAGTTTTTTACACATTCAAATACCGTTTTTTTGTAAATAAATAATAAATTGTTGCTATTTATATAATTTTTTTTATGTCAAAAATTTAAATTTGTACGATATTAATTTTTCATCACATTGGTAGTTATATATTTATTGTTTAACAACTATGCTTTTAGAAACGAGCGGGATAAGTTTGTTGTTAAGTTTTCAGTATTATAACTTGTAATGAAGATTGGTTAATTGTATCATAACTAAGGATGGAAGTAATAATGCGGTGTATTTTCATTAGCAGCTTGTTATTAAAATTATTAAATCATCACTTTTGTCGATTGGGTAGCTAAAACAATAATTTTTGTATTTAACATGTTCCTGTATAATATTTAAGTGAAAAAAATGGCTACTACTTAATTTTACTGCATAATTTATTTACAATGATAAAGTATAGTTGTTAGACATTTTTAGATTTTAAGTGTTTATTTGATTGATATTATCGCAACATCACCTTTAATTCATCTACATTTGTTATTTTTGTAGTTACTCTGTTTAGGTGTTGTCTATACATGTACGTTATTGTTTATATTAGAATAATTTACGTTAAACAATAAACAATTTAAAATATTTGATTATAATGTGCAATTATTTAATGGTGGCGCAATTTATTTTTACTATAAATTTTAGAGTTTTGCATCAAAATATTGTTGTATCACAACTAAATTTCTAATTTCGATAATTTTAAAAATATTAATTATTTTGCGAAAAAATGCAAAATAATTTTTTTCTGTAAATGACAATTTGACAAAAAGTAACAAAACTAAAAATATTAGACTAACTTTTTCATAATAAATAGATTTATTTTTTATACCTAATTTTCGAAAGCTAAAATTGTGCGCTTATTTTGAGCGCACTATTTTGGAATGGAAATGAGATGATAGCTCATTGATAATAGCTAGTACCTGAGTTCAACTGAAGCTGGATTAATATTACTATTAATGTGTACGTTGTGTTGTAGATAACATAATTGCAAATTAGATTTACCTCTATATTTTATAATAAGTTAAGTAAATATGTGTTTAGCTTTAATTTATAAAAATAATTTTGAAATTCACTTCTTTTATGATGTGTGTATTTTTTAAGTAATTTTACAGTTTTCAAACCGAGTAGCTTTGTAATTTACATTGTAAACAAAAATTTACATTTTGGAAATTATCTTATTGTTAAACCATATAGTGGTAATGACTAATTTTAAATTATGTTATAAATCTAATTTATTACTATTTTTTATATAATAAAATAAAATTTTTCATGAATTTTTGTTTCGTCTTTTATTTCACCCAATACACTACAAGTAGATACTCCAAAATTTTGCTATAGGCAAAGTTTTAAATAAAAGCGAATATCCGTGTTTGAAATAGTCCTATGTGTTTTTCAAAAATTAATACATCTTCTAAGTAACCATTTACTTTAATTGTGGTATAAGTGAGGCGACTGACATTCAATTTCAAAAGTTTGATCTTAAAATTAACTTAGGGTTTTTACTAGCAGGTAACATAGCAATGAACATGTTGGCTGAATGGAGCACTGGGGTAGAGTCCATATCTTCTTCATCTGGTAAATAGAACAGTGGTGGAACCACTGACATTGGATTTCAGAGGTGAATGTGAACTTAAAAGTATAAAGAGTAAAAAAATTGATGTGAGAAAAGATATTTATTGTTTCTTGAATAGGAACTGTGGGCAATGGTTTGTGAAATGAAAAGGGAATTAAACTATGGGTGATGAAAAATTTCGCAAAGGAGGAAGTAGTAATTTTGTGTTCAAGCGGAGCGATTATTTGGTCTACTTGATGAGTGGTTCCAAGATGATTATGGGTCTTGGGTATTCTTTCTTTTTTTAAAGTTTAAACCTAATTCGGTGGAAGGAGCTCCGTTAACGACGCCTTAATTTTCGATCCGGTCGTAACTGCTGTTTTAAAAAATTGTAAAAAGCAAACAAGCTTTTTTCCCCACAAAAGTACCTACAAATTTAATTAATATTAATTTTTTTAGTGAATTATTTTGCATTATTTTAATCATGTGTTCGATTTCTTAGATTACATTATATAGCTATCCACTTCTTAAAAATAAAACAAAATTAAACCTTGGATGGGAGCACATCTGCTTTCGTTGCCCCTTCCCTTAAGTACGCCCATGCTGCATTTAATACCAACAACTGATAAACTTTAAAAATTCTTCCTAACCACGGTATGCTATCTCCCTTGTTAACGGCTGATTCAACGTAAGGCGGAGCTTAACAACTGGCATCCACGCGTAGAGATGGCGCTGAACATTTTCTGTCCTTTTTTTCTTGGTTTCTGTCTCTTTCTTTGCTTTTCAGTGGGTGGGGGTGGCGGCAATTTTAAAAAATTTATTATTTTATTTAGAATTTATCAAACTTTATAATCATAAAATTTCATTAATTCTTAAAGTAATGTATTACATAGCACTAATAAAGTGTATACATATACATTACTATAAGAATTAATGAAATTTTATGATTATAAAGTTAGAACATAATTTTGATGTAATAATTCTAAAATAATATAATTCAGATTTATTGTAAAATTTTATTACTACTTATTGAAACCTAACATAACATAATAAAGAAGTAAATCATAAATTACAAGCATTTCCTTTACATTTGATGTAACAAATACAGTCATTCAGTCGAAAACATATCTTTTATTTTATATAGCTTTCTTATATAATATATAACCAGTTTTATCAATATTTCTCCTATCATAAAAAAATCAAAATCTAAATGATTTACATGTTACAATAAAATATTAAATTGAATTTTCGACTTACGTAATAATATGAAATACATTGAATTTAATATTTTATTGTAACATGTAAATCATTTAGATTTTGATTTTATTATATAATTTCACATGTTAAGAACTAATCCATTTTATTTCTCCTATCTTTTCCTAGCATAATATTATTTAAAGTCTTAATGTTATCTAACATTAAAATTCTTAAGATTTAATTACCAAATTTTTCATAATTTTACTATGTCAGCAGTCATCAGTAAAAGGGAATTTCACATTTTCTCAGATAATTAATTATAGCAATTCTTTGCATTATATTCTCTAAATAACAAATATTAGAAAATATGTGGATAAAAACATTGTAAATCTTGGTTAAATAATCAATGAACTTGCTACTACAATATTTTAAACTTAATTTTTCGCCACCTGCTAAAATGTTTCTTTTGCAAGATTCACAATTTTTTACTTTTGATAAAACTATTTTTGAAAAGACAACACTAATATTTTAAAAACTCAAAAATTAAACAAACGATTGAAATTCTTTAGATCTTTAATATTTCGATACAGAATGTATCATCAGAAATAATTGAAAGTTACAAAAAAGATATTAAAGATCTAAAGAATTTCAAACGTTTGTTTAACTTCTTTAATTTTTGAGTTTTTAATATATTACATTTTCACAAGTTAATAATCCTAATTTAGAAAACACTAATATCCTACAATACAGTTGCTTTTAGGTTTTCGAGAATTTCAGAAATCTTGATGTCTTCATTATTGAGTACTGGCTGAACTTCAATTTTTACATCTTAAAATAAATAGTAAATTAATATAGAACCCTTATATCACATGTAAGTAATTACCTGCTGTACAAATCTCTTCAATGATACTAAAATATCTCCTTCTGAATGACCCTTGCTGTAATTATTTACCAAAAAACTCTTGTAAAATGGAGAAAGTGCAGCTACCGTTGGATTTGTAAATCTTACAAAAGATTCCAAAAATTTTTTCCAGAGGATCCTGGTGGAACTTCCTAGGCACATTCTATTAAACCCCAAAAACTTTCATGTTTGCATAAATGTCAGTGAAGCTCTGAAAATTGGAAGATATTTACCATTAATTACATAATTAAATTATATCTTATAACATAAAAAATAATTTAAAATTTATTAAATACTTTTTCTGTAGTTTACACTTGAAGATTTGTGCAAATGACACATGAAACATTATGTCATGTAGATCAAGTTTTAAACATAATTTATTCTAATTAATAAGAAGAAAGTACAAAATAAAAAATATAAATTAATAAAATAATTCGTTTAACGTAATACCATATATCGTTAATTATTTATATTAGAATTATTCTATAAATTACCTCTAGCGTAGTAATTCCATTTTTTATAGTTGATGGTGTGGACTCCTTTTTGGGTGTATCACTGGTAATGTCTACGTCATATTTTGCAATACTAGATTTTAATGTCTAGATTTGTCGGTGATGAAGGTAAGTAACTTCTTCCCTGCAACTTCAACATGACCATTTACTCTGTCAAACAATTTTTCGAAGAAGTCCATCACTTTTGCTGTTTGTTTTGCTTCGGGTCTGGTTTCGACTTTAACATTCTACCATCACACTCGTGGGTTGTTCCTAAATAAAATAATAAAACATGTAAAACTTTTCTCAAAAATAAACTCATTTAATACACATACCTGATGTAATCATGAAATGAATGGCAAGAGAAACCGCATAATATACACTTTTTGCCTGATACAATACCTTGCAAATATAATAACATACACAATTACGAGAACCTAAGAAACCACCACACCACAAAATTATTAAAAATAAAATTTCCTTTTTATTTCCTTTTGCAATTTAAAGCTCTGATGCTTTGAAAATATTGCAAATCTTCATAAACACGTTTTTAGTTTACACCAAAATAAAACAAAATGGACGGTTGTTCGTTGCTGATTACAAAACCTTGACAAAAAAAGAGACGGAAACAAAAAAAAGAGACAAAAACTGGTAACAGCGCCATCTCTACGCATGGATGCCAATGTTTAAGCTCCGCCTTCGTTGATTCAACTGGCCCTATACCAGTTCCCATACCGTGTTCCTAACCTAACTTTTACTTAAAAGTGAACAAACGCCATGTAAATTTCGTTCCCATGAAATATATTAGCTTTATTTTATTTTCTATTATTAATATTAATATTGTGACGTAATTAATTTTGCAAATCTGGAAGAAGAAACAGAGACAATGATTGCTGCCAGAGATCCACAGGTACTATAACCACAACAAAACAATTTCAATTCTTCTGTCTAAACTGCATTTTTTAATAAAATTGTGCTATGCCCTTTTTAGGAGTTCATTCCAAGTGGACGGCAGCAAATTGAATATCATCCTGGTCCTTCTCAAATATGTGTTCCAGTAGAAACCGAAAAACTTGTCGGTTCAGAATTTTTGTTAAAACAATTCGAACAAGTGTCAATTCATGAATCTCATCAACCTGAACGATGGTTTATAAGAAAATCTTTAGATACTGAAAAAAACGAACGCGGTAATATCGATCGAGAAGAAGTGCACAAAGTATCTGAAGTAGACATTAACTGTAAGTCAGATCATCTCGAAGAGTATGATTCTTCTTTTATTTGGAAGTGTTCGGATCCATTGCAACATAAGGTTAGGAAACGTGTGTCGGATTTACCAGGCAGTGCAAAAAAAAGACATTCTGATGAGTTATTGTTAAACGAATTTAACAAGTCTAGTAATTTAAATAAAAGTGCGTTGAAAAGTAACTATTTAAAATGTAAAAGTCCTGAATTTATGGAGGAGGAGTTGTATGTGAAGGATAATGTTGTTATTTGGTCTAAAGGTTTAGTTTCGGCTCCCACTTCCTATCAGTGCGATTTTAGTAGGACTACAGTTTGTTCGTATACTTCTTATTTGCCAATTAATCATGCAAAGTGGTGTACATTTTATTGCGAACGTCCTAGTTTTGAATGTGCGGCAATTGAAAAGCTTTACAAACTGGAAGAACCTTCGGGAACTCCATTACCCAGTATCTGTATAATTGATGATCAAAAAATGCAAGTATTTACTGCAGATAATGAAGATTTTGTAACGGCATTGCCATTCGAAGTTGGCGCTTTGTGGTGTACAAAATTTGGTATACTTCTCGAACACTATAAGAGTAAGTTGTTATACTGTTTTGTTTGGTCGTTTAATAAACATCATTTTAGAAGTGGATAAATATGGAGATTGCATTGAGGTAGATGAAGATATAGTACCTACAGTCTTTTCATTGTCTCATCCTTTGGACGAAACTATTCCAGTTGCAATTCATCAAGGTTCGATGAGATTAATCGACGATCCGTCGCTTAGAATAGTTTTTACATGTGAAAAACCCAGTATTTGTATGATGTACGATAATTTGACTGGTCAACACACTGTGTATTGTATTCGTAAAGTTAGAAATGAAGAGTGGTTGGAAATATCTAACAAATTAAGTTGTACCGCATCATCAGTTCATAATTTGTCATTGAAGGTAAATACTGCACTTTACATAATATGATTTGTTGAATTATGTATTTTGTAGGTGCGGAATCAAAAATCTACAATTTCGCCGTTTTCAACACCAACTGGTAGTCGTCCGTCGAGTGCTATGAGTTTTAGCAGTAGCAGCCATCATCAACAGTCGTCTAAACCTAATAATCACCATCAACAAACTTCAAAACCAAACAGCAATCAACAGTCTACTAAATCTAACAGTCAGAATCAGCAATCTTCTAAGCCAAATTCAATGGCAACTATAAGGTAATTGTTGATTTCAGGGTTCCGCTTGAATTTCACTACTTTCCATTTTGTAAATAACTTTAAATTATTTCTGGGTTTTATTAGAATTCTGTTTAGGGCCATTCAGTTTTTGGTGGCTACTAGGCTATAACTAACTATACCATTGTTAAATGTTCACTTTTATAATTCCTTTTTGATCTTGAAATTGTTAGAAGTAGAATTAATTTTTATTGTTTTTATTTCCAGTCGCTGTCAGTCACCTACTGCATCATCTGTAATGGTGAGCAATCCCTGGGTACGTTCACAACGTAATGATACTAGTTTAGGTACAAATTTGGACGTTACCGAAATATTTCATCATGCCGATCCTATAATATGTTTTGATCATGTTTGGACGGATACCTTTGCTGGACAAAAGTATAAGTTTGTGTTTTTCAATACAAGATATTATTTTATCTACGCATTTTAGTGATGGCGGACCAGCCACGAAGGTGTTTTTAATTGACGATTTAGTAGAACGTTGGTATCTTTGCTATTTAGTTCCTCCGAAGAGTCAATTATTCCTTGTTTGTGTGGATTTTTCAAACACAAATATGCCTTCTTTTGGTATGTTAACTAGCATTAGTGCAGTCGATGCAGTTCCTATACCGGTAATGTTATAGTCGCATTTTATTTTTAAATGGAAGTTGACATTTTTATTATTGTAGCATTTACACATGATTGCGATTTTGGAGCACAACAGCAGTATAGTTTTATATACAGGTTTAACGATGGTTGGTAAATTACACGTAGGTGGTGTGTTAGCACAATATGCCCCATCACCTAGCGAAATTAGAACTCAATTTATTTCTCCATTTCCTAAGTACATACCTGCACACTCTTTAGTATCTTAAATAATTATTTAATTTTAGGAGAAGCACATTACTTCCTCAATATGGGACTCCATCTAGTGATTTAAAAATGATGGAACATTTAATTTCACCTGTAACCCCCTTAACTAACAGAAAGTTAAACGTTAGCATACCGATAGTGATGAATTCTTCTCAGCTTAGTGGTGAAACACTCATTTTTATTTTCTTAACTTGCATGACTAAATTAATAAATTGCAGAGTCTAAAGTTTTTTTAAATGGCTTAAGAGATGCCATAGAAGATAGAATGACATTGCAATATTCGGACGGAACCTTTTATAGAATTATTTTACCGACATTAGCCTCTTCTACTTTAGTCGAAAGTTGTTTAAATTCTTTAAGACAAACCCTTCCAAGAGATGATGCTATCAATTTGTTATCCAAATGGTACTCTCGTCGAAACTCATTAGGTTCCAATGAAATAAATTTAGAAGAAGAGTGGAATATTTTTTCCACATTATTGTTTGGTATGTTCTACATTTTACTGTATTGTGTAATGCAGTCTTCAATATTTCAGAACTACTTGGCTACGATATTGATCAAAGCAATGATGTACCTTTAGACATACTAATGACACCATCGTCTGCTTCAAAAAGACAGAGGCAATCTACTTCCGGATCTGATCAAGATTGGCAGCAATTATTGAATTGCGATTATCATAAATACAATTGTGAACACTTAGTTACACATTTACATTTGAAAAATGTACCAAAGAAATCTCTTCTGGTACCCAAATTATCCAACGTTCAAATAAACACCAATTCAATATTATTTAATGACATTAAAGTTATTCATTATACTTTACACTTGGTTTACGAAGATATAAAGTTAAATTCTATGCGAACTGAAGAATTACCATTTTTGGCACAATTCTTAAGTAAATTGGCCATCGATCTGTCCTTGAAAAATTACATAATACATTATTGGAAAGATTTTCCCGATCAATGTAACAAGTACGATGCAAATTTAGAAGTAATAGAAGCTGAAAGTTTAAAAAATGTCATCGCCTGGCCATGCATGACTGAAATTGCTGAAAGCATAATGGAATATATATACAATTTACTTTCTGTTGATGTTTCGCTTGTACCCTACCCCTATGTCTTTAATGTAAATAACCGGTCGAGGGCAGTTGTTCAGGTTTGTTTAATTTTCCCAACTTGATTTAATAAAATTAGTATCTTTAATTGCAGCTTTGTGGAATGCTAGTCAAAAGTGTTAAAACCGAAAATAATCACGTAGATCCTGATAGTTTTGTCAAATTAGCTGTACCTTTTGTGATAGATATGCCTTCTACTCCTAGACTGAAAGAAACTGAAGCGCATTATAACATCTATGAAAAGATGGTGATTTTTATGACCGAATTAGGAATCTCTTCAAGATGTTTGGATAGCCTTCCAGCTGGTGTTAGTTTCTTGTTATATAGTGCCTTATGGAAATGTCGCGAAAGTCCTCCTAAAGAGTGGTCGACAGAGTGTTACAGCTTGTTAAATCGCTTGGATCTTGTTTGTCAAGCTGAACTTCTTAAACAGGTAATATTTTATACTTGACATTTTTTTTAGAATTCATCCACCTTGATTAGTTTTTTAAATCATATTTGGGATTCTATTCATTTACGATAAGTCCTGTTTGGTTACGAGCAGTATGGCATAAAGCCTATACTGACCGATTGGGAAACATAAGACTGCGGTTCAAATCCTGATGGCGTCGGATACACTGCTGTGATCTAAAGCCCAATATCGATATGTAGGCTATGGGGAAGGCAACGGGAAATCACCCCATTAATTAAAAATTCTCTAGTACGGGAATTCACACACCAAGTGATAGCTAACGTCTAAAGAAGATATGGCACTATGAAGAAGAAGAAGACTGTTTGGTTGTAGGTCTGTCTGTAGGCTAATAGTTTTTCAGCAGACAGTTTTTAATTTTGTATTTGTAATCATTAAGCTTTCCAGCTCTAATTGGGCTAGGTATAATGTCATACAACGTATGCTTATAATTTCATGATATGAATAAAAATAATCTTGTTAATCCATTCATGAACTTTACTTTTTATTTAATACTACTATTTAGACATAATATGGAAAATCTATTAGATTAATAATGAAGATAATTTCTTAAAACTGTATTTTTTTAGAGCAATATGGAAGTGAACGCAAATAACGAAATTGTATCACGTGACAATAGTTTGCAAACAAGTGCATTATCTAAGAAAGTAGAAGAAGAAGAAGACGATGGCATGGAAGATATTGATCGAAACTTGTTAAAACTCCGTTTTCCGGAAGACCATCGTGTAGCTGAAGTACGTCGTTTGTTGCAAAGCTCAAAACCTGTACCAATTACTTTAGTTCAAAGACCCGACGTGTCAGATCACGATTTCATTGAAGAACAAGAAAAACATTTGTATGCTATTTGTGCCAGAACAATGGCTTTACCAGTCGCAAGGTAAAGTATTTAATACTTGGCAAAACAATTTTACATAAACAATTAATATTTTATAGAGGAATGTTTACGTTACGCACCCTATCGCCAGTTGCAACTGAACCCTTACCATTTCCAAAATTGTGTCTATCTGGAAAAGTACCACCGAGAGGTGTAAATGTAGAACTAAGTCACATTGATGTGCCACCAAATATGTCAAATTGGCCTCAATTTCATAATGGTGTGGCAAGTGGTTTACGAATTTCTCCAAATTCTCCAAACATCAATTCAGCTTGGATTGTGTTCAACAATTTAGACAAAAATGAAACCAGTATGGAATATTCCGGTTTTTTAATGGCATTGGGATTAAATGGTCATCTTCCCAGCTTATCGACGGTTGACTTACAAGACTTCTTTAGTAAACTCAGCGAAATGACCACTATTGGAATGCTTTTAGGTAAAAATGCAATTTTAAAAGCTTTCAATTTTTTAAATTTGCGGTTCCAGGTTTATCTGCTTCGTTACGAGGAAAATCATGTCCACTTACAACTAAAATATTAAGTTTACATGTAGAATGTTTAATTCCACCCACACCTATCGAATTAGAAGTTCCCCATTCCATACAAGTCGCTGCATTATTAGGCGTTGGTTTGGTTTATCAAGGCACAGCACATCGAAGTATAAGTGAAGTTCTTTTAACCGAAATTGGAAGACCTCCTGGTCCTGAAATGGAAAATAGTATCGATAGAGAATCATATTCGTTGGCAGCCGGTTTGGGGTTGGGATTAGTAACCTTAGGAGTTGGTGGACGTCAGTCTTCTATCACAGATCTGAATGTACCCGATAAATTGCATTATTACATGAACGGGGGAAATAAAAAGTTGTACACTGGTAATTGAATGTTTGATTTGATGGGAACTTGTGATAATTTTTGATTTGCAGGATCTCAAAGGGAAAAGTATAAGGTGCCATCTTTTCAAATACGTGAAGGATCTACCGTCAATTTAGATGTAACAGCACCGGGTGCCACCTTGGCTTTAGGTCTCATGTATATGCGTACTAACAATCAAACTGTAGCAAATTGGATGACGCCACCCGAAACTCACTATTTATTAAATTATGTCAGACCAGATTTTTTGTTGTTACGAATTGTGGCTAAAAGTAACGACCATCAACTTTATTTTTTTTTAAATAATAAATTGTTTTGTAGGTTTAATAATGTGGGACTCTATAACCCCAAGTAAAAATTGGATTGAAAACCAAGTTCCAGATACAATTAGAAAATACTGCATGGTGAGACCATCGTTGACTGCACCTGATCTTGATTACGAAGGAATGAAGTAAGTTGAATTGTTAATTTCAAGTAGCAATTTTTAAATAGCAACTTTTTAGTCAAGCATATTGCAACATCATTGCTGGTGCGTGTTTTTCTGTTGGTTTAAAATATGCTGGAACTGCTGATAACGAAGTATTTGCAACACTTTTGCACTTCTGCCGTATGTTTATTTCTCTTACCGGAAAGTCGATAGCAGAATTGGCAGGGAAACCGACAATCGAATCCTGCCTCAATGTCGTCTTAATTTCAGTTTGTATGGTATGTAAAAGGGTAATTTTAATCTAAATAGGGTAAATTAAAATAAATGAAATGATCCAAAAGAAACATTATTTTCAGTCCATTTAAATAAATTTTTTTCAGGTAATGGCCGGCACAGGAAATTTAGAAATATTACGTATTATAAGACATCTGCGACGAAGAATTGGATTAGCAAGTAGCGCTATAGTCACATATGGTTCCCATCTAGCAATTCACATGGCTCTTGGATTACTTTTTATTGGTAGTGGAAGGTACACCCTTTCAAATTCGCCCGAAAACGTTGCCATATTAATTTGTGCATTTTATCCCAAGTTTCCAACCCACAGTAGCGACAACAAGTAAAATTTAATTACGTAGATATTAATATGTTTTACATATGTTGTTGTTTGTAGATATCATCTTCAAGCTTTTCGTCACTTGTACGTTCTTGCTGTGGAACCACGCTTATTTATACCTAAAGATATTATATCGGGACGAATGTGTTATGCTAATTTAAAATTGGTGAACCTTAAAGGAGTAGCGATCAATTCAAGAGCTCCTTGTATTCTTCCTTCTCTCGAAACATTATCAAAGGTTATGGTCGATGACGAACGATATTGGTCGCTTGAGTTTGAGCGTGGTCGCAATTGGGAACAATTACTGTAAGCAAAATTGACAAACCTCTTTTTACGATTTTTGTTATTAGTACATTTTTAGGCACCAGTTAAAATCCTCTGGATTAATCGAAGTTAAACAACGTTCTGGCTGTTTAACTTATATCGAAGAAAAGATGGGATGCTGTAAATTAACTCGAGCTTTACCTCATTCTAAAATAGAAGCTTGGGATCCACCACCAGAAGCCATTGCATCCTTTTCATCGGATTCCATGGTGCACCAATTTGCTGATAATATTCTTATTCCTGATAAAAATATCAAAAGCAGTAACGAGGAAGAGTTCTTATCAAAAGTATTCACAAAATCTGCTTATGATTGCATTGTGAAAGATAAAGAAATAGTATTCTCTAATTTTGTCTCTATGTTAAAGGTAATTTGAAAACATTTTTGAAACAGTTTTGTTAATCTGAGTTATTTTCAGGTTGTCGAAAATCTTCAAAGTACTCCCAATACACTCGACCTATGGCAATTTAAATTATTATGTGCGCAAGTGTTAAAGACTCCATTATCAGTTAATTTAGTTAACGTAGAAATTTTGTTTGCTATGCGTCAAAGGTTGTTGCATGTGATTAACTCCTGGCAAGTTGAAATCAACGATATTCTTAAATCGTATGCTTTAGGAGAAAACGTAAATTGTGATATGACGAAAACAAAAAAGCTGGCCACATATGTTGTGTATCATGATATACCCTTAGTTAATGAAATTATTGATTGTGATGTAAATAGTTTAGATTTTTTTAAATTGATGTCTATTTTATCCTCCAAGAACGTTTCACCAGAAACTATCTTCATGTTATCACAAGTTTTAAATATTGCTATGTAGTAGGTAAACGAAAAAAACCTTCGTAAAAATAAAGTTATAATTTTTTAGTTTGTTGTTTTAACTTTTTAAGAAATTAAATTTTTTTCATAATCCAGTTTTTTGATTTTGAAATAAATTATTGTAGGTTGATCACATTAAAGTAATTTGTTTATAATATATTTTATAATTCTGATTGAGCAGTATGGTGTGGAATTGAAAATTTGAATGAACCGTTCCTTCGGTTTATTATGGTTATGGAATATCATGAACCCAAAATGATTTATATTTAAAAATTTCTGTGGTTCATTACATGTAATAAATTTCTTTCTAATTGATCTATGGATAAAACTGCGAATGAATTGAAGAATGATAGAAAAAAAGGTATATGAAAGCGACATATATTTATTCAAAAATTTCAGTCTCTTCAGAGTAATCTCAAAACTATCAGTAGTACAGTAATACTTGCAGATGTTTTAAACTGAGGATACTGCTTCTGCGATAGTCTCTGTTTACTTTTTCGATATGTATTGTCGTAGAAGTATCTAGCTTATGATAGTTCCACATTCAGAAATCCACTTTTTATTTTTCTTACGTCTGTCTTTAATATTTTACGGTAGACATAATTTTTTATTTCAAATTTATTCGAACTTTCCTTTGCCACCTCGGCATCTTTATCAACCCGCTTCATTAGAGCAGCCAGAACATCACTACTTACATTTATTGCGATGC
This sequence comes from Cantharis lateralis, assembly GCA_963170105.1. Classification (NCBI taxonomy): domain Eukaryota; kingdom Metazoa; phylum Arthropoda; class Insecta; order Coleoptera; family Cantharidae; genus Cantharis; species Cantharis lateralis. Next base: position 25,616,204 of record OY720629.1, read on the forward strand.
TAGGAGGGGACTAAAGAGGTTTCCGCCCCAAAATTATCTCGTTATAGAAGATATAAAATTTATTTCTAGTATTGAAAGAGGTACCAGCACCAGCCCCTTAGCCTGGTTACGCCACTGTCTTTTTTTTTATCGTAAGATAAGAAATTATATTATGCCCGTCGTATATTATGTTATTTGTATTCTCATTTCAACTTTTATGAAAATTTATTGAATTAATTTATTTTTTTAAGTAACAAATTATATGTGAATACCTTAAATAACAATATTTCTAATTAGATAACTTTAAATAAAGCGCCATATTCAGTTTAAAATCTAACAAACACAGGTGCCGCTAAAAACGGCAAATGGTTCTAATGCGATTGGTCTGATTTAAATTCTGTCAAATAAAATAAGATTTTAACGGTCTGACACTTGTTAATTTTATATTGTACAATTCAGTTCTTTTTATCAGATTTCTTATTCGAAATAGATTTTACTTTTGTACAATTTCGATAAACATACAGGTAAGGAGAAAGTTTAGGGTTTAGTTAAATGCGCAAATTCTTATAACCTCTGTAATCTGATCAAGTGCGTGATAACTAATGTGCTCCTTTGTTTCGTTTTGCTCACCATTTTTAGGCTAAAATTTTATTTTAAAAGTACTTTCTTACAGCGAAATGGCCGATGAAAATAGAATACGTTCGTTCAAAAACAAAGGAAAAGATACTGATGTAAGTATTATAATTTCAAAGTTGAATGTAAGGTGTTTGATATGAACTTTTCTTAATCAGGAAATGCGTAGACGACGTGTTGGACAGGCCGTGGAGTTGAGGAAAGCCCGCAAAGACGATCAGCTTTTAAAACGTAGAAACATTGCTGCCGATGAAGAAGCAACGTCGCCTTTACATGAAAGCAATGGGTCACCAGTTAGCATGTCATCGGAGGAGATTTTATATGGTAAACTACTTTTATTGTTAAACGATATTCAAGTGCAGATATTTCAGAAGAGCTTGGAGCTTATTGGCATTTTGTCAGTGTTTGTATGTACAGAATTTTATATGCACACAGTCTTTCAACATTGAGCTATACACCATAAAAGTTGTTTGTCCAAACTTAACCGTAGAAGTATTTTTGTGAAAATCCCAAAGAGAATTATGAATGCTAAGTTCCAAACATCAGTATTCTCAAGTAAGGTTTGCAATTTCCAGTAACTCCTGGAAAAGTCAAGGATTTTACAAATTTTATTTTATACTGTGGCATGTGCAAGTTTTGCTTAATGGAAAACATTTAATTTAGTTTGAAGTCTGCGAAGTTGACCCAAAATTTATAATTTTCAATGTTAAAGGTGGAATTTTAGTAAATAATTTTATTAGCGAAACATCTCGTAAAGCCTCATTCAGATATACTTGTATTGCTAGGTAAAAGTTTGCAAGCACTGGTAATAATTTTAAAATATTTTTATAAACTCCCACTCCTAATACTTTAATCTAATTTACAATGCTACATAAGTCGATCTGAATGTGTTTTAAGTATTAAATAAGTGACTTGAAATACAAATTTGATTCGATTTCAAAATTAGGTTTAGCTACGTCACTAGCTTCTATGTGCACTTAATGCTGAATTTACATTACCAGCAGAACAAAATGATACATATACTATATGAGCAATTGTGTTGGTAAGGTGCCGTTTTGTGATTATATTGGTCAAGAAAATAAAATAAATGGACTCAAATGCACAATTTAATTCTTGAAACTATTTTGTAAAACGTTACAATATTATAACTTGACACTTCAAGATGTCGACGTCAACTTTCAAAGTATATATTGAAGAGAGCTTTTTATTTTATTTTATTAAGAAGTGTTATGTATAGAAGTAAAAATTGTGGTGCTTTATTTATGCTAGTTGTGAAAAACGATTGATCGTGTAAATAGTAAACCAAGGTTTGAAGAGGGAATTATTCAATAGATATTTTCGATACTAGGTAGGAACTAAGAAACTAAGATTTTTCCATTCAAGGCGAAGTTTTACGATCGAGGCCTTTGGCTGAGATCATAAACAAGTTATTGTAGTTGCTGTGGTTGCGAAGCTTGATATAAAAACCTGTACATACAAATGCAAATAAAAATTGCTCGATTTTGTAAGTGACCTCTACAGGAAAACTACTCATCAAAGTGTTGTTATCCTTCTTTTATCTAATAATTCTTATTTTTGGCAGGTTTAATGAGCACTGATGAATTGATTCAATTCCAAGCAACGCAAGCCTGCAGAAAAGTTCTAAGTAGAGAACGAAATCCCCCAATAGATCATTTAATTAGGTCTGGTGTGGTTCCGAGATGTGTGGAATTTCTAACGCGTTTTTCCAAGTAATTTGGTGTACATTTTTCTGAAATAACCAATAATCAATTTTAATATTTTAGTCCTTCTTTACAATTTGAGGCTTGCTGGGCTTTAACTAACATCGCTTCTGGTACGCCCGAACAAACACGCGCTGTTGTTCAAGAGGGAGCTGTTCCCAAATTGCAACAGTTGTTATCTTCGCCTCGTCAAGATGTTGCCGAACAAGCGGTTTGGGCGTTGGGTAACATAGCAGGCGATGGTCCCGGTACTCGAGATATGGTTCTTCAATGTGGCATTTTACCAGATCTTCTGCGTTTAATATCACCTGGCATTTCAGCGAGTAGTGATGTTTCGGTAAGTTCTCTTCTTTTTGTACGTGGATATTTGATTATCGTCTTCTATACATTTAGATGTCTCTACTACGTAATGTAGTGTGGGCAATTTCAAACTTGTGTCGTAACAAAAATCCTCCACCAGCATTTGAACAGGTTAAGATTGCTTTACCCACTCTTGCAACATTGCTACATTATACCGATAAGGACGTATTGGCTGACGCGTGTTGGGCTTTAAGCTATTTAACCGATGGCAACAATGAAAAAATTCAAGCAGTGTTGGATACAGGACTCATCAGTCGTTTGGTTCAGCTATTAGTAAATGACGAAATTTCAGTTCTTACTCCGGTTTTAAGAGCTGTTGGTAACATTGTTACTGGCAATGATCATCAGACCGATGCAGTTTTAAATGCTGGATTATTAAATGTTTTGAGTCGTCTTTTACAACATCCGCGACTTAATATAGCAAAAGAAGCTGCTTGGACTGTTTCTAATGTTACAGCGGGAAACTCTGAACAAATTCAGAAAGTATTAGACGCAGGTATTATGGAGCCCTTGTTACAAGTATTACAACAGGGTGATTTTAAATCTCAAAAGGAAGCAGCATGGGCCGTTACAAATTATACGAGCGGTGGTACAATAATACAACTTGGAAAATTGGTAGAAATGGGTGCTTTGAAACCCATGTGCAATCTATTACATTCTAAAGATTGGAAAACCGTTGTAGTGATTTTAGATGGATTGTTTAATATTTTAAGTGTAAGTTGGAAATTTAAAATTTGATGAGATAATTAAGATGTTGTGTTATTGTAGGCAGCTCAAAAACTTGGCGAAGTGGATAGGGTGGCTATATTGATTGAAGAATGTGGAGGTTTAGATTCTCTGGAAAATTTGCAAACTCATGACAACGAACAAGTATACGAGAAAGCTTTAACTTTGATAGAAACTTATTTCTCAGAGGTAAGTTCTTTTGGTTATTATTAGGATAATATATTGTACTTACTACAAAATGAAATTTAATTTTAGCCACAAGATGATGGGACGAGTTCTGCTGGAAATGAAACCGAAATACGTTTTTGTTCGTCATCTACGCAAGCTCCAAGTGGTGGCTTTAATTTTTAAGCCGATAACGAGTAATCCTAATATTTTAACGATACGGATTTTGTACTTTCATTTGTTTAAGTATTAATGTTTTGATATTGATAAAATTCGTCATATACACCGATACTATTATTAATTATGCTCCAACTTTCAGTTTAACAATTTTTATAATTTAAATGTATAAAATCCTTTTTAATGTTTTTAAGTTATGCTTTTAATATTTTTGTTGTTTGCGTAAAGTTATATACATTGTAGTTTTGATGTCACATAATCTGAAAATATATTTACTACATTTTATGACGTACATTTATAATAATTGTGTATAATTTACTTAAATTACTAATTCATTAACTAGGTGTATAAAATAAAACATTTTTGCATTTACTCAAATTTAGTTTTACATATTTTTATTGATCATGAAATAATTAATTACTAGATATAGTTTTTGATAAATAAAAAGCATTTGAGGAAACCGATGTATAGTTTTATTTTAAGAAAGCTCAATAATAAAAATATCCTATCGGGATATTGCTTACTTTTGTGATACATTTAAGGACGGGTCACACTAGGCTGCTGATAATTAGCATCTGGCACCCTGGTCACACTGGGCTGCTACTCGTCAGTAGCGGCGAATTTTGTGGTCACACCAAGCTGATCAACGGCTAGCAACCAGCCTAATGTGACCCGTGCTTTACTGTAAAGCAGCGATTGCCAACCTACTGGTCTGCGAGACCAGGTTGACCAACCATTCACTGGAACATGGGAAATTGATTTTTTTTTTAATTATTGCTTTGCATTATAACGGATAAAAATTAAAAAGATATCAATTTAAAAAGATTTTTTTCTGCGACAAAAGATACTACCAATCACTTGATGTTTTGTTCTTTAATTATTGTTAAATACTCAGTATAAAATACTTGAGGTTTTAAAAATAAATTAGTATTTATGAATACTATTGTTTGAATTTCATTGCTATTGTTTGGCGTAGGACAGTGTTTCTCAACCTGTGGGTCAACAAGGGGGGTTGCGGTAAATTATAAATTTATTCTAAAAATAAAAAAATACAGTTTCAGTGAGAAAGCTGTGTCTGTTTATTTTTTATTAATTTGTCGAATCGTGGTTCTATTTGATAGGAAGTGGCGAATGGCACTAATGATTTTAAAGCTCCTCTTGCTAGGGGGGATTCTAAGTAAAAAATGGGATGATAACCTTTTTTTTAAAATTTCTTTGAACCGATCAAACAGTCTAATCCAAAAAAACTAAAATTCATTTTTCTATTTTGTCGCGCCCGCCGCGGTGTCGGTGCCGTTTCTGACTGACAGCGACTTAAACAAGTCTGTAAAATGCAAGAAATTATTATCTATATCTATATTATCTATATCTCGTAAACGGTTCGATAAAATAGAAAAATGTATATGAACAAAAATGTAGAGAATGAAATTTACAAGAAAAACATTCCCATTAATTTTTTTATTTCGTTGCACCGTTACCGAGATATAGATGACAATAATTTTTGTATTTTACGAAGTCATGTTTAAGTCGTTGTCAGTCAGAAACGGCGCGACAAAATAGAAAAATGTATAGAAATAAAATTGACACCTATGTAACGAACCCTTCAATATAAAAATTTCGAGTTTACAATATGTATCTAAACCTCTCAATTTTTAGTATAAAAATTATAATAATATTTAAAAATAGTTTTTTTTATTAATATTAATTTTGACATTTAAAACTTCACAAAATTGTTAGATTTTTGCTATTTTCAAGATCATTATTAATTTTCTCTTATATATTAACCATATTTTCAACATTTTAATTACAATAATTAACGACTTTATTATTGAATTGTTTCTACAACATAATTATTTTACAGGAAAAGCTTATCACGCTAAGAGCATGTCCTGATGGGAAAAAAAATATTCGCGAGGTTTTAGGGCATATTTTAACTGATGAGTTGTGCTGTAAATTGTCCTGGAGCGGCCAAAAAAAAACCATTAAGGTTGAAGATATGATTTTCGTTCAACTTTTGAGAAGTAAGTATGTCGTTTTTAACTAATAATATTCCCACCTATGAATGTATCAATTAAAAAATATACCATACAAAGCAAGAAAAATTATTTATAAATTATTTTTTTCATTAAAGACATGTTTACTTATTTTTAAAAATTTGGGATAATAATTCTTGAAAATAAAAATTTATTTACTTGAATATATTTATGTAATATTTCTAGATACGATAACAACTTTAAATGATCGGTGCACATTGCCAGAGACGAAACAGGCAATAATGTCCTGGCTTCAACATGGGAGTGATCGTGTAAGGGCTGTTGCCGAGAAACATAATAAATAATATATCCTTAGTATTAGTGGGAAACTTAGGACTTAGATGTAAATAAAACAATATTTGGAGGGGTTAAAATTAAAGTGGTGTAAGTCAAGTTTGCAAATTTTTGACTTAGATGCTGTAATCCCTAGTGGAAGATGAGATCTGTTAATAGAAAGCGTGGTTTACGTTTAACTTCAAAGTTAACTTATACCACTATACCTTTAATCCCTCCATGTGTAAAAATAGTTAGTATTTAATTTACTTAATTGAACTTGGTACTTTATTATTTTTTAATTCAATAATTGACTTACACCACTTTAATTTTAGCCAGTCTATTTATTGATCTACGTTTCGAGGGGTTATTCCTTCTTTACTGTGGAGGATTGATGTTTTGATCCTGATAAAGAAGGAATAAACCTTCGAAACGTAGATCATAATGTTCAATAATTTTGGAGTTTTTTTTTGTACAATAAATGTAAATTTATTTTTAGTTTAATTTTCGTTTTAAAATTATGTCATATATTAAAGAGTAGATATTATAAAATTTTTGTTTAAAACAAATAAATAAAATTGATTTATTTATAATATATTGTTTACATCCTTAAAGTTTATAGGGTAGTTGCATCGGTTTTAGACATTTTATCTAAGATAGAGTTATATTATTTTCCATAATAATAAAAAATTAAACGTTAAAACATTGTAGAAATATTTAGGATGTTTAATTTATTGTAAGAGTTATATTTTAGGGGTTCCAAAATTTATAAAATGTTTATAATCGGTGGTTCTACCCTACTAATCAATATCCGAAACGAGAAATTCTGAAGAAGCCATTTTTAAGACTCCTTAAGTATGAATTCCCTTCAACCTCTTTTTTAAGAACTTCTTAAGAAACCTAAGTATGAATTCCCTTCAACCTCTTTTTTAAGAACTTCTTAAGAAACCTTCGTGTGAATTCTAAAAAGAGAGTTCCTTAAGAGTTCTTTTTAAAGAGGTCATGATTCGTTCGCTAGGTGGCGCATTCGAAGTCTTAGAAACTTCTTAAAAACCTCTTTCTGATGTTCAGTCTGACGTCCAAATCATAAATCTGAGCTCATGCAGACTTAATTATAACGTCATATTGCTATCTGGGTATTATTATAAATAATATAATAATAATTATTAATTTTTATAAAAATATTCTTACTTTGTACCTAAGTAGTAAATTGTAATCGTGCAGGAAAAAAAGTTGAGATTTTTGTGAATTTCGACGTTATGGGATCCCAGATGCCCAAAATAATAAGTCCTATGCTATTAGCCTCTATAGAGGCTACAATATCCTACGATAGGAATTCTGATATCATCTATAATTTTCAAAAATTACAAAGTTCCATTTTGGATTTCGAAAGCAATATTTTGTCATGTTAATGTTAAATAAATGTTAAAAATAAGTAATACTTTTCCCTGAAACTAAAATCCTGATTTTACTTAGCTATAGAGGCGTTCCCTATCGTAGACTCCTTAAAAGTTTAAATTTTAAGTTTAGTAGTGCAAAGTGGCCAAAAAGAATTTTAAACATTCACACTTTGTGAAACAATCTCACTTTGCTTTACTGTCGTTCTCCATCTCTTTGCTTAACTTTTACTGCCACCGGTCACCGGCGATAAATATAATAAAATATACTGTTTTATTCGGAGCAAATGTAATTTTTTGTGGTTCGTCTGTACTATACAAATTTGTCATAAAAAGTTTTACTTTTACTTCGTATAAAACAATAACCAAAATCTTATTGTAAAAGAATTAAAAATTTGAAACTTTCATTTACGTATATTCTTTCAATTTTGAAAATCAGATACCTCTTTTTAATAAATTGAAATAAATCCAAAAATTCTTCTATAAAGATTAATGTAATAAAATATGAAATAAAATTAATGTATCTACCTATTGTTAATTTTGTAAATCTAATATATTAATTTGGTCCAGACATTTCAATATTATCGTCGTGGCGACACCGACGTCTGCGAAGTGAAATGCGTTTCATGATGCGCACGAGAAACTAAAATCGATGCTACGCTCTCAATAAATTACATTTGTAATTTACAAATTAATAGAGAATTTTGCAATAAAGTGGAGCTGTTAAAAGATGGGTGATTTCAAAATATCTCGATAATGTCCAGTACCGCCGAATTTCGAAGAACACTTCCAGCACCAATTAACACATTATTTCAATCAGGTAAAGATGAATATTTGTAATCTTCAAATCAATTTATTTAAATTTTGAAAGTTTTATTTATAGATTTAATCATAAAGAACAAATGATAGATTTGAATTATTGGTGAAATTGAGAAATAAATTAAAGACAATACAATGGAGAGCTACTCGGAACAATATTTACCTTTTCAAATTCAATTATTTTTATGGAAACAGTCCAGGTACATTCCTTGAAAAATTACATAAAAAAAAATTAATAACTTCTGCTGTTTTAGCCCTTTCATCAGGCCTAAAATGGGAAAGCTTCACGAAGCTACCTGTACAGTAAGTTAATTGGCGTAATTTGTGGCAATTGTATACTTATATGTTGTTTTTAATCAGTTTTGTCAGCATGCTCCACCAGGGCATCACGTAAATAATTGTTGCATTATAAGTGCATTATCCTAAACTAATAATTTTTTTGTTTGTTTTTAGGAACTAAAAGAAGCGTGCAAGGTAGTATTTTGTCTGTAGTTGCAATTAAACTTCTTCCTTATATTTTTGACAGATTTGATTAAAAATTATTTCTGTTTCTAGGCTTTTGAAAAAGTGCTGGTTCAAAATATTCAGTTTGGATTGAAACCAGATTTAACGGAAGCTATTCGTTCTATACCGAGATGGAGACTTATCCAAGCTGCTCTTCCTCATGTTATGCATTGCATATCCACATTTTTTTACAATAAGTAAGATCTAATAGTGCTTTAAGATCTATTTCAAAAATTTACATTTACACAATATAATTAGTACCTTTAGAATGAAAGACGGCAACATACAGAGTTTTGGTGTGATAGAAACTAAACTGCTGTACACTTTACATTGGCTTATATTAGATGCAGCCGAAGAATGTGCAGATGCCGATTTTGAAAAAGGAGTTTATCAACCCTCGTGCTTTTATTATTTATTTTCAATACCAACAATAACGGTGAGCGATTAACCAAAATTCCACGCTTCCTCATAAAATGTGATAAATAATGGTGCATTTTAATTTTAGTTATTTGTCTATTTATTTGCACCAATATGTCACATGATGAAAGAATCAGATTTCCAAAATTATCGTTTGGAAAATGGTTTAAAGTTGTGGCAATCCTTGTGGGAATTTCGTCATCCAGACAGTCCTTGCTTTACGGCACATTGCAAACCAAAACCAAAAAACATACTAGGAAAAAACTTGAAATGCTTCAATCCACAGTTTGGAGACGTTTTCTTAGGACGTAAGTAATTTTAAGTAAATTTTTGTTTGAACACCGATAATCGTTTGTTCCGACTTCGATGTAGAATTTGTTCAAAAACGAAAGCTATTATAGCAATCGCGTGTCCGATAAATAATAAATAAAGGCTTCCTTGAATTTTGGAAAGTGTTAGTGCTTTAACTCCCATGTTTGTAAATGAGTAAGTTAAGTAAAAATTGAGCATATATTCCGTCCGGGTTTTTATTTTAATTTGGTTGTACCAGTGTATCATAATTCCGTGATTGAAAAATATTTCAGTGTATTTATCGATTATCTTCATGAACAATGGATTATTTTTTATGGGGAAAACTATGTAGCTATTCTTAAAACATACAGGTAATGCTCTTAAATGGTTTCTACCGTGCGAATCCAAATTATCCGTTTCTGAGACGTAACTGTTGTCCAACGATTTAACCACAATGGAATACCTGTTTGTACGAAACGATCTATTTCTTTGGCTGATAGGAAAATGCACATATCGTTTAGATAATTGTTTGAGTGCTGGGCTTGGAGAACTAGCTAAAAATGGTATTAAGGTTTCGTCGTAATCGTCCCAATATACTTTTTGATCGATCATATCTTCGAAAGTAGTTATCGGTTTGGTATACCTGGGTTTTGCCAGTAAACTTGATAATCCCGAGGAGTATGTGGTAATTAGTAATAAAGACTGAATACATATCAGGGTTAGAATGAATCTCAAATGAGTGTGACACAAATTTGCCTTAAAATGTTGTAAGCATCCAAACGTGTTCGTCTGAACAATATCAAAAAATGAAACCGCTATTTCTAGGTAGGGATGTTGTACAATTTTCATTGTCTTGTAGCATTTTGCTACCACATGAAGAACAATTGTTAAAAATATCATAATGCATACAATGTAGATCCACAATGTCTTTGCTAATGGCTCGAAAACGTACGTCACTTCTGGTAATGTTTGAGGTTTTGGAACCAAATACGTAAGACAAACTTGACCATGAGGATACGTTCCTGACAGATTAGCTTCGTAGGCAAAATCCTGCCAGTGCGAACACAAGCTGATGTCGGCCACATCCATTCCGACACTATCGATGGCCAACTTCCATAAATTATTGGTTTCATTGGTAGAATGCATGTAGACGTATTCGATGATAAGGTTTTCTGAACGAGATATTTGTTTCATTATTCGAAATTCAATTCCTTCGTAAGCCTCGCCGTCCGAATTCAAATAAACATAGGGTTTACAATTAAACGCAATCACTTTAAACGTTAAGTCTTGTACAATCTCAGAATATTTAACCTCCATAATAAAATCTGACATATTTAAGTTTACCGTCTTTCCATGATTCCAGGAAAATAGGACGACGTTTTTATTTAACGATATCACTTCCAATTTAGGAATATTGTTGATAATTGCATTATCATTTTCGATATCTTCAATTACCATGACGTTTACGTAATATTTCCATTTATCGATTTTGTTCAACTCGGCTTTCCAGAAATAATCCGCAGGCTTGAAAAGTATTAAAATTGGAATATAACGAAGAAAATATTTTGATTTGTAAATATTTCCGATAAAATTTACGCTATCCGTATTAATGAGATATCCATTACACTTGGATAAACTCTCGTTACTGTCAATAACATTCTTGTATATCGATGTTATCATTGGTATGTTTGTTTCCAATAAAGCTCTATCAAAATAATCAGAAGCTGTTTTGCCATTCGTTATGTAATAAATGCAATTAGACGCTTCAAACGAATAATTAATTATATTACTCATGATTGATATCATCGAAGAATCGTGGAAAGAACTCGCAATTGAAATTAACGTGAACACAGAGAAGAATTTCATTATAAAAGCCATATGTCCACTGACAACCGAAGTTGGTCAATCTACTGGAGTTTTAAAATGTTGAATTACTTCTTAATTATATAGTGAGCGCAAGTAGCTACTCTACTTTATTGAAATTAAAAAGTTTTCAGTTTTTAAACAAACACTTTTAACGTTGAATAACCATCGAATTAATTCTTTTAAGTATACCTAGCTTGGTATACATTTGCAATTAGAATTAAAAAAACATTTTTAGTTATCAAACATAAATTATTATTTCATTATGAAGTTCCGGCAAACTTTACAATTTGAGGCTTTGTAAAAACAATAATTTTTTATTAAATCAAAAGTTCATATATAAATAAATTAAATGGTTTTAATTTTAACTAGTTAAATGTAATTTTAAAAACAGGTAAACAATCAAGCGATGAATTTAAAAGTCAAGAAAGTCCAAGCCAAGGCGTAAGTCCTTCGAGCAATGGACAATCTGGCTGTGTATTTCCTCCACCCAATACAACCGTTACGGTCACTGCAACAATTACCACTAAAGGATCAGATGATGATGTAAGAAAACATGTAAACGCCGTTTTCAAAAGTAAGATTTTTATCTGATAAACTAGGGTAGCTGGGTTTCTTCCCCAAAAGACACAGTATTTCCAGAAACCATACCAGAAGAAAGTTCCAGTACCGAAGAAGAGCACGTAGTAATATTTCGCTTACCTTCGTTACACGAATCAGATGGATTCATGAGAGATCCTTCTATTTACACGGTCTGTTGTAACTATATAAATTCGATAAATCAATATCTGTAAAATACTTTTCTAGGCCGAAACCAGTTTATTTCAGTTAGCAATGAGCAAAAATGGAACAGGCAAGCAAAATTTTAATGTCGAAAAAGTTACCGCTTTATCCGTCTCCGATACTAAGCAAGCTAAAGCATTGCCAAAATTAGGGTAGAAATTTATCCGGGAAATTACCAAATTAATATAAACGAATACAAATTTTAGGTCTCTAACAGATAAAGATTCAGCAAATAGCAGTCAACGACCATCTACCGAAGGCTTCGGAGGTGAAGGAAAAGGATCCCATAAGACACTTTTTGCCAATCATTCCAATTATACTAATATATCATCTGCCACATTTCTGGACGTGGCAGTACTTAGATGTCTTTTTATAAGTCATTGGCAAGAAGAAGGGGTTTATTGGGCATTACATTTTATGTACAACAGGTAAATCCGTCAATTGCACTAAGAAAAAAATATTAACATTGATTTCGTAGATTACGCGACATCAGCGAGGAAATGGTTGGTCAACAACAACCACGTAGACGTAGTAATTCGTTACCCATTCCAAAGATTGAAGTTTCCATATACCAAAGTCCAGAATTAAAACGCCAAGAATCAAATTTAGAGGTTCCCGAAGTTAAAGATTTATCTCTTCTTACTGGTACGTAGAAAATTTGAAGAAATTCCGTAACCAAAAAGTATTTTTGTAACAGAGTCTCCTTATCATGGTCAAAAAATTTTCGATGAGAGTCCAGTTCATTCCAGACGATCTAGCGAAAAAATCAAAAAGAAGATGAAAATGGCCGACTTGAAAACATTTGTAGAAACAAAATTGTTATCAAAATCTGATAAAGCATTAGAGAAGATTGGACAGGACGATCCTAAACTTATTGGCGAACAAGTGGTGGGTTCCACAAGTCTTGTTAATGTATGTATTTTTCACCTTCTGTATTTCTTGTTTAAATTTCTCTTAAGAATTACAGCGTAGTTCTTAACAGTTTCGAGTAAAGGTAAATTTGATTCTGTTTTGCACACTAACATTTTCAAGCACCACTTTCACTTTCTTACTAAAGCAATATAAAAAGTAAGTTACTAATTAATATCACTGTTCTTAGGAATATCATCGCAGTTTAGATACAGCAGACGAGCACTTATCTAAACGTCGCACTAATGGATCCAAAATGTTTGGCGCATCCAGCAGTAATTTGGTTAAAGGAAAAAGTATGCCCAGTTTGAGGTACGTTACTTTAAATTTAATTTTTTAAACACAACAATACGGCCTCTTCTTTCGTGTTTTCGGTTAATCTATTTATTTAATGAATATTATTCAAAAATCTATTTTTATCGACTATAACTAGCAAAATTACTCTTTTTAACAACCACACTCACAAAAATTAAATTGGTGGTAAATGTATAATATATAGGAAATATCGAGAGAGATACATCGGGACGTTTGAATAATTTTTGTGATTGAAATCTGTTTAAACAGATTTAAAAAAAAAATCAAAAAGATGCGAGAAGCCAAATTCTGTCTTATAAAGTTTATTTATATGTTTCCCTCGGATGGAGGACATTGGGACAAATAATACTGGGTAATTTTTTTTAAACGGTATTATTTCAAAACTCGATTACTTGGATTACAAACATAAAATATTGTATTGTCATACAAATTATATTAGTCCAAAACTACCTTTTGTCTCAAAGTGCCCCAATTACTCATTACAAATGAAAACTTTTATCAATTTTTTGAAACTTGGTTCGCCTAATAAACGTGCAATATTCCATACATGCAAATAGCCATAGCTCCTTTGACTGGTCCAATACAGGATAATACTAAATCATGGGGGGTATGACATACCTCCCAGACAAGACGATTCAATAATGTTTAAAAATTAAACATGTAATTGGGGAAAAAAATAAAAATATCGTGATTTCTAATTTCCCGTCAATGTTACTTAACAGCTGGTATTAAAATACATACAAATAAAACCAAATTATATTGTAACTCTGCTTTTGCAAATGTTTGTTTGTCTTGTATGTTCTTACACTGTGTTCTGTCTCTCTTAGCTGTTTAATAGATGAGTTGACGGCTGGCGGGTAAGTGGCTGTTATCTCAATTTTCTCATTTGTTCGAAAATTATATATTAGTACAGTGGCGTACCGTGGTTTGAAGAGCGAGACTCTGACCCCCGCGATCCTTTACGCCATTGATTGTCTTCATTAGAAAATGTAAAAAAATAATTTTCGAACAAATATTTCATCTAAAATAGTTGTTTTTATTTTAAATGTGCATTGTTATCCCGTACACTTTTAAAATAGTACACAAATTTTTGTTCTTTAAAGTAGGGCTTATGCATTACATTTACAAATAAAATAAATAAAGTTATACAATATCATTAGATACATTGGAGAAATTCATTGGGATCGTAGACGACCAAGCAGATCGGAAGCTCCAAGCCGTCGCACAGTAAATCCTATCATTACAGTGACGGAACACACTCCGACACCTTCGCCAGATTATTTAAGGAGACAAGTAAAAGAAATTTTGTAAAATCTTTACACCTGTTACGATATAAATATTTTAGGGATCGATTGATAGTCAGCTAGACGCATTGAGTTATGCCGGAAGTAAGCAAACCCAAAACTGGCAAGATCGCAAACCTAGCTTAACTCGTTCTCAAACCGATTCAAATATTACTTATGCTGGGGAAGATCCCCCAGAAGCATCTGGATCGTCTTGCTATATCACTAAAGATGGGGATATCGATCTTCAAGTAGTACTAAAAGTAATATTCTGTTGTATCTTCTTCACACTACAATAAAGCAAATTTGATACTTTAGGCTACACATGCGGCTATATTAAAAGATCGCAACTGCTGCACACTGCGAGTTATCGAGGTAATATTGAACTTGGTGGAGCTTTTAATGGATATGGGGGTACTAAAGCAATGCCTAAGAGATGAAGCTTTAGCAGAGTACACTCCGACGTCTGTTGCCGACTCAAGCATAGGAAGCAAACAAAATAAGAAAACTTCAAGTGCAAATGCAAATCTAACTAGAACGGATTCCGATAATACAAATAATAAAAGCGTTTCTTCCCATAGATTAATTATGAGTATAATTGTTAGGTAAGTTTTGCAATGGTGGAAAATCATACTTAAAAGCCTTAACATTTTTTTAGAGTTTTAAAACACTTGGGTTGCCCACATGGATGTGCCGATGGTCAGAGGGGTCCCGCAGCTGAATTTCTCCGAACTCAATGCCAAAATATTCTGGCCAGATTAAACAAATCTAGCAGTAAACAGTTTATTAGATTTTTACGTGACTACATAAACTGCCAAACGTTGCCCGATGTTCTCGAACTACTTCATTCGTATGTTGGTTTCTGCGTAGACCCCAGTTCACTTTTATCTCCTTTAAGTAAGTTCATACACAATCAATTTATGTAACATTTCACCTAACACTTCATTTTACTTTCACATTGTCTACCAATACTTTTGTAGGTGGTTGTTTTTTTAGAGTCTTTGATGCAGATAGAGCTGTCAAAATTCCTCAGTCTAAATATTTTACTACGTGAATGTATTTCAAATATATGAAATACTTCTTTGAAGTATTAAAGATAATCATCACCATGGGTAGCTTTTGCATTTTTTCAATGGTCTATGAGTTCATATAAATCTAGCTTAGAAATTTTAAACCGCGCAAGTAGTTTTGGGATATATAGTGTTAAACGGAGTAAATGGAAGTTACTTATTTTAAAATATTTTGGGAATCGAAACGTTTCAAAATGGATTTATTGAATACTGAAATACTTCACTACAGTATTTTAAATATTGACGATACCCTAATACATATTATTATATAATAATTGATTATATTATATACATATATTTCTTTTATAACTATATGTATTATATTATAATCATCATGACAGCTCTAGATGCAATGTTTATTACTTATGTATTATTTACATATTCACTATTCAGAATTTTTAAAAACTCGGTTTACTTAACTGTTTCAAAAACTACTTTTATGATAAATAAATAATAAATAAAAAAGTTTAAATGTGTAAAATTGAAAAATTCTTCTTCTTCTGTCTCTCTATTTCTTATAGAGTATCGCTACGTGCTTCGACGTTTTTAAATACATTTCTTTCCAATTTTACTATTTCTGGTTTTTTGTGTTCCCTTTTTCCGTCTTCTATTCTGTTTTTTTTTTGCCCATTTTTTCATATCTACTATTTTCCACACTCTCCTCTTCTCTCACCCTTGGTCTTCCCCTTCGTCTGTTTACATCCGACATCCATTTCATTAATTCCGAAATGGCTCTTCTCTCTTGAACTCTCATAACGTGGCTCACCCATCCCAATCTCAGCGCTTTTATATGTTTCATTATATTTGCTTCCTCTAGTTTTCTTGATCCATTTCTATATTTCTTCTTCAGTATTGTTCCTCGTACAGTTTTAGAGGGCCTAAAATTCTTCTCATCACCTTTTTTTCAAATATCTTTAGTTTTCTTCCTCAAATTTCGTTAGACATAGTTTTGTATATTTAAATATTCGTATCTTTCTTCAAGTTATTGTTTTTTAGGAGGTTCTGATTGCTATAGAAATTCCTACTTCCCGCCATAACTGTATCATCGACGATTTCATCTCTTTCGTTGGTGTTATTTCCTGGTATTTAAACTTACTTCCAACACAACGTTAAACAGAATGGCCGACAGGTCATCTGGTCATCCCCCTGTCTCACTCCCGAGTTGATTGGGCATTCATCGGTATTTCCTTCTCTTGTTGCTACCATCGTTTTCGCTCCGTCAAGAGTCATCTGAACCAATCGAAGCAGTTTCCCAGAGATGTTCAATTTTTTCATTTCCTTTTAAGTTGAAGTCTATTCACATGGTCAAAATGCATGTTTAAAATCTATGAACAGCATTTCAATTCTTTTATCGTATTCGTATGGTTTCTCCATTATCTGTGTTCCAAAAAACAAAGCATCAGTCGTTGATCTTCCCGGTCTGAAGCTCTGCTGGTAGTCTCTGTCAACTCTTGCAGTTTTACATGTATTTTCTCCACACTTTCATTAGTAGATCATACATCTTTCTCAATAGTGCTTCCAATCCCATTGTTATCAGTTTGATATTTTTATATTGTCGGTTCCTGCCGTTTTTTTTATCTTGGCTACAGCATCAAGAAATTCTTTGTATGATGGTTCACTGATTGTTTCTAAGCTTTCATAAATTTTTGTTGTTTTTGTTTCATTTTCTATTGTTGTGTCCATTTCTGGTTCAGCATTCAACAATTCTTCCAAGTGATTTCTTCATCTATTTCTAATTTTATCTTTTCTATCTTCTAAACCTCTTATATCTCACTTAGGCTTCATTTTTTATTTTAGGCTTATTTATTTTCCAATTCTTATAACTTTCAGGTTTTCCTAATGTTTCCTATGCGGCTTACCCAAACAATGGATAATATTACCGGTAAACGCATTCAAGAATATATAGTAGTTCCTTCATCTATCTATGTATAATATCTTCTATCACTTTCATCTGTTGGTAACTGTAACTTGTCAGGATAACACGAGAGTTACGAACGAATAACATACATTGGATAGGGAATAGGCCTGAATTTGTAAAAATTTTAAATTGACTTCAGTTTATCATAAAAGTATTTTTTAAATCAACCTTTTTAAGTTCAATCAAGTATCTATTGTGTATTGTTAGTTCAACTCGTATACATTACTTTACTTCACACTTACATTATCCTTAGACTGGTGTATATGCTATGCTTTGCTCCATAGAGAACTGGTCTTGCTTTTTGTCGTAACTTCATTTCTGGACATGAACGTCACTAGAGTAGTGTAGATAAAAACCTTTGAAAATTGACTGTAAGTTTGAATCTGTGGCAAGTGTTATTTACAATATCTAACTAAATTAATTAAAATTTAAATAAAGAAATTTTCTATATAATAAACAAGTAACGCACGAACACAACTTTCGTTTGTGTAAATAACATTACAGTACTATTACAATAAGTAATAATTTATTAGAAGTGCTTATTTTTAATATTAAAAAAAGCCATGCGATATGGAAGATTACAAACACATTAGAATCGCGTCATATTTTATCCAAACAAGGGTTGGTTAGCCACCCAATCACAATTAGCCCTCCAAAATTAATTGGCTGAACGTTTGAAAACAAGACGTAACGAATGTTTAACTGGAATCCATACAAAATCAAATCTCACTACGCTCGACTTAATCGTCATTGCAAATCTCGTGTATTTAACAGGAATATATAATACAACTATGTACATATATTAACAAATTTTCATCCATTTTATCCATCACTTTTGGTTTCAAAGTTCTTTTATCTAAAAATGGCTAAATAGCTATTTATACAACTAGTTGCGAAGTGGTTGTTTTTATAAATAATAGAGGATCGTTAAGTTAAAATCAACTAAAAATATAGTATAAACATTTGACAATAAATTAATGGGCCCTTACCTAACATACAATTCGAAACAGTTTTGTACACTAACACATTATTTGTATTTGGTATTGTAAAGTTAACTTTAAAATAATAGCATACAATTGCTGTTACATAGAATTTAAAAATTTGCTTCGCGAATATTAAAACATTGGAATAAAATATACAAAAATAAACAAAAAGAAATAAACGTATTGTTAATAATATACAAAGTTGTGGAATTCAAACTTGGGGTCTTATTTCAAAGCTGCAATCGTGATAGGTAATATTTCATTATCAGACCAGAAGCGGGGCTCTAGCAAGTCGCCAGACAATGTGTCTCAAAGTGGTTATGCAACGAACTTTGGCGCAGGCCTTGGAGGTAGCGGAGTTCGCGGAGTTGAGGGACAAGTCGTTTCCCACATATTCAAGGCTTTAGTCACCAGATTTGTTAAATCCATGAAGGAAATTAAGTCTTCCGAAAATTTGGTAAGCATTGATGCTTTAAGTTCAGGTTCCAGTATATGAAGTAGTAAAAATTAATTAACCGATATATTTTATGTAGTCCATGTATTGTGAAATAAGGCAATTAATTACGTATGTAAAAGAAGCGCACGGCAGTACTTTTCGACGAGTAGCTTTAAGTGGATTGCTGGATACAGCCGATCGCCCTAACAAAAAAGATAACAATATTCAAACTACACGAGTAATAAGGTAATTGAACCACCGATAAAATGCGTTTAAAATTTATGTTCCACATTTTTAGGCATATACATCCAACCGAAATGGAAGAAACGGAACAAATTGAAACTAATACGGATGTTCAATATTCCGATGATCGCAGTGTTCGAAAGTTACTCTTTAAGAAACGAAGCACTTCGTCGACTTGTGCTGTAAGTGTTTAACTTTCCATTAATCGTGAACCATGCACGTAAAACATTATACTTCAGAGTTTACTCGAAACTGAAGCAGAGGAAGCATTAAAACTAAGCCAAAGTCCATTAACCAATCTACGCAAACGGCATCACATCTTAACTCCTAGACAAAGTGAGAAGGCGTTAGGAATAGCCGAAATGGGTTTGACATCAAAACCTAAATCCAAATCACGACTAGGAGGCATAGGTAGAAATATTTACCGTGATGAAAAGCAAAGGGAAATGATTTTATATTATTTCAGTTAATTGGTTCAAGAAAGATTTGAACAACGCCGATACTTCAGATAACATGGATAGTAGTGAATCCGCAACAGATATATCCAGTTTTATTAAGCAATCATCAAAACGACCCACTCAAAAGTCAAGAACAAAAAACGGTTCTAAGTAAATCGAGCTAATACTATTTTAAGAGAAAATTAATTGTAAAACTTGTAGTAACGTTAGCCATACCATCCAAAAGGCACGACGACGAATGGAAGATAGATTTCATAAGTACGTTTTAAAGAAAGGCAAAAAGAAAGATGGCAGCATGGAAGAACCCACAGGAAGTTGTAAGCTGTAATCAATTTCTTCCATTTTTTTTAATACAAAATATTAATTAGATTTAAGTCGCCGAAATTCCTTCGAGTTGGGCGAAACATCTCGCGAATCTGAGTTCGTAGTTTTCAAAGAACGAAAATTAGTTTCCACGTTGCCCGTCCTGAATGGCATGCTTCGTTTGTCGTTTCTCTTAGAAACCTGTGCACCAGGTTCGGTTCCAGATCCACATCTATTGGCAGCTGTTCTCGATTTGGTACAGTTGGGTTCCTAGAATCCCCTTTATCTTGTCCAGTTTAAAATAATACACTCATTTATATTTCAGCCACATTCCGCCATTGTATCGAGAGCAGCCATACTTTTAGAATGCTCTTACTTTGTGCATTGTTGTAATAAAGGTCAATGGCCTTCCTGGATGAAGTTAAGTTTTCCTATGTTTAGACCGTCTGGGCCTTTACCTACAAGAGGTCCAAATTCTGGAATTAGGAAATCCCATATTACTCAACGAGCTGCTGGAAAAATGTTTTATCAATGGGCCGAAGTAAACTTGAAATTATTTTATACTCCTATTAAATAACAGCTGAAAGCAATAATTATGTTAATTCAATATTTTTTTAGTTATTAGGAAATCGATTGGAAGAATTCATACATAACGATCATCTAAATCAAAACCATATAACGACTTTAATTAGCGATGAAAGTAAGCAAAAAGAATTGCTGGTTCAGGACGAAGAAGAAGATTTCTTAGACGAAGGTATTATTGAAACAATATTATCAGTTACGTGGAAAAATTGGTTTCGTTTTCAGCAAGCATTAATACTTTCGGTTCGAGCTGTCCAATGGCACTGCGTCTTATCGCTTGTATGCTGTTGTTTGAAATAACAACATTTTTAAGGGAAACTTATCCCACCCTTCCGAAATCATCTAGGTTGTTCGGAAAGGAAAAACCCCAAGCTTGGGATCGTATGTACAGCAAAGAAGCTAATAGACGGTGGAGTATGGCGTTATCTTCCATGGGCCATTCTCAGACCTCCGCACAAAGTCTTCAATCCATCACTGGCGATAGGGAATCAGGTGAGCACGAATAAAATGTTATTGCTTAGGTTTCTTATTATTTTAATTTTTTAGGTCAAACAGAACGCAAAATTAGTTTTGTTTTACACGAGCCCGATAATGAATCGGAAGGAAGCAGCAATACTACCGTAACTGCACAGGTTCATCCAATTTCATTTTTAAAATTAATTTTCTTAACTCAAAGCATTTTCAGGGCGAAGAGATGAAACGTATTGGACAACAACCTAGGCCATATTTACTTCGTCGAAGTACGGCAACACCAGCTGGAGGTGGATCCTTTAAAAGACGTAGTTTAAAGTTGCGCCGTGGAACAAAAGAAGGAAAAGAAATGGAAGCCGAATGTAAGGCATAAACTCAAATCTTCTTTTTTCAGTTAATAATATACTAAATCATTTTTGAGTAGGGAAGGTGTTAGAAGCAGTCAAACGCACAGATTCAATACAGTCAAAGCGTAAAGTTAGTTCTTTATCTGATCGAAGCGATAATTCTGAACCTGGCGGAGGAGGTGAAGGAAGTGGAGATGAAGAATCTCCTGGAGTTCTTAGCGATGAGCAGCAGCCCGAAAGTCCAAGTGACAGTAACGATGCCGATGACACAGCAAAACATATGCCATGGCTAAAGGTATACACACTTGCCAATACCTTTTCGATTTAAAAATACTTGTTTTATACTTAGGTTATGGTTCAAGTTTCAAATTCATTCTACTTTTACTGCACTCATCAAAATTATTGCCATCCTCATTGCTACAGAAGAGTAATGAGAGGTACATCGAGACTTATTAAAGCTGTTAGGAAGGTGTACGGGGAAGAATTTGGTGTGCTCTCAGAAGATAAACAAGACCCCGAATTTGATGTTAAAGGAAGAAAAAGTAAGAAAAGTAAGGGACAAAATCGTAAAGTTTCAGACCAAACCAGTTCACAAGTATCTCCAATTAGAAGAAAAGATAGTATAGCAAAACGTGATAGGTAGGTTTGATGCCATTTTGGTTCAGAAGAGTTTTTTAATTAAAAAAATTATTTTTATAGAATTGACAAAAATATGAATGGTTCCCAAGGTAAACTTGCATCAAAAGATTCTACCAAAGATTTAGCTGAATCTGATATCAGCAAAGATGGTAAATCGTATGGAAGTGACGACAAACCCAAAGAGCAACCCCATATATTAAAATATATCAAAACACAAGTACGTGCGTTATATTTAAGTTAAAATTAAAAAAAAGTTTTGAATTTAGGTAAAAGATGGATTCCACAGTCCTCTGGCGGTTCTCTTAAAGGGGGCAGTAATAATTACAGAAGAAAACTTTTTGGACATCATGCCGATAGCATGGGAACTTCTTTTGGAGTGGAATCAAGAAGTGGCTGCTTGTGCAGCATCTTTATTTATATTAAGTTCTGTTAAAGTTTCTCAGCAAGTATCGGACTTAATGCATAGTTTTCTTTCGCATCCCGATCCAAGCGTTCGAATACAATCCATCTTGAGGTATTTTAAAAAGTTTGCTGAAAACTCAAAAAAACTTACGGTTTGATCAAGGTTCCAGGTTTTATGGAAGTTGCGATACCAAGTTTGGCCGAGAATGGAAGAAAATGCTCATATTTTATTTAAAGTTCCACCTCCCGGAATAGAATTTACTCTACCATCACCAAAAATTGGTATCGAAAGTTTGGAAGTGGTAGATTCTCCATGGAAACTTCAAGTTAAAACAAAAGTAGAAGAACTTACTCTTAATCAGGAACGACACGTACGTTTTGATATTTAATACTTTTTTCAACTTCCAATATATTTTTTATTGCACAGAGGTCCCTTGTTACTGCTACCAAAACAAGAAAAAAACAACAAGCAGAAATGGTAAAAATATTTCTCCAGACCGAAGACGATAAGAAGCGAGTGGAACGGGAAAATTTCCTGATTACCACCATACCGATTACAATACAAGCTGGACACGAACCAAGTTTGTACCATACGGGAGAAGAACACGAAGAAGGTTTGTTGTAGGTGGAAGCAAACTATAAGATAAAATTACTTTGGTATGTTTCAGCAGCGGCAGCAGGAGATGATGAACCTGCAGAAGGTCAAACTCGAAATGCAGGACATCACTTGCATTCTGCCCATTCACTGTTCCCATCTTGTCTTTGTTCGGCTGTCATACAAATTATAGATCTTCTTGATGATGCGGCCGTTTCGGTCGATGGCGACGCAGTATACGAAGTGGCTTATCAGGTACAACGAAAAGAAATTGAAATAATTCAAAATAAATGTTTGTTGTTTAGGTGATATGGGGCTGTTTGGTGGAAGATAGCGCATTATTTCTCCGTTACATTCTCGAAAGGTTAACGCGAGACAAACAAGATAAAATATTTAAAATTTTAAGGCATTTGATAAGATTCATTCCCAAATTACCTCAGCAAGCAGCGTTTGCTTTATACAATTACATTATTGGCTACGTTATGTTTTACGTCAGAACTCCTCACGAAGAAGGTCAAAAACTTATTGGTACTGCTTTATCCTTACTTTGGATGGTAAATATAAATAGCCTGTTCTTCGTAACTTAATCGTTCTTTTGTAGGTTGTTCATAGTGTGCATGGTATAATGTTTAAAGATTTAAAACAAATATTAAGGAAAGAACAATGTGACGCTTCCATTCTTCTAACAGCTAACGTTCCATCGGCCAAGAAGATTATTGTTCATGGACCACAAGGTAATAATTAAATCTCTCGACTCCACAGGTTATCCATTTTGAAATTTCAGATCCCGATGCGGGGGGCATTCCTTCTCAGTTTCCAGTTCAAGAAGATACTCAATTTTGTCAAATATTGAGGGAATCTTTAGATTTCTTTGGCATTGATGAATGCAAGCATAAAGAATTCTTCTTGGTGGATTATAGAACTCGTAAGTTAGATTATTTATATTTGAACAAGTGTAAGAAACATGGCACTTTCAGATCAAATTAGAAATCCATCGTCCCATGTACGAGATTTTTATTTCTTCAAACGTTCCCAGTACCCTCAACTGGAATTGGTCCATATGAAGCCAGAACATGCGTTTAATGCACTGCAACAGCAAGAATTAGTGCATAAATTTGTCGAAATTGGTAAAGTACTCCTGACTTGGGCCATTCTGAAAAATGTAGATATGGTGGTTCAAAGAGTTGTTTTTTTGCACGAAGAATTAATGAAGCTACCGTCATTTCCTCGCAAAGCATTAGAATCCGATTTAAATCTATATAAAGGTGGAGAAATTGGAACGGTAAGGGTTGATATCATATTTTTTCCTGGACTCATAAATCTAATTATTAGCAACTAATGGGCCTAGATGTTTTACACAAATTTATGTGGATACGATTAATCGCTCGAATGTTTGAAGCCATGGCTGGAAATTTTGCATACTCGGGGGATATCCATTTATTTTTGAACGTACTTAATGGTGCTTTTATACTTCATTCTGAAGATTCTTGCATTCTCAGATATGTTGTTGCCACTTATATCAATGCAGCATTTCATTTTAAAAATATTTTTTCAACAAATGGGTAATTTTATGAAAATTCGATAAAAATGTTGATTTTGTACAATTTACTTTTAGGTATCTACTAATTATGCCTACATTACTGAAGATTTATTCCAACCACCAAACAAATAAGTTGGTAACCACTACAGTTGAATATGCAGTAAAACAATTTTATTTGATGAATCGTAAACCATTCATACTCCAAATGTTTGGATCGGTATCGGCTATATTGGATACAGACGAGGAAGGAGTTTATGGCGATGCTCACAAAGTACGTTGATGCAAGTTTGGTGAGCGTAGTTTCTAAACAAATATTAACATTGCAGATTCAATCGAGCTGTTTATTTAATCTCCTACTGAGTTTAGAAACGCCTTCGCCTGATCCACTCAATATCGGAGAACTAGTTAAAGAAGATAAACCCCTTAAAGCTATCGATTTTTGCTACCACGATGAGAATGAAATGGTTACAATTTTGGACTGCATATCCTTATGCGTTATGGTTGTATCATATGCGTCTGAAAGCGTAAGAGGCTATCAGATGTTGGTAAGTTGGATGGAAATTCTGGAAAAAGCAATTTTTACAATTTCAAAATTTTTTAGATTATTTTGGAAGCTATTTTACCGTGCTACGTTCAGCACATAGAATTGCCGTCCTATAATAAAGAAGGAAAAACAGAAAAAGAAATCTTGAATCAACTTTCCGTAGCAATTAGAACGCTCGTCAATAATTGCGAAGCTCTTACAAAGTAAGAAAAATGTGTTCAATCTCAAGGGTAAAACTTGAAATTGTTTTGTTTTTTAACAGGAGCTACAACGGCCCGTATCGTTCAAGTCCAGAACACAAAGGTTCCAGTCAACGCAATTACAGTCGAGGCCCTTATTCGCCCGGATTTGATTTTGAGGATGAATCGCACTCAAAATTCATGAGCGAACATTCACGCGCAAAAACTGTGTACGAACACGATGTTGAAGATTCGGAAGTGTTACGTGCGGAATACCGTAGACCTCGCGACGTTCTGCTATCTTTAGTTGGAGATTTTATTTGTCGAGCTACGATAAGGTTGCAAGAACTTAACAAAAAAAGTAGCCAGGAAGGCAAAATGATAGAACTTCTTGATATACGCTCACATATTGTAAGAGTTGTTAATATCGAGGTGTGTTATAAATTTAAACATTTTTCAAAATTTCAGCGATTAGCAGACATAGCACATAGCTTACTGAAGGTTTCTCCATATGATCCGGAATCTATGGGATGTCGAGGATTGCAACATTATATGAGCTATATTTTACCTTCAACTGAATGGGCAAATGATGCAATGCGTCCGGCATTAGTTACAATACTGAGACGTCTAGATAAAGTATTTCAAAAGATATCTAAGAAACCATCCATCAGGGTAAAAATATAACTTCCGCTGTGACTAAATTTTTTATTTATCAATGTAATCTTTTAGAGAAACACCGATTGGGACGCAGCAGCCGGTTTGTTAAAGGGCATTTATGATACCATGATGAAATATCCTTACATTATGCATTGGCAGCATATAAAAGCTCTTATTAATACTTGCCAGGTAAGCTTTCCAAGTGGTCTCTAAATATTAAAAACAATTGAACACGGTAACAGATCACACATCCAATTTAAATTTTTAAATTCATTGGGCAGAACCATTGCAAACATTTACACAAAAACTACATCACACTACTGCTAATATTGAAAAAGTTTCTTTTAGAGTGCCCATTTAATTTTAATGCTTTAATATTTTTTTATTCGGAATGTATTCCTGTGACGGATAGGAATATAATGTGAAGGTAGTAAGTCGATGTAGAATTAAAAAGAATTTTTTATGACTTTTTTAAAGATCATTTTTGTATGTATAATAATCATTTCTTCGCCATATTTATATAACCCATTAACATCGACATTCTGTTAAGTTTCATGCATTATTTTTATTGATCGATTTTCTTTCTATGTATTTCTTTTGACAACTAAACATTTTAGACACTAATAGTTGGTGATGGGTATCAAACTGAAGGCATTTCGTCCGCTAGTGCGGCTCTCATGAGCCAAACTCCACCAGCACACTTTTGTTCTATGGTAGTGCGGCTTATTGCGCAGCAAATACTTAATACTCAGGTGAATAAATTCCACGTTTCCTTCTGTAAACCTCCTGTTATATAAAAATTTTAATCATAATGTTACCATAAATTAATTAAATAGCCTAACAATATTATTAAAATATTCGTATACAGGATGTTACATAAAATTATCCAAAAAATAACAGTCAATTCTTTTAGGATATGTATAGCTTGGAGCAAGTATGTGGTGGGAGTTCAATTTTACCGACACAAGACAAAACCGAAAACATGATTATGAATTTAATAATGCCGCTGTGTTTAAGAGTCGGCAGTGGACGAAAAGGTTTTAATGTTGTAACGCAAAATAAAAAAATATAATTGTTATAATTATTTACTAGACGTGGCAATGATGAAACAATCGGATATAAGTTTTGCCCTGATTTTGGTTCTTCATGCCGTGAGTCCGCCCAGTACCAAGACTGCAACAACAACAGGTCAGAATATTAAAGGTGCTTCTGAAATGCGTGCTGGAAGTCTCACATTTACAGGAACCCGAGATACAAAAGCCACTGCCCGAATAAATACTTCGCTGTATAAAGTCTCATTTTTGGGTAAAATTCAAATGTTACTAAAATTATTTTTAATAGATATCTCGGTTTTAGCTTTAAAAATAATGGCAATATGTTTTGAGGGAGAATTAGTGAGAGACTGGTTAAAAATTTCAAGAACGATGAGAGAATTAGGAAAACGAAACGAAGCTACTACTTATTTGTGGGACTTTTTAGAATTTGTGGTTACACACCGTACTCCTTTATTTATTCTAATGCAACCGCTGATATTCCAAAAAGTAAAAAAATGTTAAATAAATTCATGAAGTGGACATCTAAAATATAAAATTTCAGTTAGCGCAACCACCGATCTCCGATTTCGAACGAAATATCCATTCAAGAATTAGAGACAAAATACGAGGAATTGGTTTACCGTTACCCAAAAGTAGAGGAGCGTTGCTAATGGAACTAGCACACGAAATGAAAGAATTAAAAGAGGAAATAGAAGACAGTGCGTTATTTTTCATACTATTGTAATTTATTGTTTGACCCACACAGGCATTTTTGATTTTCTCTATTCTGTAATTCACTAGTAGAACAGAAAATGCGAAAAATCATCAAATACAATGATGAGGACTTTTTTGACACAGTAGCATACCTTCATTACTGATAATATTCTACACATTTAATCAATCTTATGTTAGAAGCACGATGTATACTTTATGCACTCGTGATAGCATGGATGGAAAATCTGACTATAAGTATTATCTTCTCTTCTTTAATATGTTTAATACTTACTACTTCTTTAATTATAGCTTATTTTTAATACATATTTTTTCAAGCTATGTGTACATGTTTGATGTATTTAAGTAAACTAATACTATTTAGCTTCAGAAAGTAGCACGGAAACGAAGAAACCGGAATCATCACAACCGACGGTCCAAATGACGACCGAAACCAATCATGGGCGTCATCAGAGACCATCCCTGATAGAATTCCTCACTGGTGGTGAACTGGGAAGCAGGCACGGTTCCAAAGTATTAACTGATCATCATTCGCATCCTCAGTCACAAACAAAAGGTATTTAAGTCGAAAACTTAATTGAAAACCAAAATTAAAATAATTATTACAGAATCGTCATCCAGTACTAGTTACGTGTCCACACCAAATCAAGCAAACGTAAGCATCAGTGAAGCTCACGAAACTGCACTTAACGACAGCTCAACGTTAGGCACTATTATAACCGGTAAGATGAAATATAAATGATTCCAAGTCACGCCGATTTACAATTCTTATAAAATATTAAAAATGTTTTCTAACGAAAAATCATTAATAATTATTGTACATAATGGATTGATAGTGTATGGAATATTGAGCATAGAAATCTGCAATAGTATTGACTAGCCAATCGTTAGACTCTGATGTTGCATTCTCGTTCCTAACGTAAACAAATTCTTAGATATGAATGTTGTTCACTATTGAAACCTTTCAATATTTCCAACTTTGTACATAATCTCTGGAATGTTATTCGTAAAACTGTGTATGCTTCAATGTTGCATGTTTCAGATCGTTCTCAACAATCATCTATTAGTGATGAACACGGCATACATAAAAGCGATTCTCAGCAAAGAGCCCATAAATTACGTTTTGTATCCTCTGTAGAACTTAGACATTCTTCAGGTAATTCCTTCTAAAACAAATCGTTTCTTTTCAGCTAATAGCTACTATTTATTTCAAATTAATGTTAACTTAAGGTACGCTTACGCTTTGATGTACATATGTACAATAGATTGGTATGTTTAAAACGGCTTGCTTTAATTTAATCAAAATTAGTTTTAAAATAATTTGAATAATTTAAGGAGAAACGTCGACCACGCCATTAAGTCCTGGTAGTCCTGCAGATGACAGCTCTGGAGAACTACAACCGAATAAATCAAGACTTCAACGAATTAAACCACAGAGTCGTAAAACATTTAGACTTAGAAAAAGCCGTAAAAATCGTATAGAGGTAAGTTTGACGTCGCAAATCACACCAAAGTGCATTTTATTTGTTTAGGTATCACATATAAACATTGAACCGGAAGAAATACCGACAGTGTCTAATCCCTTACAACAACTTTCATCACCCCGAACTTCGCTACTCGAAGAAACCCCTGCAGAATTATTGGTAACGTCGATACCACAACAGATTTCAGAACCTCAAAGATTACGAATAGCTATGCAAACTCGAACTACAGAAGGGTCATGGGATGAAGACAGCGCAATTTCACAAACGTCCAGCACTTCAGGGTATAAAGAATCTTATCCAGTAATGCAGCTGAAAGAGTCATTAGATTCCAGCCCGAAGCCCTTTCCACCTCTAGCTTCTCCAGATCCACACGATTTACCGTCTACAAGCAGTGCAGCTACGAATTACATGCACGGAGATAATAGTTCACCAGATTGTTCCTTAAACGAAAACGGAGAACGCACTGCATTATTAAGTCCAACTGAACGATCATCTTCTCCGCATTCGTTGTTAATGATTTTTGACTCTCAAGATGAGACTACATTGATTTAAATAAATACACCATACGAAAATAATGAAAAACAGTATATTAAATGTTAATATTATTGTAATGACTGTCCATGAAGATAATTAAAAGCTCAATTATTAAGATGCAAGGAATTGGTTTTTGCGCATACAATATTTATAGGAAACTATCGAATGGAAGACTGTTTAAACTGTGATCTTGCAAAAACAAAAGGAAAATCTCTTCTTGGTCATTCATATTTAATATGTTAGAAATTAAATATTATAGAAAAATGTTATATTCATGTTGAATAATTATTAAATGGTACAAACATTTTTGTAATAGGAAATATGTACTCCAATTATTACTTTTCGAGTTTTAGAAAAATACATTAATGTTTTATTTTTCATAGTATAAAATTGTAACAGAAAATATAGTATCTACATAGTGAATGAAAATTAAAGAGGTATAAGATTATTTAAACAAAATTAAATTTTAAATTTACCTGCATTGCATAATATGTAAAGAAATAGTGAATGATCAAATAAATATAATTACACAAGTTTATTGTTTTAAATTGAAATAGAAGGGACCATGGCGCGGTTGAATAATCAAGACTCTACTGTAATAACAGAACGAAGTTCTAAATAAGAGGAAAACGAATATGGTTTTAAATTGCGCCCAATATTAAGACTTCATTGTACCATAATCAAATTTAAATATTGTCCGAATATTATACACACATAATATACATCAGTTTTTGAGTGTATTTGGCCCCCCTCCTCCTATGACTTCAACACGGAAGTTGATCCTGTATCACAAATGAACTATAGCTATTTCTAAATTGATAACTATCTGTTATCAATTGTCATAAATGGATTATCGAAATTCCAATTAATGGAATTGAAAGAACGAGGTTAAATTCTAATATAAATAAAAAATACTTAGTAAAACGTTTACATGATGATTTCTCAAGAATTATCAAGTTATAATCCTTAAACTTGTAAACAATATTGTCAAAATATTTTAGTGCTGTGTTATGCACAAATTATACAATAACTACTAACAATTTTCAGTAGTTTAAATTAATAAATTTAGTATGCAATTACTGTAGTTATTCGACATTTGGTCAGTCAATATCCAATAACAGTCGCAATTGGCTCGGTCATTAATTTTTGTACTTCTCAAAATATTTAAATCACGGAAACAACAGATTTAAAAACAATAAAATTTATTACACTATACATATTAAGTATATACATAGCTGAACTACAGTTTTTTTAGTTTGAAAGAGGAATTAGTTATATTATTACAGCAGCGATATCAAATATTGAATTTACTTTTCATTTTATATTTCATTACGAAAGTCCTAAAATTATAATACCTGTATATATAATTTGCTCTTATAATAATTAATAGTTATACATAATATATAATAATTTAAATAAAAGGCACGCTAAAATCACAATTATTACTGATTGCTTACACGATTAGGTTTAAAAGTTATAATTTTTACTTAATTTTCTACACAGCCTTCTTAATATACTTGTAGTAATTTGAAATCATTATAATTTATTGTAAAGAAACACTCAACACATATAATTACCATACGGTGTAAATACTGTTATATAATATTAATAATAACACACTAATTTATGCTGTGTGTCTGGTATAAAAATAGTTAATAAAATGAATTTAAAACAAATATTAAGTACAATTTGCATGGACATCAGATTAGTTAAAATTAAAATCAACTTTACAATGGACAATGGACGTAATTGAAGTTTATTACAATATTATCTTTGTTACTTTTTTAATGGCACTTATATAAGACGCGTTTGTTTCAAGTAATGAATTAACAATGAATAAACAAAGCGATATTGAGCAATTGTTTGTACCATGAAGGGTCTTTGATGCCTTAGTAAGCCCACTACCCGAGCAACGTCAACTTCCTGTTAAACAAAAATTTATATTAACCTTTTAGTCACTTGAAAATATTTCAATATTTGCCAATCAAAAATATTAGAAATATTGATTTCTGCTTTAGAATATACTTCAAAATAAATGTTATGTGTGGTTAAGGTAAAATTAATTTAAAAGAATTTACTAACCTGGTTGTGATCCACTGTGTAGAGTAAAAGATCACAAAGAATCATTAAACCTGTTCTTCCAACACCAGCCGTACAGTGCACAAACACAGGAGGATTCTTGTTGTGGCCTAATGGAATTTCTTCTAACGAATGCTGTTGAACCGATTGAAGTTCTTCCAAGAAGCCCAGAAAATGCGATACAGATTGCGGGCAGCCATGCTCTCCCCAATCGCTATAATGTAAATGCCATAACGTCCTATAGCGCCTCGACGTAACATGGCACAATCTTATTTTACTTGTTACACAATGCCCTGTTTTTTGGGAAAACTCCCACCAAACCTGGTAATCCTAAAACGAAAAAGAAGTAAAAATTGACAACAATTCAAGTTACAAAACAAACCTGACTAGCATCGACACATCTTTCTTCTGCATTTGGTAAATAACTTATATCATCTGTAGGCTCTGTAAGTTGAACCAACAAGTAAACTTCAGCCTCCCAAATGCACTGCCAAAAATAAGGTAAGGTAAATTTTGTAGGACCTTGCGCAGCAATATAAAAGCGTTGCTTACTACCCACTGTTGCCTAAAATTAAAAAAATAATATTAAAAATGTACCAATTTTTCAGGAAGTAATAAATTATTTTTTTAGAATTTCATAATGTTTAAGATTATATCAGAACAACTGGACGTATTGGTTTGCAAATCTAAATAATGACTTACGGTGATATGCGAAGCATTAACGTAACCATGCTTATTATCTCTCGATGGTGTCAATCTTAATCTGTTATCTTCGTATGGCAACACGTCTTTATATCTATTATGCTTAGCATTATCAAGATGTAAAGCAGTCGTAAATTCTGCGTTTTGCTTTTTCTTAGGGATTTTATCAAACTCAAAGAACAATTGACTATCTCCTAACTTATTTTCAAGAAGTTGGCACTAAAAAAGCAATAAATTTATTACTTCAACCTTTTGCACCTTTTATCACTTAAAACTTACCATGGTTTCCTTACTGATAGTAGGAGGTAACGGATGTAATCGTGGAAGTCCTGTTGACCACCTGTGACGATTATTACTTTGATTTTTATCCTTACTTTTATCCTTTTCTCTTCCCAAAGTGGCGCTTTTAACTTTGTCACTAGATTTAGATTTTCCCATTAAAATTCCCCATCTTTTTCTTTTGGTTTTGCTTGAATTACTGTTAGTGGACGAAGTTAAATCAGTCAATACTTCGTTACTGTTATTACTACTGGTATTTTGAAGAAAACTGCTAGCTGCAGAAGAATTTGAAGAACTTTTGTTTATCGTAAAAGTGTTCATTCGATTTATAGTGTGTGACGATTCGCCTGAAGTATTTTTAAAGCTGCTTATTGCGGTCGAATTGAAGTTTTGGTTAGATGACGATTGATTCAGTAAGCTGCTGGTGCTGCCTAAATTATTTGTATTGGTACTAAGATTTAAATCAGTCTTTGATGACTTTGGGTTATTTATATTTCTATCGATGTTTGCGTATAAATTTTCCCGACTATTATCGCTTTCCTTGAGCTGTGGAGTAGTAACTGCCGCTTGAGTCTGTACGTTATTTATTAAAGTGTGATTTAATACTTGGCTAATTTCGGGTGCAGACTGAACGCTTTGAGTGCGAGCACGCATTTGTCCACTGTCCTTGCGCCAGGGTAAAGGAATATTTTCATAAATTGGTTCGGTGGAATTATTTAAATCTTGAGCGTGCGTTACAACTGCGTTTTGATTACGAGTGACAACAAAACCGGTGCTTGGCAATTGATTTTCTTGTAGAATTTGCTTCATGTTGGCGGGCATACAGTAAATGATATTACCATGTTCGTCGTAAACTTTTTTGATATGTTTTGTTACGTTGGGGTTGTCGACTATGACTGCTTGTGGGCGACCAACCATATTATTTTCAAAAAACGATGTCAAATTTTCGTATGTACTATGTTGAGGAGCAGGTAAATAGCTTTGAGAACGATGAACTGGATGTGCATGTGGATTTGCGTACATTGCCTGTCCATAATGTTTCAAATAATGCTGATTTATTAAATTACCATTAGAAACTAAATCAGGACTTGAACCAGAAACAAGGTTGTTAATAAAATTAATTTGAGGCTTTGCTTGTTGCGAAATTCCCGCCAAATCTGGAGTGGAATTAGAATTAATTCTGTTAGCTGGGTAAGGCGGTGGTGGTTTATATAAATGTATAAGTCTTAATCCTTCGGTCAAATCGACAACATTATGATGATTTTCTGTAGGTAATATTTGGGATTGTGTGTATGCAGGATTGTATAGCGAAGTTATGACGTTCTTCTGTTCTATGTTATTATGAGTAACATCGGGATATCTTAAATGAGAAGCAAAACCATCCGTTTGATGAATTTCTGGCTGCGAACTATACAACATGGGGTGAGCATTTCTTATAGGTTCCCTAGTGGGAATAGCACCGCCAGAAGAATTACGGTACTTCTGTTGAACAGCAGTTTCGTAATCTGGAGCTGGTCTATATGAAGGTAACAAACTGCGAAGTTTGTCAATATCAGTTGAGGTATTTAAATCTAAACAAGATGTAGATTGAGCACGCTGTGTTGCTAAATGAGTCGCAGATAATTGATCCCATGGGTGGCAAACATTTGAAATATCCTCATAACTATCCAATTTTCTTAAACCATCCTGTAATGCAATTAAAAATTTGGTAATTTAATTATAAAAGTAATTTTACTACTTACATCCGTAATGGATTGCTGAAACATTGGAGGGCTTTTATCGTTTTGTTCAACATTGGTATCCATTTCATATTCTCTAAAAAACATGTGCTGTAAAACACAAAATCTCCAAGCGTTTTTTGCATTTTCCACATCTGAGAAATGGAACTCAGCTTTATCGGATCCCACAACCGATTCAATGGTAAAATTTTTCTTATGGTTTATAACATTACTAATATCTACCCATCTGTAAGAGATATTTAATAAAAATTTAAATTTCAGAAGCAGTTAACGTACCCGTAACTGCGACCCTCTTTCCCATTGGGGTATGTTACATTAACACCCGTAAGAGACACCCCAATAATAGCATCTTCGTTTGAACTGTCTTTAACGACAAATGATTCTTGTCCGTAACCGTCAAGTCTTTGACAAGCACAAATATAGTACTCCTCGGCTGTGTTTTGAGGTAAGTTATGCAATATAGCATGTTGTCTACTGGCAGCATCGGTCAAAGTTTCCAACAGACCCGAGTCTGTGAAACTCTGAAAAAAGAGAAAAACATGTGGTAAAGTAACATATGTACAGATATCAGATGCATGTTTTAAACAGGTCTTGCAAGAAGTAATAAATTATTTTTTTCAATTTTATCTCAAAAAGAATTCGAAAACAAAAATTATAAACAAATCCTCTTTTTTATTAAAAATTAAGAATGAAAGTTCAGAATTGCTCGCATCTCATCAAATAGCCCAGCACGCAAGGGCCGATTCCGCTAAAGTTCAAAGTGAAAGGGAGTAATTAAATAATTCAAAATTAAAAACATTGATTTAATTTTCAAATTTGTAGCAATTTATTGTATTTAACTGTGTTTTTTATTTTCGTCTCGTGTTCAAAATAGAACTATTCAAAGCGATTCGAATCGGAGAATCGGATTCATTGCTATTTGATGGATTTTTTATCAGTACAATATAGTAGAATAGGATAAGTAGAGTACAGTAGAAACATCTACTGATGGAAATGCGAGAATTATTTAAAGCTAATGAAGTTACTGATTTTCTACGTTGTGTGACGTAGCTGCTACAAAAATAATTCCTTTTTATGAAATTTTAAATATGTACCTACTTATTAAGTCTAATTATATTAATACATATCCAAAAATGAATAAAATTGCTATTATAATTTCTTTTACAAGTTAAAAAGTTGACAGTATTTTAAGATGGGTCACTCTGCGGCGATCCTGAGGTCACTGTAGTCTAGCGAATTTTAGCTGTTTTGCTGACACATTGGGCCGTATGAATAAAAGAAAGCATAACCTTATACTTGCAAAATATGAAGCAAATCCTTCAAGCAGTATGAATAAAAATAGAAGTAAAACCTTATACTTATAAGTATGCGATAAAAATTGAAGCAAATGCTTTTAAAGCAAATGTTTTGCTCAAACTACAAGTATTTCGTATGAATAAAAGAGTGCTTATACTTTAAAGTATAAGCATATCCTTCAAAATATATGCATCTGGTCAGTAGTAGACTCACCGACTAGAAATCTGTTTTAATTTCGACTTTATCGTTTTGCAATGGCAGAAATAGTGGATTTCATGAAAGCAAAAATAAGGAATTTAAATTGTTTCCTGTTAAATATCTTCAAAACCTATTTTGAAAATAATTTTATAACAAATTTGGTTCAATAATTTTTGTACATGCTGTAGAATATTGAAGATAACCTATTAAAAAGCAGAAAGTCAATCTTGACAAGTGAAAGATCAACTTAAACTGACATTAGATGACAGAACACAGCAAATTTAAACATGTTTCAACTTGTACATTCTGTACCTTTTACTTATTATTTAAAGCATTTGCTTATAAGTATAAGGTAATCATTATTCATGACAAACAAAGGAAATGCTTTTACTTTTTGGTTTTATTTAAAGCATTTGCTTATACTTCGACCTTTTCCTTTAAAGCATTTGCTTCATTTTTATTCATACGGCCCAATCTCATAACATATTCATGTACTTTGTAATGTTTTTTTTTTAAATAAAAAATAAATAAATAAAATAAAAACCCCTTTTAGGCAGATCCTGACAGGTGAACACTTCCGATTGGTCAAACATTTAAAATCAAGTCCTATTTGACAATCAGATCAAATCTCTTAACTGAAGTTCAAAATAAATGTGTTCGAACGACAAAATTAGGAACCAGGACATTATTATTTAAGCTTGTCAGAAGCAATATTTTATTCCCTTTATTTTAATTTATACCTTAGATTTATACCAAAGAATAGAAAATAGAAAGCTTTGCTCAGTTTGTTCGTCTTGTTATGGCATAAAATTGTTTAGCCATTTAAAACGAAGAACATTGTACAAATTAGAGTAAATGAAATAAATGACTTAATTTTTTAAATTAAAAAACAAAAAAGAATAAATCAGGAACTCACTTTTGGAAATAACTGAAAATCTTTTAAATAATGAGCGGTGTGACGTTCAGCATCAAAATTTCCAAATTCAGCTTGCATACAATAACTGGCCAATTCGACTGCTTGCTGTGGATTACACAATATGCGTCCTTCTATTACGTCCATTTTTAATTGCAAAAAATAGTGATATCTGTGAACAGATAATAAAATAATGTACACAAAAGTGGCTCATTGATTTCGAACAAAACAATTAGAAAGTTTGTGGTTTTAATTAAATGATGAGTAAAAATGTTTTCTTTTGACTCGACGGTGAGATCGATTAAAAACAAATGACTGTTAAAAATCTTATTCATGCAAAAATAAAACAAAAGCTTGAACTGTCATTGTTTTGAATTATTTATACATTAAAATATAAACATA
Organism: Cantharis lateralis; assembly: GCA_963170105.1. Taxonomy (NCBI): domain Eukaryota; kingdom Metazoa; phylum Arthropoda; class Insecta; order Coleoptera; family Cantharidae; genus Cantharis; species Cantharis lateralis. The sequence goes on from OY720629.1 coordinate 25,653,611, forward strand.
CCTTGTAACTTCATCATTTAGTAATCTACATCCAGAAATAACATAATACATAACACGCAAATAAACAGAGAGATTTCTTGAATGTTTATCGAGCTGTCGTTTAATTGGCCTATCAAACTCCAGCCAACATAAACTGTTATCTTTGGAGCGATTCATGTATTGTAAACCAAAAAACTTGGGTTGATTCAGAATCAACTTTTGACAAACGACATCGAGGCAATCTTGAGCTGTGCTTTCGGATGATAAGGTACATTCGACGTTAGTGCCATCCAACATCTCCACCGATATGACAAATAAAGATTTTGATACCACATTGTAGTGACGCGATTTTTTTAATTTTAACTTGAAAGGCATTGTGGAGTATGTTAAGTAGCCTACTAAAAAAATAAAGTTAATTAAAACACTGATATAATAACTAATTCAGATAATAAAATACCTAATACATTTGATAGATAAAATTTGGGTTTTATTGTGTAAGAAGATAAAACAAAGCTACAGAAATTACCTGTGGCACTTAAATTATAAACTAAAACGGGTGTATCCCACCGATTTCCTTATTTATTTAAAATATTTTGTATTCAATTCACATTTTGACAGTGGTACGTTACGATAATTGAGCACGGTATCTATTTGTTGGTAACGAAGATAACAATACATTTAAATTCCATTCATGGTTTACTCACGGCTTGTTTGGCGGTAGCACCGTGTACCCACCCCACTCTATTCTAGTAGTCAAATAAGCAACTAATTTCATTTGTTCTTTTCTTTTCGATATGATGACGATGTCGAGTGTTTTGGATGTAACTTTGCCGGAAATTTGTAAACCCAAATCGAAACCATAAAATTAATACCTCAAGCTTTTGGTAAACCAAGTTTTTAAATAATAAAAGAAAATTAAAAAATATAGTGCTTACATTATTTTAAAAAAGGCTAAAGCAAAAATTCAATGATTATCAAAAGATGCATGCATTTTCTAATGTAGATTTTGTACTTAGTAATTGTGTAGCCGTAGTTGAGGTTGAAAGGGGCGGGACCAAAAGGATCCAAACAAAATCAAAACAAAACAAAGAAGTCGTACCCTGTTTATAGATAATCTGTTGACGGTACGTGTACTCGACGTCAATAGGTGTAGCATGTGTTTTAATAGGCGGAGCCAACCGCAGTTGTCTACTAGCGACACAACAGTTATCATATCATAAATTTATTTAAATTGAATTACGTTAAGTCCATAAACCAAATCTGTCATTTAAGAGAAGGGACAAACTGTGACAAAGGGGGGGGGTCAAAAATCAGAAAAAAATACCGGATTCCCTTAACTGTATTTGCAGTGTAACCTGTTGAGCCCATAAACTATCTTTCATTGCACTTCCAGTCATGAGAAAACTTTCTTGTGTGCTTATTGTTAGCTCAAGTGAAAATTGCACTATACTTTATGAGGTAAAAAGCTATATACGTGTAAATATGTTTTCAATTTGTAATGATCTATTTTAAAAATTTTGTTATGCAGTAAGTTTTACATTTCTTGCAAATAGAGACTACATGGTTAAAATAAATGACTTGTAGGAGGAATATATCATAACAATCAATAGAATTTTTGAAAAACTAAAAATGTGATTAATTTATAGGTAGGTAAAACCAAGAGTCAAAGATTAAATACAAACAAAAAAATGAAATAATTCCCCTAGGTATTCACAAGCAATAAAATTTCAAAGTTTACCAAAGTAGTGAAAACATATTTTTACCATAATTTAGTAAATTAATGCTCAAACAAAAATGCATATTATAATATATTTAATAAGTGTCTGCTAAATACCAGTTGTATAAATCTAGGGTCTGAGTTAACTCACCGTTTATTCAATCAAAATGGCTCGAGTTTAACTCTGATCCGAGCTGTTTACAACTGGCCCTTAAACTGTATAATATATTATTTTTTCGACAACAAACAAAACAATCAAGCAGTAAACTTAGTAAAAACAAATTATTCAATAAAAAATAAAATTGAAATTCTATATTACAGGCAAAATTATATTACACAATATACTTTGTATGGTAATACTTTTGATACTTTAAAATAAATTATAGCATCGAAAGATATATTACAAAACTGAAAGTAAAATGGTGAGACCAGTTGCCAAGCCCAACATGATATATCCAGTAGAGTAAACTTCTTTAATTGTCAAATTTTTTCCCATGTCCCACGTAAGATGACGAACACCATTACAAAAGTGGTAGCTGAATGGAAACGCTAAAAGAAACTTCATGGTGAATAATGTGGCCGAACTTGGATGTATTTCTTGCAATGCATCAATGTAATACGAAATTTGATGAGGTAATACTAAAGCACCCGTGCCTAATAAAACTGTGTACCCTCCCAACACACCACCTAAGATAAATTAAAACAAAATTAGTAAATTCTCGATAACATTTGAAATCCTTACCGGTCATACGATGGGAGATAGATAACATAGATGTTAGTTGTGGGGCATAAATACTTAAATGGGGTGATTGTGGTCTACCTATTTGTGCATTGCGTTCGTCATAGTCCAATTCTTCCGAGTGCTTAATAGGAACAACTTTTAAAGTTACATGACGAGCCAAAGGAAGAAACTCGGGTTGTCTCGAATATACAATTTGAGAAAGTAAGTTTCTGTTAACTAACCTAAAAAATTACATAATCGATAATTTTACGTTCTGGAAATAGGCAAATCAGATTTGACTTCTTTCAATTGTTACCTGCATATGGCCGACATGATTGAAATTTGTTTGGGTAAAAATAAAAGCACTCCAACTATAAAATAAACTCAATAATGCAAGAAAACAATTGAAAGGTTGAAAGTCGTAATACCACAATATTTTGGGTGTTCAGTGGCGTAGAAAGCAAGGTTACAGAGTTACAGAGTTGACCATCGGCGCACGGTGCAACGAAAATCGAATTTTGCGAACAGTGCCAATAATGGAATTTTCAATAATTTAGATGAAAACCAGAGATGTTAAACGTTAAAGATGAAAACGTATTTTATGTTTCTAATGCTAAGGTACGGTCACCAAATAATATAAAACCCACTTTGATATGGACTTATTCCATGTGATTGGATTGTTAAATAATTTTTTTTATTTTCCAATGGTAAAATTTTGACCATTTCTTAGTACTACAATTTTTTTATAGTGCTGTATTTTTCTTTTTAAAAATAATTCATTAGTTTTACTTATGTCCAATTTCTTTACCTTGAGATATCTTGATAAAGATAAATTAAGCAAGTATCCAATCAGACAACAGCAATTCAAATTCATGGTAACAAATCAAAATCTCCAGGTTATGAAATCGTACATAAGTAATGCAGAGATGAAATCTTACCATTACACGGTCCGTGTACCATTATAATATACCCCTTGGAGCTTTCTATCAAACTTCTTAAATTTGTTTGGTTCTCGGAAGTCTTTAAATTTTATATTTTGAATTAGTTTAATGCCCATCTTTAATTTACTTTTAAAAAAGGACCTACAGTTTAGCGTAGAATTTAAACCACATACAGCACAAATAACTTGTTAAAAATCAAAGCTATGGTCTGAAGCCCAACTCTTTGTATTGATCATATTTTATGGATCCAAAGCATGCATGTGGAAAAATTTGAGTTATCGTTTGAAAAATCTAATAAATAATATTCCTATTCTGCGCACGTTTGAAGTAATAAATTGTTTGGAAAATAGGACATTACGCAGGTGGTAAAAACTTCATTGTAACAAGTAATTTAATGTATAAATATCAAACAGGATTTTTAAGCCATTTAAATTTATACATTACACAATTTTGTTCGTAAAATTGTATAATGTAATTCAACCTTTATATTACAACCAAAATCATGTTTTATATAGGTACTTTGCATTATACGACACTACAAAACTGAAAGTAAAATGGTAAGAACAGTTGTAGAAGCCAACATGATATATCCAGTTTTATAAACTCCCTTAATTGTTAAATTTTTTCCCATGTCCCAAGAAAGATGACGAATACCATTACAAAAGTGATAACTAAATGGAAACGCCAAGAGGAACTTCATGGCTAATAATGTAGCTGAGCTAGGATGCAATTCTTGCAATGCATCGATGTAATAAGAAATTGGATGAGGTAATACTAAAGCACCGGTGCCTAACAAAACTGTGTAACCTCCTAAAGCGGCACCTACAAATATTACAAATTCAGTAAATTTTTAATCGCATTTAAAAATTTTACCAGTCATCCGATGGGAGATAGATAATAAAGATGTCATTTTCAGGGTATAAATAACACTCCAATAGGGAGATTGCGGTCTCCCTAATTGTGCATTGTGATCATCATGGTTCAGTTCTTCTGATTGTTTAACAGGAACCACTTTCAAAGTTACATGACGGGCTAAAGGAAGAAACCCAGGTTGTCTCGAGTATACAACTTGAGGTAGCAAGTTTCTATTAACTAACCTAAAAATTACATAATCGATGATCTCCAAGTTCTGGAAATCAGCAAATCAAATTTGATTTCGTTCAATTGTTACCTGCATATGGCGGACATGACTGAAATATACACAAGTAAAAAATAATGCACTCTAATAACAAAATAAACTGAATAAAAAAAACCAATAATTTGAAACCAAAAATTTTACTTATCTCGATATTTTGTGTGTTCGCAGTGGCGTGGAAAATAAAGTTATTAAGTCGAACCAGACGAGACAACAAGAGAACTTCAAATATCTTTAACACAAATAATCATTTTAAAATTAAAATAATTGATTTAAAATGTTGCTACTGCAATTACCGCTAGTAAATTTCAAAAAATAAATTTTTGTCATACATCCCCCCCTTTTCCAACTTTTTATACTATTTAAATTTAATGAATTCCATAAATTATCATATTTAATTATAAAAATAACAAAAGTAAAATGAATATGTATAAATCTAATTAATTCAAATATTAGATAAAAGGGGATCGTTTAGATGATACCAGCGCTTATATGACTTCGAAGTTGGCGTTGACCAATCAGAAGTTGAACAACAAAAACAATGTTAGCGTGCATAGTTATTTAGCGTCATTTAACGAGCGTCGGTTTTAGAGTTGTCAATTTCATTTGTTATTTACATCAAAAATTGAAAAGTAAGTTATAAAATTACGTCAATTATGTTTTCTAATTTACAATAAATAAAAAAGAATAATTTTAAACGAAAACTTGGTTAAATTTCTTTTACCGCGCTTCTACACGCTTGCGTAACCTCTTATTAAATAGCAGCCAAGCAATGAACTTTCAGGAATTTGTTCTATTTCAAAAGTTTTTAACGGTATTAAGTACATACATCACACAGGAGCGTTATTAAAATTGATATTTTATTTGTTCAAAATTTTTCTACATCATTTAAGTTGTAATAGTCCCATCACGTTTGTATTTTGATTTATTTTTGAATTTTTTAGATGGTTCGTGTCGTTCAAAAGGCTAAAGCCGAAACGAATAAAAGTGTTGTTGGGGATAAATCTCCAAGCAGAAGTTCTACAAGGGATAAGTCATCATCACGAGTGTTAAGAAAGTCTCCATCAAGAAGCGAAACAGTTACAAGTAAAGAAGTGGCTTCTAAAAGTCCAGCACGTAGAAGCCCTTCGCGTAAAAGTCCGTCACGGAAAAGTCCTTCACGGAGAAGTCCTTCACGTAGAAGTCCAATACATAAGAGCCCAGCTCGTAAAAGTCCTTCACGTAAGAGTCCAACACGTGCCAGTCCAACTGCCAAAAGTTCGCTTAGTCGAAAGGCACCAAGTGAGTTACCAACATTATTTTTGCCTTTAAACGACAATTTGACTTTTTGTTAAGTTGAGTTCATGCAATTTTTGATCTCATTGTTTTTTTCATCAATTTTTGAAAGAAATTGAATCGTTGGTTGGTTCCTATTAACATAAATAATTGTGTAGGGAATTAAACATAGAACAAAAAGTCGGAAGCAGCATTTGTCAATTTTGTAATACTTTTTTATTGCTTTTCTTTACACCAAAAAGTTGCTATGTTTTCTGTTGTAGTTATAATATTATACTAATGACGAAGATGTTGAAGTAGTCAATTATTGTTTACATTCAGATAAGAGTAATTTCATAAATTTTCCAGTGAATAATTTTTTATTGTTGACAATTATTCTTTATTTGATCAAATGAAACACCTCTTACTGAGAGTTTCTATTATCGCATTTTAAACTTCTTTATGATTTAACAGTTACAAGATTAAACAAGAAACTATTTGATTTGGATTCAGACTCGGATGAGACCGAATTGGATCACATAAATACAGAAAAACCAAAAGCCACGGTAAGAGGACGTGCAAGAAAGTCTGAAAGTGAATATTTTTTACCCAAGGTATGCTTTTACTAGCAAAGCTTCGACAACAACATATTTTCTTAGGTACTTTTACAGGATATACAATCAAGTGTCGTCCAGGACGTTAGTAATATCGGTGTTGTTTTGCGATCATCAACAAAATTGCCATCTAACGATGTCGAACGTGTTGTTCACTTGAAAAATGATCTGGCAGTAAAAAAGTTAACGGAATTTTCAGACGAGGATGACATTCCTTTAAAACGTCGATCTATTTCTGTTCGTGAACAGTCGGAAGATTTTAAATTCAAAACTGAAGCTGATAGTTGGTTAGGAGCATTGATGGGAATTTTGACTATACCTATCATTTTCTTTATCTTGTATGCTTTATGTAACGAAACACATTGCAAATTCACACAATTACCCAATTTAAATAAGTTCAAACATTTGTCTTCGTGGTTTGATTCCAATGCATTTTTAATATATCATGGTTATATTTTTCTAGTAGCAATTTTATCTGCTATACCCATAGGAGGACGAAAAGTTTTTGGTGTACCAAATAAGCAAGGAAAATTAAATTACGTAATGAATGGACTTTTTATTGCAATAGTTACCTCAGCCTTACTAGTCTCCTTAGAATACTATAAAGTACCTGTTATTTCACATATCTTTGATAAATATTTTCAATTACTTATAACTGCTGCAATAGTTGGCGTATTAATTTCGATTTATTTGTATGCACATAGTTTTTATGTACCCATAAGTGCTCTTAATCCACATGCTATCAGCAACAGTAAAATTTACAATTTCTTCATTGGAAGAGAAATAAATCCAAGAATTTACGGAAAATTTGACATGAAAATATTTCTATTCAGAATTTTTGTTATTACAATGGTGAGTAAACAAATTTTTTATTTAATCTTTCATTAATATTAGTAGCCAGATTTTAAATAAATATCCAACTGAGAATTGCTTGATTAATTTTTGGCTTAATTGTTTTCAATGTTTAATCTCAAAACTTAATATTTTTGCAATATTTTCTGGCAAGCAAGTTTCATAAAGTAAGAAAAACTATATTGGGAATTTAAAAATTTACTGTAGGCAATTTTATTTTTAAAAATATGCCTTGTTGGTATTAATAGATAATTATAATTACCTACTGTATTATTGTTAAAACAATGCTGTCTATATTAATAGTCTACCTTGCCTTGCTTTAATCCTAGATGAAAAAAAAAGTTGATCTATTTATAGCATCTCATTTCAAACAGATTTTGCAAAAATCAATAAATAACTGTTGAACTTCCCTAAATAATTCCAAAAACCTGTACTAATCTAATTTTATCATGGTAGAAATAATGGTAAAATTAACTTAAAAGGTTTAAAAATTGTGATATATAAGAACATCTGCAGGATTTTGACTTGGATTGTTTTGGTTTATTTTTTTGTAACAAAAAATACGTTAAACAAATATTTCAACAGTTTCACCTCATTTTCTATTATATCTATTTAATTATAGGAAATAAAGTTTTTGGCAAACGTCGTTGAAAATTAAAAATACTATAAGTTCCGGAAGAATTTAAATTTAATGTTATTGCTATTTAACTTAAATTAGCAATGCTATTTTTAATTTGACTTGAATTTGATCTGTTATCACGACGTTAACGATTATTTTGTTGCCGAGTAATTATATTCAAAATTGTTCACTAATGAATTATCTAATTATTTGCAATACAAATTATATACAGGGTGTCTCCACGACCGTGGAGAATTTCTGAGATGAGTTTCTCTCTCTTGGTTAGTTTTTAACTCCCGATGCAAAAAGGTTTGCAAAAAAAAAAAATAAAACTTGGTATTTTTTTACATTTCTTCTCTTAAATTAATTTATAATTCAAAATCAGTTGATTTTATGTAATAAAGGATTATAATTTAGTTTGCAGGTAAGCGAATGGTCTTGAAAAATTACTAATTTAATAATATTAAAAATGCAACAATTTCAGTGCTATGGCCATTAGAAAGTAAAAATTTAAAAAATTTAATTAGATTAATTTATTGTTAATCGTGATTTCGTAAAAAGCAATTATTGTGGTAAATAAAACAAACATGTCTTCGTTTTACTCAAATAATAATTTAAAAAATTGCTTTAAAGAGAGCTTCCCCTAAGGATTTGATTGAAAATTTTATTCAAAAGTTCCATCACCATTATAGAATCTCCAAGGTCGCAGGGGCACCCTATATAATATCAACTTTTTAAAAATTAAATTTTGTTTGAATAAATATTTTTAAACAATGAAACCCAGTTAAAACACATTCATTATAAACTTATGACGATTTTGTTCAAACGATACTGCAGATAAAATTTCCCAATAGAAAAAAAAAATTTATAAAAAATGTGGTATAAACTATAATGACCTTGCCACTATATCGTATAAATTACACAGTCTGAACGATCGAAACAAGTATAAAATCTGGTGTAAATGTGTATTTTAACCACATCCGGAAAATTGAGTCCACATCTTGATTTATTTTTTCTTGAACTACAATTTCTTATCAGAGGCTGAATTTATATGCCTTTGTGGTTTTGTTACCATTATTATTGTATTCAGTAGTATCCGCTTAATGTGATCACTTTGGACCAAGAACATTGTGATAACATTAACCGACTGATAACAATAAGAGAATTTTAGAAAAAACCGAATTTTAGAAATTAATAATTAGAGAATCTTAATTTACAGCGATTTTATTGCATAGCAAATTATACATATGTATTTTTAATAATATTGTTAATACAGTAAACTCTCGAAACAGTGTTACTCGAAACAGTAGCATCCGTACCACGTGACCACCGTTATTGTAGCATGTAGAAATGTATCGCTCCAGACTTATTATATAAACAACGTATCTTTTACAATCTAGGCGTTTATATTTCAGTCGACGCCGAATCTGCAAGTTGCACAATAATATTCTTGCATTTAATTATATATCAGTGCGGCTGCTTATTTGCAGGCATATCTGTTACCTCTCGAAATAGAAGAAAACCGCGAAACAGTGTAATGTTTACATTCCCGTGCGTTCTTCTATATCGAGAGTTTACTGTATATTGCTAATTAGGGCGTGTTTGTTTCATCTCGCGATTTTCAAATTTTATACAAGAGCGGTTGAGAGATTCTCAATTGCGCACGATATTTCTTTGATTCTTTGTCCCATTTTTGGCAGTTTATCGTAGTTTTCGATAATTTCCACCTGCAGTTTTTGTATAAAAATTAAAACGAGTGATGTGTTTTGTAAAGATATAAAATTTCAATAACAAATCAAGAAAAGATACCTAGAAAAAGAGATTATTGTGTTGGAAATTCCTTGAAGGTGATAATAATAATCGGCTTTTTGGTCACATTATCCAGTGGTTTATTATGTAAACTAAAACTAATTAAAGCGGCCGGTTCCCAGTCAAAATGATCACAATAACCGACTGATAACATTATCCGTGATCACATTATGCGGATTCTACTGTATTTTTATTATGCATATGAATGCATTTTTGATGACATTCTTGCACCAAATTAGGAGCCAAAACCGCTGAAAATCTCTTTAAAATACGCTAGTCTAAATTATCGGATCAGTTACCTTCGGAAACCGTGATACCGTGGGACACATAGACAAAATAGGGATTTAAAATATAAAACTTGAAAATCAACTAAAGTAAGTTTATTTTTAATTTTTTTAAACCAAATGATTATGAGTCTAAAATAGGTGGACAGAATTCAAACTATAATAAAATAAAATTTATTTTTTATTCAGTAAGCACAATGTAATCGGAAATCGAAATTTTGTTAAACAAGTAGATAATGGTTCATTTTCTTCAATTTGTTTAACTTTACTTTTAACACCTTCGAACATACGCCGGAGCATTTTTAAATCAATTTTTTTGGTACAGAATTTAACCTGTTTTTCTAATTTATCGGCTGATGTTACTTGCCAACCATTCATATGAACTATAATTGTGATAAAAATGACCAAAAAGTTTCAATCGGATGAGCTGCAGGAATATTTGGAAGATTTGAATTATTTTGGAACAAATAATGTATTTTGACCATATAGCCAATTTAATGTTTTTTTCCATAATGACAAGACGTAAGATCCACCAAAAGATTATTTTTCCATCTTTATGGCTATTATTTAGAAAATTACCAATTTTTGGTAAACATTTTGTTATATCGGTGTCTGTGTTAATAGCAATACCAGCTTCAGTTTGCACAAAAAAACTTGCAATGCCTTTCGCTGATATTGCGTACCACGCCAATACCTTTGCTTTGGATTTTGATTTTCTTATGTATTTTACACTATCAGGAACTGTACTTTTATCGGTAGTATAAAATCCTTTATTCGTAACATCACAACTGTTTGCAAAAGTTAAGTACTTTTCATTGTTCATAATGATCATTTATTGCCTGTAAAAAAATGTTGCAAAAGACGGAACTTTTACATTTAATTTTTTCAAATTTCGGGAAATTTTTGTTTGTGACCCTTTAAATTTTCTTAATAGTATGCGAGTTTTATTTTCAGGACCAATATTGTTATTGAATTTCGAAATTATTGAATAAATGGTATTTTGATTAAAACCTTCGTCTCTAGAATGGTTTAAAACTCAATTTTTATCTTGCCAAGCATATTAAAAAGATGTTTTTCCAAAAAATTCAGTTTGCACATTTTTATAATGAAAAATATGAAAAATGAGATGTAATGACCATAATTCGTGCTTATTCATCAAAAACTTATTACCCGATTTTTATCATAATCCCTATACCTCCCTTACAGCTTTGATTATATATATTCAGATATGCAAATCTTATGCATATAAAAAGTAGATATGATACACATATTTAAACATATTTCTTAAAAAGGAAGTGCGGGGGTGTCTGTAACGCCAGCATCACAACCACATTAAATCTATTTAATATGAGGGGATATAGCTCAGTGGTAGAGCATTCGACTGCAGATCGAGAGGTCCCCGGTTCAAACCCGGGTGTCCCCTATTTTTTTTTATAATACAAATGTTAAAAAATAAAATAATAAATTATAAAACATAATATTGTCGATTTCTAGGAGAACAATGGTTATAATTTTATAAATCAGCTTTATTATTAGTGAATAAATTCTAATCACTACGGGGGTGGTTTTTAGGCAAATGAAAAATATATTTTCTTAAAATTTTGTTCAATCAAAAATACAGTAAAATGGAGCTAATGACAAAAATTGTAATACTTTCAAAGGTACTACTAATTAGATTTCACGTGGCAAAGTCAATATCATTTTAATTTTTGGGAATAAATACATATGCATAACCAAGTATTGAAAACCAAAATACATTGACAAAAATTTACACAATCTTATCTTCAAATGGAACAAAATTGTAAATTAGCGATTTTGTAGATAAATTTTGTAAATTTATCTTTTTTTATCTTGAATAATTATGACTGTCCTGTCATTAGGTACTTGTGCGTAGAAATAACTCGAAAATGAAATTGTTTTACTCAAAGCCTTTACTTTATTTTCTGAAAAACGGCCCGAAGTTTTCTACAACAGATTCACACTGAAACAGGAGCAAATGTGTGAAGAAAGGCCCCAACCTGGGACAGGGGCGGATCAAGAAAAATTTTACCGGAGGGGGGGTGCAAAGTCAGATTTTAAAATGATTAGGTACCTATTCATCGAAATCAACTAAATAATTATTTTGAAGGATTATGAAAAAAGCTTTTTCTCGGGAATTTGGAGGGGGCGTGCGCCCCCTTCACCCCCCCTGGATCCGTGCCTGACCTCGGAGCGGCTCGTCCTGATATATGCTTACTCATTACGTAAAGGATATGTTTTGGTAGCTCTCCCGTAAATAGCTATTACACACCATCAATGTGACTCATTGTCCAGAGCAGGTTTTTTTTACAATACTTTTACATTTTTACATTACAGTTACTTTTTGCAATAAGTTGCAATAATAATGCCTTTCCCGCTTACGATTCGCACGCGTTTGCCAGTTCGTGTTTAAATTTGTCAACTTCTTCAATAATAATCGGCAGTTTTTCTAACTCATGTAAAAGTATTGTAATTGTGCAGAAAAAGATTCTTGAGTTGAGAGAGCTAAAACTCAATATTTAAAAAAATACCTGTGTATATGTATATAACCACACTCCGACCTAAAGAAAAGAAAAAATAAAGAAGATTTGGAGAAAGACAACGACTTTGTTACTTTGTCATTCTTCATGAAGTTTTCACCTTTCTTATGGCTTAGGTCGAAGTGTGGCTTGGCAGCTTATGTAGTCAAATTTTTTATGCACTCTATTTAAAAAAATAATAGGAACTTTATATTTAAATTTCATATTTAGCACTTTAATATTGAGACTTGAGCTGATTAGGTTTTGGTTAAAATCGGTTCACGGAAACTTATAAAATAATTACTAGGATTACTAGGTTAAAAATTATAAAATGAAAATGAAGTTTATTATTGCACTATTTGTGTAATTATTAGTGTGCAATTTACTACTCGCATAGTAAACTATGTTATTGGTTTTATTAACCAATAACAGATTTTATTAACCCGTTTAACGTTTAATTTTTTATTATTATATATTTTCACAGGTTACGATATTTAATCTATTATGTTATTGGTAATAAATTATAACTGAACAAGTTATGTTAACAATATTAAAGCAAATTAAGTATTTAAGCTTTCGAAGACTTCCGTCAACTTCATGAGAGAAAGCCTTTGAAGACTTAAAAACTTAATTAGTTTTAATATTGTTAACATAACTTGTTCAATTTTAATTTATTCACTAATGTATTTCACAAGTTAATATATTACATACATTTACATTTCATTGCTAGTTAAATAAATATCTATTACTCAATTACATAAATGCTTTTTTAAGATTTTTCGTTTTTCATGAAATAAAATCATTTATAACAAGTATGTTTTATTTAATAATACTAATATAATAAATTTTTTTTCAGCTTCTCTTGAATTCAATTTTTGTCTACAAAAGTCTGCAATTTACAGGACCCATTGAAATACAAAATTATAATTTGAAGGGGGTGAAATATAACCCAACTTTATTGGTAATTGGGGCATTGCAAATATTCTATATGTTAGATATATTAATATTCGAAAAGGCGATACTTACAACGTTTGATATACAGTATGAAGCATTGGGGTATATGTCGACAGTTTCGATGCTTGCTGGTTCCTTCATAACACCTTTAATTACGAAATCCGTCTATGATTGTGAAATAAAGCTACCAATTTGGCATTTGTCGGCGGCTGTTGTTGTATATTTGGTTGGCTATATTTTGTATCGTGGTAGTAATAACCAAAAACATACCTTCCGGATAAATCCTTTGGATCCTGCCGTAGCACGTAAGTTGTAATCATAAAATTAATTATTCTTTTGATTAAAATTTTCTTTATAGATTTAGAAAAGATTCCAACAGCTCAGGGTAAAAAACTTCTGGTATCAGGATACTGGGGTTTTGTAAGGCATCCTAATTATTTGGGAGATATTCTTATGTTTTTGTCTTTTGCTTCATTTGTATGGAAAACTCCTGCTGTTTTAATTTGTATTATCGACATTGTGTTTCTTATTCAACGTTCACATCGAGATGGTAAGAGATGTAAAGAACGTTACGGCAGTGCTTGGAATAGATATTGCCAACGTGTAAAATACGTATTAATACCCAAAATATATTAATTTTATGTAAATCATTTTTGATATGAAATTTGTATTTTAAAGTTGACACATCCCATTGATTTTAAAACTTAATTTATTACAAGAGTTAATTATTTTTAATAAAATTGTAGATAATTTATCATTTTTAAATCATACGATTCAACACAAACTTAAATTTTGGAATACTTTGTAAATTGTCTCTTGTAATTACTAAAAAATTGGAATTGGTTTTAGGTATGTTTGAATGTTTGCACTGCATGATTAACAAATTATTGGATAATTTGAAATCACGGGAGCTTTATTAAGACATTATTACATGTACATCACATAGGTTGTAGTAATGATTATAATGAATGCAATCGTGAAACAGTGTACTGTACAATATCTGAATTGATCTTTTAGTATTAATGATTTGATTTTTATTATTATTGTAGGTTAATGTTTGGTTAGTACTAAATTTTGAGTTTGTGTGTTTTAGATTAGCGGTCGCCAACCTATTGGTCCCCGAACTATACTTCCAAAAATATAAAGAGATAAAAATTTCATATTTTTTAAAATATATGTATATTTTTAAATTTTGGCACTACTGGTGCTTTTTTAAAAAAATTATGGTAGTGGTCTGCAGAAGTGGGAGTTTAGTAGTCCGTGAGGTTCAAAAGGTTGGCGACTTCCGTTTTAGGTATTATTAATTTTTCATAATACATATTTTATTTACCTATAATGAAAATATTTTAAATATTTACCCAACTTGATATTTTAATAAAAAATAATGCTTCAAATTTGTGCAAATAAAACAAATAAACTATGACTTGCCATGTATTCAACACCGAATTTTTATTGTGTGCCTTGGTCAAAGACATTTGCTTTGGTGAAATTAATGTTTAAGATAATCGTTTTTCTAATATTGTTGTAATTGTATGCTTGCCTGATAAATAATATAAAGGAGCTATGTTTATAAATTTGATTACATTTATTCCACATAAGACTACAACCAAATAGTTTCTCATAAATTGATGAAAACATGATGTACTATTTTGGCTATAGTCCTTTAAAAGTTTGAAATGCATCAAAATTTTATTGTTAATCTGTAAATTGCTCAAATATTGCATTAACATGTTAAGCACAGGGTGGCATTAATGTGATACTTTGCTAACGGTCTTGGACTTCAAAATATCAACGTGATGCCACAGCCGAAATTTCTTTTGAATTACATGATTTAATTAAAATCAGTGAATCCGAAACAACCCTAAGGCGGGGACTTATGTGTTAACATTGATGTACAACATGACAAAAAATTCAGTACAAAAGAATTAATTATTTTATTAATTTAAGTAGATAATTTTAAGTAGGGTTTCCACATCAAAAGTTCATTAATCAAAAAATTCACAATTGCATCTATTATGTTAAACAATACAATTGTAACTAAAATATGTAAGTAGACCAATGTTTAAATTATTTGATCTCAACGAAATGGATTGGAAATTTTAACATTTTATTTGTAATAATTTTGTAAGGATGTAGAATATTAATGTATCATGTAAGTAGTTTTATAATATTAGAAATTTTATATCATGTATATTTGATTCTATTGAAATAAATTTTTTATCTAAAAAATTGTTATATTGAAGAAGAAACTTAGGGAAATGAATAAACATGTATAATTAAAATAAATTCTATTCACGTAATGAATACAATTTATTCCTTCACTTTAGAAAAATAAAAAAAAGCCGCTTAATCTAACTCTAAATCAACATATGATGTTAATTCTGAAGCTATATTGCAACACCAAGCTTTATGATTATTTAAATTTATTTAACTCGAGGGACTAGATCGACGAGACTAGATACACTGAACTTTTTAATTGCAATGTCTAACAGGTACAACTTCTTTAATCCAATTTAGATATGCTTCATTTCCACCAGCTATGGGTACAGATATAACTTCACAAATGGTGTAAGGATGATTAGATCTAACATATTCGGTCAATTCATCAACTTTTGATGTTCTCGTCTTGATCATCAATAGGTATTCCGAATCTTCATTTATTTTACCTTCCCATTCATAAACAGACGTAATTTTTGGAATTATATTAACACAAGCAGCCAGCTTTTTACCCACCATTCCATGAGCTAAGGTTTTTGCAACTTCTTCATTTGGAGTTGTAACATAAGCTATCGAATTGCTGCCTGCTGTGTAAGAAGAATTACTGGTATTTGCTGAACATTCACCTGACATTTCTCGCCCGAATATTAAATTTCGTCGTAGTAAACTATAAACAGAAAATAATAATTTTTAAAATAAATTTTTATGACAACATAACCTAAAATTTATTTTTTACGTGCTTATGTATTTTAAAGCGATGACATACCCGACAAATAAAGTTGATAAAAAGAGTGTTTTTTTATAAAGCATTTGAAAAAGGACTTACGAAGAATCTAATTCACTAATTTTTTTAAATATTAACTTGAAATTTTAGTTCTGACAGTTGAAAATATAAATAATGGCAGAATTCAGTAGTAAAACTATTCTAATTTGTGCTCAGTCGGTGCCCGCACAGTTTGCTTTTTCTAAGCGAAAAAGGCTAACATTTTCTTTGACTGTCGAAAATACTTCATAGTTTGAAAGAGTAAACGACAAACGAGTAAATCAATTTGTGCTTTTATGTTTGTATAAAGAGATGTTAGTTCTAGAAAATATTTTGACTGTCAGTTAAGAAGCTCATTGAAAAGCTTATTTTTACTTTTTGGCACAGTTTTATTCTGAATTTACTCTCTTAATTTATCTTTACAATATTTCTTTTTATTATAAGGCAATTCAATTTTCTCCAGTGGCGGAACTTGAAAATTTGGACTCACGCCAACAATAATTGCAAGATCTCCCATGAAATTGTGTTAAATATTTTTTAATATAATAGTTATTTAAAAGTTTTTGGTTTAGAGAGCAGAGTATCCTCAGTCCAGTTCTGATCTATGACTCGAAGGAAAATACTTATTAATATTCAACTTGAAGTTAATATTGTAATCTGTAACAAATTAATGAATACCAATATCAATCATTGTTTTATTATCAAATAAATTCATTTGTTATTTGTAATAAATTAAGTGAATTCTAGATGACGCACATAAAGTTTAAAACATTTCCATATTACTTTTGGATTAATTGTTGGTAATGAAAGATTATTTTCGATATACATTTGGCGGGATGGAGCATTTCGTCGTCGTTGTTTCGCTATCAACCCATTTTACGGTTGGAAAATTAGTATTTAATTTTTTATCTATTTATTTTTTTCAAATACAAATATTACGTAATTATTAATTAAACTAAAGTTTATAGTGCTCCCCTCGAAAGGTAGGACTATATGACTATATTGTAAATAAAATGTAAAATGGTAGTTTCGTAGAATAAGGTAGCATATAAGAGCTAAGAAAGGTTAATATCAAAAATAAATAAACGAAAAAAAACAGGATTTAAGTGAATTTTTAAATTTTATAACTAAAATTTTCTACACATTAAACCAATTATAATTATTAGCAATCAGATTTTTGGACACATAAATTTTGACTATTTCGCACAAAACCACCCAAACAAGTGCAACCAACTAAACAGGTAGATTCACAAACACTCGACGTGTTTAGGAAAGTACAGGTTTCTGGACATGCAGGACTGCAACTATGAAAAATTTCATTTTCTGGACAAGCTGTAAATAAAGTTTTATGATTTAGTACAGATACTATTATTTTTTATATTTATATAAAACGTAAAGCGTAAATTTTTC
This sequence comes from Cantharis lateralis, assembly GCA_963170105.1. Taxonomy (NCBI): domain Eukaryota; kingdom Metazoa; phylum Arthropoda; class Insecta; order Coleoptera; family Cantharidae; genus Cantharis; species Cantharis lateralis. The sequence goes on from OY720629.1 coordinate 25,671,417, forward strand.
TACAGGAATGTTATAGGAAGGGTATTTTCAAATCATAATAATATGTAATTTACGATTTAATTTTACGTTTGTCAAAAATTCAATTTTTTGATAAAGGATTTTAAAAGTCGCAGAAGTTATTTTACGACATCATCAATAATGTAAAATCAATACATTAACAAACAAATCCTCAACTTATGTCAACTGAAAGTATAACGCACTTTCAATAAAATTACTACGCACTCGTTGGCTATATTGGCACTTTGGCCATATTGATTGCAAATACCTTCCTTAAAAATAGATACTAACAATAATAATTGTTAAATTGAATTACCTGCTTCCAATAACAATAATTAATGAATAAAATGCAACTTACCTGGTAAACTGAAGACTAAATAAAGTATTTGTAAACTTAAAGTTACTAAAATTATGAAACGCATTCTTGTGGTTTAGATTAACTAATGATTTTTATTCTTCAGTATAAATTGTTATCATAACCAGTTTATATTTTTTTATATTATAAGGTCAAAACAACATCTTAATGTACGGGAATACTGTATAATAATGATGTTTTCATTTAATTCTTTATTAGTATAATACTAATTATTTATTAGATAATTTAATTTTCATATTTACAGAAGGGTACGTTGGGGTAAAAGTTATACCGAGGACCTACCTAAAATAATTACTTAAAATAATTTTGTAAAATCATAAAAAAGACTAATAATATTATATTTACATATTCAGTGGCGTAACTGGGAGGCGTGTGACCCGGGTTCCAGATTTTAAAATGGGTCCCCTCTTAAACAATCATTACAAATTATATATTAAATAAAACTATAATTATTTATTAATAGCACAAATAATATAACCACTAACAAATGTAAGGGTGTTCAATTGCAATTATGTATAAGTTATAATATTCAAGGAATATTAAATTAAAAAACAAAATTAAAAAATTAGTTGCAATATTATACATGCTCTCAAAATTAATATGCAACCCACCTGAAGTTTTTAGGCCAATTTAAATTTATAAGATAACAATGTTGTCATTTGGAAAAAGAATGGAAAATCGTAAAATAAATCATCGAACCTTATCATTCTGCTTCTGTCAATTTGGCGGTACAGGCGAGTGCGACTATGCGTAATGGCGTTTTTAAATAAACATCGCACTAAAAGCACTATAATATTTAAATATGTAAATTATGAAAATATTCATTATTAAATGCAAATAATGAAAACTACCCACCTATTCAATTAATGCATTGTATTGTATCACATACATAATATGCAAAATAAAAAAAAATTCGGCATAATATTGCTATAATATTTTTGTTTGAAATTGTTAATTTATTGACCGGGTTTTATCATATGGATTACGTCAATGTTGGAAACTTAGCTATATATACCATAATTATTTATGGAAAATCCAACAGTTTAAATCAACATTAGAGAACTTAATAATATCTAGTATTAACTTGAAATACATGTGTGCATAACCTACCTTTTGTATAATGAAAACCATGAAAACATACTTGATGTTATTTTTTATGCTCATTAGCATCGTGCAAGGACGCAGTAAGTTACCTAAATTATTTAAAATTTTATTGATTGTTATTCTTAGTAAACAAATTTTTAAATTAGATAATATTGATAATAATCGTATACAACAAATTTTTAATTGCAATGAGTAATAATGTAGATCAAATAAAAAGAAACTTTCATTAAATATAATATAACAACAGTAGAGCGGGTATACTGGAACCAGAACACTTTTCCGTGCGATTTTGATTAATTGAAATTTTTATATTCGTCGAATAATTTTGGTTATAAATAAAAAATATTTATAATTATATGATTAGTAACTTTGAACTTTGACATATTTCAATAATTTATAGTTTATTTAACTTTGTTTAATTTGAATTTACTACATTAAAAAATATTTTAGTTGACAATTTAAATTAAAGTGAGGTTTTAATTGATTTTAGAATATGATGACTATCATATAAATTAAATGTAATTGAATATTATAATTTGAGGAATATTGGTAACGAGGGCTTTTCAGCCAAGCTGGATAGAGAAAGGCCTTATTGCTTTACGGTGTTTCGAAAAAGTTTTCAACCAAAAAGTGTTCTACCAGTCATGGTCACATCCGCTGGACTTTTTAAAATTAATTATAGTCTGGTAGAAATTAGGATCAGAATATATGGGATAATAATTCAATTGATTATTTTGCAACTCGGAAAAGTTGTAGGAGAGTTTTCTTCTTTAAATTTGCAAGTTTTAAATTCTTAATGTATTGTAGTTATTCGTATAATAATTTAAAATATATTATTTTTTATAGGCATTATGGATTCGCAGTGCACAAGACCTAACGAAGAATGGCTAAACTGTGGCGAAGCAAGCCCTTGTCAAAATTTATGTGAAACGTTAGGAGAAGAATGTACTATTGTGAACATACGATGCCCAGATGGTTGTTATTGTATGGAAGGATATGCACGAGACCATTCTTATAACTGTATTCCACAAAGTGATTGCCGAAAGTGATTAAGAAGGAGGAAAACAATTAATTAAAACTTTTTTACTTATTCTTTCATTTTTTTTCAATACTAATAAGATTAAATTGTGTTGTATAGGTACATCATGGAAATAAAAAAAAATCATTAACTACTTATTTTGGGTATTTAAACACAAAAGAGCTTATATTTATAAAATTAAAATATCTATTTTGTTTGTGCGTTAAGAAAAATGAGATACCATATTTTATTGAATAGTAGTTATGTACCTACGAATTTATTATATGATTACAAATAATATGTTTAAGGTAAAATCCGATTTCAAGAAATATTTTTCTATGTCAAACTATAGTTTAGAAAGGCGAAATCAAGGAGGGAAATTGGGGTAAACAAACAACCATCCTGGGTATAATATACCCATAAACAATGAATGTGTTGATTACATTTTTTGCAATTTATTTTGCTTTATTTTTAATATTGATACTGCAAGCACAAAGGTATTTATGTGTTTCAGGATAACATGGAAGCACGATGCAGTTAACTAAATATTTACAAAAATACGCCATTTTAAAGTAAAAGAATGGGTACGTACGTACCCATAAACAGTAGAAAGGTTAATTATTATACAAGGTTTATCTGATAAGTATCCAGTAAGAACGAAACACGCTTGCTCGAATAAAATTGTCAAACTATCAATTCATGGTATTTTATAAAAATTTCGTAAGTTATAATTCAATTATATTATATTATTTGCATTTCCTTGTAACATGTAATCAATTAGATCTTGCAATATTATATGAATTTATTTTATATCTATATAATACAACTTTAATTTAGTACAACATATATTTACATAATATACTACAGGATTTTAATATGCTTATTTTTCTTTTGATTTATTTTTCAATGTAAAAATTAAAGAGTTACAAGTCAGATTAACATTGAGTTTGTTGAACACAATTGCTTTTCTTTAGTAAATAACCAGGTTTACAAAAACAGCCTACTCTACAATCATCTGTACAAATGGGATTTGGATCACTGCAAGTACTAGGGCAACTACTGCCACAGGTAGTAAACTCTTCATTTGGTCCCGAGCACCCTAAACAAAAAAGTTTAAAACTTAATTATAATATTATAATGAATAATATAGTTGTATTTTTATTATTAATTTATTATTTATTATTTATTATAATAAATATAGTATGGCAACATGGCCTCGATCAAAGTAGGTCGTGTATTGAAAACGGACCTTGCCAAATTGACGAAATATGTTTCAATTGACATTATTATTACAAAACGGGTGCCCGACGGTGTTGTGGTTGGTGATGGAATTCGTGATTTTGTGGATAGTGATAAAAGTGCTGATATTTATGATGAAACTGATATCACATATGAACGTAACCTCCAACTTGACGAAAGAAAAATGAACTTGAGAGTGAGCTAAAACTGTGTGAAGTGCAATTGAAATCCGCAAATTGCTTAATTAGTGAACTTGAAAAAAATATGCATAAGCTAACAGGATACAATAATCAATATGTTTAAGAACAATTCAAACTTTGAACAGGATAAGCAGTTGAACAACGTTGTAGCTTCCACAGCAAAATTGAGTCAAGTAGTGGTACCAAACAATCTACCTAAAAGTAATAAAAAACAAAAATTTAATGCGAAATAGTCAAAAAGATCATTTGATGAATCAAAGAAGAGTCAGATTGAATCAGAGACAGATTGAATTACACCTTAAGATAAAGTTTTCAAAAAATAAGTTCACTGTGGAAAAGTTACCTGTTCATGAGGATGCATAGAGTCTGTCGTTCAAAGTGGGAGCAGACATGTCAATTTTGGAGGAGTTGAGTGAAGCTCATGTTTGACCCAGATACGTTAAGGTAAAAAGATTCCACTTTTTTCGGAGAAGCAACTCATTCCGGGCTGTTGATAGATAACTCAAATGCTAAAAAATTAATGAACTCGGATAAACAGATTGGAGTATATTATTATATCTGGAAGCATCACTTTGACGAGATGAATAAACAGCTATCCAGCGTCTTTTTTTCTATTCAGAGCTTAAAGCGCTGCTGTGTTGGCTTCGAATCAGCTAAGGCATGTTATTATGCTTACTTCGTCGAGTGGGCGAGCAGAGTGTTTATAATGCAAAAGAGTGCGATTCGAGCTTTATGTAGGCTTGCTTTTAGGGACTCATGCAGGTTCTTCTTCAGAGGAGAGAACATTATACTTATCTTGCCATGTGCATTCATTCTGAACTATTTGAAATTTGTGCATGGTAATATAGTTGACTGGAAAAAAAGTTCAGAGATTCACCTCTAGGCAGAGGAACTTTTTATCGACTCGGTACCACAGACTGACTACTACCCAATAGGGCCTGTATTATTGGGGCGTAAAGTTGTTTAACGTGCCGTTTTGTAACGGAATTATGTAAATAATTACCCACTCAGAATTCCCAAACGCGACGCTAATGGAATTCGGCCCCTAGCTTTCTTGAAAGGTACTACGCGCCCTGAAGGTCTCGGCGTAAAGATAATTTTAAGGAGCTTTTGATATTTGGATCGGAAACCAAGAGGTCGTGCGTTTATGTTGTGGTTAGAGGTGATACTCCGGAGTAGTAATTAGTTAAATTTCTACGAGTTTTAATCCGTGTGAGTTCCCGAGAACGCCAAACGCAATAACTTGTTAAGTACAAGAATTTATAACATCGCTCAAGCACGAGAGCCAGTTTTAAGATCTGTCGAGCCAAGTAAATTCATTGATTGCAAGATCATAATTTTTGTAACACGATCAAGAGTTCCTATGCGAAAGTTGTCTATGGTTTTGCTACCTGGGTACCTGTTTTGTTCGCGATCAAGTTTTCCGAGTGTACAAGTTTTTCACACCGAACCATCTGTTGCTGGAGATAGAAGACGATTGCTGTTCAGTTATCGCAAGGTCATCTGTTCACCTGTAGAGCTATCAGGAAGTCATTGGCAAGTGCTGGAATTTTCAACTCGCATCGTTCCTGTACAGAAGCTGGCGGTACACCCTGTCGTATTACTTTTTGTAAGACAATCAGTACTGGTGAGTCACTTATTTATCGTTAGATTTTGTGCAGACGAACACATATTTTTATTATCGCAATTGTCGGTGACTCAAAAGTTGAAGATAGCCGAGTCAAATTTATATACGTTGGAAGTTGTAATGACGAGTCAATTAACCACGAGAAGTTCGATCCACCCCCTTTGCCTCCGCAAGCTTATAAGCAAGCAGGGGCTGGTGACTTCGTGTCCTAGCGGGCAACAACTAAATATAATTACTGGATACCACCGATTCCAGGTGAAATTATTGACTACGCCCTTAAGGCGGGTTGGTTGTTTTAGTTTTTAATGTTTATTCAAAACATTAGAAAAATTCTGCTTAGAAGCTCTTTCTACTCAATACAGATACAGGAATACTTGGAATATGTATTCTGATGAAGGAGAAGTGATTTTCACGGAATTTGTTGTGGTTGTTTTGATTTTTCTAGTTGTTTTGTATTGTCTGTTTGTAAGATTTTATGCCTATGTGCCTATTTTTGTTATTTTGAAATATTTATATTTATAAATTTTGGACGTTTTGCGTAATTTTGATTACATAATAAAGATTATCTGTCTATTTATCTATCTACAATTTTTATATGAAATTTTTACTTCAAATTTCACTTTTTCATTTTTTTGAATAGCACTGGGAGCCAAAAGCCACTTAATTTGAAGTTCATGTCATTTAGTTACGAAAAAAAAAAATTAAGTTGTGTAAAATAAGGATAATTAAATTTTGTATTGCTTACCGGTTTTTCCAAAAACTAAAGATGCTAATAACAAACATAACAATGTAAAAATTAGAACACGCATGTTAAATTTTGATTGTAGAACTTATTGTACTGATAGTGAAAATATTTAAACTGTATTTTTATATCATTATATAATGTAAGTACATGGTTGTTGACAACTACAAAGTATTTAATTATTTTTAGTATTTTAGTTATAATTAGTATAAAATGCCACGATAACGATTAGTATCTAAAGTTATGTAGTAGTTCAGTCAAATAATAAAAAATATAGGTAAAGTTCTGTAATTTTACAGACCTTTTATGACCTACAGTTTAACATATTAAAAAAAGGCTAATTAATTTTTGAGGTTAAAGAATATAATATCCTGTTTTTCTTCTCATAATAAATAAATTGTTATAATATATACAAAAAATATACTTATATAGAATAGATAAGATCTTACTCTTACAATCAGAGTATTAATAAATTATATTATTGGTAAAAAAATTATCAACAAACTCAATACTATACATATTTTCATGAATAATATGAAATTTTCATAAATACAGTGAATTTTTGTTCGTTGTTTGAAATTTTAGCTTTATTTTAAACTAGAAGGTCGGCTTGATTCGATTGACATTTACTTTCTAATAATAATTTAGCTCTGTATAATAATATACTACTAATATAGACTATTTTTATTTTTATTATTTTCCTAAAAACTAGTTTCAGTTTTTATAGAATACAATATCTAGTTTTTAAACAAAACTAAAAACTCTCTTTTTATTTCAGTTGTTTGCTCCCTTTTTGCGCTCGTTTGCATTCCTTCTTCGCAAACAAACATTTATTCTTCATCCGCTATTGTCGAATTAAACATTTATTGGACGTTAATGAACCTAGTTAATTGTAAATATAGTAATGTTTCTTCGTGTGCATTCTATACCAAAGTCCAATTTTTTCGATAGAGTTTACAGTATAGCAACCTTAGTTAGAAATATCTCACTTTTTGAGTTTTGTTGTTCTAAAGGTTCAAGATTGGTGGTTAATTGATTTGATTATTTACAGATAGAAACATATTATTTGTAAAATTTTAATAATTTTTATAGCATTTTGCTATTGTAACATCAATAGAGGGAAAGAATTGTCCAAGGAGTCTTCTCCGCTGAGTGCATGTAAAATAAAAATAAGGTTTAGTAGAGAGAAAGAAAAGAAATACCGAGAAAAATGTAATTCATGCAATTCAGTCCCATCTTCCAAATTGGGTTAAATTGGGTTGTCTGGAAGATCAGCTATTGCCTGTGAAAGGGAATTATAAGGTGTTGTATAACTGTTTTTGAATGATTTCACTCATTGAGATGATAGTTGAATTTTTTCTAATTGTGATTGACTACAAAAATGTTGAAATTATTATCAAATTAGTTTAATTTTATAAGTATTACTAACAGATTGAACATCTTATATAATAATTTAGACAAAATTATAATTGTTTCAATGTGACTTTAATATTTTTATTTGGGTTATGTTATCTAAACATACATTTTTAATATAAAAACTATGGTTTATTATATTATGTACATTAAAAAAGTGTGATTAACATTGAGATAGTTCAACACAATTATAATTATTATTAAGTACATATCCAGATTTACAAACACATCCCACTTTGCATACAGCTGCACAAATTTCGGGACCGTTTGGTTGGCTACAAGTTTTAGGGCAACTGCCACATTCAGTATACACTTCATTTGGTCCTGAACAATCTACAACTAAAAATATTAGTGGATATTTAAATTGATATAATATATTAATGCTTAAAAGTTAGATGAAAAAGGTTAAACTTTCAGAATTTTTATAATATTGAAAATTATTTTTTCAGGTAAATAATAATTATCGTTAGCGTAACTTCAAGAATATTTATATTTCAATAAGAAATATAAACTTCTTGGAATGAAACATGTACACTTGTAGCACAATATACTATTAATTTTTAGTAGTGTTTAACTTGAAAACACCTTTGTGAAACATTTCATAATTATTAGACAACAAACAATGAGACAATTTTTTTATGAGTAACTGGCGGTAAATATACAAAGTGTATTTATCAATTTGTCTGTAGCGACAATAATTGTTTAGCCTTCACTTAGGTCAATAAGAGCTATATAGAATTAACGCAATTACTTCATGGAATACCAATTATAATTAAAACAAGTGAATAATATTTTCTTGTAGATACTAGGTTTCTACTACAATTAAATCTAAAATTTAAAAATCAAGTTGAGTAATCACTGCGGACAAAATGGGTACTTACATTATTTTGTTTTTTTAAGGCTGAATAATATAAAGTGAAGCTTTTTTGACGTTTGAGCAAAATATTGCTTTTCAGCACTGAAGATATATTAAATGATAATAAAAATAATTTAACTTTTAACTGTATTGAATATTATGTCCAATACACAATAAAAATACATACAAAAAGGTCTATTAATATGATAGCAGTATTGGATTATTTACTATTTTTGTAGGTCGGGTTAGCAGAAAAGATAGTAGCATATTATTATATTAAAAAAAATACAATTTTTATTGCTTACTTGGCGAACCAAAAGCTGAAGATGCCAATAATAAACATAACGATATAAAAATTACAGCACGCATGGTAAGTTTTCTGTGTTGAGCATATGCTGGTTTTCAGAATATACTGATTATCTACAATTCAAGATATCCTTTTATATCATTTTAAATGTAAGTAAATATTGTTGATGTAGTATTATTTAAATATTGCGGTTTTAATTGGTAAAACTAATTTTAGACAACTCGATAACAATAAGTAAAGATGTAGACATGTTTTCAATATTAAGTACAAAGTAATTTTTTTATGGGAAAACCATGGGTATTATCGTGATTGTTTATTAATATAATTGGATTGTTTATATCAGTGCTTCTCAAGCATTTAGTAATAAAGAATCCTTTAAAATACCATAAACTTGTTCAATTTATTTCTTTGGTGTCTTTTATTTCAGCAAATTGTGATTTAGGATTTGAGGAAATTTGATAAATATTAAGAAATTCCAGGAAATTTGAGTAAAGAAAGTAAAAGGAAATAGGAAAACCTAGGAAATCTTGGAAAATTAAGAAATCTTAGAAATACCATATTATAATACGAGCTTTTCTTCTTGTAAAAACATTTGCTTTGTAATTCACCTCTCATCTTTACCTTTTAGTTTTTTGTCTCATCGTTTCCGTGGTGAAAATATTTTTGTAGACGTCAAAGTATGGTGGAGCTCAGTACCAAGGGGAATAAATAGTGACACTGTGCGAATAAATCCAATTTTGGTACGGGACATTTCAGTATTAGGGAATTTCTTTACTGGGATATTTGGTTGCCACTGTTACCTACAATTTTACATCAATCTGTATTGTAATAAACATCTGGAGAATTTAGGTGTAATGTTTTTCAAATTTTTGGCGAGTCTTACATAAAATGAAGTATGTTCTAAATAAGATTGAAAGACCACAGCGGTGGCTTGACGTGATCGCTAGTTGAAGTTATGAGCGGAGATTCTGGGTTCAAACCCCGGACTCGGCAGAATTTCTTAGCTCAGCCCTCTGGTGAATATCAAGCTATAGATCGAAATACTTATAACTTCCCTTATCAACTCAATGGGAAAACCGGATGCAATAAGCCTAGAGCTTCAGTGCAAAGTGGATCTTGACCACTACTCGTTTCGTAATGATAAATAAGATTGAAGATTCATTAATCTTATTAATTAATTAATAAAGATTATTCTGACGAAGACGATAACTATTGTGGAAACTGGAAAGCATAATCTTATAAGAAATTAAAGAACTAAAAGAGCAGCTTTGCGAATTTGTTGAGCAGTTAGAACAATGTCAAAGGATACAACGTTGGCTCTGGTGACTAGAAAATGCATAGGAAAGAACTGGAAGAGGAATGGCAGGCAAAATAGTTAGCGTCGTAAAGAGTTATTGGATACCATAAAACCATGAATAACCAGAACTCAAGGAGAACTAAATGACCACCTCATCGAAGCGCTGATCGGACATGGTACAAAAATCACCTAACTCAAACTGCTTTTTATTGCGAAAAAGAAGACGACACGAAGCACAGTGTATTTGGATACAGAAAATGGATTAATATAAGAAGGGATACTGAAGAAAACCCCATAACAATATTGACCGCTTAAAATATGTTATCAACTATGTTCTCTTGAAAATAAAAATGGAATTCAATCAATGAAATAATCAATTTCAACTGCACCACGAAGATATATGTGAGTTATTCCGTGTGCAATCGTGAACCGAAGCCAGGGAGAAGTTTTTTTAAATTGATTAAGAATTTCACAGTGCCACTTCAAGATATCAGGGTTTCCCTTCTCTAATGAACAACAAAAGAAGAGATTTAAATTTTTAAATACCCAAAATATGTTAACAAAAATAAATTTTTGCAAAACTATATTTCGAGTCCATTAGTTTTTATTTAAAAATGAAAGAATACCTACAGTACAGTTTGAATTAATTCTTTATCTCTTTCTAAATCACCTTCAGCATTCATTTATTGGAATACAGTCATCAGAATTGTTTCGTGCAAATCCGGCTTTACAATAACAAGCATCGTTGCACCGTACGTTTTTAATAGGGCATTGTTCTCCTAACGTTTCACATGAAGTTTGACAAGCGCTACCACACTGATATTCTTCATTTGGTCTTGTACACTGTAAATCTATAAAAATAATTTATTTTAAATTCTAACTAAATAAGACTTTTAAAGAACTTGCAAATGAAGGAGACACTTCAAGTTTTTTGGTGTGGTTTTATGGATATTCCTGTATATTTTGATCATCTCTTAAAATTTTTGTTAATGATACCGAATATTAGGGGGTTTAAAAATTTAAACTAAATTTTTTTTTTAAATTTATATTGTGATATTATTTTCGGCACCGAGATTGCCTGGAACAAAACCTTCAAATCCTGAGGGGTAACTCTGAACAGGGAATTTCGGTGGGGCCCCACAACAAACAAGCTTCCGCCCTTGTAGTACAAATATTGGCGCAATATTGATTTCCAATGTTGGAGCAATATTGAAAAGCAATATTCGGCCCATGAACCTTTTCCACATTTTTATGTGGTTATTCGGTGAATATTTATGTATTTTAGCTTTGGTTTTTGGATTTGTTATTTATTTATGAAATAAATTATTACTTCCTATAATTTATTATTTCCTTATAAATGTGTCTTTATTGCACCAAGCCTCGGCCAATATTGGTCCAATATGGATTTCCTATATCGACGCAATATTCAAAAACAATATTGGGCCGATATTGGCTGAATCTTGCAATATTGCGTCGACATTCAATATTTCGCCAACATTGTGTGCTACATGGGCGGTAACAATTTGTAACAATTTTATAAAATTATGAAAATGATAAAATCCAATTTACAATACCTGCTAAAAAAACTAAAAACAATAAATAAGTACAATAAAGTCTTTACAATAAGTAATTTACAATAAAGTAAGTACAACAGTAAAAACTCTATGCTCTGTTTTATATTTTTCCATAGCTTACTTCTTGCATTCAATGTTGAAGATGCTAGTAACAAACACAATATAAAAATTGGTGCACGCATGATAACTTTTGATTGTAGAACTTTTGCTGGTGAACAAATACTAAAATAATATTTGTTTTTATTGATAACGTAAGTAATTACAGTTTTAGCCAAGCATAGCTTTTAATTATATATATTATTTTAGTTTTAATTGGTAGGTAGGTACAAGTAACTTTAAATGCCAGATCGCGATATCGATAAATATTAATAATAATAACACACTTTGCACTATTAAGGATGAACGGTAGACTAGGCACTGTGTTTCTGACTCATGAGTTGTCCTCAGTACTATATACATAGTTATCTAACTCTTAATTATAGAATTCTGCATAACGGCTGCAAAATTTACATTTAAATTGAATTTCTTTAAATGCAATATTCAAAATTGTATTGACAAAACAAGAATATGGACTTCCTCATTTAGTTATATGCAAATGAAAATCGAAAATAATGGTGAAATAAGCTATGTCGTATTATTATTATTATTCTTTTTTAAATCATATTTTTGCGTTTTATCATTTTTCAAAATAATAAAAATTCTATTTTCAAAATATTCTTAGTCGTAACCCGTTATAATTATTTTAAAATACAAGTACACGCTAAATTCTATACAATTTATTAGATATTCTTACATTTTTAAGTTCATTTCTAAAATTTTAACATTTTAAGGAATCTTAAATTAAATGAAGTAAAACTTTTCTAGCACAGTGCAGGCCCATTGGAACCTGATTGATTTTATGAAAGTAAGTCATCGGTCAGTCATTCAGTTAGTCAGTTAGTCAGTTAGTCAGTCAGTAATGTAGTAAAGTAATGATTACTTTGAGATTGTCATTATAACATAGATAATATTATGACAATTTTCAATATTTTTATTATGCTTGTGTATGATATTTACGTAATTATGAACAAAATGTAATAATATACTAATATATTATAATATCTCATACAGGAAGTAACGACGGGCTCAGACTTGGCCTAGGCTTGGTCCAACTCTGAAGAACTCTTTCCCAGGCTTGTAAGCCAATATTGGCCCAGCCTTGGTGGAAGTCTGGAATGATAACGTCGTGCCAAGCTTGGTTGCCATGACTGGGCCAAGCTACGTTACCAATGCTTGCTCAAGTTTGATTATGAGAGTATGAATATGACTATCAGGTTTTCTTCAAAGAACTAAAAAACGGTAAAAAAATATAAAAAGTGTTGAAAATATCAGAAATGTTGACCAAACAAGTTTATTTTACCATTTTCGACTTATTACTATCATGGTCGAACCATATTCAAGCTCCCGTGATTTTTACTAATGCACATTTTCGTAATATATTTGTATACAATGTTAAATTAATATTGACCTAGTATAATTATTAACATTTAGATTTTTCAACACATTGTTTCTTATCATTTAGTAAATAACCAGGTTTACAAACACATCCCACTCTGCATTCAGCTGAACAGGCATCAGGACCATTTGGCTGTCTGCAAGTTTTAGGGCAACCGCCACAGGTAGTAAATTCTTCATTTTGTCCTGGACAATCTATAAACAAAAATGTTACAATTTAGTAGGAGAGTGTCGAATGATTTGAGTCATATTTGGTTATTTAACTGTAAAATCTCACTGGATGAAGATATCATGAAGCGGATGTACTGTTAGAAAGCTTACCTTACTATCTACCCTACTGCATCAATGATTTTTCGAATTTAGAAAAAAATTATAATTTTTTTTCCAATATAAAAATGGGTTAAATTTTGGACAAAAAATAATTTGTCGGGTGGTTTGAACCGCTTTAAAAAAATCTGAAAAAACAGTAGGAAACTTACAGAAATGAAATAAAAACGCACAATATCAATAAAAATGAGTTATATATTGTTCAAATGGCTCCCAAAAGGAAAAAACGATACTTCATTAGTTATCCGATTCTGAAAAAATGTAATTGGAATGTACATTTATAAAGGGTGACTTCTAATGAAGCTGCGACACAGTCAAAGTTAGGATAAAGTGAAGACCACTTGGCAGCTAATTATTGGTTATTTAAAAAAATTTAAATTAAAAATTATAAATGATTGAAATTTTCTATTAAGTAGGTAAGTACTTACCTTTGCCACCAAAAACTAAAGATACTACTAAGAAACTCATCGTTATAACAAAAATGATAGCACGCATAATGAATTTTGTTGTAGAATTTGTGATGTTTTTCAAAATACTGATATTAAAATAGCTTGAGATATATCATTTTATATCATTTTAAATGTAGGTAGGCAAATATTGTAAAACAATTTAAATGCATCAATTCGTCATTTTTTTTTAATAAATTTTTGTGAATGTTCTCAATATCTAATGTTATAATTTTACTGGAGCTGATATAATATTATTTACTTTTAAATAAAAGAGGCTTAACTTTTTAGGTTAAGTTCAAATAAGCAGTGGCGGATTAAGACACTTTGGGGCCTGGGGTTCCAAAGCATTTTTGGGCCCCCTAAAGGGGCAGAAGAGCGTCGCAGACAGGAAAATTTGAGTTTTCTAGGTCAACAGGATTTAAACGTTAGAAATTTTTGAAGGTTTTATTGTAATACAAAAGTAACCACGAAAGTCCAATGAAATTTTTATCAAATAAATGCTTTCAATGACTACGAAAAAAGAATTAAATAAGCCTTAACTCATAATTTTATTAATAATTTCACGTAAATCGGGCCTCTTCCCTTGCAGGGCCCGGGGCGGTAGGCCCCCTGGGCCCTCCCCTTAATCCGCCACTGCAGATAAGTTAGATTTATTTTAATTAAAACTCTTATTTAATTTTTCATTGCATTGACCCAGTTACCTAATTTAATTTAGATTCTTACGATTTACTTAACTTTGGAACTTGCTTTTCGCGATAAATTAATTTACGTTTTACCCTCTTGTAACTCATTGATTTAAGTTTTAAGCCTTATACCATACTGTTGTTAAAAATATCCCTTAAATCATCTGGGCATGGGAGTACCATAGGTGTTGAATTCGCTAGACTCGAATCGATGGAAAACCCTAAAAAAATGTTAAATAATACCACAGGTTTGAGAAACCCTGGCTGAATTAAATTTATTAAGGAGGAAAGGGTAAAATTATTGTTTCGTATATGTTATTTGCATATAGCAAAATAGTATGTAAACCACAAAAAATAAAATGACGAGGTCGTAGGCCGAATTTAATATAGCGGCCGTAGACCGCGAGACTTGTAGAGCTAGCCATTAGGATGGTCGATAGACTTTTCTAAATGATTAGTCTCGTAATATTGCTTGTATTTACCATACTATTCCATTCTAACCAATCAATAATAATATTAATAAAGAACAATAAGTACAAAAAGTTAATTAGTTTTACTGTGGGCGGTACATTTCGTAATGGAATGTAAAAGAAAATTATGCGATCAAATCCAAATAAAGTTTTTTAAACAAAATATAGTTTATTCCTTGCCAACATTTTTCCCCAATAAAAATCATCGTCCTTCTGGTCTAAATTATAAAATAAATACATAATTTTCATTTCTTAGAAAATGATCTATCTCATAAAAATACAATATTGGTTCTGTTTAGCATATAAGTTAGACAAAATTACATTATCTTTAACATGTGGTAGTTTAAGCATTAAAATCTTTTGTATAAAAATTGAAAATTTATAGAAAACGATCAACATTTTGACTCTTCCACACACTTTTCTTTATCATTTCTTAAATAGCCAGGTTTACAGAAACATCCAACTTTGCAGTCACGAGTACAACTTTGAATCTCTGGACTTTTGCATGTTGGGGGGCAACCACCACAATTTCTAAATATTTCATTTTCTCCTGGACATTCTGTAAATAAATATGTATTTACAATAACTTAATTGGTAGATACCTTCAAAACTGGAAATCAGCAGGACGGTACGAATAAATTAAGTTTTAAAAAATTAATTTTTTTTAATTAATTTTGAAAATTTGAGTTTTTGCTTGTTTTAAAAAGTTGATTGAAGATGTGAATAGTTTTTGTAATTAATAATTTTGTAAAATAATTTATAGGTATGTGTAAAATTTTGTAAATATGTGTAAAAAGATTCACGACGATTCAGATTCAGATTTTGTATTACTTACGTGGTGAACCAAAAACTGAAGATGCTGTTAATAAATATAACGATATCAAAATTATGGCCCGCATGATATATTTTTAAAATTTGTGTTGAATTTTATGTCGCTATAGCACTAAAGTTATGCAAGATTTTCTTTTATATCACATTAAATGTAGGCGAACAATAAATGCAGATTGGTTAGAGTAATTACCTTACAGATTTAATTGCAAAAATGCGGGGGATAACATAAACAGAGTGTACAATTATAATTTGTGCATCGCAATAAGAATAATTGAAACATATTGATCGCAAAATAACGTCTATTCAGAGTTCCCGTTGAGACACAAACTGTAGAAAAATCAGTTACAGCTAAAACAGTTGGCATGATAGTTCTCTGTATCTGAAAGTTTAATTTTTCCGGAGGTGCCCCATGTTCAAACCTACCCCATCTTTCCCTTGCATAATTTTTTTGCAATTATCAAATGGGAATTCACATCGTATGATCATAACTATTAAATATCGTTAAATAAAATCTATTGTTTTATTTTATATGTTTTGAATGGGTTCAATTTATTGTTTTTATTAAACATAATAAAACATTTATTACTAAAATTAATACCTATTGTATTTGAAAAGTATTTAGCATGACGAAAAATAGTCATATACATGGAGAACAGATAAGTCTGTGCCGAATAGAAGATTTAATTCGTCGGAACTAAAATAATATAATGATATAGGTAATCACTTAAATAACAATATATTATATTGACGTGTTTTATTTTGTTAATTTAAAAATTTTTCTAAACTTTCAATATAATTTTGTTAAATACTTAGGAACAATGAATAACATTTTATGCCGATATCCAGCTGTCCTCTTACCATTTAACAAACTTTTCGTCTCTCCAAATTAAATTACCAAATAACTTCCATACCATAAATTCACCATCAATTACTCTAATACACATCATCATTTAAATTATTAGATAAATTGTAAATCATTATAAATTTTTATAATTGGTTGATGATCGAACCTGCGACTACTACCCGCATGTGCGGGTATTTTTAAACTTTTGCACAGACGTTCCACGACAATATATTGCTATGTTATTGACCACTAAATTAGGCGGGAGTAAAATTTTATAGAAAATTATTTTTAATAAATATTTTTAATTTTAATTATTATTTAATTTTTAATCTTTTTAAAATAAGTTTATTTAGCAAAAATATTATAGAATATTTGTCCCTCTACAAAATTTAAATAGTACTCTATAAATTAAAAATTTATCGATGCTAACATTTTCTATTTATTTCTTAACTATCACTTTAATCAAGTTTTTTTATTAATAAACATGTCAATATTTATGACTTAAATATACAATAATTATTCATTAGAATGCAAAAGGTTTAAATTAACATTTTATAATGTAAATTTACAAATACTATTAACTTGAAATACAGATGCGCATGCTACCAACTTAGAGTTTTAAAATGAAAATAATATGTTTTGTGATATTTTTTATGTTCATCGTCTTGATACAAGTGCACAGTAAGTAGATGTACTCGCTTATGGACTTAATAATGTAATATAATTTATAAAAAATACTACATTAAATAAAAGTTTAATGCGCGTTAATTTAGATTAGATGTAATTTTTTATAATCCGGCTGAAAATTGCTAATTGTGATACCTACTTCACTTGTAATAAGGAAATTTCCACGTAATAGCTAAATAATAAATTTATCATAATAGATAATAGTAGTTTACTTTATCAGGGTGGAAGTTGCGTTTGCATTGTTGACCAAGGTGATCGAGGTTAGTAACAACGCGAGAGCGGTACAGTGACTTCCTCCCTGGTAGAGTACTTAATTTTTCGCAGAATTAATCTAAAATAATTGAAAATAACACTTATTTGAGTTATTAAAAATGCATATATTTTTCCACTCGTTGCTATCGTCAGTAAGACCTTAGAAACAAGGCGGCGATTTTCTTATTGAGAAAAATTGTTATCAAAGAAATCTTTGGTTTTCATCGGCTATAACATGGAAAATTAACTAATAACATAGCCGATTTATTGCCGAATTCTTGCCTTTTGTTACAGAGAACCAGAGGTTAGACATAGCTTATTTTTAATAATTTTTTTTAACACAATACTTTAGATGAATAATATAACTAAACTAAAATAAAACCATTGTTTATAGGTACGATGGATACAGATTGTCCAAGACCCACCGAAAAATTGCGTAAATGTAAAGAAGGTCCTAAATATCTTCAGCATTTACATCAAACATTGCAACAGGAATGTTCTGTTCTTCCTATACGTTGTCCAGATGGTTGTTATTGCGTAGAAGGATTTGCTCGAAGAACTTCTATCAACCTATGCTATGACTGCGTATCAGAAAGTGATAGCCGAAAATGATTTATCTTGGTTTTCAGACAATTTTTAATTTGGCGAATTTTTTCTTATAATTATAATGTGTTTTTTTTAAAGATACTCAAAAATGTGGAAAAGAACTCTGGAAGAAAGCATTACATTGAGGAGTACAATTAAATTTTTTTTTATACTTACTTGAAAATTTAAAAGTGGTTATCAAAATATACTCTTTACTTGGCAAACTGAAAATCATGACAATCAAATTTATATATTAAAATAATACGCAAGCAGACATAAAATGTTATCTGCAATTTATATTTAAAAATGCCACTTAATACTTATTATAATTAAAAAGTTATCCACGTGCTAATTGTAAAAGTTATCCTGTGAGACTAAAAACTTGTAGGTCTCCTTTATGGTTTAAGAAATGTTCGTTGGTACTTGATTGAATCCCCAGAAATCATCCATGTTCCCAAGCGCAGTAATGTGCAAGAATCCATTCTTGCAATTAATCACTATTTTTACTCACTTGATATGTAATATACTATTGTGTAATTAGATTAATAATAAAAAAACATAAATACTTGTATAAATATTGATTATAAGGTTATACTCTGATAAAACCACATGTTGAGTATGAATTATCTTGATTTCTTTTTCTTTAGACTTTCCTGTTCATTATTTTGATTTCCTGTTCACTTCTACACAGCATCGTTTAACTTGGAGCATAGAAAGGCTTCAGTAAGTAGTAGACCCCACGACTGCTTAATCCAAATTAGGGAATTTTTATGTAACCCTGTTCTTGCTGTTTAGATGTCTAAGAACTCGATTCTTATTAACTTAGCTTAACTTAACTTTATAAATCTTAACCGCCCTCAAACATAAAATAATAGTAAAGAAAGAAAACATAATGAGGTTTAAAATAAATTGTTGTATTTCACTTACTCCCCTAGAAACAATGAGTTTATGCCGTTATAATTATAACCTTTAAGTTAGTCTGATTTTTAGAGTAACAGTGTTGTGTGTGAATTTAATAAGTAGTACCACAAAAATTATTTGGAAATAAATTAAAAATATAAAATATAAAGTAAAATCGAATTTTAGGAGAATTCTAGGAGGCAAGCAAGATATAAGTTTCCTTCAATCCAAAGGTAAAAATTAAGACGGTAATTGACTAATAATCTCTAAATAAGATTTCAGTAAGTAAATTATTGGTAATGGTCGCGTTCGGTTTGGTACATGTGCGCTTTCAAGCTCCATTTTTATTTCAACGGTGTTCGGTTTGGTGCTTTTACAAACGCTAAACAAGGATTCTTTTTTGCGCACTAAACGGAGTAAACACTAATATTAGAATTATTTTTTTAATTTTTCGTATCTGCACCTATCAGTGTAAAATAAAAATAATTAAGAATGTTAAATTATATTAGGTAGGTACCTACTTTATTACTTCAACCAACATAAGCGAATTATACAAGTCTAAATAAATCCTAAATTAACAACACAGTCTGTGCAGCCAATTTAGGTAGGCACTCTCATCTATCACTTATAAACGTCATTCACAAATTTTTGAAAAATAAGTCACAAGTTTGTATACGTAGTACATTTTCATTAAAAATTCTTTCATTATTTCATTATCTAAATCTCTTTCTATATATTACTTAGTTGGTTTTATTAAAAACATTTTAAATTGTTCTGCTTATATCTAAAATTTCTATAGCTAGGTAAGACGAACGTGAAGAGTGCCATTTTTATATTTTATTCATTTCAACAAATGTAATAAATAACAAAACAGAATAATAATAATAATAAATTATAACTTAAATATCATATAAATACAAATTTTCGTACACAAATTTCTAAACTAGGTATGTAACATCAAGAATTATTATTGTACTAGGTAATATTATAATTATTAAGTATTGAGCTCTAAAGTCCTATGAGGTAGTCTCTTTACCTTAATGGCAGTTAACAAACTACTAGTATTTTTAAACTTTATACTAAACGGACGATTCGTCAATTACGGTTATAACACGATTAGGAAAAGATTTCCATTTAGAATTATTAGTTCTGGTTATTCCGTTTGCTTCTTCATCGTTATTTTGAACGGGCGGTTCGTCTGCAGTTGAAGTAAGCTTGGAACGAGCCAGAGACCATCGTCTACCTTTCCTGTCTAATATCACAGGTAATTCCGCTATAAGATTATTTTCGAACTCGCTAAGCATAAGATAATTTTCTACTTTATTACAAGAAGTTATACAGTCTCCAATGTAATCTAAATCATCTAATAAGTTATCGGGCAGATCCATATCGGCTATTCCCTCTTCCGAAATACAAGTTAGTTCGGGCTTTTCATTCGAACCCACAATATTGTCAATAATGCCTACAGGTTGGTTAGGAGCCAAATCTGCTCCTAGAACTAAAGCGGCAGCTGCAGCATTAGCCGTTACGCCACCATCATTTTCGGGTTCTTGAGAAAACGACAACTTCCTTCTCTGTGGACAATTTTCATTAACACAAATGTGGCGAGTTCCATTTTCTCTAGTGTGCTTATGTCTTGCAATATTTCGTCGATGGAGATCGATAAGGAATAATGTTAAACTGCCAACTAACACGCAAGTAGAACTGAAGTAATACCCTGTCTTTTCTCCGCACTTTTCGTTCATATATCCTACAACACAAGATTAGCAAAAACACGAATAGTGTATTACATGAAATTATAATTATAGTTACCAGAAAAGGGAACGCCAATTACAATTGGAATAGCCTGCGAGCATTGGACAAATCCCCATGTTCGTGCAAAATTGCGTGCCCGTACCCTTTCATATGTATACATCTTTAAGGAATAATGATAGCCTCCACAAAAGATACCTTAAAAGTATGTAATTTAATACTTATAATTATTTAAAAAAATGTATCTCACCATAAATCCATGCAAACATGACGTAGGCATGATAATTTCCGCTAACAACTGTGAAAGCCAAAATTGATAAACCACACATAAATACGGCAGTTTGGCAAAGGTATTGTCGTGCAATTCTACATTCTGTAGAATTGTGAAGTACCAAAGTGCTAAAAACGACACAACCGACCGTCCAAGCCAGTCCTAAATACATCTGCAGAAGAACCGTCGAATCGCCTAAACCTTCTGCTTCAGCTTGGTAGGCAAGATAGAATATGGGTGTGTTAATTCCAAACGCACTTATGCCAGTTGAAACCAATAGTATTCTAACTGTTTTACTTTTCAAAGTACTAAAATCAAAAAATGGAATTTTATCTTCGACTTTGTTTTTATCTTTTATTTTGCGTTTTTGGTTCTTAATATGCAGAATCGCACGTCGTTGTGGATGGTACAATGAAGCAGAACGATAAAATGTACCCAGGATGAAAGTTATTGAAATTGCTCCTGTCACGACTTGTAGACCCAAGCGCCATCCTAATGCACTGCAAAACAAGTTAAAAAGGTTAGTTTTTTTAAAATAAATTAGCGGAATAAATCAATTGGGTTTTTAAATGTGTGAAGCAACTAAGTTTGACCACTTTAAAGTGCACGTATTCCACCACTTTAAGTGCTCTTGTTTAATCAACGTGAGACATCTTAGGTTATTTTCTTAGCATATCAAACACATTCAGTTACCATTTATGGAAGTCACTTTACACGGTATTAGTGTAGATCAAACTCATTGATTTTCTTAAGTTGTCTTTTTCTTAAGAAAAAAATTGAATTATATTTAATGATTTTTTCTAATCCGTACTGGAACTGGAAGTGAATCGTTCGTAGATTTTCTTTAAGAATTTTAAATTTAAATACTGGTAAAAATATTGCAAACAGATATGGGCAAGATGTGGATGAACTAGCACTTGGATAATGCTACTGCATGTCGTATCAACCTCAAAAGTTAATGACAAAGAAATAATTTACTATAAATTAATTTTATTAGTAATAGTAATAAAATAAAGGTATCAGAATTTTATTAAACAACATTATCAGTTAAGTTATATGAGTTTTATGGCGTAATTAGCTTCCATTTAACTGCTCGGTATTTATAAGATTTTATAATACGACATGTCGATTTTAGTTTCTCGTCAGGATAGCATTGAGATTGAGTTTAGGGTAATAACTCGTAATAATCGCTACGGTTTAATCCGAATGTCAACAAAGTTTTGGTGAAATAATAAAAACTTTGGATTACATAAAAATTATTTAATTTACCGTTCGGATAAAAAGAAATAAATTGAGTTGCCAGTATTTTCTTTATAAATCAAAACAATTACGTATCGTATTAACTTTTAAGCTCTGGTAATAAATTTTCTTACTTTCAGTAATTAATTTTAAAAACGCCTCCAGTTTATCGAGGCAATAACTTATTGCTGATAATCGGAAAAAATATCATTAATCGAAGTGTGCTAAATTTGTTGTACTTGTCGAAAATACCAAAAACATGGCATCTTAAATTTAGGTGCAATAAATTTTTGTGGTCTTGATTACGTATTATAGGTGAAGGAAATTTTCAAAGCAAAAACCTCCTTGCGATAGCCACATTCAATTTTTCATTAAAGTTATCAAAATCCTGATGTGGAAACAATAAAGAAGTCGTTCCTTTTTCAAGTGTTCTTTGTAAATACTTCATTCATCAACTTATCTATTCCTATTAATCGTAAGAACGCGTCTGTTCCATTCTTTATATCATTAATCTTCAAAACACTGTCATCAGAGTCTGTATAGATGTTAAACATCGATTAAATCTAGTCTACTCTATTTAATATGATGTATGGAGGAAAATCATATCCGCCAGTTACGGCCAACATCATAAAGCCAATATTGACTATAAAATATTGAACCACATTTTGTTTTTACACTTTTGTAATTTAAAAAAATAGTTTACAAACATTGCCAAAACTCCAGCTTCAAAACAAAAGTAATTTTTCTTATGATGCAATTTGCATGCTGTGTGTACATTTCTTGCAGTCCTTTACATTAATGGATTACTGTAAGACCAAAAAAAAAAAAAACTGTTAAACAATTTAACATAAAATCGTAATAAATTATTTGCGATTTTTAAGTTACAAGCATGTCGTAAAAATGTAGGTTATCCACATGGTCAATATTTCATACAAAATACTGGTTCTGGTAACGTTGTAAATAGTAACTCGAATTAAAAGTTTGTTTAAAATAAATTCATTAAAAGCTAATGAAGCTTAAGGCTCCCGATGTAATAGGGGCCCCTGCAGGCCAGCAGAGACACTTACAGCATTTTCATGTCATTTGTTTTAAATGCACTTTTATTTTGCACTACCTTGTATTTTGCATTCAAAACCAAGTTTGTCGAATTTATTATGCTTGCGTTGGTGCTGTCTTATATTTTAAATGTAACTTTTCAAAAATATGTGTTTTATTAATTACTAGCCAGTTCGGCCAGTTTTCTGTCAGAAGATTCGGCCTTCGGCCTCGTATCAGCCTTAGTCTTTAATATTTGAAATAAAGACATAATACTTGCTAGAAGAATTTGAATCGCCAATATTCCTGTATACTAATGGAATATTAAAAATATTATTATTTACAAAATTTATGATTATCGCAAGCTTCATAATTTTAAGTTTTTACCCCCCCCCCCCCCCAAGACAGAGATAAAAGATGTAGCTGACTTTTGTTTTTTATTGCTTCAGAATACCATCGTAAGAGGGGCATATTTAGTTTGGGTTTCAAAAAAGTAGATCCATCCCTGCGCAAAGATTAAAAGAATTTCACAATGCACAAAAAGAAAACGCCGACGAAGTAAATTAACCTAACATTTTCTAAATTACAGTTTATTCTGTTTACTGAGAATCAACAATATGAAAACTCACTTTGAATTTGAAAAAATATTGCATGTCAACAAATACATAAAAGCATTTTTGTAAGGAAAGATAACAAACATAAATTGAGTTACAAATAAAAAATCCGAAAAATATAAAAGTAATACCAAAGTTTCTTTACTGGAAAATGCAAAATTGAATCTGTAAACATTTTATAAAAATGATTTACATAAAAATTTACATGAAACTTTTAATGGGGATTAATACTGTAAGATCTGGTAGCGACCAAAAACATCAACTTTTTTTAAAAATATAAAAATTCCAAGCGAAAGTTTAATGCGTAACAGTCACGAGAGCAAAAGTTGAATTACTAATCTTAAAAATGCTATGCACATGCAACATTTGCATACTCAAAATAATCTTTGAAAAGTTAAAGTTTGCTTTCGTCCAGACAAAATAAAACTTAATAAGTTTTTTTTAATATTTGTTTTGATTCGGTTTTACATTTTGTTCTGAATAATTTTATTAATGTACCGGACATCGAAATACACTGTTTATTTATTTTTATTAGATCGTGCTTCTGATACACGACCCCCCGAAGCTTGAAACAAGTAAATACATTTTTAATTCGAATAAACCACATGTTTTCTAATCTTCATCAAACCGTTTTAGAATACCAATGAAATGGTCGGCAAAATCATAGATTAAATTAAAAATGCATTAGATTCAATTTATTATTTCCTGTGATTTTATTAATTTTCGGTGTGAAAATATTTGACAATTTAAGATCTAAGATTAAAAATTTATAAACCTAGAAGAAAATAATTCTCCTTTTAGTTGATCTAATTGGCCAAGACACGTGGACGTAAATCCCTTGGGATGTTTTCAGTGTTCAGGGTGGATTTTGCTAGACCTATTTTGTGATTTTTGATTTGAACAAAGAATCGGAAAACTAATATGTTATGATGGCGATTTGTTGTACTTGAATCTTACAAATATAGAAAAATGTGCTCTCTATGATATTCAATGCTTCATTATTTTGCGCAACAAGTTATCTCCTAATGGTATAATTATATTTTAAAGCATAATTTAAACATACAATATACGATTTGGTACTTGATTTTTATCCAAGTAGGTATTCTACTATGTTATTACATGTATGTATAATGCTTGTGTGGGTTTATACACACATGAATACGTAATAGTCTTGCAGGACGTGGGTATGTTGATGTCTTCCATAAATTACATTATTTTCTGAAAAATGCGAATACTTGCAAGGAAATTTCAACTTTTTTGGAAACGTTCTGAATTATTGCCGTTATCGTAATAATTAATAACCGATATATGTACATACCCTATGGTACTTTTAATGACAATCGACATAACGGCTATTCCCAAACCACTGCCAGATACAATAAAAATTTCAACAAATTCTCGACGTCTTTTAAAATACTGGGCCACCATTAGCGTTGAACAGTCTCGAGTTATTCCTACGCCGATACCAACAACGGTCCCATAACTGTAATAAAAAAAATTATATATCAAAAAAACTCCACGCTTTAAATGGCATATATTGTAAATCAAGATTATGAAATAACAATAAAATACTAGAAAAATGTGGCGAACGTTATAATATAAAAGAGGGCAACTTTATACGTTTTTACAATAAAACAGTAAATTTTTTGCTATGATAGGAATTGATTACCAGCCAATACATTTTATTACTGTAGCTTGTAGGTAAGTTAACCATAAAAATCTGAGTATACATTATTCTGGTATAACGCAAGGATAGCAAATATACGATAGTTTCATAGTGCCACAAAAAATCTAATTGATGTCTCGCAAATCTTGAACTTGGTATTTAATAGTGGGTATCATCTCCAAGTTATGGCAAACTTAAGCCAGAGTAATAAATTTTTTGCTTCTACAACTATTACGTGTTTATAGACTTGTAAATATAGGAAACATGAAAAAGAATTATTTATTTATTGGCGTAGGTGAATCACTCACCTGAAAAATAGTTGATGGAACTGCGTGGCGAATGATGTAAATAGACATCCCAGTGCTGTTATAAGACCTCCCATAACGGCTGTAACTCGAGTAGACTTCCGTCGACAAAATGCAATTGTGACAGGAGAAATTAGTAACGCAACTCCTGTAGAAACAGCTCCCAGCCATCCTGCAACAAAGTAATTTCTGATAAATTTATATTTTATTCGCAAATAATTTTGAAGTATTAAAAGTAATTGTTAGTTACGGCTTACGTATTACATTCCTAATTTTCAATTAAATGTGAACCAGAGGCAGAGATAATGGTAGCTTATAAGAAAAAAATTCACCCAACCCATACGTCTTGTTCTTGAATAATTTTAGACGTAATTATAGCATTTATTGCAAATGAAAAAAAAAAGTGCGTCAGTAAAACATGTTTTTCTGTATAGTTGCTTTCCAATATTGCAAATATTCGGTAGGTACGATAATCTTGCTTTAGTATCACCGTTCCAAAATCATCATGAAATTATTATATTTTTAAATTAAATAACAATAAATTAAAGTTGAATTCTCTGAAAACAGCAAAAGAAGACAGCATGTCTACCTTCAATAGTTTAGACGTGAAAGACATTCAAAGTCTCGCATAACAACTAAAAAGTCCAGTGTGTGCCTTTGAATGCCTCCCGCGGGTAAGCTTCTTAAGATAAATATAATCTCTAGCGGATTTTTTGTAGGAAGTTTTAATTATCTGTGAAGTTGCTTTACTAGTTTTGTTTATGTTTTAATTTATAAGACATAATACCGAAATATACTTATTATTATATAAGATATTAATTTTTAAACTGGGAGGTCTGGGGGGTACCAAATACCTTGAAAGTTATACAGTGCTGAATTTACTCTATTTTTTATACCTATTAATTTTTGTATAAAAATATAAGCTTTTCAAGTTGAAAAAATATTGAAAACTGAGAAAATATATTGATGTGATTTCTTTACTCTAATTAATTATAGCACCCATATCAAATATCAAAATTTGACCAATTTCATGCGATGCTGTTATGTCTTCTGATTTTAATTTTCTACTTAATATCCAATTTATCAGCTATCCCCAGGTGTAACAAATTTTGTAATTATTTAATTCGAATACTTTTTTTGGGTATTAAAATTTTTTTTTAAATTTTCTATTTCATATAAATTAATTCAGTAATATTTCAATAAGGACTTATTGAAATGTGTACATGGAAAGCACTGTGTTTATATAAAAAGACAAGGAGAACAATGTGTTGGAAGGTATGTACAAACTCGTGCTTTGCTGATGACTTGATTAAATGAAATCGGTTGTGCATAATGAATTGTTGAATTATATGCCAAGTTGTCTAAACATTAGAAAGTTCAAACGTGATCTAGCATCACGTATTATTAGTATTTGATGGATCGAGGCAAGGCGTTGGTTTTGTGATAATTGAAATGTTCAAATTATTTGTTATTGCTCGTGCATTAGGAAAGACTGAAGGGGGCGATTATGACAGGAGCATAAGCTATATCACACGTCTACAAGTGGTATGATGGAGTTGTTTTTATTATTTTATTAACACAATGCGTACAAAAAATTTAAATTTTGCTATAGCAAAAGAAATATAAGTTAAAAAAATTTTTCAAGTAAATTATGCGACTTCATTGTAAATATTTTGCAAACTATGCAATAAATTTAATAAAAACGTAATAGTACGATTTCAATATTTATGATATTCTTATTGCAAGTTTTTCAGCATCTTTATTAAATATATTTTATGAGCTGGAAAATGTAAACTGTTTAAAGAAAAAGAGTTTAGATTTTTCAGAAATAAACGGATTCAATTTGTTATTGATAACTGGGGAATCCATTATATTATACTTTTATAGTTTTACATCTCTGTGGATAAATTGCCAAATAAAACTGACACATTGCTTATTCAATAATCACGACCACTATTCATAGAAAACTATAACGGCGAAACAATTTCGGAAAGAAAAAGTAATTTTCTCATAGTTGGACAATAAAACTTGGTTCGTAAACAAAAGAAAGGAAATGATAACTAATATTTAAAGTAGATAAAATTCTTAAATCTCACTTTTAACCGCGTTTTGAATTTTAGCGGAATCTCAGAAACACGGTATGGGCAAACCCAAAACAGCAAATTCATTAGGCCGAGCAGCAGTATATAATTTAATTTAATAGTTAGGGCCTAAATCATAAATCAAATAAAACATGTAAGCTATTTGTTATATGTACCTACATCGTGAAATAAATTAAGAGTAAGTGCCCCCATAATTATATGATTTTGTTATGTAAAGGTAAAATACGAGAAGAAGGCAAATAAATAATTCTTTTTTAATTTTCGAAGAAAACTAGGACACGGATTTTGGTGCTTATAAAAGTTCATTCTCTTGGAAGTTGGCAATTTGATAATAAAATTAGCTTTGCAGCCAAATATAGCTTTTCCACAATTTAATAATGTTAAATATGTCTTTAACGCAAAGTTTCCAAAGTATTCGGCGATGAAAGTAGACAAAAGTTTACTGTTGAGAAAAGTTAAGTAGGTAACTCATTCGACACGATCCACATTGTTATCCTGAACTTTTACTTAACAAATATTCACGTTTTTCTACATTCTAAATTAAGTGCAAAAAATACATTACCCTATAATATTATGCTAATTAGCAGTAATTGATCATGTGCATATTAAATGCAAGTGAGCAAACAGTTTGGATTGTCATAAGTACCTGCTGGTTGTTTGGTCATGGTAGTTTCAAACTTCTTAGATGTCTCTACAGTAATCATTCCAAAAGAAAGGAGAAGACCATGACACAAAATGTGAACAAGAACACCAACTAAAACTACCACCCATCCCCAGCCACCCTCAGGGTAGTAGTGCTGCTTAAGCGTCAGCAGCTGACGCAAATCTGCAACCAAGCGAGCTGCACGACTAGCAGGAACATCGTCAACTCCCGAATTCTATAAGTAATTCATATTTCATTGCTTAATATTCAAATTATTCCAATTTTTGACGTCCTTTTTTAAATTAAATGTATGCGATTCCGTGAACAATTTTAAAAGACAAAAAAATTAATCTAGTGAAATATTACAACATAATGGTCGGCTTAAAACTGTAAAACGGAGTGACTTAAAAATTATCCAATTGACTAATTTAATAAGATTATCTTTTGTCGCTGTAACATTATTCAAACATCATTAAAATAATTTAAATTGAATTACTATGTTAATATGATCGAAAAATCGTTATCTCCATCTTCGTGACAAGCAAAAGCCGATTTTTTTTCAAATAAACTATTAGAGAGAAACCTTATAGTGAATAATAAATAAGAAAGGGTAGCTAGAAAGCAATGCTTCCGTTCATCATATCGGTAAATATTGACGTTTTGCCTACATTATATATTAAATGTAAATAAAACGCTGTTATGCCTGGAAGCGTCAATTATTATTAATAATGGCTTGGCGACAAAGTGATGCAAATTGAAAATTGTCCGTATAAAAATAAAATAGCATTGTTCACGGAATCACGTATCAATTAAGTTAATTTCTTTATTATTGAGTAACTAAAGAACGAACCCCGCAGTAGCTACCCAAACCAGAGTCGTGGTGTGACAGGTGAGGAAGAGATCGTGACCGGGACAGCACGTTCCGGCGAGGTCGCTCATCGCTTGAGAGTTCTTCGTCGGTCGTTGCCATTCCCATTCAAAAGTGATATTTTTGTTGCTGCTTCGAAATATCATCTCAACATGTCACTTATAAATTCGGAAACGCCAATAAGTACTGCGTATTGCTTACAAAAAAAACAACCAAATATAAATTGTCTGAAATAATGCAATTAGTAGTTATACCACTTGGGGTTTTATTATATCTTTATACTGCCAGTAATATCGTTTAAGGTATCCAAATAAAAAACTATATAATTCTTTTATCATTTTAAAGTAATAAATTTTGTATGTTTTTCAAAAAATTTGAACGTCCATCGTAATGTCTGCATTTTGTATTTTATAACCTATTACCTCTGATTAAATTTTGCAATAACAAATTCTGACTACTTATATATGTAACTTTTACATTAAACGTGTAACGAACGACAAATACAATCATCGATCGAATATATTACATTGCAGACAATAAATTCAATAACACGGTATAAAGACAGACGCCAACAATTTCTTTACAATTTCAAGCTTTATGACTTCGAAAAAAAGCTCAATTTCTGTGTAGATCAAATCTAAAGCATTTTATTCAAAAATAATACCAATTTCTGATGTGCATTATAAAAAGCGAAACTGAGTGAGGTTTTAATAATTTGTTTTTTCAATTTTGCCAAAATTCATTCGCTATAAATATATCCTCTTCGAGTGTAAAGGAATGATTAAATAGTTTATCTTTCGAGTTGATGCAATAAATCATAAATGATAATAATTCCAGTGACTATAAATTCGTTGGATTTAAAACTTATAGTCCCTCTGCAGATTTAATTGCACGAATGACTGGAAGACGTGACTCTGAAATGCAATTGAGCGTACACAAAAAGATATAAACTGGCGCCACATACACAGGACTGGATGGAAATGCATACAGAAAAATGATTTATTGAATATCATTTAGCCAGATTATACTTGCAAAGATTTGTCTTTTAAGATCGAAAAGCAAATATTAAATAAATCCAAAAATGTATTTACTGGTTTGTTCTAGTTCCTTTATGTGTGCAACTGGAAGGCCAAATAGGTTCATATAGTCTATGTATACGCTTCCCATGTTGTCTACATGAAGCTACTAAATAGATTACGATACTTTCTAATACAGTAGAATCATTGTTACGAAATTTTACGTTGCTTTTATTGTTTGCTGCAATCCAATCTGCAAAAACTTGACCACTTAGATAATTTTGTCTACAAACATTTTTGTTCAAATTGCAATACACACTAATTTATACATGGATTAAAATTCATTTAATTCATTTTTAATATTATTTAGTAGATGAAAGTGTTATGGTCGATAAAACGACATATTAGCTGTTATCTGAAATATCTGTTCTTATTTGAAGTTTATTTCGTATTTTATATATTTTTTCTCGAACGGTTTTTAAAATTTTTTAATTATGGGCATTATTTTCTGTTTTATTTTAACTAAGCGAGACGACGAAGAAACATTATTAAAATATATTAGCTCTATTCTTTCGTTCCTAAATCATTTCACAAATCACAATTAATGTTTTCATTTTAGTCAACATTGTTACAAATTTTGAAGAAGCTACATTGCGTTTAGACTAAAAGCACTCATCATATGTTAAAGAAACTTTGCATGTGAAATCTGAAGTGTTAACTAACTTTCTTAACACACAAAATAGTATGACATGTAAACAGAACAATCGCCAGTCCATTAAATGGAAAACATGTTACATAGTATATATATATTGTACTAGGGGTACTAGGTTACATATTCGGTTGCGCTTGGGTCTTTTTCTCAAGCAAAACAAATGTTCAACATTATTTAATATCAACATTGGCTCGTAGTCAGGAATTACAGGGGGGGATTATAAATATAAATTCAAAATGTAATATTTTCTACGTAATATATTAAATGTTCTATTTCGAGAAGGCCGAAAGAATTGTTTCATTTTCCAAGAATATATTTATTAAATATTATAATAATATGTATTATATATCTTTTATATTAATATGTACAATATAACTAGATTGTCCAGGTTGTGCGGCCTGCAGGCCTCACTGACGAGTTATTCTCCCGTAATCTCAATTTTTTTAGGTTGCTAACGTCAAATGAATCAATGGGAAGTGCGTTACGGAAGGATAGAAATAGCTATTGATTTTACTAAATAATTAAATAATATAATTTTTAAACTGGTGAGAACTTACCAATCAGAGGTGAGTTACGGGATAGACAGAAATGGGCTATTATTATTATATATTATAAATACTATTAGTAAGTATATTATAATCTCAATTTAAAATTCTTGGGTCTCAAAACCCCCATCCCATTTTTTCAGTAGACCATGAAGCCTGTGGGAATTTAGCTTCAGGCTGAGCACATTTAATTTACGTAAAATTTATAAATAATAATATATTTGTCTTAAAATAAAATAGTGAAGGGTTCCTATTAATAATATCAATCAAAAAACATACTGGTGTGATATTTTATATTTCTTAGGGTGCATCTCTAGACTATTTATTCAAATATACAAAATATTGTGTCTAAATTAATTTCCAATACAATGTAAAAATTCTAATAATAATGATAGCTCCTTATGACGTCGCGTACTTTACAATTAATAAATTTGACTTTCCTTCGTTGTTCAAAAGCAATATTCAAATTTATTTTCAAATTAAAATTATTTTACTACAACGAAATTGCGATAGTCCGGCATTCCTTTCTCGTCTGGACCTCAGGAAGTTCTTAACAATATTGCGAATTCTTAATAAAATTAATGTAAAATTAAAGCCCACTCTACACTAAAATGTACCATAATAGATAAAAACTCCTTTAATCTTGTGTATAAACAAAAAGTTCTTATTTATATTTGAATTTTTGACAGGGGCGGATCTAGAATATTGCACCGGGGGGGGGGGGACGCAGTCAAATTTTAAAATGATTAGGTAATACATATTAATCAAAATCAACTAAATAATAATTGTTTTTGAAGATTATGAAAAAAGCCTTTTCTCAGGGATTTGGAGGGGGCACGCGTCCTCTTTTTAAAACGTTTTTATTAGCTCGCTTTCTTGTCTGTCTGTTCGGTACAAATTTTGTGTACTTATTTGGTTACCATTTTATAGAAACAATTAATTCAGAAAGAACTAAATTAAAAAAAGTAGGGGAAAATATAATTAACAATTTATGAAGCAAGGCAATGCCCGATTTTGTAGTTTGAATTCCATACAAAGATAAGATGAAAAAGAGTAACTGTAAATAATATTTTAAGACAATTAGTATTTGGGTGCACGAAAATTATGCGTGCGATAAAAATGTAGAACGTGCAGTGCATGATATAATGATATATTATGTTTAGGTCATAATGTGCAAGACGAGTATTTACAAATTAAAGGTTATTTTAACATGGATGAGTTCGAACAAACAAGGGAATCCCGGTTTACCTGGAAAATATGGATAAATCGTACAATGAACTGAATATAGAATTATGTCTGGAAGAAAACGTTAATAAACAAATGATTGATGTACATAAACGACGTGGAACTTCAGCTAAGAAGATGACAAATTAAGCGATTATAGTTTAATATTAAGGGAGCGAACGTGATAAAATAAGGATTCTGTTATGTTGTCGTGATTGTTTAAACTATTTATGGATTAATAAACAAGCTATACTTGTCAGGACATAAACTATCCAATGAAGATGTATTTATAAAAGGACATTCAATTGTTAGAATAAGGAACCTGTAAGCTGGAAGTAATATTTTTTCAAACTACAACGTGAAAACATTAATATTATAATATCGAGGATATCCACTTTTCATCAAGTATTTTATAGGCATAAGATTGACAAACTCAAACTGCAATAAAAATTTCCCCAAGACATAAAATTAAAAGGGCAATCAAAAGAGTCGTAAAAAATAAAACATTAACGAAAACCACTGTTGCTTTCTTCGAATTTTATTGGGCTAGATTTGGAAATTTTAGATGGTTACAGCTTAGCGGTTAATGCATTGACTGCTAATGACGAGGTACCCTGAGACAATGGCAAACCACCGAGGTAATTTGCAGTGAGAACTCTTCTCCAATTAAAGTATATTACATTTCGCACGACGGACGTTGGTTAAGGATGAGGAGAAGGGGATGAAAAAGTTAGAATAGTTGAAACGTGATTACTTTTTTAACTGTTTATTATTAAGAAAACTGTTAAGTTTTAATTACTTTCAAAAACGTTGCAACTTTCTTTATGAAAGAATTGGACTCGAGATTGCAATCGGCTTTAAATATTGTAGTAATCTATCAATGTCCAATTTAAAAAATAGGTCATCTTATGATATTACATGGTAAAAAACCATTTTTTTGTTAATGCAATAAATAAATTTTGTTACTCCAGTTACTTACAACAGAACGGAATTTTATGAGATGCAATAAAATAGAGATCGGTGTAACAAGCATCTTAATGTAAGTTATATGATAATAAAATTATTCCATCTCTGAATGATCAACAAGTGCAGATATACTATTAAAAATAAATATTATTCTGACATGTGTTTTTATTTCATAAAATATCTTGCAAATGCATACATCGAAATCTCCAAACAAGTTCTTGACTGGCAGAATGATATTGTAGAGATAAATATTGTAATCATTTTCGTGATGTTTTAATAATGTGGATTTATAAATCAAAAAAAATGTATTAAACGTTATATTAATTGATATTGCGTAAATTTTACGTTTCTCGCTATCGATAAGCAATTTATTTAGACTTTCGACAAAATGTGTGAGAATTACTATCAAAATATAAATAAGAAATAATCTGAACAAAAAGTCATATAATGAACACATTATATTGCACACCAGACTTGCATCTACAGTTAACTTGGAAAAACTATATCAAGTGGACGGAAAACAGGCTTGGGTATATACAACATACGAGTAAGTACACATAAAAGTATATTATCCTTTCCAGTTTCTATAATAATTTACTGAATTTAATTACAAATAGTTATGTATTGTCAATTAATAACCAATACATCGTAAATAACTTTGTCGGTGCGTATGTTGTTAAGAAATATTGTGAAAACACACTCTGTAGTCAATATTTTTTTACATAACTAAGTTCAAAATATGCTTTCCTTCTTATATCTAGAACAGCAATACATTTCAAATTGCCTTGTAATTCCTCTAAAACAATTTTGAATTGAAATTAATCATAGTACTTTTTTTATTATTGTTAAAATTTATCTGCACATAATTTTGAAATTTGGCATAGATGTGAAAATAAAAGCTATAAATAGTCCATGACAGATATCACATTAATGTCCAATAATGAAAGTATAATTTACCTTGTAGTCCTTCGACGGTCATTCTGATTAAACGCAAAAACACTTAAAATTTTTCGAAATAGCAAGAACAAATTGACAAAAAGCGTGGGGCTAATTTTTCATTATGGAAAGATATTTTTTACTCTCTATTGAATTTATTGTTTTGGTGGATTTTGCAGATAAGGTAAACGCAATCGATCAATTTAATCTGCAGTATTCGAACCGTTCAGTTAGAAATTTGTTTACTCAAAGTTTGTTTGTGTATTTGGCCGTATACCTTCTAGGTTTACCTGTTTTAGTTCAAAATTTCGCAATAAATTTCTACGGTATAAATAATTTAAGACACACTTAAATATACATAATACATACTATATAATTTAATTGGTACGTAGCCAAGAATTTGAAAATGCTTTTGTATTCTGTTAGGGGATTAGTTTAAAATATTAGGATAGAATTTTAACAGGCGTTGAAAATCTAATGTTCTTTATTACACACTACATCTCCGATGTGATTCTTTATGATGATTAAAACCCGAGTACAAATTTAAATTTAAATTAATTTAGAACACCTCTATGTTAAAATAGGCATTGCTCCTATTAATCATTTTAATTGCTCGATTTCCAGCTATAAATATGTTAATATCACAATAATCATATTAATAATTCCGATTCAATATAAAAATAAGTCCTATTAAACCGTAAAAACTACTAACGAGGTTCATCCATATTAAACGATTTATTCCATCTATCATCAGAACTGCAAAAACAATGAAATCACCCTCTATATTCCAAGCCATTAGCGTTTTTACCGTTGCAATCAATCTTGAATAAAATATTAAACAAAAACTTATGGTTTTAAAATTGATTTTGTAAAAGTTTAATTAGCAATTCTTCAGATAAAACATTTTAAGATTTGATAACTAAAACAATCATTTTGTGATTTAACAACGTCACCAGAGCTTCCCCCATCGTTGTCTTTTTAATTTTTAATAAAACTGAACGACTGGATAAAATTAAAAAAGTTTGCTTTAGTTTATTTGCTAACTTCTCGTGAATCACTAAAATTTGCTATTAATCCAGAAATATTGCACTATAAAGTTAAATATTTGTTGAAAAATGGCTGCAGAAAATCAAACTATGTTTCTTAAAACTGAGAAAATTTGTAAGATAAATTAAATCACTTCAGTCTGGAAAAACTAGCCAGGAAAACGAAACAAATTATATTTCCTTAAGGAGGTAAATGCCAAGTTTTCTCTTAGAAAACCTGCAAATTTACCGATGATTAAAATTTAAAACGAAAAGTTTAGTTTTTATGTTATTTCAGAAAGTTTGTAATCTCCCGGTTATAATTTAGTTAGATAAGCATTTAATTATCATAATACGGTTCAAACAAAACGGTTATTATAATACAAAATTTTACATTGTCTCGTTAAGCGATTATCAAAAATTACTGTTACTATTAGTTTGCTACATTTTTTCAATTAACTTTCAAATGGAATCTAAAGATTCCGACAGATTTAAACGACAGCACTGGTTTGTTGCTTTAGCTATCCACGAATAGGAATGTTGTGACGACTTCTTCTGTTTTAATGATTACTCTAGCTAAGCGGTAACGATTAGATTAATTTTTGCTTGTGTGAGGTCGAACAACTATAACTTAACGATGAGAAAATTTCTTTGAGTTTTTTCTCAACACTTTATCTGTTTCTTTATGATTAGCAACCAATTAAAATATTAATTTAAAATGTTGCTAATTTATCTAAATTTTGAATAAATTACGCGAAGGTTGTAGAATTCCAATAATTTAATATTTCCTGATTTTAACGTTTTGTATAAATTGAAAATGTAGGTTTAATATTCCAGATGCAAAATTTTCTATGGGCTCTCGGACCATATCGTTTGTTTCATCTCCTTCCATGAACCCATTGTAGCATGCTTTTAAATTACCACTACAACAATTGAAGACAGGCAATGAACTGTTACTTTTTAACAAGACAGGGCTATTTTCATTGAGTAATATGTTTACGTGAAATTACGCGAAGCATTGTTGTGGTATTTACCTGCGGATTGCAAAAGTCGAAATCAACAACATCAGTAATCTCATTTGCTAATTATAATGGTATTATTCCCATTAATAAAATAATATGTACATGACATAATATACATTTTAATGATATACTGCACATTAGAGTGAAAAGTTATCATATCTACCGAAAAAGTAATTTAAAGTTTGACTTCAATTTGTTACAAACTTATAAAAGATAAGAAATACAATTTCTAGGTATAGCAATTTAGTTAAATAATATTTCAAATAAAAATGCTATTTTGCCAAATTTGCAGTAAGTTATTCCGAATTAACTTAATTAGAAATCTCATCTTATTCCAAGTCGTCTTAAAAATCCATAGTGATTTTATTTTAACCAAGTTAAGTTAAATTTACTTTTATTTCCACTTATTAATGCTTTTAAGGGGTTAGCTTTTATCAATATTGAGAGCACGTTTTTCAGTTAGTCCATAAGTTTATACCATATTATACCAAGTTTGACCACGCATCACACAATTTTTCATTGGTATATCGTTTGTGTTTCCATTTACGCACAGTCAAGTTATTTTTATTATTTTAAGTCTTTTAATAATGTTAATTGTATTAATTCAAGTTAATTTAATTCATATTTATATTCCTGTTGGAAAAAAATAATATTTAAGTAATAGAAATTGTCATCGGGGTTTATTAAGCTATGTCGAAAAAATTATTGCTGTAATTACTATTTTAAAACCGTGGTGATATACTACAGTAGTAAGAGTAGAAGCTATTTTTATCACACCGATGATGGACTAACTCGCTTATTTAAACATAGTTTTTTTTTTGTAGAAATACAAGTTTATTCTGGTAAATTAATTATTCCACTACAGTAGGCGATTTTAACACCTAACAGTT
Source organism: Cantharis lateralis (assembly GCA_963170105.1). Classification (NCBI taxonomy): domain Eukaryota; kingdom Metazoa; phylum Arthropoda; class Insecta; order Coleoptera; family Cantharidae; genus Cantharis; species Cantharis lateralis. The sequence continues at coordinate 25,709,520 of OY720629.1, forward strand.
TTTTAATTCCCTATATAAAGTGAAATTTATTATACATCAATTTGTTTCTAATTGAAAAATCAGTCTGTATAACGGAGACCATCCACATTTTTTTGCAATATAAATTTAAAATTCTGAATGACTGTCTGTAAGATTTTAGGCTTGACAAGATTTAAAGGATTTTAAGATTGGTAGTCAGAATTGTATAAAACACCTATAGCAGTCTACTTGAAAACTGATAATCTCGACCGGGTCTTATTTAGAGCTACAAAAAATTTACATAGTCATTGTTTTAATTTAGCTCAAAACAAACTGTATTTTTGCAATATATCTTTTCTAACTTGTAAGAGAACATCTAATAATTGAAATCCAATTGGCAAAAAATTTAATTGGCATATTCCCAATCAGTCAATTTCAACTAATTACAAAGAAATAACTTTTAAATGAAAACTTTTGTCGGAGATTGCTTAGTGAAAAAGTTTTTTGTAGACAATTTCCTCAGGCAGCAGTACCGGGGGGGGGGGGGTTCTATATCACTGCAATTTTACAGAATTTCGTTGAGTTGCTCGAAACACAACAAAAACATTGTTAGTTTGGCAAGTTAAACAAGTAACAAGTATATAATTCAAATTTTAAAAGTTTTGTGATCCAACTGCAAGACAATTTATCTTAAACTAATATTTTACCAACAGTTTGAATTTGAGCACTTTTTGTACCTTATATAAAATCACTACAGTAGATACAAGTAGTTGTCAATTTGTCATGCTCTAAAAATATTTTTAAAGTTATGATTTACTGGTGGAACAATATTAAAGTTGAAAATACTCAACTGAACTGCATAGTGGAAAAAGTAAGAGACAATACAAATATTCGTAAATTGGAATTCCATATCCGTTTGTTGGATGAACATAATGACCACAGCTTAATTAAATTAACAATAAATTTGAAACTCTTTTCGAGTAAATGCATAAAAAACTGAACTTTAAAATGCAGTCCAGAGACAGACAAAGCTATGGAACTGCTTTTCATGCGATAGTAATATAATCTTGCAAATCATTAGATTTGGTTATCTAAAATAACATCCCTTTATGTTTCGTGTACAGAGTGTACAGCTATGCTGGTCATAATTTAGTATTAATTGTTTTACGTTAACTATTTTAATCAAAGATTATGATTTCATATTGAGTACAAGCACGTAATAATACCAAGAACCAGTTAAAGGAATCCTGAACGTATATCGACCTAAACCAGAGCGTATTACGCTAGAATAAAACAAGTTCCTTGATTAAAGATAAATTAATTTTAAACTTTTACAATTCACTTGAAAGGAAAACAATAAACAGTATATTGCAGTGGACGGATTTAAAAAAATTGATGAATTACTCTCTAAAAACTTAAAAAATTGAGTTGTTAGCAACTCCAACAAGTCTGACCACCACAACTTTGTTTATAATTAAAGATTAACTTAAATTTTGCTTTTTTGAAGCTGGATTGAAGGATAGAGTCCTGAGAACAAAAATTTAATAAAACGAAAAAAGACAAAACAAGAAAAAAAGGGTAGATAAAAATGTAATTAATTAAAGTGAAAGAAATATTCCATGATGGTCTAAAGTTGGACAGCGCGGGGATAAGATTTAAAAATTTGAAAAATATTTGCGGCGGAAACTTTTGAAAGAAAAACACAGTATATAGCAAACCAATTTAATATTGTAACAGTCCGATAAATACCAGCTACAAGTATGTAGTTCAAAATGCCGATCTTATTAATTCATAATAATTGTAAAAATTTATACTGAAACAAGAAGGTAATTTGTGGTAAGCATGCTAATTTGGAGCAAAACTTAAATGAGTTAAGTCAAGTGGAAATATCAACACCTTGGCTAAAATTCATAACACAATAAATTAGAAGTTTATCAAAGTATGACTAACTTTCAATACCAAATTTCAATAAAATAAAACGTATTAATGTATTTTCATAAATCTTCTAGTTCAAATATTATGTACCTACTATACAATCAAATTTTTAATATTATAATTTAAAAATTACTATGATTTTTTTGAAAGTTAAATAATATATTATATGTAAACTCAATCCAAGAGCTAAAAGCTGTTTACATCACTTGTTTTCGTCTGGACCAATCACTCAACCATATTTTTCCTTTCATTTTGCTCGGTGGCAATTCCTGAAAGCGCAGCAAACAAAAGATCTAAGTGTTTCTTGTATTTAATTGTAAATATCAGCCGTAAGGATGTGATAATATTCAAGAGTTGCCCGGGAACAGTCCTTGTGTATTGATTTACTAATGACCAAATGTCTAAGAGGAATTAAACTAAAAGACTGTCCTAAAAGCAACTTTTTATATCCCTTATTTTATATCTTGTTTCATCCCTTATTTTATATCTTGTCTCATTCCTTACTTTTTACATTTTAGGAGTACAGGTTGTTCTCTCTGATTGATTCCGCCGCATACGAGAGATGTTACCAGTAGGGACAATATTCAGAATGACCGCCGAACAGTCTTTCTTTTTTTACTTTTAGATCCTTCATTTGTCTTTGAATAATAAACTACCACATTTTCATTCTTATTATTTTAAAATTTTTTTTATATAAATTACAAATATGTAAAATCCAAAATTTTGAAAAAAATAATTTGTACTGTTCTGATTTTTCCACTCTAGAATGTATAGCAATTTTTGATAATTCCGCTAATTTATAAAATTAATTAATAAATAAATAAATATTCCTTTAATAATTTCCTGAATTTTTATTTCCTACATTGTTTAGAGTTTTTTTTTTTTTTTTTTTTTAAGAATTCACAAATTATATTTACGAAGTTTAAGAATTTTTAATCAATTGCATTTTCTATCCTTTCCTGCAGATAATCTTAAAATGTTCAATATTTTTTCGCTAATTTTTATTTTTCCTTCAAGTTTTAAATTATTATGAAGTATAATTCACCACACATGTAATTATAATGTATTCAGATAATCTCGTTCTGTGTTGAGGATATACATTTTTTTTACAGTGTTATAATTAATTCGTGATCCTTCAATTTAGTTTAACTAATGTATTGAGATATCGTAAATTTTAGAAATAATTAAAACGAAATTAAAAACGTTTTTCTAATAAAAAAAAAGTTGACGTGTAATTTAATTATCGGTAAAGATAATTAAATTTATTCAAGATAAATTGAGTGCTACATATAAATGAATATAATTCTATTTATATTAATTAATTATAATTATTACTATAATTTCTTAAAATTTATTAAAACGGTTTAATTTTATAATAATATATATAATTAGAGAAGTAATCACAAAAAATAAATTAATGTCTAATTTTAAGGCTTTTGTCAACATTTGAGTTATTTTTGTCTTGAAGGAGCAATTATAATAAAATTTTCAATTACCTTAAATTTCCGGACTAAAATTTAATTAAGCAATTACCTTATGAGAATTTATGTTATGACTACCAAAATAACATAAATTATAGGCTGAATAAATTATTTTTTAAATTTTTACATAAAATTAATGTCGAAACTTGAATTACTGGCAGTATAAAAAAACCATTTTTGTCACATTATTTACCCAATGATGATTCTATTTCGAGGTGAAAATTAAGCAAATTATATTTTCACTATCAGACCACATTATTCACCTACGATATCATAAAAAATTTAAATAAATTAGCAGATAAAATATTTAATTTTTTGGTGTGAGATAAAAATAGACGAATAAAATTTGTCCCGAAATGGTCTTTCGCATGTTTTCACAAAAATAAATGGATGCTAAGAAATCAAAATGACACAAACACGTGGATAGTCGAATTTACGAAATATAATCGATCCCCTTGGCATTACGCGAGCACGGAAGTTGTTCTTAGACTGGCGTTTTCACCGGTCCCTTCTTTGGATTCTGCATCTTCTGACAAAGTCACCGATTCGTGGGACAGATTTGCGCAGATTATGCGTGCTCTCCAGTTCATATCTTTCATTATATCAACAAAATAAACAATATTTTCCACGGCTATCCGGCCGGTTTTAAATAAGAAAAGCTCCTTTTTAAATTAGCTTCAAAAAATTAAAAATATCTTTTACTTCCTACACGTTCTAGGTAGATAAACATTTTCTTTCGTCGAGTTTATAAATTAAAAATAAGTGGGCATTACTTATAAACAGTTATTATAAATATTAAGAAGATGCTAGAGAATTTATCCCCCGATTTTGTTTCCGCAAAATTTTAATTGTTATCGCAAGTTCCTTCTTTCGAATTCATTCAAAATGATGTATACTGTCCGGCCCACAAGATCTCTAGTCGAATTTAATAAATCAAATTTGGAAAAAACAAAATAGTTATCAGAGAAAATCCATACCTATTCATACCGAATGTGTATCCGACGGTTACCATAATGAAATATTATCTACCAAAAATAATAAAAATTTTCTTTTTGCTACGCAAGTGATTTTCATTTCCGAGTAAACTGTTCCATCAAAATTTTGTGTAAATATTTATTAGAAAAATATTTTCTTAGTTCAATTGAGTTTTTTCCTACTAGTATGCACGTAATTCTCGCATTGCTACTCTTTTTTTCATGTTTTTCAACAATTAAAAGCGGTATAATACTTTATGCATGACTCGAAAGAATTGCAAACGTTTCTCTTATTTTCTTGAATTCCCACGAATCCATTTATCAGTCGCTTTGTCGCAAATCGCACGCACAAATAGCCATCAACGACTGTTTAAGTTCTACCACAATTCACAGTAAAATTCATTGCTTAAAGTTACTTTGTTTGTTTTCACTAAGTATATAGTACATATAGTACTTAAATTTTACCAGTACGAATTTATTACTTTTCTTTTTTATAAAATACAATAAAGGATGACCATCATAAAATGCAATTAAATATATGTTACATTCCTAAATCAGTAAAAAAAAAATTAATGAATGTAATATTTGGGTATCACTTTACTATATTCTGTTGCATATTCAAAGATGTATTAATAAATCCATTTGCAATCGTTTACAAGTCAGTACTCCAGTATAATTAATAGCATCGCAACTTACTTATTGCAGAGATAAATTGTGTTTCTTAACCGTTACATTTAAATTTAAATATCTCGCGATTTTGGTTCCAGGCACATTTTTCAAGTTATTGGTACACCATTTGATTGTTTATTGATTCAACTTGATTTTAAGCAAGTATTTTTTTTAAACTTAGCCGATGCGCATTTCAAGATTAAAAATTCACGTTGAGGTAGGTTTTGCTAAAAATAAAATATTTTTTTTGCATGAACGAATGCTGTCATAACAGTTTTAAAAATCGTACCAGTGAAGATCTCTTATGGTCAAACATACTTGACTTGGTGTGTTGGTATGTGGATGTGATAGAAGATTGGTGTCAGTAATTCAAAAAGATCGAATAAATTATGCATTTTATTTTTTGCAAACGTTTTGTGATCGTATTTATTTAAAATTCCTTTTGCTCAGCAAGGTCCTGCTCGTTAAGTTTATCAAATGGAATTTTGGCATTTAAGATTTTTTATTCAATCCGTGGATTATTAATTGGTTAATGAAGTCAACCGTCAATTTTTTGAAAAGTATATTAAAAAAAGTAGATTCGGTTGATTATAGTGAAAATTTCAAATTGGCTAGAGGCATGTTTAATCTGCGCAACTCATCGATGATTAGGATGTGCCAGATTCCAAAAAATCATCTAACTGTTTCGTAATTTTGACTTTCAACTGTCACTTCTGTCAAACAAATTTTAATCATGCATTTTGAACTTTGTCTTCCTTCTGTATAATATTTTAATTTTATCATACAACATGCTATATTACATGCAGAGAAAAGTTACAACAAAATCTTGAAATTATTGTGAAATTTTTCTTACAAAGAATATTTTATTATTTATTTAATAAAAGTGTATAAGCAGCTTTCTTTTAGTTTCAATTTATTGTTTTTATTTTATGCTATTATGAATTATGGTGGTTATCGCATTTGGCGCTCATACATCTTCTCCCTTTGTCTTAATGACATACACTCCAACAAGTAACAATCATCTAACCTATTAAGTTTCCATTCTTATTACGTCGTGAGTTTAATAGTATTTTTATGGGACAATATTTTCAGTACATTTTCATTTAAAATTTAAACAACATTAAGATAATTTACTTTCACTTTAGTGGGAACCGCGAGTGATTTACTGAAATAACCGAATTCTATCAGTAAAATATTTATTCGTATAAAAAACATGATTTAATTTAAAAAAATAATAAATTAATGAGGATAAAAAAATTATGAAGAAAAGTTTCTCTTTCATATTGTATATAGCTCAGATCGAAGTGATGTTTTTTTGTAAAATTACTCTTTTTCAATTCCTTATAGTAGGATCTATTTATCAATAAAAGATAGTACTATACCTAGCAGGGAGTTAGTCCTTATTGTCAAAAAAGCTCGCACTGTAGCTTATAATTTTATAAATAAGGAATAAAAAATGTACTTATTTTCATCTGCGTAAAATATGATAAGCATTTCAAATGTTCTTAAATTTGAGGTATCACAGAGAATATAGAACAATTTCAGCTTTTATGTAAAACCATGTAGAGCTGAAAGAAATTCTAGAAAACTTAATGATTTAATAAGATCTTAAGATTCTCCCTTATAGAGTAATTAATCATTTCAAAGTACCTACATAATATGTATAATACTTTCAAGTTATTAAATTAAATCTCATCTTCAAGTTAACAACTTTAAGATCACAAATAGTTGCTTTCAAGTTTAAATTGGTAGAGTCACGTGACACAGAAGACCGGAATGCTCGAATCAAGTAAGAACTTTCAACAAAAAATAGCATATTATTTTATTATTAGCATAAACCGCAGTCCAAAATTTTATACATTAATTTCCAATTTTTGCTATAAATTCTTAAATTTTGCACATCAAAATTCTTTTGTAGTTCACCGTTTAGAAGTAAACGTTTAACTTTTTGTTATGTTTGTATGATTAGGATTTACGGATGAGAGTAAAACAGAGAATCCGAGAATTAAAGACAAAACAAATAAACCATAATATTAATTAATTAATTTAACAAATAATATTGTTGAATTTAATCGATTTAAAGTTTACTGCCGCTGACGGGCGGCACTAAAGTAGTTTTTTAGCACCACTCGTCATAAGATAAATGCGTAAAACGTTAACAATCCTCGCATTGCAGTTCGATGAATTTTAATATGTTATCAAATTATTATCACAAAAGCTGGAATAATTGGTAATACATTACAAATTAGAATTTACAATGATTTGCACGTGACGTCCGGCGTTTTAGCCGGGTTTCGAACGGTCGGAAATACAAAATGTATACACTTTCAGTTAGAGAAAAGATACTTACAGTGACTCGAAAAAGTTCTCGGACACTCCTATCTTACCAATGTAAATTGAACATTTTTAAGCTGTTTTTTGTCATATAAAAATCGATTTTACAGCTGGAATAATTGGTAATACATTACAAATTAGAATTTACAATGATTTGCACGTGACGTCCGGCGTTTTAGCCGGGTTTCGAACGGTCGGAAATACAAAATGTATACACTTTCAGTTAGAGAAAAGATACTTACAGTGACTCGAAAAAGTTCTCGGACACTCCTATCTTACCAATGTAAATTGAACATTTTTAAGCTGTTTTTTGTCATATAAAAATCGATTTTACAGCAAAATTTCTAAGACAGTTTTTGTTGCAAATTTCATTGCCTTTAATTTTACTCCTATACATTTTTCTATTTTGACGCGCCGTTTCTGACTGACAGCGACTTAAACAAGACTCTATAAAATTCAAAAAATATTTTTGTCTATATCTCAGAAACGGTGTGACAAAATAGAAAAATTTATATGAACAAAAATGTAGAGAATGAAATTTACAAAAAAAAATACCCATTAATTTTTTTATTTGGTTCCACCATTTTTGAGATATAGATGAAAATATTTTTTGTATTTTACAGGGTCTTGTTTAAGTGGCTGTCAGTTCGAAACGGCGCGACAAACTAAAAAATTGTATATAAACAAAATTGAAGACAATGAAATTTGAAACAAAAATTGTCTACAAAGTTTTGCTGTAAAATCGATTTTAATATGACAAAAAACGGCTTGAAAACGTGCAATTTACATTGGTAATATAGGAGTGTCCGAGAACTTTTGCGAGTCACTGTAGGTATTTAAACAGTGGCGTTTGATACTCGGAAGGCGATAGAGTGTCGTCGTAATCACATTTACTAGGATATTCCACATCCCGCAGACCCCTGGTTTCAGAGATCGAAGGTTTGTGCACATGTTTTGTGATTGGTTTTATACTTTTATAAATTTGGAACTTGTTACTCTTTCAAAACAAACACATCGGACCGAAAAGCAAAGACTCTAATTTCAGTTTTACAATCTCAGGTTAGTGGTAATGGTAGTGAGACGTAAATAAATATAAAAATAAGCCCCCTCAAGATTAAAGAGGCATATAAACATCATAATTATGTTATCTATCATTGGTAACTGGCATTGGCCTACTTTTCACTAACGTCACCGAGTGACGTCACAATGCACACGCTCGTTCACCCATTCAAATTAGTGGAAGAGAAGTAAAGCTTCCTAAAATTAAGGGAGGGAATGTATGACTAGTAGTAGTAGCGTGCTTGCAGGAGTCTTTTGTTGAATTTATTGGATATTTTAAAAATTCGCCAGTCCAAAAATTATAAAGCTTTAAAATAAGTAGGTATTACTGGTATTACTAGAAAAATAAATTTTAACAATTTGTGATATAATGTACCTACTTAAGGATGTATAGGAGATACAATCGGAGACAAAAGTATGTGAAATTGAAATATCACGAATATTTACCTTTTGTGTGTTTTTAAGACACTTTTTGAATGTCATAATGATAATCAAAGTTATAATATGTATGCTAAATAGCTTTTTTCTTTTAAAATCGCAGTATTTTACTGAAATGACAAAATTTTATTTATACCAAGAAAAATTTTCGAGTGACTGTACCTCGCAGTCTAACCTCACAAAATAAAAAATTTTTTAATAAAAATTGATAATTGTTATTGCAATATGGATAAAAACCTAGAGAATTATGATATTTATAATTCCCCTAAATTTTAAACATATTTAAGGCCCTCTTAACGTCGCTATCTATTAAAAACTAATTAGAATAGCAAAAATTGTATGGAGTTATAATTAATTTCTCAGGAACGGTGTAGTAAACTGTAATAAAATTTTGCTAATACTTTCCTCTATTTACCAACAATAACTATAAAAAGATTTGAAAAAATCAGACCTTTTTTTCGGTATGTTTTAAGCAATTTTATTCGATAAAATGTTGTTTTTCTTATGAAAAATAAAATGGTTTTTACTTTACAAGCTTTCCTTAAGATTTTACTTAAAATTTTTTTAAGAAAAGTATTTTACTCTTTACACCTTGTGGTTTTCCCTAATAGCCGACTTCCGAGGAATACCATACATGTGATTTTAACGAATCTTAAGAAAATAAGAAGTGTTAAATTAAAACTGCAAGAACTACTAAACGGTGTAGAGAATTGATTTAAAAAATTTTTCACTAGACCACAAAGTCACTGAGGATATGAGTACCAATTTTCATCGATCTCAGACCTTTATTAATTTTATTTATTTGTCTCCTATACATCCTTAAGTTCCTATTCTGAATAATATTTTTACTATATTTGTTATTATTATTTTTATTATAAAATTACTTTCACTCTCCCGTAATCTTCTAATATATTTAAGTTGGTATATGTAAATATGAACCAATTAGAGTGCGTTATGTGGGGAAAGATATGACGTATTTATATTATTGCTGTGTATATTGGTGTAAAAGTAGCTTGAATTTTACATTTTAACTATTTTAAATCTAAATGCTAGACTTTGCGGAACTGAAATTTTTAATAAACGCGATCAGGCAGATTCCAATTTGAATTGGAAAATATTTTGAAAATGTTGTTTTTATTTACTTATCGATTAAGTGGAATTTTAATTTGATGAGAATTAAAGTTAAAGTTGGTAATCGGAAAAATTTATTAATGTTTAATTTTATTTCACTTATTAGGAAGTTATTTATTAATTTTTTTTATATTATTTATAATTTTTTGATGTAAAATAATGTACAATATATTTTACTTATAGGTACAATGTTTTCTTAATTCCACGCGGCATTTAAATATTTAAATTAATTACAAATGGATTGCAAAAAATTACACAAAACTGTCAGCCCGTTGATAAATTATTCACAGTACATAACTGCGTATGACGTCATCAAGAGTAACATGGTACAATACGTCTTATCCGTTATGAGGGGCGAGAGTAGAGGGGCTATAAGACATCTGAACTACTGTTTGGTACAATTTACGATAGTTACAATTTTTTAGTGAAAATTTTAATTTTCAGTTTTGTTCACGGTTTTTTGGTTCAAGATTTTCATTGATCTACTAGTTAAAATAGGGGAACATGTTGGTTTGATCAAATTTATAAGATTCACAGACAGCTATTGCAAAAATAATAATTGTTCCATTTAAAAAAAATTTGTTAGGAATAAGTTTCTAGGTTCCGCTGTTATTATAGTAGACCACATTATGGATATAATATGCGGTATCAGCTTTTCATTAACTGTCTAAGAACTAAGATAACCACGAGAGTCGTGCCAAAACGGTAGCTATTAAAGATGGCGGTCAATTATTAAATTAGCTGCCGCGAGTGATTATTATGAATTAGCACAATTCAGCATTTTAATGTCAGTTTAAACCTGAATTATTTAGTTGGCAATTTTATATGTCTTGACACCTGCATATATTATAATTATAGCATGTCAGATAAGGTCCAGAGGTACTACAATTTTGAATCAGTTTGATTAAAAAATCAATTTCACTCATCACAGCTACCATTCCAGAAACCTCGGCAACTCTTCTGAAGATTGAAAATTATAAAGTTTTTATTTTGCAAGATAGCATTTTTACCGCTTATTTATTTTTAATTGCTGTTAAATGAAATTTTTTAATTAAAGTTTGAACAAAATGCAATTATGCAAAACAGATTCTTTTATAAAGTTTTGCCATACCCAGAAGTATACTTTTTATAAAATAAAAGAAAAGAAAACATAATTGAAATGGTATTATGATTAAATTTTTACCTAAGTATACGGCTTTAAAATTGGTAAAATATCTTGATCGGCATAGAAAAATAAAATCCGGTTTTATTACAACAACCCGAATAAAACGTAATTAAGGAACTCTTGAAAACTTAACTCCTTTTTATAGAGAATGCTCAAAGAGCCTTTTTATATTTTAATTGGGTAATTAAAGGACAATTAGACGATGGTGTAGTATGATCATTAAAATCGTTGGCTAAACATAATCTTTACTTGGCTGGTATTAGTTGTGTAAATCGACTTAATTTATGCTATAACAAATTGCAACAAATGAAGGAAAATGATTATAACAAATTATGTTAAATTAGAGACATGTTGAAGTAGTAATAGTATTACTTTTACTATTGCTTCAGTAATTAACAAAAAATAACTGTTGTTAATCGCACCTACAAGAAATCGGTTTCTTCCCACGTAAAATAAACCGCCGTGTTAATCATTCAATGTCAATTTTGTTTTATACAGAAGCAATGCTCATTAAAATATAAATAAAGAGAATCTAACAAGAGTAATCAATATTAATTAATTATTTACATGTACACGGTCGGCCACCTAAATTTGTAACATTGAGGTGAGAACAGCAACCATTTGGGAAAGGCAAAAAAAATTATATACAAAATTATTATGTAATACCACCAAAAGAGTATTTACTATATTTTTATTATAATACCTTCCAGAGGCCTCCCTGTATACCATGATTTTTGAACAAAAAAAAAATGAAAAGCCCTTTGCATTGGTGATTTACACTTTATCGTTGGAATCACCAACAACATAGTAATATTAATTTAATATCACACAGATTTTATTTTATAAAAATAAAATTTGTATGTAAATTTTGATTTTCATGTTAATTGAATTTATTTTGGTGTGAAACGCAAATTATACGACGTTATTGAAATTATTTAGACCGGAAGAGATAAAGGAACATTTGACACAAGTTGATTTTAAATAGAATTTTACAGTACTATGAACCGAAATGTTTAAAACTTTAAAAGTATCTAATCTTATAATTTTAAAAATCAGGTAAAGTATCATAAGTAGTAGGTACAGGGTACTACGTAATCGTTTAAAAAATTTAAAAATTATTTCACTGTTTCCAATTATTTTATAATCGTCGCTAACATTCTGCAGTTACCATATTTTCACTCTAGCGTTCTATTCCTCTATTAATGGAACTTTAATTTAATCTCCGAGATAAATGAAAGCTTAAATTGCCATTAAAAAAAATTAATATTACAACTATACTTAAGATCTTACAGTACATTAATTTTTTAAAACTTGGTGTTATAAAGTTTCTTACCAAGTTTCTACCAAACAAAGAAAAGTACCTAACATAAAGTTCTTATCGAACATCTCAAATGAATGTCGTCATTAAACAATAAAGATTGCAATTTTAAGAAAGGCTAACAATCTAAGCCATTTAAAATGTTGAAATGAACGCAATCTAATTATTATTTTTAATGTTCAAGCAAATTATTGTAGTTTAAATTAATTTTTTTTTCATAGTATGATTTCCGGATAAACCATTTTTATATTTAGAAGGAACTCTTGACACTGAATTGAATGTTAAAGGTTAGCTAACTATCCAACTAGCTAACTAGTAAGAGAAGATTTTGATGAATTTCATGTTTTGACTGTACCACATATTTAATATACAATGTACGATATTCTACTGAGCTAAATAGTAGCTAAATAGTGAAAAATACAAAATAATTGCATTAAAAAAGTTTATCTCCAGAAGAGTAGATGTAAAGCCAATTATTTATTTTCAAACAAAGAAATAGGTATTATGATGTACATAATGAAATAATTCTGGTGTAAAAGCAGTTTGTTCTTGCTATAAAGCATAATGTGTTGTGTTATTAGGTTGTTTTGATATTTGGTGTCACTTTCTAACACTTTAGGGTAGCTTAGCATTTAAATGGACACATGGCAACAAATGTAAAGTGCAGCTATTGTATACAAAATTATTGTTAAAGTTTAAGCTTACATATTTAACATGAGTGCGAATGCAAACATCATCCAACAATTTTGTAATTCTAATACCGCTTGAAACAAAAACCTATTATAGAATGCACTCTCCATAATTAAAGTTTATCTACTTAAAGTTAATATGATTTTCACGTTATTAACTTAATGGATTTTAACACATAGCAGATGTATAAAACTTTGCGGTAAACTGCACTTATTAAAAATTATTAAATTTAAAAGTTAGACATAGAAGCTTTTCAGTTAACACTGTCAACACCAAAGGAAGCCTTTATTTTAATACCTACCTACAGGCTTTTTATATTAAATTCGCCAATTTTAACGATGTCATGTAGGTGTTAAGAATAATTTTACAATGTACCAAAGAGTCAATAAAAGACAGATTAAACTCGACATAAAAAAGAAAACATATATTTTTATCACCTTCAGGATTATGCAAAAATAGTACATTATGCACCAAGGGAATAAAGTGATCCTTTTTTGGCCTGAGGGTAAAGGTTTGTTTGCACGAGGCGTAGCCGAGGGCAAAAATTACCCTCAGGCCAAAAAATTCACTTTATTCCCGAGGTGCATATACTGTTTTTTGCAATTGCGGGAGGTAAAGTACTTACTTTGACAATAATTACGAAATTTTAATTAAAATTTGTTCAATAAAGCACGTGGTTGATAGTACCAAAGTAAATGAAGCATAATTGGTTATATTATTATTGCCAACTAGAATTTTTTCACTAAAAGGTACTAAATGGTTCAGTTACATTTGTGCCTTTGAAGGAATAAGACGTGTCAAAAGGCTAAAACGTTGAAGTCGTTGACCATGTGGTCGCAGTATTCTCTAATCAAGGCGGTCACCAAATTGGAAAATAAGATTGACATCGGCAATTTCCACAAGTTATCCGCTTTTATGAAGCGGAAAAACGAAGGATATGTTCCGAAAAAATCGCGCGTCGTAACCTCTGACCACGTGGTAAAATTTTTAAAAGGGCGCCTCGTGAGAATTTTTTTGTAGCTAAAGTAAGTGCTTTTTATTTATTTACCAATTTATTTCACTGTAGGTTGCACTAATATTGGAATCACAAATTACGGTCAAGTTAACATAAATATAAATGTTACAAAAAAATGAGAATTAAATTGATAATAAAATCTGGTGACTTCTTTTTTGCCCGGCAGTAACTTCTTTTTTACCCGGCAGTAACTTCTTTTTTGCCCTAGGGCAAAAAAGTACCTCTTTACACCCGCAAATCAGGGTCTAAAGTGAGTACTTTACCCCCGCTATTGCAAAAAGTTGTTTTCTACCATTCAAACTGATTGAATTCTACTTTTTGCCAACATACAAAGTAACAAATAAGACCACGATATTTTTTAATGATTAAATACCTTTTTATTATGAGTTAGAAGTGAAAGAAACTTTGGAAATAACGGTTTTTTAACTGCACTAAATAAGATTAATAACGATAATTTGAAGTTTCCAAACTCAAATAAAAAAGTTGTACCTTTTAATATGTAAATATTTGAGTATTTAGCTCGATGTAAAAATATGTTTACCATATAGATACATAGATTTGACCATACACATTTTTATGTAGGCAATACAACTGAAAAAATTTGTCAAATTAACAACACCATCAGCTTGCTTTTCCGATGTGCTCAACGTATAAATAATTTATTTATGATGCAGACACGACATAAATCGAAAGGAAACTCGATAATGGATAAAGAAAATCATATAATTCATATTCGCTTTCAATGATTCCATGTACTATGTATTTTATATCCTCATGAATTTGTTCGTTTCATAACATAATCGCATTGCAGAGATGTCTCTAAAAAAAGTTTGTTACTTGACGTATTCAGATCTACTATGGCAGCGCCATATATGTAAGAAGGCATAGTAAGTTTGGGCAAGATTTTGGAGCAAATGTTTCCTTCAGAAACTATTCCTTCCTGTTATTCGTTGTATTCTTTTCAGCGTTTTCTTTTTGATTGTTGTCTAAAGCAATAGAATAGGAAACACCGGACCAGAGCCTTACGTACATCAATTTTTAGCAGTTCTTTTGTTGTGCACGAAATTTACTAGTACTAATAAATATTTTAAAAAGCTATACCAAATTATCATTAAATATCAACATCAAGTGATGTTTTGATAAGCAAGAGGAAATTATTTATGGATTTGACGATGAAGTGGTTCCTGTTGATTACTACCGAAGCAAAATTGTGCAGAAATATTTATAAATGGAACTAAAGAGTTTCGGTTTACGAAGTTTTATCAAATAGAATAAAATTCTTATTAATTTATTTTTAATTTAATAATTATTAAGAATTTTGCAGAATAAGAGAAAGATAATTGACTTTGCGAAAAAAAATACATTTAATTAACAAGATAAAAAAAATGAAAATAAACTATAAATATTTTCGTGATATAACATTGCATTGCTGCAATATTTAAAATTAAGGGGTTGTAAATATCACAATTATTGAAAATAATAAAAAATATAACGACAAAACGAATTCATGATTGCTTTAGACCAGTGTTTTCTAAATAGTAGTCCGCGGAACCCCAGGGGTCCGTGGCATGTTTTTTTTGGGGTCCCCGAACCCCGTTTTTGAGAAAATATTGTGTAAAAGTAACCAGTTTCAACTGGTTTATCCAAAAGAAATTCAAAAATCTTCTAGTTCAGAAAGTAACGCGTCAGCAAGTGGGTTTGAAGATCGAGGTTCTCTTCCCGCAGTAATAGTTTTGTTTTTCTTTCCGTTTGCCGTATTATAAGAGTAGCAAAAAGTAAAATAAAAAAAGATTAATTAGAGACTAAAATTGTAGAGTGGAAAATTCTACAAAAAATGAACTCGAACAATTTTTCTCGTTTGCCACTGTTTCCCGAGTGAAACGCAATATAAACCCGGCGCTTTAAACTTTTATGGAACAGCGCCAAAGATGGGCAATGATAAAATCAAGGTATACAGGCGGGCAAAATACGATGTATTTTTAGTTTTTATTATACAGAAATAAATAATAAAAATGCATATTAAAGATGTGGTTTTCGGCTTTCAAATACATATTATATTTACTATAGATAATATAGGTAGTGCGTTTAAAATTCTAATTCAAAATCAAAATTTTGATATTGCAAATCTGACACTTTAAATTACAGTAAAATTTTCAAAATCAAATTCATCGAAAAGCAAACATGAAATAGATGGATTATAACAGTTTTTATCTCAATTTACAGTCTTAAAGGTTCATTTTGAAAATTTAGCAACATTTCAAAGTTGATCCATTTAGCTATTTAGTTTTAACTCGTACTAAATTTTGTATTATAAATAATAATTAATATATTATGAAAGAAAAAACTCGAGGCGTGAAACTGGACGACAGCACGTCTGACGAAGTTACCATTAAACTCAGAGTTCCTCAAGGCAGTTTACTGATGGCTTTAGTTCTTTATACGATTTTCATGTTTGGCCATCCAAATGTGTTTCTTAATTGTTATAAGGTTCTATGCTGATGACAGCACCCATATATTTCGGAAGAACTGGTGTTCAGATGCGGACTGAAAACAATTTATCGGGCAACTCCTTTGAGTGTTAGTTATACCGGAAGGTTAAAAAATGCCCTGCAGCCCAATATAATCGATGGTAATTTCTAGTAGAATTATATTCTCCAGGCCAAATTTAACATTTCTACACTACACCGTTAATCTTAGATGTGAATCATTCGCGATCGACAGTCGCATAATAAATATTCTAATTGAAACATCCTTTAATTATAAAACAATGGAACTTCTACTGCATTTGGAGTTAAAAAGATGTCTTCTCATCATCCGGAACAGATTAACCCGAAAGTGACCATTCAAGTTCAGAACTTTAATTAATATAATTTTAAAGTTTATACTAAACGTAGTTTACTCTAAAACTAAGAACTGTCTTTCCTGTGTTGCGCTTTCAACTTATATGAGAGTTGAGAAGGCTCAACAAGCTTTCATCAAATCTCCTGATTTCACAACTGATATTTTCAAACCATTCTTCTCTTCCTAGGTTCGCTATGGTTGTCGGCTTGATTAAGTTCCAATCTAATCAATAATTGTCAGTAGCAATTATTTATGCTTTTTTAAGACCTATTTTTGCTTAATATATAATTTCAACGGTGTTGTTCAAATAACACTTGCTCTTCTTCTTCTTCTTCTAGTTTCAGGCTAGAATATTCCTGTTTGCGTTGAACACGGGCTCTCTTCCACCGAAGAGGAGAACTAGCTTTGGGCCCATTCCACTCTGCTCTTCTAGTTTTCATCCACTTCTTGATGTCTTGCACGTTAGTCCTGTCTCTAACGCTATTGTTGGTCTGCCTGTCTGATCATTTTATCACAAATAGTTTTCTCAATATATTCATTTCGGTTGTTTTTACTTTGTGTTTTGTTCTTTTCGTATTGGCTCTTGTCTCCCCCGCGTAAGTTAGAACAGTTCGCACTTATACCCTTAAACAGCCTGACCTTGCACTCTTGAAACATAATATATAATCTGAGCCTACTTATTCGTTTAGGTCCCTAGACGCAGTTATTTCAGCTCCCAAGTATGTAAACCTCATGACTTGTTCAACCATACCATCTTTCAATTCCAGTCTACAGATATTACCATAGTTTTAAGCGTCATTCACATCCAAGTAACGTACGTAGCGAGCATACAAGATATAACGTAGAAAACATAGGAAATAATTTTCCATTCACATTAACATAGAAAACATCGAAACATGAAGCATGCGCACACATGGTTATACAACAACGGGGGTACTGCCAAGTAAAATGAACGCATCTCATTGGTCAAAGATAGAAAACCACGTAGAAGTTGAAGTTGACCGAACTTTTTGTTATGTCTCCCATGTTTTGTACGAATGTAAACGGTGGCGTTTGAAACCATACATTTCAACTTTCCTTACGTTACGTCTTGTATGTCCGGTACGTACGTTACTTGGATGTAAATGACGCTTTAGTTGCAGAGATCTCGATCTTACGTTACCAGCCTTTTCAGTTATAGTACGAAGTGATTAAATTTACAGTGGTGTCACCCCCAAATTAATAGAAACTCTTTATTTTTAACATTTTCCGAGGCACACCAAAACAGTGAGCAAGAATCAAGACTACTCTCGCAAGTTACAGATTGCAAGGATGAGAGTAATTAGTGTAAGTCTGGATTCACAATGAACAATTAAAGCTTAATCGAGATTTGAATAATGTTGGAGTTACTTTGATATTAGCAAAAAAACATTTCACATCATTCAGCTTAAGTTTGCAACTTTATTCGATGCTTTATTGTTATTTGCATTTATACTGCTTATGCTTATGTTCATTATGAATCCACACTAAACAATAACCACGTAACACAGTAGTTTATTATTCAAGTGTATTTTATTTAAATTATCTAGTTATTTTAATATTAAATAATGATATTAACTCCCTCTCTCTTCTTAGTCTTCCTATTCATTGCTGAACCGGATCGTTCCACTTTGAACTTAGGCCTCTTTCTTATAGAGAAAGGTTTCAGCACTTCTGATTAAGGAATGCCTGCAACCCTATTTTTAATTGTTGATAATGGAATGGCAATCAACAACTCAGGGGACCGCCTGTTCTATGTGTCCTCCGAAGCACAAAGGCGGTCATATGAAAGAGAAAATTTTTAGATTCTTTCCCGATTAACTCCCTAATACTAACAAACGCTATAGTTTTATTTTAATGCCTAGGCACTAAAGTAAAAATTTTATTCGGAGCAAATGTACCTTTTACGATTCGGAAGTCGACCAATGAAATGTTATAATATATTATTATATTTATTTTAATAGGTAGCGTGCATTGCCTAGAACCATAAATAATAATTGTAATATAATAATTTGATGAGAAATATTACGACGGTGAAATTACATACATCATTAAATTATTAAACCGCAATAAAAATAATCAAAATAATGAAATTTTTGTAAAAATTGCTATAATACTGTTCCACCATCTTTTACTTTCATCCAGTATAAGTTTGGGTAAAATAAGCTCACCCGCAAGACGCACAAATACGGAACTGAAAGTAAAAGTTTTAGTCAACTTCTGCTGTAATTGTAATTCTGTAAACTTTGCGTTATTACGCTGTTAAAAAAAATTAAGTACACCTATAATGTCTTTGCTTTAACATTAATATTTTTTGTACTTGGAAAGTTTGGATTCAATATATACATCCCCGATAACTAAAATTGGCAAGTATCAAAATAAATTGTCTAAAATTACTTTCATTTATTACTAAAACTTAAAATTACCAAAATTTAAGAAAAAAAAAATTGAAACTACGGATAGGATGAGATATAATTATGGGGATCGCAAAATAGCAGACGACGCAAGAAATTAAAAATTTTGTTATGCTGGTTTCAAAAGCAGCCGAGTGGAGGTTGGAAATTCACAAATTTGATTGCAAACAAAAGCTCGATAAACGCTGAATTTACAGAATAAAGTTCAAGTATTCTTACAACGATCAAAATTACTGTTATTTTTGATAATTTAATAATAACAATCAAATATTATTTAAAAAAATCAGAATTTAAAAATACTTCCCGCATCTTATTATTTTTTTATATTGCCCAAAACCCACTCTTAAGCACACAGACTCTCAGACTGAGATCTCTACAAATACATAAAATATAAAACTAAATAAAAAGAATCATACAAAACTTTGTTAGATTCGTTCCTATTAAACTTCGTAAATAAATGTAAAACTTTTATATTCTTAATATTGTCAAACTTATCTAATAACAAAATACTTGAGCTGTATTGCTATAAGATTGTTAAATTTAATCAGGTTGTCTTTCAGTGTAATAAAATGTAATTAAACTGCTATTAAATATTTTCTTGTAAAGTTATTTTTGATTATATCCTCAGTTAAAAGTTAAATTAAAAAGAATTTATTTGCTTGCCGAAGAAACTCGCCACCTGTGTTTCGTTACGTTATACTACTAGTCGTGAGTTTATGAATCTGTAAGATCTGTAATAAATTTTAGCAAAGTTTCAAACCACCATAATCAATATGAAAACATTGGCTACCAACCGACAGATGGCTTAAGAAAAATTATGCGGTCTTTGATTTTATATAGAATTTTGTTGAGTAATGATTATTATCTAATAAATACTTTTTAATTTATCTATATAATATGTAATAATCTAGATTAGCTTCAATTAAAATTTAATTTCCATGTGTTTTCTATTTAATTTAAAGTTTTTTGACAATATTTTGTCTTGCATAATTAATGAGATTTTTTGTTAACATTCTAAATATCATGCAATTAATATTTATTCACAAGGGTAGGTATCTTATAAATGCCATTTACATATATTATAGTTTACGACGATGTCGTTGGGTAATTTAATTGTAATAATTATTTTTTATGAGAACATTAAAAAGGTTGTAGTAGATTTTTCATCCAAAGAACAATTATTTAATCCATTTGGGCTTATACGGTCCATAAGAAATAACGACATCTACATTAGCATCACGTACTTAGTCAAGAATCTATTTAAACTATTACCTTTGCGTTAAATTAAATATACATTGGTGCGTGATCTAACATTGCTATTGCAAAATTAGTTGCAAAATAATAAATGTTTACAGTTCTAAAATATAAAATGATTCTTAAAAGGCATGGACCTACACAATTAAAAAAGTTTAAATAAGGATTAGCTAGTTTAAAACGTACTTCGCTGAGTTTCAATAAAATACCATCACCGTTTTTTATTACACATTAACATGCCAAGTTAAAATTTTTTTCTATTATCTTACCATACTATAAATTGGTTTGATGTAGGAATGTAACCAAGTGTTAGTATGAAAATAGCTATATCATTCCGATTAAGTGGTTATCGATATTTAAATGAAGCGTTACCTGAAACAAAATTAATAGCTATAATTAATATAATATAGTAATTCTTTAGTAAAAGGTTATCTAATTGTATTATCCAATTTAAACTTTCAATAAATTACATACTAATTACTACTATGAAAAAATTGCTTAACACATTTTTTATAACATGCGAAATATTCTAAATTGAAATTTTGTGAACGTGTTATTAAAAGAAATTTTGTAAAATAAAAAATTTGCAAGTAAAAATAATTTAAAAAAAATATAAAATACTTTTTAAAACCATTAAAAAATTAAAAACTTTTTAAAATTTACTTTGATGTCAATCTAATTATCCTGGATAATGTAAAAATTCATTAATCAACTTCTTCAGACAAAGTTGTCAAAAAATGTCGTGATAAATTAGTTTGTGTTAAAAAATTTTAGATCTGGATAAATTAATGACAATTAATGGTTCGCAAAAAATGATCGTAATCCTAATTCCCTATATATTTTGTACAAATACCTTTAGAACTGAAAATTTCTAAAAGTGCTTAGAACCGCTTTACGAAAATAATGCTCAATAATTTTTGAAAAATTGAAGTTCCGTTAACAGTCATCAATTAAATAATGAAATAACATTATTATATTATTATATATCGATTAAGTTATAATTAATCGTTATATTGCCAATTAACTCCTTATAATGAGGTGTATGCTTTTTGAATTGTTAATTATTAATGTAAAATAAGAAGCAATACCGTAACGAATGGCATTTTTTACGTCTAGTAGTAATTATGAAACAATGACACAATAACTTTTAAACGACTCCTTCTATTCCCGCACCATTAATAAAAAATAATATTAAACTTATTTTATAACGATTAATTGTTTGAATTAAAAAGAGATACAATAAATTAATTGGATGTTCCTTGCAGAACACGGTATTATTAAATTTAATAAATTCGCCTCTGCTTGTATTATTTACAACAATAAAAAAGAAGAACCAAATAGAGAATTTCTCGTAAACTCATCAAGCGAATAAATAAATTTATAAATTAGATTTTCTTTCTTTAAAAAGTGTTTCTATAGAATAAATTAATAACCGTATAAAACTTGTAACTCGATTGCCAGTAATACCGATTACTTATGCTAATGTATCGAGAAGTTATAATTAATTATTCAGAAAAATATGTAATTTAATTTAAATCTGTGTTATAAATAAAGTAATTGCTTTACCAAAGCAATGTAGTCGTTTACTTGCATTACGTAAAATGCAATTAAAATACAAAAAAATTGGAGATGCCGGGGATCGAACCCGGGGCCTTTCACATGCAAAGCGAACGCTCTACCACTGAGCTACATCCCCTGATACGAACTTAGATTGTTCTTTTTGGAGTGTTACTACTTAATGACCTAAATTTGAACATCAATAAATTATTATTCAAAAGTAGGTAACTTTTAGCTATTATTCTATAATTTATTCATAGATAAAAATTGCTAGTTACAGAAAACTGCAATATAAATCATATGAATCACAATAAAATCAATTGCATTAATCTTTTTGAATCGTGAAAAATCATAGTTGAGGGAAAGGGTCCTTATAATCTATAGTAGCGGTCACACTTTTTTTTTTCGTAATACATTTTTCCGCTCCGCACTTTGGTTTTACGATATTTTTGTAACAATAATTTTAAAAAATTTTTGATTTCTTAATTTTCTACTTATTTTTAATTTTATATGAATTTTGCAAGAATTTTGATTGAATTTTATAACTTTTTCTTATTATCTATATTTTAAAAATCGTTTGTGCGTTTGTTAGGCCTAGGTAAACTCGGAAACCGCAAGAGGTATCGAAGCCATATTTGCACGATAGCTTAAATATATTATGCAGATTGCATATCTATATTTTGGTCCAGATTGGTCCCGTCGGGGTCGACTTATACGCGAACAGGTTAACACAATAGGTTATCGATAGATTACCGAACAAACAAATTCATTCAAATTTGGGCAAGACAACGTCTGCCAGGTCAGCTAGTATTATAATAAAAAAATTTACAAGATGATACAATAAAATTTACATAATAATTCCAGGTTCATCTGATGAGAATCCGAAATTCGAAATAAATAGTAGGTACTATGATCGACCACAGTATTGCAAAATAATAATAATAATTCAATTCAATAGTTTTGATCTAATAACGTAAGTTGTGAAATTAAATTATTTTAATTTAACAGGTAAAAAATATTGAACTTGTTTCCGAACTCTTAAAAAAATCATAATTATGGTTGCTCATGTCCACTTTAAAAAATTAAATAATATATTTGACGACCGCAAAGTGGTAGCCTCGAAATTTCTCATTCTTGTTATGGCGATTCAGTGCAGCCCGAAGGCCGCACTACTTGGGTTATCTCGATATATTATAATTAATTATTACTTAATTTACTTAAAATTTTTTTTTTAATAAAATACACGTGCAGTTTATAGCGAAGAGTTCCTACATGATTGCCTCAGTTGGTCATTGACCCTAGTACCGAAGAGGAATTTCCTGGCAAGATACACAAACTGATTCCTTGAATTAAGAAACTCATTGAGCCTTCATGTCGCTACTTCAAGAGCTCAAGGTCTGTACAATAAAAGCTGAGAAAACATAAAGATTTTTTATTGATTTAATATATTTTCAAGTTTCAGTTTTCGTTGTTGCCGAACTGGCCATTTGACACCAAATTCCCAAGTGACGTGGAATAAACGGATCAAGGACCAGCCCAGCTAGTCCCTTAACATTATCACATCAAATCTTGACGGGCAATAAAAATTTCAAATTTAACAAAAACAAAATTCAATAGTTCAGAATTTTAGAGGAGGCTAAGCCTTTCTTGCCTCCTCTGACGAACCGCCGCTTACTAATTTATTTGTATTTTTCCCATTGACCCCATATTCAATACCTAATTTTAACTTTATTCTATTTAAAACAATTTTTAAAGGTTCGCTTTATATAATTAACCAATAGAATCACTTTTGTGAACGCAATTGTTTTTAAAGCAAAAATATAGTGAGCGGCACTAAAGTCATTTAGTGTTTATGCACTGAAGCAAAGATAATTTCTTTAATAATTTTCTGACATATCTCAGTTTTTCCCAAATAGTCACACAGAAAAGTTAAGCCATTTTTTCTAAAATACATAAAATTTACTACTATTTGAGACTAACAAAAGTTTTCTAACTCCAGTAGTTTCCGAGTTATAGCTCTTAAAAATCAGAAAAATTTCTCAAAATTGGGAAATTTGAGAATTCAGTAATAGGGTACTATTTGACTAAAATTTAAAAACCTCACGAAATGATGCTTATTGTGTGTAAGATATGTAGAATTTTTTTTCAAAAAATTTTAATCCAAAAGCACCAAAAATTAATGTTTCAAATTTAAACTAAAATGCTTAGTTTAAACTCTCATTTGTGGTCACGTGTATGCCTTTGTCATACTTAATATTGAAAACTTCTTCACCCACATGTCAACAAAAAATTGTGTCGTCACCTCTGTTTAACCAAACTAACGCCAGGGACGGCCTTAGTTTACACTAAAACAGTTCCGATTTATACTTTTTAGGGCCAAATTTCGTGCTTTTTAAAGTGTTTTTTCTGGATTTTTTGTGCCTATTCATCCAGTTCCTAGTTATTATATTTATTTATGTCTAAGTTGACATGATAATTTAATTTTGTTTACTCATATAGTATTATCAAAACCAGGAAAGAAAAAACCTGCGCCATTAATAATGAGAGTATGAATTAATACGAGAATAATTTAATAATTTAATAATTTAAGTTAACAATAAATTGTTATATTTACGAAATAATTCAAACTTGCAACTTGTGAAATATCAAAACATTAACCAAACATTAATAACCAAACAAACACCTACATACTACGTTAGTCAAATTCATAGCTTTTGTCTGTAAGACAACTCATTATTTTGCATCTTTGTCCATCTTACGTTAAACGATCTTGTCTTACTATTTTGAAGTTCAGAAAACAATGACGCAGGGCCTTTCTTTCGTGGTTTTGATAATAAAGAATTTGCTGCAGACTCGCCATGTTGAATGTGAACTATGACGTCACGACAAAAATAGCGCGTATTATTTATTAATGAATAAATAATTATTTAATTAATTAATGCTAAAAAAATACTTGTTGAGGCTTAATAGTAACCTAAACTAAATATTAAATTTGTTATTATTTTTGCTATTTTTAAATGTTAGTCACATACCCTATTCTACGATTACTCTAGTTTTTACTATGTCAAGTTATTATAAATAAGGTATTTACCAAAGGAAGGGGTGAAAAGTGGCTAGAATTTTCAAATTTCCCAATCTTGGGATCTTCCAATCTTCCAATCTTGAAACAACTGGAAATCAATCCGGGAATCAACTCGTAGAACATATAAAAATTCTATTTTCAGAAAATTTATTGACGTTAACCATAATTTTCCATTTTTTTCAGGAAGCAATAAAAACAAAATAAATTATTTCAACACTAAAAGGCCTAAGTTAGTTATGCATATTTCCAGGTATATTAACAATGTGGTAAACCTTAATTTAATGCATAAAATATGCAAAATTGAATAATTCATTTCTTGTTCAATAATTAATATAATTTTTATTTTTTTTATTTTCATTATTATAATATAGCTTTGCATATTATTCAATATGCATTTTTGTAAATGCCCGCACTTTTATGATAAAAACAAAAGGTGTACATATTATTATATTTTTTTAATAAATATTCTAAACAATTTTTAAACAATTAAGATGTGTTACTGTTTTCTTGCAGAAATAATTACATTGCAACAGTAAATATATGTATGCATGTATGTAGAAGTATGTAAAGAAAAAGAGAATGAAGAAAAACATTTCCGTAATTAAGTAAACCAAAAAGTAGTACATTCCTAAAATAACAATGCTAAAAAATTCATCACATTGTGCACAACAACACTAATCAAATCCTAATTTGAAGAAGGCATGTTTGTACGACAATTTTGTACAAATACATCAAATTGAAGAGGAGTTTTCCGAGAACGTACGTGGCATCGGCAAGCAACTAACACTTAAAACATTGCTAGGAATTTAATTAAACAGATTTATAATTTTAAATTAGATATATAAATGCTTAGTTGAAATTCACATTTACAGGTGCCATAAATGGTGGTCTTTGTTGAAACTAACAGCCGCCGACGTAACAAACTGCTTCTAAAATGAAGAGAATTTTAAATTAACTCTTCATTCTGCCCCTGGGACGTCCGATTTTAAATGTGAATAGTTCGAGATTTATTCATATCACGCATGATCTGGCCAGTTTGTGCGGCGCTTGTATATCATTACCGATTATAATTCGTTCGCGATGATTACAATCTTTAAGCACTTAATGGTGATCTTTTAACGCTTAATAATTAAATACAGAACTCCTTTCAAATAAATTTGCATCTTAAAACTTTTCGGTTATATCGACTTGAAAGATATCCTCCCACTTGAAGCAATCGCCTAATAATTGCAAATCCTTGATCCGGTCCTGCAACCAATTCATTCACAATATTATGATGGGCACCGCCCAAATAACTAAAACAATTTGTTGATTTGTATTCATTTTTTCCAGACCCTAATTATTATTTTAAACACTTGTAGAATTTATAATGTAATTTATACTTTAAATTTTACGCTATACCAGTTTTGTCAAAACAAAGTGCAAATTACTTGATTTGTTAGCAATCAGCAATCGTAATAACAAATAAACACCTGTATGTAACCAACCACATTAATAAAACGCAAAATTCACATTAAACTTGTTCTGAACGTCTGCTGGTGTACAATATTTCTGTCAACAGAATAATATCGACTGAATTTATGTTCATTTTCAAATTAACACCGAAAATGCAGTTGTGGGTTAGCCCAATATTCCATATAATTAAAAATTGAGTAATCTGTTTTAATTTAATGAAACTGCATAAAAATAAATTTGAAGTGTAGAAAAATTTGAACTATAAATTTTTATACAATGACACGTAATTAAATTAATCATCAAAGTAAGTACTTTGGTTTATAGTTTCGACCGTGTGTTTTTAGCAATATATTGAGAATATATTGCAGACGAGAGATAAAAATTTCTAATGCACTTTGGGTACTTCTATCAAACGTATTTAAAATTTTTATGTTTTGTCTGTCGCAAAATAAATATCATTAAACTTATTGAAGAAAAGTGAAATTGTGTCTGTTGAGCTTGAAAAGTTTCTCTTTTATTGCACTTTTCGAAACTTGGTATTTGGTGAAAACAACATAAAATGATACGGTAAATTACCTGATAAGAAAATATTTTATTGCGTGGTTTTATCGAAATACACCAATATTGCATTTTATTAATTATTTTGAAAATGTACAAAGTTTTAACCTGTAAAAATAGTTATCTTTTTATAAACTTTATTACAACTGGATTACAGCAATGCATCCGGCGCGACCAAAAATAGAATCGCGGTTTCCCATCCCATAAGGCCGGTGTATGCTTTACGCTACACTGCCGCTCACAGTCTAATTAGAAGTCAGGTCTAGTTTATTTAAATAAAAAATTGTTAAATTTTAGGCTTTAAGTGGATACAGTTTTCCTGGTATGAGAGTTTCCACGAGTTTCAAGTCTGTGAAAACACTGAGAAATTTCTTTTTAGCAATTTGATCCTACACCAATAGACATAATATCCAACTATTAATGTTATAATAGAATCAAAAGATCCAAACTAAAGTGGTTATATTTTCTTAATTGATTTGGTACTAAGCAAAACGCAGGAAAATCCTGTAGCCGAATTTATTAAATTATACCAGATTGTGACAAAATTTGGAGCTCTATTTAAAATTATCATTGCATTATTCATTAATTTTCGTGTAATATTCACAAAATTAAAAATCATTTATCAACTTTTAATTTAAAATTTTCGATGAATTTTTAATCAAGTTGAAAGAAAAAAATTCTCGCTTTCTAAGTGAAAAATTGTCGACGTAACAACTATTTGATCGATCTCTTCAAACATAGTTTTTACATCATTTTCAATTTCACGCTATTTCGTTGGATGATATTAAGAAACCATTTAATATTAAATTGCTTTGCTAGTTTTGATTGACTTTCTTGTCCACATATAATTTAAAGTCTTTCACGATGATGATAAGAAAAAAAGTTATTCTTTATCTGAAAATTGAAAGAAACATTTAAATAAATCATTTCTTTTTGGTTGTTAGAAGAATAAATATAAATGGTAAGTAGGTGTTTGTAACTGGTTAAGTCTATAAATCAGTTATAATTCAGTATAAAATTTATGTTTTACGGATACCATACATTTCAAAAATATATTTTTATTGCAACCAATGATAGATGTACTTTCAGTTTCTTTTATATGCTGTGTATTTTCCAATTCAATTGCCAACAAACCTCGCAGTTGAAGCTTAATATGGACTCTGGTTTATAATCAGACGTGACACCGAGACAATTTTTTCTCCAGTTTTCAAAATTTAATTTTTTTTCAATAAGTAGGTAATAATAACATATATTTCCAACAGGTTTATCGAGTGAAACTCAAAAAGACATGTTTCAGAATTGTAATCTTCCGATCTAGATTATAAAAATTTATATATTCCTAGAACAGCAATAGGGTTTTGAGAGGTTGAGAGCTTACTAGAAGGCTGAGCTAAGAAATTTCTATTTAAAAGAGCTTTTGTTGTTTATTTCTCGCAGGTAGGATTTTTTTAAATTTTATTTTATTGTGATTTAGTAATTTTTAAATAAACTTGCAAAATTGCATGATTTGTAAAAATTTTGAGACAATAAACTAAAATTTTTAAATTAATTATAACTACTAAAAAAATCATAATTGCTGATTTTTTTATCAATCGATTTTATTAATTTATTGGAAAACACCGCATCAAAATCAGACTTTTTGTTGAAAAGTTTTAAAGCCACAAACAGACAGACGAAATATAGCAAGAGTCAAATTAATAACCTACCTTTTTAGGTAGGGGCTAATAAAATTGAGTTAAACTTGAGAGAAAATGTTAAAATGAAATTTGAAACTAATGAAAATAAAGAAAATATTGCCAATCTAAGCAAGCAGGCATTTTTATTAAATTTGAGCTGCCGAACAGACTACGGTAAAACAAATTGGATAGAAAATTTTTATAATTCCTTTCGAACTCTTTCCCTAACAGTTCCTTAGAGATTTCTGATTGCCTACACTGCGTTATAGTAATACTCAACTTTTTTTCAACAAACTCAGTTTTAAAATTGTTTAAAAAAAACCAATCAGTGGAATTTACCTAAATTTATTCTTAGTTCTTTAGGTACAGTTATCATTGAGATATTTCATAACTTTTTCGTTTTTGTGAACCTTTTTAATAAAAATAATCGGTTGGATCTTAAAAATAAAAATTACAATCTTTACTAGTGCAGGCAAATTAAATTTAGAGTATTTATTAATTATAGACAGCATTTTTATCATTGGAAATGGTAAAGGGGGTTATAATGAACTTAAAAAAATAAAATGCAAGCCCGGGGGTGGTACAGGGTTTATTTGGGGGGCTTGAAAGAGTGTGCAAAGTATATTATTACGTTTTTCTGCGAAACTTGACTTTTTATCAAAATATATTCTACAGAAAAGTTGTAGATCAGATAAAAATCTACAACAAATCTGTCACTACGACAGTTTCTTTTGTATATTTTTCCGTATAATTGAATGCTGCAATCAGTTTTCAATTTTCTTAAAAATTCAAACCACTTCTGAAGAATTACTAAAAAATGCATTGTTGCAAAAGTCATTTTAAAGTTTTTTCAATTTTTGAGCGTTTTGTTAAATAGGAACTACTATTTTTTATTATTGCATCAAAAAGTAAATGTAATACCAAAAAAATAAGCACCAAAAGAACTCTGTGCGATGATTTTTCACCACAGAAATTATTTTTGAAATAAAACAGTTTTTGACTGAGAAACTGTATTTCAAAACCTTTTAGATTTTTTATGTAAAAAAATGTGTGCTTATTTAAGATATAAGGAAGCATGTTTCCACAAAATTTCATCAAAATTGAATTATCTTTGCAAAAATGAAAAAGAAAAAACAAAACAATTGTTTTTTCGTACTATTTAGGTACGTTTTTCACGGAAATTTTGAGGTCATAGTAAAAATTGATTCTTACAAAAGTTGTAGATTTTTATCTGATCTACAACTTTTCTGTAGAATATATTTCGATAAAAAGTCAAGTTTCGCCGAAAAACGTAATAATATGCTTTGCACACACTTTCAAGCCCCCCAAATAAACCCTGTACCACCCTCGGGCTTGCATTTTATTTTTTTACGTTCATTATAACCCCCTTTACCATTTCCAATGATAAAAATGCTGTCTACAATTAATAATGGTTTTGGCTCCTTAATCAGCTAATTTGCTTGCAAATCAGTAACAAGTGTTTGAAAAATGCTACTCCACAGTATGATAAATGGCTGGATAACTTACCATAATCATCACTATATGTATTATGACTTATGAGGGACAATTCTTAACTCATAGAATATATGCCGCCAATCATTTTTCTTCCCCCCCCCCCCCCGGTATTTTTGTGATAAAATTTGAGTTTTTATGCTTTACAGTTTTACAAAATTGTTGTTTAAGACATAATATTATGTTAGCAGTATCTGTATTACTTTGTAAAATAATATTAATTTAATATGTTTATTTTTAATAATGAAGTAATTCATAAATACAATAATTAAATTCGTAAATTCAATGAACACTTCATAAATAAAATAATTTTTTTTATTGATTCATTGAAATTTTCATAAATACAGTGAATGTTCAATGTATAGTACCTACATTTACATATAATATTTTGATAGTATAAATAATAATCTAACCATGTTCTAAAAATAATTTAAATTTTATTGGCTAGTTTCGTTGAAATTTTTCACCAAGTTCAGAAACCCTTAAAAAGTTTACAAGTTTTAATATTCCATCCAAGAAAACTAATAAAGAAACACAAAAATAAATTAATTAATTTGTTTCTATTATCAGGTAAAATCAAAACTACGTCGCTTTAAATTTTTTTTATTGTACTGAAATAAAAGAGTTTAACTGCTCGAAATCGCAAATTTTAAGTTCGTGTCCGGTTGAATGAATTTGAAAAAAAAAACACATAATAGATAAGTATGATTTTTTGGTAACAATAATATAAAATCCATGTGACAAAAGGATCGAAGTGAAAATCATTGAAAAAAAATTATAAATTGTTTGAAATATAATGAAAATTACTGTAAAATTGAATGGTAAATTCAGGTAAATTGAATGGTAAATTCAATTTTTAGTATTTGATTGCATTCTTTCAAAATTATTAAATTTACATTTTCCGTTTCGAAAATTTTTATTTAAATCAATGCTTGTCTACGATTGGTTGTCCTGACAAATATTCTGAGATTTAGCCTCTCATGAGCGTCAGCGATAAAACGATAAATCCAGCTTTGGTCTAAAAGGTTTTAAAATATAGATTTTTGGGTTTAAATGACAATTTTTTATGAAACGATCGCCAAAATTTAAGAAATCGTTTAACAAATATTTGCGTTTCTTATTCATAGTATCAAAAGTGATAAAACTTTCTACCCCTTTTTATGGCAAGACTTTGTAAATGGATTAAGTATGCATTAAAAAGTTTGTGAAAAGAGTTTTCCTATTTATTTTAATTTATTATGCTTGCTTAATAACGCCTTATAAATTTATTTCGTAAAAAATCTTCAAGCCCTTTCATTGAAATTGCGGATTATAAATGGAAGTAAATACAAATATTTAAAGATTGCTATTTATAGATGTGTGTGATGGGGTATTAGTATAATCATGCCACCATTTTCAATCGTATATCTTAGAAAATGTAATTAACTAACCCACCAAACCAAAGTATTCTATTGGGTACTTAAAATACATGAATTTACTGTAAACGTTAAAATCAAGCATCTTAATTTAAAAGCCAAATGTAAGAGCTGAATAATGAATGATGTTCTAACAGCTACTGCTGCTGACATGATAAATTGACGAAGTACACGTAGATAAGTCAGGTTAAGTGCAAGACACTATTTGTCAATATTTTGTTACCTTCATCAGCAGATGTTTATTTGCAATAATATTAGATTAGCTGTAAAAATTAATAAATTTCAATTACATGTGTGTAATAAATAATTTGCTGCTGGTTTGATTATCCACCGTGTTATGAAGGAACGCAAACTTGAACAATTAAAAGATATTTTATTTTAAATCCATGGATTAAAACAATATCACTAACAAAAACTTGTATACTTAAAGATGATAGCGAAATATATTGAATAATAAATTCGATTCGATTTAAATTTAGATAATCGCTTAATCTGATTAAAGAAGCAAAAAACACTCAAGCGTTTACATAAAACATGACCAAATTAATTGCTATTTGATTCAAGCATACCAAATTTAATTACTAAAGCAATTAGAGTACCTGCAGGATGAACGGGTTCGACATGAAACTTCTTCGAGGCGGGCGTGACCAGTTGTGAACTTGACAGCTGCAATCCGTGATTTAAAATATGCACCAAAAGAGCACAAACAGATATCACCCAACCCCATCCTCCTTCGGGATAGTAGTGTCGGCAAAGGAATCGGCGAGCTTGAATTTGAGTTGTCCTAGGAGTGATCGGTCGCGGTTCTTCAGCAGGAGCTGCAGCTGATAATAATGGCCAACTTTGGGCGCGCGATAGTGAAGACATTACACGTCTTCACCACCGACTACAGTTGAAAACGAAGACCCGGATGCGTAGTCTTGTGGTGCACGTTCTTTTTATCATGATACCTTATTTTTAGCACGAGTTATAACTTTTTTATTATTTTATTTACGTAGTTATTAAACCAAAACCACCTATGGAATTTTATTTCAGCTTTTAAGTTTCTATAATTCGACGATACATGTCACTGTAATAACTTGTTCATATAAAATGCATTTTAAATAATACTTTTATAGGTTTTTTATGCTAAAGTTGACGTTTTAATCAATTTTAACATATTTTGCCGTAATTCACTTTTCACATTAAATTATCAAGCAAATTTTTACAATTTATTATACAACATTTTAACTAATAAACACGATCGTAAAGGAGCTGAAATTTTTTGCTTTTTAATACTGTCAATCAGTAGCCTCTTCCTTTCAGTTTAATTGATAATATAGCGCCAATTAATTTAGCAAGAAAGCACGATTAATATTTGTACAAAGAAATGTGTGATATTAAAAATTTATAACGTTTCAAAAATAAAATAACTTCAGCTTTTTAAGTTCTTGTGTAAATTTCATTGCACTTTTATGAATTTAGTAAACGTACTGTAAACATAGTTAAAGATGTAAGAAAAAATATATATACACATTTTATTTATAGAAAAAGCTTTAATTCCCCTTGTTTGATACCGTTTTATTGAGAAAGGAATTCAAAATACTTAAACTATAAATTAATTTTAATTTTATTTTTAATTAGACTGTTAGTATTAGATATTATATAAAATTTAACAATATTAAATAAATTTTTAATACCCCCTTTTGCTAATCCGGCATCCCGGTATACCGGAAAATGTAATCTTTTTTGTTTTCTATCACCAGTTACCAATCTACAAGTACCCACTACTAGAGAAGTTAAATCTAATTTTGATAAAACCATATAATTATCTGGCTTGGTGTTTTTAACAGTTTGACATTAATCCGAAGTAATAAATACTTAATTTGACACAAATCTTTTTAAGATATCGTTTACATCAGTAAGAGTTTTTCATTCGCATTGGCATATTTATAAGCGTATCAAAGAAGTAATTCTCCGCCATGAAATTCAACTATTGAAATTCATTAATTTTCATAAAGGTATTGGATAGATCATTATATATTTAATTAAATTTTAACATTCTCTAGGCTGATTTGAACTTACCCGACTTTCTATTATATTTATTTTCGCAATTAATTTTATTTAATTGTTTTTCGTAAACTGCAAGTTGAAGAAATAATCATAAGTCATGTATTAGAAAATAAAATGTACGATATTTAAATTGAAGCCTTAAAAATATTCTCACGTTTCAAATAGGAGATTATGCAAAATATATAATAAATAAAATTTTCATATCGAATATTGCTCTATTCTCATATCTTGAGATATAAGGAGCAATAATAATAAAGTTATGGATATTATAATATGGATAACCCTGTAAGATTAGATAGCTATAAGAATTTCAACAAGGAACGCCTTTATTTTTAAGCCTACAAGAGTAGTATACAATGGCAGTTTAAATAAACAGCAAATTCGAAATTTGGCAGTTCAGTCAGAGAAGAGATAAGTTATCGACAATATTGCTAATATTTTCTTAAAATTTTTTGTGTTTAACATTGCGTTTATAATTAATATTCAGTTAATATAACATAAATGAAATAACTACTTTTGCTGCCGGCGATGGGCAGCAATAATGTAAAACAAGAAATCAGGAAAAAAAAATTTTGAATTAAGCAATTATTTGCAAGGATTTGCGAAAAATTCATTTCTAATTCAAACTAGATTTAGTGTTTTCGTCCAACTGGTCCATATATGGAACGTCTGGGAAATTAAGTAAACCGAGGTAAAAGATCAGCTGATGATTAATTTGAAGAAAAAGGAA
Organism: Cantharis lateralis; assembly: GCA_963170105.1. Lineage (NCBI taxonomy): Eukaryota > Metazoa > Arthropoda > Insecta > Coleoptera > Cantharidae > Cantharis > Cantharis lateralis. The sequence goes on from OY720629.1 coordinate 25,744,251, forward strand.
AATTATATAAAATTTTAATTAAAGTTTACAGTAAGGGGATTGCAAGCAACGTGCAAAGAACACCTGAGTACGATGTATATTACTATATTACCCTGTACAAATCCCACGGTTAGTACCAGAAGAGATAATTATTGAATACAATAAATTAATTTCTTATAAATTGATAAGTAGGTAGTTTGAGCTATATCAGGTAGGTATTTAGGTTGTAATATATTCTTAACTGTCAGGTGTCTTTCGAGTTAACATTATTTATTGCAATTATGACAAATCATAATGGTTCTACAATTATCATAATTATCGTAACAGAAATCAGTTTGAAAAAGTTTGTAAATTGCTTATTATTTCGAAATAACTACACAGAGCGATTTATATAACTTTACGCACATTTTCGTTAATTTTATTACCTGTCTATTTAGGTATAATTTTTATAGTAATTAGGCAGGTAGGGACTACTCTTAATTAATTACAGTATAATCTATTGTTAGAAATAGTAGCACGTAATAGCACGGAAAATCGGAAATATACGCCGAGTATAAGTAATACGTGATGATTGATGATAATGAGAAATACCAATGGAAATATTTTTAAAACCTCTTTCCTTAAGAACGAAGAAAAATCTACGTTTTCCACCAAGCGAATGACAAATGATATAAATGTTTCTACTACATTATTATTGCATAACAAGATGTTGAATATTGAAGACATTTCAATATTGGATCCATTTAAGTATTATTTTAGAAAAAACTGAAACTATTTTTATCAAACATTTGCGCTTGCGATTGTCAGTTTAATTGAAAATTTACAGAAGCTGACAATTTTTATTAACTATGGCCATAATAAAATGTAATCAGGAGCAAACAAAAAACAATGATTTATAATGATTGCTGCTTAAGAATAGAATCAAATTTTCTTTTACTTATTCCATGTGCGATGGATAAAATAATAGTACCGGTCTAACTTCATTAGAGTTTATGTCTCTGAAGAAGTTATGTGGTTGAGATTATGGTAAACAAACAGCACTAATAAATTTTCACACAAAAAAGATCTCTAATTGCATCCCATTGCACGATTGCCAATGATCATTCGTTACTCGACATTCCGATAATTATTATCGAAATAAAAATTAATCGGTGAATAACACGCTGTATATAAATGTTTTACATATTTTTAAAGCATTTAAAGAGTTTATCTGAAATTTTAATCAGCGATTATGGGACATTAATATTTTCAAATTAGGAGTTCGCAAAATTACCTATTATAGCATTCAACTTGAACGTGTAAATGGAAGTCATTTAAATAATTTCCTTAATAACCACTTTACAGTACATAATATACCCCTATTTGATACCAACTTGTCATACCGTACTCAACAAAAGAGCGTTTAATCTTTTTATACGAATAAACCCTTTTTACACTAAATTACACCAATCCAAATGGCATGGCATGTGAAATCCAAAAAACAACTAATGTCTAGTTTAAGCCGAATTAACTGTATGCAAAATCTTTTTAACACTTCTAAAAGCATAAACGAAATAAACGCTTCTAAAAAAACTGTTTTTTTGTTATTTTGTAATGTTTTTAAATTAATTCCTAGTATCTAGGTTTTTCAATTTTCCAAAAAATTAATTAATTTATAAAATAATATCATAAAAATCATTAGAAATTGTTGGTGTTGAATGTGCAAAGTTTTCTTAATAAATTAAAATAACTATCCCGGTATAACATTGTAGCAAAATAATAATATGTGTAATATACTGTAATATACATAGTGCAAATATTTTAATACAAAATATTATCCAAGCACTTCTTTTCCAATTTCTTATTTAGAGATAATGTAGTTTTCTCCAAAAAAAATACACATATCATTTTTGGCAGCATTTTATTGCCCATCAATTTTATGTTTTTGTATAATGTATACTATAGTATATATCAGAGGCGTCCAAACTTTTTGCTGCGAGGGCCAGTTTGGTATTTAAATTCATTAGCGGGGGCCAAGAATTGTAAATATATGAAATAAAAAACCTTATTACAAGTAAAGCAGCATTGAATTTTATTTTTCTATACCGACTATCTAATCTAATACCGACGCGCCACGCTACATTTATATTTTACGAAATTTTTCAAAATCCTTGGCGGGCCGGATAAAATCGCCTGCCGGGCCGGGTTTGGCCCGCGGGCCGTAGTTTGGACACCTCTGGTATATATTGATAATTTTCTTATTTCTACGTTGTGACTCCGTGAAATATTTCCATTGGCGTTACTTGTTAAAATGAAATCTATTAATATTATAAAAACATTAAAACAAATGCAAAATTTAGTTGAGGTACAGTAGGTTCAATTAAAATTTAAAGGAAATCGTAAATTATTAATAAAAGGTTTATTTAAAATAATCCTATATATTTTTTGACAAAGTACATAAATGTTCATGAGAAGAAAATGGATATCATAAATTTTCTTAAATGTGTCGCCTATATCTAAATATATGGTATTTCAACGTCAAGTGAATCACTTTACAACTTTTTAATGCAGAAACCAACACATTCCTATGCTAATTTAGTATTAAATTTTTTCGTATTTGTTTTAATTCTGGGTTACTGGTGAGCTCTTTTAAATGCTCTACATAGCCGAATTTCCTATTGTGCCATGCTATAATGCCACATAGCTAAAAACAATAAACTATTGCATAAACTACTTAAAGAAGAAACTATAGTAAAAGTTAACTGGAAGTCATATTGCATAACTTGTTTTAGCTAACCCAAAAGTAAAACTAAAGTTTTTATTGATCCCATATTTCTTTATTGAATTAGAGTTATTTTACAAATAATTCCGTAACTTATAGAACATTTACCAGCAGGATGCAACAGATAAATGTTCGTATGGACAAGCGGTCAATTCAATTTACTGCATACTTTCAGAATGTATACGAGTTTTAACTGCAAAAACAGAACACTGTTATTACCTACATCTGTAATTGTAATATTTTCTATGAATCTGTAAGTTAGTACCGGTACCATTTATCACTATAATTGCTCAAATTGTCTAAAACAATGAATGCATAAAGCATTAAAGCAAAAATGAAGTGAAAGAAGAGCGTATTATTGCTAATAGAAGTGTAATGCCATCGTAGTTAATGATCCCAATGCTATTTTATCTATTCATACAATAATGAATCGTTATCGACAGAAAAACATCCAACATTCAAAGAACCACTTACACAGTCAACTTGACATAGTTTTTCTGGAATTTTTAAAGAAACTTATCAAACTGACATTTTTCCAACCGGAATACCGTTTTGAAAACTATACCTATATCGAAATTTTTAGAAAGTAATTTACTGATCTCAATCAGCATTTCCACGTGTCAAGTTGACAGAAATTGCAATTGCGTTATTGACACCGGCAATAAATCTGCAAATTAAGTACCTTATAAAATCTTGTAATTTTCTTTAGATAACCTCTCCGTATCAGATCACAGACATGCCAAACGATTAAGGTGGAGATTTATCAATCAGTGAATTTTATAATTAAATACCTATAGGCTTTTCTTTTCTGCATAGTTTAGCGTTGGGAAAGCATTTACTTGAAAAATAAAAATAATTCTTTGATTATAAGACAATGAAGAACTACATCTTTGTCAAATATAAATTAAACTTTAATATAGAACAGTCACCTGTTTTCAGAAGATCGTAAAGAAATTTTGAATGTAGTTAAAAAATTTTACAGCGCGAAAATTAACTAAATATGTATTTCGAAGTCGAGCTGGATTAAGGAAGATATATTCAGTTCAGATATTTTTGGAATCATATAATTTTACTTAGAAAGTTTTTCATGTATCCTGTTTGGGCTTTAATGTCACCGGCTTTTAAATCGTCAAAATATATATAAAAACTTCAGTTTATATCAATGAATTCTTAAAATTAAAGTGTACTTTTTGTAAACGCAATTTTTTTAAAGTAAAAAAATCGCTCTAACCATCATTCTCGTAATGTACATATTTCACAACCGAATATAAAGTGCGAAATAATATATGCCGAGTGAAGCGACGATAGAAATTTCATATACCGAATTTCCAAAGAGAAGGAACCTATCGTATTAAGTAGCTGCCTAAAAGTGACGCGCATAATTAATCTCCATAATTAATAATTAATCTAAGACTCCCTCAAAAAAATTAAAAAGTAGCGTAAATATCAAAATAACTTTGTACTTGAAGGCCTTTGAGATCTCTAATTTTGAATTAGATGTCAAAATTTTAAAAATCTAAATTTTTCAACATGGTATTGATTTTACAGATAGAAACTATTTCTGCCACAAAAAAAATTAACGAAAATAATTGTAATTTCAATAACTTCCTAGAATTTTCAAAATTCGTGAGAAATATTTTATTTTCATACAAGATTTACATGACCGCAATCAACCTTCATTTTAAGATCCGCATTGTCCTGTTTTTGGTAACAAAACTTTCTAGTTAAAAATTGTTATTTTATAAATTTTATATTGGTAGTTTTGAAAGTAGAACTTGCGCGAAGCAAAGGTAAAACGAAGCTTTTCACCAGCCATGCTCGTGGGGAGTTGAGCTGTGAAAATAGTCTGCCAAGATTTTGAAAATTATGTTGGTTATTAAGATTAAATATTATAAAGTTTTAATATTCTGAGTTTTATTACTGGGAAGAAAAAAAAATTAAAAAAATTTGGATCGATGGTTTAAAAAATTTGGATATGAAATAAATGAATTGTATTTGGGTAAAAAATTTTAATATAAAAATTATAGATGCGGGTACACTAGGGGTGATCAATTTAAGAATATTTTTAAAACAACACTAACCTACGGATTAATTTCAAGTTTTAAATTCTTATTTTGCAGAAAAATAAATAAAAAATTAAAATTAAAATTTGATAATTCGTAAAATAGTATTTTCTCCAAAAACTTTACTCTACACCTGACCCCATCATCAGCTTACAAAAAAGTTACAAAAACAAAATTTCATCAATCTGACTAAGCAGACTAAAAAATGTATTCTGATATTATTCCGAAAAATATCGGAAACAAATTTTTCTTACAAGTTATTACAACCTACGCTAAACTAGGGAAAACCGAATATGTCATAAAACCTCTTCTTCTCCCGAATTTAAGTCTCTACCGCAAAGTTTCCTAAAAAGTCATGAGTCGAACTCCTGCTTTACTGATTTTAATTTTAATTTTAAATTCCTGAGATTTAAAGTTACATTTTTGTTTTAGAAATCAAATTTATTTTTAAATAATTGAAAATAAATCTCAAATTTATCATTGATTAAACATAATGAATTAAATAAAAATAAGCAAAGTGGCACATATTAAACAAGTTTAGCTTAAACTCGATTTGTTTTCTGAGTCTAACATATTCCTAATTAATGAATACTCGATTGATTACCATATTTTATTAAGTTGATGATAAAAAATTGACCCATTAAAGTTAAAATTAAATAAGGAACTTCCCTCAATTTTATATTTATATTTTTTAGTTTCTACTAATCCCAGTCTTTTTGAACTGTCTCCTAAAAAGATTTTAACATAAATACAAATTTAAAATTAAAAATATTAAAATATGGTACATTATACATACATAAATTTAAAACATTAAAAGACCTACATGTAAGTTCCACCGGTGGGTTTTAGCTCACTATTTTTGTACATGTAATTTCCACCGATGGCGATGGTCAATTAAGTAATGGTGGTCAAGACTATTATTAATCTTTTAAGTAAACAGGAGCTTGTTTTAGTGGGCTTTCGACTTCGGTAAGCCTAGGGGGATGTTTTTAGTGAGTTTAGCGCTTGTCTAAAAGACCCGGAACGTTCAGTGTAGGGCGTAGTGTTGACAAGTACAACCACGGCAAATCTTGAATCCAGGCACTCTAAAATCTACCATTTGTGAGTACTACAATCCAGTAATACTTTAAGTTACCAACGGTGGAACTTACATGTTTACCCTCGGCATCTTAGCAAAAAAGGACTGAAAACTGACCATCGGTTGAATTTACTCCCGCCCTAAAGCTGATTACTCAACGGACCAAGAGAGGTACATGTCGCTGCCCCCCCCCCCAAATCGAATTTTTTACAGAAATTGGTGTCAAACGTTTGAGCTTCGTTTGAGCCTCAATGAGCTTCCATTCCCGTCGTTTCCCCCCAAGACGAATTTAGGGGAAAAATTTGTGTCAAACGTTTGAGCTTTGTTTGAGCCTTAATGGGCTTCCATTCCTGTCGTTTGAGCCTAAACCGTCGCGGAGTTATTCGCAAAATGTTTGGGGGGGGGGGGGGCCGTAGACATGTTTTTCAAATTTTGGTCCTATTCAAAATTTTTACGTAAAGGTGTCAATTGAAAGAGCTTCGATTGAGCTTCAATGAACTTTTATATTCATCGATGTAATTTAATTATTTTCGAAGCCATCGGCGATTTAATTTTGCTAACCTCCGAGCAAGTAGCGCGTGAAACCGGTAATTTTAATTTCGTAAACAATTTATTATTGTTATATGAATATAAAAATCAAATGAATTTCACTGCAAAAATAATTTTTTAGGAAAATCTTTTTTATTAATTTAATGATTTTAAACATCGACCGACACCGTTTTTATTTTACCTCACTATACGTAGTAAACTTATACAGGGTTAGTCGTAGATAGTTCGGTTAAAAAAATTCTGACAAAAAATTCTGAAATCATGAAGATTTCCTGAAAATTTTACTATGTATATCAGTATCATTAGAAGGATCTTTAAATGCTAAGCAAGTTTTGTAAAATAATAGATAGGTAATCCCTTTGTTATACTATATTATGATTCGGGAGGGGGGATATAAATATAAATGCAGGTCAAATGATGGGAGTAAAAGCGCAAACGAAACGCAATCGATTAATTTTGATTTCATAAAAATTTACATAATATTCATACTGAAATTTTAACTAATAGAAAAAGTAGAAAATCTTTTTCGTGTACTCCTCCCCCCCCCCCCCCCAATCACCACTTATAAGTGTACCTATTAATAATAAAAATGCGTGAATCTGAAATGAGTTTCTATGTTCATCATTATAATTTAATTTTATACCTAATTATATACCAAAATTTTATACCTACTTGAAAATTTTTCTCAATTAGCCACTATGCAAATTTTGTAATTTTTAATTGGATTTTTTACACAAGTTATACCAAAACTAAATGGTAATTAAGATTGCCAGCCTCTATAAAAACGTTAACGTTTAATGTGATATAAAAATTATAATGATTGCGCGAGTAATCAGTTTAAAAATGAAATTGCTTGAAAGTTAGCCATTAAGTTAACAGCAGAAGAAATTTGATGTTAAACTTTTGAAAAACTGTATTTTATTATCAATTGCAGTACTTTACTTAAGCCAATTTTTACAATATAATGCTTTTTATGACATAAAAGTCAAGATCAGTAAGCGACGTTATAGAAGTTAAACAACCATATTTACGATAATATTTATCGTCTTGTTCTAAAGTTGGCTTCCTAAACGGATATACCTTTGTAAGCTTAGCGTGTCTCCTAAGTCAATGCTTTATGTGCAGTCTCAAGTTTTACACTACAAGTATTGAAAAATAAATAACTTTACTATTTTGTAAATTTCTAATGATTGTCTCAAAAATGGGGTAGTACAACTACAGTAATGGGATTATTTAATCTCATAATCGATTAATCCCTTTTCAAATTTACTATATAGGTAAACAGTGGGAACTTCAAATAATGTGGATTTTTTCATAAATCATGGATGAAGGTGAATATATTGATTTGTATGCCGAGGATATCTTAGAAAATGAAAATTTTGACCAAGACGACAATGTAACCGATTTAGATTTATACAACGATATTTTATTTAATTCGCCTATAGAAACCGGTGAGCAAAATTCCAAAGTACCTAATAGCGAAGTTGTCAATCAAACAACTACTATTGACGATCTATCAATAACTAAGTTTGATATCAATTGCTCATCTAATGTTGATGAGAGTAAAACTGAACCAACTCCATCAGAAGCATTAAACGAAAAAAGTAGAAAAATCAATAATTATGATATATTAAGTAAAGAAATCAATTTGGCCAAACCTGATGAAATTCAAGAAGAACCTCGAGGTCATATTATAACCGAAAATAAGTATCAGTTATACATAGGAAATCTTACTTGGTGGACCTCCGAAGAACAAATAGTTAATGCGGTTAAAAATATAGAAGTTCATGATTTACAAGAATTGAAATTATTCGCTAATAAAGCAAATGGATGTTCTAAGGGATATTGCCTTATTTCAATAGGTTCGCAAGAGAGTATGAAACTTTGCATGGAAGTCTTACCTAACTATAAAATTAATGGTAAAAAACCAGTAGTTACTCTTGCTACAAAACATGAATTAAACAATTTTGAAAGACAATATTATATTGATTCCAATGTGAATAATTATCGCATAACCTCCTCTAAAACAACAATTCTGCTACCAAATATGAAAGTACCGCCACCAGGATATAGTGCTCAAACGACGCAACCGACACGACCTAATTGGAATAGAACAGCACCTCAAGAATACTCATATAATTCTGAAAGGCAACCTAAATCGATGATAACTCCGACTCGTGAGTTGCAACATGAACAATACAGATCTCGTCCTTCTGTTGAGGAACACCGAACAAATGACCAAGAAATTGAAGATAGGATGGAAAAAATTAAAACTCTATCACGCTTAGCAATTTCTAGAGCTAAAACAGATGCAAAAGAAAGAAATTTCAAATCTGTCGAAGAAACGATAAATTTAGCAATTTCTTTAATTAAACAATCAACGGTATTCCACGACGTTCGTTGCAAATTAATAACAAATTCGTTGGAAGATGAATTAAAAAATATTATGCGAGATAATCGCACAAGATCCAGAAGTCGTTCTCCCAGGAGGTCCAGATGCATTGAAAATTATAAATATCATAAGCGAAGCCGTGAGCGAAGTCGTAACCAAAGTCGTAAGAGAACTCGTGACCGAAGTCGTGAACGAGACAATAGACCTAAAACGAAGAGTGGTTATCGGGAATATGAAAGTCGAGATTCAAAACGTAGACGTTAGTATGAGGACGAAAGAAAATATTAGTATAATAAGAGAAAATGAAATAACCGTAAGTTCAAGTGAATACCAATAAATATAATATATTTGAAAATGTACAAATAATAATATAAGTAGTATATCTATCTACTTCTATTTTAAATTAAATAAATTAATAATATTATATTCTTCAACGTAAGGAAGGTGAATTTTTTCAAAATAAAAAAAGTCGTGTAAAATTCAGCATAATTAGGTGAATTACACACATATATCAATGTTCAAAATGTTTGTAATTTTTAGAAGTCTAAATAAAGCAAATTATCTACATAATAAAATTTTTAAATAATGCAAAGAAAACTTTGTTGGTGATAATAATACATTTTCTTTGTTCTGTTTTATTAGTACAGAGCAATTAGGTGAAAATAGCATAAAATTTCTTAAAACAAAGTATATAAAGCTAAAAATGTATTTTGAGATTGAGGCCTGAAAATAAGTGCTTTCGCAGTCTTCGTAGAGTGGTAGAAAACCGAGATCTTAGAAATAAAAATCTAATTTTTCGAATATCGTTGTCTATTTTTAACAAAACAATTTTCTTTTGTTTTTAATAACCAATATTAAACTATAACAGACAATTACGAAAACCAAACTTACTGTTTTTAAATTTTCTATTATCTTATCCTCATGGCTGATGTTTACCTCGGATTGAAAAATATGAGCAGTCGCAAAAACTCCTACTCTTAATGGCTGTGCATAAAATATAATTTTAATTATTAAAAAAGTTCGAATGCAAGGGGATGAGAGCTGGGTACTCCTATGCAGGAAACGATTTCTCAAAATTAGAGAAACAAAATTTGAATAGTATACAGGCTGTTCCTGAAAAACTTATTAAAAAAAAGGATGAGAATTAATTAAAAACAAAGAGGAAGAATAATTCTAATAATTCCATTCTAGGACTAATAAAATAACCAATGATTCCCTGTTTACCTAGTAATTTAATTTTTAAAGTAAAAATGAGATGCACAATAATTAACAAATTATTTATGGAGCTATATTTTATCATTGTTACATGTGTTACAAGCAATACCTGCTATTGTAAACGTAATATGTAAAATCGAGTGGGTCGTTCAGTTTAGGACCTAATAAAACACATTTGTGCTACCATAAAAATGTTAAATTAAAAACTCAGGTTGGTCAATATAAATTATGCATCAGCAAATTGATTTAATTTAAACTATTTCATAACTTGAATATTTTCAAATATTTCATTGTTTCTTATTACAATTTCTAATTCTCCTATAGAAAAGAACTACATAATGCTGATTTCTTAATAATTTTTTGTAAATTAAAATAAAATAAATTTTAGTATTTAGTCAACTTGCACACTATTGAATCAGAAAAGATGTTTACTTTTGGAAACCATTTATTTTACGAAAAAGTTAACGCTAAATTTATTTGTCAACCATTATAATAAATTACTAAGTATTTAGAAGACCAAAAAGTCTTTAATACCAAAGACAAACAATAAAAGTGACCCAATCAATTGAAAATGTGATATCTCTTTATTAAGCCGTCTTTTACTTCCGCTAAATTTACAACATTCCATTGCTAAAAAGTTGTTCTAAATGATAAAGAAGCTTTACGTTGTGATTTTTAAATACGTTTATCTCGATTTAATACGACAATTTTGCAATTTAAAATAAATAGCTTACCATTCAATTAATTAATTTTTTTTATTATAAAATCATGATTATTTCATCGCAAATTTTTATATTTCACCAGCTGAGCTAAAAACTCGGCCAAGTCCGATATTTGAAACCGGAATTTCCGTTCTATCTAAAACTACGGTAACAGCAAGCAACTGTCGTGGTGTGCTTATTTATAGTTAAAGAAAACCTACATCCTACATTGTGAGTACAATATGAAAGAGCTGGAAAATTCCATTTAGTCGTATTCCATGCCCTTTGTGACACCTCAAATTAAAGGTCCTTTAAATTGCTATCTTTTTACGCAAATTAATTTTGTTTCAAAAATTTGATTTTTTGAAATTAAAAATAATTTTTTTTTGAATTATGGAATTATCGGGTTTGTTTTAAATTTTACGAAAAAGCTTTTAAACAAACAAATTACAAATTTTATTCCATCAGAAAGAGATTTACTAATATCAAAACAAGCATGAGATGGTAGGAATTCGTGATTGTGACTTTTAAATTTTAAAAGTTTTGCTCTTGGAAAAAAACAATAACTTTACATTGTTATCAGGATTTTGATTTCCATGTAGGGAAATAAATCTTGAAAATTTGTTTTTAAAAACAGTCCTATTCCGGGAAATAATTTAGATCCACACTTTTTTTTAGAAAACCCACTTTTACAGCGACAATAAACCACTAAAACATATAAGTTGGTAACTGTGCCACTAAACAGAATAGTGCTTAAACGGCTGAATAAAACCAGATAAGATAAAATAAATTTTGATTTATTATGTGAAACTCAAAACTAGGGAAATAAATTTTATCATAATTAATATAGCACAGGAAAGAGCAAACGTGTTGCTTGTTTGTTTCTAACTGCAAGCTTTTTTCTGAATTTCAGGAAAAGCCAAAAAGCTCGATCCAATAAATTGAAAAACGCGCCTATTATTTTATTTTAATAACTATTTATTATTATTAAGCAACATAATCCTTTTCTAACAATTTCAAAGCATTGTTATGTATTTTGTTATAATATCTCGAATAAATTCAATTAAGTACGCGATGTGTTCTTTGAAGTGGAAGATACGTTTAAATAAATTCTCATCCAATTGCAATTTTCTATGTTTATTCTTTTAATCCTGGTCTAGTCGACATTCTTTAAAGTTTTCCTGAAACTAAAATCAACTTGTGGAGACGTTACGATAAGCTGGTTGTCGGAAATACTTATTTTATTTTTGAATTGTACATAAAGAAAACTTTAGTTTTGCAAAAATAGGTAAAAAAGTTGTTGTTTAAGCGCATGGTCATTCGTTGGTAAAAACAAAGAAACAAAGAACTTTTTTAAAGTATAATTTCAAAAGTTGGAAAATTTTCAAAATTTTAGGAGTAGATATTATTTATTTTTTCAGATTTGTTTACAAATTAATCATAAGAGAAATATTACTTTTTTGTAAAATGTTTTATGATGTGCTTAATTTTTTGTTTTCTCTTTGAATAATTTTTACTCATATATCATAAATTAGTTATTACAATCTGGAAGTAATGTGCTATGACGTATATTAATTATGTCTTTGTAGCGCGAAACGTTGGCAAGGATCGCGCGTTTTCTCTTCTTCATTAAGAACTTAAAAAACTGTAGGCTATTAATAATTTGAAATTATTTGGTTCACGAAATCAAAATGTTTATTGTGCGTGCTTAATAAATTACTGTCAGTAAAAAAGTCACTTATAATTTGGTTATGAAAAATAAATTTTTGCAAAAATAATTACCCATATCATTTTATCCTTTAATTATTACGCATATAATTAAATTTAATTTATTAGTTTAAAAAACATCTTATTTTGCTAAACACAACGTGATCATGTTTTCGCGGAACGTTCGCGTTCACTTGGATGCTAACAAGAAGGACACTGTTCTCTTCTGGTCCTGAACTTCTGAAGACATATCAGCGAGATGCGCCCTCCTGCTGGATTTAATATACGCTTGCGTACAATTTATACGGAGGTAGCATTTAAGATTATGTATGGGATCAGGATTTTCAAAATTTATTGCAGCCTTATTTATATAAAACAATGCACACAAAGTGCGACCAACACAATATATTATCAAAATTGACTTTAAAACTTATTCAAAAAACAGCTGATTCCAAAATACCTATCATATTCAGTTGACAATGATTGACGATGGTTTTTAAACTTACTCAAACAAGAAATAACTTTAAATTTTACTCTTTTTGCCGATATAATTAATAATACAATTAACCACATTAAATTTAATATAAAATAAGCATACTTTTTAAATAAGAACGTCAAATAATTATTATGTTTTCTCAATAATTGCAGCAATTTTAATAAAATGCAGTTTTTTGAAAGTTCAGATAGTTTGCACTGTCTTGCAGTTATGCTGTTAATTTTTAGTGATTTCCAGCAAAATTGATAATTAACAAGCTTCACATTTCTTGGGTTGGAATTTATTAACTCGGTTTTCAGGTGAATATCACCATGCTGCGAATTTAACAATGCAGTGCTCGTAAAAAAATTTCACAACTTACCATTTGACATCTCTTTTTATTTTATTTGCAACTCACTATTGAGTGAAAATGCAACATGATTTATTTTATCTAAAATCGTTCCAATTTACTAAATCACACATCAAATTTTTTTGTGGGCCTATGTACATTTTTTAAAAAATAATACTATATCTCTATATCACTGCATAGGAAATGCTTGAATTTTTGCACTAACAAGCTGTAATCAAAACGAAATAAAATAATTCGTTATTCCAAAAACCAACTTGCAAAACTAAGCAGAAATTAATCAAGTCTGACAGATACAAATAGATTCAAAAACGTTGATCGTAAGTTATAGCATCATAAATTATAGAAAATAAGAAATTTATGTTTTAATTTAATTAAATTTAATAGTTCAGATGATCCGTCCATAAATAAAAAATTTTAGCCTTCCACAAACGGATAGAGAACGCGTTGACTAAATCAGAGGACATATTTTCTTGAAGTGGTTTGTTCCAGAAGTTAAAAAATCACTTACTTTTTTTTGTTTATTAAAATAAATTTTTTGAGAATAAAAAAAATAAAATTAATTACTATTTCGCCGCAGTATAGTCAGTGGCATGCTTTAAATTTATATAAAACTAGCTGAAATAAAATCTAAGTAAAAATTGATCTACAGAAGTATCCAGTAGGGTAAGAGCATTGTTGGTCTACATTTGAAAGAAAGCATTTCTGAAACATCCAATATCTGTTCAAATACAGAGGTTTAGAGGAAGAACAGCGTTAAACTTTAAGTAGGGTCATTTTTAGTTTATTAAAAGTATTCGATTTTTATGCTTACTCTTCTTAACCGTTCCATGCAATCAATGTTTAAATTTATCGTCAGTTTCCTTTTGCATTATGTCACTAGTTGTAGCTGTAACTGAGCTTTTCAGTTTTCAATATCCGCGTAAATAAATAAATAAAACATTTAATGTTTGCATTATTGCACAATTATGAAGTAATAGATTTCCCAGGGTACGCGGTCTGAATGTGTCCCAAATATTTTACAAAGTACACAATTTTGACGTGGTTTCCATAAAATTATTAAGATTACTCCAGAGCAGGCTTCAGTAGTAAAACAATAGCAAAAAAATGTTTCATCTTGATACGTAGCATAAAAATCAGAGTGGGTATTGGATGAACTAACGAAATTTCTGGTTAACCATAATATTATATTATGAAATTTGTTTTTAACCTTATTTATAAAAAGCAATAAGAAAATACCCAACTTATTTTTCACCTTATACAAATCACGGGCGTATATAAGGGGAGGGTTTGGGGGGGTTTCAAACCCCCCCCCCCTTAGCCTAAGCAGCTACGCAAATTTTAGCCAAATACCCACTTTCTATGACAAGGATTCCAACATGTTCATGCAATTTTTAATATCCATTTGATTGATTTTATTGGGGTTTACAGCTCTGACTTTCTATGGCGTTAACAAAGTCACTGGCAAAAGCTAGTTTATCGTTGTAAAGTCAGAGCCGAATTAAGAGGGGGCTAAGAGGGCTGCAGCCCCGGGCCTCCAAATTTCTGGGGCCTCAAAAAATTGCTGGACTCTTTCTTTAAGTAAGAAAAAAATGCTTTTAAATTGTTAATGTACATCTGTGTTTTATAAAAATAAAGTATAATAAAGTACTAAGTATAATAATTATTTTTTCAAAAATAATTCACAACTTTGATCTAAGCGCGTTTAACCTTGAAATATCAAAAATTTTCGCCTGCGGTGCATTTTGTCAGACCATGCAAGTCAAGGGGCCTCCAAAGAAGTTAGCCCCAGCCCTCACATACCCTTAATCCGGCTCTGTGTAAACTACCGTGTTGAACCCCCCCCCCCCCCCATATAAAAGTTATAGCTACGTCCGTGATACAAATACAGTCGGGGAGCTGTAATAGAACCCATTCAAGTCTATAAATAAGTAAGTACTGTCTTAATGTATAGCAGCTTCCATAACTTTCAGTATTTTTATAAGGTTAAAAATAAATTGTTATATTTTACATAATTATATGTTTTTTTTAAATATTTAGTTTTTTTATTGAAAATTATGCCCATATATATTTTATCATTTTGAGATATTTAGCAGTCATTTAGTACTTTTTATAAGCATGAGTATGTTAAATTATATATACCCAAGGCAAAATAATCTTCTGGAAAAAATAAATCAAAATAAAGTTTGCTATAATATTATACTCATACATATGTAGGAATTTTTGGACCAATCTCTCGTGTTTCTTTTATTTTGGTGGGCGTAATCCAAAACAGCATCCTGATATTTCATGTAGATCTTGTATTTTTTATTAAAAAATATAACACGAAACATTACAGTACTTATGTATACGTCATGTTAAATTAATAAAAATTAAGAAAACTACACAACACGACGACAGTCATATGAATCAACCTAAAAATAAATTTACTTGGCAAATACATCATAAGAACTACACTTCCTTCCAAGAACTTTGAAATAGTGTGTATTTAGTGTAGTTGGAAGTATTTTTACAAGAAAAACTAATTTATGATGTCAAAGTGCAAAACTATTATTTACAATTATTTTCAACCAAGTGGATAAGTTTAAAGAAGTTAATGCATTAGGTTTATTCAAACTTGAAATCAAA
Organism: Cantharis lateralis; assembly: GCA_963170105.1. NCBI lineage: Eukaryota > Metazoa > Arthropoda > Insecta > Coleoptera > Cantharidae > Cantharis > Cantharis lateralis. Next base: position 25,760,166 of record OY720629.1, read on the forward strand.
TTAATTCCAGCAGAGTGGAATAGTAGCTAACGTAAGTGATTACAAATCAAGTAATCGAACCGATACCGCCTATTGGGTGAATATTGAATAATACAGCTCGATGACCACGTGATTAAAATCCCTTATCAATTTATAAAAAATAAATTAGCGCCGAAAGTAGTGAAGTAAGGTTTTCAAAACCATTCATGAGCTGGTCGAAATGAAAATTCCAAAAAAACGAAAATATTCGAGATGTCTCCGTTAACCATATAATAAATTATTTAAAGTTAATACTGCACAACAATAAATTATTATCTTTCAGAAAACAAAGATGTAGGTACATTTTGTTATCATGGGAGTCATGTAAGTAAACTTGTTGAATTTATTTTTTGACTCTGGCATTTTATTACCTACCAGAGTACAATGTGATGTGTAAATGTGTATTCGTACATATTTTACTAGCAGTTGTGACGAAAAGTATAAAACAAGTTTTGCACTTTGGACATACGAATTTTTGCAAACAACTTTATTACGTAGTTTTTATTGGATTTACCATTCGGAATTTAACTTCAGAACTTTTACTCATCTGAAACTAAACAATTGTGAAAATTAGAAATTTAAATTTCATAAAAACTTAAATAATTCCCATTTAAAGATTCGAACAAAAAGTTTTTTGTTTCGGAATTAATTTTTATTATTGTTTTCCTGACTTTAACATGATTAATAGCTAATAGTTAAACTTACCTACCGCATTATTTTTTTTTTATAAAATAACTTGGATCAATTAATTTTCTAATGATACTACTATTTAATTAAATGCTTACTAAATAATTTCTTCTAACATAAAAAAAAAACGAAAATAATTAGATATTTTTCAAATTGATGTTACAGTTTAATTAATTTGTTATTAAACACGTTATAAATCATCCACTAAAATATCTTTGAAACCACGCAACATGAAACATCCTTTTTGATATTGATAAATTGATGCAAATAAGTCTATTTTTAAGTTGTAGAAATACACAATAAAAAATTTATTTAGACTAATTTATAAGATCAAGATCAAGCGGTTAGTCTTTTTTACTGTTATACGCAATTTATCCCATTATTACTTGTCAATAACTTTATATCTAATCCTCATATTAAAACCAACATAACTGATGTGGATGTATAAATGAATTCCAATACCAAACCAAAGCTTATTTTAAATAAAATACATCCAAATATAGTAGGATAACGTTCTAAGCATAGAATTATATATAAATTCAGATATGATAAATGTGCATATGCCAACACCGAATTAATTATCCAAACTAATTTTCAGCAAGATTGGAAGTTCAAGTCTCAGTTTTTAATTAAATAACCAATTAACTATATATTTTTTGCAGACATCAAGCAGTCCTCAGTAAACAAAATTTCGAAAAACAGTTTTTTTTAACTGTTCAAAATTTTTTAAACTCTAAACGCACTTCGAATAAACTTAAAGCAAAGTTTATGTACCTGTAAAAATTGTAATTATCAACTGAGATAATGTGTTGTATAAAATAATGTACCGTAAAATTTTATAATACTTGGCACTGAAAGTTTAATGTAAGTATTATTAATGTTGGTAAAATCCAAATTAAAATCTTTTAAGTGCATCAATTTAAACGCTGAATTTCAAGTATGTAAAATGGAACCCAATACTTTTAAACGGAAATTTCTTCACCTATGGTTCAGAACGCTTCGAATTTCATGTTCCCAATGAATTTTATAAAAAGAAAACCAAGTATGAAATAAGTGCGAAAGTAATAGGTGGGTATTGTAACATTTCAAAATCCTGAAATATTTTCACTGAAAAGGCATTCATTATTCCTCTTTGATAAATATAATCAATGCTAATTTAATAACTTTATAACAACATCACGAGCTAGGAAAACCAGTTTTTATTGTAAATTGAGTATAATTATTCATCATTACTTCAATTACATGTAACTTGGTAAAGAATTGATTTATATCGTAAAATATGTACATGATACTGCAGTAAAGCTCCGATATAATCGAATATAATCATAAAATTGCTTAAATTTAACATATTATTGCAACATCTGTACGTTTGTTTTTGCTTTTTTAAGGTCGACAAATATAGAAACTTGAATTATTTTTCATTTATAAAAAAAAAGAAGATAATACTAGAAAATATACTTTTTACATATTAAACAAATATAATAAATTAATTACTAACTGATGTACATACAATGTATAGTATATAAACCACTTGATTTAGAATTAAAAAAGTGATAAAAACCGCACGCTCTACGATGTGCAAGTAAGTCTCACTAGTCAAGGGCAAAGGTTTTGTTAGTTAACAATATTGCTAATATAACATATAAATATCATTTATATCTCTATCAAGTCTTCCAGCCAAATTTTCCGGATAACCTCCTAAATTTGATAAGCCAAATTTTGGAAGGAAGAAGTTAGCAATTGGAAATTATTGACTACCAGCAAGCCCTGTATAGTATATTTGCTTAGATTGATAGCATTTGACAGCAGACATAAGTTCAGTAAAGTTCAGAAGAGAAAATATGCAATTACAATAATCATTATTTAATTATTTACGAATTATAAACAGTAACAAATTATTTATTACATACTCCATACTAACATAATTTCTATTAAATCTATTGGCAGGAAATTGCTCTTTGATATTGTTCTAGAATACAATGAATAATATTATAATCAATCAAATATAAATAATTGAAATTACTATTATTGTACTTCTTGTAAAACAAAATAGTAGAGAATTACTAACATTGCCTACATTAAATTACGGTTACATTAACCCTTATCATTTATTTTCCTAACCATTTAAGTTATTCGAGGTTATATTTATGCCGTATGTACGGTAATAAATTCTGTCTTGGTGTGATGACTGGGTGAGCTACAGAGCGGAAATTCTGAGTTCGATCCGCGGACATCGTCACGCTGTGCATTTAAATAAAAAATTAAGTACTTTTGAGTAATTTGTTGTGATTCTGTGTCGTTATTGTTGGTTCTTTTTATGTTATCGTAAAAATTTTGTTGTGGTATTAAATTATTAGATTCTGTAATTTTAATACTTAACAAGGAGCAGGTCAGATGGACTCAATTTTATTTTTATTTATTTAAAAAGTTATAATTGTAATAAAAATTATTAAGTATCTATTTCTATATTGTATTGTGCTTTTCTACATATCATTAAAGTTTTATATTTTTATTCTATTCCTAGAATAAATCCTTTTATTCTAGCTATCAGGACCCTGTTTCATAATGAAAATTTACTAATATTACAAGTTACAAGTGACTTTAAATACTCTTCAAATCGATAATCTGAACAGATAGCTGCGTGGTTTTTGGTCCTTATCAATGAAATAACCTATTCTAAAAGCATAGCCAAAAATCATCCTCCATTATTTCTTAATATTAATAATATTCAACTTGTACTTTCCAACTAATAGTATTAGTACTATTATGAAACGCGACCCTGGTCGATCTCTTATTTAGCAGTATTAATTAAAAATATATTGTTTCCTAACACTAACCTAAGCTTGACCGGTGGATCTATCTCTGTTTTAATGATTTTAATTTTAAAAAATATATATACAAAAAAATAATATGTATATTGTCATGTTTTATTTTGCATAAGCATCATAAGTTGTAAATAATATTTTAAAAACAGAAATTAATTTAAAAACATTCAAGTAGATATTTTGTTTTAAGCATGTGAGATTTTTCTTTTAACTGAACATCCGTGGTGATGAATAATTCGGTTTCATATTTTTTTGATTAAATGATTGTTCAAAGTTGAAAAGTACACCTAAGGAAACTTTGAGTTGAGTTTTCAATAATTATGAGTATAAAAGATATTTTTGGTCCAAGGTCTTTGAATGAAAAGGCAAATGCCAACAATCATCAATGAAGTCGATGAGAATTCAATCAATTATTAATTTGTGTATAAAAATAAAAGTGTAATAAATCAACAAATGCGTAGTGCGACGAATTTGCATTCCCACCAAAATTAAGTGGGAGAATAAAAGTTTTCAAAATTTCAAAAATCAAGGAGGGAGAAAAATTGGTGAAATAATTCATTCTAAGTAAAACCGTCAACTCGTCAAGTTCGAAAATTTAAAAGCCCAGAGTCAAAAGTTTAAATAATTTGAATTTTAATTGTAATTGACAAATACAATTAAAAGATTTAACTTACCTGAAGATTACAAATTCAGAGTAAGAGTGCTTGTGCTAATACTTTTCAACAAAAAGAAAACCACAATTATTCACGACCAAAGATAATCGTCAGCAATAGCAGGAACGAGTAAGGCAAATTATGAACGCCAGATTCTCACAAAAGGTGAAATGGTAAATGGAAACAACAACAAACAAATGAAAACTTCTAATTATGGGCGAGAACAATTTAAGTGCACAGACGATTAATTTTTCGTAAAATTTGAAACCACGATTAAATTGATTTATAAAATTTATATTAATTGCCATCAAAATTGCAACTTTGTCTAGGTGGTTGAAAGAATAACTAAAATTTAAATAAGACCAAAATTGCAATAAGAAGGAATTGATTTATTGGTAAACCGATGTAAACGGATGATGATCAAAAAACATCAAAATTTGAAATTTAAATGCTACATATAATTTATTTAGCTGTGTATTTGTAAAATAAAATTTTGTTTAACTTTTCGGTAAAATTATAAAAATTTAAAATTGACAAATTATTGCTTTTAATTATTCAACATCACAAGTAATTAAGTTAAAGAGTCTCATGATAAAAACAAAAGGGGATGGATGTTCCGAAAATAAGGTAAATAATTAGGGTTTCTTAAATTTTAAACCATTTTACATATTTGGACATCGCATTTATATGGCACAGCAACGTGTAGGGCTCGATAAACCTTATGGCACACCGCATGTGGGCGCGATTTGATTACACCACGTATGTACCCTGAGATTAAGAATTAAAATTAAAAATTATATTTGAAAATTCACCGCAATATATAATTATACGACCTCGTAATAAGTGACTACTGTGGAACTGGATTATTTGGGAACTTGAGCGATAGGCCAGTCGTCACAGGGAGATGAGGTTTTTTTTACTGGTGGTTTGATATATTTCTTGTTGGTAAACAGAAGCAACCAAGCGCAACGTTTTTTAGGTTGGCAAATGTACATAACATAAAAAAGTAATTAAAATGGTACCAGTTCCGAATATAATAGATTAGCATTTCTATTCCGATACTATAACCAACACATTCAGATTTAAAGAACTTTCAAAAGATTGATTTTCATCCATATAATTTGTGGTGTACTGAGGGGTATTCCATACCCCCCAGACCCCCCGGTCTCCCAAACTAAAAATTGACGAGCATGTTATTTGGCTGATTTTATTAAATAGGAACCATTCATTCTCTCGGATCAAATACAATTGTAATGTCGTAGAAGTCTGCACCGGGAGATCTGGAGGTTAATATGATACGAAGCTTCTAGTATCAACCGGGGGAGGGGGGGGGGGGTAAAACTTATTTAAATTTTATAATTATTCAAAGTTTGGGTTTGCCAGTAGTGAGTCTTTCAATTCATTCAGTAAAGGCAACGGTTATCTACTAAAATAAAAATCGATTTGCGTGTATATTTCTCATTGATTTCATTAAATAGGATATGTAATCTGCTCACATCGTTTCGAAAAAAGTAAAAATATAAAAATTTTAAGCGCCATTACAACAGAAAATTACGCTTAAAAGTTTTTGCCTTTCCACCGTCGTACTGCCAGTGGCAGCTAGTACGAGCAGGTCGCAACGTTGCGTTAAAAAAATTACGAAAAATCTGTCTAAGTGTATTGGTGCTTCCGTTTTACAAATTCGTACAAACCAGAATTTAGAGAAAACGATTTAACAATTTTGACAGCCCTATGTACATCTATTGCATTATTATTTAAATAAGTTTTCGAGATAATGGCAGAAGCGAAAGATAGCTTCGGTAATGTGAATTGGTGCCAACACGCAACGCAAGAAAAAATTTAATATCTCTGACTGGTGACAAAGTGACTGGCTTATTTATGTATGTCCTCTGCATCACCAATTTTAAAATGCCATAAGAAGATGAATGTAGATACGATAATCGAGTATCTAAGCATTAAAAAGCAACTCTCGAATACTAAGCGATGGAGCTGTAGACAAATATTAATCTATTTTATTATACAAATATATTGGCAAAGTGAAAGTTCAAATAAATATTAACAATTTTTTATTCTAACAATAGACGAGCCTTACCAGATAAAGCTACACAGAGTAATAGATATGCAAATGAAAACTAGAAACCCCAATAGTATAGTGATTATTTTATCATGTGCAGTAGATTTGTCCATATACAATTTACTGTTGACTTGAAAATTATGTTAATTTATTGGAAATGCACACCCAGGCGACTGCAGCAAGTTATGGAAATTAAGTGACAATCATTGAATTATTTGTAATAATTTTAAGACACTGCGAATATAATTTGAAATGAATGTTTTCCTTTTCCCATTTTTTTGAAATATTTAATTTAGATAATTCAATGTGATCTCTTTTAAGGAGTGGTGAGTTATCCAGACGTAAGGAAAAAGTACCTGCACCGCATGATGTTATCGGCTCACCATTTATATCGGTAAAAGTGATTCCTAACTTTGGACTTGCACATTCGTACTAAATATAAATTCAAATCAATCAGTCGATAAGCCGGCAGTTTAATTGCGCAACTAGTCGGATGAGCTTATGCTGAAAGATATTACAAGCTTTACTTAATGTGAGCTTACCGTTTATGAATTATTGATATTTCTTTATAAAATTGCGTTTACTATCGTCAAATGATAATAAATTATAAACGTTTATCATATTTTAATAAATTTCAATAATGAATATTAATGTATAAATCGCCTGTCCATAAAATTCTAATAATTCAACTGTGGTTTTTTGCAAAATTTGCAAAATATTCCACAAGTTTAATTGACGAGTTTCATTTTAATGTCCCTTTGATAATAAATAAGAAAAATCCAAAGTATTTCCTATCGGTGATGCTGGACTAGGTACGACAATGCCATATAATCGAAAAACACTTGCCAAGATGATTGATCGCTTGATGACTTAAAGCAAGATGTTAGCTTTTCAAAAGTTTTTTGTGTATAATTTAATTTTTTAACACTTCTAACTTGAAAGATAAAAAAGTTATCACATTATATTGTAGAAAAACAGAAAAAAAGTTTAATACCGAAACTTTTTAAGAAAAATTTTATAAAAATTTGATCTTGATGCATGATGTAATAATATTTTTTGCTTACAAAGTAAAAATAATTTTTAAAATTTAAAAAAATAATTACGAATTGAATTTCCAGAAAGAGCTTATGAAGAAGAATAATTATGTTCTCAAAAATTTAAAACAACGTTTTATATATAAAATTAAGCACTGTTGGTGTAGTGGTAGCATGCAGGATTCCCAATCTTGCGAGTCGGGTTCGATCCCCGGACAGTGCAAATTTGTTTTATTAAAATATTGCACTACTAAATATTTAAATTTTTTTATGAAGAATACTTTAAAAATTCTTGTGTACTTAAATCTATAGAAAAATTTAATAAAATTTTATTATTTAATAAAAAAACAAGAAGGAAATGAACCTATATTAGTTGTTTTATTTAAATCCCTGGAGCCCAACAATCCCCAAAATTCGAATTTATTTATAATTTGAAATATTTGACTTTATAGCAACCAAAATTTAAAATTACTATTTATTCACAATATTATATTGATTAACGTAGTGAAATGTTATCTTGCCATATTTCTATAACCTTGCTATCAGAGCACAGCTTTTCAAATTTTATATGTGTAATTTTGTGTTGCGTTTAATATTTGTTTTATGTGAATAATTAATTTGTAAAATAATTAGAGATCCAACAATTAAGCAGGTAACTACTGTTATTTTTTTTAAATTGATTTATTAGCGAAAAATTGTATTATCCCCCCCCCCCTGATTATCTCTAATTAAATATTAGAGTTTCTATAAGAACAATGAAGGTTAACCAATTTTTAGATAAATCAATCAGAAAAATATTAATTAAATATCCGTTGGTAATAATTAGTTTAAAAATTCATACAAAATCGTCGTATTATTCAAAATGTGCAATCGATTATCAATTTTTTTTATATCATAATAGTATATTGTATCAAATTAATAATTTTAAAATGAATTTAAAATTAAAATAAATTAAATTAAGAAATTAAATCAAACCTTAATTTGTTATAGTTTAATTATTATTATTTTTCTATTTTATAAATTTTTGTTTTACAAAAATTATTTTGCAGATAGACATATTTTAACATATGCTCGTTAGAAAAATTTTTCATTTTATTGAAGTAAATAGGTATGTATTTTTGAGAAAATTCCTTATTATCTCCCTAAACCTAAAGCTTTGATTAAAAGATCAAAAGGGGGTACAAAAATTTGTGTATGTTTATCAAATAGGTTTATTATATTTCAATCGTACAAATTTTAATTTTTGTCTATTACAGGTATTTCAAAATGGACCGTTCTGAATTAGAGCAGTTTGAAGACGAACTGCATGCCATACAATCTAGAGTTGAACAGAGCATTCGGTACTTTTTTCAAGAACAAAGAGATTTAGTGCTAGGTGAGTAAATTATTGGAGCTTTTGCTTAATTACGAAATTAAATTAATAATATACCTTTCAATTAAAAAAAACAACTTTAAAAAAATAACAGGTGCATTTCCAAATAACTTCAAAAATTCCACTGCCAAATTTCCAAGTGATATCTTCGAAGGTTTCAAATGACTTGTACACTCTTTCAAAAGAGTGTATTCATAATTTTCATAGTCATATGAGAAACTCCCGAAGATATCGCTTTTAAATTTAGCGGTAGTATTTTGGAAATGCACCCTGCTATTTTTAAAAATTGTTTTTTTAATCTGAAGTATATTATTAATTTACAAAGAAATAAAAGGACATCTTATATGTACCCTACCCTTAAATAATGAAAATGAACAGAAGAAAAACATATTCTTTTATTCAAATTGCCAACTACAGAAAAAAGTGACTTTGCCATGTTATTTCTAAAGTTTATGATATTGTTCAGGATTAAAACAGAATATATTTGTTTAGGAGAAAGTGAGGTAGACTGATAGCTAAACTTTTATTAACATATATAGACAATATTGGGTAACTGTAATAAAATTAATCAAAATCTGGCAAAATATATTATATAAATTTTTTTTAAGTGATAAAGTAATCTTGTCCTTTTTTTTCCTACTATAGTAGAACATAACTAGGTACACATGTTAGAGTGATGTTAGACTCAAAAAAATAAAACTCTCCCCATCACCATGCAAGCCCGGGGGTGGTATAGGGTTAATTTGGGGGGGGGGGGGGGTTTGAAAGGGTATACAAAGTATATTATTGCGTTTTTGGCGAAACTTGACTTTCTATCAAACTATGTTCTACAGAAAAGTTGTAGATCATATAAAAATCTCCAACTTTCGTAAGAATTATTTTTTACTATGACCTCAAGATTTCCGGGAAAAATGTGAAGAGTGCGAAAAAACAATTTTTTTTCTTTTTCATTTTTGCAAAATATACTTTTCACACCCTTTCAACCCCCCCAAATAAACCCTATACCACCCCCGGGCTTGCATTATTTATTTTCACGTTAATTATAACCCCCTTTACCATTTCCAATGATAAAAATGCTGTCTACAATTAATAAATACTCTAAATTTAATTTGCCTGCACTAGTCTCTGAGTTTTGCATCAAAGTTTCAAAATGTACTTAACAGCATCTGCATATTATAAATAATTTATTTCAATAATATGAAATAAATAAAATAAAGTTTTCTTATTTATTACGGCGATCACGACACATTTAATAATAATTATGCTTTACTTATAAATAATTTTATTAAAATACATCAATAGGGGAAGCCTATGGGAGTTTTTACGTTTTGATTGATTTTTATTAATTATTTTAGAAAACCTCCGTTCCCCAAATGATTTACGCACTTCAATGGAGAATACTGTGATCAGTGGAAGTGGAAACTCAAGGAACACTTGGCATATATATCTTACAGAAGAGCCTGTCGAGTTTAATATATTTTATTATCTAACTATCGTATTTGCACTTTGGCTAATCTTTGCAGTATTCTGTAAGTTTTTAAATTTTTTACATTGTTAAAGTACAGCTTTTTAATCTCAGGTTATCTGTCAGAAAGGATTTATTTTAATAGGCAAAATTGTATGCATGAAATAAACCTTCAGGCAAGATAACCAGAGTTTGAAAAACTTGGCAACTAAGCCCTACTAATGGAAAAGAATTAATATTGATTTTGTTTTAAATACAATTCAGTAAATATTATTTATTTTAGATATAATAAGAAAATATAATGATCGAAATAGAAATACCACATACAACTCGAGAAATATTAGAAGTGAAAACATTCATACCTGGCTTCCACCACCTATTGAAAATGATCGCAGAGGTATTGAAAATGAATCAATTATTGAATCGCTTCCACCAGCCAATAATGATGATGAAGAGGAAACGAACAGCCATGATAATGAAAATGAACTATTTAATCTATTGCTTCCACCACCAAATAATGATCTTAAGGAGATAACCAGAGGCCAAGGTAATGATAATAAACCAACTAATCTATTGTTTCCATCACCAAATGATGATGATGAAAACGAAACTAATAGTAGTGGTAATGAAAATTCTGATCAACAAATAGATATTAACAACACAGTAAATAAATTGGAACAAGAAACAAAGGAAGATTCTCGAAATGTTTTAAACGAAAACAAGCAAACTGAAAATACGAATACAGGAACAGAAGCAACTGAAAGAAAAAATAATATTACCGCTACAACTGCAATAATAAAAACGGATATTTCTGAAAAATCAAAACCATTACCTTCTGGTAGTGAAACTAATTGTTCTCCAAAATCACTAAAGGTAACAGAAATAGAAACTCCTAATCGACAGAAAGATAAAGCTGTTCAAACCAAAAATGAAGAAAATTCAGAAACAAGTGAAAAAGATCTTAAAAATGGTTTAACCAACGGAAATCAGAACAAGTCTAGTCACTCTTCTTCTAACGAAGCCGTTGCAACTAAAACATCCAGTGGATATACAAATAGTAAAAATAAAGAAGGCGAAATTGATGTAAAAAAAGTACAAAAACCATATTTTGTTGCAAACGCTACATTATTGCTTTCCAAAAGTAAAATTAATAATTTGCCGAAATCAGACAATGTTACTGCACTAAAATCTTCTGATGATCATACATTTGAAATTGTTCAAACAAATAACAAAAATCAGGAAGCAATAGAAACAGATTCTAAAAATGGTTTAATCAAAGATGATCAACAAAAATCTACAAGTGCTTCTGCAGTAGCAGGAAAACCTGAAGATGTGAAAAATGTTAAAAAAAATATACCCGAAACAAATGGAACTAAAAAACCTAGCGAAAATAAAAATGTCAATAAACCAAATGACTCCGACGTTACTGTATGGTTGTCAAAATTACCTTTTGCTTGCCGATTTTGCCAATTTTGCAAAGATTGTAAAAATTGCAAACCTAGTAATTCACCGAAATCACAAATAGTTGCTGTAACAACTCCTGATCATCACGTAAAACAAGATATTGCAAAAGAAAATAAGAAAAACAAAGTTTCAGAAGAGAAAGATTCTAAAGGTGGTTTACCGAGTTCACATCAAGAAGAGCCTAAAGATTCCTCCTCGAAAGTAACAAACAATGAAAAAGTGAAAAATACGAAAGAAAATACAATTGAAAAACCGAGTGAAAATAAAAATGATGCCAGTAAAGAAGGTAAAGGTGCAGTTCAAAAACCAAAAGATTCCAACGTTACTGAAAAGTCGACAATATTGCCTTCTGAAACCCAAACTAGTAATTTGTCAAAATCACAAAATGTAATTGTTACAAAAGCTCCTAAAGAACCTGCAGTTGAAAAACCAAAAGATTCCAACGTTACTGAAAAGTCGACAATATTGCTTTCTGAAATCAAACCTAGTAATTTGCCAAAATCACAAAATTTCATTGTTACAAAAGCTCCTAAAGAACCTGCAGTCGAAAAAACAAAAGATTCCAACGTTACTGAAAAGTCGACAATATTGCTTTCTGAAATCAAACCTAGTAATTTGCCAAAATCACAAAATGTCATTGTTACAAAAGCTCCTAAAGAACCTGCAGTTGAAAAAACAAAAGATTCCAACGTTACTGAAAAGTCGACAATATTGCCTTCTGAAATCAAACCTAGTAATTTGCCAAAATCACAAAATGTCATTGTTACAAAAGCTCCTAAAGAACCTGCAGTTGAAAAACCAAAAGATTCCAACGTTACTGAAAAGTCGACAATATTGCCTTCTGAAATCAAACCTAGTAATTTGCCAAAATCACAAAATGTCATTGTTACAAAAACTCCTGAAGAACCTGCAGATGAAATTCTAAAAAACAAAAATAGAGCAAATAAAGTTTTAGTGGAGAATGATTCTAAAGGCAGTTTACCAATTGCACACCAAAAAGAACTTAAAGATTCTTCCCCAAAAGTAGTACACAACCAAGAGGTGAACAATAGAAAAGAAAATACATCTGAAACAAAAGCAACTGAAAAATCTAGTGGAAATAAAAATGATGATGGTAAACAAGGTAAAGGTGATGATGTAAAATCAAAAAATTCTAACGTTACTGGAGAGTCGATAATAATATTACCTTCTGATATCAAAACTAGTAATTTACCAATATCACAAAATGTTGTTGTTACAAAAATTCCTGAGAAATCTGCAGATGAAATTCTAAAGAAGGAAGATAGAGAAAATGAAGTTTTAGTGAAGAAAGATTCCAAAGATGGTTTACCAATTGCACATCAAGAAGAGCCTAAAGATTCTTCTTCGAAAGTAGCACACACTGAAGAGGTGAAAAATTCAAATGAAAATACAACTGAAGGAAATGCAGCTGAGAAACCTGGTGGTAATAAAAATGATAATATTAAAGAAGATGAAAATATTTTAGAAAAAAAGAAAGAAGAATCTAAAACATTGCCATCTGAAAACAAAACTAGTGATTCTCAGAAAGCAAAAAATGCTACCGTTAGAAAAACTTCTGATGATCATACAGATGGAGTTATTAAAACAGAAGATAACGAAAAGAAAGATTCAATTAAAAGGGATTCTAAAGATGCTTTAGTGAATAAAGATCAAATAAAGTCTAAAGATGTGTCTTCTGTAGTAGCAAAGAAGGAAGATGTAAAAAACGTAGTAGAAAATATCACGGAAGCAAATGCAACTGAAAAACTTAGTGGAAAGAAAAATGAAACTGAAGGAGTTTCAAAAATAATTGAAATAGCAGCAGGTATTATCGAAAAATCGAAAGTCATACCTTCGGAAAACAAAACTAAAGATTCGCCAAAATCACAAAATGTTATCCCTGTGGAAACTGGTGATCGTACAGACGATAAAGAAAAGAAGGATTTATTAGAAAAAGATTCAAAAGATGATTTAACTAATCTACATCAAGGAAATTCTTCTTCGGTGGTATCAAACAATGAAGATGTGAAAAACGCAACTGGAGAACTTTGTGAAAATAAAAATAACGACAGTAAAGAAGATGAAAGTATTATTGAAAAAGAAAATAAAGCTAACATTGTTGAAGAATCTAAAACAATGTCTGCAGAAAATAAAACTAGTTATTCCCCAAAATCTCAAATTGTTCCTTCCACAGTAACTTCCGACATTCATACAGATGAAGTTGTCAAAACAAAAGATAAAAAAATCAAGGATTTTATTCTGACAGATTCAACGGTCGCTTTCGCAAATAAAATAGCAAATTTAGCCAAAAACTGTGTTTTAGGAGAACAAAAAGAAACCGGAAATATTTATGAACCTAAACCATTGCTTTTTGAAGATGCTATTAGTAATTCTCCGGAAGCACAAAATGTTAACATTTTAGAAACTTCTGACAGTCATGCAGATAAAGTTAAAATAAAAGATGAAGAAAAGAAGGACTCAATAGAGAAAGATGCAAAAGATGGTTTAGGAAATAAAAATCAAGAAGAGTCTATAGATATTTCTTCCGTAGTATCAAAGAATTTAGTTGTGGAAAACTCTCCAGAAAATAAGATGAACTCAAATATAACTAACGAACTTGGTGGTAACAAAGTTGAAAATATTACACAAATTTTTTTAGAAAAAGAAAGGGAAATCGGCAATATTGAAAAATCATTGGCGTCTGAAAACAAAACAGATAATTTCCCGAAATTTGAAAATGTTACCATTGCAAAAATTTCTGACAGTCATAAAAATGAAGTCGTTAAAACAGAAGACGAAGAAAAGAAAAATGAAGATGTGCAAATCACATTAGAAAATACCATAAAACCAAATGCAACTGAAAACCTTAGTGAAAATAAAAATACTGACAATACAGAAGATAAAGGTAATTTAAAAAAAGAAAGAGAAATCGACAATATTGAAGTATCCGAAACACCGACTTCAGGAAGCAAAACTAGTAATTCTCCGAAATCACAAAATGTTACAGCAACTCCCGACAGTCCTACAAATACTGTTATTAAAACCGAAGATGAAGAAAAAAAAGATTCAATAAACAAACATTCAGAAGATGGTTTAGTAGTGAATAAAAATCAAGGGACGTCTACGAGTTCTGAAACTGAAAAACTTGATGACGGTAAAGTAGATGATGGTGTTTTACAAAAAAAAAGCAAAGCCGATATTATTGAAGAATTTAAAACATTGCCTTCTGAAAATAAATCTAGTACTTCTCCGAAAACACAAAATGTGAGCGCCACGGAAAATCCTAATCCTGGTGTAAAAGACTCTCCAGAAAATAATATGGAAACCGATGTAACTGAAAATGTTAGTGGAAATAATATTGCCGAAGTGAAAGAAAAGAAAGCTGTTGCAGAAAAAGCAACCGAACCTGATATAATTGAAGAGCCGACAATTTTACCATCTGAAACCAAAACTAGTACTTCCTCAGAATCACAAAATGTTACCACAGCAGAAACTCCTCCACATCACACAGATGAAGTTGTTAAAACTAGTGGAGATCAGGAAGATCTTAAAAGTTCTTCTTCCGTAATAGTAAGCGAAGAAAATGTGAAAACCATGGAAGGAGATGTAACTAAAATATCTGGTGAAAATAAAAGTGATGAAGATGATGTCAAAAAAGTAAAAGAAGCACATGTTAATGATAGTCAAATTAGTAATTTCGCTGAATCACAAAATATTGCTGATGCAGAAACTCCGGATACTTCCACAGATGAAGTTATTAAAATAGAGGACGAAGAAAAAGATTCTACAAATGATCCAATGGACAAAAATCAGGAAGAATCTGGAAGTTCTTCTTCGGAGAATATGGATGGTGTTGAAAATGTAACTTTTGATCTCCAAGAAGAAAAAATTGTTAAAAGTGAAAAAATAGAAGAAAAACTTGAAAAGGAAGCTAAAAAAACAGAAACGAATACAGCAGAAGATGAAGATAATAAAAAAATACTATCGGAAGATTCCACAGAAGGTTTAAGTAACGAAGATAAAATATCCACTGAAAATAAATCTGGTAATGAAAAAGAGAAAGAATGCGATATGGGTCCAGGAAATGAAACTTGCAAGATTGAGGGTATCTCTAACCCACAAAGTGAAACAAAAACAGAAAGTGAAGAAAATGCGGTTGTAATAACACAAAATGAAGAAAACAAAATTAAAATTGGTACTGATGTGATAGAAGCAGCCTCTGAAGCAATAGATGAAGAAACAATCGCTGCCACAGATGGATTAAATGAAAATGATAAAATTGATGAAAAAACGGTAGGTGAAATTCAAAATAATGATAATCAAGAAGATATTAAAAATACGAGTTCTAGTGGTAGTGATGCAGAAGATCAAGCTGCCAGTAGTACTCCTAATAATAGTAGTTCTGGAAATGACCAATTTGGTGGACAACGCAGATCCCGAAAGAAGAAAAAAGGAAAAAAGTCAAAACACAATAGATATTAAATTTAAAAAATAACTATGTATCAATCTCTTCTATTTGTCTTAATTGGTGTTACTTTTATTATAAAAAATTTATGTGAGTAAAATTAGTTTTTAAAATACACTTTAATGAAATTGTAATATAAAAAAAAATTCTTTTTAATATTTTAATAAATTAACAAGGAAATATTTAGCAGTAAAATAATTTGTTTATTGTAAAATTAACCACATAATCATTTTATTGTTACAAATATTGAAACCAATATTATTTTAACAAATTTTACTTCTGCAATAATATTACGTGATAGCAATTTATACAAATATATAATCTTAACAGTAGTTGATTTAAAAAAATCTTAGCCAAAAAAATTTTCAGAATAAATTTTAAATTTATACTTAACATTCAGGTTACTAACAACTATTGGAAGTTCCGAATTATTTGATATCAATTAGATAGAATGTTTTTATACATTGAAACTTGTATTATATTTATGCATTATTTTTTTCATTTATCATTTCTGACATATCAATTGGTACTAACAGCGGGAGGTGAACTTATCCAATATTCACCCTAAATAAATAAATAAATTTCTAATATCATACTCCTAATATATTTATATAATTTACTTTATAACTAAATTTATATATTACTTAAGATATTTGATAACCACTTCGTGTTATTTACAATTTAACGATAATTAACTGGATCAATTAAATTTTGCACACAACTTTGCCATCTGCTGGAGAGTAGCTAAAAACCTCCACCTGTAACTCCCGCAGTAAATGTTTCCTTCCACTACGCGCAATATTCAAAAGTTCGCATATTGAATTTCCTTTTCGGATAAATTAGTAAAACAGAGTTCTGTAAATGAAAATTACGATAATTTGTATTTTAGTACCATCTGTTAAGTTTAATTCTAACTCGGAATTTTTTTATGAGAATTTACCAATAGGCAAATACATTATTTATTTAATAATAAGCATTTTAATTTGTTATATCTAACAAACTTACAAAAGAATTGGATACTTATGGATATTTGTAGTATTATGAAACTTAACAACAATTTTCTACAAATTGTTACAGATTCCTATCTTAAAACGGCACCGTCTAAAATGAACATAAAATAAGCGAATTTAAAGGCAGGATACCTAATCTAAAAGCTTTAATTAGTACCTACACAAAATTTTACAGCATCGTGTAGTACTATATCACTCCAAAATTACATCTGGCCTAAGTTTCCCAAATAAGCTCTCGGGGATTTTCTTCAAAGGTAATTCCATGTTACGCTGTATATTATGGCGGTGGATGAAACATCAACAAGCTATCTATGTAAGAGATTCCTAGAAGAAGTAAAAAGAAACTGGAAGTTTCTGTACCCAGATCAAAAAATATTAGATTGCTTAGGTTGTGCGGCCTGAAGGCCGCACTGTATGTAGGCACGTATGTAGTGCAAAGGACCTATTGAATATATCTGTAACACCTACAAATTGTAAGTATATCAGCCTTCTTCCTCTTCTTCTTTGATGTTTCTTTCTCTCAGCAAAAAGTAACAGCATTTAGACCCCAAGGGCTGCTTAAATGGGATAGGCAAATATTGGATTATATTTTCAAATTAAATTCTTGATTCCTTATTTCAACTTGTACCTGCTTCCAAAAGTAACTTGCAAGAAATATATTCTGGAAACAAAATAAAGTTTTTTGTGAAACTAAAAATTCTGAGGGTCATTGCGGTTGCATCTTGAAAAAGTTGGAAAACAGTCTGCGGTGCTATTGTAAAGTCGAATCAATAACAAATTTCTCAAAATATCTCTTTGATATCGATAGTTACTCGTCGTCCAAGGCACTGACCGTTAGTCTCCAGTATACAAAAAACAATCTATCGCATTGAACAAGTATGCAAAATATTTTTGACAAATGGGGATATAATAAGTGCCGTTTTTTTATATACTAATAATTATTATAAAGTAATCGTTATTTATGGATTTAGGGCGTAAAGAAACTTTTATGGCGTAAGACGTAATTCTTAGTCCGAGGGCTAAAATACGTCAAATGCAATAAAAGCAATTTACGCCCGTAGTATACATACACAACTTCATGTTGTGTAAACTACAAACTGTAACACTGCTTCCACATTTACCATATTCTCCCACAGAAGCGCCTACGAACTACCACGCCAATCGATCGCTGAAAAATTGGCAGTTAAAAAAGTTTATACCGATTTGGATAGCTTGGTAGCCAATGTCAAAGCATGGATTGCCTCCATGGAATGGACCGTCGGGATACCGGCGATCCGGCGATCTTCTACGCTTCTTTCCTTCAAGAGTACGATAGAAAATCTTTAAATATTCTGAAAGAGCAAAGTTTAAGGTTTTTTATGAGATAAGGATAAATAAAATCGGCCTAACGGTTATTTTACAATTTGAAAATCGACTTTTTGATGAAAATTTTACAACTTTACGTTCATGTTTGCTTTACTAAAGCTTTCTGTTGACTGTACGTGTGCGCCACGGTACTATTAAAATCCGATTTTAAGTGGGGAGAGAGCGTGTGGTTCATTCACTGGCAAGCGGTATCCGCGGAAACATCGTTCGAGTTTCTACATTATCGAGTGCCCGTAGAGCGTGCGGAGGGTAGGTTTTCACTATCCCTGACATTGGAAAATCTCGGATCCCAGCGGAGCGAAACGATAGTGTGAAGGGCGTAGTGCAACAACGGAAAATCTCGGATATTTTGTTATTTTCGAAAAACTACTGAATATTCCGCAAATTTTTTTATTATTTATATTTATTATAATACAAAAATTTCGGCAAAATTCGAAAACGTAGAACATCGACGATCCCCGGACCATCTTCCAAGCAAATGGGAAGCACGAATTAAAGTAGATGGTGACTACGCTTAAGAATAATCCTTTAAAAATGTTATTGTAAAATTTTTATGTTTATATTTTTATAAAAAAATTGTTTAAAGATTGCCGGATAATGCACCAACCCAGTGCCGTAACCAGGGTATGGTCAATATGGCCCAGGCCATAGGTGCCGTTTGAGTGAAGGCGCCAAAATTCAATATTTCAAATTAAAACTATTGCATATTCTATAGACT
Source organism: Cantharis lateralis (assembly GCA_963170105.1). NCBI lineage: Eukaryota > Metazoa > Arthropoda > Insecta > Coleoptera > Cantharidae > Cantharis > Cantharis lateralis. The sequence continues at coordinate 25,779,316 of OY720629.1, forward strand.
CTGGAGGCGTCTTTTTATTAAAAATATTCTATTTAATATAGGCGCCGACCGTAAGAAATTGAACAAAAATGAAACATTTAAATTTTTCAAATTTTCAAATTATAAAATCAAACTGTTTAAAAATATGCGCTGATGAAATTAAGGTCTCTAGTTTTTATTATTTTGTTGGCTAAACTATGATAAAAAAATTCCCATTTTGCACTAAATTAAAAAAGAAATCGGATACCCGATTCCAACCCCCTTCCAGCCCATTTCTGTTTAAGGCGCCGTTTTCTTACTTGGCCATCGGCGCCAAAAGTCCTAGTTACGGCACTGCACCAACCCAATAGTATTCAGTCCTGATGGTAAAAGATCTTGGAAATAAATCAGTAACTTAGGAGAAAAACTAATAAGATATTTAATTTTTTACAAAAAATAGATAGTAAGTAAAATATTACAGTAGATAAGACATTATATTATTTTATTAAAGCTTATGTTTAATTATTGGTAACGAGTTTGTAAGATTGACGGGCGAGCGGAACATAATGGAACAAGCACACAAAAAGTACATTTACTCTGAATAACACAATGTGCCTACTTTTCGTGAAACGTAAAAAAATAATTATTAAATTTTCCACTTTGATAGCTTTAACTTTACCAACTGATTGCCAAAAACGGTCTATGTATGGTACTGATGAGAACTAATCAGTCAGAAACACAGAAATGCATGATGGTTCAGGACGTCGGAATCTTTATCTACCGTTCATCCTTAATTGTGCAAAGTGTGAAATTTATGCTGGGTTTCACAAAAGAGGTTTAAAATTCAATCTAGGATTATATTAATATTCAAACAATATAACAACAAGAAAAGTGCAATTAATATATTTAACTTACATAACAACAATGCATTTTAATTGTTGTAACTATGGTTATAATTTTAATCGTACTTTAAATTTTAAGATCCCTTTATGAAACCCACCATTAGAGTTCCTTTGCGTAATTTTATAAATTCATGAAAATTTCTAGCTAACACCTGATTGGTAAAGTCAATTATGATACTGAACTGGAAGTTATAAAACAATGAAAATTCGAAAAGAGAGTTTAATAGTAGCGAAAAACTTGTATTTGTAAAGCCATAATTTTTCTAAGATATTTAAAATTTGTAAGTAAATAATTTGTTCGCACTTTGGCTGTACGAATTATTTTGATATTTAAGATGCTGTTAAAAAATTTATTACTTTAGCACACAAATATATGCTTTTTGTTACCATTCAATAACATCGTATCCTAAATGAGTAGTTTTTGCGGGGTAGATTGGCCGATGATGATCGTTTGTGACCGAAACGCGTCACCCACAGATAAACCTACAGTTGTCTTTCCACCTCTACATCTGTATAGATATTCCCAATTTGTCAATACTTATACCATTTATCACTCGGTAAAATTTTTTAATATACCTATTGCACACTCGACAAATATTTTAACTATTTTTTTATCTAAAACTCGGAGCAAGGTTTGGCTTAATGTTATACAATCGCTGATAGTTTAATAATATTTCGACGTTGAATGTTTTAATTAGTGGTTGTTCTGAGCACTTACGTGAAATTGTATTTATGTAAATTTCAAGTGCCTTAACAATAACCGAATTTAAATATTCATAATATATAATATAGAATATTACGTAGTATATTAGGGATATTACAGTATACACTGTGCTATAATGTTCTTATCTATTTAGATAAGTTATAATCTTTGCGATAGTATAGTATCTACCTTCAATTTGTGGCATTCACAATTGGAAGAAGCACATTTGACATTTATCATGAACATATTATTGTAACTGTAAGTATTAACATTGAACTTCCATTATTCTTTAAGTGCATGAACCAAACACATAAATCTGAATAAACGAATATAAAATAAAATTAAAAGTTTGTTTGTACAGTTTTGATTAATTAGAAATGTTGTAGGTACACACAGTTTATACATTATTTACCACCAAAAATTCCTTTATTTTTTAATTTAAAAAGTATAAATTAATGATATCGTTTCAGGCCAGCAATATATTATCGCATATAATGGACGACACCAAAAGTCACATACGTATAACGGTGGTGGGTGATGGAAATACTGGAAAAACGTGCATGTTAATTGTATACAAAGACAAAAAATATGATGATATTTACATACCAACCGTGTAAGTATTTACGTTTTATCAGTTATAAATTATTAACCTGTTTACTTTTGCTAAAAAAACAAAACCAAAATTAGCTCACTAAAGTGTTGCTAGTACTACTTTCAGTTCCAATATACTTTTTTGCAATAATTATAATATACTCGTAGAATACTAGTACTTAGATACATAAATTATTAAATTGTGAAGTTAATCTTAAAAGCAAAACATATTTCAATGGGGAATACATAGGTATGGAAAACGTCACGTAATTTCATACGAAAATAAATAAATCTTAAGTTTGAATTTTAAATCTTGATCTTTGATCTTGGATCTAGATAAATAGGGTGCGAGAAAATATATCTAAATGATTGTTGATTAACACCTTTATAATCCTACATTTAATCGCATTATGCGAAGAAGTCGATTTTTCACTACTAACTGATTATTATTTTGTATTACTAAGATCAGAAAAACAGGGCCTTAGAAGTTCGTCTTGGTGCTAATACTCCGGGGTTAGCCATATCAAATGTGAAAAAATTAATATGGTCAGGGTATTAATAATAATTTGAAATGTGGTAATTGTCAATGGGCGAGTAGAAATTTTCGTGGTTACAAAACCGGGCTTTAACATTGGCTATATCCTTTTGGATGCCGGTATTTCAACTAACCGATAGATCTACCTTCTTTATATTGACCAATAGAAAGAAGTTACCGGTTCTCAACATCACCTTACTTTAAAAAGTGTAATCTAGTTTTTTTAGGAGAAATTGACCTTTTCAAATCCCGAAATCGTCCTAAATTTGAAAAATATGTTCACTTTTCCTAAATTATCAATTTTATTTAAAAGATACCTAGTAACTTGATGTGTTGATTTCAACATTTTAGTTTTTTATTGCAAAAGAGTCCTTGGTAGCTACTGTAATATTTAAAAGAATAATTAATTTTTTTAGATTTGATTCTTATTCCATGAATGTAAGAGTGCATGGAAGAATGAGAACAATAATATTACAAGACACCGCAGGTCAGGAAGAATACGATAGATTACGTGCTTTAGCATACCCGGAAGTAAGTTAATAAATTTTTTATATTATGCATTGAAATTGTTACAAAATTTATTTGTAAGAAATAGTCTTGTTTTTTCAAGTAGGCACCCACGTACCCTATATTTGAAAATATAAAATGTGTGCAATATTTGTAAATAAATTGCATTTTTTTACATTTTTATTTTCAATTAGCTAATATACACGATGTTTTTAAAAGTAGGTACATAATTTGGAAGTTAGTTTTTTGTAAAAAGAATTTCTTCGAAAATTTCTTAGTGGCAGTCCCGAGCTACGATGGAACAACCTGCATTCATCCATTCAATATTGTGGCGTCCTAATCTTTTCTTTTAATTTTTATGAGATAAACCGGCAAAATCGCGGCAAGTTATTTGCGATTTGAGAATAATAAAGCATTTTTATTTAAATAAAAAGTAGTTTGCAACACTGAAAGTTTCGAATTTTAAAGTAATTAAACAAAAATAAAGTTAAGCGAATCACACTGTATTATAATCTTCAGTAAAACTTATTTTGTTAAAAATAAGTTGCCGAAAGGAAGAAAGTTCATTGTAATATTTTAAAATATAAAATTGCTAAAGTAGGAATTCTAAAATTTATTGTTTAAAGCAGCACGTATTTCTAACATTGTGATCAGGGAATTAAGACCGATTTTTATTTTATAGAGTTAAGGGCATTCTTTCATAGTTTCTATCTAGAAATTGTGACAAAATAATTTTATATTTACTCGAATTTTGTTGTAATAATTTAATAGTGTGTGACTTTAAAAATGTAAATTAATTTTTAAAATTATCGAAGAATTTTGTCTAATTTCATTTTTGTTAGTTTTTTCATACCTTAGCATACCAAAGTCGATAGACTAAAATAACCAATAAAAAATACGCTCGGAAGTGATTGCCTATGATGTTGTGTCAATCTTAGTTACATCTGCAGTGGGTAACTGACAATCTCCTGCAAAAAAAAAAAGATAAACAAAGTAAATTTTAAGGTAGTTGAGAAAAATCACTGAATCGTATTGCAAAACTTGAAATCGAATCAAATAATGCTAAATCTGTTAAACTTAGAAATTGAGAACGTATCTGGTGTAAAAGTTGGCAGTTCCATAATCGTTAATTTGAACGTTCTTCTTTTCCTTACACAGCTCAAATCGTGTATTCTTTCTAAAAATACAATAAAAAGTGCGATCGCATAATTTATTTGCTATTTTGATTTTAGACTGATGTATTTGTACTCTGTTTTGCCGTAAATAATAGCGCTTCTTACAATAATATAGTAAATAAATGGATTCCAGAATTACGACACCACAGACCATCAGCTAAAATTATTTTAGTAGGTAAGTTTCTTGATCTGAAGAAAAACAATTATTTCTCATATTGTTGATTATTATCTTTCAGCAACAAAGTCGGATCTTAGGGAAGAATGTCAAAAAACCATTACATCAAAGGAAGGGGAAACTTTGCAACACCGAATCAAAGCTGATGGATATGTGGAATGTTCTTCAAAATTTAATTGGAACGTCTTGAGGGTATTCGAGCAGGCTTTATTAAGCGTTGTTGGTAAACCACAAAAACCAAAAACAAATCGATCAACTTGTTCGATAATTTAGTATCTGGAATTCTGGAGGTTTGAGGAAACCACCAATATACTCTCATTAAATTATATATATAAAAAAATAATTATTATTTTGCTACAAAAATATATTTTTTACGATATTAAAAAAACTCGGACATAAACTTGTGTTTCCACAATAATATTAAGATTTTTATATATCAGATTGATAGATACGTTTTTGTAATTAAAAAATTATTTTAAAGACTCTTGTAACATAATGTAAATAGTAATCTTTACTTAAACTTATTAAGCTGTTTAAATAGATTAAACAATTATTTTAAAGCAGAAATTTAGTTCATTGTTATTTTTGAGATGAAGTGGACGAAGCAAAGTCCATGTCCATAGATCGACAAAAAATGATAGGTATACAAAAAGGAGAAAAGACATTTCTATAGAAGCCAAGATGTTTTTAAGGAGTCGGTCGTCTGATAGCAAGTAGCATTTTCACTGCTTCCTATATGAAGTGTTTAAATATGAGATTTACTTTATTGAAATATATTTGGATTTCAATGTTTCAGTTTAAAAGTCAATATCTGGTGCAGTACAGTTAAAAATTTATCAAGAAAACGTTAAAAGTTAAAATTCTTAAACTTACAATTAGTGCAGAAAATCTTGAAAAGAACACAATTTACAAAGAAAAATTGGAAAAAAGATTTGTAATAGTATTGGCTAATATTGGCAATTTTTATAATTTTCTTTGTGAGTACCCAATAAACCCATTTCAATGTTATATTTTGTCCAAAAAGGCATAAAAAAGAAATAACCGTTATTCTTGAAGTTAAATATTTTTCAACTCATATGAATTTCAGTGAAAAATTCAACATACAATGATTACCTCTCAAGCTCTTAAACGTAAAAATAAGCATATGAAATAATTTATTAATATTTTTAAATTTCCTACGCCAGAGGTTAAACAGTATTCATAAATCCGGATAAAATAAAAATGCATTATATCTGAAGAATTTCAATTTATATTATGAAAACTTAAAAACGTGACTATTAATAATTCATATGACAAACTGCCTAAATAATAAAAAAATGTTTTTATAAATACGAATAATATTAAAAAATAAGAATAAGATTTGAATGCTAAAAGGTTTTCTTGACTGACATATACAGATAGTCGTAAGAAAATCTCTGATTTCAAACAATAAAAAGCTATTCATCCACGAAAACTAAAAATACTGAAATCATTCACAGATCGTTCATCAATATCTTTTTTTTAAACATATTTATTGAAAATCCATAAAAAACGTATTTCAAAATTGGATTTTTCAAAACATTTTATTGAATATAATATGGTAAATTTTCCAACAAGGAAAGCAAATATAAGTCTTCTCAAACGATTTTACCTTAAATGAAATTTAATTTTCAAAAATTTATTGAATATAATGTTTCAATTTTAACGAAGCTCGTCAAATGGATGTTATGATTTTCTGTTCTGAAATTATGTAAATATTACACTATTATTTATACAAAATAATTATTTTGATTATATCAGTGATGTTTCTGAATTATACGAAATTTAAAACAACTTTTTTGATTGATAAAAATAATTTTAAATTATTAGATTAAATTTTGTTTTTTAGTTTATACGAAGGTTTGCGTTGAATTTGTCATAAACTTTTAACTATTTTTACATAATCATCTGCCTTTTAAAAACGAAAATTTATTGCTTTTCATTCAAGTTTTATTCTTTATGCTCTTCCATTGTCAATAAAATAACTGAAAATTGCCAATATTGCCCATAAAATAGGCAGTATAAAATCACGTTATACAGAAAAAATGTTTGTTCAAGAAATGTAATAAAAATATTGGCTTTTAAATCAAATTTATCTCATAATTTTACTGGGTTTAAATCTCGTCTAGTAGTGGCTTTAGGTATTTAATTAAAAGTTGGGCTTTACTTTGCACTTACAAAGTAAATCCGAAATATTATTCGAGCAAGCTACATCATGCATTTGGGATCAGTTCCGTTTATCTAACTATTGTAATATTGCTGTTTTATAAAATTAAAAGAAAAATAAGGAAAAAGGAAGCTGTAGATTTACTACATCCGAATTCGTTCCCATAAAATATGTTACTTCAGATCTATAGGCTGAAATACAAAAAGCGCGATTTCAATACAGTCTTTAAATATTAATCACTTAACTTATCGCCGTGTGAATTTCTATTCACTGAAATGTTAATTTGAGCTGCTTTCAAAAGTAGAGAACATTGACCTATACAATTGGGCTTAGAATTCACCAATGCACAAAATTTGTCACTTCCGAGACGCTTGATTTATAGCACGATTTATAAATTTCTAAAACAATGAATTGATTTGGATTTTATACCCTGTAAGTTTTTTATTTCATCAGATATAACATAGTTAGTAGGGTGTACAACCGACCAACCAAAATTCATAAATCAAAATTTATTTGCATATTCCATTAAAGCGTAAAATGTAAAGATGTAGTTACCGGATTTCATAATAGCTGGATATTTATAGACATAATTTATGTATTTTTAATAGTTTATGTCAATTGTGGAATTTAATTACTGCTTAATTTAAAGAATTTGAAAAAATATTAGATAATCAACCTTGTTGAATCCGCGTCCCGATAGCGCATTCTCATCAGTGCCATGCACAACGACAAATCTTTAAATGATGGGTAGCTGCAGACTTTTAATAAAAAAAATATAAGAAAGCACTTCAAATATGGAGAAGAGAGCTCCAACATTCAGAAGAAGTGCTAAAAATGTATAAAAATATCGATAAAAAAGCTTCTTAAAGATTTGTTTAAATTAGTTTGTTTATTCTGATTCAGTAGAGCGGTTATGGAGATGCTGAACCATTTTGCACAATACCTTTCGAAGTCTAAAAATTTAATTTTGGATATTGCGAATTTATCCAAAGCTCGGATTTTATAAACAACTAAGATATATATTATACCACAATCTTGAATGTTTATAACAAACAAAAATTTATTTTTTATATTTTTAACAATTAAACAAATTGTGATTTTGCCCCCTAGTGCGAGAAAGATGTGGAAACTCCTTTGTGTTCGAGATGGTTGATTCTTTGATTTATGTTTTTATGTTTTTAAATTTTAGTTATTAGCAATTTTTACCAAAATTTAATAGTGAGTGTTAATATTTAATGCTTTTTGAACATTGTTTTTGACTACTAGAAACATGAAAATCTAAAAGAAACCGGATATGTATTAAAAAAACAACAAAAAGTAAAAATCTTTTATGTTGCAAAATTATAAGTCGAAAATCGATTTTGAATTCTTAAGATTTTCCTGACAATTGAGAATTAATTACGAAAGTTTTATATAGTATTTCCTCTTCGGTAGTAATATAAAGTATCAGTAAAAACTTTTCAATATATTATACCTGCGTATCAACATTGAAACAGTAATAATTAATTATTAAGTATTAATTAATAATTTTATTGTTTGTAGTTAAAATTATCGTTTTAGTTTTCTATTTGTGTTTCTACCAGTATTTTGAGCATTATTGACTATTATACTGATTGGATTTGTAGAAGAAACATTATGTTAAAAGACTTCTGTTAGACTTTCTCATCAAAAAACTTCTAACGATAACATTGCGATTTATATAAATAATTCAAAACGACAATTTATATTACCATTAAATTGAAAATAACAGATTTACAGTTACTAGATAATTAAATGATGGAAAAAATGTTCAACGAAGTAAAGATTGCACATAAATTAAAACCCTAACTTTCAAGAATATTGCAAATTTATATTTGGCGGAAATGCGCCATCATCGATAAGGAAATTCTAAGTTACTACATTGATCCTTGACAGGATGTTTGGTTTAAATTTCATTTAAATACGAATCATTAGTTGATAGTCAACGACTGCCCAAAAGTAATTGAATTTAATGTATAGGTATAATTTTGAAAAAGTTTAATTTTATTACTTAGAGAAAAATAAGTCAAATTAATATTTTTGTCATAATTTCACAATCCTTTATTGAAAGATCCACTTAACCTCGTTCGCACTGGAAAATTGATCAACTTCCAACTTGAAATTTAACATACAAATAAAAGTGTCGACTGGAGAATACCCTTAACGAACATTAAACCAACTACATAAGATAAAATAAACCAAAACGTCTATTCGAATTAATATGCTAATACTGGCAAAAAAATGTAAGGGTAAAGGGTAATTAAAGTTTTAAACAAAAATCAAAAGCAATTTCGAGATCTATGTAATTAATGTAAGCTTTTAAGCTCCGACGATCAAAGAATTAACAATCATTTATTTAAAATTAGTATTTTGTAGTTAATTCATACATTTCATGAAAAATGAAATTTACATGCAAATTTTACAGCAGAAACTTTCCATGAAATGTAAAATTTAAAATATTTAAGTTAGCAAACTTTCATATTTTAAAATTATTACATAGAAAAATATGCTTCTACTATATGCATGTATATGTCAGGATAATGTAATAAGTTTTAAGAATATAAAATATCTATTAAAATGAAATGTAATTTAATAATTTTACTGAATTCTAGTTTTCTAAAACAAATTTTAATCAAGACAGTTTAAAATATTACAAACATAATGTATCTACTACATAATATTCTGTTATAGGTATAGTCATAATTATGTACAAAGGTTTTCGGAAAATTATAATTCGTGCAGATTCAAGCAAAAGAAATATATTTAATCTAAAATTTTATTAAACTTCAATTTATATGTAGCGGTTCTACCCACGCCAAACGAAAGCCTTTGTATATTCAATAAACAACATTACAGATACAGGTATGAATATTTATCCCTTAATTCGTCCTACTTATATTTCAGCAAATTTTCCGTATTAAATTGGTTTCAATAATTTTGTTAAAATGTAAGTGTAATAAAATTATAAAACTCAAATTTCATTGGGGTATTAATAAATTCATTATGTTTTATTCTACTTAGAAAGTAATCTAGTAAATTAAAAAGCTAAATCAAAAATTTAGTTAATCGTCTTAAGAAATTTATTAAATTTCAAAATAAAAGCATTAAGAAACTATAACGATGCTCTGAAAATGTAGAGGAAATTACTTTTTAGATTAATATTGATGCAGTCTTTTGATGCAGTATGCAAGGTAAACAATTATTTCAAAATTTTAATAACTCAAAATATTTATGCTAAATTAATTTATCATTTTGATTTAATATCCAACGATACTAATTTTCATTATATTATTCTAATCGAAATGAAATTGTACTGTTTATGAAAATAACTGGCGACCCTTTCATTATTAATTATAAGGTAGCGTACGGGTTCAAGCCAAATAAACATTATTTTTAATTGTCTAACATTTCGGGATGTTTACTATTGGATTATATTCAAAGCTCTTTCAGACACAAATGTAGATTTGATGAGACCTTAGCAGCTCTGTTTCACACGTTATAATAATATTCTGTAGGTGTATATTATGAGTTTCTGTTTTCTTAGTCAGTGGGAGCAATGATAATCACGAGCTGGAGCTCGTAGGGCAAAAAAACAGCAAATAACTCTGAATCATATTGCAAACGACGACGTTTCTATTTGGTATACGATTTCATAGATCTCGCATAATACTAAAAGCTTGTTGATGCAAAGAGTTTTGAAAATTAAAGCTTACGATATTACCTTATCACTTGAGACAAACATGTTTCCAATGTGGGATGAAACCACAACAAATGTGGTTTTATAAAGGTTTTGTGGTTTTTCATCTTCTCATCGTCGAGATGTTAGAAAGCGTGAATTTAATATCAGCTGTCTAAACGGCAAAATTAATATATTGTTAATATTTTTCTTACTTGGATTATTATTTCCATCTTCAAGAGCTGTGAACTCATAACGGGATATTTTACCTGCATATTATTAGTGGTGTTTTTCCCTTGTTAGTTTTGTCTTTGATACAATTTTTTTGACAACAAATTATTGAGCTCAGATGCTCAAGTTGTAAACCAGGCATGGGCAACCTCCGCTCTGGCTCGAGAAGAAGATTTCTCCGGCCCGCGGAAGAATTCTCTTATCGAAAAAATAATTTGATTTAAACTTTTTTACCGAACAAAATTTGAAAATAACAGAATATTTGCGAATTTTACCTTTGCTTGCTACCCCGCACTACACTTGAGCGTAAGAAGTTTGTACTAATCGTAGACTCTTAATAATGAAATGATTAAATTTTTGACCGGCTATTTATTTTACCGTAGTTAATTTATTGGGGGGGGGGGGCTGCTTTAATTTGCCTCCAACCCCACCCCCATAGTTGCGCTTTTTTTCTACTTTGTTTGGCCCACAGATCACATGACAGGTATCTATCCGGCACTCAAAAAAAAGGTTGCCCATGCCTGTCAGAATGGGTTAGTTTGATTTAATTTCAATATTTTTGATAATAAACTCAGCCTAAACGCTAGCTGCACGAACTATGATTTCTTCTTCAGGAAAATCTCATTAAAAAAAGTTATTTACGAAATAGCCATAAATATAATGTACAAATTTATAAAATCAATGAAATAATCATTAAATATAATGGATTTGTTACATTAGTTGACATTTCAGTAATTCAATAATACATACAGTTTTTGGTTCAATGCTGGCATTGTTTTTGTTGTTTTTTTATGGAAAGCAACAAAGTAATTGTTGAACATTGAAACTTCAGTCTTCAAAAGGAAATTTTTATTTATTTTGATTCCATTTTAAATGTTCGATGTATAATAATTATTTATTTATTTAAAAAAACATTACATTGCACAAGCTGTGAATAAATGTGTCGTGTAGTATCATTACAAATTACAATAACCAAAAAGAAAATATATATACAAACAGTAGATGGGTAACACTAATTTGAAAAACAAAAACAAAAAAGTCCAGCAAACACGGTCAGAGTAGGAACCGATTGATCTCGTAGAACATTTCATCAAGTAGCATCTTCTTCAGATTTTTTTTAAAAATAAACAAGGATTCTGCAGTTTTAACTTCGGCCGACAACTTGTTATATATTCTAACACCCATAACATCAGGACTTACGTCTGAAACGCTGAGCCGATGCTGGGGAAGAATAAGCAAACCCCCACCTCTAGTGTTACGACCATGTACATCATGAACCGTTGGAAAATGAACTAAATTCTGTCGAATATAAATTGCATTCATTTGTATGTATAAACAAGGTAGAGGTAGAATCCCGAGTGACCTAAAGATAGGCTTGCATGAATCTAGTCTGCTCGGACCAATCATGCATCTTGCTATGCGCTTCTGCATAAGAAAGACCTGCTTAGCATGCCTCGACATACCCCAAAAGATTAAGCCATACGTTAAACGAGTCTTATTACCGACAGGCTCACGACATCTTTCAGAGCCCTAATCTGATAGCAAATTCGACTCAGTTTGTGCGTTAAAGAATTACAATGATCACCCCACTTAAGAGTATCTTCCAAATGTATGCCAAGAAACTTTATTGAGTTTACCTTATACAGTTCAGCCCCATTCAGATTCAAATGCACATTATCAGCCCAGGAGACTGCGCCAGCATGGAAAATCATGAAAACTGTTTTTTCAGCATTCAGATGCAGCTTGTTTGCACAAAACCAATTAAAAAGAATTTCAAGACTATATGAAGCCTGTCTAAGAGCCACGACCAGACTGCTGGCACCAAACAACAAAGAAGTGTCATCTGCGTACATCGATACTATGGCTAGCACAATTATCGTTGCGAGATCGTTAACAAATATGTTAAACAAGATCGGTCCCAATATAGACCCCTGAGGAACCCCCATATTTACCGATCTATTATCACAGTCAACGATGACTCCATTGCCATGTGTATCCCGAGACCTCAATACAACATGCTGACTGCGACCAGACAAATAAGATTGAAACCACATCAAAACCAACCCGCGAATTCCATAACGCTCAAGCTTTCTCACCAAGATGTCATGATCAATACAGTCAAAAGCACGGCTTAGATCACAAAAAACACCGACTGGAACCTTTCTGCAATCCAGAAGCGATAGAGTCTCTTTATAAAAGCTTGCTAAGGCTGATATGGTAGATTTTTGCCTGGTGAATCCATGTTGGCAATCAGAAATTATCATGTGCTTGTCCAAGAAACTCATTAGTCTAATCTGCATTGCATATTCAAGAATCTTCGAAAAAACCGATAACAAGGAGAGAAGGAATGTGTTCGTGTCATAACTAAAATTTAAATATAATGCCAATCTATTTGAATTACTTTCTGAATTACATAAAGAACCACGACCCTTGCTTACTGTAATAAGTAAAAAATCTGAAATTATCACGTAGAAGAAAAAAATATAACATAGTACCTACTTGCGAATCTCTAATAACTTTTGTGAAAGAAATATTTTTTAATTTACATTTGCTTTAAAAATAACTCAATAATGAAAGGCCGACACCTTGAACAATTAATTTAAAATTTAGTTTACCTAATTCAACATCAGCAATAACTAAAATTGTATAGAAATGGCTTATTGATCTGATTGAAATGATTATTCATCTGAAAGATGTTTTGTAATAATAAATTATAGCTATACCGTAATATAATATCCTTTCTGGATTATTTTGTTTTCAAAAGCTACATTAAACATGTTTTGCGCACTAATTGGTATTTCAAAGCTCCACACACAAAGGATATTCTACAATGTAACATTAATGTGCCCATAATTAGAAATACTTTTTATTTATTTATTTATTTAAGTTTTTAAAACAGTTATATTATAGGTATATTTCTAATAATTCTTGTAATTTCAAACATAACTTTTTTATCATAAACCAGACCCTACATAATTAAAAAATTCAGAATATGTTTATAAAATATTTGGATTATATAAGCTTTTAGTGAAACTTTTTGAAAATACACTAAAAACCATGTTTAGCAAACTTTTAGAATATAAACCACCCAGGAATAATACGTAATTTAAATCAATTTAGTCCCTTTTTGCAAACGATGCATATAAAAACAGTTCTTGGATAAAAGACGATATGCCTGATATAGCTTGTACCTTACACAAATAAAAGTCTTGCACGATGGAAACATTTATTTGAATTTATAGAATGTTGTTCGCTGTAACAAATTATACTTCTGAATGAAAAACTAAATTTATTTGGAAAAGAAAATTTTACGTTTTAAGGAAATAATTAACTTTTTAACTAGAGCAGAATAAATAAGAAGTCCTTCGAATATCCAAGCTCTTAGTCAATTTTTGGGTTCCGACAGACTTTCCAAGTTTGCTTGATGAAGTAGATAATACAAATTTTTATTTTGATTAAATTTTTAAGTACTCACTTCGTGAGAACAATACTACATTTAATTTAGCCTACATATCAAGGAAGTAGTTTACCACCATAAATATTATCTAGGCTCCATTAATATTAGTTTTCAACTGTGCCAAAGCACAATAACAGCAGAAAACATAACTGCGTTAAGATTTATTGAAAGAGTTGAACTTTATGATATTAACATGAAATATTTGCTTGATTCACAGAGCTATGATAATTCACACTCACAATAAAGTCGAAAAAGTTTAATTAATTACACCAAATGTCACAAGCCTATTACAGAGAAACTTTCATTTTTTAAATTTCTTTCCAGCCATATATAAATTTTATTATTTTACTGTTGGTTCTTTTCCTGTAATTCTAATATTTTTATTATTAATCAACTCGGTTGTTGTTATATACCTATACAGTATGCAGCAACTCATAAAAACCACAACATTAACGACAAAATAAATTTTGAAACTTCGGCAGTATTTTACAAACTTTTTCTTTTAAAAAGCACTCCGGCTTTAATTGGCAATTAAATCCTCTATTGATTTTTATTAAAAAAATTTAATATTTAATATAAACAACTTAATGTGCTCAATTATGTTTTAAGTAAGTTAAATCAGTGATTAAAAGTTAAAATTTTAACTTTGCAACAAGGGCGCTTAAACATTCCCTCGTTACCTAATTACTCATAATAATTTATTTCAAACAGTGAAAGGATCTATAATAACATTTCGAATTCGGGCAGTTCAATAAATGGAAATGGTTTATCTGATAATTTCAGCTATATAAAAGATAAACAAATTTATTATTATTATACTAGGGAAAGAGTGCCTCTTCCTGTGAAAAGACTGCCCTTTCCGGTTAATGGACTCGCCTTTTTGTTAATAATTTATTATAAATTTTTTGTAATTTAGATTATCATCACTAGGTAGATTACAGATTAACATAATTTACAGTTTTCACTTACACTTGTAATTTAAGCTTTCCTTAAATATTGCTTCAACCGATATAAAAATGGAATAATTGACACTTACCAATTTAAGAAACACTTAAATTTTAACTGTTAGTGACCGCTTGCACTGCCTACACTTAAAAATGTTAAGCGTCTCTTAAATCGTTAAGTGGCACGTATTTTTGTAGCACCGCTGAATTAAGTTACGCTTAACATCTAACTGAACACCTAAATTTAAGAAATTTTGGAATAATAAATTTATAGTTTTTCTCGTATTTTCTAAATATTTAAGCTATGCATTCATAAAATATCGTCAAAGTTAGTAAAGACATACCCGGTATTTCTAAATTATTGGAAAGCTAAACTAAACCTCCAATTAAAAATAATTAAGAACTGTTAATTATTAACGGTCATTTTTAAAGATCATCTTTAAGCAGCAGTGGTGCTTAACAGATAGAATTAAACAATCTTGGATATAAATTTTTATAATTTTGTATTATAGAAGCTGTGATCATCTTTCTTAATAATTAATTAATATTATTCATTTATTAGTAATGAGTTACCCAAACATAAGAAAGATGTTAAAAATAATATTCTAAAGATTGAACATAACTTTTTCTGTGTGAGTACACCATTCTATGTATTTTACATTATGTAAAAGTCATAGCTACCATTTTCATCTTTTTTTGTTGAGAGATAATATGCTGCAGGCACACTGAAATCACCCATCAACGATAACTAAAATTCAATTATTTTATACAATTGGTTCAACAATCAAAATATTTTCGAATTCCTGAACTATTCTGCATACTTTACAGCGTCTACAGTTCGTTTCCGAGCATAGATATTGATGTTTTCTTTGTCCTATTGGAAATTTCCTAAAAAATATCGTTCAGTATTTTTGAAGCACTGTCCATATGTTTGTTTTTAATTATCCTAAATTGATTAATAAAAACCAATAATAAAAAAATAAATAATTGAATATGAACAAATTCTAAAAATGGTAAGAGTTAAAAATTTTAATAATTGGGATCTGAGTATTAGTCTATTAGTACGGATGTCGCAAAAAAAATAGTATTACACGTAATAAAAAGTGACTACCTACTGTTCAAAAATTCCCGATATCCCATAAATTCATACACATAACTATAAAAAGCATTAAATATGTTCAGGGAATTTGTTCTATCGTATTCTGAAACAATACAAATGACTCTATTGGGATTTTCAACCTGATCTCTTTTGCGAGAAATACTTCTGCCGCATGTCTTGTCAACAACGAGGTGTATAAACGAATTGGTGACTTCTTTAGGTGTACTGTTGCCAACTTGAATAAAATTCGGACATTTATCTTGCATTTTTTTTTTTATATAATTTAGATAGAAAGAGTATTTTTATGTTTAATTAATATTATAATTACAATAAAATTTCCTGGAAGTGCAAGTATGATTAGTTTGAGAATTATAAAAGAAAAACTTATGTTATAATACGAAGCAATGCTATAAAAGCAAATATTTCAAAGTTATAAATAATAAGTAGTTCCAGAAAAGCGCTATAAGGCTTGTAGCCCCAGATTTAAGTAGTACTTAAGCAGTTAATACCTTATAGATACCTTGTGAGGTATCTAATTAATTATCTACCTACTAATTAGACTTATCTTTTCCGATTTCGTTAAGAAGCTAATTTTTGTAGGAAAGTCTCCAAGTCCACTGATGCATCAGATTAATATTATATATTCCAAAGAGGTAACCTGGGAATAGCAAGTTTTAAAAGATTTCCTGAGATTTTCTTGGATTTCTCTTCGCTCCAAGTTAAGACTAAAAAGCAAGCTTATTCGTTTCTCGAAAATAAATCTCTAAAATTTCCTCTAAATTTTCTAGGACTGCCTGGTGAATTTCTGGTGATTTCCTCGTTTCTTCAGATTTACTTTCACTACACCAAATTTTTTTGTTTCGAGTTATTAATGTTATCATTCAACAGGTTTTCCACGGAAAATATATTATGTTAACTTCGTATACCAATAAGTGTTTCTTTGCCCACTAGGGAAATTGTTTTCCAGTTATGTGTTGCCAGCTTTCTATAACTAACGATGAAATGAAACGAAATGTTGAATGATTTCAGATATTATTTTTTCATAGATAAAAACCTGTTAAGCACTTAAAAACACAGCTATATCCAGCAAATGAAAAATGAAGCTGACTGGCTTTAAGAAAATCAGTCAGGATTTCCATGTAATTGAAAACATTAGTGATTGGCTCTTCATTATTTACTCGGATCGCATTTCCCTGCAGAACTTTGGAAAGACCCCCCGTATATATATTTTTTTAATTACATAACTATTATTTAGTAGATAATATTGGTACCGATTCAAATATCTGACAAATATCACAAAAAAATTGAGCAGTAAATACTTTTGAAAATTCTTAAGAAATATCTGCAATGAAAGGTGTTTGTAATGTTTTGCATTCTACCATTAGCCAGTCACAGATGGGCGCCATGAACAAAATACATCAACGTGAAGTCGTCGACGTGCTTAACAAGCATTTGTCGACGTGGCCTACATAGTTGTTTTCATTGTATTTTTATTTCAGGAACAGTATGATCCTGACGTCGATAAAAAGCCAATTTATATATCTATTCGACTACTACAAAGATCCAATCAAACAAAAAAATATGTACTAGTTAAACTGTTATATTACACTTATTAATAAAGTGAGAACAATGGATGAACAAAGTTCATGGTATTGATAAACAAATTCATAAATTCAATGATTTTTTCATTAATAACATTAATTTTGTTTATGGATACAATAAAATTTATTTTACAGGGTACCTGTCAGTGGCGTAGCTATCATTTGCCTTTTTGGCAGGAAAGCTATGATTTTTAAACAGTTAGCTTTTTTTAAGTTGAATCTGTCCCCATGAACCTAAACCCCATTCTAACAGTTATCATATTTTATATATTTTATAGTTTATCAGCAACTCATTTATACCTATCAAATTTAATCAACGTAAATTCAATTTTATTAAATAAATTTAATTATTGTAATTATTTGTATTTTATTTAGAACGTGGCGAGTAAGACATTAGTTTTTCTTTTCAGTTTGTTTCAGAGAAATAATTTTACTTATAGAAGATCGACCCAATTCAAGGGTCTTATCTTATACAATCGGTGGCAACCCATTTAAGCAGGAGGGTGGGATCGGTTGCAGTACATTTTACTGGTGGTTAAAGTTAAATAAAGGTAAATTACCCATGTTTCCTATTTTTCTATGGTTTTGTACCTTGATCAAGAAAATTCAAGATATAAATAATCAACTTTAGATTAACAAAAATGGATATTTCTCTTACGGTTAATGGAATTTTAAAAGAATATCTTGAGATAGATAATATGTAATCAGAAAATTATGAGATGATGTATTTTTTACATCGTTTTCTTACTAGATTAAAATCTTTTAAAAGGAAAGTAGGTAATACGAAGAAGGGAACAATCAGAATATATCACAAAACTGAATTAAAGTTATAGTCGGTAATAATGTTTTCAATATGCAAGTCGAAAAGAGATTTCATGTAAATCATAAATTTTACAACTTGAGAGAATAATAAAAAATATAAATAAGTATAGGATGAGATAAGGATAAAGAAATTCAGTGTACGATGATATTGTGTTTTGAAAACATTGTATGGCTGAACAAAACAATAACAACAAACCGATAGTATTCTGTGTTTTCATCTGAAAATATACTGTGCAATACTGTGTGTTTATATCGCGAATACATAAATAAATTTAAAAATCAGCTCCCTTAAGTATTTCAGGAACATAATTACGATGATATAAAATCAGAAAAAACCAGTCAACCATATCTAGAAGAGGGAGATAATGCTAAATTTTTACAAGATAGGTCTCCCCTACAAGTTCTTTATAAGTCAGCTCGCGTTTTCTTCTAGCTTTCAATATAAGGGTGGAACATTTTTAAATAAACACGCTGTATGTCGCCTTATAGTAAGACGTAATCTAATTTTAATTTTTTTTTACTTCCAAAGATAGCATTTTTGCAGCTTAATTTGGTGTATCTTTCCCTATCATTTGTATGTTTCCATTTCGGGATATAATTAAGGTAGATCGTTTTAACACACTGTCAAGTTAGGGAGAATATAAATTTTTTTAAAATCCACTTTTAGATTGAATTTGAAACTTAGAGTCTATTTAATGCAATTGTATTACTTAAATCATCTGAAGGACTGTTATGTACTCTAAATTTTTATATTGAGTTGTAAAAAATTCAATTAACATCCAAATAGATAATCTGATTAAGATTTGAAATGAAAAAGTTTTCAAATGCAACGATTATCCATTTAGAAATATTACGTAATATCCAGAGCACTGGAACTGAGACTAAAAGATAAAAATTGTAATTCCTATAGCTTAGTTAGAATCAATATTGATTTTTGCAGAAATACGCACTCAAGCGGAAAGGTACTTTAAAAATTAAATTGTTCACAATAATAACTTTAAGCTTAATCCAATTTTCAAAAATTTAGATGAAAGATAGAGCTATGGGAAATATGGAAATTGCTAGAAATTTAAAACAACTCACCTGCTACATCCATAGAAGGAACTTTAAATTTTTCTGAAGCTGGCATATTAAGTTGTGAGCACGAAAGTTGTAAACCATGATTAAGTACATGAACAAACACCGTACAAACTATAATCACCCAACCCCAACCGCCTTCAGGATAATAATGACGCCTAAGTGTCGTTGTTTTACGAGCATCCAATGGTATCTCGGGCAGTAAGCATTCGTTAAACATGTTACAAACTCCTGTTGAATTATTTTTGGTTCCTTGTGCAATAGCAGCGTTTTCGTTGCTTTTTTTTGAAAACTTGCTGCCATTTGTTTCCGTATAAATTAGGTCCCAATTCTCTATTTTGTTACTAGCTCTTCGACCAATACTTCCAATACGTGCCGTATTTCTTACATCGTCGTCGACTCTGCTCAGTGCGAGCACGTGAAATTTTTCTAAATTTTCGAAATTATTATCAAGACTTTCGTTTACACCGTTTATAATTGGATTGGACAGAGCTGAAACAAAAAAAAGTTTTTAAATTAAATCTGAAGAGAAAGGTTCCCTCCTACATTTACTCTTTAGTCTTAATTAAAGTCATAACTTTTTAATATAGGTTCCTACAATAAATTCCGAATACATTTTTAACATCGCTGGCTTGGTGGGGTGGCTGGTTGAGTTACAGAGCGGAGATTTTCATAATTTTTATGAAATTCTCAATATTTGGATAGATCTAGCAAATTGACAACAATATTTAACAATGGAGTATTGCAAATAAACATCAATCATCTCAAATAAAATAAATAATTGAAAACTTTTTCCAGTCTACGTGATGCATCCATTTTCAGGAGTATTGAATCTACCCTAATATGACGTGACTTTGAATTCGAGTTTGGAAAAATTATTCATTCTGTTACTAGTTGTATATTTTAAACTTGTTATCCGGTAAGCAATCTTGAATGAAATATTAAATTTGCACGTTTTGGCGGCAACTACGAGGTTTAGCAAGTTTTATTCTCGCCATTCGCATTACTTGCATTTGTTATCATTTCAAATTCAATTAACCCAAACTCTAAGTGAATGTGGACAATTTTTATTTTTATACAGTAAAATATCGAAAAGCTTGAAATATTTTATTTGTATTTCGGTTATTTATGGTCGTATACTATAACTATTGTACGAGTAGTTTAGGCAACAAGCGTAACGTCTCCAAAGTGGAAACTTTGGTGAGCTAAAAAATCGATGGACTGCAGTTAGTAGTGCTGATTTTTTTTATTCAATTTTCTAGTAAAAATAATATAAAATATCGACGGCACTACGATTTAATGGACACTGTTTGAATCTTTAACGATTTTCAACCTCGGTTTATTTACCCGTGAAAAAGTAATTTACAATTTTCCGGAGGGTAAAAAGCAAGTTCCACTATTTAACGTTGACGTTGTATTAAACGTGAAATATTTATTTCAAGAAAAGTTAGCAAGAACCTACAAGTTAATAAACTACGAAGCGGGATAATTCAGATTATCGATACCAGTTAGAGTGTCGGCAATGGATATCAGGCCAATTAAGCCTAGTATTAGAGGAAACTTCTGCCAATAGGGTTAAAGTTTTTAAAGGGAAGTTTTATACGGCCTAGTTTATTAAATTTAAAATTAAAAAATAAAGTTTTTGGAACTTACCTATACTGCCTTGATTTTCGGAATCGAATTCGTCCTGTTCCAGAATGGTCGAGACGGTGTCGGTTCTTAAAGTTTTAAAAATAGAGGAAGACATTTTAGTAAATATTTCTAAATGCTTTTTAGATAGTGGTAAGATAACTCGATTTTCAGTTTTTTTCGATGTGCGATCTTCTGAGAATTTATCCTCGGGGGTGTCTCGCATATGATGAACCTCTTGCTCTGCCTTATCATGTTGTAACTTTTGATCAGATGAATTTGATAAAACTTTTACGTTTGAAATAAGTACACAAGGATTAATATTATTATCCTCGTCGGATAGGGTGCAGTATGTACGACTGTTCACGTTTACTCTTAATTGAACTACCGCCATGGTACTCACTGGCCATGTTCTGCTGTGATTTAATGTCATCGTAATAATAAGTTATATTTTTCATGCTTTCAAAAATGTTCAAATTTATTTGCTATTACAAATTTGCATATTTTCTCGAAACACCATATTAAGTAAAAAAAACCGGTTGAAAATTTATATTTCCACAAAGTTGTCACTATAACAGTTCTGTCTTGGCTCATACATCAAAAACACTAACGTATCACAAACACATTTTAAACTTACAAAACAATAATTTTTCAATGGATTTTCGAGTGACGCATCATTTAACATACTTTTCGTTTTAAGTTGCGTGTTCATATCCATTTACCATCAGACCTTCTTTGATGCAATAACATCACTTTCGGAATATAAATATATTACGTATGTGTGCACAACATTTAACCACTGGAATTTTAAAACAAAAAAATTACAATAATGTAATAAAATCTACACACATGCAATCGGTAACTAAATTTGAATTAACATAAAATCTAAATTGAGCTGACGTGCAAATGCGACAACTAACTAACACTGACCGAAAGAAATTTTTCAATTACAATTTTAGAGCTTTGTTGTTTTACAGTGAAAATTTCATTTGCACTTATATTGATTTTGTCATAATTAACAAATAAATTTAAATTTAAATTTCTAGCTTCGCGTTCAATTAGGTAGATCCTTTCAACCTATCTACAATAACTGTAAATAACATTATAATTAAACGTTAATTTGTATATTATAGGTTTATTTCAACAATGCATTAAGCAGAAACCAATATCAAATTTATTTTTATTGCACGAGTAGTTTACAAAATGACTAAACGATTTTTGATTAAAAGCAACTAAAAAATAAAGTGTCAAAAGTTATATTACTGTATGTAATGAGTAGAAACAATTAGCGTGCGCAAAGTATTATATTATGAGACAGTAAAATTGCTAATAGGTTAATCGCTAAATTTAAAGAGCCTTCCTGGCGATCGATAAAACTAATAACAGGTAATAGTATCAAATATTACATCAATTTGAATATCAACTCTAGTGACACCATGTGTTCCGTATTTCTCTACGGGTGGTTATAGTGGATACTTCATTGTAAAGTTTGATTTCGAATGATTTAATACTTGAATTTAATTCCCACTTATCACAAGTATATGAATTTCTATTAAAAATTTCAAAATAGTTTTATTTCAAGTATTTCATGCAATTTAATCGATTTCTAGCGCTAAGAACATACTGTTTTAAAATAAAGTGCTATGAATAATTTTTCTTACTTGCATTCAGATGATATGGTCAAATGAAATTATAATAATTATAAGCTTCCCAGGCCGCTTCTAGACATGGCTCTTCCTAGTTTAAAAATTTCTTAAAATATTTAAGTCTAATTAAACTTTTTATTGGGCCAAAAAAATGATATATCAAATCAATAGTGTACTCTTTTTTATTACCAACTGATAACCCATATTATGTGCTGAAAGATTAAATGGTAATTTTATTATTTATTTATAAGTAACCAGATTTATTATTACAACTTCTCCGTTTCATTAATTCAATGAATGAAGAATACAATATAGATTTTCTCTTACGGTTACATGTAATAAATAATAAATAGTAATAAAAAAGACAACACTATCCTCAAGTTACTTAATTCCAATTAAATGAGCCGCTTGTAAGTGTTGTCTTCTTTATTATTGTTTATTATCCGAATAAAAGTGGTTCCAGCTATGTGCTTTAAATTTTATTAAGTAAACGTAAATTTTGTCTAAATCAGTAAAAAAAGCAAAATATTTGTTCAGAGGGCAAGGTAAAAATAAAAAAATGTAGATCATACAATAATATTATTCTTCTCTGCAACAATATTTGTTGGCTTGATGTTTAAATTAAATTTTTAAATTTTTTATTCTGCTATGTCTGAGTAATTTATTTTTTCATAAACTTAATATTTTTATATGAGATATTTCAATAAAAAAAAATTATTTTCTTAATTATTACGACAGGCTTTCACTGAGTATACCGCGAGGCATACGTTCCATAGTAGACCAACTGTAATTTAAAGTGTAGTAGTTGTCAATTTTTTTTCGGAATATACCACTCTCTTCATTTTAATTAAAAATTTAAATTCGTTTTATTTCTAGTTTAAATCTGCATACATTAACATCGCTAAAATTAAAATCATTTACAAATACAATTAGCATACCAACCTCTAAAATATGAATTCATATTTGCGCTTAGTTTGAATGTACTTTATTGTTGCTGCAAAATTAAATTTTGTTATAAGATAGTAGGTACACAAAGTCATTTACACTATAATTCTCAAAGGTTGACCTTCCATTGAAAATAAAATTTACATCCGTAACTTTAAAATTTCAGTAAACTTTCATGGTAAATTTTTTCTTCGATTTAGATTTTTTAATTTAAAAAATTTATATAATATATTCTTAAGTATATCATCGATTTAAGTATTTACAGGTTTACAGAAGGTGAATTGCATTTACCACAGAGATTATTCTAAATTTAAAATAGAAAAGTTCTTTGAAGAAATTTATGGATAGAACATATTTAAAGGAGGTTACATAAATTATAAATTTATTTACAATTTTATCTTGAATTGATGTAGTATTTTAGGCTGCATTATGCTCATATTTTACACTAAACGCGAAATTATTTTTAAAAATGAACTAAACATTACATAATACAAAATTTTTCTTTAAAATTCACTTCAAAAAGATATTATCTGGAATTGTTAATTAACAGAATAGTTAATTACCACCTACAATTTGAACTCAAATACAATACACCCCCATTGTTTTATTTAAGATTAATCCTAATTGATTCTATTTAAGAATTTAGAGAATTAAGGTTTTTGCAATAAATCGTTAGTACATCACAAGAATTTTAAGTCAAATGATTTCCATTTTACAGAATAACTTATTACATTTCATAATAACAACTCTAATATTATACACAATTTTTTCTTCCCATTGAAGCTTAATGATGAGAAAAAGATATCGTGGACTTTTTATGAAATGCATACGCTTTCAACCCTTTTTAAACTTTCAACTTTGAAAATTACTTTTTCAGTTTTTTTATCAGGGTTTGAGTTTTTATATGATTGCATATAGGTGTATTAACCGAAATAATCGCCAGATTAACGAAAAATCAGCGATGGTGAATATCGCATATCAATACAGCAATAGATAGAAGAGAGACAAGGAAAACTCCTCAAACAGTAGCAATAATGAAATGAAAAATTAAATCGCTATAAACGTAAAATAAATTTATAATGAGACTATCTGTTGGTGTTTTGAGAGGTGCGTATTTTGTTTATTACGGATGTTGTTGTGTAGGTAGTAAAATTAACCAATCTCGATCAAAAATATTAGATGAGGTGCGAGTCCTGCACCTGTAATGGTTCCTTCTAGTTCTTATAACTAAAAATAATAAGTCAAATATATTTCAGAAAAAAGCATAGAACTTTATCGTGTTAATCTCCCATGTACTTTGTACATAACATTGCAGAATTAAATAAATTGCAATATATTAGTATTTTTTGTACCTATATCTTTTGTTGGAAATACAATACAAAATTTATTGCCGCGAAGAAAGATTTTTTGTTTTTAGAAATGAAAGAGTTGCTCTGCTCTCGATTGGAAAAATGTTACTTTGTAAATTTTCTTTTCTAGATTTACTTTTACCGACACTAAAGACCGTCTTAAATATGCAGCTCAGTTTTTTAGGACATGGAACTCTATAGTAACGAAATATTTAAGGATTCCTAAGTGTTTCTATTGTTTTCTTTAAACTGTCGTAAATGATAAGAATTATAAATTTGAAATATGTTCATCATAATTTATGTCAAGTTAAAATTTTTATAAAATTAACAGCATGTAATATATTTCGTGACATCACATCTTTGCTGTAATTACTGTGGAGCTGTTAATACTTCACTTATTAGAAGAGGCAAGTAAATGACTAGAATTTTAAAGCTAAGTTTATTGAACTAATTCTTAAAGCGTGATAAAAATAATCATCACAACTAGGTCAATAGAAAAGCTTTAAAGCTTCTTTAAATCCTAGACACATAAAGAGTAGGTCCCACACAGTTTAAGCTAACACCTGAACATGTAAAGAGAAGGTATTTTGTATCTATTAGTAGTATATACCTGTTGAATAAATTCATGAGCAGATTTGATAAAGAGGTTTTTCTAATACAAAAAGTGATACCTATTATCATACATAAATAAATTTTTTTTTGAAATTATCGTTTCAAACTACATAAAACGTTTCTTTTATCTAGAAGGTGAAGGTGTGTGAAATTGAAAAAAGGATCAGGATTTAGACCCCAAATCATAGAGTATTGATGACGGTTTTACATTCCCTCCGAAGCATGGGAACTGTTATAAGAAAGTTTAGACTCTTCCGGATTTGAACCGAATACCTTACGAGCGTAAGCGCTGGTTGGACTAACTTACCAAGCTAATGACGACTAACTAATTACATTCATATTAATAATATTTCATCCACATTTTCCCGATTTATAATCAAAAAGTACGCAAGTGACCACAATAATGCAATATTACAACTACAAACTGTATTGCGTTTTATTTAATTAAAACTCTACAAAAGCATACGCAAATTAAAATAGCACATAAATCACGTTTTTTTTCAGTAGTTACAGGTTAATTTTAAATTGTTACTTAAAGTGCTTTATCGCACTTAATACATGGCATACTAGCAGATATAAAATGCAGCAACAATGAATAGTGTTATTTTTAAATTACTGTGCTAGTTTCAGTGTAATAAAAATATTAAACCTTAAATATTCAAATTTATTCTACTATTCATTACAGTCAAGCATTGATGCAAGCCTTATGATTAATGCATTTTATTGATTAAAAAAATATTTATGCGATATAAAACTTTTATAAATATAACATAATTTGAAAATACGGTCCTGAATATTTATACGTAAATAAAAAAGAAATACATTTTAAAAAAACGTTGCTCATCTCTAGCAGCTAAATTAAACTGTCAAAATAGCAACAATGGAAAAATGATAATGATAAATTAACAAGTAAAAAATTTCTTTCTGAGAAAATAAATGGTCATTTACTTTGAATAACGCAATTTTTTTCCTCAATTCAACAAGAAACTTAAAATCAACAGTGCATGAATAGAATACTAATATTTTGTGCAACGAATTTCGTTGTATGTACTTTGTTCCTGTTTTGTATAAAAATAAAAACCCTAGCTATATCTACACGATAATTACATCTTATAATATATAGCCATCACCAATAAATAAATGAATAGACCAATACGAATAATTTATTATTTTATTTTCTCTCTCCATCATCGATCGATAAAATAAGTGAAGGATGCGGTTTTCCTTTTTCGTCGTTAATTTATCTACTTCTTCAAAAAGTATTCCTGATTTAACTGAGAATTAACTGCAACAAACACTTACCATTTAAGATAAATTATAAACATAATATACAAACTTTTATGACAAAAAAAGTTTGTTGCGGAGCATATTAACTTCATTTTTTATTGTAATGTAATTCTTTTAGATTCCAAGTTGAAAACAAATTTTTATAAATTTACATACGAATTTATATTGTGTCGACGCCGACGACTCAAAATATATAAATAGTAATCGATGGATGGCAAAAATAACATTAAATTCTGTTTTGATTTGTGGTCTTTAAAAAAACATTTTGGGCAGTAGACAACCACAAGTTTTAATTTTTATTGCGGACCAAGATTACTTTGTAAAATGAAGTTTGCTGACCGTAGAATAATTTTGTAAATGAGCTTCAGTAGCTAGATTGAAGTAATCTATTCATTTTAATTAAGGCTATGCACGTTAGTCTGCGCTATACCAAAGCCCATTGAGGTTATAGAAAAAGAAGGCTGAAAGTGATTGGGAACTGAAAAACAGACCTATTAGTCTTCTTCTCATTTGACCAATAGAGCGTAATTCATCTGTTTACTATAATAATATAGATTTCAGTTTTATGTTAAAAATATTTTCAAAATAAATAAATTTTATTTTATAATCAAAATATTTGTGTAATAATAATTAAACCTGTCGTGGATTAATAATTGTCTTTCCACTCGTTTGTTATAACGTATACAATTTTATTGTGGCCAAAGAGCATTTCTATTTGTTGAAGTGCAGAGCTAAGAAACTTGGTAATGTCCGAAATTTAAACCCAAACTATTCGCTTTGCAAAACGGTCACACCAAGCAACTACGGTGATCTAAATAAAAGTTAGACCATATCTCCTGAAACCGGAACAGAAATGTTAACTACTGTAATGTAACCGAGTACTTTATCACTTATCTATCACAAACAAATAATTCTTCGATGAGTGTATTTCGTCTCTCCAGTTTATGAGTATTTTTATCATGCAATTATATTACTTTTCTGTGAGTTATACTATAAAATTGTAAAAATTGTATGTTTTATGATTATGATTTATGATAGCCAATAAAGTGTGAAGCAAAATTATTAAATTCTTATATTAAACAATAAACCATTAACTTGCCAATTGTTTTACTTTACTGCCGACAACGGGAATTATGAATTCCCAGGTGTGCTCAAATTACCGACTAAAACGATATAATTTTTGGTATCGTTTGACGGAGGCTAAACTCTAAGTATTAAGAAACCGTTATTCTGCTCCGGTGGGTCTGGGAGGTATGAAATATCACGAAATGGTAATAACAATAACTGTCAGTTAAAAGACTGGAAGATCTTGGGGTTCCCTCTGAAATACATCTGTCTTCTTGGTGAAAATACATGTATTATTATTGGCAGAGTACCCTGTATGTGGAATAAGCACACACAAGTTAATTAATTAAATTTTAGCCAGTACGGTTGTTACATAGGTCAAGCAAGTATACCTGAATACGAATTAGCACATTGAAAGCTCTAACTTTTAGCTTGAAATAGGATAATACATTAATCGAACTCTAAAACGTAGGTTTTTTAATAAAATATTTTCATAAATGGAAAATTCTTCTTAAATAATTTTTTGTTTCTAAAAGCTTTTATTTAATTTGGCAAGACTTCTTGGAGTCTGTATGCATTTAGTGTTGTCTCTATAGTGGGTAAAAAAATCTTTCTAAACAGCTGTTTTGAGTAAGGAAGGAACAAGTTTGGCCCATTACTAATTTAAATTTTTCGGCATCTACTAGGATTTACCCTTTTGCAAAGTGTTTACAGGATTATTATTGAATATGTAGTAAAAAAAAGCTTGTACTTGTAGTTTTTACAAACAATAAGTAAATAATGTAAAATTATTCGTCTCGAAACTGTTGAAAGATAAGATTGTCTCTTGGTGGTTAATCGATAACATAAATAGGTTAAATCTATTGCCAGTTTGCAAAATGAAAACTTTTGTTGGCACCGATAGTTATAGGTTACAGCAACAATTCTTTTAATCTGAGGATTTAATTAAATAAAAAGGAATTATTTAACAGCATTGACAACTTAATATTTAAATTAATTGATACTGAATTAAGGTATGGACTTTCATAGACAAACTTCATTGTGAAATTCTAATTCAAACACTAAAGTTGTTCAATCAATTCAAACCAGCTTTTAAAGACAAACAGCATCCTGTGTAAATTGTGAATACCATCTCGATCTTAACCTCTGTCATTCCACTGTCAATAGATTGTAAGTAAATCATAAGACTCAAAACTTAAATACCAAATTAATCTTGGGTTTACTCTGATGTATCATGGTGCAAATTTGGCTAAACAAAATATTATATTATTATACTCCTATTATAAATGAATTAGAAGCCTAATGAAGCAAACTATCTCTAGATCGTTACGAATTTTAATAAAAAATTTCAAATGGTGTACTGAAACGTTTCTAGTTTAATATAAAGTTTTGTGAAGTGTTCAGCAAGAATTTCATTAGTTTGCTACACACACTCAACCAAGAGTTTTAGGAACTGATAAATAAAGAGAACAAAATTATTTATTTAAGGTTAAATTAACCAATTAACGTCGAGTACCTACTAACAATTACAATTAATAAATACTTTGTCCATTATTCAAATTAATATTTGAAATTCAGTAAGTTGGTTAATCATTACAAGAATATGTAATACTTTCTTGAAATTGCATAATTTTTGCCATCAATTAAATTTCGAATATATTTCGTATAAACTACCTAAATATAATGTGGTTATAGTTATTATTTGCTTATATTACAAACCTATAAAAATACATCTGCATTATAGATTTTAACTAATTGTGCTACGACCACTTTGTGCGATTAAGTTACCAGTAAATAATGATTATCATTTAGTATAATTTGACTGCCGATTTCAAATTGTGCTATTTTGCCTACATACCTTAGTGAAAAATTTATCTTCTTTTGGTGACAGAAAAAACAAAGTGGGAGGCAATATTTGTAGTGAAAAAGACTAAGTTTGTGTGACGATCGAAGGGGGTATAAAAAATGTGTTGGGTAATTTATGGACAACCTCTTATCGTATGCAAGGTGAAACTATGTATTATAAACAGAAAATTCACTTAATTAATGGCATAGATCCATATTTAATTGGTGTTGGTACATTTAATTGACTTTTATACAGAAAAAAACTATAAAGAAATACTTTATCACACTTTTTGCTTATGCAAATAGATAAAGTTGCGCTTTGTTTTCCTACGAACCAATTTGATTGCTTGCATTTACTCACGTAATACACGCGATGTGAATACGCAACATAATATACAGAGTGTTGCGAGTGTTTGAATTGTTTTGTAATATCAAAAATTTAAAGTTAAAAATTTAAAAAAATATATATTCCACAAGTAGGTTCATTGTACTTTCGATTGAAGTAAAAATAAGCCTCGCAATAAAATTCTGAATAAATTTCTTTCGCCGTGATTGGTTATTAAACGAGGAACTTATTTATAAGAACGTGTACGTCGAAGAATTTAAATTGTATCGAGAAAGTAATTAAAAGATTTGTGGTTAATTTTATACTGCCGAAACTGAATAATGAAGATTTTTGTTCCATATTTTTAATTATCATTTGCATATCAAACACAAAACTAAGCTAAGGGTCTAATTTGTAGGAGTGGTTAAATCTCGCAATGAACTTTAGGCAGATAAGATAAAAGATAAATAGACCACAAAGCAAGCACGTATAAACTTATTAGTTAAAAATATTATCCAAATTTTCCGTTGTATATTTGCCAAATGAAATACCTTTTCATAAACTTATTTAAATCATCAAAATAATCTCCAAATGTTACGACCGATATTGTAAGTTCATGTAAGAAATTTGTTATTATCTTGGATGCAATCGTTAACAAAAAGATCTCCTTAAGCCGAAACTTTTGCAATAAAACCTAAAATAACTTTATTTTGTTGATACATGAAATACTTCATGAGATGTGACTAGCGACATATAACTAGATTTAAATTAAAATTGACTATTTTTTGTATTTCGTCAGGTCAAAAAAATTTTGCCCAAATCGTCTAGCATTAAGAGCCAAATAAATCAAGAAATTCTCCAAGTTTTTGTTAAGCCAAAATGCTCTAGTATTTTGTCTCAATTTAAGATTGTAATAAACGACGTGAACCATTTATCAAATAATTGAATAGAATTTTTAATGATATTTCACCAAATGTTATCATTTAGAAAATATGAAATAGTGTCATCTTCTTTAATTTATTTCTAGAACTGGACGTTAACAGTCTTGCAATAGTTTTTCTTATTTGCCTCAACATTTCTGTTATGTTTTCTACGTGGTGTGACTTTACAATGTGCGGAATTAAGTAACTAGAAACCTTTTTTCGCGTTTAATCACACTTTGATAAATTTCCACAATTTAAGAGACGTCTATCAGTGAATTAAGCTTTAAATTACTACCACATCTTGTTCGAGTTTTTCATTTAATTATATTACTAGTCTTGTTCTGTCAGAAAAATATGTTGCCAGATTTTTCCACAAAAATGAAAAAATATTGTGATAAAAGCTACGTAAACATGAAATTTGGTCAAAAGAGATATAAAATTGCAGATCATATAGGAAGAAAATTATTTTGTGCTTGTTGTATAGACTGCCTGGAAGCATTACTTTAATCTATCATCGTCACATCTTTTTAGCTGCCCTAGAAACTGTTGCAATTATTTAGTCATTTTTTACAGTTTACAACTACAAACGATGTAATTTGTTATAATTTTTTTAAAGCTCTTTTGTGTTTAGAATAAAATTTTCTAATTATTTTATACATATCGAAACATAATTTCTGTAATTCTTGCTTTTAGAATAAATTCCAATTTTTATTTGAACTTTTGCAAAATTTTATTTTAAGCACATTGACCGGCCAGCGCCACTGGCGGTACTATTCCTGTAGTTCTTTAATTAATTAAGTGCAATTTTTTATGTAATATAACTGCAAGGAAAAATAAGTTAACAGCAACATTAATAATATTTACTGTTTTATATAAATTTTAATTAAGAAAATTGTGCTATCTCAATTTAGATTTTAATTATTTCTATATTGTCACGTAACTTGGGAAAATAATTCTTAAGGTGTATTTGCAATTATTTTTATTTTATTGCAACTTGGAACGTTACTATATCTTAAATGTTATTGAATTCCTGTGGAATTCATTAGAAATGATTGAAATTCCGTCAGTAATTGAGCGAAATTTTTTCAAAATCCCTTAGCTGTTCCAGTAATGCATTTCTCCTTTTGTATTCAAATATTCCTTTGTGTAAATTTTACACATCAGTAACTGGCAGAGTCACTTTTAAGTCAATTTTAAATTATATACCTATGAATAATTAATTACCTAGTTAGTCTCTACTATATTACAGAAATATAATACTTTGGATAACCTGATATATAGTATAGCTATAATAACATTACGGATTGCAAATACTAATTTAATTTAACTAAAACATTTTAATCATCTCATGTAACTGGTAAGCTCTTTTACCTTCGAACATAAGGCTTTGATGAAACAAACATATAAAACAGGAGCAAACTTTCCAAAATCTACAGGTTTATAGGTCGACATTTACAAAAGCTTCTAACATGTAAGCTTCCTACACAAACATTAAATCCGGTTTGGCCCACAAAATTTACTTTTAAGAGTCTACTCTCTCGTAGAACATCAAAAATTTAGATTTTAAGAAAATAAAAAACACTTTTTCAGTAGATAAAGAATTCACAAAGAAGTAAAAACGCTAGCAAGATATTTTGTACAATACATCAGGCAAGCAATTATTTACGTCCTCTTAGTTTGAAATTTTTTTCTTAATTTGTTAATGTTAATGCCTAAAAAAGGAATTGAAAATCGTGATGAATAAAAATAAGCGTATGCAAATGACTTTGTTCAAGTAAATATTAAATGTTAATGTTAGGAAAGGAATAACAAAGTGGGAAACAGAAAGGAAATGTAAGTTTTGTTTTTTATTTGTGTAAGTCGGGAAAAAACAATAGCACCACTTTATCTAACACAAATGAAATTTTCACGACATAATCTTGGTGTGTTACGTATCCTTTTTATTAAACTGAAAGTCATATCAGAAATTCTACAAAATCGAACGACCAGATAACATTATAAATATTATACTCAAAAATAAAACAAACTGGTTTGGTTTGCTTGGATGGAAAGGTACATTTTGAAATAGTATCTAATGTATATTAGCAACTAAAATTGGTTTAGTTAAAAGCTAGCTCTCCACTTTATGTTACTTTTAAATGCTTCTGCATAAACAGTGTAAAGGTAATGATATCTTAACGTAATGTTTGAGTTTTCAACAACTACATTAAAACTTCCACAATTTAAAACTTAATATTCACAAAATGTTTTCAAGTTATTTCAACTTAAAATTAAGTTTTTCCTTTCTTTACTATATTAGAACTTATTTGCAATGGAATGGTTTTATGGGAAAATACAACAAGAATAGATTGATGGGCAGATATTTAGGTACGAAAATATGTTGGTATAATATAACGGAGATAAGTTAAAACAATATGGTTGATTCTATACAAAAGAATAAATTAGAAGTAATTTGGAAATTCCATTATGCTACTCTAAAATTGAAACTATTATAAAAGTAATTTACAATTACCAGATGTTCAGATATCATAAAATTAACAATTGCGAAAAGATAGGAACATTTTTATACTATTAAGCTAAAACGATCAACTTAACTTGCGTACTTACTTTTAAATCGAATTAATATTTTAAAATAAAATTTCAAAATTTAAAATTTCTAACAAACTTATTCGTGATTAATATAAGAAAATTTCATAATTATTCATTAAAAATACTTTTATGTAGCTGGAATCTTTCACCTATTTCGCATATTAAATAGATTCCGTCTTATATTAGCTGCGATTTATTAAATTCAAAACTTGAAAAAAAATTAAATTGCTAAAGTCTCTAATATTAAATTATTGAAAGATGCTGACAGAACCCACCTACCGTGCAACCCACGTGATCAAAATGATTATTACCAAAACATTTTTGACTAATAATATAAAAAATATGTTAAAAAATTCCAGTTTAACTTGGATAATTTTAGAAATTTGAAAAAGAAATATAAAAATCTGCTTGAATGCATTTGTTTAATTTAAAATTGTAAATAAAACCTTCTAATATGTGCCCAAAAATGTAGGCAAAACACATTAGTGTACTCCTTTGCAGAGGCGTTACAATTATTTGAATAGCATAAATCTTGCATTAATTTTCTGGTAGAGAAGATCTAAGAATCGCAAAAGAATTAGTTGCAGAAATTACCAGGGAATTGTAGTAATTGGAAACGAAACTAGAAATTGGCGTACAAGATTTTGATCCATAGTTACCCCTTGGATTTGGATCAAAATCGGTATAGAGTTTTAAATTCATAGCCATTTTGGCGCAAACGATTTTATTGAGAAAACCCTGCAAAAATTATTTGTCTTAATTTATAAATTTTCAAGCTAATCCAGATAATTTATTTTTGATTAAATGTTGAATATCTCGACTGGCTGTAAGAGATATGTAGGCTCCTTGGAGATGTGTAATTGTTGTAGTAAAATCTGTCTCTTCATTACCTTGAATTCTCATGTGAGATAGGACCCAAAGGAATTCCAACTCTAACGCAAAATCACACATCTAATAAACCGCTCCATGAATTTGTTGAACGACGGCCTCAACTCTCAACTGCATAGAGAACATTTTATTTACTATTTTAACAATACGTAGAATTAAATCCTACTTAAAAGTTGCAAATGTAATTTATTTAATATAATAAACTCTTAGGAAGACTTTACCAATAACTTCGACTAAGTATCAAATTTTGTTTCCAAGTGGAAACATTCGTGTACAAAAAACAACCTTTTGTTATCTTTAAAGTCTTTGTAATCAAATGTTTAATCGTTATTCAAAGCAAACAATGTATTTTTATTCGAAGTTCTTATTTTCAGTACTAAACTGTTTTTGTATCTCCAGTTTGCTTATAATGCGATAACCGAAACCTTATTGATTTGTAGTATTAAGTCGAAAAAATTCATTGTATTGGAAAAATTGATTCAGTAGACGTATGTAATACGAGGATTTGCTATATAAAAATAGCGTGGGATAAGATTTCACTTTGTTAAAAATTTTCAAATGCAGAAAACACATTAAATAAAAGTATAATGAATTTTGAAATATAATAAAACCAACTAAAAAGTTTAACTTTAAAAATCTTTTGATCTCTGCAGTTTAATTAAATAAAAAAAGAAGCAAAAATGTATAAAATGCGAAATATAATTTTTAATAGCAAAAAATCCTATTTTATTTTTATAATTAAATCGCTTTGAATACACCCACATACCTTTTGATAATTACAAAAATTTTGAAGACTGGAGGGTCTGGATTTTATATAATTTACCTTAATAAGAATTTTGATTTGGTAAATATATGTCAGTCGAAATTCAAGCAATGGAAAAGCGGTTTCCATTTCAAATTTAAATAAAATTTAAAAGCAGGATTTCGTAAAATAATGTTACGCTTTAACCATGATTTCAAAAATTATAATTTTAAACAATAGAAGAAGTGATGTTTGTGTTTATCTTATTTATATTTTCGTGTACACCATTAAGATAAAAGTAAAACACGTATTTTAACTTTACTCA
Source organism: Cantharis lateralis (assembly GCA_963170105.1). Taxonomy (NCBI): domain Eukaryota; kingdom Metazoa; phylum Arthropoda; class Insecta; order Coleoptera; family Cantharidae; genus Cantharis; species Cantharis lateralis. The sequence continues at coordinate 25,815,142 of OY720629.1, forward strand.
CGGGATGTTTGATTTCCTTTGCAAAAGTGAAGTAATAAATTAAGGAACTTACAAAAGTTCGTAATTATTCTGTGAAAAGGAGCAATTTGTGTGAGTTTCGTTATTAATTATAATATTATAATAATACGGTTTGCGGCAGATTGAATTGGTAAAGAGCTATAAAAACGATAGTATTAATAAAAAGCACGGGAAAAAACAAGAATTTTCAAGATTATCACAAACAAAACTTTGAAAAATAAAGTAAACATAATTTATTAACTTTTGAAAGGTTTCGAGTTCTTTCAATTTTAGTTTCCACAGCAAATAAGTTTCAAAAGTGCAGTTATAATAAAAAAATAGAACTTTACAAATTGATAAAATTTGATTACTAAAAAAATTTTACTCTTGAATGCTGATTCGTTTGATATTTCAAAGTTTAAAAATTTTATCTAAAAATAAATTATTCTAAAATTAGTTATTTTGAACTTCGATTCACAAAATATTATACGTTTTTTACCTGCAGAGCTCGATTTAGAAATGAAAAAGTAAATTTAATAATACTTAATAGGTAATACAAGAGCTTCTCCGTTGAGTTTATTTATAATATACAATGAAATAATAAATTTAAAAAACAATTTCTTCAAGTAAAATTAAATATCTACAAGAAAATGTTATCTTAAATAATACATTAAAATTAATAACAACTAAAAATGAATTATTATGTTAATTTGAAAAAGCTGGATAATAAAGGTAAAATTATCCTGTAAGAAATAAAAAAATCGCGTATTATTAATTAACATTATTACAATAAAAATACATTAGTTAATTATTTCACGAGTCCTAATAGACAGAATTAAATTTGAATTAATTTAATGAATTTCAACAGAAAACTTTTTATTCGTCTGTTATTTTTATACCTACTCTTTTGGAACTTAAGAAATGGTAATTATGTTTAACCCTTTCAGCATTATCATTATTATGCATGAATAGTTTATACAAGTATTTTTGAGTAAAAATTTTACTTGAAAATAACGAATCCAGCTAGACAGTGAAACTTTATTAAAAAATCATTAAAAAAATCCCTAAAATAGCCCCAAGTCAAAAATTACGGAACTAACAAAAAGGGATCCTTGTTTTATAGTTAAATTCAACTGTAATTGTAAAATCTAATTTAAAATATGTATATGCAATTAAGCACCCCACTGCACCTATTTGCGTCAAGCCCACGTACCGTCAACAGAATGAACAAATCACTGAATTTTATGTAAAAATCGATTATTTCCGAAATTAATGGAAAAAATTAATTGCCGTTCGATATTAATGCACGAAAGCTCAAATAGCGTAACGGAAAAATTATGTTCTAGATTCTAGAGATAGATGTGGATTATTGTGGGGTCTTCATTATTTCCTTCTTTGGAAATTAGTAAAACCACCACGGATCTTCTGCTCTCATCCGATACAAGCGCGAATACAATTGGAACTCTACAGTTTCTAATCGGTTTGAACTGCTGCAGAAACATAAATTAAGCTACATAATAAAAGCTTTCGTGTAAGTTATATAATCTGTTTTTTGAAACATTTTTGTATTTTACTATACAGGATGAAATATACAAAAGCAGAACTTTTCAGTTACATTGATCCAATTTTATTATATTACGTAACGACAAAAACTTTTGTTGTCTTTCGTAACATTTTATTCCTGTTTATTCGGTCGTTATTTGTGCGACAGAATAGGACACGTGCCAATTGATAATCACCAACTGTGAAAGATGAAGCGTAGGTAAGATTTCAACCAAAGAATATCCAATATCTTAACACATTCTGCTTTGTTTATATGAATGACGTCTTTATTTTTGCTACATCCTTTTACGAATACTTGGGTTTAACTCATTAAACAAATTTTCGACAATTTAAAAAGAGTAGGTATTAATAAATAAAGTCTAAATTAATGAAATTTAATCTTTGGGTTTTTTCATTGTTTTCAAAATTGTTAAGATTTGGAAATTTAACAAAACAGCACTTTTCACGCTGGTAGATCACTTAGTAAAATGAAATTATATCAAATAAATTATTTTGTGTTAAAAAATGTGCAGTTCAATGACCTTATACTGAGCGTTTTTCATTTAAAATGACAAGTAAATAAAATTTGAACCTTTAAAATTTTGTTTAAATTTTCGAATTATATTCAAAATTACGAAGTGCGATATAAATTTCTATCAATAGAAAAAAAATCTTTTTTCAATAAATAAAGAATAAACTTAGAGGAACTGAAGATTGCGCTAAAGCAGGATTGAATTTAGTTTTCCTATTCATTGACTTCTTTTTAAGGATTCCGTATAGAATAACCGGTAATCTGTCGTTTAACTAATTTCTTTGTTTTAGTAATTTTGAAATCTGAATTGCGTACAAATTAATAGTTCAGTAACAAGTAACAACGTAATGTTAATTTTCATTCGGTTTAATTTACGTCATGCAATGTATGAAAAGTTAATAATTATATTATAAGTTACCCTTTGAGGTTCAATACCCTATTATAAAATTTGAAATTGAAAATATGTTATAACCCAATGTTTGATTTAAAACTTTCAAATATACAAGATAAGTGTAAATATTCTTCAGAATTCTGTTAAAAGTTTTATGAACAGATACCAGAATCTGATAAAATGGAAAACTTACAAAAGAAATAAACGGCTCTGGTACACAAAACACAAATAATAATACGAAATATAAAATTATGATGGATTTTAATTAACCATTTGTGTAATTTTAATTGTGATCATTATTAATCTGCATTTTATAAGAAACTGCAATAAATTATTTGCATGTTTCAAGTTTAATGCAAATATCAACTTTATAATCAATTAAAATCCTTTCATGAAAAGTTTATAACACTCAGTAACATCATTAAGCATACGGGTAAAATATATGAACTCACTAACGTATTTAATACAAAAATTCCCTGGATTATAATAATCAAGCCCTAAACAAGTCATAAATAAAAATTGCTTATGATATTTAATTTCAAATATAAAATTTTATAATATACGGTACATAAATATTAAACTTTTTTAATAAATTTCTGAACTTTTAATGCATCTTGAGAAAACTATTGATAGTTATTATTTTACTCGAACAATGATTATAATTTTCCGCAAATATAAATCGTTTATACTGTATAAATAAAATATTTCTTCAATTTTGTTCCAAATTTTGCCATTTACTTCAACTACTAAAGCTATAAATTTTCCAAAACATGCCATTATTTAAAGAAACGTTTTTCAAGTAAATAAGCTTCTGTAAACGCATGCAAGAGTGCAAAAAGACCATAAAATAGCCAATATATTTTCTTATCTGTATTGTGCATATAAACATCAACATTATACATAAAATAATCATGCCATTAAGCAATCGTACCCCAAATTGTAACAACTAAATTTAAAAGTAATATTCACTACATTTCAGGCACATATAAAAATGACGAGAAAGTTTTTGTGCATGTTGCGTACTCAAAACGCGATACTTTTTATTATGTCCAAAGTAACAATACGATTGAAAGATGTTCAAGTACTGAGACCTTATCAAGAGCTTTTAGAGAAGCTCCCACGTGTACTCAAACGGCGCAACGCAAATTTTTAAAACTCCGCCCTTTATCGCAAAATCAAATATTTTTTCTAAATTTAAATGCAAATACGATTTCCACTTATTGATTTTTGTAATTATAAAAGCTATAGTTAAAAATAAGCATAAACTTTTGCAAATGATTAATGTTAATAGGAAAACATTTCAGAAATGTGGAAGCTGAAAGTCGCTATTAATCATTCATTTAATTATTGATTTCTGAGTGTTTTATGTAATTTTGAACAAGCCAATATGTGAACAACATTTAATGTCAAAATTAAGTATAATTTGAAAAATTACTTTCGAAAGATCAGCTGCATTACCACGTTTGCTAGTGCTGATAGAAAATCATCGAAACTAAAAGAAAAATTTATTTCTTTTTTAATCTTGACAGCTTGTCAACTGGTCAGGCTTATGATATCTCTGGTATTTGATTTAAAGGGACTGAGTCATAATATCGGAAAATTTTGCTTTTACTTGAGTTAAGTCTAGTTTGCATGCTCTTTGAAATTATAATTAATAATTACAAGAATTATTGAATAAATAATTGACTTATTAACAATTTACATTACAATGTTCTTTCTTATTTGACGGAAAAATACATTTTCGAACTTATCCCCTTTATACCCATCCATGAAAATGTTTACAATTACAGCATGGCCCCGACTGTGCTTGACGCTGGGCCCACTACCAGCAGTACCACTGGGAGACCGTTGACCCAAAGCTGAAATAATAACCTAGGTCCTACCGTTGGCAACGGTGGTTGTCAGTACTGGTCGAGTGCTTGATCCAGCATGGACCCTACGGTGCTTGACGCTTGACTAACTATTGGCAGTACCAACCGAAATATATTGTAATGTAAAGGGGTAAAATAAATTAAAATCGTTAAATTCATATAATCTCAACCCGGTCTTCTCCATTCTTTGTAGAGCATGGACTGTTCCTTAATTTAATTTAAATAAAATGCAAAAATGTTCGTTTTACCTTGGTCCGGTTCAAATGGAGCAATAACCTCGCGATATTTTTCTATGCAAATTTTAACAAAACTTTTAATTTTTTAGCAAATCTTAACTGTGATTTGTTTTTCTTTTATCAAATTTGTTTTCAGCTTCCGTTTAATTAATTTACATATTCGCTATTATAAATCACTTTTTGCAATTGCGGGGCTAAAGTACACACTTTAGACCCCGATTTGCGGGTGTAAAGTGGTACTTTTTTGCCCTAGGGCAAAAAAAAAGTTACTGCCGGGCAAAAAAGAAGTCACCAGATTTTATTATCAATTTAATTCTCATTTTTTTGTAACATTTATATTTATGTTAAATTGACCGTAATTTGTGATTCCAATATTAGTGCAACCTACAGTGAAATAAATTGGTAAATAAATAAAAAGCACTTACTTTAGCTACGTAAAAATTCTCACGAGGCGCCTCTTTTAAAAATTTGACCACGTGGTCAGAGGTTACGACGCGCGATTTTTTCGGAACATATCCTTCGTTTTCCCGCTTCATAAAAGCGGATAACTTGTGGAAATTGCCGATGTCAATCTTATTTTCTAATTTGGTGACCGCCTTGATCATAGAATACTGCGACCACATGGTCAACGACTTCAACGTTTTAGCCTTTTGACGCGTCTTATTCCTTCAAAGGCACAAATGTTACTGAATCATTTTTCATTTAGTGAAAAAATTCTAGTTGGCAATAATAATATAACCAACTATGCTTCATTTCCTTTGGTACTATCAACCACGTGCTTTATTGAACAAATTTTAATTAAAATTTCGTAATTATTGTCGAAGTGAGTACTTTACCTCCTGCAATTGCAAAAAACAGTATATGCACCTCGGGAAAAAAGTGAATTTTTTGGTCTGAGGGTAATTTTTGCCCTCGGCTACGCCTCGCGCAAACAAACCTTTACCCTCAGGCCAAAATAAAGTGGTAATTTATTTCTCTGCGATCCCTGCTGACCCATTTCACGATGTTTAGGATTAGTCAGTAGGTCCACTATCTCTTTGGAGAATGTGTCCCATGCTTGCCACTTTATTACTGTTTATACTGAGCAGTATAAGAGTTGTAGTAATAATCCGGCATCTCCTTCTCCCAATCAGTAGAACTGCTTCGGTCTTTTCAGATACCAACGTCGCGTCGTCAGTCCGATTTTTATCCAGTTTCCAATACAGCGTTAAGTTTATTTTCAAGTGCTTCTGCTGCGTAGTCAGCAAAACTGATAATCTCAAATCCCTCAGCAACTCGAAATTGGAACTCTTTTCATGCATCAGTTGTTTATTATGTATCTATTATTTTTTATAATAGTCTGGCTCATTATAATTAATTAAATATGCTTCTAGTCCTGAAGAAGCATACAATAAAGCTAAGCAAAACGTTGAAGAATATTACACAATAGTTTTTATTAGAGTCTTGCCCAAATCCCCAAAAATCTTCATTGAAAATATTTTTTATAGTTTTTAGTAATTTTCAAGCCTTGCAGTAGTTCTCCACCGTTGATTCTGATTAGGTATGAGCAATATCTTTGCTTTTAATTTTTTTTAGAATTTCAACCCAATTGGATGATTTGAAATAGTTTTTACAACTAATTTAGTTTGAGGGTGAGGGACAACTTCGGGATGTTATAACATAAGGAGTCCGGTAATTCTTATCAAAAACAAGTGATAGTGTAACCATAGCTTATCAATAAGACGAAACAAGCCGTTTCTCAAGAAACCTTCCTGGAAAAAAATTTGTGTTTGAAAGATAAAGTGTTAAAATTTAAAATTTTCTCTTCTAATGGCTTTTGGGGCTCATAGTTTTAGACTATTTTTCAAAATTTAAAGTCCCTGAGTATTTTAATGGTTTCATCGATTTACCAGTGCTTTAAATTAAATGTTGTCCTGTTTCTACTTATATTACGTGTTTTTGTTCTATAAAAATTGTTTCTTCAAGGTTTGAGTCTAAATTTTTTTTTTCATCAAACCCAGAAAGTTTCATTCACCCTCCAGCTGATTGCATAGGGACACTGCCGTAAAAGCATTAAAAACCGCTAAAAAAACCCTTTAGTGGGGTGAATGGGGACAGCACGGAAACAAAAAAGTTTTAAATACTTATAATTGTTTGATTGTCTAAATTTTTTGGGGAAAGTATACAGTAGCGCTCAAAAGTAAGTTGGCAAACAGTTTTTTCTACAAGAACTTTTTTATATTTCAACATTTTTCTTTCATTTTTGTAATATTATTTTTTAAAGGCTTTTAAATTAAAAGGTATATTTCTAGGGCCACAACTTATTAAAAAATGTAACCATTTTTGACCAAATCTGTAAGCCCCAGGTAGGTACGCATTTACACTATAAAGTGTCCCTATTCGCCCCGTTTTATGATTTTAGGAGGAGCGATGTGAGTAAATACTAGTAATTTAGGTATAAAGGTGTAGATTTAATTATTGCAGAAATGAACTGAGTTGTGCAATTTATCATGGAATCTACATTATAAATGTAATAACTTTCTGCTGAAACTGGAGCACACTAGTCTGTGCTCTCAACCACTAGAGCCGATACTCTTGTTAAAGAATACCAGGCTTATAAATCAATTAAAAACAGTTTCAAACAAAAATAATAACCAAATTGCCACTGGCAACAAAAATGGTTTCTTAAAACCCTTTATTTAAGTTTTTTAAATTAGTACCTTAGATTATTAACGATCAGGTTTCGCGTGAGTTTGTTGGATGTTTCTGTAATGATGGCCTTTAAAACTATAGAAAGGAAGAAAACCAACTGTCCAACCGATTGCAGTATTATAGAAACAAAAAATATTAACTTAAAAAATCTAAAATTACAACGGTAAAATTAATTCAACCGGGAACCAGACATTTAATCGGGTAACGATCGGCAGCCTTTTTTGAAAAACTTGATTTGGAATATGTTAATTTTCTGATAAGCCAGTTATAAGAACTTGACGGTAGAGCAAGACAAGTAGTCAAGATAAAGGATTATTTACATAAAAGGATCTTTTTTTATAATTTTAGATTTAACTCGATTTCTATTACTCTTTTAACTAATAAGTAGTATAAGTATAGAATTCAAAACTTTTGGATCCATAGCCTATAACTTTCTACCACAAACATATTACATCAAACTACCTCGTACTTTGTAGTCGATTAGCAATGCCTCGAGATAACTTGTTGGAGTTAGTTACTAACTTCAGATACAGATTTAAGGTTTGACCAAGTTGCAAGAAAAGGATAGCCTAATTATCGCATTATTGCAGTATTCAGAATAAGAAAAAAAGTAAAATTTAAAATTAACTCAATGAGCAAAACTTGAATAGGTACTCTGTTTGAACAAAAACTTCAAACGGATTGTCAATAACGAACGAGTAAATAGTGAAATGAAATATATTAACTGTAAGTATACTAAAAATACGAAAGAGTTGGTTCTGGGTATGATCAGCAATCATTGTGCACATGAAAGAGAATATTATGGCATCTGGAAAGGTTAGCAAACCAAGTTTTATAGTGTAATCAAATTTCACAACTAAATTAAAACACACATTTATTTATACTTAGAGAGTAATAAATGTTTCAAATAAAAACTTTGTACGATATTCTATAATAGCCGCAAGGCCCCAGGTTATACAGATACTATGTTATACAAAAACTAAGATTCAGAAGATATTGATAATTTTCATGTAAGTGTTCAAAATTGCATTGAGCTTACGCCTTAATCTAATTATTGTACATTTTAGGGCGCTATTGTATTGCATTATAAATGAAAAGGTGTATAAAAGAAAATATGGTATAAAACATATCAGGAAATGTGATTTGTGTAACTTAAAGTCTGATTTTGCAAATATTCCAAAACGAGATAATACACTTTACAGTGCATGGGCGATCAACTTGGTCTAAGTCAAGATGATTGACCAGGAAATACAATTAATGGGGTGGTTTTCCGTTGCCTTCCTCATAGTCCAGAGATTAAAATTGGGCTTTAGATCGCATCGATGCGACCAGGATTTGAACCGCGATCTTTCGCTTCCCAATCGGTTGGTGTAGGCTTTACACCATGCTGCTGGTTCAAACAAAGGATAGGAGAGATACCTAGCTAAACTCCAGCTATGAGACAAAACAACCATACAAACCTCATTACGTCGAGATAACTTAATTAAAAAACCAACAGCAAATTTCTCAAAAAGAGAAAACTCACCTCAAATAAAGCAAATCAAATAACAAATTTACCAACCGTCGAATAATAAAACGTAAATATAATCGCACTATCAACTAAAGGACTAATGTTTTCGGATCGGTATTGCTCGGATCATGGCCGAATGAAACCACTATATTTGCATATTGAGTTCTTTTCCTGTTTTACAAGTTGTAAACAGTTTCACCAATTTATTATTATTGCTGTTCAATAAATTTTAAAAGTACAAAAGTAAAATGAATACACTTACCTGCAGTTTGTATAACTTCAATACTTTACATTGCAAAAGATTCGGTACGTACACTCAAAAGTATTAAAACACAATTCATATATCAATAAAATGTTTTGAAAAATACACAAATTTGACTTTGAGCTTTGAAACATTTATTGGGCGATATTCTATCTTGGAATATAAATGTTGGATATTTAATCTTAATTTTTCAGCAGCGTTATATAAATTCCTTCACGTTTTACTGAGCGATCCATTTCTGAACTTTTGGATGTCTTCTGTCTTCAGATATTAATTTCGATATTATGAAAGTTTTCTTTTATTTTCGTTGACAATACCTTACATGTTTGCATTTTGTTGAAATCAAAATTAAATTAAAAACCAAATCATGTGAAATAAACGTATTCTATATACATACCTTAGAGGAATTTTAATATCTTCCATAAAGACTTTTTTGTTTGTAATTTCCACAGAGTATTACTTTAAAGATCATTAATTATATTGCTTATTTGACAGCGTCAAATCTAAAGATAGTTTTTACCTTGGGCGTATCCTTTTTATTACAATCCCGACAAAAAATATCTTGTAGTTTTTAAACTTGATAAGTTATCTTTCGTAAAAACAAAGTTTACTTAAAAGCTTTAATGTTACTCTGCTACTTTCAAAATAGTTTTAAGGGTTTATGACCTTAATCTAGTTTTTATTAGAAATAAAGCAGAATTAGTGCAGAAGAAATTAATTTTCTGTTATTACTGAATTCATTGGATTAAAATTTTAGACAGTTTTCTGTGTTTTATTTGTTTGTTTTGCATGATGACATAAAAAGATTCAAAATTAAGTCAGTGATAAATCTAACAGTTGAAATCATTTAGAAGCCGATTCTATCCAAATAAAAAAGCATTAGTCTGCTTCGAAGAGTACCGATCCTCGAGCTCTCCAGATTTAATGAAATCGTATGATTGTTGAAAAGTAGGTACATACACACAGGGATGTGGTATTTGAATGAATCAATCGTCTAAAAAACTGAAAAATTATTTCCATAATGTAATTTAAAACTTTTCGGTAGCTATTGCTAAAATTAATTTTGCGTAATCTATCACATTTGCTAGAAATTTGTGAAGAATTTCCGAGATGATTTTCACCTAAAAACAAAATTGCTATATTAAGCTCCGCCACACAGAAATAAAACATCCTTTACTTTTATTTCCCATACTTTCATAACATTAGCATAATCAGCTTTGCTGAAAGTGAAATTTGATGCGTCACATGTTTTTCTATAGAATCGTTTTTCAACCACTTCATCCCATCCATTATAAAAACGAAAATTCTACGTTATAACCCAATTAGAATGTTTAAAATAATTTTTAATCCAACTTTACATCTACTTTGATAATGAAGCATGGCGCCGTTAATACATAAGCTTTACGTACTATATACTACTTCCAAATTAATTTTATAAATAGTTTTATTGTTCAGGATTAAGTATTTGTTATGACAACAAACGCACTTAAAGAAATTCGATCTTCTAACTGTTAATTACTTTTTCGTTGGTTAATTAAAAGTGACACGAAAAGCTAAGTGCAGTAGGTAAGCTTCAAGCAAATAAATGAAATTATTACTAAAGTCGAAACTTTGTTCAAAGCAAAAAGTTTCTATAAATAAAATTTCAAAATTGTTCAAGTTAATTAAAATAACTTTCTGGCTTAATATCATAAAAAATTGTTATAATACGTGAAAATAAACTTTGCAATGGAGACACTCTGAACTTACGATGAGAAATACCACCCATAATAATTCAAGTAACAAATCCTTTTATGTAGCTATGCTATTAGCTTAAAGCAACCCGTTAACCTCTCGTAGGTACGTTCCCATAAGGTTAATGAATTGAAAATTAATTTCTGTTATCATGTAACAAGACATTCCACGAACCGTTCAAAAAATGTAATCTAATCAAGATTTAGAGATATATTTAAGTTGGAACCTTGGTCACGTAACACGTACAGGTACTTACGTCTAAAGCTCCAATGATAAAGAAGCTAAATGCCAAATTATTTATACCGTGGTTCGAATTACACGTTAAATTGAGCGTACACGTTCTATCGGTAAAGTTAAATAATTACCAGTTCTTGTAAAACAACCTATACAAAATATGGTGCTAGAGTCAGTGAAACATACCAGCGAGGTCGTAAAATTTAAAATTTGAGATTGATTACCACACACATTTTTCCTTTGGTCTTATGTTTTTGACATTTTAGTATACTCAGATAAACGTAGTCCATTAAAAAATAAAATACTTTAAAAAATTGTGATTGACGTCCCTGAAAAAGTTATATTTTAATAAAGATCGTATTTAAACTCACAATATACATAACTAATGTTTTGACATATAGGAAATTATTGAATATTATACAGAAAAAAAAATTAATATAATATTAAAACCCATTAATTAATACTGGAAATTATTCTGGAAATACTGGAAAATATGCAAAGGAAAATCCTCGGTAATTTATTCCAAACATTACAGTATCAAGCAATATAATACAAATTTAAACCCCTAAATTCTTCATTTGCAATTTATTTATAATTTCTTTTGTACCTATATATCAAGCCACAACTTCCAATTGTTTTTAAAAAACAATTGCAAAAGAATGTTGCTTCCTCTTAACCTAGGGCTTACTCTAGTTATTACTAGTAATTGTTTAACATAAGTTTACACTCGGCACTCATAGTTCTGTAAGCATTTCAATAATACATTATCTAGCAGAGTTCTATCCTTGCTAGATGCATAACAAAATGCATGTACTTAACAAATTAAAAAAATTAAAAAAATTAAAGAAATTTTAGTATATTATACTAACTATAAGTAAAAGTATGTATACACAAACAGAAGGTTAATACAATGGGATTATTAATCCTATTGTAATTGGCGAACGGTGCTAACGGTAAATAATTTAAATTTATTTTAATTTTAAAACATCATGGTAGACATTAACATTATTTTGATCACGGAGGACTTCAGGGATACAATCCGAGTTAGCCTTGGGAGGGGGGGGGGAAATAAAAAAAAATACAATAATTATATATTATTATAGTTTCAAATTTCTTGTATGTCCAAATGCTTAAATTAACAAATATTTTGTAGATAGAAATTATTATAATATATTATTTTAGCCTTTATTGAAAAACTATCACTTAGAAGTGTTTAATTTCAAACGCGATATATTATTTAATTTGGCAGAACATATCGAAGAAGTTATGCAAAGTTATACCTGTTAAATCTTATTAACAAATTTGCATTTCATATATGCGCAGTGGGAACGGCATTTTTAAAAGTTGTAAAAATATTAATGTGTGAAAAAATGTAATAGTGCTATAACTTTCAAATTTGAGTGCTAGTCGGGAGCTAAATTTTTAGCCAAAAATGCTTACTGAGCGCTGCCAAAGATACCGACTCTTTGCAAGTAGGTACCTATTTCATTAAATAAATTTTTAAATAATTGTCTGGAAATTAGAAAAATATTTTTATATAATATTATTAAAAAGTAGAATTTTGTACAAAATTACCACCTTTATAAATAAAAAAGTATACATTTTAGTCTAATACGCATTTTCTTTTTTGTTTTATTAATCTTATCTAGCGCTCACACAAACTAGCAATTTATTTTCTCAGTTTGTTGGAGGCAGTAGATATCCTCCCTACATTAGAAGAACTTACGATAATCCATGAGTTCTCTCCCATGGGTCTACTGAGTTCCACATATTTTTTCTTAATTACTACAGAGAGAAAAATGAACTCTTTTATGAATTGCGCACTATTAATTGTGTAGAATTGGTTATTCCTTATGAAAAAAAATAAAATTACCTTTATGACTAATTTTGTCGACCTTCAATTTTAACATTTTATCTTCGACAGCGGCTGAAGGTTTTTTTTTAATCAGCAAAGAAAACTATTCAGTGTCAACAGATACCTGCTTACATATTGGGCTAAGATAAAAAGATGCCATATCCAATTCGGCTATGAATTCTAAATATCTTTCAATGCTTATAATATTACATTCTATCACTGAATAGCCACGATAACATCAATATCCTCACAGTCATCGGTTTTTAAATGCAGAGATAATTTTGTCCAATCAAATAAATAAATGATCTAATTTTGAGGTTATTTAATAAGTAGATAACTATAATTATTTTAAGTGACAACGACTATATTTTAAATAATATTCTTATAACTTTTACAGAAAAAAGTTGAAATTCAAATTCGTTGTAGTATACAGTCTATCTTCTACATGAACATAGTGCCGTCCTCTAGTTGCTATTGCATGAATTAATACTATATTTCTAGTTACTGATCTGTAAATTTTCAAAGAAAATCTATATCTACATGATATTATAATATTATACAAAATTTATTTAAAATTATGTTATCCAATATTTTCTTAACTAATTACCCCATCAATTTTTTTTTAAATATCCACTTCCTTATAATTTTCGAATAATATAGTAAAATCAGAAATAATTTAGGTATAGTTCATACCTACATTAATGTATATACGATAACTAATTTATATTAAGTTTTTTTTATAATAATATATTTAGGTATAATTTGAGATTCTATAAAAAAACTATAAATTGATTTTAACCAAGTTCTATGACGCAATAAACAAATATATATAGAGGAATACAAAAAAGTATCTACTTTTAAAGCGGCAACTTAGAGAAAGTAATATTATTGATATTTACTTTTAAAAAGTTATAGTTATACATTTTTTGCTAAAAACGTACTGAAGTTAATTCAAATAAATTTTATCTCTATCTATGTATATAGATGTATAATATATGAACATTGTACATATTATTATGTATGTATATCAGATTTCCTATATTATATTTTTGTTTATTTATACAAATTTTGGTAGATATTTTAATAATTAAATATTTTAAATTAAATGCTTATTCATAATAATAGCCAACTAGCATGTGATTCATTCAATAAGAAGGAATGTTGACCGTCTAGTAAGCGTCTAGGTCGTTTCAAGTACACGTGTACCAAAGTTGATATCATTAATAATTCAATACTTTTTCCCGCTGCAGTGTAGTATTGAACTTACTGACGCTTTGGCTACGTCAAAATGTGTATTATTACTGTTAGTTAATAGATCTAATTCTATCGAAGCTAAAGGATTTGTATTGTTAATTATATATTACAACGACAAGCAGTGTAATAATTTGAAACCATTGATAGAAATTGGTTTAACGTCGCGACGACGCACATGACGTCGTAGTTACAAAACATCGTGGCGCAAGTCTTCGGCGCAGCGTGGAAACCCGGGTCAGTCAGTGAGTGACATGATAGCACCAGCACGTCCACATATTCAACACCATCGGTACGGAGAGACATGCATCAAGATGAACATGGACATGGAAAGCATAACTTTTACGGTAAGCTTTTTCTGAATATGGAATAAAACCAGTCAATACTATTTTCATTAAAAATTTTACTCTAAGTTGTGGTAGAAATGCACCGGTGCTTGGGCGGCGACTCGGCGTCTGTATAGTTCAAAAAATAATGCACATGAAGTATTAAACTTCTTTTGGCAAATTTGAATTCAAAAATATCATTTTGTAGCTATATTATTTCATTGAAGAGTAGGTATCTGTATAAATATTATTGATATCCTCTAATAGTGTAAACTCTGACCGATGAGTGCTAATTTCATCAGTGCATAATCAAAATTTAAATGAAATTTAATTTATAGAATTAGTATGCTTTTAAATAAATTGTAGCATTCCATTTATAACACTTTATTGGTCGAGAAAACATTTATATAACCTATTTTTGATGAATTTAATCAAGTCCAATGCAACAATTAATTAAACCCAATACGTTCATGTTCATAAAATACAGTTGATGCTTTTCAAAAGTTCAAGGTCAATTGATTCTTCGCCTAATTTACCCACCAAAACACCATTTAGTTAAGCGGAGCGCGAATAAAAGCGCCACCAATGTAATAAGTATCAGAAGCGTTCTCTAATCCTAATTCATTAATAAGCTTTTAGATTTACTAACTTGCTCCAAGTTATTTCCACATAATAATTTAGCTTCTTCTCAGTTGTAATGATTTTTTTTATAGCTGAACTCTTGACCAATAAATAAATAAATTGAAAAAAGTTAACAAAAACTGTACAGATCAACAATTTTAGGTTGATTACTCCTCTTCTCAATTCTAATGCGTTGAAGGATTTATAACCCCATTTAACGTAAAGTTTTTCTTATAACTCATGCTAGAAGTTGGGTGAACTTGTAATGGGTAATTTTGGGTTAATCCTGCGATTCGAAACACCTATTCAGTATCTTTTGTATCAAACTTCCTAAATCCAACTTAAGCACAGATTATTTTTAAATCGTACGCTGTGATGGATATTTTTATGTTTCTAATAATTTTTTTGCATACTTATCAATAACTCATTTTTTGAAGGAATAATTTACTATAATGCGCAATATCACCCTAACGATACCGTCACAACCCCCTATATGTATTACAAGGTGCAAGCTAAATAATTCTGTATATATTGCAATGACTAATTTGGTAAATTAGGGTAGTCACTCATTCTTTAACTTTCATTTTCAAATAAATAAAATTTTAATTTTCTTACAGTTTACAAACTGCATAAATATAATGTTGTTACTTAAATTTATTTTGTAATAAATCGTTTTAATAGTAAATGTAAATGTTTATTGACTTTTAAAATTAATAATTAAATATTAAAGCTTTTTAGAACAAATTTAAACTTTATTCTAAATGTATAATTCAGGATTTGGTCCTCGTGTTTGTTCTTTGTTAGTTTCAAAATATATAGGTATTCCAATTAAACTTTTTTTATACGTATGAGGTTTTTAGAACGTAATTGCAAGTCATAAAAATTGTAAATAAAGATAGGTGGAACACACTTATTAAATTAAAAATTTATTAATGCACTATTATAGTGTGTTGTTATTTTATAGGATTAGTTCGTAACATGTGAAATTATATAATAAAATATCTAAATGATGTACATGTTATATTAAACCGCAAAAATTGAATAAAATTGAATTTTTTAATTTTTTTTTTTCAATTTCATTCAATTGATTTTTTAACTTTGCTAGCTCTTTTATAATTATTATACAAGGTTTATCTGACAAGTTCCGAAGAACGAAACACGGTTGCTCGAACAATAGTGTCATAAACTATCATTCATGGTTTTTATAATAAATACGTAAGTTAAATTTGAATTTTATTCAATTTTTGCGGTTTAATAATTACATGTACATCATTTAAATATTTTATTATGTTGTTATTTTAATAATACTGCCGACCAGTTTCGGGATTCTATAGCTTGATTGGTAAAATACCATGGCTTTGATATTGAACATACCAGTGCATCTTCACAGCTTTATCTCATACGTCAATATTGTCAATCTAACTGCCAGCTTACGATCGTGTTTTTGATTTTTCTCCAGTTTACATCATATATTTATTTCCTTTTTCTTAATTTGGACATTCTAAACAGATTTCTATTTCTATATACAACAGATGAGATTTGGTGTAAATGTAACACGATTCGATTCGGTTTTGTTTACTGTTATTCTCTACTTAGACATCCAAATCTTTAAGTGGGGCAGGTGTGCTTACAGTAATTTAGAGACATGTTAAACATGACTATGTTTTGTTAGAATGACAGTGTCATCTGCAAATGTAACCGTTTTTGTGAATGGAGTGACAGTAAAATCAACTATGAATAGCGAATTAGCTATTCTATATCTTGATACTGTGGAATAAATTTAAGATATTGTCTTATATTAAACTTGAAAATAGCGACTTTCTAAATAAAATTTTAAGCTCCCTGGATGACATATACTGTTCGGTGGCATTATTGTAGGTTAAATGTTGATAAAATTGGTGTGTTGGTATTGAATTATCTAATAAGTTGTTATCACCCGTTTGAGAATAATTCTACTAGTAGTTTAAATACGATCGGCAACAAGCTTATTGGTCGACTTAAAAGAGGTGTCTGTGGGGACTTCGTTTGGTTTCCAAATTAATATATTTCTAGTAGAATAAAAACTGAATTTAATTATTTAATAAAAACTAATCTTATCTTGGCTACCGGAATTTTTCGGTAAATATCAAAAATTAATTAATTTATAATATTTATTCAAACACTAGAAAAAGGTATAAGGGTTATACCCACACGAACAAATATTAATACCACACCGTCAATTTATTGTTTCATATTATTTATTAATATTTGCTCTTTCAGAATGTTTTTCTAACAAAAAGCAATTGAAAGCAGTAACTTGCAGGGAGTTTTTCCCGAAGGCGTGCGGTTAAAACAAAAATAATGGCCATTTTTAGAAAAATAACACATTAAGTACGCCTTCTAACGAAAAACCACCACAAGCCCCAGGTGCAATATTTAAATTGCATCCAAGATGCATATAATAATATGTACTATCTCCTTGTTTTTTTTTGTGTATCGATAATTACTTTTAATTATTTTATAAATTATATAATATAAATAAGTCAATTTCACAATTATTTCTTATTCTTTTTAATTGAATGTCTTAGAAACGATAATAATTTTGATCCGTTTGATGTATTGTGAAGGCAATGCGGCTAGCACTGCGCTTCTACCGCTACTTCGACCTGTAGACCGTATTATCTCTGTAAAAAATCGTCCTTGATGTATGGACCCACCCGGAAATTTTTCAATCGTATTTAACGTATCACAACGTAGGCTTAATCGAATATATTATTATCTAATTAAATTATATTATACAAACAATGTACACTAATTTATATCCCCGAAATACTATCGAGATTAAAAACAAAGTTCTAAAATTAAAAAATAGATATTTTTATCATCATAACTCACCCTCAATGGGCTCGAGAACAGTCCTCAATTAAAAAATTCCAAGTACAATGAACTTCATTTAATAACATAGATTAAGTTCAAAAGTTAAAAATTAATCAAAACGATGGTAACAAAATTTCATGATCCTAGTGGAATTGACTACCTCAAACAAACAATGAGTTGCAAAACAATAAACAGTGAATAAAAGTCGGAGTTGAAGTACAATTAATTTGTTTCAAATAATTTATTGCAATCCTTTTAAGTGCCCAAAACATGTAGAGGGAGCAGTGCAGCAAAGCTAATAGTGAGATAGGTCCATTAAAAAGACAATTAATTTTTCTCTCTTGGTGTGTATTAAAATATTTTTCATATCTCGTTATAGGAGGGACAATAATAATTACCACATAATAAAAAGGTAAAATATATTTTTAGAACAAATTTTCATTTGCTTGAAAGGTAAATAAACAAAACTGTTTTTCGATTAAATATTTACTACGACTTATGTACAAATAAACGTACATGTCCCACCGTTATGCAATAAAACGCCTATGTTAGTTACGCCTCTGAATCTATCTTCTTCCTGTGGTGTGTAAAAGTTGATTGTGTGGCGACATTGTTTAACAAAGTTAGATACGTTAGGGCTGCTCCAGTTGGCAATGGCGATAGCACAAAACTCTACAGCTTAATTTTTTCAATTTTTTTTTTTTTTTCCTAATGGTTCTAGTTAATCTTAATTAAGACTATATCCTTATAAAAATAAGTAATTGGTTTACAATGAACCAACTATTGTTTGATACCTTTCGATCTATTTTTCTGGAATATTTTCCTTATTGCCTCGATCGAGTAAACTTGAAAATTGAACTAGTCAACAGTTGTTATAGAGACTTGAATGCTTGAAAATTTATTCCTGCTATTTTACTTTTATTTAACTATCATTTTTCATCTGTCACAAATCTAAGCAAATCTCTCCGCTAGCGGGTTAATGAATTTGTTCTGAGTTGACATTAATGATGCGTCGGTGGTTATTCTAATTTATACAACTGTAACGCCTTCAACAGTATTAAATTATAATTACTCGAGGAATATCGTTTTCAGCTATTTTTTTGGCTTCTACATTTATATTATAGAATTATAATAATTTAAGTGACGATATAAATTGATTTTATAAAGAAACTGGCAGGTCAAACGGCTTTCAGCCGCCCTGATCTCTTGGTTGGGATTGAGGTGGTTGTTCGGCAATTTTATAATTTACTCCAGTTATGTCTTATGTTATTAAAACTTTCTTTGTTTGCCCGCAATTTTATTTACGTAGAATTTTATAATATATATTTCAATAGTTTTGAAATACCTATGACGTAGGTACACTGCCCCACGAAGCACAAAAAGGCAACTTCAGTTTCTATTGCTTTGAAGTAATCGATGTTTTCAAAGCAAAGAAAATGTTGAACATTGCATTGCAGATACAATATCAATTGAAAAGATTTTTAATCTACACTTTGAAATACTATATTGAAATGTACTTTTATAAAAACTTAAGATATGGTAAATTTTTATATGTTGTAACTTGGAAATTTACTTTTTACCTCGACTAAACTCAATCAAAATAAAGTAATTTACTTGAGATTCTAATTAAATATTATTCTATTAAAAGATCAGTTTTTAAATTATAATAAATTTTTATTATATTAAATAATTTAACTAGCCAAAAATTTATTATTGCGTATACAGTATTACGCGATATGTTTGCGATTTACCATCTTATTTAATTTTTAAAAACTTTCCATAAACTGACGACTTCTTGATTTATTTCATTTAGCATATAGTAATTTTCCTTTTATGACCGCACTTTATTAATATTGAAATCAATTTTTGCTTATTATTATAATTTATTCATGTATTGAAACCGATTACAAAGCGCATTGCTCGGCCACGCCAATTATTTTCGTATTGTTCACCCAATTTACACCTATTTTCATAAATTTATATATAATTGTAAAGTTAATTTTCTTCAATTATTGGAATCGATTGAACATTGTTAGTATGTGGAATCCGCGCTCGGCTTGTAATACAATTATATTCTATTAACGCGCGATCCTTCTCAATTTGTGATAGTTTTAAAATTCGATACCTACTTTAGTTTTTCTCTTATGATTTTATTTATTTTAATTAACATCAAATTATTGCTTCTGTTATAATTTTTGCACTTTCATTTACCCAATATCATCATTGCTTTCCCACCCAAGTTAAAATTAAACTCTCTTTATTCAAAATTATATTTCTAGATTTTAGTAGAAATACCCAATTATTTATTATTTGCCAATATCTATATAATCACTTTTATTGTGAATTTAGTAATTTAAATAGATTAATAACATTATTTTATTAATTAAATATAATCTAGAATTCTATAGAATACAATTTCGTGATTGCGAAACTCGGCTCACGCGCGTTTGGTAATGGCATACTTTCTATACTGATCACATAAACTACTATTTACCGACCTTGCCCAATGGAATTCTATTTTGTTAAGTTCAATATCGAAACTTTTGCGTTTTTCCTAATTTTATAACACCTACTCGCAGAAAACTTAACTGGGCCAAATAATTAAAAACTATTTTATAAAGTTACGACTTTGAACGTCTTCCACGGCTAAACTATTAAAGTTAAATATAATATTATGCCGTCGGGATCTTTTTGGCATTGTATAATATTAAAATTAAATTTTCTCCAAAATGTATTTGTATTATTTTCTTATCCTTGTCGAGTTTCAAGTGAAAGGTCACCGCGCACATTTTTACTTGTTTTGTTTTTCCGTTCTTGTTGCCGGGATTAATTTGTTATTTTATGTATCAAAAACGCAAAATTGCTACTGTTTTTTGTTCCAAAATGTTTCTACAATAGCAGCAATAGTATTGCTGCCATTTTACTTTACTGTCGCCGCCGCCGGCAGTGAAAATAATGTTGATTAATTATTTTTTATCTTCAAAACGAATTTTATGAACAGTAAAAATGACTTTTAACCTAATAAAGCAATAAACTATTCTGTCGAATGACTCAGATTTGATCAAATCTGAAATTGCTTCCATTTAAATTAAAAGCTAAAATTTCAACAATCTAATTTGGCTGGTTTTTGAGTATAAATACTTACTTTAGTCGAATATCTCCAATATTGAAATAAAAGTTACTTTTTCAGGTAATTGCACAACATGGTGGCTAGAAGTCATTATAGCAATTATTAAGTGAAATAGAATCGGTGAACACCACTTATTATTATGTAGTATGCATTTTGAGCTGCCTAAATTATTTATTTAATAGAACGCAAATAAGCATAAGTATATAAATTGTTGTTGAAGTACTTACTAACAATTTTTTTTAAACGTCGCTTAGTTTTGATTTATTTTTCTGCCAATTTACATTGAGAGTAGATTGTGTGACAAAAGCTTTCCGAGCAAATAGAGTAGCAATTCTGAATACTCACGATTTCTTCTTTCAAATAGCTTTTAATTTAATCAATATAATATTATACCTATGAGCTTCAAATGTTACCCAAATATATAATAGCTTCCATTAGAGATATTATAACTGGGTTTTGATATTATTGGACTTGCTTAAATTAAGTGGAACATTTTCAGCATATTTGCATAATTACTTTAAAAATGATAATTGATCAATTACTAGTAGATACATAATATTACATAATGTTTTTTAATTATGAGTTTGATATTGGGGTTACTTTATCCTCATGATATCCTAATCGGCCGTATGATATATCTAATCGAGATATTTATAGATAAAGAAAACTATCTAAGATAGATCGTGCGAGCGATTGCGTAATAATTTGTTTCAATTTTTCCACATTTATGTATGACAAGTTTCAGAAGAAAATACTAATCTTAAAAACAGCTTGATGATCTATAAAATACATCAACACAAAATATATTTCATTTTATATTTATATATATTAAAAAATACCAGTTTTATAACAAAATATCTAGTTTTAAAAAACTTCATTTTTTCAACATTTTTTTTTCTTGTGAAATACTGCAAAACCCCAGCATTAACGCATTTTCCAGTTTTGGTTTATATGCTCATAAAAACTATATTATGATCTATGTATATAATATATTAGGAGTATGATTTATTATGCATGTGCAAGTCGAATAATGTTCAAAAACTAAAGTGTATTTATAAGCAGAATGCACAAGGAAAAATATTTTCCTTTATTGCGGTTGGGCAATATTATACAATAATTTTATGGATAATATTCGCTCAAATTGCGCTATAACTAGTTTATGTCGGTCGATATATTAAAGTTACGTTTAACGTTAAAGTTAGTACTTTTTTTAAAACGTATCAATCAAAGAGCACACGAATATGTTTACACTTAAAATCCTAAGCTAATATTGAAGTTATATTGCGAAATTAATGCAAAAATTTTTATTCAACATTCACATTTTATCTTTTGTTATCCAAGAATGTAGTTTTATAATATGCAGCGATTTTGCATAAGTATAAAATAAAATATTTCTGTACGGGGACATATAAGTAGATATGTGAATAATCTAATCTACACTAGATTATTATAACAATAATTTTAATAATTTCATTTTTGTAATCGGTCATAGTTGAATGTAAAATTGGTTACCTTTCGTCAATTTTGAGTTTGTTTAGTTCAATCGGTAGAACACAACACGCATGAGACTCTTTTTAAAATATTAATGAAGATCAAATTTTAGGTCTACAAATACAAATTTTTTTATTCATTAATTTTATAATGGTTTTTACAAATGATAATCATAAATTTAAATTGGCAATTTTTTAAAACCTCTTTATTATCATTTATAATGTAATTATTAAATCACAAATGCACTCATAAAAATTGTAGACGCTTGTCTGTGAATTTTATATTCTTAAATAAATGTTTAAACTCCCTGTATTATTAGTTAAGTTCCCAGTTGTATTGAAAAATCATTCGTGGCTTGCAACAGGTGACCAGATGTTGAAATGCACCTCCATAATTTTAAAGAAATTTCCAAACAAACAATCATAATATATAATAATATTATATTCCTCGATCTAATTATTTCCAATTTAATTCATAAACTACCCAGTCTATACAATTAATTTGATTACTTCGAAAAATATTATCCACATGATTTTAACTATGAACTGAATTTCACCGTTTTTGAAGATTTTCAATCGAACTATTTTTATTTCAAATTGAACTCTTTGAGAACGGATATCTTTTACTAAAAATGTCCTTCTTACCATCTACGTATTTACAATATTTTTGTTGTCAAAATTGTAAATTTTAAATTTAACCAAATCATCTCGTTGTAAGTAAGTAAGTAATCACTGGTCTGCATACTAACAAAGCTTCCTGCTCCAGTCTTAACTTATGACATTATATTCTCCTCAGAAAAATATAAAATTACTGTAAAAATTTACAAAATTATGAGTGAAACATGGAGTCGACCAACGAATATTTTTAAAATTTACACGATATTAGTGAGTCAAGCATCTTTACACAGATAGCATTGGATTGCTGTAATTCCTAGTTGAGTTACAAAGCAGAAATTCTGCCATTGTTCGCCAATTTGCAATTGCCCGCCGAGGGAAGGCGGTCAGAATAAAGTTTTTACTTCAACCGGACTCGAACTAGAGATTTCGGCTTAGCAGTCAACACATTAACGCAATTCCGTGACCGTCTTTTTTTTAAGTTTGGTAAATTGACAGAATGTCAAGGTCAAAAAAGAAAAATGTCTCTTTAGCGTTAATTTTTATTTATATGCAACGGGCTTGTAAATTAAAAACAAAAAAATAAAGAATTTGAACAAACCCCGTTAAGACTTTTACAGTGCTTTCAACAATAGCTTATTTTTAAGGTGAGGAGATTGTACTCGTATAAACACTAAGGGTAGATCAATATAATATTCTAAAAATAAATTTACGTTCCTTGATCTAAATTATTTTTGAAGTATTTTTATTCACCATTTATACCAGTACAAGTACAATATACCTACCTACAACAATAGCTCATTCTTAAGGTGAGAAGTTTTTATATTGGTAGATCAATATTTTATAAAAATAAAAGATTCGTTGAACCAATGAAAAGATATAATGAGTTTTATTTTATGTTTAATTTAGACTAAATAATTTTGGGGTAGTATTTTTTCCATTTTGAAAATTATGCTACAAAGCAGAATTATTTGTTCTCTATATCCCATCGATAGATGGCATTCAGGCAAATTTTGCTTCCAGATATTTGGAAAGGAAATTTGCAATTTGTTTTTATCTAAAAACGATTCCAAAATTCGGTAAACAGGTAATAATATATTGACGAATTATCGAGATTTCATTGTAAACCAATTGAAAAACTACTATTATTGTTGGTGAGGCATTTCCCTATATTATGTCACTCTACTGAGCTAATTTGAAGATTTAACATAAACAAGAAGTATTTTAAGTTTTATTCGTCATAATATATCAAAAGATAAACTTGTGAAATCCATGAGTGACGTACTTAGCATGCAATGACATACTCTCTAAGTCTAAACACACTAGAAACAAGCATTTATTATTCAGTGCCAACATCTTACAGATAGATATACATTTTTCAGTTTCCATAATACCAAGAATATATTTATACTGAAAGTTAGATTAAAAAATATTATTTCGTTTGCCCATCTAGATAAAAATAAATGCATCTAATATAAAATTAAAATGTTTCAGGGGACACAAAAACTTATTTCTTGATTTTGTGAAATTCGCAAATTCAATTATATTGGGCGTTAAAAAAAGCATTGTGTTCGGTATTTATGCATATCAAAACAAAAACAATGAATTTTTTTATTTTGTACAAATGGAAAAACAAATCTTTATTTGTGCCTGAAAGAAGCTCCTAATAAGCAGAGTAGGATAAAAACCTTTAATAGGCTGTTTTAATTTCAGATGGAAAAACATGTGAAGCATTACACGAGTATTTAATTAAACGCTTCGTTATTTTTTACATCTCTTAAAGCTTTTTATATTTTATTTGCATTTTATTCCATTTTCAAATCACCTAACTGATTTGATTTACCGAAACTAATCAGAACTGAAACGAGGCAACAAAGAATTAAAATTTGTTCAAGTTTTCACTATACACATGTGATTGCATTCGGTTTCGTTTAAGTAGGTATAGCAAAAAAGTAAATTTAAATCTTTTTTGAAAAGTAGTACATAAAAGCAGAAGTAGGTGGATACTTAAGAAACATTAAATTTCAGAAAAATTTTTAAATCTGTAAGATGCGCATAAGTATAGGTACATTGGTATGGTGTAGTCTGTAGTCAATCGATGCTTGCTTTAAACGCCTACACGATTTACACGTCGCCGTCGAGTAGAACAAATTTTTGAAACTAAAATTTTAATCTTTTTTTATTGTATTTTTCACATAAAACTCCTTTGAAAAGTAAAAATTTGAATTTCGGGCATCCTTAATGTACATAAAATGTTAAATTACAAAGCGTCCGAGTAATAAATAATTCAATTTTTTTTATTTGGAAATCAAAGCCGTTTCCAAAATCCAAATAATATGCTAGGAATACGTAAGTGACTTCGTAAGACAGCCGTAAGAGTTAAGTCGTAGCGTATACTCGTATACTAATAGCCATTAAAAATCAAATTTTTATAAAACATAATTGAAATAAAATTATTATTACCTACCATTATTTTCCGCAAGTTTCACATAGAAAACCTTTAGAACAAACAATCGGAAAAGATGTGACAAAGTTTCTCGTCTCTCGCTTCAGTCCAATCAATGTCTGGGTGAATTCAAATTAGCTTTGGTTAATAATCACCTTTAGAATATAATTTAACTTTACAAGCATGAACAAACCAAAGTATAAAAAACTAGCGGGTCCATAACGAAAAGGAATAGAGACATTGCACAAACCAGTTATAAATTAAAAATTAACAAAAATATTTTAATCTATTCCTTTAGATTATCTCTGAAAAGATAAAAACGAAATTAATTTAAAAATAAGTCTACAATATTGCCAGGGGAATCAGACAATTAGAACTCCATTTAATAGCATCCCACGATACTAATAATCTACTATGTGTATGCGGAAGAGAAAGAGAAATAAAAATTTGGCGATTTAAATCCTGATAAACCATAATATTGAGATTTGAAAGAATGAAATATATGCTTTGATGCAGAATTTAAAAATAGTATATTACCAGTAAAAAAACATTATTTGCGCACGTAGTATATCACATACTATTTTAAAATTAAACGAAAACTTGGCAAAATGCGAAAATATTAAAATTTTAACGGTAAACCAGTGAAAGTGTAGCGAAGATTGATTTTGTTTTGTTTTATGTTTTTTTTTCGCTAAGATAAGCTTTACAGAACATTTTTACATTGCGTTTTTCACAATTTTGATTTAAATAAGAATTAATTTAAAGAACTTAAATTTTATTTAAAATTAAGAAATTTAAGAAAAATTTCAAAATAATATATTCTATTGTTTGAGTTTTGTGGAACTTGATTGCGATGCAACTCGATGGTCCATATTCATTGTTGCTATTTTTTGTAGTGTATTTCATCCATCTTGATCTTGCAGCATCACGGATACGCTATCATCGATTTTAATGGCATCTACCATAATTTTTCTTCTCCTGCTTTGGCCAAGTTTGCGAAATGACGCCTCTGATAAAATATGTACATGACCAGTGGGGGTAATCCTTAATATTTTATAGATTAGTGTAATATTAGATTAAGTTAAGAAGATCTCATATAAACCAGAAAGTTTGGCTATACAGGTTTGCTAATATATCAATACATCTTCTTAACAAAATGTTATAATGAAATTCGTAGAGGAAAAGTTTAGTTTGTACCAACTTTAATATTATTCCATTAAAATACTAGTTGTAATGCAATGCCATGTACGTACAGCATTATTAGTTATCATTTTATTTCACTGTTACATTTCTGGTTGGACAAACCAAATTGACAGTTTTGTAGTTTCTACTTTTTACTTCCGAAAACCGTTTTGCTTATTTGTAAAATAATGGATGTGGGTGTGAAGGTATTCTCATTTCTCACAGACATTTATTATTAACCTTTCAGAACCTATTATTTTTGATACCTTCCTGTACATATTTTATATTACCTAAACATATGTGACTTACCCAGAAATGAAAAGAAAGAAAATTTCAAGGGTGAAATTATAGGTTAAATATTAAATAACTGAAGTTATTTTATCCTGTGTCAAGTTGTACTTTTCAAATACCCAGCGGGATTATGTTTTAGTATTTATGGTAAGAAATGTAAAATGTCATATACAAAACATTAATAGTAAAGAAACCCAGTTTCTTGAAATAAAATTCTGCAGTGACGCAATGCATGTGCTAGAAATATAAGTACTATTTTATTAATAACATTCGCAAATTTATCTTAATACTGCTTTTTTTACAATATATGGATTACATTTTAAGTATACAAAGCTTTGCCTGAAAATTTAAATTCCTGAAACGTTTGTTCTAAACATGAAAGGTACAAAACATAATGCATAAGAATGCCTTAAGTATGTTAGATATGCTTTGTATTCCAAGATTGATATCGAAATTACAAAAACGTTGAGATTGACAGTTTCCATATAAGAGCACTTTCGTAATAATGAAAAAGGAAATTTGTGATTTTTTATCAATCTATACGCACCCCAGCAATTTTTGAAGAACATGCATCATTACGGTATTATAAGAAGAACTTCGCACTAGGTAATTCAGAAGATGAAAATGAACAGAAAACTTAATTTAAGAAAACAAATTTTTTTATATGAATTTTCTTTGCAAATAATTTTAGAAACTTACCTTTGATCTTGCTTTCTCTACCTTAGTAGAATACGTTTCTGACAATTTTATAATGTGTATATCAATCATATCGAAAGAATATTTTCTATTAGCTGGATACAATCCACCTGTGCCCTTACATCCTAGTCGTTACATAACGAACAGATCATGATTATAACACTGTAAAGTAAACACAAAAACTGTTTTGTGATTTGGAGTCTCATAAATTCAGAAGCCTCTGTAGAAATCCCTTTAAATATAATTTTAAAAGCTTATAAAACTTTTAAATCCGAATCCCACGTTATAATATATTATTGTGTACTGTCACCTCTATCCCGCCGTTAAAATATTTTTTTAAATGAATTTATATTTTTAAACTGTTGATCCTCAAAACTAATGGAAAATTCGTTAAGTCCGCACTATATTTTCCATGTGAGTATAAATAATGTCATTTTGGAGAATATTAGGTTATGGTAGAACTGTAATTGGCTACTCTGTATTAAATAAATTCCTCTTGAACTTTATTGCATCCATAGTCCGAGACAAATGTAGACAATTATATTTTTAACAGTTTCACGTGTTATGAGCAGCTTATTCTATATTTATTTTGAAGGCGCCTAAATTGTCAGCGGTTCCACACCTCAAGAGTTGTCGAAAAAGTTATGTCAAGCTATTAAGTTTTTTGTGTAGACAAAATCGAATTCCAATAATGTGTATTTAACTATTCAATGCTGCAGCAACTTTTTAAATATTAAGTGAAAGGGAAATTGGCAAACGAAAATGAAAAACTTTAATTGAGTATATTCAAATTAATACGGAAAATAAAATATATCATCGAACTGTCAACATACTTATCGTCGGATCATTGGAGTACTGATCAGTATTTATATTTTTATTGGCAATGAACAAAAAATGTCACCGGTATATTGACGAGTGCCAAATCTAATACACAATTTGATGCTTCTCGTGTTGACGTACTGCCTAGATACCTACGTTATAAGCAAAATTTTTCAATTTATTCAGTTTTTCGTTACATTATATCATGGTGTTATAAATTTTCCTCTCAAGTCTTAAGAATAACGTCCTATTTTCTTGTTTTGCAAATTTTCAGGCAGCTACGCTATGTTTATGTCCGAAAATACACGTAGCAACTATGAAATAAAGTAGGTAACTTTTAAAATACCTATCGAGATTTCAAGAAAATTAAATTATTATTTTATTTATTTTTTAACTCTTGAAGTTTTTACAAATTGCGCCTGGTCATCATATTTTTCTTCGTTTCACTTGCAGAAATTCAACTTGTAGTAATAATAATGGAAACGTTGTTTTTGAAAGTTTGCAATATTTGTATTTTATGCTATTTAAAGCCGGCAAATAACTCATGACACTTGGCATATTGGACTGATAAAAGAGAAAAACTTTTTATACGTATATACATTTCCAACCCAGATGAGGATAATATGAATGAATGTCTTTGATAGTGAATAATGCCTTATTTCCTGACTAAACTCAATTCTATTAGGCCTCGATAACAATAATATGTTATTAAGGTTTACCAATTGTTATTATCCACAAAGAGAGGTAATAAACTTCAGCAAATCATTCCGTTCCGATACCATAATAATTGGATTGTGTATTAAAACAAAACTCAGTCTTGAAGGTGCGGTATTTTCCAAATGAACATTAATGCTCATCAATATCTTCAACAAATCACTTCAAATCACGTTTTACTTCAAAACATCCTGATAATAAGATTGTCAACATTAAAAAATTTAAAAATTATCCGTCTACAAAACCCAAATAACCCTCGAGTAAAAATAAATTTTATACATACCGATTTATAAATCAAAAATACAGAAAATTTATGGTATGTTCATTATTATAATACAATCCTAATTTTCAGCAGATAACATAATATTTTGTCTCCCTGGTTAAACAGTCGTTGAAGAAATAAATCGATTAAGGAAGATTTTAATACTGGCAAAATTAAAAGTTGGTAATGAAATAGTTTTGAAAACTCTGTTGTAATAAAAAGTGGGGTGAAAAGCTCACGTCTCTGAAATAACTTGAAACGGCCTCAAGTATGTTCAGTCAAGTAGTGTCTGTGATTAGTAGTTAGTATTAGATAATGTTAGATGCGATAAAAGATTTTTTGGGTTGCAATTTCATTCATGCAATTAAGCAAACAAGTAATCAAGGTAAATTTTATTTTCGTTTTAGAAAAATTTACTTAGGAATGGATTTCAAAGATTAACTAATTACGTTGATGTCTTATTGTACTTACTCGTATATATTTTGTAAAAATCAATTGAACTCTGGGTTATTAAACTATTCTACATTAATTATTATCGTAGAAATGCAAATCGACGATAACTTATAATTGGATTGTGAATGAAATATTTAACTTACACAATTTTCTAATTTTAACTGATTGCACAATTTATTCAACTCAAAGTTTGTTTGGAAAAAATTTAGCAATTTGATTTATGAGAATTACATTCTATCCTATTAAATATCGATTTTTATTTTTAAATTATATCAAAATATAATTCTATTATAATCTTCTACGGTAGAAGTAATAGAAAATTTCAGAATTATCGTATAGATTAGTCACTATAGGTACTACTACTAAATTAATTATTAATGTGCTGCCACTGTCTGTCATTCAGTCATTCAGTTAAAAATAATATTAGACGGTTAGGGATTGACAATTTTATTTAATACACTCTTCAAAAAAGGAATATGAAAC
This sequence comes from Cantharis lateralis, assembly GCA_963170105.1. Lineage (NCBI taxonomy): Eukaryota > Metazoa > Arthropoda > Insecta > Coleoptera > Cantharidae > Cantharis > Cantharis lateralis. Next base: position 25,845,632 of record OY720629.1, read on the forward strand.
ACATATAATTATCAAGTAGTAAGTTGATAGCTTAAGCTCTAGTGAACAAGCATAAAACAAAGAAGTGTCAGGTAGTAGTATAGTAATATGGGACAGCATTAAAGTGCGCTATCGGGACAGTATTCGAAGTATTAAGGTAGTATCGGCAGTATTGCATAGTAAGTGATAGTAGCTGCAAATATTATATAGTATTTAGTAGAAGGAATGGAGACAGTTGATGTCCTACACTTTCGAATTTCGCCGAAATTTTTGCACTGAGTGGTAGGTAATAATCTATGTAGTAAATTTAAAAAATAAAATTTGCTGAATATCCAGTAGTTTTTCCAAAATTAATAAAAATAAATTCTTAAAATATTGCATTATATTGTGCAATACCATTTGGTCACTGACAACAATAGCCTAGGCGACCCTTTGAAAATGTGTGTTATAAAATCAGATGAACGATTGATGTCAAGGCCTTTTTCTGAGTCTGCATACACTTGGTGCATAGGATAGCCCTTATTAGGGCTGCAAATATTGAGAATAGGGTTTCTGTGAAAATAACTGCAAAGTTAAAAACAGAGTAATTTTTCTAAGGGTTGTATTTGACCTGGATCCGACATCGGGGTGGAAAGCACTGTATCATTAAAAACTTTTCTGAGCACGACGCAACTCGAAAATTACGAAATTCTAAAGCTGGGATCCGCGATTTAACAATGTCAGGGGCAGTGAAAGCTCGAGCGGCTCCGGATGGTTTTCCCAAACCCTTTGCTAATTAAAACAATCCTTGGAGAGCAAATGCACCCGATAATGTAGGAACTCGAACGATGGTTCCTCTGCAACTGCATGCAGTGGAATGAAGCACGCTCTCTCCAAACCTAAATTACCGTCAAGTGAATGTTTTTTAAAGCTAACATGAAAAACTTGTAAAATTTACATAAAAAAGTCGATTTTAAAAATTAAATTGTGAAGAAACTTTTCAGAGTTCACTAACTTTTATTTAATTTTCGGCTTAAATTTCTATTTTTTTCATTATACATATTTCTTTAACTTTTCTTTCAAGTTCGCTGAATATTTCATCAATTGTTGGCATTTTTACCATTTTAAAGTTTATATTGTTCTTAGAGCGAATAGTCGGTTTAATTTTACAAAGCCCCACATTTTAGTATGTGTTTTTTCCAAATATTATTATTTTTAAACATATCTCTCTCAAAAATACACTTCTTATATAATTCGTATTGATAAAATTTGTCAAAAATTGGAATGTTAAAATTCATTTCATGCCGGCATGCAGCAGCAGTTATTATATCCTTTACCCTGTATGACATGCCAACTTTTAAAAATGAGAGATTCCGGCAAAGTGATGGGTCAGGCTATTTAATTATCACGAATTTTCACGCAATTCACTACTTTGCCTTGCATTCCTCACAACTCACAGATTGATCTTGGACTTTAGATCTTAGATCGCTTCAGTAAATCAGTTGAATCGAACAGGTCCAAAACTGAAAGAAAGAACAAAATTAATTAAAGAAAAAAATTTCAACTTTTGTAAACTTTAATTTATTAAAAATAGGTTTTAGTGGTTAAAATGACTATTACCCCAACTGTAAACGTTGTTTGTGAGAGTTGCCTGGGGATTAGCCAACCGAATGGTCAATAAAAGACTTGAAAAAAAATGTAACACTACATAATTTATCCCATAGTTTTTTTTTCTCGTTCAATTAACTGTTCGAAAAATAATATAAAAAATTAATATGAATTTCAACGAATAAACTGTTGAAGATCGGCTGTTAGACTTTTTTGTTCCAAAAAGTTATCTAATATATCATGAATGTTTAATTTCGTTGTATTTATTCTTGTTCTTAAACCATTTTCAGTTTAAACTTGTGGCATACTTTATAAAGTAAACGTAATTGAGTGCAGGGGTAGGTAAATACTTAATCGAGTACTTTGTTAAACTTTTCTTTTACACAGTAGATACTCATAGAATTACCTCTTAGGGTAAAAAGAAATTGTTTCCTTCATTTAGGCTGAAATATTCTAATAAAACTTCAGATTATAAAATTGGTAGTTACAGTAGATCAGGTGTCAGGAGTGATATTTCACCGAGAGTAATCTCTGGTTTGAATCCAGGTTGAGTAACATAATTTTCAAGGTGCAAACTCACTAAAATAGTAAATCTTGGGAAAATTTATTTTTAGCTAATTATTGAGCAATAAAAACATTCATTAATTTCAAAATAAATAAAAATAAAATAGGTAATTAGTTGTACATATTTACTTTTGCATTCAATATAGTCTTTTACGAAATTATTAAATCACAACTTTATTGCGACATAAAACTTTTTTGCTGTGGTAATTTCCTTAATTGCACTAATTATTTAATGAACTTGGTGTAATATTACAATAAGTGAATGTTTAAACTAGCTAGACAATTTATGTGTGTTTAATCGAACATAATAAGCTCAGACAATTCCAATTAAAATGTCCTTGTTGGTATATCAAAATTATAAACCTGAGTTGTTGAATATATCGACAAGTAGTATTCGAACTAATTGGCGATATTTCAAATTGTATTCCTATCGTACACAAAGCTTCGCAGTAAGAAGTACTTTCTAGGCTACTGCACCAATAATAAATTATTATTCTGGGTAAATATTTTTGTAAAACATCGAGAAACACGAGACACTGCTCAAATTTAATACACTTTGAAATATTTATAATGGAACTATTTCTGAAATTGCTGGTCAAAGTTCAAATAATTTGAGACAATACAAAAATTAAAATATGCATACATTCAGTGATGTATAATAACTATAAAATTGTGCATAATAAAAAAAATTTAAACTTATTTGTAATTTTAGCTTGTCTAAATTAGCTGGAAAATTTTTATTATGTATTTATAGTTTCTTTTTTCTTTTGCGCTCTTTATTTTTAAAAATAAATAATAATATAAAAATACGATAATATAGCAGTTTACTAATAAATAAAAAATATATTGTATGAAAATTCATTTATTATAGATATTTCGTGAGAGGTAAATACACAAGAGATTTACTTTTTGCCGAACTTGGTTGTTTTTCACGAAATTTTGGTTGTTGCAAACTTCTTTTTAAAATGAAGGGAATCAAAATATTATAACGCCGAAGTAGAGTGATGTTGATTTCTCTTGATTTGAGAAGTTCCAAGTAGAAACTAAGTTTGAGTTAAAGAAAACCCATTCTTCTAATTTTTAATTTCGCAAAAAATTCATCTTTTTTGAGCTGATAGTTAATCTTGCATAGTTCTTAGTTAATTCGCCTAAGCTTCTTTTACCAAAAGCAATAGAGATCGCAGAAGAAAAATATTAATATTAACATTGCATTAAAGTTATGAAGAGCTTCTAGAATATTAAGCAGAGTTGTAGTTTGAGGCCTCAAACTTAAAGCTTCGAAGTTCACATGATAGCTCGTATACTTGTTTATCATTTCTAAACTTCCTAGCGAAATCCACAACAAATTCTTGTAATACGCCAACGCTCTTTGCCTTAAATGTCCTTATTTTACATAACTATAAAATTATCGATTACTAAAAAGTAAATAATAAAAGTTTATTTTGTCCAACAAAATTCCAGTAGGTAGGTACTATTGTTCCGGTTCTCGTTACAAATAAACTACAATTTTTTTGTAAACCTAATTTGAACTATTGATTGGATTTCAAGTAAATTCCAGTTTGAGATTCTTGCCAATTCAGTGCAAAATATTATGCTGCTCTCATCTCAAATCTTTCTCAATTTTTTGTAATAAAAATTTTATTTGCTTTATTCCATCTACTGTAATTCTATTAGACCCGGATTGAAATGGTTCCATTCTATCTTTTATTTCAGTTCTTTTTATTTAAAAATTATAAACTTACTTTTTATGCGTATAGAAGATACTGCGTATATTTATAGTTTAGTTTAGGATTCAGTACAAACTATCTTCCAGCATTTACTGTTCCGCTTTGCAAATTTATCCAAATTGTATATAAAATGGTTTATTTGTAAATTGCATTGAATCGAATTGTACTTCCGTCTAATTTAATTGTATAATTTATCGACGCGTCCTTAGAAATAGATGTACAAGGTTTTAGCTATATCGGGTATAACTTCGGAGTAAACAGTCTCATCGGTGGAATGGGTTTGAATTCCACCGCTGCTACCACTATGCGATTTTTTATATTACTTACAAATCGTCGGTATCAAAACGTAAAGGCGTATCTCGTTTTTCCTCACTTTACAGGAGAGCGAAATAAAGAAAGGTACTGTTCTTATTTTCTCCATAACTAAAATATTACAGAAGTTATCGTATTTCTTTTTGCACAGTTATTGCTAAGAATATTGATAATGATAACCATTCTTAACATTTCAAACTGTGATTGACTTTATAATTAATGTTACGTTTTAGCATTTATTTGAGATACGCCTTTACGTTTTGATACCGACGAAATGTTTGTTTTATAAATTCAAAAACAACCCTTTGTTTCATACAGTTAGGAATGGCAGTGAATTTTTTTAAACAGAAACTTTTTAAATTCGCACATGGTGAATAAGTAGGTACTTGTGAACTTTTCATAATTTTAAAAACCGATATAAAAACTGTGCATTTTTTAGTTTACAAAGTTATTTCTATAAAGAGTTTTAAAAAGTTATAGTCGTTTAAATTTTATGCAGCTGTTGTAAGTAATTCGCAACATTTCAAAATATTGAGTAATTAAAAAAATTAGTTGCACTTTATATTAGGTAACTGTTGCCAAAAATTTAAATTCGGTTTTTTAAATTTTATATGCTCCAATTTAAAAAATGCTTTTTGAGAATCACTGATCGACTAGGTTTTTCCAAGTTGGCACAGATTGACGGTATTGTACAATTTTACAGACAATAATATTATTATAATAATACATTTACTAAAACGTTTTGAAAACATTTAAGTGACAATTAGAAATATTTATATAAACACAATCGGTAAATTTATTAAACATAAAAAAAGTGTAATGTCTTCAAAAAATATGTTTATTGCATAAAATTTCCAAAACAACGCTTTAAAAATTTCTTCTGAATTAAATTATTATCTAACTTTTTAAAAGTTGCCAACTACATAAAATTTTAAATGTAATAAATTTGTAGGATACAAATTTATATTCTTATTTTGTTGCGAATAAAAATATTTAAATTAAATTAACAAATAGACACGCAATACAGATTTTATGTAGTTGCATGTGGCTGCGCAATTTATTTATAAAAGTACATCTTATAAATTTTGAAAATAATATTCTGTATAATATAAATTATTATAATAAAATAAGATATTTGCAATCTACCTGTTGTAGTACATGTGTACTTGTCGAGTGCAAATATCTTATTTTATTATAACTGTATAACCTAGGTATTATAAAAAAAAAGTTATATTTATATCTTTTAAGTTCAGTTGGAAACTTTTTAAAAGAAAACTATAAACTAAAAATAATTTATTTCTTTGTGAACAAAAGATTGTATTCAAATTATAAATTAATTGAATCGTATATCGTAATAAGCGTCAAGTGACTGAAGCTTTACTATTGTAATTGACAAGAATTGATAATTAAGAAATGGGATCAATAAATGTTGCATGTTTGTTTAATGTAACAAATTACAAACACTTAAAATTTAAATCTATTAATAATTGATTAATTGGTTTGAGAAACAACCGCACTCGGATGTACGAAAGTTCAAAATTTAAACATTCAAAAAACTGTTATTAAATAATTAACTTAACTCGGAACGAAATTCATGTGTTTTTGTAAGCGATCCCTAGGCTTAACAAATTTTGTAAATATTGTTTTATGCAAATAATTTCAATTTTGCATTTTCCTGAATTTAAGATATTCAAGAATTTTTGTAATAAATTAGTTTGGGAGAAATAAACTACGGATACCCAACCAAATGATAATTTCTATTGAAATAATCGTTCAAATAATTGAGATTAATAAATTGTAAGGTAACAAAATTGTAATTAATAATTGAACAAAGGAGAGAATGGCATAATAATTTAATATTGGTTGTTACTTACAGAATTGATATTTTCATTCATATAAAACATAAGGGCCAAAAATTATTCAATAAATGTTTATAGGTCAACTTAACTATTTTCATATTATTTATGTTATCGGCGTTTCTTAGATAGAAGTTAAAGACACCTGAACCGGGCGAAACCAAGTAAGATACCTATTTATAAATAAAATATCGCTTATAAAATATATTATATGAAATATTTAATGCCAAACGACAAATAAAAACCAAAAGAGTGCGGTTAATCCGTAATAGAATGCTGGATTATCCAGGTAAAATTACCAGGTTCAACTGTTCCCAACAATTCCCCAAACCGGTGTTTGTCAAACCGGTGGGGTCAAATCCTTCTCTAAAATTATCGTTCTGAATAGACGTTAAACTGTAGGTCCTCCATACTCAACCTCGACGCTGAGGTTGAGACAGATATCTATTACTATACCAATATCCAATGATGGGTAATAAATTATGAGCGATTATGTTAGATTACTGCAAAAAATGCATCAACTTAATATTTCTTTTGTTTTCAGGAAATAATAATGGGTATCCAAAAGAAGGTTTACAGTTTCGCGGTAGGAGCACCTTGTGCAACGGAGATGGTTTTGGTGAGTCCGAAGGGGGTTGCCTTGAAGAGACAACCCCAACAGGGGCAGACAAGCTGGAGAGATCCGGCTCAATTGAGAATGACACTCTTCACCTCAAGAGACGGGTGGGACTCATCAGTGGGGTGGCTTTAATTGTGGGAACGATGATAGGTGAGTATCTTAAATTCTAAAGTAGCAAAATCAACTCTTGAGATGATTGTACAATTTCGTAGATTAATACATACCTCTGCCAAGTTATAATATCTATTTTAATAGTATGCAAAGAGAAAATACGTTTCAAAGAAAATAATATCTCAAAACCCAGGCCGTTGAATTTAAAAAAACGTAATGTTGTCTATTGTCTCAACGCATAAATTAAAAACCTTGAGTGTACTTGGCTCCTGTTGCCTTAAGTTTTACTACTTATAAATAACATGGCATAGTATTTGTAAGAAGGTAAACAATATAATTTTTCTAAATTTACATTTGCAACTCCAAAAAGTATCAGTCGAGCTAATTTATTTTCAAAATCGACTCTGTGCGATGGCGCCGCAGATTGCACATTTCAAATTTTTTATCCTGTAGTCATCTTATAATAAATTACTCGCTCTAAATAAAAATAGTACATACCTATATGAATGGCAATGTATTTTAAACGTCATTAAGAAGAAAGTGGGAAAAAATGTATTTTTAACGTAGAATATAATTTATAACCTTTCCAAGTATATTGCATTACTCAAATAATGCATAATAAAATACGTATAATGTTTTGCAATTTTTTGAGTTTTTCAATGGTTTGCTCATGGACACCATTTTAGGAATGATATTGTATATTATGCGTTGTGTCCGGTTTTTCACACCCGATTACGTACTAACGCGTGCACCAATGAACTTGAAATATCACATATCAGTTTGGGGCAGACGTTAAAAACCCTCCATTTATTACCCCATGTGAAGATATTGAAAACTTTATATTTCGCCGCTAGTTTGTTATTAAAATTATATGCTTAAATATAGAAAACGTTGTTAAAAGGAATATGAGCGAATATCAGTGTTTCGGAAAAGTAAATGAAATTTTTATAGGTCGTGGAGTTTGCGGGTAATAAAGCGCTAGTAAATGGAAAAACGTTGTTACATCAGGATTATAATTTTAATCTAAATTATTAAAAATTTGCACTAAAACTTAGCTTTGCTAATAAACCAAACCACGGTTTAAAAACAATAAGTTAAGCCACGTAGCTAGCTACTTCTTAAATCTAGGGCAATATAAGTCGACACGGCTCAAATTTCCTAATAAAAAATTAATTTTATTGACAAATAACAAATCGAAGAAGCAATTTGAAGTTGGAGTATATGGCGAAATTAAAAATGCAAGAAGCACAATACAGGTACCTTAACAAGCTCAAATAAACGACGCAAAGTGTAATAAAGGTTAAAAACACTTGATCTTCATTTGTGGACGAAACGTTTCTAAAATTATTTATTTTAAATTAAAAAAGTTCATTTTGACGTCAAACATTAAATATCCAACAAGTGTCGAATCCCCACGCAATTTGTATGCGTAAATGAAATAAATTTGTCGTTATATTATCTACACGCTTTTCTGTCCAAACGAATTATAACGTTTTACTTATTCCAGAAATTTTAACGATATTTAAATCAAATTTTTCAGTTAATCTTCAATTATTTTTGCTGAACTTGAAATCACTTTATCCTCCATTTTTAACAATTCAAACTGTTGCAATCTCAAACATATTCTATAAATATTACCTTTAGACATCGTGGATTAGTGGTAATAATAGAAATTTTCAATGATAGAGCTTTTATACTTTCAATGCTAAATCTATGTGTTAAACACTTTCAATCGATAATCAAAGCTAGCGTGTTTATTACCAATATAAACAATCACGTTTTTATGCTCATTGTTTAAACGTCAAGTATAATTTTAGTAGTACATAATTCCGATTTTAAAATAATTACATGACTAACGCTAATTTGGATCAGATCATTTCATAAAAGACTATCAATATACAGATTAGGTATATAACTCCATTTAAGTTTTTTTAAATTGTGTAAGAAAAAATTGAACATCGAAAAAGAGTTGATTTTGTTTATAACCTAAAAATTCCCCAAACAAAACAATTTTACATTTGATAATTTTCAACACAAAAGCTTTTGCCATTGAAAATTGAACTAAATCTCCTTTAAATTAAAGAATAATATTGTGCGCACTTTAAAGCTCTGTCGACGTTATTGGAAACAAACTTAATTTAACAAAATGGCAATGCAAAGTAACTCAACTGTCTGTGAATTTTAGGGTCTGGAATTTTCGTTTCCCCATCCGGTCTCTTAGATAGAACCGGATCAATTGGAATGAGCTTCGTTATATGGATGGCATGTGGATTTGTTTCCCTATTAGGTAAATTATATAATTTGCTAACTTTTGTTAAAAATAATTTAAATTTTTCTTAGGTGCTCTTTCATATGCAGAGCTGGGTACCATGAATACGTCGTCCGGCGCAGAGTACGCCTATTTTATGGATGCATTTGGAGCACCACCTGCCTTTTTATTTTCTTGGGCAAGCACGTTAGTCTTGAAACCCTCTCAAATGGCAATAATTTGTTTAAGTTTTGGCAAATATGCTGTAGAAGCGTTCGTAAGTGAATGCGAACCTCCCGAAATTGTCGTCAAAATGGTAGCACTGTTAGCTTTAGGTAAGTTGGTAGCAATTATTCTAATTTTCTTTTGTTTACGATTAGAAAAACAGCAATAAAAAGTAACCGTGACATTAAACAGGATCATCTTTATTATTTATAAACGTTATCAAATTTAATACGCACTTAAATGTAGAATTCAAACATTACTAATTATTCTATAAATCGAAAACAATAAGATTTTGGATAAAGTTACATTTCGGATGTATCCTTCCTCCTCGTGTTAACGTGAACGTAATTTTATTTTCAAAAATTGATTTTAATTATTACTATATTTAACTTTTTTCAAAACTAAATTAAGTGATAAATTGCTCTTTTGACATTTAAAATAACTTGAAGCTCTTGCCAATATTGACATGTGAACTTAAGTCAGACCCCCTGTCGTCATTCTACTACTAAGAATGTTAAAATTTACGTCAATTGAGTTTTGATTTCGTAAACGAGAATATTTTATTAACGAAACACTAAAAATTGTACCATTTGGTGTCTTAATTTAGAATATAACTTAAAAATTTATAATTGAACTGTCCAGTACTTTTAATGTCAAGAATTTATATCCTTGATATAGTCACTTGAATTATTTATTCTTGTTCTTGTTTATTTTTGTTTCTTTAGATTAAAGGAAAAAAATAAATTTAAAGAAGGAAAAAGCCCAATTTAATATTTAAAATAATACTAAATAATATAATATCAATAAATTATAATAAATGAACCGCCATCGTATTTTGAACTAGAGAAAAATAAAAATTATATTATTATTATATTATTAATTATTATTTATTAATATGAATATACTAATAGTAGCTACTATTTATTTTACAGTGGTTATCCTATACATAAACTGCTACAGTGTTAATCTTGCTACCAGCGTTCAAAATATTTTTACCGCTGCGAAGTTAGTTGCAGTATTAATTATTATTATTGGAGGTATATACAAAATATGTGAAGGTAAGCAAAAATAGTAAACTATTTACCGCAGGTAAACTTTCACGGTTTAAATATTTTAGGAAATGTTCAACATTTACAAAATCCTTTCAAAAACACAAAGTTTTCCATTGGAAACATTGCCACGGCGTTTTATACCGGTTTATGGGCGTACGATGGATGGAATAATTTAAATTACGTTACAGAAGAAATAAAAAATCCATCAAAGTATGTATACTAATTTTTTCAGTACATATTTGTATGTAACGAATCCTTTTGAAGTAGTAATAAACGTAAATCAAAAAGAACTATATGCAGTGCATCGCAATACGGATGAGTATACAATAAGGAAATCATTGATTTACATGCTTTTGATTAGTTTTATTAATACTAATTTTTTATGTTTCAGAAACTTACCACGAAGTATAGTGATAGGAATCCCGTTGGTAACAATATGTTACGCTTTGATCAACGTTTCCTATTTAACTGTAATGTCGGCAATGGAAATGAGCACTTCGGAAGCAGTGGCTGTGACTTTCGGTAACAGATTATTGGGCGTTATGGCATGGCTCATGCCTTTATCTGTTACCATTTCCACGTTTGGCTCCGCAAACGGCACATTGTTCGCTGCAGGACGTTTATGTTTTGCTGCTAGTCGCGAAGGACACATGCTAGATATTTTGTCTTACGTGCACGTTCGTCGTTACACTCCTGCACCTGGACTAATCTTTCATGTAAGCAAGCTGATGTCAACTTTTTAGGTAACCCACTAAAATATATTTTATTTAGTCCATAATAGCCGGCGCGATGGTTTTATACGGAACGATAGACTCGTTAATCGACTTCTTTAGTTTTACTGCTTGGATATTTTATGGAGGATCTATGGTCGCTCTAATCGTCATGAGATACACAAAACCCAATTATCCGAGGCCGTATAAGGTACTCTGCCAAGAAACAACAAATTAAAGTGTTTTTTCCGATCGAAACCTCATAGTTTATATTTCGCAGGTACCTGTCATCATTCCAATTGTGGTTTTGGTGGTATCCGTCTACTTAATTATTGGTCCGATCGTTGATAAGCCAACCATAGAATACTTATACGCAGCCATTTTCATACTGAGTGGAATGATTTTCTATATTCCATTTGTGCACTACAAAGTGCGCATTCCGTTTATGGGTAAGATATTTTATTGCCATTCGCTCGCCTTAAAAAACTGCTTCCAGGCATCAATATTATCACTTCATTCATGAGTTGAATGGAATCACATTCTTAAGAAAATATTCATAATTTTGTCAGCAATTGTTGTTGGAACGAAGATGGAGCTAGGTAAGACGATGGGAATTCTTAGAACTCCCATTGTACTACTTTCATCTCTTATTAACTTCCCAATAGGTGTACAAATCTAATATTATTTCTTATCAGTGCTTATCACCTTATCTTTATCACCCAATGCCGTAATACGTAAGAAATCATGGGTTTAGCAACAAACCTACAACCATTTAATTATCGATGGTTTTTAATTTCAGATGGAGTCACGGTCTTCTTACAAATGATTCTGGAAGTTGCTCCAACCCAGCACATGATTGAATAAAACGCAGAAGTCGGTAGTACGTACACGAAACGAGTAGTACCTAAATATATTAGTTGAAAATTAGCTCAACAAAAAATCTAAAACTCGTGGTTACAAATATTAGATAATAGCAAAACTACACGAACTATTTAAGTTTTTCTTAATGCAATTCACATCGCAGTTTGTATTTTACACATTTAATTATTTTCTCTAATCACCGCTTCTAGTTTTCTACTTTGCCTTGCTTCTGCACCAACCGCATTTTAAGAAAAGTTTTGCTTTTTTATTGGCATCACATTTTCTTATTATTTAAGATATTATGCTCACTGCATTAGGCAATTAAATATATTATAAGAGAAGTTTGATAAAAAAAAAAATTTTAAAAGTAAAGCAATAAAAAAAAATTGAACTTCTCTATGTACACTACGTGAAGGTGTTTTACTTTGGCTTATTGCTGATTTCTCTGCTGATTATTGAAAAATATTATTTTACTAAAAAGAAATACTTAAATATCGGTGACGATTCAAAAATGTGAGCATTACCATTATTGTTTAATGCACAAACAATGTTGCTTATTAAACACATTTTTTAACAATAACTGTTAAACTTTATTTGAGATCGATGTTTCTGTAATATTTCAAAATTCTTACTTTTATAATGAAAAATTAATAACGGTGGCGTAACTAAGTATTCGCTAATTTTGTAATTCAAATTTAATATTTTAAATAAATTTTACTCTCTTGGTCCAGAAATGGTCTTGGCTAACGGCTACATAGCATATTATGTAAATGTAAATGGATCGATAGTTACACCACTGAACATTTTTAGTAGTATTAACTTAATCTATCCGAATAAAGTTTAATGATCAAGACTGAAACTGTCACTGGTAAGTAGTAGGTATTGTGATTGAATTGTGATTGTAGAATTAAAAGTTTATGAAAAATTGCATATTATTCAAAACTTAATTAACTAACGAAATCGAATTTAAAAATATAATTGCCAAAGTTTTTGTAACCATGACTTATAGATAGTATTGAAAATAGTTGTTAGAAGATGTACTTATACCTAGCATATTTAGAAACTTATCATTCCTTGCTTAGGTACATGTTGTTAACTACAAGAGTAATATTTTATATGGATTTATAAATTTTAATATTGAACGAAAATTTTTGAATTATTACAATAGCTTGCTTATTTTTTTTAAATTTTGTATGAAAATTTCAAATTTTAAAACGTTTCATTCTTAATAGTATGTACAGCTCGACCGAGCGCACGAAATTTAGATGCGCGTAGTTTTCGAAATTTTGTAAGCTTGCTCGAGTTATACTCCGACTTTGGGAAAGTCGATAAACGTTTTTTTAATTTTTATAATGCCGATAAAATCACATAAGTGGTACATAAACAAGTGTGAGTTAATACGTTATAAAAAAAAGTAACCAGGTACAATATATTTTTAGGTATCTGTACTATATTGCCATAATATAAATTTAAAAACGTAACATATCAGTAAGTATATGTATTACCTACATAAAAAGATGCAGATACCTATAAGTATAAATAGGTACTTAAAATAATAAATACCAAATAGTATGCATTAATGTCTTACAAAATGTTGTTAAATAATAAATGCAGTTATTTTTTAATTTAATATACATTATGATGGCTTATTTTTTTATAAAATTGAAAATATAAAAGATGTATGTAAAGCATATATTGCAAAATCTATACAATAAACTTTATTGTTATATTCTTCATTGTGTCTTTTATTTTTTTATTTTTTTCAGATAATTTTCCAATTCTTAAAATTTCATTTTCAAGTATTGTGCGAATTCAGAAGTCCTATGTGCAACTTCCTGATCAGGAAGTTTTTAGCTTTTAGGTGTGAAAAAGTTAAAGAAAATTAAAGTTTCAGTGTTAAAAAATATGAAAATTTCATGTTATTTTTAATTTAGAAATTCAGATATTCTTATAATATTAAATTAAATATGTTATATACAACGCAGAAAGCTAAACAATAATTGAAGAACAATTTGAAGTTTAAGTTAAAAATTATAAATATAAGTAATACTCCTAATAAGTATGACCAAGTCATGTAGACGACATCAGATTTTTAAATTATCATAATTACGAAATATGAAAAAGTATTGTAATTTAGACATTTTGGTATCCTAGACAGTGCCCTAACTAGGGTATGGCCAATATGGCCCAGGCCATATTTCAAAATTCAACATTTCAAATTAAAACTATTCTATTTTATAAAGGCGCTGGAGGCTCCTTTTTACTAAAAATATTGTATTTAAAAAAATGAAAAAGAAAGAAAAATTTTAAATTATAAAATCAAAATGTTTAAAAATATGTTCCGATTAAATTAACGTGCCTAATTTTTATTATTTTTTAGGCTAAATTATGATAATAAAATAATATAGTCTGAAAGTCTGAAAATTTGCCATTTTGTACTAAATTTAAAATAAAACCCCCCTCTAACCCATTTCCGTTTAAGGCGCATTTTTCGTACTTGGGCATAGGCGCCAAAAGTCCTAGTTACGGCACTGATCCCAGAAGCCCAAAATCATCATTTCCAAAAAATGTCTATGTATATGTAGGTGAGTTAGGGTGTCTGGGTGTGTGTGTAAGTTGTCAAACTACTACGCTGTAGAGCGTAGGCGACGGCGCCAGGGGGGGGGGGCAGGGTGGGCACGTGCCTGTTTCTTGGAGTGCCTCACCAAGTGCCCACCTAAAATTTATACGAAATTTTAAAAAAATTCACAAAAACAGGATAGTGGGTATGCGGACTCCAAATTAAACTACAAAGTTATTTTGCCGACGTTTCGAAGGTATAATAGTCCTTCATCTTCAGGGCTGTGAAGATAACAAAATATGGACGTCGGTATAATAATTAAAATAATTAAAATAAATAAAAAATAATTAAAGGTATAAAATTATACCGACGTCCATATTTTGTTATCTTCACAGCCCTGAAGATGAAGGACTATTATACCTTCGAAACGTCGGCAAAATAACTTTGTAGTTTAATTTGGAGTCCGCATACCCACTATCCTGTTTTTGAGTATCCCTCCATCGGACGAAAATTTTGATTTTACTTTTAAAAAAATGTTAATAATACGAAGTAAACCGAAAATATCTTTAAAATTTTTGTTTAATTTATAAATTTTGTGTAACCACCCTAAATATATTGGGCCCAATTTGTGCCCACCCATTTCAAAAATGCTGGCGCTCTACAGAAATCATTTAATCAAATTTCGTATTTAGTAATTTACTAATGAGACTTAGTGCTGATTAGATTTTGGTTAAAATCGGTACATGAAAATTTGAAGAAAAAATTATTTAAATTAAAAAAAAATAAATTTCTATATTTTTATAATTTTTTTTATAATATTCTACTCTATAATTGCAATAAAAAAGTATTATTAAGTAATATCTAATCGTGTAAATATCTTATTTTTTTAAATTTGAAATAAAAATAAAAAATAAAATAAAAAATATTAACTTAATATTAGTTAAGAAATTAAAATCGAACAAGTTATGTTAACACTATTAAAATCAATTAAGTTTTTTTAAGCTTTCAACACATTTTATTTTTATTGTTTTGAATGAATTTACTTATTATATTTGAACAAAAAATATGTTTTTTTAATTTAGACAGTAATTTATTTCTTATTAATTATTGTTATTTAAAGTCACCACATCCTTGCTACGGCTCTAATAGACTTATAATAAATTTATATATTAATAAAATACTAAAGACTATTATTTTTGATGATGTCATAGTGTAGCTGATGATGTCATAAGTAAGGTGAAAACATTTGCGATTTGCAGTGCTTACAGTGTATTTTATTTGTAATAAGTTAAAAACATTTTAGTTCCAAAAGGTGTGTGTACAATATGATTAATTTCTTACAATATTATTCATTAAAATTGCTATGCTAATTTGACTCCCCATTTTTCAAAAAATTAAATATAGTATTTTGTGAATGTATTTAGTTATTATCGATTGCTTTCCATTTTTTTGTTCTCAATTAATGATACTTTTTCTGATTTTATAAAAAAAATATTAAATCAATGTGCTTGATTTGTTCTCAATTATTCTAAAAAACAAAAATTTAAATATGATTTAAAATCAATAATATGAATTTAAAATCACAAAAACAGATTTCGCGCTAGTTCCCATTTTTTGTTTTAAATAAAATTTTCATATTTTATTGTTCTTCACTTGTTTTGAAGTAGTCTGTTAATTATCTTATGTATATATATTAATAAATTCAAAATAAAACAAAGTTAATTAATATATATAATATCAAAAGTTACTAATATTAAATTTATATCTTATGTATAATTTTACATATTTTATAATTTAATAAAACAAAATATTTATGGCATTTGCAATATGCAGGGCCGCCCTAAGATATTTAAGAGTTCTTACGCATATGTGCGGTACCAACGTCATCCGCAACAAGAAATTATCTGTTCATATTAATTATATTGTTTTGATTTTTAAATTTTATGTTGCAGAATCAATGGGCCGTATGAATAAAAGAAAGCATAACCTTATACTTGCAAAATATGAAGCAAATCCTTCAAGCAGTATGAATAAAAATAGAAGTAAAACCTTATACTTATAAGTATGCGATAAAAATTGAAGCAAATGCTTTTAAAGCAAATGTTTTGCTCAAACTACAAGTATTTCGTATGAATAAAAGAGTGCTTATACTTTAAAGTATAAGCATATCCTTCAAAATATATGCATCTGGTCAGTAGTAGACTCATCGACTAGAAATCTGTTTTAATTTCGACTCGATCGTTTTGCAATGGCAGAAATAGTGGATTTCATGAAAGCAAAAATAAGGAATTTAAATTGTTTCCTGTTAAATATCTTCAAAACCTATTTTGAAAATAATTTTATAACAAATTTGGTTCAATAATTTTTGTACATGCTGTAGAATATTGAAGATAACCTATTAAAAAGCAGAAAGTCAATCTTGACAAGTGAAAGATCAACTTAAACTGACATTAGATGACAGAACACATCAAATTTAAACATGTTTCAACTTGTACATTCTGTACCTTTTACTTATTATTTAAAGCATTTGCTTATAAGTATAAGGTAATCATTATTCATGACAAACAAAGGAAATGCTTTTACTTTTTGGTTTTATTTAAAGCATTTGCTTATACTTCGACCTTTTCCTTTAAAGCATTTGCTTCATTTTTATTCATACGGCCCAATAAAACGTGCTATTAACTAAAAAGTATTGTTTTATAATAATTATTAAAATTAAATTAATTTACAATTTAGTACAATTTAGTAGGTAGTCAAAATTATTTAATTTTGTTATTGTGGAAGAATGAAAGAAAAGTGGCAGCTAGCTATTATTTTGGTAATAATTAATCTCTTAATAAATACGGCCGACAGGTTATTTACAAAAAAAATTTGTGAGATCATAAATTTCAATTCGAATTTCGAATCTACACAACTATGACTTCTATGACAGCGTTCCCTAGTGTACTATATCAATGGTTATAGAATGTATTTAAAAATGTCAGTTTTAACCTAAAATCTCATACAAATTTTATAAAGTAGTTAATTTTTATAATTTTTTTCAATCTCATTTTAAATGTCAGTGCTATGATTTAACAATGTTTTCGTTTAGAAATTCGCAACGTAGTTTCAATTCAAAACTTATAAGTTGTATATTTACACAATCAGGTGACTTCAAAATCTATTGCAATCTATCAAATTTTATTTACATTTTTCATTCGCAGATGTCTTCCACCGTAATTGTGTTAATGTGATAAATAAAAGATTAAATGTTACAACATCATCAAGATGTTATGGACAACCTACCTGCGAAACTCATCCTCATTTATTAAGAGAAGGAGAAGTTGTACCTTACATTCATAAAAATGAATTTCAAAAACGCAGACAAAATCTTATAGACTTAATTAATAAAGAATTTGTCAAGGATAACATCACACTTGGAAAACAACATATTGTAAGTTCGTTGATTTAAATAATATAACCAATAGTCACACTATTCGAGAGGATTATTTTGTATGTCAAATTAGGTTGACTTGAACCACTCGAAAGGTTTTACAGCATTAAACGTTTAACTTCTTTTCTCAGACCGATGATGAGTTCACTTTATTTTGAACAGTATATTTCAACATTCAAAATGTTATTTTCTGTTCCACGTTTCTTTAACTTGACTTTCGGCAATTAAAAGATACAAAAATGACTCGCCACTTGAAAGTTAATTTGGTTATATTGAACTAGAAGTTTAGTCATGATATTAAAATACAAAAATCGATTGTTTTGATGTAGGTTGTTATACCTTCAGCCACGAAACAATACATGTCCGATAAAATTCCATATTTCTTTCGCCAAAACACAGACTTTTTATACTTAAGTGGATGTTTGGAACCTGATAGTTGCTTAGTTTTGACAAGTAAACCAATTCAACAACATTACTCGATATTATTCTTACGAGATAAAGATAGTGATGCGGAATTGTGGGATGGTCCTCGAACTGGTGTACGGGAAGCAATTAATTTATTTGGTGTAGATCAAGCATTGCCGATCACTGAACTTGAGAAATTTATTAGATCTTATATAGAGCAATATAAACAAACAAAATCTGTATTTTGGTAAGATTCTAATTTTAAATAATTACAAATATATTTGAGATACTGTGATTTGAAGGTACGACTACTTAAATCCAATCCAAAAAAATATTCACACAATTATGCACGACATAGGAACTCAAAGAATGTGGGAATCTCCTACTAAGTATATTCATCAGTTGCGTTTAATTAAATCTCCTGCTGAAATTTTGTTAATGCAAAAGTCATGTGAAATTGCTTCAGAAGCCATCATCAATACTATTAAATTTTCTAGACTTGGTGAGTCTTTAACACTGTAAAAGCATTATTTGAATAACTTAATGTTTAGGTTTATCCGAACATCAAATTTTTGCTAACGTTGAATATGAATGCAAAATGAGAGGTGCTGATTACCTCTCTTATCCACCTGTTGTAGCAGGAGGTAATCGTGCTAATATTATTCACTACATCAGTAATAATCAACAATTAAAAAGTGGTGAAATGGTTTTGATGGACGCTGGTGAGAACTTTGCTTTTAATTAGTTCCAGTGTAATTTTAACAACCAGTTTTTATCTTAAGGCTGTGAAAATTATGGATACAGTAGTGATATAACTAGAACATGGCCAATCAATGGAAAGTTCAGTATGCAGCAAGAGGCTTTATATGAAGCCGTTTTACACACTCAAAATGATTTGATTCAATTGTTAATAACTTTTCCCACTTTAGATAATTTATTTAATTCTATGTGTTACTTGTTGGGCAAACAACTTCAATTAATTGGCTTGGTACCCAAGACTTCATCAAGAGAAGAAATTATGAAAGTATAAATTTATCTATACTTTTTAATGTATCTTATTTATTTGTTAAAACTGTTGTAGGCTGCTTTTACATTTTGTCCACACCATGTTTCACATTATTTGGGTATGGATGTACACGATACTTCATCAATTCCTAGAAATATAAACGTTAAACCTGGTATGGTGATCACTGTTGAACCAGGTAATTTTTTAATAGATTATTTGCCTCAATGAACTTTCTATTTAATACTTACTTACTTGTTATAAATAATTCATGACCTGTTGACTGACCAGGTGATCTAAATTAGATTTCTGCTTCACTTTCTAGGTGTTTACATTCAGCACTCTCATCAAGTTCCTGTAGAATTTAGAGGATTGGGAATTCGTATTGAGGACGATATTCTGATAACTGAAAATGGACCAGTAGTTTTAACTAAAGGTTGTCCGAAAACTGTTGTAGATTTAGAACTTCTTGCAAAGGAAAATCAAAAACAAAAAATTTAATTATTTTAATTTAAAAGATTTTATTCAAATAAAAATTGCAAAAATGTGTCATAGATATTTCTAAAAACAATAAAGAATTCCTAATAAAAACATATCAATTATTTGTAGCCATTAGATAAAAATTTCTTTGATCTCATTAGCCAAATGAAGTTTTCATTTAATTATTGCTACTTGTACGTGTGACGTGTACCTCGAAACAATAAACTACAAAAAATATAAAACATTTACCCCCTGTATTCATAAAAATTTTAGAAAGTTACAGTAAGTTTACAAACCTTTTATAAGGCATGTGTCATCTCAAAACACCAATCACAAACATTCATAAGTCAATATTGTAAGGTTTTCATTGGTTGTTTAACTTTAATGAGCGTTTTAACTAAAATAAGTTTAAAAAACACTCTTTAAATATTTTTATGAATACAGGAGTTAGTATACACAATCTTTTGGTAAAAATCTTCTGAGTATATTTTACTTATCTGCAATAGTTTATTAAGACATTCACAGCCGTATGCATAGTCATACCCTTAAAATGCTCTTTACAATACTAAAATATTGGTATGCATAGTTCTTTTAAAATGAACGTTAGTATCATTTTAGTTAGTATGATTTTATTGTATAATTTTCTAAATATTTATTTGGCAACTCTGTAAAATATCACCTGACAACCTAAAATTGACCATAATATTATGGCTAATACAATGTAACAGCTTTACCTGTTTCTAATCCTACTTATTGCGGTATTAAAGTAGCATCTAAATTTATTTTTCATATACCTGTGTACCTTATAAACTCGAAACTTGAATTTCGGGAGTTCCAGGTCTGCCATGATTGTTGAAATTATTTAATTGATCACTAATCGATTACAACCCGAGTTGTTCTTTTTTTTATTCTATATAATATTCGCGAAATTTTTCATTGCTATCATGAATCAAAGGAATTTATATGATCTACATAATCATATAAAAATGTTTATAAAATTTTGCATTACTTTTAATTTTTAAATTGATTTATTTTCAATGCAAAGCGAGCGTGACGAGTATTTAAAAAATTTTAATTTAATTTTCAACTTTAAGTTAAGTTATTAATTACTTATTTTCTAATTATCCATGTTATAGAATTTACCATATTAAAACAATAAATAAATTAAATACGAAATTAAATTAAATTTTGACAAAATATAATAGAAAAAAGTGCATAACTTTGTTAAAAGTAAGCTTAAAATGGTTTTAAACATGCCCAAGACCGTCACTAAATTCTTAAAAGCCTACAAAGGATTTTAGTGATCCCACTAAGGATAGTATCCTTTTAACTCGACTATGCATACGGTTTTCTTGGTTACCTACTAACTAAGACACTAGTAGCGCTTTAGTAGCTACTTAGATGACTATGCATACGGCTGTTATTGATTTAATTTTTTAAAGAAAAATTGATTCAATTTTTTTGCTTTTTATAATAACATGAAATTTTTTTAGAATTTATTTTTATAAACAAATTTTACCTAAAATAAGTATGTAGTTCTACAAGAGAATTAATACAAATACACTGTATTACAATTTTTTTTGCACAAAATCTTAACCAACCAAACAGCCTTAAAGCAAACTAATTTTTACCGCCTAATACTACCTTGCCTTTTTTGCACTTTTGTGCGGGCATTAGTAATTGCATTTCCCAAGTAGTTTTTTATTGCCTTCATTTCATGATTATATTTTTCTAACTTTTCGTTTTTAAAAATGCGTAGTAATGACGTGCTAACAACTCGCGCTTGCGAGGTGTTAGTGGCTTTTTTTCCCCCGTATTCGATGCCTCTCGAACCACTCGAGTTGCCAAAGTATCGACATCCCAAATCGCTTGAGCCATTGTAGTTACAAAGGTTTGATTACAACCTGAAGTAGTTGCATCTAAATGTACCACACTGGGGATGTAGATGTCATCTCCAACATGAAAGAGGTCTTGGTTTAAATAATCTTCGACTTCAGAAGCCTCGTTTTGGTGATAGTTATTCCGAGTCTAGTTTGACAGTGACTTTCGGTGATGATTACTTCTTTCTAATTGAGCTTCTGCTAGAAGCGCACGTTGTTTTCATTTTTTAATTTCCTTTTCTTGTTGCTGGCATTTTTCAAACAATGTCGTATGTGAGACTCTCTGAAGGCTCTCACTCGTCTACAAAAAAAATGTTATGTTATTTCTGAGGAAAGTATTTTTCTTAATGTGATATAAATAATATTTTGAATTATTCGTTTTCTATCGTACCATGAATTGTAATGTAAATAATATACTATTTTTGCTGCAATACGTATAATCTTGAAAACTTCCATTATTAAATCTTATTCAAAAAATATGGAATAAGTATATTATATGTGATATTTTACTTCTTTCTACTGTAAATATTTTAATATATGTATATATATAATATTTCGGTTACCATAATATTTTTTTTAATAAATTAAAAAAATATTAAAATATTAAAAAATTAATATTTTTTTATTACCATAATAAAATTATTTATTTTAATACTTACTATTTGGTTTGTATTTTTAGTTTGTTATGCTTACCATCCTAGATTTTTTGGCTTTGGTGGTTAATGATGACTCCATTTCTTTGTCAGAAGATTCTAATGACGACTGATTAATAATTTTTGGATATTGAAGACGACCTGTCATATTTTTCAAATCTTCGACAGTAGCTGGAATATATTTAAATTATTATTATTGGAATATCTTTTAAAGTTGAAACATTAAATAAAATAAATCAAAGTTTGTCTTATAGTAAGATAGAAAAAAAAAAAATAAAAGTGAACTCGAAAAATCAATATTTTCTTAAATAAAAAAAAAATGAATGCAAGTCTCTATTATTATTATTTATTACCAGTTGTTATTAGTATATTTTTTTAATTAAAAAGAATTATTTGTTTCATTTTCATAACATTTTTATAAGAAATATTTACTTCTTTTGCCCACTATATATAAATTAAATTTCACATTTAATTTGTGACACCTAAGTGTAGATTGATTCAAACGTCAATCATTTAAAAATGTTATTAAAAATGTAGTGAGTTTTTGAATAAAAGTAAAATTTAATTGTTTGCATGAAATTGCAGTAGCCGAAAAAAAATTTTTCCTAATTTTTTGTTATTTTGTCAAAGAGGTTCTCCTGATTATAAAAGTCCATGTTGCCAATTGAAATTTTGGTCGAGTATTATTGTCACCTACTGACAATCTCCACAGACACAGCCAAATTTGTAAAATACTGCACCAACAGTTGCCTTTTAAATTTGGTTTATTAGACGATGTCAACCCTTATTATAAGAAGTATTCCCCGGAACCTGTCCTAAAAGATGATTGCTATATGTTTTATATTGGGACAAAGTAAGCACGATAAACAAGCAGTCATGATTGATGTTGCAGTGCCTTTATCTAAGAATATTTTCACGCTCAAGCTCTGAACCTCTCCTATTCCTATTGTCTAATAAAACAATTGAAATCAATTAAACTTTAATTATAAAATTAAATAATAACAACGTATCGATTAATCACAATAAAAGTAGATATTCGTTAAATAATATTTAGATTTTCTATAAAAAATTATAAATTGCAGTAAAAATAGGATACTTCAGGAGGCTGAAGTTATGGCAGAGAAGGATGGAATTCAAGTGGAGTTATGTGATAAATTTTTAAAAAAGTTAATAACATTAGAAGCATTTTGTAGAATATTAAAAAATAACAATTTTAAAGATATTATACGTGAAATAATAGATTTTCTACCATATGGTCTTGTAATAGAAAATAAATTAGTAGAATGTTTTAACGATGGTGAAATATAATAAAAATGAATATAAAACTATGTATTGTAATGGAACGTTAATTTTTAAGTTAACTTCCTTCTCTTACCTTCGTTTGCCTCGGCTAACTTAACCAATCGGAGAGCTAGAGTTCTCAGGAGCGGGTTCCTAACGATCTTACGGCTAATAAAATGCGTGTGGTGACAAAAATAGGTTTATTTAACAGCGTACCCACTATGATAAATTTCATACGCTTCAGGTTTTTTTTGTGTTTTGTGTTTGTTTGAAAGTATCGGAATTTTATTTATTTGGATCAAATTTATCCCCTTGACTAAATTCGATATCTTCAAAACAACTTGTGTAAAATGTGTAGCAAAATTTAAGAAAACAATTGTATAAATCTTGAATAAAATTTCTTTAAAAATTTAAAGTTTTTGTGAACCGACCTTTTATCTTTACTGCCACGGTTGTAAAGAAGGATCCTGTATTTTCATGTGTGTAAGCCGACCAGAAGCCTATCGCCCTATCTTCGTGCTTCTGACTTAATTTTCTTGTTGAATCGATAAACCAAATTTTATCCACGTGGTTGTGGTTTCTTCGTTTTGTAGTGACAGAGCTTGTGCAGTTTAAAAGTATCTTCAGGCGTGAAACGGTAAGTAATTCCAAAATCACAAAATTTCTTATACCAAAAATTTTCACTTTCAAAATGGAGGATATCTTCCTTATCAAAATTTAACACGTTTTAATTTCAGAAAAATAATTATACCATCAAAAATATCGGAAATTTCAATGATGCAGCATCCAATGCACCAAATGCACAATTATCTCATCCAAAAATCAACAATACTCGCCAAATTATGTCCAAAATGTCCAAAAATGTCGGACACTAAAAATTATTCGCCCCCTTATCTGCGAATGCACATGTAGGAGAGAGCTCTTATCTTCTTTCCAACTTGCAAAATTCAAACTTTCAGGTAAAAATTGTTGTATACAGGCACTTACGAAATTATCTAACACCGTTTCACTTCACATTTTAAATAATACAAAATTTTTGTGTAATTTATAGTGTTATTGTTACATTTACCTGATGGTATCGCTGTTAAAAACCCTTTGTGAGCTCTTAACGCTCTTTTTAATAAAATAAAACTCGCAAGATCGTTCATTACACCACAGTATGTATTTTTAATGTTTTATTTATTAGTACTTAATATCTTCAACAAAGTAGATGTGTGTAAAAGCAAGCATATGAAATATGCCCTGCCCCTGACATTGGCTAATCTAGGATCCCAGCCTTCGAATTTCGTCATTTATTCGAGGCCCGTGCCCTCCGGGGGATGTTTTTAAATCTCGGATCCAGGATTTTTGTTAATTTTGGAAAAACTACTGGATATTCCGCAAATTTTATTATTTATATCTACTATATAGACCATTACCTACCACCCAGTGCAAAAATTTCGGCGAAATTCGAGAGCGTAGAACATCGACGGTCCCCCTCTATTTTATTACAACTATTGTAATATACAAGATGGGCAGGAGAGCTTATTGTTAACTTTCCAACAAAATTGATCTTTAGCTTTTATAGCATTCTTCGAATAATTTTCATGTATTGAATTAGGTAAAACTTTATGTATCCCACAAGCATCTCCCCCATCATCAGAAAAATTTTCAAAAACATCTTCACTATCATCGGTATCATTTAGATCTTCAACTTTTGTAGTTATATTTATGTAATTTTCAGGTATTGAATTAGGTAAAACTTTATATATCCCACAAACATCTTCTCCAATGAAAGGACAACGTCGAGACAAATTTCTATGTATTACCATAGGATCATCACCATTCTTCAACTTATCTATAATAATTGCGCAAAACGCACACCGAACCATATCACCAATTCCTCAACTGTAAAAGCCGGCTTTTGCTAACTTGATCGGATCTAAGTCGACCATTTTCTTCCGCATACATTTTAATAAGCGATTCTCCTTCTATAATAAAAGGACAACTTGGAGACCATTTTTTATGTTCTTCTATAGGATTATCCCCCTTTTCCCAACTACCAATAATGATTGCACAATACGCACACTGCACATTATCGTCATTTCGTAAATTGTAAAACCCAGCTTTTGCTAACTCCTTCGAATCTACAAAGGGGTGCTCCCAATCTCTAAACCCACATGATTATCACGTAACTGCTCTTCATGTACTAACTATAACAAACTAACCCCACAATAAAAAAAATTAATTTATTCATGCATAATAAAATTGCTATATAAAAAAAAATACATTAGTCAGAGCACAAATAAAATTTGTTAGTGAGTGATAAAAACAATACGGCTCCCCCATTGATAGTGCAGGTTGTTCATCCAATTCTATCACCGGTTTGCCAATTACTTTTTGGATGAATAATGTCTTCTCGCGTCCTTTCACATAATATACAACATCAAGAGATGAAGTTAAATGTTTCACAATTTCATTAAATTTATGATAAGGTGTAAACCCACTTTCCCATAATACACCATGGTGATTATTCATCAAATAGTTTGCTTGTTTTTGGAATTCCATAGGCAAACAATTAAAACGATAAGGCGGTTTAAAGATGTAATGAGCTGTCTTAAAACCATCATAAGCGGCTAGCTCCTTGCTCTTTCTGTGCCGAAAGTCATTCATTCCAGGATTGTCCTAACAAAAATAATCTTTCAAAATTAAAATGCAATAATTGTTTCATAAAAAATAGCAAAACTAATAATAAATTAGATACATGCCATTCTGCAACATCTTCCAAATGCAATATTTATAAGGCTATGGAAGACAGGCTAAAGGAAGAAATTACCTATGGATGGTGAGAAAATAAATTTTGTTCAGTGTAATCTAATGCGTTCATATGCCTCTCATTGTGAATTTTTAAACTATTTCATGAATAGTGATAAAACCATTGCTTTGATAACAGAAACATATGTAGGTCGAATTAATTATGTTAAAGGTTTGGCTGGTGTAAACGACTTTCAATGTAGTAAGAACAAAAACAATAATCCTCGCATTAAAAGTTGTATTATGCTTAAACAAATATTGGAGCAGTATTGAGTATGTCCCAATACTGTGATACCATTGTCATTAAATTGCCAATATTTAGTCCAACTTGGATAAAAAAATTCAAGTTCCCCCGAGCCGTCCATGGGGGTAGATTTGCGATTCAAAGAATACTATATTCTTTAAAAAATATGGAAGTGTGTCAAATTCGTACCACTGTCATTAAGTCGACAATATTTAGCCCAAATTGGATTTAAAAAAATTTATTTGGTTTCGTTCGACGCCACGTCACTCTTTACCAATGTGTCCAAGGAGACTGTGATTGCTTCTCTTACTAATAATTGGGATCTCATTACGGATTTTACCGATATACCTATGGATACCTCTATGAAAGTTGTGGAAACTATCTTCGATAATAGCTACTTTCAATTTGATGGTAGGTTCTACTCACAACAGATTGGGACTGCAATGGCCCTATTTTTGCGAATTTTGTCATGCAAGACCTCCTTATGAATTTCATGAGTAGCATTGACTTTCGGATCCCATTCCTGATGTTATACGTGGATGACATTTTGACTGCCGTCCCTCCAAGCAAAGTTCAGATATGTTTGGATGTCCTTAATGAGTTTGACGACCGATTAAATTTTACTCACAAGATGGAGGTTGAGGGAGTTATCCCATTCTTGGATATGTTGGTGTGCAGAAGATTAGATGGTACGCTTTTCACGGATCTCTACAAGAAACCATCATCTAGCTACAGATTATTGCATTACAACTCTGCACACCCCTTCAACCAAAAGATGGGTGTCATAAACACCCTACTCCTACAAATAGATACTGTGGTGAGCCCGGACATGAGGACTTCTCGTGTGTTACAACTTAAAGACCAACTTTTAAAAAACGCATACTCACACAGATTAGTTCACACGACTTTGTTTCGCCCAAAAAGAAAAAGGGTGACCCAGACGAATATATCTGTTGATTCTGACGAGATAAAACCACGTTACCAGAAGTTGACCTTTCACCCGTCGTTATCTGAGAGAATCAAAGACATCTTGAAAAAATTCATCCATGGTGGTCAGATTTGCTGGCCTTCCACAACAATTTCAAACTTGGCAACTTGGTGTACTCCAACGCTCAAGATCCTCTCCCAACTAAATACAAAAGTGACGTGGTTTACAAAATTAACTGTGAATGTGGGTTATCTTACATTGGACAAACCAAACAGCTGCTATAGGAAAGACTGAAGCAGCACAGATACCATGCAAGGGTGGGTTCCAACAAGACAGGTATATCGGAGCATCTTAACCAAAGCAACTACGTCTTCGATATGAGCGACGTTGAAGTCCTGGCGGTGGAACATAGTTACCCTAAGCGCTTGTTTCTTGAATCTTCATATGTGATTACCACCGAAAATAACCTTAATAAAATCACAGATTTTGAACAAATGGACAGTGCATTCAAGTCCTTACTGAATATTTACCACAGGAAGATCAAGCGAGATGGATTGACTTAGTTTTTCGCCTTGCTATTGGTATACGTTTTTTGTCCCTTGTTGATTATATTTTTTGTGACTCCCGGTTCTGTTTTGGGAGGAGGTTTTTTGTTTTTCTTGTTACTGTGACACCTTCATGTACCGGTTGGGGTTGTACGGCATCCAAATGTTGCGGTATTTTAATAATTTTATTCTGTCTTTGTTTTTAGTAATTTTAGTTTTACAGCAATTTAAGTTTCACAGTTGGTTCTAGATAATGTTTATTAATATATGTCAATTCGACGGTTTTATTTTTACACTGTTATTATTTTTAGTAATTTATCTATATTTAACCACTACCTGATAATATGGATGCCGTCCTTATCTGAATTTCACCCAATTGTCGATTACTGTATGTATTTTATAAACACGCATAACATCCACATTAAGAGGTAATCACAGTACACTTTATATGTCAACAAGTAACTAGCTCATATTTTATCTTTATTGTAGTCCTGAAGATGATCAAAAATCTTGACCGAAACATGTCGATTTAATGTAATTGTGTTTTAATAGAGTAATAGAAGGCGGCTGTAAAATATGATATGGGCTAATAAAATATTTTGCAAATTGCAAATACTAGTAACTTCAGAAAGATGATGACTATGACGCCGCGTGATTTTATTTATGGTAATAATTGTGAGTGTACGAAATACAATATCTTTGATATAAAAGACGCGGCATGAACATTCATTATTGGCCACATAGGATTATGTCGATTCTTCAAATTCAAATAAATGGCATTTATACGAAGCGACGTGAAGCAAAAAAAATGAAGTTGTTAAGTTAGAAGTTTTTATTTTCAGCGATTTTGACTTTGGGAGTTTTGTTTTCGGTGTTTTTGACTTTCGGGGTTTTTGTTTTCGGTGTTTATGACTTTCGGGATTTTGTTTTTGGTGTTTTGACTTCGGTGTTTTTACGTGGAATCGTATAGGCCTAAGCGATTATCAATCCTAAGTTAATTACTAACTTTAAAAAGTAAATTTATCCGTTGGGCGATTATAACATACACATTTTTCGATTACATAATGGCGACATCTCAATCAAATCTTGAAAATACGAAATCTAGAAAACCAGGTAAAGTAAATTTATATATGTTTGCAAAAGGTTTGCATGTTTTGGAGATTGTCGTTGATAACTTGAACTCCGCCATCTACACTAATAAAAGTTTATGTTCGATTTATTCAAAGATGTGCAAATTTTTGAATTTAAAAGTTAATCGTCGAAATAAATTATTATTGAATACCACGTGGAAAAGAAAGCGTAATATAATAATAGAATTTTTAACTGAAGGAATTTGAAAAAATCGATCAGCGTTCGCAGAACAAGTAAACGTAGTGCAACACCCGTTAGTTGGAAGTATTGTATCAACAGACATGATTTGAAATAATATCGTAATCCAAAATGAAAACGAAGAAGTAAGAAAAAATGAAAAAGAAATAGAAGAAGATTACGAAGAACAAGATGAAAATCAAGATGAAGAAAGAAAAGAAAGATAACCAAGATAAAGAAAAAACCAAGATGAAGAAGAAATAGATGAAAAAGTAGAAGAAGTTGAAGAAATACAGAAAATTATGCTAACTGAAATGAAGAAATCTGAAAATGAAGTTTTTAAAGTACTATATTGTAAAAATTCGCATTCTAATTTTGATTTTAACTTAACAACGCTTTCTTTAAACGGAGTTGAGTTATTGGTCAATTCTGCAAACCTTCATTCTGCCATAAAAAATGAAATCTAAACAAAATATTAAAATAATAGAATTTTAACTCTCAAATAAAAGTTAAAAGCTTTTACAAGTTTCTACATTTGATATTCTGAAATTGAATTAAAATCAAATAGATTAGTCCATAGTTAAAGGGGATCTCATAAACCTGGATGGTATAAACAGATACCTGAATTTGTTGCAACAAGCAGATTCCTTTGATCTACCGACATTATTTGGCCAAGTTCGTTCGAGAGCAAAGAGGCGCGGTTGAGGGCTTTGCATCAACCAGAATCTTTCCAATATATTAAAATGTCAAATGGTAATGAAGCCACATATTTATATACAAAGGAACAATTAGATGTGATTGTTAGAAAAGGAAAAAAGATTGTTGTTTATTTTAATACAACAAAAAAAATAATTATTTTTCTAAATTGTATACTGAAAAAAAAATTGGCTAGAGAACCAAGTAGTAATTTAAAAGAATTTTAAGGTAAAGAATTTTAATTTTTTGGGTCTTACCAAGCGGATTATTTTTCAACTACGAATACTGGGTGCATAGACACAAAATTGAAAGAATTTGTCATTTCGATCCATACGTTGGAAACCATAAAAATTATGATTACGAAAATGGATTATATATTCTTAATTTCGGAATATAATATATCAAAAATTTCGTCAAATCTCCATACAGAACGTTGGCTAACAGATTACTGTATTGATGCTGGATTATATTTATAAAACCTAGAAAATCTAGTATTTATTATGTAGATACAGTATCGTGTCAATTAATATTTGCTCCAAATTATTCAGGAAAATCGAAAAGTTTCGAAAATTTTCAACCATATGTGAAGAACTTGATGGGAATTAAAATTTATATAGCATAACTATATATGTATTTAATATATAGCCACCTACAATGTTGGTGGAATTCATTGGACATTAATTATCATCGATTTAGAACTGTATATAATTTTTCTAGTATTACAATATCAATTAATTTTAGCCGAACCTTCACAAACCTGTCGAAATCCCAGACATCTTCGTGCTTACAAGAGATAGTACTCGTTGATAATGAAAGATCTCCATTTACTCAATTGTCTAAAAATGAAGTGCAAGAAATATCAGAAGAAGAAAGTAAATTACATAAAAAAATTATATTTTGATAGTCGTTAGTACCGATAATTTTTGTAGATTACTCCACCACAACAGTAAATACTCCATCGCCCCCCACACCTGCTTCTATGCCAAGGATGAAAAGGAAGAAAAAACTGTTTCTAATAGTACTGCAGAAACAGATTTGCAGAAATTAGAAACATTGAAATCAATAAACCACTAGAAGAAGGAAGATATTTCTTTTGGAAATTTAGTTAACGATGAGCTGAGTAAAATTGAAAATCCTGCAAAAAAACGTAAACTAAAAAAAACTATTTTAGATTTACTTTTCTCAGATGATAATATACTTTAAGGTTTCTGCATTCTATTTAATATTTAATTAAAAAAATACCTATGAAAAATTCAAAAAGACTCCACACAATTACCGATGCCGACTTCCCGAAACCAGTGGATGATAGTTTCGGGAAGTCGGCATCGGTAATTCTGTGTCTGCCACTCTCCTTGATTGTGTTAATTTTATTCAAACCTTTTAATTGCAATGAATTGCAAGAAATTGTTATCTTTAGACTCCACATGTTCATGTTTACATGACTACGAAAATTTGAACTACAATCCAATTTGTAAAACTTTAAATCAATATATCCTTTTTTTTTTTAATAGTTATTACAAAAGTCCCATTTGGCAGAAATTTACAGAACCAAATGTAAATTTTGAATAAAATTAAGCATACTTTTAAAACCATGAGAGTTATTTCTAAACACGTTTTACAGGTTCTTTACAGGGCCTATATGATGAATTGTCTATAAAACATGGAATTTCTTATATTTTAACTCATCGATTAAATCAAGACTGTCTTGAAAATTTATTTGGTCAGGTAAACAATTTAAATCAAAGTTTAACAGTGTTTCTTTTAACTAAAGCATTTCTTGTAGATTCGAACACGAGGCGGCCTGCATGACCACCCAGGTCCACTGAATGCTTTGAATAGGCTTCGAATGATTCTTCTTGGTAAGAATCCTGGAGTCGTGCAAACAAATGCCAACGTTCAACCAACCAAAGAAACAATAAAAGAAGAATTTATATTAAGTAACGTTATAAAACAAGCAGAAGTAAAAACAAATTTCAAAACTGAAGAAATGGAACATATTTCAGAGGATGACACAACTGAAAGTGAAACGGCGAGCATAACAACAGAACCTAATTTGGATAATTCAATTACAGCTTTTACAGAAAAATATGGATTGGTTTACATCGCTGGTTTCTATACTTATGAAGATGTAGAACCTACTTGGCATTCTTATAGCACAATGCCATCTTGGATGAAAAGTCTGTCATTTGGTGGATTAACGGAGCCTTCCCCCAAATGGCTTTGTAAAAGTTCACTAGAAAAATTTCCAATTTAAGAAGAACTGTATACTGAGAACCACTAATTATATTTTAAAAAATTGCCTGATGTTCCTCGCGTACTAATAAAGGCATTTGTTAGGCAGAGAACATTTGTTAAAATGAAATATATTAATACAAAAAAAAAGCTTAACAGTTATCAAAAAACAAATAAAAGGAAGTCTAACCAAATAAACGATGAAAGCAGAAAAGGTACAAAAAAATTAAGAAAAACAGTTACATAAAAATCAGAAAAGCAAAATTATTTTTGTAATTAGTTAAATAAAAATATTACTTATTGACATTATATTATCTCTTATTTATGTGTTTATACCTTAGAATATAAAATAGGAAGGAAGGAAGGTATGCATATCAAGGCCGAGTCAACGTGGTATCCTATGGCGGCCGGTTAATATAATTGCCAGGGGCGTAGCATAGTCACTAAAGTGTTTTGAACACATGCATGACGATCGAGTTGGAGACCAATATTCCGGAATTTTGATATTTTTCAACTAAATAGCCTTTCTCATCTAAATTTTTGGAAATATAAATTATAAAAGCGGCGTTTAATGTAAATAATTATATAGGATTACTTCGTAATATGTACGCCAATGATTCAAGCAGATTATGGTCAGTAACCTCACAAATTAATGTTTTTGTTATAAAATTAGTTAAATAACTCTAAGTACTTACTTGTGCCAAGTTATACCACAATTAATAGTTTTTTTAATCCTAGAGGTCCCACAAACACTGCAACTCACCATAATTCAACTTTAAAATTTAAAAATATAGGTCACCGATTACAAACGTGGTGCAATGGGCGGAGTTTCTACCCACGACTTTTGACTCGTACTCGATGCATGTGTTATAGTCCATTTGCTACTTCCTTCCTATTTTATATTCTAAGGTTTATACAAAAGGAAACGGATAAATTAATTAATATGAATATCATATTAAGGTAAGAAGATTAAATAAGTAGTATTTCTGGCCAAAATACGACTATCATTGTTAAATTTATATTATGAATTAAATAATTATTTTTTTCTAGTGCTGAACTCAATATTTTATAAAATTCAATATTATCAAATAGTAGAGTGCTATCATGAAATTATTTTCACTTCTGTGGGGGTGTCGGGGTTAAAAGCTGAAACTTGCAGGAATGAAAGGTGAGATGGCATATATTCGTAATCCGAAGGTAATCAAAAATAATCACGCGCAAAAGGGCACTATTTAAAAAAAATGAGATAATACTATTAGCAGGAAGCCCATAAAATGACGATCATTTTGATATATAATTTGAAATCATTTGTGTACGAAATGTATTTTTTTTTAATGTTTGAAAACTGAAATTTGTTAAGTCGCTTATGGGAAATCAAATTTTAAATTGCAATTATCTCGGTTCGAACTTGGCAAAAATTTTATAATATTTGACAATATTTATTTATATACGCTTTTATTTCCGAAACGAAAGACTAAATCAAAATTTTTTGTACTTGATAATAGTTGCGCATATGTGTGGAGAATCCCTTATTTGCAAAATTATAATTTTTGGTTTAATATTAAACACGATATGAAATTATTAGTAACATTTAAAATTTTAAATTTTTAATGCTCTCACTACAAAATCACAATTTCCCACTCCAAATTTGTATTGTACAGCACCGGTCATGAAAAGTGCATCAGGAATTAGTTTTTCTGAATCATTGAAAATTTGCAATTT
The DNA here is from genome assembly GCA_963170105.1 of Cantharis lateralis. Lineage (NCBI taxonomy): Eukaryota > Metazoa > Arthropoda > Insecta > Coleoptera > Cantharidae > Cantharis > Cantharis lateralis. Next base: position 25,879,646 of record OY720629.1, read on the forward strand.
CAATGTTTAGAATTAAATTTTGGCTTGGTTTCTTGTTTATTGGAACGTTTAACCTAAATGGTCACTTGCATTTGAAAACTACTCGTCAAAAACATTTTCTTTGTCGAGCAGTAATGGCGTAACCGATTTTTATGTTTGTTTTTACGGTTTTTACAAACATTCTGACCCATACAATTACAGGATCCAATGCAACCCATATTATTTTTAAGTACAGATAGTACATTTATTTAAGTACATTAAGTACAGACCTTACTTCCGCAATCAAGAGCATAATAGAATAACTTTTTGTTTTGATTGCAGAAGTTTAAAGGAAATTATACCTTTTTGACATCCACATGGAGCTAGAACTTTTAATTCCACAGGAAAAGGTGGTAAAGTTGTTAGAATAAATTGATATAATTTATTCTATTTGCTTTATCAAATTTCCATCCATGATCTGCAACACTCGGTAATTGAAGACGAGGTTGTAAATAATTAAGCCGTATTTTAGCTTGATAATGCGCTCTCAAGCTATGAAACCTTAAAGAATCTTCTGTTGGGAGTAATTTTGTAATAGAAGCAGAAGATGCTAGCAGTCTTCTTATAATATTAATTGACGAAATGTCAGTATTTTTTGAATATGGTTTAATAACAATTTTCTGGATATTTTTGAATATGTCTTCCAAAATTTGATGCATTCCGGCACCGCCTAAACACTCAGAATGATCTAAAATTGTTTTCCATGCTGATTTTTTTCCAATTCCTGAAAATTGACTGGTGGTAACACAACCAGTTAATGTCGTATACTGCTACGTAAAGGATTGAAGTATTTCTTGAAATAAACTACAGTATTAGCACATCGGTATCGTTACACTAAATTATGCATCTAGAATAACTATACCTTTTTGAAGACAGTATATGCATCAAATCCTAGTATCAGCTTCCTATTGATTAGAACTCAATAAATCATCAGCATTTACTTCGAAATTTCCTCTCTATTCTAAAATATTTTTGAAACCTCCACTAGTTGCAAACTGTAAATTTAATTTTTCTGTGGAGTGTTTAATCAGTTGCTCAGATAGAAAATGTGTTAATTGTTTCTTATTAAATTCTGAATGAATAAATAAATTCCATTGTTGTGGAAGTGGAACATCAGTTCTCTCGATTACTCTGTCAATTCATATTTGGGGACCCCCTTTCGTGACGAGTAATATTTTTTATGAAATCTTCTTTGATGTGATCAAATACAACATCGATTCGCATGGCATTGTATTTATTTTTGACTTGGTTACTTTTACCAGTAAGCCCACGATTTGTCAAATGCAAGTGACCATTTAGGTTAAACGTTCCAATAAAGAAGAAACTAAGCCAAAATTTAATTCAAAACCTTGAAATTGCAAATTTTCAATGATTCAGAAAAACTAATTCCCGATGCACTTTTCATGACCGGTGCTGTACAATACAAATTTGGAGTGGGAAATTGTGATTTTGTAGTGAGCGCATTAAAAATTTAAAATTTTAAATGTTACTAATAATTTCATATCGTGTTTAATATTAAACCAAAAATTATAATTTTGCAACTAAGGGATTCTCCACACATATGCGCAACTATTATCAAGTACAAAAAAATTTGATTTAGGCTTTCGTTTTGCAAATAGAAGCGTATATAAATAAATATTGTCAAATATTATAAAATTTTTGCCAAGTTCGAACCGAGATAATTGCAATTTAAAATTTGATTTCCCATAAGCGACTTAACAAATTTCAGTTTTCAAACATTAAAAAAAAATACATTTCGTACAAAAATGATTTCAAATTATATATCAAAATGATCGTCATTTTATGGGCTTCCTGCTAATAGTATTATCTCATTTTTTTTAAATAGCGCCCTTTTGCGCGTGATTATTTTTGATTACCTTCGGATTACGAATATATGCCATCTAACCTTTCATTCCTGGAAGTTTCAGCTTTTAACCCCGACACCCCCACAGAAATCGTTTTTAAACGTTTTATTTTGAATCGGGCACTCTACTAAAATAATTAAATACCAATAAACAATCCATTTAGTAGTTTATTATACCTATAAATATAAGTCAAATTTGAATTGGCATTCTTGTGACGTATTCCCGCCTGTGCTCCTATTGGCTGAAAGTTACAAGGCAACTTGGAGGGGACTCGCCTAACTTACCGGGAGTGCAGTTTGCGTCGAGCATCAATCAGTCTCCTCTCCACCATCGGCAAGGTCATCGAAAGGATCATCCTAGACAGAATCAACAAATCCCTCGAGGACAACAAGACGATACAGGACGAGCAGTTCGGGTTTCGGCCCGGATACTTCACCACCCAGCAGATCCTCAGACTCGTCGAGAAGATAACCCTGTCCCGCAACAAGAAAGAACACTGCAGCGCCGTTTTTCTGGACGTCTCCAAGGCGTTCGACAAGGTATGGCATAACGGTTTATTATTTAAAATGTTTCAGGCAGACATACCCCCAAGACTTGTCCAACTAACAGCCTCATACCTCAGGAACAGGAGTTTCAATGTGAAACTCCATGGCATCCGTTCCACAGAGAGGGTAATCACGGCAGGGGTCCCGCAAGTTCCCTACTTTTCGACATCTACGTCAGTGACATCCCCAGACCATCAACCACAGGCTCATTTTTCCTATACGCAGACGACACCACCATCGTTTCAACCTCCATCAAACCCGAAATGACCGTCTTCAGAACCCAGGAAGCACTCGACGACTTGGAGAAATGGTACCGCATTTGGCGTATCGAAGTCAACTCGGACAAGAGTGCTGCTATCATGTTCACAAACCGTCGACTGAAGAAAATGGGCCTGCAAAACCTGGACATCTTTGGAAAGACAATCCCATGGAAGCAGACCACCACCTACCTTTGTAGCCATTCTTTGGCCGATGATATAGCGCCTGAACACTAAATAACATATCAGCTGCTTCTTAACTTCTATGCACGAGTAATAACTAGTTGTTACGAAATGTTTAAAGAAAACATTTTTGAACATACTATTTGTGAGCTAAAGTATTTATTACTTTGGTTAACAGTAATTTTATAAATTAACTTTAAATAAATGTTGATATCATGTCCGGGCGAGTCGAAAAATATCGAACATTAAAAAAAATTAAGGATCATAAAAGGTCGCAGGATGAAACCGTATTTATTTCGAGAAGCTTGGATAATACAAATGATAGTGATAATAATTTAACCAGAAAAGTGACAGATTGTTATTCTATCATTGATAGTGAAAGTAATGATGATAATTCAAGTGATGATTCTATTGATGATAATAATGAGTCTCAAAATGTGTTAGGCAATGAGGGTATAGATTGTAATCAAATACCAGCTAATGGCGATAACAGTAATAATGGTGATTTTTACATGTTTATGTAAAAATACTTATTGTTATTTCGCAATAATATAATTAATTATATTGTTTAATTTTCTCACTTGTGTTCATTTAATATATTATAAATATTATATAGCAGCGACGCTCGGATACTACGCTCGGCCGATGGTCACTTCCCGATCTTGGCCTGGTGTTAACAACCAATGCTCACCCATTTTGGCCCAATGATAGATACCGAGTCTTGGCCAATGCTCGGAGATCGGTCGCCAATCTCAGTATTGGGCCAATTGTCATTCTTTGTATGGGAAACTCTCAAAGCTTCACTTTCGAACGAGCCAGCTGAGATTGTCAAATCTTTGGACTTCACGGCTGAAAGTTACAATGTGGCTTGGAGTAACATTAGAACAAAGGTATAATCAGCCAAAACTCATAATAAAATTTTTTTTATCAGCCAAAGTGGTATAAAAAACATCACGTGATCAAAGGACGACCCCAAGACATATCGAAAATTGATTTTGAGAAGTCTAAACGAGTATACGGGATATTTTTTTAATAAGCTTTATAACGGGTCGTAAGGTCGTAAATGACTCTTGTATTCACCAACAACCTGTAATGTATACCTACTGTTTATATTGCAAATAATTTAGTATAATAACGAAAAAGTCAATTAGTTTGTTCATGGTTTTAACAACTGGAAAAACATTTATAGAATTTCAAAACATGAAAACTCTCTGGACCATTGCTAAAATGCCAAAAAGCATATTAAGCGATCCAATACCTTGGGGAAAATAGACACAAATCTGCATCAGCTGTATCTGACTGAGAAGAATATTGAAAAGAAAACAAACTCCAAAAACTAAAGCTGAGGCAAGATATAATGCAGAAAATGTCGAATTTAGAAACCGGTATTATGCTTTTATTTTGTCAAGACATTTTAGCACAATTTAATAAAACGAGTATTCTTGCAGAAACAGAATATGGACATATTAACAGCTATTCGGCTTTATAAATCTCTAGTTAATTTTATTATAGATTTGCGACAAAATTTTACAAATACGAAGAACGCGGAGAACGTTAACCAATTATGGGGTTTATAAATTAGACGATAAAAGGATAAAAATGATAAATAAATAAAGACATACTATGCAGTTATACACAGATAGTGTTATAACCGAACTAACCTGATGAAGAAGTGCATATACGGCAAATGAGGAGTGTTTTGAATTTCTTTCAAAATTATAGACCACCGACGCGACGTGACGTTCAAATAATTAATGAAAAATGTGCACAACTTCAAAATAAATACGCCAATGATATACTAGATATTAACTTTGCAAGGGCGTGTCTTCAATTTAAATATTTTATAAATGAACTGAAGCAGACTCCAAAATTAAAACGTGGCTAAATATTATTCGAAGCAAAAATTTACTTTGCAATTTTCCGAATATTGATATTATTTTAAGAATAACTGTAACTGAATGAATCCTGTAACAAACTGTACAGGGTGGGCCAATTTCGATAGTTCTTATGGGAAACTCGGTAACTATAAGAGATATGAAAAAATGGATGGCGCATCCTCGATCTCTTTTTTCGAGAAAAGCTTAATAGCGAAAACCAGAATTGGCTATCTTTTTTTGTTTTGGAGTTATAGCCAAAAATTCGAATTTTCGACTTTTCGATAAATGTCGATATCTCGGTTGTTTTTCAAGTTATCAAAAAAATGTTAACACTTTCTTCGGGCACTTTTTTAAGATCAATAAAATGAGATAAAGAGATTTTAAATATCTATCTCAGTTTCAGAGTTATAACATAAACTTGTGTTTTTTTAAATGGAAACCATAGTTGAAAATGATATTTTTAAATAGCGTTTTTTATCCTCTTTTCAACGATATATAACATGATATATAACAACAAAAATATTATAAAATAATATAGAAGACCGAAAATTTAAATATAAAAATAACATTTTTAGTAAAAAAACAATCAAAATTTTAAATTCTAACAAAAATTAAAGTAAAGATCACACCGCAGTCTATTGTTTTTAATACTTAATTTGGTTAAAACAAAGCACTACTAAAACCATTATTGAAATTTAAAACATTTACACCGATTGTTTTTTAAAAAAATTAAAATAATATAAATTATAGTTACTATAGTAAAATTTAATGACGGCAACTAAGCAAATATTCGCTTACTGAAAAACAATTGGTGTAAATGGTTTAAATGTCAATATACCTAATGGTTTAATTGTGTAGTGTTTTGTTTTAACCAAATTATGTATTAAAAACGATAGACTACGGTTTGATCTTTACTTTAATTTTTGTTAGAATTTAAAATTTTGATTGCTTTGTACTAAAAATGTTAATATTATATTTAAATTTTCGGTCTTCTATAATATTTTATAATATTTTTGTTGTTGTTATATATCGTTGAAAAGAGGATAAAAAACGCTATTTAAAAATATTACTTTCAACTATGGTTTCCATTTAAAAAAACACAAGTTTATGTTATAACTCTGAAACTGAGATAGATATTTAAAATCTCTTTAGCTCATTTTATTGATCTTAAAAAAGTGCCCGAAGAAAGTGTTAACATTTTTTTGATAACTTGAAAAACAACCGAGATATCGACATTTATCGAAAAGTCGAAAATTCGAATTTTTGGCTATAACTCCAAAACAAAAAAAGATAGCCAATTCTGGTTTTCGCCATTAAGCTTTTCTCTAAAAAGGAGATCGAGGATGCGCCATCCATTTTTTCATATCTCTTATAGTTACCGAGTTTCCCATAAGAACTATCGAAATTGGCCCACCCTGTACAGGAGAGAGATCTTTTTCAACTCAGGCGTGTTAAAACGCACTTGCGAAATTCTTTGTCTGACGACAAAACTGGAATTCTTTCGATTTTATTTATAGAATCGGAAATAGTAAAAACACTGGACTTCGAAGAACTAATTAAAAATTTTGCGAGTTTAAAGTGTCGCAGGGTAAACATATAAACCTTACTACACACAGAAAAATTATTAGTTATTTAAAATATTCCTATATATTTGAATTGTTATATTAGTATTAAACAAATAACTTTTGATTAAAAAATAAATATTTTCAAACAAAATTGCGATAAAATTAATTCTCAATCTTATTAATATTTATTTTTAAAGTGGTTTTTTTATTACTTCTTCATTTTTTTTAAGTAGGTATAAGTAGTACTATTTGCATTATGTGAAACCATACATTTTTGTAGAAAACCACATCGATTTGGAAATGTTTCTTAAATTAACTGAAGATGAAATTCATTTATTGGCTCCAAATTCTATAGGTCAAAGAAAAAAAATTAAATTGAAAATTGCTGAATTAAATGAGAAAGAAAAGGTGCACCATGAAAAAGGTGCATAATGAAATTCATTGTAATCTTTTGTATATTTGTAGATCGTTCTATTCGAAAATAATATATTACAAATTAATAATACTATGCCATTGACATCCAGCAGTTCGTCGGTATCAAATACTTCAGCATCGGTTGATATTGAACTGATATTGATACAAGATGCTCCTGATGGCATTATTTTCTCAAAATCAGTAGATGAAATGGCTGATAATTTTATCATAAGTGCAAGGCCTCGTTTACCAGATTTTGACTTGAATACTTTGCTACAAACTTCTCCTTTGGGGAACACCATTATTAATTACTATAAAACCAATTCTTATTTGGATAATAGCCATAAAACGAGATTAGTAGATATAATATGCCAACATAATTATACATTTATAATAAATTAGTAAGTAATTTGTTTAAATATTATCTTAAAATTTAATACTTTTCTTAGTAACTCATAAGAATTTAATTTTAATTTGATTAGTAAATCTGATCTCTTATCACATGCTGGTGTAGATACTCTGCATTATTATAAAATTATTTAATTTGAGAAAAATCGGTCAATAATTTTTGAATTCATTTTAAAGAAAATTTGTATGTTATATTATATACTTTGTATTAAATTGATATCAAAATTATATATGGCATTTACTGAAATTTGAAAAATAATTATTTCAATTTAACAATTGAAAATTTTATGAGTACATCTTTTGGTCTTTAGAAGAATTTTACTCATGTTTTTTCTCAAATCCGCGATTCACGTTAAAAATGTACTAATAACAATTTTTTTTTAGTCGATTGGAAGAAAACGATTTCCTGATTCTTGCAACTAAGATAGTAGAGCTTTTTGAATCTGAAGTGGTTGGAACATACTATGTTCCAGCAATTCGAAAGAAAGACAGCAGAACAGGAAAATCGTTAATGGCCAAAGGAAAGTTGGTTTCAAAAGTAAACAATTTAATAAACCTGAGCGGAGAAGGTGGCTCTCTAAGAAAAAGAAAGCGGGAAAGTACTGATGAATGCAGCACATCAGCAAATAAAGAAAAATCGGCTATGTAGACATCGCATAACTTTCCCCATAGATGGCGTTTACGTCAAAAGCTTATGTCAAATTGACAGTAACAAAAGGTGGTCTAAAAGAAATTGACACTTGAAATTTTTTTATGTTCATCATTTCCGGAATTTTCAACGGATTTTCACCATTTTCAGCTGGCCTCTAAGTTTAACTATAATACATGTTTATGCTGAATTTCATGACATTTGATTTCGCAATATATAATATAATATGCAATATATAATTATAAGTTTATTGTTTTCTTTAGTAATATTTCTTTTAACCTGTTTTATTTTAGTTGATTATTGCAAAAATGAAGATATGTGTGGCTCAGTCACAATTGTGAACCGTGGAACAGCACAGTAATCGAAAAGTGGAACAAATGTTATTCCTTACGTGAACCCAACTACATTGCATCGAAATATATTACAATAGAAGATTTCTTTAAAAAATGGCCAATTTTGCGAGATTTGCGTTCAATCGTTTTGGTAAATCAGTTCAAGTTAGATTTTGATGACATCTATCAACTACTGCCTAGAAGAAAACGTTCTGCTACTGTCGGTTTACCAAAATTACCACTCTATAAAAATAAAATAAAACTTTCTTATACAGTGGGAAAGTTTACAGACTTTAAAGAAAGTTTTACCTTTAGATACACATCAATATTATGATTCACTGCAAGTGAAGCACAGTGAAAAACTTAAAGACAGGAAGAAGAAGATGATATAAGAACTTAACATTGTGTTATGAGAATTATTTTAGGTTATTTATATTCTTTTAGAATGTTTTTTATTTCGTTTTTAATTTTCTAATGTAACCACAGCAATACTTACTTTAATAAATTTTGTTTATTTTTGTCCTCAGAAAATGTTTTATTGCTTACCTTATATAAGAATTAAAATTATTTATGTGTTATTGCCTTATTACGTCATTCAGTTATGACAATTTATAATAGAAATTTATGTACATTATAACATGTAAATAGAAACAATAACACTTAAGTTCAAATTTTCTCAAATTTTGAGTTGGCAAAACCACGTAAATCGATTTAAAAATAAACTGACTACAATTTATACTAAAAACCATGAAATTTGTATTAATCCTGGGTAGTGATGCAACAAGTATTAATTTATTTTATTAATAAATATATCTATACTTATAAAAATGTTTTTTTCACTCTCCTGAAAACTTGTCTATTTTGACTTGGTATTGCTACGGCACCAACGATGTATTTGAATGGAGAGGCTGTAAACCTATTTTTAAAAAGTAAAATTTTTGACAATAAATAGTTAACATTAATAATTTGTTGACTATTCAAAAAACAGCATTTAAAAACTACTTCGTCAATAATTTCTTTTCCTACGACCCCCTTAGAAAATAGTACATTGCACATAATTAAGTAGGCACGAAAGTCGTCAATTTCATCAACCCGTGCGTTATGACTTTGAAATTTTAACGTTTACTACAAAATTAATAATAAATTATTAATATTATTACTTTCGTTTTCTAAACCAATAAATTCCAGAAAACGACGTAAAATGGAAATGAACGATGTTTCCAGCGACAATTCAATAGAGTTCACGCCACCAGACGTGGTTAAGACTGCCCAAAAGATGTAATTGAAATTATAACCGGAAAAATCAATGAAAAGGTATGATAATTATTCATTTTAGGGGATTTTCGATGTGAAACTTAATTTTTAGGTACGAGATAGCTTATAAGGCATTTATCGATTGGCGCTTAGCAAAAGAAATAATATCGTCCTTCTCGGAAAATGTTTTAATAGCTTACTTTGGTGAACTTTCCGAGAATATAAAGCCGAATAGCTTGTGGGCACAATATTCAATGCTACGAAGTACCCTGTTAATTCATCACGCCGTAGATATTACAAATTATATGAAACTAAAAGCTTTATTAAAACGTAAATCAGATGGGTATAAGCCAAAAAAAAACAAAACTTTGACACCAATTAATAATTTCCTTGAAACAGCCCCAGATCATAAATATCTTTTTTGGCCGTAGGAAAAATAGTGTACAGTGTGGGCCAATTTCGATAGTTCTTATGGGAAACTCGGTAACTATAAGAGATAAGAAAAAACGGATGGCGCATCCTCGATCTATTTTTTCGAGAAAAGCTCAATGGCCAAAACCGGAATTCGCTCTCGTTTTTTGTTTTGGAGTTATAGCCAAAAGTTCGAATTTTCGATAAATGTCGATATCTCGGTTGTTTTCCAGTTATCAAAAAAATGTTAACACTTTCTTCGGGCACTTTTTTAAGATCAATAAAATGGACTAAAGAGATTTTAAATATCTATCTCAGTTTCAGAGCTATAACATAAACTTGCGGTTTTTTAAATGGAAACCATAGATGAAAATGATATTTTTAAATGGCGTTTTTTATCCTCTTTCCAACGATATATAACATGATATATAACAAAACCAAAAATTCACCATTCACCTTGAATTGGTAATTTAAGTATTTATGTAATGTTTATTTCGAAAAGCTTCGCCTCTCAACGCCGGGGGCATGTTCAGAATTATTGTATATTTTTTATATTTTGTAATTTCTACGAGCGCCCTTTATTTGTAATGTTGAAGCTCATTCTTTCTGTGCGCCAACCTTTATGCGCGACCGGTCTCTTGGTCTCCAGTATGCAATATTGTGTTCATACAAAGACAGTCGCGTCTTGCAAATGCTGCTCACTTTCCTTTATAAATAAAACAGTTCTTTCAACCAAGTGGTTTTATTTAATTACTGCAAAAAACGATACAGTCCGCTATCCATATTCAAAAGGGATCCTGCTACTGGATTCTACCAATAATAAAGAAGAAATTCTCGGCTATTGAATTTTATTATATTGTTAGGAACCATTTAACCATAATCGACACCTTAAGAATAGTTAGTCGCCCACGTATTTCCCTAAGTTCGTGGATAATTAAAATTAGGGGCGACATAAAAATAAGACCAGACCAGCTACGGCATCCGACACATAAAGACCTCTTTTAAAGTTGGCTTTATATGTAAAATACAAACTCTTTGTGCAGAAATTGTGTTTTCAATTAATTATATTACCCCTTTAATCGTAAAAATATACAAAAAATTTGTATTACAGATTTTACTCCTGATTCACAGAGATATTTATAGTTAAAAGTTTCAAATTTTTCGACAAAATTTTCCGAGAAGTAGGCTGCAACCCATTTGATGATGGACTGTTTTATGAATCAAAGTAAAAATTGGCTCGAGGGCGCAGATATAAAATTTAATATATAAAATGAAGATGGAAGAAGTCGGCCCAAGAAGAACTTTGAAGATTCGTCAGTGAATGTTCTAAGATATCAGTGAATGACCACAGCTGCTGAAGTAGCATATCGTTTGTCGGGTCACAGAAACGTAACTTCTTTGATTAGAAAAGGTCCGCAATCGTCAGAAAAAAGGAAATTTGGTGATTGTGTTTGTGGTGGCAGGCAGTTGAACTGTGACGAGCCATTAGCTTATTAAGTAGACTCTAAATGCACCAGTCACTCTTATGACTTATGACACTTATGGAAAAAAACGCGAAAGTAGTCATTGAAGGCGGGAATCCAGTGTTTCCATCTTATCATACTCTATGTAAATCCAAAAAGTTGTGTTACCTTTCAGATGAACATATTTCTGTGACAGAAATGCACACTGAAATTAAACTTAAAGCCTTACTAGACAAAACTACTGACGAGTTTCTATTTGTATTTGCATTTGTTCCGTTGCTGAGGTTGAGTGACCGCGGTCATCTACCACATTCTATTGCAGACCAATTAAGTTTATTTTTTCGAAGGAAACAAATAAATTTACTATAAATGAAACTAACAAAGTTTTGGAAGAATTTTTCATCTTCTTCCACCACTTTGTATTGTTGACGAATCTCAAATTGCCGTGAACTTTTACTCGCTAACTTTTACGACCTTTTACTCGCAATGACAGACGTAAAAGTAATCAATCTGTAAAACAGTAATCAGAACTGACACACGTTCTGCACAAAAAATTTACATCTGTGGTGCTACTCCCAAAATGCTGAATTGGGAATTAAAAGATTTAGTTCTTAAAAAAGAAAAGTACGGTTTCGGTTTATCTACTTTGCATGCGTGGATTCGTTTTTTTGAGTGTTTGTTATACATTAACTATCGTTTAGATATTAAAAAAAGTGGCAAATTAGAAGTGATGACAATAAATCTAGTGTACAACAGCGTTCGGAAGAAATCAAACAAAAGTTTAAAAATCAGATGGGGCATATTGTAGATAAGCCGAAACCTGGTTATGGTAACAGTAATGATGGAAACACGGCTCGCAGGTTCTTTATGAATCCGGAACTGAGTGGAGAGATTACAGGATTAGATGATAATGTAATTAAAAAGTTTAGTATTTTAGTAAGAAACGCTATTCTCAAAATATAAAATGAATTTGAACGAATTTGGAAAACTTTGTTCTGAAAAACCAGAACCCTATAATTATCCTCTATTCATGGTACTATATGCCTGTTACTGTGCACAAAATTCTCGTACACAATACGGAGGTTAGTAAAAGATTTATTCTTTCAATCGGGCAACGTTCGGAAGAGCCTCAAGAGACAATGATAATTATTATCAGTCTTGAGTATTATTTGCTAATTTAATTTTATGCTGTTAAGTAATTGTGTTCATAATTGTACATAAATGTAGATTTAATTTCAAACAGTACAAATATTTACATAACATGTATTGAAAATAAATTTTCAAACAAAAGCGTAGTATGTCGAAAGACTGATTGAAATCAAATCAGATATTTTTAGGCTTACTAATAATAATTGCCGGCACCTACCGTGGAGGAAAACTTAATCTTCAGGATATTTTCAATACCAACAAAATTGGTATTGATATATTTCATTCAACGATATCTCATAACCGATTTGTATTTTCATTAGGAGTAAAGATAGAAAACAAAGAAGTAAGTTTGATAAATTAGCACCAATAAGAAACGTTTTAGAGATATTTTTGAAAAATTGCCGAAAAGCATTATACTCTCTCAGAATATACGACAATAAACAATGTAACTTGTTTCATTTAGAGGAAGGTGTTCTTTTATTAGGTTTACATACCTAGTAAACCTGCCAAATACGGAATCAAAATTAAAACAATTTGCTATTTCCGTACTTGGTATACGAATAAAATGGAAATTTATGCAGGTTCCCAGCCGGAAGGACCCTACAAAATATCTAATGGTCAAATATAATCACAGGTAATTGGTGCACTTCGTATTCCTCTGGCTGAAGAACTTTTGCTGAAAAATTTAACAATTGTAGGTCCTCGAGAAAAAGAAGCGAGAGCTTTCTCCAAGGTAAATAAACATACAAAACAGAAAGGGGAAAACATTTTTTTTTTAGAATTGCAATAGTTTTATTTATTTTTCAAATTCCAATGTATTCGCGTCTAAATTCTACATGTTATCTCTGCCTTAAATTTAGTTCCATCATTTGTTAACGCATGACCGTCTTTACCGCCATATCACCAATATCATATCAACGCTCGCAAGAGCTGTTAGTTCATTTACAACTTAGAAGTACCTATCGCATGTGCTGTTGCAGAAAATTTGCTTTACAACCAAATTAAACTGACTTCATTGCATTGATACCAGGAATACGAGTGCTTTTACCTAATTAAAGTGTATTGCATTTCTACCAACATCTCTTATTCAAAAGAGACTTTCAAAGTATGCCCACAAGACTGTGATATGCAGACGATCATTGTAATTCAAGGAAATAATAATTAACTATACCCTCAATTATCTACCGGTGTTCGCTCTAAAGCAAGGGCAATAAAATTAAGTTTTCAGGAAATTGGAAATCCGGGACCTCCTGAAGTTCCATTAAATTCATTAAAGGAAAAACCATTGAATTTAACTGGAAAAATAGTTGTGGAGGGTATGAATTTGTCCGAATTAGGAATTGGTAAGGAGCATTAGTTATAAATTTACGTTTTCATTAAGATCTTTCTTTAAGATGACCCGACATTTGAAATAAATCCTACTGCAGTTGGATACGATGATGTTGTTTCACCTATGCGGTGTCCACAAATTCCACCAGAGCAGTGCCCACAAACTAGTAGTCAAGGTTAGCAATTAAATGTTTCAAACTTATCATTTTACTTTTTAATTTCAGGTGTAGATGCTAATTCCTTTGAAGGAAGAAAGTCGATCACACCGAGGAAGAAGAATGCTGAACTCAGCGGATTGAGTGAAAATGCCAATTCAGATAATAATGCACTACAAAGCATAAACAACCATTTGGAAGAGTTGGTAAAAATTGAAAGGCAACGTCTTCATTTACAACAAATGGAATTCCAAATTAAATATCCCCAGTATAATTTTATCGATGTTGTGCCAGAGGAAAATTTAGATTAGGTAATCAAGTCTTCCTCTTCAAAATTAAGAAACTAATTGTATATTAGAATAATATTTATCTTTAATAAAATAAAAAAAATCAATTAGAAATACAAGAAATTTATTAACTAAAAGTATTTTTAACCATACTTTCACGAATCTGCCTACCAAATTGTGCTTGAAAATGAGCTTTGTAATATCTTCCTTGTGGATTATTTGAATCGGCATCTGTAATTGGTGTCATTAGATATGGTTACAGGGGGTAACCAGAATCTCTTAACAACCATGACGTTGTATTCCATTATTGTACGCGTTTTTTAACTCTCGTTGAACATCGCTTCCCTGTCAAATGGCGCTATCATGTGCGTTTCCTGGGAATCTAGCGTTTAAATTAAGGATATTTAAATCCAAATCACAAATAATTTGTACATACGTGATACTAAACAAAATCTTTCGGTTATAAGAACGTCGATACAAATCTCCCCCCCTTTTTCCTACACCAGAAATCTAAATCCAACTTCCTAAGCGCAACGCGTGATGGCCATCAACCTGGAAAGACCGTATCGTCTATACAGTACGCCAGACAATCTTAGCATTTTACTAATTTTAACCATGAGTCACATCTTAATATTGAGGCGCTTGATTTAGCAAAAATATCCAGGGTGACTGTTCTTCCTCTTCGCCCCCATTCATACATCTGCAAGAATGCAGCCTTTAGATGTTGGGCTATTTATACCGTTCAAAAGCTATTATAATAAAATAATGCTATGGATTCTTGGCTGATGCGTCATCCACGTCATCTACGATGTCCGCGAACTAATTGGAATAGCTTTTACGAAATCAATAACAATCGCAAATATAACTAAAGCTTTTAGGAAAACCTGAATATTCCCGTTTGATAAAGATATATTCTCCAGTGATGATTTCTTACCCAGTACGGTAACAGATCGTCCGAACCCAGCAAATTTTACCCCAGATCAGACTGCAAATAACTCAGTAAATATTGACCCAAATTCGATTCCTCCAGCCGATGTGTCTATAGCGCCTGTTCGGGATATTCATATAACGCCGCCATCACACAAACTGAACAAAAACCAATCATTACGTATTAATGTATTAGTTCAGATGATACTGTTGCCGGACCATCCAGATGTAACAATAATTTCATAACACCTGAAAAATTCACACAGCCACTCAAAGCCGGACCTCAAACCAAGAACAGGAAAGCAAGTAAATTGGGATGAAGCTTGATAGCTACAGACACTCCAGAGAAAAATGAAATAGCAGAAATATGCCGCCGCGCAATTGAGAATCTCTCAACCGCTCGTGTGTAAAATTTTTAAATCGCGAGATGAAATCAAACACGCCCTAATTAACAATATAACGATGTTTCCTTCGGGTAGAAGGAACTTCAAAGTGGAAGTTATAAAGTATGATGGAATTTCTAAATATGCACGTTAAAGAACGACAGTAAGCCAATTTATTTAATATGTTTTTCATCTTATAAAATGCATTAATTTGTTATAGAATTATTAATGGTAAAGTTAAAAACAGTTATGCAGTAACAGCTACCACACTCGTGAACATTAATTTTATCTCCTAGTGGTTCATCAACATATGATAAAATGTTTCATGGGCTAGCTTCCGCTAACTTCGATGAAATCGTGGAAAGAACAGCTGTTTACCGAAACACAACCAAAAAAAAACGAAAGGTCGAGATTTTGGAAGGTTGAAATTTGCAAAAGGCAAGAAAAACTAGGTAATCTTTTGCCAGACCAATTGTTTTGTGAAAGCGTCGGAGCCGAAATAGGGCAAATACAAGACAAAGCAATAAAAAGTCGCTTCAAGAGGAAGATCATGCAACTTATAGAAGAATCTATAGAAGAAGAATTGTTATTGCCAAAGAGTTAGCATTTGATAAGTTGTATTTTATAATAAAATTACTTTTTAAATCTTGATTCTTAATTAAAAAGTATTTAGATAACAATTATTTTACAATGTATTTCGTTAACAATGTTAGTTGGCAGGTACAAACTGTTATGCGAGGTTCGGAGTTCAAATCTGGACACAGAATTAATAATTTATAACTTATTGTAGTTGGTACCTGGCTGTTCGTATGATATTGATGATATTCCGATTGTAACATTAGATGACAATTCAGAAGTAAACTTGGTTGGAGCAAACGAGGTTAGTTCATTTGTTAATACTTTTACTTTCTGTTACATATAGAGTAATCCGGTAGTTGCTTAATAAGTAAGTAAGTTATTAATAATAACATTGTCATTATTGTTTTTAGATATCACATACACGGACTAGTTAGTCACCACAAAATTTGAAAATGCCAGTAAATAACTTATTACGAAGTTCTCCCTTTCTCGGTAAAAAAACAAAGCAATCATAATGTTTCTTATTATAATATTAATTACAATTACAGAAAACAAAGACAGCAATAATGTTATCAAAGTGAATCCCTTAAAAAAGATAATAATTTCTAAGAAATTAGGTAAGCGGATGAACGAGGACCATAAAAAGGCATTTCTTGAATTACAAAAAAAATTGACCAAAAAGGAAGGTGAATACAAAAGAAGGGAAGCTGAAGACAAGCAAAGGGAAGCGGAAGTTAAACGATGTAAACTTCAGGAGGAACATGACATTAAAATGAAAATATACCACTGGGAATTATTAATTAAACAAAAACATTTAGCTTTCCTGCATTGAACAAAATTCTAACGTAAACTTAATTATATGATAGATAAATATTACTTATGTACAGAAAAATAACATAATATTTTTTAATTGATTTACATAGTTTACATAGTAAATCAATTACTAGCCACCCTTCGTTTGTATTCAATGGGTGGACATTTAGATGCAGTGGCCGACTTTGAGGGGATGCACTTGTCCACTGTGTCTAGAATTGTTCCAAAAGTGTCAGATGCTATAGCAAGTCTAAAGCCAAATTATATAAACATGCCAACAGCTGCTGATCCTATAAGAAAAAATCAGCAAGATTTTTTTTAATGTAGCTGCATTTCCTCGAGTTATAGGGGCCATCGATTGTTCTCATTTCAAAATTATATCTCCAGGTATATCACAATAATACAGTAATTATAAAATAAATATAAATTCAAATAAAATTTATTTGCCAAGAAATCTAAAATGATACTTTTCAATAAATGGTCAATTTGTGTGTGATGCCAATCTAAAAATTTTAAATGTGATAGCAAGGTGGCCAGGAAGCGCTCATGACTCTACAATATATTTAATAATAGCTATCTGAAACGAGACTAAGAAAATGGTAAATACCCTGAAAGTTTATTACTAGGAAAGTAAATATGCAATGTTATGTATTTATTATCATTCAGTAAAAAAATGCAATTCTAGGAGATAATGGATATGCCAACCAGCCATACTTATTAACACCCATATTAAATCCCATTACGAACGCAGAAAAGTTGTACAACAAACGTCACATCACTACGAGAAATGCAATCAAGAGATTGTTTGGCGTTTTACAAAAACGCTTCCGATATTGGCTTATGGGTGCAGATTGCAAATGGAAACGTTTTTGACAATTATTGTTGCAACTTCGGTTCTACACAGTTTGGGTCTTTCAATGGGAGATAAAAACCCTCCACCTCTAACAACCGAATTAGATGAACACGTTCTAAATCAACTGGTGGTTCTATTCCCAATGTTCAAGTTGGACGAGATTTATTGGCAACTACAAGATCTGCTTTAATAAACGATTATTTTAGTATATAAATAATAAAGACTTAAAAATTCGTTATTAATATTTTATTTTTTATTAATAAAACTTAATTTGCACATTTTTTTAAAGCTTCTTATTGTGCTTCTTTGATTTCAATATCCAATAGCAATGCTTTCTTTATTTTTAAGTTATGCTCTTCAAACCTACGACTTTCTTCCATCCTCCTTTGATTTTTTACCAATTTGTTACCAAATAATTATATAAAAAGAGATATAGAATAATGTAAATTCTTGACGGTTTATAGAACATTATAATTCTGAATTTATTGATACAACAAGATAATTCTATGCAACTCATAACATTACTAAAAACTTTTTTGTAATCCAAAATAATGTCATTCAAACGGATATAGAACAAGTTAATTTAAACTCCTGTCGGGTATGCAATACCCCGCGACATAGTTGATGTGTGATTTTTTTGCTAAAGTTGGTAAATCTTATTTTTGCTTTCGTTGTTTATTTTGTACTTTCCATTTTAATGTTTGATATAAAATGAGTTTCGAAACGGAGGAAAGGCGTCTTAAGTTCACGATAGAAACTTTTTTTCAAGAACGTTGAGACGAATCTGACCATTGTAGTGAACACAACCTTGGATCTGAAACAGAACAAGAGGTTGGCGATTTAGAACAAGAGGTCACTGAACAAGAACTAGAGGTTCTGAAGACGACATCCCCCTCTCAGTTTTGAGAAATCGAGTGCATTCTTCCGTTCAAGTCCAGGTCCCTTGTTATATTTACAAAGATGGCCAAATATGGTAAAAAATTGCGTACTCGTAGCGAGAATATAATTTTTGAGTAACCAGGAGTAGCATGCAGGTAAGCAACCGATTGGACCTTATGTAGTTAGTATCAAAGCCTTTGATGTGATGGAAAGACTTGGTCAGTCCATATGACCAAACGCAATCTGACATTTGACAACTGGTTTACCAGTCATGATCTAATGCTGCATCTACTGGCTAACCCATAGGCTTACATCCACAAGTTTAAGTACAGTTGCTGGCATGACGCAGACGTCTTCTGCAGAGCTGTCGAGAAGTTCTGAAGATGTTTTCGGGAAATTTGTTGCTGTGCAATTAAGAAAAATTAAAAATGACGAATCAAAAAGCGAAGTACAATACGAAATTCATGGCCTGCTTAGAAATGCATTAAATTCAAATATGTAGGTATTAATAATATTTTATCAACAAAATGTACAGTTTTTTAATTAAGAACTATTTGCATAATACTTTCCCCATACGTATACGTATGTACAAGGGAAAGTATTGTAATCCAAAATCGAAATTTTGGTATTAAAATGTTTATCGTGTTCTGATACGATTGTGATGTTAAGATGCAATTTTAAACTTCGACAATCTCTGTAATTGGAACCAAAAGTAACCGAAGAACGGTTTATTAATTTCTGTAAAGAAACTTTGGAAGAAAACATGGCTACGTTTTTCGAGATGCAATTGAAACTGACCAAATCAAAAGGGAAGGGTTTACGTTATCCAGAAATATATAAACAGTTTGCTTTAACTGTTTACTTTCTTGGAGGAAACGCAGTGTATCGCTTTTTCCAAAAGCAATGGCAACTGCCATCGAAAGGCAACCTTATGCCGAATTACAAAAAATGGGATATTTCTTCGGGTATAAATTACTATATACGTAAAGTTATATCTTTAAAAGTGGATGCATTAACTGTTGCTTCAAATGAATGCGTTTTATGTGCTAATGAAATGTCGTTAAAAACTTTTATATTTCACAATCGTTCAAGAGATGTAATTATCGGTTTCCATGAGCCTAATGGAACGAGAAAATATACTGCTGCAAACAGTATACTGGTGTTATTGGAAAGAGGAATTCATAATCAGTGGAAGCAACCAATTGCGTGCTTTTTTGATGAAAACAGTTGCCTTGTAGAAGTCATGAAGATTATAATTTTTGCTTTATTATTATTGCTTTAAATGTTCGCGCTTTAATAACAGATCAATGCCCAAACTTTCAAAAGCTTTCAAACATGCTCGGAATTTCAGAATAACAATT
The DNA here is from genome assembly GCA_963170105.1 of Cantharis lateralis. Taxonomy (NCBI): domain Eukaryota; kingdom Metazoa; phylum Arthropoda; class Insecta; order Coleoptera; family Cantharidae; genus Cantharis; species Cantharis lateralis. The sequence continues at coordinate 25,899,602 of OY720629.1, forward strand.
TTATTTTGAGATTGATGATAAAAATGTGTACTACCTCTTTGACACTCTTCATTTATTGAAACTATAGAGGATCTGGAGGCATTAATCCAAAATACTAACCGCAGATATGAAGCGAATAATAGGTTTGCGGCAATGGGAAGCTACGATAGGAGTAGAACAAATGGGGGAAATTTCAAACCTGAACTAGCTAGAACAGAAATTATATCTTGCTCGATGAAACTTAATAATTCATTAAAACTTTCGTTAACCATACTCAAAAAGTTTTTATGCCCAACTGGATCTTCTGTTAATAATTCTTGTTGAAACATATTTAAAGAGCTCGGCATAAGCCGTGGCTCTCTGACAAAAATAAAAAGCGCAGATTGGAATGGGCCCGACAACATAGAAATTGGACGGAAGAAGATTGGGCAAAAATTGTTTGGTCCGACGAGTCAAACTTTGAGGTAACGTGAAATTAACCTTTTTTTATAGATATAATCAAAAATTAATAATAAAATTATCATTATTTTTAAATTAACATGCCTAGTCTACAATACAATTTTTATAATTTATTTTATAGGTTTTTGGGACTCCTGGGGCTGTTTATGTTCGACGAAGAGTTGGGGAATATTTTCACCCCGATTGCGTTGTGCCTACGGTGAAGCATGGGGGTGGTAGCATTATGATGTGGGGGTGCATGGCTGCAGCAGGGGTTGGAAATTGATTTTTGTGCGAAGGTCGTATGAATTCCAACTCCTGTACGGCCATGTTAGACTCCATTTTAACGGAAAGTTTAGAAAAAATATTTCCTAATACGGACCACTCGCAAATAATATTTCAGCAGGACAACGCTCCCTGCCATACTTCGAGAACGAGTAAGGGTTGGTTTCCGTCGAACAACATAACCGTTTTAGATTGGCCGGCACAATCCCCAGACCTTAACCCCATCGAACATTTGTGGTCAATTTTGAAAAAAAAAGGTTGCCAAACACAACTGTCAATCAAAAGTTGACCTACAAAGAAAATTACAAGAGGAATAGAATAAATTGTCGCCGGCTACCTGCAACGGATTAGTCCAGAGTATGCCGAGAAGGGTTGAAGCGGTCATAAAAGCTAAGGGAGGACCAACAAAATATTGAAAACATTTAAAAATAAACTATTTAAACACACTTTTACTTTTTTTTATTTATATTTTCTTAAATTACTAAAATATTCCACTTTTGTGAAGGTGCACCACTATTCTGGCCAAAGCTGTATGTGAATGATTCAAAAAGAAGGAAAATGGGTGCAGTATCAATTGAAAGAAAGAGACATCGAAAGGCGAAAAGCCACTTCTAAAATTTTGCTTGATCGGTTCAAACGAAAGGCTTTTTTGAATAGAATTGTTACTGATGATAAAAAATGGATTTATTTCGACAATCCCAAGCGCAAAAAATCATGGGTAGACCCAGGCCAACCATCAACGTCTCAACCAATACGCAATATTCATGGAAAGAGGACTTTGCTGTGCATTTGGTGGAATCAGAGAGGACCTGTGTATTATGAACTGCTAAAACCAGGTGAAACGGTTACTGGTGATCGCTACTGTCAACAACTGATCAAATTGAACCAAGCATTGAAGCGAAAACGACCAGAATGGAGTGAAAGAACACATAAAGTAATTTTGCTCCATGACAAAGCTTGGCCGCATGTTGTTAATCCAGTTAAAACGTACTTGGAAAACATTAAATGGGACGTGCTATCCCATTCGCCGTATTCACCAGACCTTGCTCCATCAGATTACTACTTGTTTCGATCGATGCAGCATGGACTTTCTGAACAGCACTTCAATTCCTACGAAGAAGTGAAGAATTGGATTGATGGATGGTTAGCGTCAAAAAACGAGAAGTGATATTGGGAAGGAATCCATGAATTATCAGAAAGATGGGAAAAAATCATATCTAATAATTAGTTATTATTTGCAATTTTAGAGGGATCTAAAGAAAGAGTTCGACCGGGCGGAAGTAATGCCGCACCAACTTTTGTAACGATAATTTAATAAATCAAATAAAAAAAATAATGTTGTTACTACTTCGTATTTATTATGAGAGAACCTGCTAACCCGGTGAACATACTTCATGCCGATCTTGCTAGTTTAAATACGGAATAGTACAAAAATTCGTTAACTGGGTCAACTTTGAAAATTGGAAAAAAATGGGTGGAACGAATTCAAAGAAGGAAGAATAATAGCGCAAGCGGGAAATAGCGGACGACAAACTAACGGTATTTCGTTTACGACAAAAGATGTAATGTTTGGGATTGTTTGCGTTATCGTCTTGATAGTTCTGTTGATCATTGTATGGGAAAGATGTAATCGAAGAATTACGAATTTTCGGTACGAAACGAAGAACTTTTGTTTGCAGAATAGCTGAAAGAGTTTCCGAACAAGTGAACATATAAAAACAAAGTCAAATAAGTGTACGTGTACAAAGTGTACATATAAGATTAAGAATAAGTGAAGATATGGATGTAACAACCAAAAACAGAAGTCTAGAAGTTCAAGAAGCGGGTGCCGAAGGACCAGAAGGGAATGGGCAAAGTATAATTGCGACGATAAATGTGGCCTATAGAAACATGAGATTTTAAGGAGCTTTTAATTTATATCCCAGGTAATGCCTTACGCACCTTAGGTTTTATTCGTAGACAAAGCAGGCATTTTTCTGCTGAAACAGTTAAAACCGGACACCGTCATTTCGGCGATTCCAGTTCGGCACCGTCATTTCGGCGACTCTGTTTCGGCGACAGTCAATTCGGCGACCCGATATTCGGCTATGATAGTTTCGGCGATTCCAATTCGGCACCGGTAGTTCGGCGATTCCGATTCGGCGACAGTAAATTCGGCTACGTCGATTCGGCGACGGAGGATATACTTTTGGTTTATTCAATTCTAAATTTAAAATTTAAATGTATAAAAAAAACTTTAGTACGGACGAATATGGCTTTTACCTCCTTTAAGTAGATCCCTTTTTTGTTATTTGCTGCTTTTCAATAATACTGATTGTATTAATCTTTCCTGGGTTGTTTTTCAATACAATTCTTATACATATACTCGTATATCCTTTTTTTCAATAATACTTATTGTATTAATCTTTCCCTGGTTTTCCCTATTTCAATACAATTTTTGCATATATCCACCTTTTCAATAATACCTTATTGTATTAATCTTTCCTTAGTTTCCCCATTTCAATACAATTCAGCCTTTTCAACTAAATAGTTAATACCATTTTCCTTAAGTACATATCCTTTTCAAAATTTCAATTAGTCCTCCACTTTTAGTAACGGTTTTCGAGTTGATTTTTTAGTTAGTTGAGTTTGGGCGGTGGAATAGTCAGTTGAGTTGGGTTTTGGTATCAAAGTGAACAGTTTAGTTTACACAAGTAGTGAGTGGAAGCGTTTAAGCATAACACGCTAAAGGTAAGTAACTTAAGTAAGTTTATAAGATTGCAATAATTGACATTTTATCTCCAGTTTACAGATTTCGCTGTATAGATTTTAATAAGAGTGCTCAAGTGTAGTATTAGGAATCAATATAATAATTTTCAATTTGCAATACAATGGAAGAAACTCAAATGATTTTAACCAAACGAAGCAACGAAAAATATGCTAATGATGGGTACCTCTATGTTAAAGATAAAATTAACACAGATGGTACTATTCAATTCTGGCGATGTGAAAGTAAGCACAAGGGTTGCAATGGCAGAATATGGACCAATATTGGAGACGGTTCGTTCAATTCCCAGCGAAGGGAGCATTCCTGCAGAACCGTAGGAAATGCAGAAAACGTCGAACTTCAAAGACTTAATACTGCTATAAAACTTTTAGCCGAAAATACAATGGAAAATCCATCGCAAATAAGAGCACGGGCTATTGCAAATGTTCCTGATGCCATAAAAGGTAATATTCCAAGCAATTCTGTCATGAGCAGAACGATACAACGGAGACGTAACCAAAATTCTGAAGCACCAGCAAATCCGGAATCTAGGGAACTAATAATCATACCGGAATGTTATTCCACTTATGAGTTTAGCCCTGATAATTTTGAGAGATATCTTTTAGCCGATTCAGGAAGTGAGAATTTGGACTCTGAACGTATTATGATATTTGGAAGAGAATATAATTCCAGTTGGAGTGAAAGTATGTTTGAATTGTTTATGGACGGCACTTTTCTAATTTGTCCGTCTCTTTTTTCACAAGTATTCGTTATACTTGCTAGAAAAGATGGAAGAGCAGTGTTTCCTGTTTTGTTTTGCTTACTACCCAATAAGAGAACAGAAACTTATGTGAAATTATTTAATATGATCCGTGAATTGTGGCCTCAACTAAATCCGTTGAGTATAAGTGTGGATTTTGAGCTTAGCATTCATCAAGCGATTCGTGAAGTATTTCCTGACGTTAATATACATGGCTGCCTATTTCACTTAGTGAAAAATTTAAAAAAACATTTATCGTCAAATAATCTTTTAAAAAGATACAGTACCGATGTAGACTTTGCATTGCGTGCAAAAATGGTTACTTCGATTGCGTTTGTTCCCGAGAATGACATTTTACACGCAATTACAAGTTTGGAGAATGATTTACCACCAGAATTAGATCCAATTTTAGAATGGTTTACAAATACATATATTGGACGTCTTAGAAATAATGGTACTAGAAATACTCCAATGTTTTCTTCAAATATTTGGTCTGTGTATCAACGCACGTTGGATGGAATTGATAGAACTAATAATTACGCCGAAGCTTGTCATCGAAAAATACAATTAGGTTTTGGTAGTGGTATATTTCATCCAACGTTGTGGACCTTTTTGGATAAATTAAGACGTATTCAAAAAACTTTCGACACAGAATACGAACGTATTCTAGCCGGACATGCACCTCCTAAAAAAAGGCCGCGGTACGAAGCGGCTGATTCTCGAATTTTGGCGAAGGTAACCAATTATAATTCTAATAATGTTATAGAATATCTTCGCGGTATAGCTTATAATTATAACATGGATTAAAATTTGTTTAATTGCTTGTATGTATATGACCTGTGATGTATGTATGTAAATAAATATTTAATTTAAAAATAAAAAATAATTTTTTTTATATTATAATAGGTAATAATAAATACTATGAACTTTTTTCGACCCTGTATTTATATTAATAAACAATAATTTTTAATTATTTAAAATAATAATTTTAGTAATTCTTTCGTATGACTCAAAAAATCCAATAATTAAATCCATCTTCTTGTTTATTAATAAATAATAATTTAAATAAATTTCCCGTCGCCGAATCGACGTAGTCGAATTTTCTGTCGCCGAATGGGAATCGCCGAAATGCCGGTGCCGAATTAAAACGCTGTACTTTTCTCTTGTAAGGTCCCAATTAGAATACGCTTCATGTATATGGTCTCCGTTTTACCAGGTCGACATCGACAGACTTGCTGCAGTTGAACGAAAGTTCCTTAAATACGTTCACTTTAAGTGGGGACGTACTCTGGAGGAATTCAACAGTTCAAGTTGCCTGGTTGCTTGTAATACGAAATCATTAGAATATAGACGTAAAATAGCAGACTTATGTTTTACCTTTCGCTTGATTAATGGAAAGGTAGACTGCCCACGTTTGTTGAATTATTTCGTACCGTATATATCTTCACACGATACTAGACACAAGAATGCCTTTGCCACTGATGTGCACCCGACTAATTATGGCCTTCATAGTCCTATTCCCAGAATAATTCGGTTAGTCAACAGACTTAATGGACAGGAATGGTTTGATCTGCATCAAACATCATTGACTAAGTTCAAGAAGGACATTATGTGGAACATGGATGTAACGTTTTGTAACTAGGTCTGATAGTTTTACTTAGCCGTTGCTATATGGTATTTTATAATTATTGTTTCTCAAATTATTAATTTTTCTTTGTATAAATATTTTAGATGGTCTTTTTGAAATTATTGTGTATAGTAATTTCGTTTTGTATATGTTTTGGTTTAATATTTAAATTGGTGTATCCGTTGATATAAATAAATAAATAAATAGAGAATCCGAAAAATATATCATATTTTCGTAAGTTATGAATTAAATAATTTATATATTTTCGATTTTGTCTAACATAAACATATCAACCTTATCAAATATTTTCACATGTTAATAACTTAATCAAGTTTAATTTAAAAATACATATATATTTTATGCCTTTTTTTCTAAAATATCAACTTTTACTTGCTTTAGGCTCATTAGGCTCACCAGGTTTGAAAGTAGTGACTCGTAGACATCTATTTGAGCAGTTAGATGAGAAAAATCTGCCATCAATTAATGAAAACCTAGAATTTCTAGAAAATTATCTTCTTTCGAGTTATGGTGACACAGAAGAGAGTAAAAAACTTCTGAATTCTCTTATTTCAAAACCAACATAAAGCAAAGGTGGTCTAAAGCACATAACATGAAAGCGATATTTTTGAAAAATAACGATTCCTGGTTAGATAGGACATTTGAAATCCCTATATTGACGCAAAATCGCCCAGGTCGACCCCGCAAATCATTTAGCGAATCGAGCGAGAGAAGTAAGAAGAGAAAGACGGAAGAAGTTCGTTCTGTCGTGGAAGAAGGCGTAATAATCCATGCTGCCCAAGTAATTTTACGAAAAGATGGAAGAAGAAATGCGTCACTAATCCTAAAAGAGATCACCAATTCTCCAGCAAGTGCAAGCAAATATAAAGAAAGGCTTTCCAAAACAAAGGAAGATGCTGCTCCCCTGACCCTTCAGCAAGCGCTTTCAATGTTTGTAGAAGCAGATCTGACAAAACGTCACTATGAAATAATAAGGGCGACAAATTAAAGTTTTTATCCGTGCTATGATCTGCTATTAAAGACGAAACAGGAATGTTATCCTCCCAAGGAAACAATACGTGTTACTGTTATTGGAGTAGAAAGTGATTTACAATGTAGATCTGACCAGCCAAACTATGTACCAAAACAAGGGCATTTGCTGGAATTGTGGCCAGCCTGGCCATACATACCCGGCATGTAAGAAAACACGAACAGTGTTTTGTTTTCGTTGTGGATGCCCCGGAGTGACGAAAGGGACTTGCGTCACCTGCCGCCCAACCCCACCGATACGCTGCCCTACGTGCAGCCAACGATTACCAGATCAGGAGGCACGGCCAGTGATCGTCCATTTAAGGAGGTCGTACCCTCAGTCGGAGAAACAACCAGGGTGCCCTTCGGCCTTAGCGGCAACCAAAGAAGCTCCGTTGGGTGCCGAAGCAGGCAACGAGCAGGAAGAGAATCACCCTCAACGAAGTTCCTCTAGAGGCGAAGACCGGTCAACGGAGGAGAGGATCCAGCAGTTCCGCCTGTTCATGCAAGGACGCGGAAGAGAACTCTCGTGCGTCCCGCCTCGTCCTAACTTTCCTGCCGTTGGCGAAATTTTCTTACTGTACCTTTTTATCTTTATGCCGTTGGCGACATTTTATTTTATTTTTTTTCTGCCCGTTGGCAAAAAAAATGAAGTCAGCTAACAAACTTTAGAGTTTGGAATTTCCGTGCTACATACACGAATGCGGATATTTGAAAGTATCCTGCATTTGGCTTATAAATTACCAATAAAAAAATATCGCCAAATAGACACCACAAGAAAAAAATATTGAAGCAAAAAAAACAAGAAATTCAGAAAAGGTTTCGTCTCGAAACAGGCCTCTTGGTGGATATGCCAAAATCTAATTATGGCAACACCAGTTAGACGATTTTTGAAAATCCGAAATTGTCTGCTGACATTACCGGAATCAGCTTTGATTTAATTTACAGGCTAAAGATAATTTTGGAAACCATATCAAGTGGATATAATATAAATGTCACAAAGTACGATCAATACGCTTTAGAGACGGCAAAGCTATATGTTGAAATTTTCGTGACTGTGAATGATACGTGACTTTTTCCAAACTTTTGGAAGAAGAATGACCAAAGTCATTATTCCATTTGAGCGAATATACTATAATCAATGAAATGCTGCATCCAATTAGAGGTTGTTTTGGTCTTATTCAGTATATTCCTAGCAAACCAGCAAAATACGGGGTGAAAATTTTTGCGCTATGTAATGCCAAAAGGAGTTATACATCCAATCTAGAAATATACTGCGGAAAATAACCTGATGGACCATTTGCGGCCTCTAATACCTCAACAGATATTGTAAAACGTCTAGTCTCTCCCATAGAAAACTAAAATCGGAATTCGAACCAGTTCAATCAAAGAAAGACGAGAAGAACAAATTTCAAAATAGCAAAGTTTTTTGTATATTAATATTTTGGTGATATCAAAATATAACTTTCAAAAATAAAATAATTTGAAATATATAATTTATCGTTATTGCAATTATGTTATTATAATATTCAGTAGATACCAGAAAATGATGCAGATAGTTGCAGAAGAGCTTTAAAATTTGATAATTTATCATCGGAGGAATTTGATAATTATTGGAAAGCTTGCAGCCAATATCATATGAAACAAATAAAGAGCTTGGTAATACCGCAGCTATAATTCAAAATTGGCATTTTTACAAAACTCCAGCTGGTTTGCGAAAGGTGTGAGACATAATATTTAATTGAAAATAATTTGTAATTTATTATTAATTTTTTTATAGATGGACATGGATTTTAAAGTTGCATTTGAAAATGGTGATGGCTTTCTTTGTAAATGGCAATTTTGTTCCACATAAATACTTTCATTATTAACCACAAATGTGAAAGAATCGCATATAAAATTTGTATTAAAAATAGAGCAGAACGATAACACCTTGTTAGATGTACCCAAACCGCCTATGACGGTAGCTATTTAACCTGGCGATGTAGTACCAGAAATTCAAAATTCAGAAAATCTTTGTTCGTTATCGTGCAAATCGAATAATAGCGGTTTCACCAAGTGAAATATTTTCTACATAGTTCTAGAAGTTGTATAACTCAGCTAACGGTAATTTAAATTTAATTATTTAATTAAACATTTAATAGCATTTTTTAATTTTTGAACCATCATAGGGTGCAGTGTCCTAGTGTCCCTTCCTTGGATCCACCATTTAATTTGGTGGACTTTTAACTCTATTAAATGGTTGTTATGAAGGAAAGAAGATTTTGGCACATTATTCTTTGAATGGAGAATTAATTAATCGTCAATAAGGAACTGGAAGACTATCCTGACTAATTTCATAATTAATATGAAACGATATTGTATAGAGCAATTGAAAATTTTTTATTTTCCTCAGAATTCCACGAGAAAAATTTCTACAACTATCTCGTAACATTTGTACAATTTTTAAGGAAGAACAAGAGTCGTCCTATTACATTCCACCAAAACGTGATAAACCTACTTCTGACCATGGGAAACTTTTGGATAAAAACCCGGGGGTCCCCATTTATAATCAATTTATTGTTTGTTCTGTTGATCTGTTTGTAGAACATGACTATGAGGAAGACAAAGAGGTTGCTGAAAATATATATTTTTAAAACACAACAGCCCTTTAACACAGTGCTTGAATATTGGTGAGTAACCACCTAAATTCAGCAAAAGGAATATAAAGAAATTAAAACAAGCATACGTGGGTATTTTAAATGTTATCCTGCATTCATTTTACCGTCAGGATATTCACTGGTAAATTTAAAGTAGTTCTGACTTTTTTTAACTTATATTATAATTATGTAAAAAAAATTTAGATTTCTCTCAATTTTGAGAATCTCTACCCAGATTTTACAAACAAACTCTTGATTGAATGGCCAAAAATTTATAAGACTTGTAAATATCGCTAAATAATATTGGCTTTTTCTGTCTAGTTTATTTTTTATCTACTAATTTTTTTTCGTCTTTCAGGACAAAATTCAGGCAAAAAGAGGTTAAAACAATCCTTATATAAAAATAATAATATTATAGTCAGATTCTTGTGTTCCTCAAAACAAAATTCCTTTACGCCTATGACTTTAATAGATTTTATTAATAATAATTTTAACATTATAGAAACAATTGAGCAAAAGTTTTCTAAACCAGGTCGTAGCAATTTACAGGAAATAGATGTTGTATTACATAGCACCAAAGAAAGATATTGTATATCAGAAAGACATTCATAGCGTGATTAGTTTATTACGTATTCTTACAACTCCAACACAGCACTTTACAGATGTCATGATTAATTTAATTGAAGCCATGTCAACTCGTATACCGAGGGATGCCCTCTATATAAGGGAAGATTGCAGGAAAAGACAAGCAATGGTCACTTGAACTAAAGCCTGTCCACAAAAAAAACAGACCACTTTGAATTGCATGTTTAGGTACAATTTTTATAACAACCCTTAAAATTTATGACCACTTTGTGGTCATAAAATCCACGAATGTCGCAAAGAGAGATTGCAAATTCCAAAAACTACGATTCGAAATGTACTGGCCAAGTTCAAAAAGGATTGTAGCGTTGAACGAAAAAGTGGTTCCGGCAGAAAACGGGGTTCAGTCGATTCAAATTTAAAAAACAAAGTGGTCCGAGAATTTAAACGAAAACCAAACACTTCTGTTAGGGACATGGCTGATAAAGTCGGTACATCAAAGTCAAATGTACAGAATATAAAAGTTCGCTCTGGTTTAAGAAGTTTTAAAGTATAGAAGATCGCGAATAGGTCAGAAACGCAAGAATCTACAGCGAAAACTAGAGCACGCAAATTGTATAGCGATTTAACAAAATTTGAATGCGTTGTCATGGATGACGAAACTTATTGCAAAGCAGATTTTCGCCAGTTACCTGGACAGGAGTTTTATGTTGCCAAGGGTACCGTAACAACGGATTCAGTAAATTCCGAAATTTTCTTATCGGAATGTTTGAAAAAATGATTATTACCGTTTTTAAAATCGCACAACAAACAACCTCTGTTTTGGCCTGATTTGGCTACCTGCCACTATAGCAAACGGAGTTTAGAATTTTGTAGAGAAAATGAAATTAACATTGTGCCAAAGTTGGCAAATCCGCCAAATTGTCCAGAACTTCGACCAATCGAAAAATATTGGGCGCAAATTAAAACGAAGTTAAAAAAACAAAGGCGTAACAACTGATGTAGAGATATCTACATTCGTTCGATATCAATAATGTGCAAACTCTCATGAGTGGCATCAAACGGAAAGTGAGAGCATTTTATAGAGACTCATAAAATAATTGCTTTTAATTTTTTTAATGTTAAAGAGGACCCTGTAAATTACTACTAATAAATTGGTTTTTTTTCATTTAGCACAACAATTCTTCGTGGACAGGCTTTAAACAATTTATTTTGATCTTATATGCAAAATTTGCTAAAATCTGGTTCATATTTTGTAGGCAATTCTTAGATTTTTATTATTTCTGGAAGATTGGGAGAAGCTTGTACCCATACCTGTTTCTAAAAGCACTGTTACTGGATTGAAAATAACTTATCAAGCGACATTAGAAATACTCGAAGCACTTCACACTGAGTGTGAGCACAATTATTTAATGACAGCAACAATATCGCAAGATCTTTTAGAGGCAATTATACAAATAAATTTAATATTTACTATTTAATTTTTTTTTCGGAGATTTTCTTCGATCATGCGATTTTCTTGGGGTGGAAATGATCATCCTGATTCTAAAATATTTGCACAAATATATCGTTTAGCTTCGTGCTTTTCATTAATTCGGCATCACAGAGGTTTTAATATCGATGCAGTTAAATTACTGGAAACATTAATGGCATCCAAAGACATTATGAAGGCGCCTAATGAATCCAAATAAGCATGGCTGGAAACCCTTGATGATTGATATGATTCTAGATAACAGTACACCTGTGAATAACGATGTTACACAAAAAGACGATCATAATTATAATGAAGCAGTAACTAGTGAGGCAGTCCAATCGTATATTAAAAAAAAAAAAAAATTTTAAAAATCCTCAAATGTGAATATTGTTTACAAACTTTCGAGTCGCATAGAAGTGATGGTAAACAGCTAGGACCGTTTTATGCAACGAATGAATTGTTTACACTGACTAAACAACTAGAAGAGTGTGTACTGAAAATTATTGGAAAATAATTAATAAGTTTAAAAATGGGCTAATGCAAGCAAAAGAGCCTTTCTCATGTCAATTGCATTGATGACATAATTGAATTGACAAAAACTCAAACAAAGGCTGCAGATGTATCCCTCATCATTGCTCTCTGAGGCGATATTTCTCTGATAACAACCACTAGGCAAGCTAAGAGGATGAATTTTCCATTGTGTATGTTTAGCTATGCTTACAGATTGTGCAGAGCCAAATCGAAAGGGAATGATTTCCTCAGTTTCTTCAACACTTCTGGAACAGGAGGATATTATACCTATAAGCGAGCATGTGACGCTAAATGGAGCATTGAGGGCAGCTATGATGAAGGCCAGACTAAACAGGTGGTGTTCCATAGCATTTTTGGCACTTTCAAAGAGGACCTGAATATATTAAAGACCATAACGAAGGAAACAACAAGCGGCACTCCCATAGAATTCACACCTGTTGTACTAAAATAATATTCCAAATTATCATCTGCCAATCAAACTGGTATGCTAACAAGTGTATATCCGCAAGTGTCGAGCATCCCAGTGTTCAGTGAATCAAGAAGGATCATGTCCAAGGACGGCTTTTTCGCTCATCTGCAGAGGCGCCAAGTAACACAATCTACTGGAAAGAGAATCCTCCAGATCTTTCCAAGAGATCTTCTAAAATAATTATCATCATCCAGCTGACCATCCTCTGTAGGATAACTGTAATTTCTGCTACTGTGGGTAAGTGCTTTAAATCATTTTACTTTTTCTATTCAATTTTCATCTTCGCTGTCATCTATTTTTAATTTTTCCTTTTTCAATTTTTTATCCAAAAACCTTCCAATCATCCAAAATGCCTAAACGTTCCTCTTCCAAATTATCCTACGTCGGAAAATCGAAGAAATCCAAGAGTTCAAAACCAACCATGAAACGTCCACCAACGAAAAATAACGATTTCCTACGCATAATTCGCGGCGACTTTCATCAAGGCGCTAAAAGTTTTAAGAATAGCTCTCGAGGTAATCAATGCACAGCTAATACAGCATTAGCAATTTGTTTTTTTTTTTTCCAATGTGCCACTACGTGGATTGCCGACACTATTAATTCCATATTAATATTAGGCGATTTACATTACACGAAGAGTATTGCGACCCGACAAGAGCCTACCATATCAACTCGAGGCAACCTTCACCACCTGACAGTTGGAGAATTGTGTACAAATGTGATGATAATCGATAGAAATTTTAAAATGCAAATTCTAGAAGAAAATTCCTATGACGGTCATTTGTTTAATCACAATAATGCATTTCCAAGCTTGCTTCAAGGAATGCAAAGATTTTTTGCAATTCACAATTCCGGCATAATCACCTGCAACGGACTATCTGTCGGCATATTTCTACAAGACGGCATTTATTACTACTTCGATGCACATTCTCGAGATGCACTAGGTGCTGTGCACTCTAACGGCAAAGCGTGCTTGACTTCCTTTGACGATGTTACGAAAATGCACGCCCTAATTTTCAAAAATTTGTTTATTACAAATAACACCGCCGACAGTTTTATCGACAACATTTATTCGCTGATTGCGATTACGATACACGAAATTATGCCGACCACAACAACTCCATCTGTAACAGCTCTAATAACGTCACCTTCTTCAACGCCAATGGTATTAGCCGATGAAATGCCTCCGTCGACGATAACATTATCGAAATCTTCATCGGTCGCAACCGAAACGCACACGACATGCCGCCGATCGGCAAGAATTCAAATAAGAGAAGAAAAAAAGCTTTGGATCAAGTTTTTGATCAGTTGCAGATTTCAAAAAAGAAAAACGACACCGAAAAGAAAATTGCTTCCAACGCCAACCAAAATCAAGAAAATTATTTGGGCGTTTTGAATAAAACTTGCCAATTTGCAAAGCCATCTTCTTCAAAGCTGAAATATTCAAATGTTGTCGAAATAACATGATACAATTGCCGATCGCCGCCATCGAGTATCCCCTCAAGTTTTAATGCAATTGTTAACCGATCAGCACGAATTTTCTCGACATTTCAAAGCAAACAGAATGAGATACAACAATATGTTTGCCTTTGCATCGGTCGGTGTCAACGTCAAACTTCCACCAGGTCGCGGAACATCCATGTACTTAATAACAGGCCTCATTTATCATAAAATAAATTACATTGATTTAAGCAATCGGCAGCCGAAATATGGACAATTATACTTTTTGGATTCGGCCACAGCCAACGATCATCGTATGAATTACGAAGGCAACAAAAATTTAAATGTCGAATTGATAAATGCAATAGACGAATTGTTACGAACATCTAATGCGTTTGCTAAATTGTGTCGTTTTTTGAAGGAAGTGGAAATTGAAGAACGAATGATTGTCGGAAGTAATGCCATTCCCAACATCTCCATGAAAATTCATCAAGAAAAAACCACGAATCGCAACAGATATAACGCTCCGACTACGACCGACGAGGTGGGCATCGTTTTTAGAGGTTACGATGGCAATCCACCCGCGCCCGGAGAATTAAGATTGTGCTTAAAATCTGAACTGAGCCGTTTTCAGACGATACGCAGAAATTCACCAATAGCAGATCCACTTTGCTATCCGATTCTATTTCCAGCGGGCGAATTGGGATGGGAAACTTCCTTACAATTGAATACCGCCGAATCGAAAGAAAATGTGGTGCGACAAAGAATCAGCATGAACGAATTCGTTATTTATAATGCATTATCCATACGTGACACTTTCAATCCGATACAAAGTGCAGCCAAATTGACTCAACAATATTTTGTCGACAGCTACGTGCGTATCGAGGGCGAACGATTAAACTATATAAGACTACATCAAACCGCTTTGAGATGTCATCAGTACAGCGGATTATTAGATTATGTGAATAATGTCGCCGATCGTCGAGAAAGCAAAGTAGGTCGTGTCGTTATTTTACCATCTTCATTTGCGGGCAGTCCACGAGCCATGCAACAGCATTATCAAGACGCCATGACCATCGTGACAAAATACGGACGACCGGATTTGTTCATCAGAATCATCAATTAGTTGATCCAACTAATTTTAAAATTCTCAAATTATTTTAAACAAATAAAACTTTGTTATGGCAGCATAAAATTTGTTGCAGACGCAAAAAAAATTCTGTTGAGGCTATAGCTACTAAGAGCCTAGTTAGGGCGACAAATCATTTTTCTCAGTGTATACTTAGAGTCCATGCACTCTGGAAACTCATCTTCCCCACGTTCAATAACTTCTGAACTGGAAAGGGCTTTCAGCTCAGAAGATAGCCTTTTTGATAAAAATTATGAGCCATCTCCACGAAACACATCGAATGAAGGATCAAATTCACCACTCGAAGACTTAGCTATACCCTGTAAGTGAAATTAATAAAAGCGACAAAGCAAAAAAAATTATAATGACAATAATATTTTCAGCGACTTCGAAAACATTTCCTAATAATGATGAAACAAATCAGATTGAAGAAAATGATACAGTTCTAATTATGCCTTGTAAGTAAAATATTAATTATTCTTATGAAAAGATACGAATTCTAATATTTTTAGCAACTTCGAAAGCACCTAAGAAGTGGAACGGTCCCAGTGGTTAAATTCTGGACAGTCGTATGTTAACAGTAGTACACAGAGAAAAACGTTTCTTTAAAAATAAGAAATATATTTCTTTGCAGAATATTTATTTGAATCTGCTATAGCTTGTTTCAATATAACTTTAAACGTTTGATTAAAATATTATCGTTTATTTCAATAAAATTTTGGATTTATTTGATATATTACTTTAGATAAAATATATGTTTATTTCATTTTAACTTATACATATACAAGCTATTTAATTAAAATAAATTGTTATTTCAGTTAACAAACTTCAAAAAATTTTAATTTGAAGATGAACTTATTTATTTCAAACAAATGTTTTTTTTGCGCTAAGTATTACATGTTTGAATTACAAATTAGATTCAAACAAATTATGTGATATTGTTAAAATTGGCATGCATTTCACTTAAAGAAATGTTTTTTTAGTGCCACTAAAGGAACATTTATATCAAATAACTCTTTATTTCAATTAAGCATTTTTCCCCTCCTTCTAGATTTAATTACTACAGCACGCCATTATTCAACGGTAACGTAAGGTGACCTAAGGTGTTAAGCGTTGTATAGATTTTGATTTTATATCTCAAAAATATGGAAAGTGAAAGTGTAACCAGTGTTTTGCAACAATGGGGTTTTGACAATTTAATCGATAAGTTTGCTGGTAAGTGATGTCTTATACAATTAAAGCTAAATAATCCCCTCGGCACACTTTTTTGCGTAGGTGCTAAACATATAACATTTGCCAATTTTAAGCCGAGTGGATTGTTGTAATTGTATTATATAATATTAGCTTAGCAGTAGTTATAGAGTTATAACCTTATATAATAATCGATTAGATGCATTACAAAGCATGGTTTCGGGGAAGTACCGTGAACTTTTACTTCGTGCTTCTAAGTGCAACGTTGAACGGCATAGATTAAATGTGCGTACGCATCATAACTGTAACCGATGGGTAAACAGCTCAGTTTTTCTAAATTGTTGGTAAATTATTTTTGTAATTATTTTAAAAGAATATTCATAACTAAATTTGAAATGTTAAGATATGTAGCTATAAAGTTTAATCTGGGGTTTACCATTAGCTGTGTGGTTTTTTAAAATTATATAATACGGTTGTATATTCAAATATAATAATTATAGTAGAAATATTATTATTTATTACTTATTGCAAATAAATGTATTTTTAAAATTCAATTACCTACAATTGATTAAATATTGCAGAAAATGAGATCGATATGGAGGCTTTTAAACAATTGACGCCCGAAATTATTAAAGAACTTATACCTAAAGTTGGCATAAGAATAAAATTTCAGCAAAAATATAATGAATATCTAACAATTTTTAACAGTACGCTAATAGTCTTATCTGATGATCTAACAGATACAATCGAAAACTTATCGCCGAATTGCTGTTATAATACTTCAGCACAGCAGTCTACTGATGTAAGCTTAGAATATTATTTTTTATAAATACCCACATCAAATATTATTTAGTTTATTTTTTTTTATTTATGCGTAATTTTATTTATCTTCTAGTCCGATGGTGTTAAAACTAGCATAGAAAGCACTGCACTATTACAAAAAAGCTTTTATGGCTTAGAAGAACACAATATACTTAATAACCCAACAGAACATTTAGATTTGAATGCGTTGCTTTCAAGTTCCCATATTGGAAACTGCATTTTAAAATTGTATAACGAAAAGAAAATTTTGGACAGAAAAAGTAGATCTGATTTGGTTGACATAATAATAAAATATGTCTACCAAAGTTATAATAGGTATATAGGATTATTGATTATATAAATAAGATTTTTTTTAAACTAGCTTACAATAATTTTATGTTGTTATCACTGTTCCAGTTGTTTAACTAATGCCCAACTTTGCACACTTGCTGGAAAAATCACGGAAATTTTTCCTAACGAAGAAAGGGAAATTTACTATGTAAATCCTATTAAAAAAGCCAACTCAAAATTAGGGAAATCTGGAGTAGCCAAGGGAAAATTAGTTGACAAATACCGCAATATTAGAACGAGACTTCGAAAAGCTGGCCTAATTGCAAGCCAGCGACCTAGTTGTAGTAGTTCTTCGTCTTCATTTGATCAGGACGAAACGTCAGGTAACAAATTACTGTTAAAAATGTTAGCTTTTGATAACCATACTTGCTCTTCTACATTTTTAGATATTGAAATAAATTAAAATAAAATTTAAATTGATGATTCACAGACGAATCTTAGCACCAATAGTATCACAACCTATTTATCAATATTATATTTTTAGATATCTCGACAGCCAGCAAATTATGGCTTCATTCTCGCTGTGAGCCATGGGAGGATGTACTTTTTCATTGGAAAAATACATATAATTCAAGAAGAAACAGCAAAGCAACAAATGTCCATGATTTCTGCAATGAATGGCCGGCGATAAAAAATCCAAAAGGGTATGTTTTGGTGAGTTTATTATTAACACCAACTTAATGATTTGTTTTTAATAATAACTTTGTGTTTCAGGTTGATGTAGACTTCGATATTCTTTTTCCAGATCGAGGCATTTTAATAATCAACGATTGGAATAGGTTTTTTAATCATGTTTTTGAAATCAGAAAGGATAATTTAACCTCTGAAATCACATCAGAACTAGTTGCTTTGCTAAATCAGGAAATATCCCAAAGTAAGTGACTGTATACTGTTATTCAATTAATATAAAACAAATAATTAAACATTTGAAACTATTTTGAAAGATTGAAAATTTTTGAAAAATGGCAGAATTTTGAAATTGTTTATTCTATACATAGTTTATTCTATTATACATACATAGTAGAATATGTTACTGTGTAGTTGTGCAACATAAAAATATTCTTTATATTTTAGATTCAAGGATAGCTGTACAGTTAAAACTGTTTCCATATTTAATTCCACCAAAAGGCCGAACTCGTCGTGGGAAGGACCATTGGAAGCCTTCAATACTGGAATGCCAAGAAGGCATTTTACTACATGCCACTGTAAGAAATATTCTTTTTAACCAATTTAATTTAATTTTGTTTTACTTTTAAGATTCCCGGAGATATCGAAAAATTAATTTTTGAAAAAAAGAACAGCAGATGCGCAGTGAATGAAACTATTCAGCCATATTTGATCATCGAAGGGCCTACAATTACCGACATCAATAAGGTCTATGTTATTGTAGATGACATCAGGTATTCTTTCGATAATTTACTCCGTGGAATAGAAGTATGTTTTAAAGTGTACCACGTGACCAATGCTTCTTACCCAGCTGAAGCCGAACACATTTGGTTTCTAATACAGTGGTGTATTTTTAAGATTAAAACATTGTGGGATAAACCGATTCCTTATGTGATGGACTTTGTTGCTACATATAAATAAAATAGATTAGTTTAAAATGAATTGCTCATTTTGCCATAAAAATTTTGAAGTGCCTTGCCAGTTGGTACTGCATATAAAGTACAACCACCCAAATGAACGTCATTTTGTCTGCACAATATGTAAGAGACGATATCAAAATTTAAACATGTTTAAAAAGCATATTAATTTGAAACATTTTTCTATTAAAAATAAATCATATTCAAAAGAAGTACAACCTAGCAATGATATTTTAAAAAAATCTATTAGTATTGCTGCTGGTGACGAAAGTTCTGTTCAGTGTACCTCTCATACAGAATCAAAGTTGCAAGTATTAAATGTTTCCCCAGTTTTTGACAATACATTAAAAACTGCCTGTGTAGAATTTATATCAAAATTATATGATAACTCTTTAATACCTAGAAATGCAGTACAACAAATTGTAAGCCATGTTTCTGAATTATTTGGTAGTGGAATAATTAATTTGAAAAACCAATTTAAATCCGCGATCCCTCCTGATACTGACACTTGGCAACATTTGTTAACTGAATTAGATAACTTAGAAAATCCATTTGATTGTCTCAATACTGAATATCTACGAATTAAATATTTTACAGACTCTAGGTATTTTTTAAAACCAGAAAGTTTTATGATAGGTACTACATTAAACAATCATGTTAAAAATTCAGAAACATCATTGGAATTAAAAAATTGTGAAGGATATTTTATACCAATGAGAAAAGTTTTAAAAAGTTTTTTAGAATTGGGAAATACTTTTAGTACAATTTTGGCGTATAGAGAGGGGCTTTTATCATCAGATGAACATATTCAAAATATAATTCAAGGACATTTGTGGAAAAATGTTACAAGTAACTACAAAAATAAATTAGTACTACCATTAATTCTCTATTTTGATGATTTTGAAACCGGCAACCCCTTAGGTTCTCATGCAGGTATTTACAAAATTGGTGCTGTATATTATTCACTTGGTGTTATACCACCCAAATTTTCTTCTCGTTTAGAGAATATATTTTTAGCACAGCTTTTTCATTCAAACGACAGAATAGCTTTTGGAAACAGAGCAACATTTAGTAGATTAATTCAAGAATTGTTGCATTTAGAAAACGTTGGTATTTCTGTTAAATTAAATGACAAGGAAATACAAGTTTATTTTATTATGGTTTTAATGGTAGGTGATAATTTAGGACTAAACCAGATTTTTGGTTACAATGAAAGTTTTTCCGCACATTTTTTTTGTAGAATTTGCAGGGCTGATAAAAGTCAAACAGGTAGTCAAATCACAGAAAATCAAAATTTTGTTCGAAATAAATTAAATTACGAAAGCGACCAGCTTAATTATTCACATGGTGTTAAAGAATTGTGTATATTCAATGATTTACCAAATTTTCATGTAACAGAAAATATATCTTGTGATGTCATGCATGATCTATTGGAAGGTGTTTGTCGTTATGACATGGCTAAAATAATACTGCATCTTATCAATGAAAAACATTTTACTTTGGACATTTTAAATAGTAGAATTCGTTATTTCAATTATAATATAGTTAACCAACCTAACGTACCACCTCCAATCAAAGAACGCAGTTTAAAAACGGGTAATATTATAATGTCTTCAGCTGAAATGTTATGCTTGGTAAAATCTTTTGGTCTTATTATTGGCGACCTTGTTCCTATAGGTAATACTATTTGGGAACTATACTTGGTTTTAGTAGAAATTATAGATATATGTACTAATACAACGGTTAACAAAGAACATGTCGTTTTACTGAAAACATTGATTAGTGAACATCACTCCCTGTACTTGAATATTTTTAATGAACCGTTAAAGCCCAAATTTCATTTTCTTGTACATTATCCTAGGATTATGTTAGAGATAGGTCCTTTGATTAATATGTGGTGCATGCGATTTGAAGGAAAACATAAAGAATTTAAAGCAACTGCTAAAGTAGTTACTTCAAGAAAAAATCTTGTGTATACTTTGGCTTTCAAAAACCAGTTAAAACTAAGTCATCGTTTACTGAGTTGTACGGGTTTATTAGAAAATAAGCAATATGGGTCAGGCCATTTAATTGTTTTAGAGGACCTTCAGGAACATGATACATTTAAAAATCTTTTACCCCAAACATTACAAAATGAATACTTGCTAGTAAAATGGTATGAGGAAAACAATACCAGATACAGCCCTAATTTAATTATTGTAACTGAAGTTATCGATAATTTGGAATCGTTTAAAAAGATAATATACATTTTGGTTGACAAAAATGAAAATGTATATTTTGTATGCAAGTCGTTAACGACTTTATATTTTTGTTCCCATGTTCATGCATTTCGTGTTACCGAAAACAAACAATATTCTATCGAAACGGTAGATAATTTGCTTCATTTCATGCCAACTGTTATTAACGTCATGGCAAATGGAGAGCAATTCATTAAAATGTCTGGCTAATAAGAGAGCTAGTAGTATTAAAAATATTTTTCTTTTGAGTTCCTTTTATTTATTATGTTAGTATAAGTTTTTAGTATTATGTTAGTATAAGTTTTTAGTATTATGTATAGTTATTATTAATTTTCATTTATATTATTGTATTTCTATGTAAAAAGAATAAAATAATTTAATTCAAATATATGTTTTCTTTTATACGAAATAAGCACCTCCTTCGATTCAAATAAATGATTTATTAAAATTGAATGCATTTATATTTCAGTTTAACATGCAATTTATTTAATTCAAAATCATATTTGTTTCTATCAAAAATAAACTGTTTTGCAACCAAACATAATTTGTTTTAACTTAAAGAAACATGTTTTTAAATCAAAGAAATTATTTATTGGAATAAAATAAAGCAAATCTTAAAGCAAAAGTAAATTTTTTTAATTTAAAAAAATCATTGTTGCTTTTAAATAAAGACTGTTATTGTAGCAAATATTCATTATTTTAACGAAACAAGTTTATTTATTTGTTGCAAACCACAAAACAAATGTTTGAGTTAAAGTAATATTTTTAAATAAATAATAAGTTACTACTAAAGAAATATTTATTTGCCACTATTTAATAGAAGGGTTTATTTGAGTAAAAGAAAATTTATTAAATACAAAGAAACCTTTCTCTCTGTGTAGAAAAACTGTAAAAGCAAGAGAATTGCAACCTTTGAAGAACTGTCGTAAGAAGTGCAATTTCCAGTTAACTGAAGAAAACAGGAAAAACCTTTTTGAAGAATATTGGGCTTTAGCAAATCATGACCGAAGAATAGCTTTTATAGTAAGTCTTGTTGAGATGAAAGACAAACAAACAACTCGATGTCGAAAACCGTTGTCAACAAAAGTACGAAATGTCACATATGGATATTTTTTCAATGTACAAGGAAAGAAAATATCTGTTTCCAAAGACTGTTTTTCCAAAACGTTAAATGAAACAGAGATGTTTATCAGAAATGCTGTGACAAAAAAATCACATACCGTATCGGGAATTACTTGTGACGACAGTCGAGGGAAAAAATCATCGGTAAATAAAAAAAGCCAAACAGAAATAAACCAAGTAATCGAACATATTAATTCGTTTCCTTCCTACGAAAGTCATTACACGCGTAACACAAATGACAAGAAATATTTGCAATCGAATATAAATCTGCAAACAATATTTAATTTATATAAAGAAAAATATAAGAATCCTGTATCTATAGTCCATTTCATTTAAGCATTCAAAGAATAATTTGTACTAAAATGATGACCCTGAATATTAGCCAATGAAATTGTCACGACGTTAGCCGCTTTTACACTACTGAAATTTACGTGTTGTTGACAGATAACATTTAATTTTTCGTATTATTTTGTGGTAAATTTTTAATATTGCTACTAGATAAAGTGTTATTTCACTCGATTACTTGAAACGTTTAATTCGATTATTTTTATAAAGTTATATAACTGAAAATTGGTTTTTTTCAAAACCATTTTAATCCAACCTTACTTTTTATAGATTTTTAGTGTTTATTTTATTATGGATATAGTAGATCAAGACAACCCTGGCCCTAGTTGTAGTGGAGAGTCTTCCGAAATTGCAGTTCTTAAAAATCCTAAGGGTAAAATTATTAACAGTGGACAGAAGATTATGATGCACAACATTTATGCTATGTATCGTAACCAAGGAATGAGTAAGAGTGAGAGTATAGTTACCGCTGCCCAAGTTTTAGGTGTTTCAGACAGAAGTATTTGGAATACGGTCAATGAGATGGAAAAAAGTGCAACTTTAAAATCCCCATCAAAAAAAAGACAACGCAAAAGTGCTTTCGAGAAATTAGATGAGTTACAGAAGACGGCACTTCGTAGAATAATTCATCAATTTTTTCTTGCAAACGATCCTCCTACGATTGATAAAATTTTAGTTGTAAGAATTTGTATAGACGTACTTTATTATTTCATATGAAAATATTAATTTTATTAGGAAGTGGAACGTTGTGAAGTACTGCCGTCATTGTCACGTAGTACTTTATCACGATTGTTAGGAAAATTAGGCTTTTCATGGGAAACAAGATCAAGAAACCATCTATTACTCGAGAGATCAGACTTAGTATTATGGAGACGAAAATATTTGAGAAGTATAAGAAAATTTAGATTGGAGGGACGTAAAATTTACTTTTTAGATGAAACATGGGTCAACGCCGGTCATACAAAATCTAAGGTGTGGAAAGATAAATCTGTAACAAGCGCAAGTGATGCATTTCTCAAGGGTCTCTCGGTAATAGCATAATATTTATTTAATTAACAATTATTACATTATAAATGTGTTTTAGACTGGATTAAGCGATCCCTCAGGTAAAGGTAAGCGATTAATTGTTCTTCATATAGGTAACGAAGATGGATTTGTGGAAAATGGATTGTTATGTTTTGAATCGAAGAAAACTGGTGACTACCATGAAGAAATGAATTCAACTGTATTTGAAGACTGGATGAAAACAACTTTACCCCTTTTGGAGCCAAATTGTATCATCGTAATGGATAATGCTCCCTACCATTCAAGAAAAACAGAAAAAATCCCAACTTTTCAATGGAAGAAATCTGCAATGATTGAATGGCTTCGTGAAAGAGATATTCCGGCAGAACAAGATGTGCTAAAAGTAGAACTGTTTGGTAAACTAGTACATCTTAATAATATATGGGATCGCTGTGTTTATAACAATAAATAGGTGCAATTTAATATTGAGTTGTACCAACCAAGTTCAAATTTTGGATTCTTTTGGTACAATCTACTTTAAGAGTTACTAATTATTGATATAAACATAAAGTTCATATTAATACGAAAATATCAAAATTATTAAAATACAGGCCTTTGTCGGGATACAGATCATTTTATTTTAATAAACTTGATGGTAAGTTTTTTTTTGATACTTGCATAGTTTAATATTATGATTCTTATTACAACTGAGCTAATTTTTAGATAGAATCAAAGAACATTTAACATCAGAACAAATTTCCTCGTCGTATGTTGTAGATGAATTGGTTAAAAGCACTGGAAGAGAAATATTAAGATTACCTCCGTATCATTGTAAATTTAATCCTATCGAACTAGTTTGGGCACAAGTGAAGGGCTATGTTGCTGCTAATAATAAAACTTTTAAATTTGCTGATATGAAAATTTTGTTTCAGGATGCTTTGAGTCAAGTGACACCAGAAAAATGGGCAGAGTGTGTTAAACATGCCATAAAAGAAGAAGATTTCATATATCCAGTAGATAACATCATAGAAAATTTGCAGTTGGAATTTACTGCAAACACTGGATCTTCTGACGAAGATATGATTTCTGACTAAGAGTTAAAATGTTAACTATTGAACAAACAGGAAAGTTTATAAATAATCTGGCATATCTTGATAACGTCAAATTTAATTGGTATTTTTTCAGGATAATTATGATGATCTTCTGACAAAGATATGAATTCTGAAAGAGTTAAAATGTTAACTATTGAACAAACAGGAAAGTTTATAAATAATCTGGCATATTTTGATAACGTCAAATTTAATTGGTATTTTTTCAGGATAATTATGATGATCTTCTGACAAAGATATGAATTCTGAAAGAGTTAAAATGTTAACTATTGAACAAACAGGAAAGTTTATAAATAATCTGGCATATCTTGATAACGTCTAATTTAATTGGTATTTTTTCAGGATAATTATGATGAACTTCTGACAAAGATATGAATTCTGACTAAACGTTTAAATGTTAACTATTGAACAAACAGGAAAGTTTATAAATAATCTGGCATGTCTTGATAACGTCAAATTTAATTAGTATTTTTTCAGGAAAATGAAATCATTTTATGGGGAAGTTGTGAAGTTTTCAATGTCTTGGTTTTTTAAATAATGATTTTTCTACGTCTTATATTCTTATTAAAATTAAGTACTGTTAAATTCACATTTTATGAGGGTTTCTTGTTATTTTATTATGTCAGAATGTATAATGTTAAAATTAAATAGTTCCTATGCAGCTTTTCTTTATTTATTTTATTAAAATTGATATAAATTTGTGAAAATACGTTTTCTAAAATTATTTTCTAAACTTATACATTAGGCAACACACATTTCTTTAAATTTTTGAATTATTTCTAATTCTGCCTTTGTAAATGTGACTTTGCAGACGACCTGCCACCTACTTACTGCTAATATGGGATCGACTATATGTATAGTCCATTTGTTTTAAGATTAGTCTTGAAATCGGAACTAAAAATATTAACCTTGAAATCTGATTGGTTGATATTCAAAAATAAATTTACAAGTTCACACCACTGGAATCGTTTGAGATTTGACGTTTATAAATATTTTTTCGAAAAATTTTGCCATACCACCAATCGCCAAAAAGAAATTAATTATAATGCTGATAAAAAATTATTTCAAACTTCATTTGCTTCCACTGGAAACTTGTGTTTTTTGACTTAAGTTCTTTTTACCAAACATCAAAGATTTATATATTGTAGAAGCAATTTTTAGTTGAAAAAGAATGGGATTATTCTAAACAGGTCCTAAAATAATAAAAATTGAGGAAAGTGTATTTATTTAAATTTTAAAATGTCCTCAATGCATCTTAATATCAGTTCTCTTTCAAGGATTTGGCATAATAGTCCTAATTTCTTTAGTTGCGATAAAGAGAATTCATTCTATAGTCTTTATAGTTTGACCATTTTTTGACAAATAGTGGTCTAGCATACCAAAATATTCAAAATTATTTAATTTCACTATAATGTTATAATTACTTGATTACTTAAAATTACACTTTAATCGCAATTTTAATTTAACCTGGGAACGGTCGCACGTTGGTTGAATATACCAAAAAATTTTAAATTTGCGCACACATGTTAATTTGTAATTTTAGTTTGTTTTTGGTAAATATCGTAATTGTTGGAGGCGACCGAGGGTAAGACTAGCATCCCCAGGTTTCGTGACTCTCTTGCATAAGCTTAGGGTAGTTTGTTTTCAAAAGTTATTAAATATGCACTATTAATTCACAATATAGAACGATATAGAATTGTAAAAGTTAGTCTGACGTACAATGATTTGAATCTAAAAGGCTGTTTTTTCCTGTATAAAATTTAAGAAGTGCAGTGAATTAAATTGAGTGAAAATGGTTGGAACCTTGAGAAGATAAGGGTGAATCGATTTCGGCTGCCTTCGGTGGAAGCGGCGACTGCGACCGATGTGGGCATCGGAAAGGCAGACAAGCCAGAGTCTCCAACAGTGAAGGTCTCGATAAGACGAATAGAGCTATGTAATTGATTAATCAATGTGTAATAGATTTTCTGATTCAAATAAATGTTAAGTGACTGTCAAATTCAATTTGTTTTACCCCAAAAAGAAAAAGAGCCCCCTGAGAGAAAAGATCCGGTGCATATTTGGCGCCCACGTAGGGAAAAGGAACAAACGATCGAAAAAAAAACAGGAACAGCAAATCGAGGGCTCGTTACAGTGGCAGAAAGGAGTGAAATAGAATTCAACACGAATCGATAACAATTATTGTGACGGAAGTGTTTGGTTTTATTAAGATTTACTCATCAAGTAATGCCAATCAGTAATGCCAAAGGAATGAAGAAAGAATATTGGTTGCAGCAATAGGAAGAAAAAAGAAATAAGTAAGGGTAACATTCTACGTATGTATACTTCACTTTAAGTAAAAATTCTATTATTTTAAAGTTTTGTTTAATATTATATTTTTTGTACATACTAAATTACCACACACTTTACTTGAAATTAATTTTTTAAAAGGGTGTAAATTTTAAATAATTTGATTTTTTTCGTTAATAAATATAAAAATAAACTTCAAACTAGTACTTAGATAATTTTTTACCTAAATAACATCACCTCCTAAATTTATAATAAGACATACATAATTCGGTCGAATCAACCATAGCACGACCGTTCCCGTAACTTTTCAATGTGCAACCGTTCCCAGGTTTAGAAACAAACTTATGACTAAAAAAAAATTACGACTCACCGTTTTATATCACATCAGCTAACATTCCCTTCCAGTGTAATGGAAATTTTGTGCTGAAAGAGAAAAAGAAATTAAATATGTAATCTTCCTAATTGTTTAATTAAATATTCATGCTAGTTATCAGTATTAAAAAGCTCATAATTGTAGTCAACAAATTTAATCTGTATAGAATTTGATCATCATTGAAGTTATTATGAAATAAAAAAAAGGTTAATTCTCACACTTACATGTTATTTCAAAGAGACCTTTATTTTCTAAACCTTCACAGTTCATCTCGTAAAGCA
Organism: Cantharis lateralis; assembly: GCA_963170105.1. Classification (NCBI taxonomy): domain Eukaryota; kingdom Metazoa; phylum Arthropoda; class Insecta; order Coleoptera; family Cantharidae; genus Cantharis; species Cantharis lateralis. The sequence goes on from OY720629.1 coordinate 25,927,414, forward strand.
TGGAAATATTGTAACCTACAAAATAAAATTTTTATTAAATACATTCTTTTTATTTAAATAGAGTTAACAAAACAAAAACAAAATCAGTATTAAAAAGCTCGTAAATATGTCATCAAATTTAATATGTTCAAAAGGTAATCATCACTTAAATTTTCTTATAATTTAATGTTGTTGGAATAAATGTGTACTTACCACAGTTTGCCATAGTTAAATTATACTTTGGTTAAATCATTGACCGACTAACTAATACCACAATATAACTTACGACCAGTAGTGAAACTCCGTGTCGGAACCACAAAAAATAATAATTTTGTAATAACTTCAACTTGAGAACTTCCCCATTACAATATGCTGATTCAAGGCCGAAACAACCAGTTCCAACCACGTTGCTCAACGCTCGCTCAAGCGCTGGCGCTGACACACTATATTTACTTTTTGTATTTGTCATAAACAGGGGTGGATCCAGAAATTTTTCACCAGGGGGGGGGTTGCACGAAGTCAGATTTTAAAATGATTAGGTACCTATTAATCAAAATCAACTAAATATTTACTTTTGAATACTATTATGAAAAAAGCTTTTTCTCGAGGATTTGGAGAGGGCGCGCGCCCCCTTGGATCCGCGCCTGGTCATAAATTGCGTCACGCAATTTTTCACCTCTCTTCTTGTTCATCATCAGTCATCACACTTGATTACAAAAACCTAGACCCCTGACCCCCCCCCCCTTTCAAGTGTGACTGAATATAAATACCCTTTACTAGTTAAAGAAAGATTAAGTACATGCTTTTCCTGCAATATTTTTTCCACTCAATTCATAGTAGATTTTTGAAATATGGAAGAAACATATCTCATTGGTGAAGATGCTGTGAGAACTGAAACGGAAACTGATTTGATCTCATTATTTTCATGTGTTTAGATCGTTGGTTGTCTCGTCACATACTTTAATACAGAATCTTTAATTTAGCAAACCTAAGATACAGTTAAAGCACAAATAAAAAGCAAAGAAACTCAGCTCAACTCTCCATCTGAGCTTTTTCTTCAGAACATATAACCGATTGCACTCCATCTCCAACAAAGCCAGATAGCTCGAAAATCCCTTCGATTCCCAACCATCAATTTAAAAATGTTTCGTAGTGATACCTCCAAATATCAAGGCTCATCCTCGACACAGTGCTCCAGTGAGGTCACAGTCAATGGCAAGGCAAAGGGCACAATGGCAGCCCTGTAACCCTTGCTCCATCAAAATATCAGGGCTCTATTTAATCGAACTACACAGTTTTAGTACAAATACTTCAAATTGGATCAACAATCTAGATATTTCTTTCCAAATAATATAATCTTTGTATAGGAATTCCTAATGCTGTAGGACAACAATGGTGTATGTTGCTTTAAATGCATTGAAGGTATAATATGAAGTAAATAATAATAATGCACTCCTTGAAATATTCTTATAAATATAAATTTTTTAAATATACAAATAGTTTTAATTACAATTACAAAAATACAAACACATTAACTGAGCTTAAAAATATATTGATTAAGTAAGTAAATGTTTTTCCTAAACTAAATATTAACTATCTTCAGTGCCGGGTTGATTTTCAAATTCATTTAAATTTTCTTTAATAAAATTTCTACTTTCTTCTATGGAATTTTTGCTTTGTTCTGTAGAATTTTTACTTTCTTCAGTAGAAGTTTTACTTTCTTCTTGGTTTTCAAACGTTTCAGTTAATTGCTTTTGCAAACCTTCATAAATCATTTCGGATTCTTTAATCTTATCAGTTTCCAAGCTAATTTGTTTACATAAGCTTGAAGTTACCGAACAATACTGCGAATTCAACTGTTCTGTAGAATTTTTACTTTCTTCAGTAGAAGTTTTACTTTCTTCTTGGTTTTCTAACGTTTCGGTTAATTGCTTTTGCAAACCTTCATAAATCATTTCGGCTTCTTTAATCTTATCAGTTTCCAAGCTAATTTGTTTACATAAGCTTGAAGTTACCGAATTCAACTGCGAATTCAACTGTAAATATGAATCTTTAGCATCTTGCACCATTTCCTTCATCTCCCTGTTTTTTTCTTGTAATACTTTCAATTCATCATTCATTTTAATAATCTTCAGCTCGTATTCTTCATTTTGATTAATCAACTTTCTGCCTTCATCTTCATAACTTTCTTCTTCATCTGAAGAACTATCTAAAACAATAATGGAAGAGTTATGTTTTTTCACACATTCAGTTTCAATTTTGTTTTTCAAATCTTGGTATCGTTTTTCCCAAAAATTTTCTGTATCCTGGACAAGTTTTTTATAATTATTTGTCAATTCGGTTTGATATTTCGTCGAATCTAATTGTATTTGTGTTAAATAATCATATAACTCGACAAATTCATTTTGCAATTCTTCCATTTCGTAATTATCATCTTCTTCCGCTATATCCATTAAACTTGCATTTGACGTATTCAGGTGTTGCACAAATTTATTTTTCAATTCATGTATTATCAGTTCTTGCTCTTCTAATGCGACATCTTTTATAATTGCCGAAAAGTTTAATGCCTGTTGAGTTTCGGAGTACATTTCCAAAACAGGATTTACATTAACAATCATTGAAATTGCCTCTTGACCCAATAAAGCCTTTTGAAATAATTGAGTCAGTTTTGATTCCCTAAAAGGAATTAAACGTGCATCTTTAAATTTTTGAGATTCTCGAATTAGCTGGATACATCTACCCAAGACCAACAAAGACGTATTAATGTTGTTCGATTCCTTTAATCGATCACCAACGTTGTTTGTTTTTTTGGCTCTTTCGGATCCGGCTAAATCGCAAAAATTAAAAGAACTAACGAAAACGCCATTATCCAAATTGGATGTTTGTGCTAGCTTAATGGTGAAAATTGCATGAGAACGACTGGAGTGACAATTAATGGACGTTGCTGCATATTTTAAGTTATGTAGGCCGTATTGTAAAATTTGATAAGCTTCTAGTCCAGATGTTACACTCAAACAAGTTAAATCTTTTATGTATGTATTTCCATTTGACTGTCCTAAACGTAATTTTTTTCTTGTTTGACCTTTAACTAGTTCTGGTTTAAGAAGGTCATATATGCTTTCATTGTATATTTCTGCAAAAGACACCCACACTCCTAATGATATATCAGTTGCAGATTGTGTTATTTCAGGGACGAGATCTTGAACAAGTTGTTGTTGCATCGCCCTAAAATGTATTTTTAAATGTTAAAAATTCAATTAAAATGGACCGAGTTCCTACTAATAGACTAATGCCCGTTTTCACCAACAATTCCCTAACGTTAAGAGTTCCCTAACGTTGAGATAAGAAACTCTTATGTCAAATTTGGTTTTCACCAAGCGATAAAAGTTCCTATGAGCGTTAAGAAATCCCTAACCTTAGGTATCCGATTTACCGACCCCTAAAGTGTTAGGAATTCCTTAGCGATTGTATTATAGTCAAAAAGTGAGCGCAGTATGACAACTCGTTTGACAATTAACGTTTCATAAATTATATAATAAGCAAAAAAACGCTTTTTATAATACAACCTCTTGCCATGGATTTTGGATAGATTGGAAAGATTTGACGATTTATCAGATGATGAAGTTGTATACCCCAGAACCATTAAACAACGGGAAAATTATTTTGATAGTTTCTATGAAGTGAAATTTGCTGCAAGATTTCGTTTAAGAAAACAAACTGTTTTGGAGGTTTTGAAATTAATAGAAAGATCTCTGGAGTTTATCGGTAATAAAAATCAATCAGTATCGCCTATTAATCAGCTATTACTGGCAAAGCTATTGCAAATTTGCGACCTCATTTTGTAAAATTTCCTACAACCGAGAGTGAAATGTGTGAAGCAAAAGCAGATTACTATCAAATATGTGGTTTTCCAAATGTGTTAGCAACAATTATTGATTGTACCAATACCAATAGAATTAAACGAATTTGAAATATCCGTCCAAGCATCTAATTTATTTTTATTAGTACTATACTTATCAGTTTTTCTACTTAACAAGACCCGATCTTTTCTGACGTACGATATTAGCTTAAATTTTTCCTCCGATGTAAAATTTGGGCATCTCTTACGGTTTTTTTGCCGATTTTTAGTTAACACAATATACACAATATTGTAACGTCACATCAAATTCAAATATGTATGACGTTTAGGACCCGTATTAGTTCATTTGTTGACTGTAAAAAATACCTAGCAAGGGAACTTCCGGTTAAGAAATTCCTATCTTGGTGAAATGCAAATTTTCCTAAGTATTATTTTACGGAAATCCTAGCGTAAAGAATTCTTTAGTAGGGAATTTTTAAATAAATGTTGGTGAAATCGGGCATAATACCCTTATATTTTTAGGTTTAAAATTCGAAGCTTTTTCATTTAAATTAAAAATGTTATTTATATTTATTTTACTTTACATCATCTCGTGATTTTTGGAATCCTTCACGACAAAGTTGACAGTTCAATTTCAAACTATTAAAACTTAAAAATTTAAAGCAAGTACTATGCATTACAGAATTACTTCCATACAGAGCTCTTTTGCACTATGTAAAGTTATATAATTTTCCATGACCAATTTGTAAAATTTTATATTCCATATTTAACGAGATATTCAAATTTTTTATACAAGTAATAACCCTTATAAAGTGGAAAAACTTACTTATAAGTTTGAGAATGCTGATATTGATCGATGTTATTGAACTTATCCAGTAAAGATTGAGTGGCCAATTTTTCCATTTTCTTATTCAAATCATTTAATTGTACAATTTTACCTGTCACTAGTGGTTTAATGTGTGGGTTTTTTGGTAGGGGCGGTAGACTTCGAAAAATATGTTCCAATGCCCTTGGTATTATACCAGGTTCACTTGCCGTACCCACAATCGTGTAAGTTTTTCCTAAAAGTATTTGTTATATAAAATGGTACCAAATTACAGATTAGTATTTACCTGAACCAGAAGCACCATAGGTTAACAAACTGCAATTATAGCCATTAATAAAATGTGCAACTTTTAATTTTACATAATCGAATAAATCAGATTGAACTGCATCGGGCCCAAATATTTTTGAAAAGGTGTACAATTTTTTATAAGCAAGCCCTTGACGTAGTTTTGCACTATTGGGTACTTTACACACCAAAGTTTTGTCATCTAGCAAATTATAGAGATCCCAATTTGAGACCTTTTTCATGCGTAAGTAAACATGTAAACGAAGCTTCTAAAATAAATAGAACAAATCTTAAAATTGTATAATCGATATTTTGCAATTAACCTACATCTTCCTGAGATTCTTGCAAGTTTTCCTCGTTATCATTGCTTGATTCTAAGTCTGAAATGTGAATTCCTAATTCAGACTTTTCAATACCAGCTGATCCACCTGCTAAGATACTAGAATAGCGTGCACGAAGAAACGATGTTCTTTTCTCCTGTGTTTTATAGGTCGCCATTTCTATACTGAATTATATTTAATAAACGATCATTTATTATTGTGAGCTATACTTGAAACTTGATATAACCGTCAAATACAAATTGTTCAAATCTGCCAATCTGTAAACCACCTGTAAACTGTGATCTAAAATAACAAGCTGACCAACACAAAACCTGATTAATGTCGTAATTTCGTACATTCAAAGCATTGGCGTTCAAATGAATTTTTTTATTTTATTAGTGGTATTGTTTATTTAAAGCTTTAAATTCCAGGAGAGAATTTTCAAACATTTTGAAAAATGTTTAAAATGTAAAATTTATATAGTTTTAGCAGTACCAATTTTTAAAAATATAAAAAAATTAAAATAATATTAATAATATAATATAGGTGGTACTGTTTACTGTATGCACGCCCATGTCCATGTCATGATCACTCGTTTGAAGTTTAAAACGTGCCATAGTATCATAACCTCAAATTTTGTATCATATTTCGTTGTTTTTAACAATTCCAAATGACTGCAATCTTACAAAAGAATAATGTTTTACTTTATAAAGGTAGTCGGTGTATGAATCAACGACTAGTTTTATCTGTTCTTAGCCAAAGGCCCATTAGAATTGTGGATATACGTGCAGAAGATGACGATCCAGGTTTACAGGCATACGAGCTTAGTCTTATACGCCTCTTAGATAAAATAACAAATGGCACTGTCGTGCAAGTCGATAGAGACAATACGTCTTTTAAATTTCAACCCGGTTTACTTTATGGAGGAACATTTGAACACGATTGTCACATGCAGCGTGGTTTAGGTAGGTGTTATTACTAAATAACTGTTAACATTACTAATTTAATTTTGTTAGGATACTACTTGGAGGTTTTATTGATGCTAGGAGTATTTTGTAAAGTTCCGTTAAATGTAACACTGCGAGGAGTTACCAACAATAATATCGATCCTTCTGTTGATCATATTTCAGATGCATTTTTGCCTGTTCTAAAAAAGTTTATATTAGAAGATGAAGACTTACAAATTAAAATTCTAAAAAGAGGTGAGTTGAAATTAAAACAATAATTTATTTAGACAAATAACTAAACCAGAACAATTTAGGAATGTTACCGTTAGGCGGTGGCGAAGTCAATTTTCAGTGTCCAATTAGAAGAACGCTACGTCCTATAACAATGTTAGATGCTGGATTAGTGAAACGAGTAAGAGGAATTGCATACGCCTTGCGTGTATCCCCCAATATGGCTAATCGTATGGTGGATACTGCAAAAGGTGTGTTAACGAATTTCATACCAGATGTGTACATTAATACTGATCAAAAAAAAGGAAAGCAATCTGGTAAAAGTCCGGGATTTGGAATTTATTTAGTGGCAGAAACAACAAATGGTGTTTTTTATGTTGCCGAACAAGTGTGTAATGTAGTGTCGGAAGGCCAAGAGGTTTCAATTCCTGAAGATATGGGTAAATTAGCGGCCAATAAACTGTTGAAGTCTATTTATTTTGGTGGATGTGCAGATACGGCAGCCCAATCTACAGCAGTTTTATGTATGGCACTGTCTCAAAATAACGTCTCTACGATGATAGTTGGACCATTGAGTGAGTACACCAAGTCATTTTTACAACATTTACGCGAATTTTTCGGCATCACTTTTAAACTTGAATATGTGATTGATGAAGAAGACAATAACACAATACGTGGTAGTGATAAAGTGCAAATGACTTGTATGGGGGTGGGTTATTCTAATATTAATAAAAAACTTGTTTAATATAAATAATGTGAATCAATTTCCAACCATATTTTTCTAGTGTCCAGTTTATGTTTTAAAAAAATTGTAGAGGTACCACAAAATGGACACTTCCTTATTCGCATTATGAATTTTTATTCAGACATTTAATAAATGATTCAAGCTTTAACGCAAGGGATAAATTTACGTAATAAGAAATATCTAAGAGATATAGGAAATTTTTGTAAAAACGGGTTGAGATATGTCGGGGAATCGTTTTCTTTTCAAAAGTAATAATTATCAGAAGAACATTGAAAATTCTTTTACTGACAGTTCAAACAGCAAAAATGGTAAAATAAAAATACTAACGTATGCGTTCAAGTAGCTGGCCAAATTGCAATTGCATGAAAACATCAGTTGTAATTTAGTAATCTTTTTGTTATTTTTTTAATGTACCTTCTTTCATTTCTTTAATGTCAAACGTAATCAGTTTCGTTTGAATTGTCATTATAAAAGTATACGAACAGAATTTTTTGCGTAAATATGATTTTATAATGCTTGGCGAGCAGGATAAAAGTTGCATTTTAAATCACTTTATAAACGAAGACTTCAGTACAAGTACCATTTATTTGATAATTTTGAGATTCAATAAAAATGTTGGTCATGAGAATAAAAAACCTGGAACAAAATAGTCAATATTGGATAATATAATGGATCATAAACCTGCCCATTTTAGATATAAACATAATCTATTATTATGACGATAAAATACCATAAGCCAATACTTTGTCGGGGCTGTAAAATAGGATTTTGTGGGAAAATCAACATTAGAAAAAAATTAGGGGCATCCCAACTTAATTTTAAATTAGACTTTTCGTTTTTCATATACAAAATACAAGCTTAGTACAATGAATAATTTTATTTTACTCCAATTTTTGATTCAGATCGTTTGTGCTAAGATTTTTCAACGTCCGCTCACGATTAATCCCAACTATCAACTGATCAGATAAGAGATAAGTTATTTTCTTTTATGGATTAAACACCCAGTCTAGTTGTACAGTGAGAGCGTAGACTTTCTAAGCACTACTTGATTTTGAGTTTCATTTTATTATCGGAGGAGAGATTAACTTTCTTATGGCTGTCTCCGTACTTTGGAGGACACATAAAACTGGCAGCGGCAGTCCCCCTGGGTTTATGGTTGTCACTATTAACAATAAAACAGAATTACAGGCACATCATAGGTCAGCATAGCAACAGCTAGAAGTAAAACGATTAATTAATATGCTCATAGTACTAATAGTGGCTTCGGAACATCACCGAGGCTACTGGGACTATATTCTTGACTTGGAAAGAATGACTCTTGAATAGCGTAAATTTTTATGTTAAAACATTAAACATAGGTGCTTGGTTACGTAAACCATTACATAACCAAGCGGCTAATGTATTACATTAATTTGAATTTCGATGTAGTGACATGATTTTGTAAAGTTTTCTTAATTTGTTCCTGAAACTCTTAATTCGTTTTAAAGTTTATTGCAACTTGAACTTGCATTAGTTGATACAATCGGGCTTAAGTGATTTATGAATGCATTATTATCATGGGCCTAATAGGTATACTACATATAGATTTTATTAACAATAGATGTGTAAAAAAATATATATTTAATAAAAACTAAGTAGATGTACAATAAGTTCTGACAAAATTTCCAAATCAATGGGAGCTAAAATTTACAAAATAATTCCAGTATCTACAAATTAAAACTAAACGTATTTGAAGAATTACCAAATAATTGTGAGAATCAACTTCTAACATCATTTATAGTGCTTGGAACTTTAACAAGTAATCCATCCATTTTTTCGTCTAAAATAATTTGGCAACCCAATCTAGATGTATCGGTTAACTCATAAGCCAAATCTAACATATCCAACTCCTCTTCCGATGGTTTATTTGGTAACGTAATAAAGTCATCTTTAGAAAATATCAAATGACATGTAGAGCATGTCAGGGTACCTTCGCATGCTCCAAAACCATCCAAATCTATACTATTGTTAACAACAACATCCAGCAAAGAATCACCAATGTTGGCCTTTGTTTTAATTCTTTCACCATTTGCTTTGACAAATGTAACTTCGATTCTGAAATTTAAAATAAGGAGTGAAAGCTTTTATTATTTAATCGATTAAATAATACAAATATGTATTACAAAATTATGTAACATTTTTGAAAAGAAAAATGTATATTGCAAAACAAATATCACGCCTTACAAAAATAAAGAATTAAACCTTATAATTTAATGCCACTTGCAATAATTAGTATCTACAATTTTTTCAAATAATACAAAATTTGTATGTTAAATAATATTTAAACTTTCACTACCCAGCGCACGAAAATTTACATAATTACATTAGCGATATTAAAATAAATTTAAAATTCAAACTTGAGATCACGACAAACAAATGAATAAATCTTACTGTTTCTTATTTAATAGGGGTGCTGCGGTGGACACAATTCTAAAATTAAAACTTTCACCATAATAATTGTTACTATTCTTTACATTGTTTTTTAACAAATTACTCGTGATAGATAAACTATTTTTTATGAGCCGACGATAAGCCATTATTTTATCGAGAAGGTAGTTATTTACGCACGTTCTTTCACACTTGAAATCAAATTGACATAGTAGAAATGCCGAGTTATTGATACGAACGAATTATATAAATGGTTTACCACACAAATTGCACTCGAGATTGTATAATCGTAAACTAGTAAAAAAATATTCTACTACCGTTAATTGTCAAATCCCCATCCAAATTTATTTCGAAAGAGGTTACAAAATTTACGTCAAATTATAAAAGAGAGGGGTAATAAGCAGTGGCGTAACTATTGTCTTGTTATACTGCACTTATTAGAAACTCGAAATTTTGAAAGGTCGGAGTAAAACCGTATAATGTTTAATTGTAATCTACAATAACAATGATGGTGAAATACATTTTAAAAATTGTATTCCAGCTTGAATTTTTTACAAATAAATTGTTAAAGTGCGCCTCTGTCGGTAATACATATTTGATAGAAATGCAAGCGAAAAGCAGTAGCGTACGACTGGTGGTATATGTTGGGCATGTAAATTCAATTTATTATATCGACAAACATTCAGTATCTACCTTTAACTTTAATATTTACGTAATACTTATTTTCTTTTATTAATTAGTAAAATTATGTAAGATTACATGACTAGGTTTATTTTATTAATAATTAATGCAATGTTATTAAAAGATATTAAAATAAAAAAAATCTATTTATAAAAAATAAATAGTATTTGCTTCCTTAAAATTATATTTACAAAATTTTGTTCCTTTTACTAACCAAAGAAAAAAACTCTTAATTCACTGTTTTTTTACCAACTGAAAAATACATCACACCGCCAACAAAATAGTGTTGTAAGGCGAAAATCTTTGATCCTCGGGAATAAACTAGCAATGTTCATTTACTGGTTCGGGGTACTGGACATCTGTCCAAGAAAAACTAAATTAATAAAATAAAATATTTTTCAGATTTTTTTTTCTTCTGTAATTTACATTGGCTTGTATAGCGGACTTTTTCCAAACTAATACCGTATTTCTCCGGCAAATGCCCCCTTAATTAAAACATATCTATTATAAAAAATTACATTTTTTGCAATTTTGCCGGCCACAAGCTTTTGATCATAACTGACAGAGAAATTTTCAAAATAAGTTTAGGACGACAAACTTAAGCTTTTTAAAATTCACGATATTTACGACCAATATAAATTCGGTTAAAGTAACAAAACAATTGCCTCTTTTGATAAGAGTTTTCAATAACACAATTAACAATAATTATTAAACTTAAAATTAGAAGACTCGTCATTCAGACAAGTTTCATTACCGATACGGTTTGGTGGTTTAGGCATTAGACAAACAGAGGATGTGGCTCTTCCAGCATTTATTTCTTCTGTATATAGTACTGAAACTCTCATTGGTTCTATCCTTAGTCCATCCTTAACGGATTTTGAGGTTTCTTACTTAAAAGAAGCAGTTATTGCTTGTCAGACAATCTGTCCGTTAGAAGTTTTACCATCATCTGGAATAGGTTCTCAGGCAAAATGGGATGGGGTGACCTTGGTTCCGTGGCGGCAAGGGAAAGCTTTGGTGTGGGACGCGACTTGCATAGATACCTTGGCTCCAAGTCATTTAGCAATTTCTTCTCAAATGGCTAATTCGGCAGCTACGAAAGCGGAATTGTTAAAACATAATAAGTATAGTTCAATAAAAGATCATTATGACTTCTCAGCTTTCGCGGTCGAGACCCTGGGCCCTTGGAGTAATGATGCAAAGGCTTTAGTCGCTTGGATTGGTCGTCTTCTAATCGATGTGTCGGGGGACAGACGCGCAAAGAGCTTCTTATTTCAAATGGTCAGTTTGTGCATTCAAAGAGGAAATTCTGCTTCGGTGCTAGGGTCGATGTTTACAGGGGCGTGCATGGACGAATTTTTCAATCTTGCTTAAGTTAATTTTTATATGATTATGTGTTAATAAGTTAATTCTGTTATTGTTATTTATAATTCATAATTTATTGTAATAGTCAAAACTCATTGTTAGTACCCAATAAAAAATTAACAAATAACAATTCAAACAACAATTTGGAAATCTCTGAAATTTCTTGAAATTCTTTGGAAATTCTTGCAATTGCAAGTATTGCGAATAATTTTAATTAATTATTAAATAAAAATTAATTTAATCTCCTTTTCTTCAAGATTTTTCACCCTGACTATGTAAGGTATATAATACAGAGAATAGGCCCTTATTTGACCTATCTGTCAAAAATATTTTGCGTACTATGCCATCGATATGGTATATTTAATTTTTCTGGTAGAGTGGTGGAAGGAACAGAAACTCGATTTACTGTTTTGAAAATGACGCAGCACTGCTATTTTCAAAATATTAGTATTTCAGTTTTTATTGGTTTCTATCTGTGATAATAGAAATTATAAACAATCATAATTCAAATTCAAATCAAAACCATAAGAAATATTAAAATACAAACCGACAAGTTCAATAATTTTTTTGGAAACATATTTCATCATTTTTTAGTAAACAGATTTGTGTTTGTAATATTGACAATATAGAAATGTAAATAATTATTGAGAAAGTTTTTATGTAACATTAATTGACTGTTAGCCTGAAAATGGGAGGTACCTTCCGAAACTAGTCGCAAAGTATATCTTGTTTTTTTTCTGCGAAGCAGTACCAAAATCTTTACCTTTATTAATCAAACTTTGCTTAAACACTATATTTTAATTTTAACAAATATATTGCTATATACATATATCCTTGCAAAATATTCTATAATTGTTGGAAGTCTTCCAAAACCACATATTTTTTACTTTTTATTTTTATTAATTTTTATTTCCACTGCATAAACAACTCAATTATAATTATTTTCTAAATTTATTTTCCATTTATATTCCAAAATCCTTACAGCAAATCAAAAACGCGGCCGTCCAGCATTCACTCTCGAACGACCTCTTATCCAAAATTTCCCCACCAAAAGCTGCATTTTTCAAAATAAATTAAAATACAAAATTAAAGACCATTTTACATTGGAATATATCTATACATCTTACATCTATACGTCTAGTTTTAAAACATTTTTCATGTCTTCCACTGGCTTCAGACAAATAATTTAGAAGGCTAATTGTGATTTTAAGGGGGGGGCTAGCTCTCGTCTCCCTCCTAGTTGTGTCTATGTTTCTGCCATTGTGTTACTCACGAGACAAATTGTAGTATTCTAAAAAAAAAGTTTGCATAGGAGTCATCATCGAATACGTTTAAATTGGCGAGGGGTTCAAGTATAGCATTTCTGGACGATTATGGACTGCACCGATGGTTAAGAGGTCCTGAAAAATAAAATGTTGATAGCACCGTGTTAGGTTAGGGCACGTTGCACCGATGATCAGTAGGTAATCTTTACTTACCTATAAAACTGGACAGGGGTAAGCAGAACCGCGCCAGCATCAATGGCCGCCTGTGTGCAGAGCCAAATTTGCCCCCCCAAAATTTACATTTTTGTTATAAAATATAAATTTTATGTAGTACATAGTACCTAGTTTAACTGTAACAAATCAAATTAATTTAAGTGAAAAACAGAAATTTAACAAAAGTTTTATTAACAATAAAATTTACAAAAAAATAGTGGAATAAAATTAATAAAAAAAATATTGCTATTATAGACAGATTATTTAATCTGTTTTGTGACATTGTACATTTTTTATTTTTTTTTTGTAATTTGCATATAATTTTTAAATCTTTTTGGCCGCCCGTGTGCGGGCACACGTTGCACACTGGCTTGGCGCGGCCCTGGGGGTAAGTTCCACCGATGGTCAGTTTTTAGTTCTTTCTTTTGCTAAGTTGGAAGCTGCCGAGGGTTTTTTTTTTAATTTATTTTTGACCCTGACGTTCTGTCAATTAGCCAGACTTATGTAAATATAGAACCTATTCTTAAATCCACACCGTGTTGATGCACACCGGAAGGCCGAGCTAAGAAATTCCGCCAAGTCCGAGATTCGAACCCAGAATTTCCGCTATGTAACTCAACCAGCGATCACATCAATCCACTGATGTGGTTAAAGCTGCCGAGGGTAAACATGTAAATTCCGCTTGTCAAAAAGGTACCCGGGTAAAAGATGTAAGTTTCACCGTTTCACCGTTGGTAACTTAAAGTATTACTGGTTTGTAGTACTCACAATGGTGGATTTTAGAGTGCCTGGATCCGAGATTTGCCGTGGTTGCGCTTGTCAAAAGTGTGCCTGCTTCCCGCTTTTCCTGGGCCGTTTTGACAACTAAAGTCGCTAAAAACATCCCCTTAGGGTTACTGAACTCGAAAATTACAGAACTTGAAAGCAGGGATCCGAGATTTGAGAATGTCAAGAAAGCTTAAACTTCATTTTTTCAGAATATTTAATAGTTTTTCTATCGTACTTTTGAAGGAAAAACGCGTAGAAGATCTACGATAACCTCATGGCTACAAGTGGAACTTAAGCCGGCTTGGACGACTAAAACACGATCGGCGCTTCTGTTTACTTAAAAGATTAATAATGGCTTTGACCGCCTTTACTTAATTGACCATCGGTGGAATTTACATGTAAGAAAATAGTGAGCTAAAACCGACCGGTGGAATTTACATGTATTTTAAGACAAAATAAGTCAATCAAATTGATCACTTTGGCTTTAAAAGAGGTTTTAAATTTAACTCTCCCTTTAAAATTAATTATGAAATTGGGCAATTGGCCCTATATTGATTAAAATTAAAAAAAAATTTTTTTTAAATATTCAATAATTATTTTTACTTTTTATTTTTACATTTTTCTGTAAAATTTTTACTAATTGGTTAGTTCACGAGTTTGAATTATCATTTTCTTTATTCATTTGCAAAACATATAAAGCAAATTATTTGATATAGTCCGTATCTGATGAAATCATCATGAAAAATGCCATATTTCGAAAAAATGCCATATATGATTTGTATTTTTTAGCATTGCTTTTATAATAATATTTTATCGTTAACTGACATCGGCCAATGGGAATGTTATATGATTAATAATTTTTTTGGTAACTTTTAAGGGTTGCTAACACCTCATTTAGAAGTCCAATTCCACTTGTCCTCTTCTGCTCTACATTTCGTGCATGAATCAACGTGCAATTTGCAAATTTTGTCCAAATTGATATTGACGTAAAGAACATACTCTCTAAGCTCAATGCTGATGAAACTTTAGTATGTACTTGACACCGATGTAATTGCCAAAAAGCGTCCCGATACAGTGGCGTAGTTTCTTGTAGGTAACAAAGTTGATGTTTCTAAACAATTTACCGTTTTCAATTTGCAATTTCAAATTAATTTTGTCTTATGTGCAATAGGTTGTAAATAAAATGAAATGAATTCTCAAAAAAAATTAGGGATTGATTTTAGAATTTATTATTAAACAATTCTTCCGGTTTCAATATCATTTTGTATATACTAAAAAAAATTTGTTGTATAATTTCCTAACCTATTCCACCTTCTTTTTAGATTTTTGAGTTTGTTAAAGAAGTTCGAGAACTATTTATGAACCTTGTTTAGTGATTTTGACTTAATTTATCTTGATTTATCTTGAAAATTTTCTATTTCGTAATAATTATAGTGGTTTTAGTTGTAATTTATGAAAATTACTGGTGGTCAAAAATCTAATCGTACCTTAATTAAATAAGATGAGAGTTACGGATTCTATAGGATTAGAGGAAGTTTAAACACACGTATCACTGTTAGTTTAAATTTATGGTAAAACCAAACACAAAATAGATAAAAATAAATCACAATTGCATCAAAAAGTACCAGTTGAACAAATTGTTAGCAATTCAGTGGGAGAAATTTGTGCAGAGTGAAACACGCCACGTAGAACGAGAGTTTTGTCGATTGGTTGCTTGTGGGGCCATGTTAAGCTTTTAACGGTGATATTATTGGTAGCTTCAAATGACTAGGGTCCAATAATGCGTTTCAGGAACTACCTACTAGGGGTTCCTCATAATTATCTCTAAATAGGAGTACGATTTTATTTTTAATGCATCTGCATCACTCATTTTGATTTACGTCGTTTAATTAAATTACTTTTTCGATATTATATCTTGGTTGAAAGTTTGATTGACCGATATAATAAGAAATGCATATACGTGCAACAATTTGGCTACTACAGCACAATGCCTACCTACAAACATTTGAGTCAACTTGAAATTCATATCCACATAGGTTAATATTATTACTATATATACAATTTCAACAACATACAATATCCTTTTACACGAGATCATTACAACTAAAAACTATAAATAAAAAATTAACATAGGTCTGCGTTTTTTATTTTAATATTTTTCAACAGATCAAAATACATATTTGATTTTGCCATACACTATCCTCTTTTGTTTAAATAATCTCACGACAAACAATTACAACAATATTGTTTATTTAAACTGACCATTACCATTAGTTCAATATATTTGAAATATGCAAATAAAATAAATATAATACAAACCAAAAATATAATTGCACAAAGAACAAAATCGAATATTTTGTAGTAGCAGCCCGCAGGCAATGCATTTCGGTAGCTGAAGCAGGAGCAAATCCCGCCCCCGGCTTTTCTGCGCTGTGGGCATGGAACCTTGGAAACCTTCCAGTGCATGTTTAACTGTCGCAGGTTGAGATTTGAGCTTACCGTCTTTAGTTTTCATTGTTGTGTATTTGTCGTTCGTTTACTTTCCTATCCTCACATACTGAAACCTCACTTTGACACAGCTCTTAATTGGAGCCGCTTAATTCAGCGCGGCGCTCCAGCTACCCTACGGTCACGTATAAGGTAAGTTCAGAATTTCTTTGGTAAATAAGTGATTTGGCACGATCTGTGGACATAGTTTGACAAAAGTAACTAGTTTTAGTCGCGACTTCATACAATAAGCTCGTATCCGCGATTTGGCTATAAATAGTACCAAATTATTAGTAGTTGGTGATGTAAAATTGGAATGGGTTGACTACATTATTTTGTAAACATTTTAGTTTTAGTATTTTAAGTTGATATTGTTTCATTCCAATTTATTCCTTCAGTGACGTTCCTAGTGATTTGTTAAACAATCTGTGCGTATTTGGGGCTGAAATACATCAAATTTTCTCGGTATCACTGCGTAAGTTGATTATACCTATAGTTTCATAATAATTTGTACATTACATACCCGGATACCATATTGAATCAGTTTGGCGTTATTTTTAAATTTTTCTTGTACCGACCAAGCCTAGTGTTGTATGGATGGACGACGGCCGACGCTTGATGTTGTGATTGAAAAAATGCAAATAAAACATTTTGTTGTACCCATACAGTATTAAAAATTGTATTTTTCTATTCTATTGGAAGAGCCGATATTCGCTGCAAATAAGACACTATAATGTTAAATAATTCCGACGATAATGTCATATTGGTCAATCAATTTTACATTAAAAGTAACTTCGTTTTAAAAAAATGTATGTGAGTTCCAAAGAATATTTTCCAAACGGATTTCTAATATTTAATCAAATTTAAGACGGGCGCCTTATCGATTTTAAGCAATAAAATAAATGATTAGCAAAGCAAGTGGAATAATTAAAAAATAACGCTAACGAAATTATAAAATGTTAAAACGACAAATTTATCTTTTTTTCTACACTACCATGGCAATTAGACAAATAATTTTAAAGAAGTAACATTACACATCACATAGCGTGCAATTTCGATCTTTTTTGTAGTAGCAGCTGGCACAGCGAAAGTATCTGTTAAAGTAGCGTTAAATTTCAAATTCAAATATTGTTGGCCAATCAAGTTGTATACGCTGTTTTACATTTTTACAAATGTTTTAAATATTTATATTTCATCATTCACTTAAATATGTAAAAGAATAATAATAATAATATAAAAACAAAAGTTTGATAATGGAAACGTTAACCTAAAACCCAAATCTGTTTCAACAGAGTGGTCTAAATTTAAAAATTAGCTTTACCATTGTAATATATTTATTATCTAATTTTGCGGGTACCCTGGATTTTTAGTATATTTTTGATAAGTTTTAAGTTATGTCGAGCAATTTTTTTATAACAACCGACAACCGATTTTTAAGTTTATTCTTGTACCTACAGTTGTGTTTTATGCTTTTGGAAAAGTAAATTTGCCGAGTTGGGTATTCCATCGTCAAAATTTAAATTGTTGGGTATTTCCAAATTTTTAAAATCTACTTTTGGAAAACACATCTATTTATTTTACACAATGCAGTTGTATACTTACAGTTATAAAAGTAATCTTTTGTGCAAGGGGTAGGTATTTCCTATCTACCTGTTTTGAAATCTTATTTTGGGATATTGCAAAAATGGTTATAATTTTAATTAAAATTAATTTTGATTATGGTAAACAGCTGTCCATACTTACGTTTTACCATTTGGGACATTTTTACCTTTCTGATACAATGCATCCATATCTAAACGGTAAATCATCTAAACTGCCACAAGATAATCCATACATAAATAAATTGTATTATATAATTATTATCTGAATAGAAAAAAAAATTTTCCAAGGATTTCCCAGCCTAAGCTAAATTTGCTAATTTCTATTCGAAACTTTTATATTGAGATAAAGAGGTTATCATCATATCTGTACTAACTTGGCGTTAATTTTCTCATGCTAGGAGAGATTTTTATGTTTTTGTTGTGCCCACATAATATTAATCGTGTTCCTGCATAAATTCAATCACATAAACGCGTTTTGTCTTGATGATGTGGTTATTATGTTAAATCGTCCCCAATTGATCATTTATCGATGAAGAAATGACTACCTGAATTATTCTTAACATTATCATTTAAATAACTATTGATTTCCGAACAATAGAGCCCCATGTTTTGAAAAGAAATTATATTATTTTACTTACAATTATTTTGATATAATTTAGGCTTCTATATATAATCAGGACCAAATAAATTCATACTTTGGCCTGACTTTCAGTACCTATAATTTTTAATTATTAATTATATTATTTTTGTTCCAATAAAATTTTTTTATATTTTGTTATACCTAATAACTTGTTTTGAGTTTAAATAAATCAAATAATTAAAAGAAATACTCCCTTAATTAGTTTAAGATGATAATAGCTAATTACTTCAATCTTACACCCCTCGGAAATCCATCTCAATGAACGATGACTTCCAGTAGAAACTCATTTTTATGTGTTTACTAATAATTATTAGTAATTGCTAAATTAATCTTGAGACTATTGGGAATTATCGAGAAATTACAAGATAATATAAAAATAATGTAGGTAAATAATAGTACCTACCTATGCTAATATCTTGCCTAATAAAACTTATTGATTTTAAAATTAAATTTTTTTTTTACAGTTTGTATTGTTTTTTCATAATTATTTGATTATAGTATAGTCTAATAAAAAGTTTTGGTAGTTTATTGTCTAGCAATAATTAAATAATAAAATTGAAACTTTTATGCGAATCCACGTATACATGCAACAATAATAATTGCTCAATATCAAATTAGTCTCCATCATTGTTTCTCTTAACATTTTCTTATGTCAAACAGTGACGTACAGTGCATAGACTAGCTTAATTAAAATTTTGGTAATTGAAAGTTTGATCGTCATTAGTGAATCTCTTCACTGAAATGAATCTTCCAGTATCAAGTGTAACGGTTTGGTAATCCAATAAATAGTATGTTATTTGAAGAGGTAAGTGTACTATTTTATCGGAAAATAAAACAGATATCAAGCATCAAATAGTGGCCGCATTATATAAACATATTTCTTGAAAATATTTATTTTTTTTAAATTGAAACAAACATTTAGTAAAAAATGAAATTAAATACATTTTTGTATAAAAATTACAAAGTATCTTCCGTAAAAATGATCGAAATATATAAAGAGAATCCCTATAAAATGTGTGCAATTGTAGATTTCTTGCGGCTATAACTCAGAAACACTTCATTTTAGATAAGAAGCGCTTATAAGACAATTTTACTCTGAATAATATTTATAATAAGTCTTTTGGTCGTGAAATTAACGGTGAAGGTTATTACTAAAAGTCACTTTTTTGCCGCCATATTTTCAAGATAGCGCCGAAAGCAAACCTTTTAGAAGGAAAACTTAGTATGTTTATCACAGACCTAAAATAAAGCGATTAAAATAATTTTCAGATTATTTCTAATTCTTCTCGAATTCAAATCCCGACGACTGGTCTATATAAAATCACTTGTGTAATCAAACTATTTCTTATCTGATAATAAATTATTAAAAAAGAGGTACCTACTTATAAACTAACAAAAACAGATGTTATCGGTCAGTGCTAAGATCTTACGTTAGTAATTAAAAAGTACTTAATTTCATTAAACAAAAAATAATGATTTTATTAGCAAACTATTATTAATTAAATAAGTGATAAATAAATTGGTCGCATGCTAGCAGTTAAAATATTTGATTGCTATATGTGGCAGTCGTAGGTTTGATCTCCGACCATAAGTTCATCTGGCTTTTTCGATCATTTATTCCTGCTGGGAACGTCTTTGAGATATTGAGTGGTTGAATATTATTAAATTGAATTTTGAACTTACAAGGTCTATAAATAGCACTTCTTTATACTGAGTGCTAAGTCTTTCGAGCAGCCGAACGTAGGGAGATAATATATGGTAAATCAATTTTTTTAGATTGCTGCTTCCCATTAGAAAATATAAAAATTGCCGAAATAGAAGAAAAGAATGTTTTTTATTTTATTCTTGTATTTTAATAATAATTAAAGAAAAAATATAAAATCTTTCGATTGATACCATATTTTTATTATACTTATCCGTTTCAATGAGAAGCAGGAATCTTGAAAAAAATTCATATTTGGCACTTAATATAAAAATAAATCTGATAAAACATTTTTGTCTAAGGATTTTCACATAGCAGCCTTGGATACACCAATATTGCTTTTTATACGGCCCCGAAGAACCGCCGGCTATACGTGTGCCCTCCGAAGTACAGAAATTTTGTGGTGTGACATCATCAGTAATTATTTTTAACTGCAACTTTTATTTTTCTTTACTGATCTGGATAGAGCACGGTTTTCTAGGCAGGGCGAATGAGCAAGGAAAGAACAGTCTAGAAGACTTATATTAAACTTATTTTGAACTTTCTTTATCTACTCTCATCATGAAGTAACAAAGAAATTCACTAATGGAACAATTAGGTACATGTTAAGTAACTAATATTTCTTATTTCTTTTTGCTTTCATTTCACATTTCTTAATTTTCAAAGTTAAAATATTACGCGATTCACTTATTATTTGTAACGGATGCTTTTGGTAATTAAACTATGAAAATATTTTAGTTTTGGCATCGTGAAAAGGCTTTTTAATTTCTTTACATCAAATTTTGACCGAAAGTAGGCCAAATTTGTTGAAGAACAGGCCCAAATTAGCAATCAATTAATCATTGGTTAGCAATTTCCTATGCATGGCCAAAATATATCTCAGCAGAGTTAAACTATATAGTTACCAAGATGCGGCCCTCAAAAAGACTCAATTTTGTTGAAATTTTAGCCAAAAAGGGTTGTTTTCAGATTTTATTGTAGACTTTTTTTCTGAACGTCATAAATTATTTTTTCGATTACGTAAATAATTAATTACAACTGATGTTGTAATTTGCAATTACATTGCAAACGATCGCAATATTTTAATTTTAATATAGGGGAATGTCGGGTGATTTGAGCCATCGGGTGGTTTGAGCCACCGCAATTTTTTGGTCTGTTGACAGTGAGATCTTTTGGTGAATAGTGTTAAATTGTTGTTAGACCAATACCTCACTTTTCATAAGGTTTTGTAAAGAAAAAACGCACTCGATATATTTTAATCAGACACGTGTTCCAAAAATTGCCATAAAAGTTATAGCTTAATTTAAAAAAAAAATCGTTCAGTGAGCATTCTCCAACGATTTTTCAATGTAACTATCGTTAATGTGTTATACGTCATCGTACGTAATTTTTTTTTCAATATTCAAAAAAAGTAAAGTCGTTCAGGTGGTTTGAGCCACCCATTTATTTTCTTGTTTTGTATTGGGATAAATATTTATCGATTCGAAATGATAGAAAATTGCGTTTTGGAATGTATGTTATGTGAATTTTTTTGCAAGTTTGCTACTGTTTTTCTCAGATTTTTTAAGGCGGCTCAAACCACCCGACAAATTATTTTTTGTTCAAAATTTAACCCACGTTTATATTGAAAAAAAAATATCATTTTTTTCTAAATTCGAAAAATCAATGATGCAGTAGGGTAGCTAATAAGGTAAACTTTCCAACAGTACATCCGCTTCATGATATCTTCATCCAGTGAAATTTTATAGTTAAGTAACAAAACATGGCTCAAACCACCCGACGCTCCCCTACTCAAAAGCTTCTAAAAATATTTGCAAGAAGATATTGGTATGTAGGTGGATGCAAAAATTTAAAACAAAACTTTATCGTTTTCCGGGACAAAATGATGAAATTGACCAAAATATTGACGAATTCAAATTGCCATTGGCGATTTTCGCAATGAATATATCTGCAGCCTACATACTATATGATTATAACAACAAATAGCATAAAAAGACAATATATTTACCTGGATTACTAAAACTGCCATTCAAACTTTGTCTAAAATTGTCGAACTAATGCAAATAATGCAGGTATTATCAAGTTCTTAAGTCCTGAAAATGTCGAGTGAGACTGCGAAACGCCGACTAGCGATTTTGTCCATACATCTCACTATCCTGTTAAATAATATTGAAGTGTATGGATGTAATTAAACATTTATCAGCAATATATTTTTTGCACAGTTTATTTAGTTGCACATCAATCTAGTTCCACTGCATCTGCTGATTTAAATGATATGGCGGCCTAGAGGTCGCCAGAACTCAGAGTAATTTTTTACAAAATAATAATAATAATATTGGAGCTGCGTAACTAATTATTGTAGTATTTCGTAATAAGAAATATAATTTATTTAAATATTTAAAAAAATTATATATTGGCCTATATTTCGACAACAATTTTTGTATTTGCAAGGCCAAGCGTAGTACAACATTAAAATATATTTTTAACAAAAAATATAACACAAGAAAAGATAATCTGTCGAATGTTATATTTTATGATTTTCTTAGTTCAGATCAGGTTATGAATTTTAGGCATGGTTATTAAATATATATTTTTAAATTCTTGATGTGTATAATACTTTTTATTATTAGGTATTATGTAGGTTGCTTATGGACGTCGAAGTTACATTTTACAAGTGTTTGAGAGCCTATAAAAATAACAAACTCGTTAAAATAAAGTAATACATAAGAGGAAATGAATGCAATTAAACTTATTATTTCAAATTTCCTAAAAATAATATACCTAGCCATACTACATACATAGGGAACTGATATTACACAGGATGTTTAATGAACATGCCGTTTATTAGAATGGGAAAAGGTTGTTTTATAAATAAGTTTTTCCATTTATTAATAAAAAAAATTTGATAAAATCTTGGGTGGTCTTGCAAGTAAGATGATCCAATTTGAAAGTTCCTGTGATTTATTTTTAATCCCTTGTTCCTCCCTTAAATTTTGCCAGACAGCAAGGCGGCATCGATAGCTCTTATATTTTATGGTGGTCCCACCGGTAGAAATATGAGCTCATGTGTGATCTTATTTTCTCAGACACACAAATTTATAACTTCATTGTCAAATGCCAAAATACATTATATTATTTTTGAATAGTTTTGGTTTTTTTTCCATTTCGCGTTAATAAAAATTAAATTTGTTTAGTTCCGAATTAACTACTGCCTATACATACATGATACTTCTTGTTAATTTTTTTATGACTTGCATATTCCACAATGCTGAATTAAGTTTGATTTTCAAATTACTTACAGTAAGTAAAAGAATGTAAACATTCCAGAACTTGGTCTGGTGTTTTTTTGTCTTGCAGATATTGTTTCTGGATTCACTCATCTTCAGTTCGTTCTGCAATTTTCTAGTTTTTCTTTTCTTTCAATTTTCACGTTTGTCACCTTACGTAATTACAAAAATAACGAACCCTGGCGATTGAAGTTAAAAGCGAGCAAAAATGACACATGTGAATATTAAACGCCCATCATAGAAACGGAACTAGGAATTAAGCTAATCCACATACTCCCTACTGATTTCACCCTCAATTTGAATTTGAACCTACCGCTGGCAATTCGAAGTACCTACACACGTACGAACTAATTAAAATAAAATCAATATTTCAATTATTTTTAAAGTCGGTTTATTTATGGTTTACTATAAGTACAAAGAATCGATTCTTGAAAACACGATGTATGGAGTAGTAGGTATATTAAAAGTTGCTCAGCTGCTCCAGACAAAACATTCTGCATTGAATTCCAATATATCAGGGCGTTTCAAAAACAGTACCAAACTTAACCAAGTCACCCGACACCAGTCATAAAACTTGCGACAATAAATTGGAGCAAAGAACAAAGACTCGTTGTGCACGCTTTTTTGCACTTCTTTTTGATCTAATGGCCGTTAGTTATCGACACTAACCCTGCCTTTATCATCATCCATCATCAACTTAACGACTGAACATTTGCTCGCTTATGATTTTTTAATTAATATTTTTATACCGACATGGATACAATCCAAATAATATTAGTTTTCAGTTTTATTAACTTCCATGCGATATGTCACCCTTTGAGATTATTCTGAAATTAAGTCGAGATTCCTCTTGTACTTAAAGAAACTGGAACAAAAATTTATAGTTTTTACACGTTGGGCGAAGTGAAAGAAAATATAAAGATGCCGCTAATTGACGAAAAAGAATGTCAAGTTAAATACACACAAAAGTTGTGCTAAATCGATTAGTAGGTGGTGTGTCGGTCATTTTCACAGGGTGACGGATTCCAGGGTGTCATTAACTTCGGGCAACTCGAACAGTTACACGCTTCGTGAAGCGTGGCGGAGTGGGTAACATCGATCGAATCTCCATCCACCCACTAACTTTTCGCAGTGATTTTATTATTATTTCTATTGCGATTTTTGTTTTTAGCGTAATTGCAGTTTTTACGTACCTTTTGATTATTATATACGAGGCATTTAGTTTTAAGTGTAATAATATTTTTTAAACTTGAAATTTTATGCTCTTTGATTTCTAAATTTGGGGTCGTTTTAATGGCTGGTTTTATAGAGGGTTGTGCAGTTGTTAAAGCACACCGTTGGAAGGGTGCTAATGATGCAAACCAGAAACGACGATCGTGAAAGAATGCAACATCAGTAAAAATTTACAATATTCTAGACTAAATAATTTTGGCATATTTCTCCCCATATCTTATTCAATTGTCAGCATTTGTTCTTTCGGAAAGTATACACCTTTGCACGTATAGTAGATCATCAACTCGGCATAGTATACTAAAAATATTATTATGTAATTATTATTTTTTAAATTAATATTATTGTTTGTCGATATTCTGAACAATTCTGAAATTGCACTAATAATAATGAGCAACACAATAAGCAGTCATTTAACATGTAAGTATAGAGAAGCAAATCGATATAAGGAATCGTTAAATTGGCAAATCATATTCATTATCAACTGTTACCACCTTTCCAGTTAAATCGAACATAGTCAAGATATTGTTAATTACATTATAGTTTATCAAACACTTACCTGGTTAATGATTTCATTTGTCGATTTATGCTTTTTCCGGATTAATATACTTTTAATGCGTTATAGACTATTAAATTAGATAATAAAAGAAGCAATTAAAGAAAAAATTTGTTAATTAATTAAAAATGGTAGATCATTAAACGTTTGAACGAAGAAATTAACAACATCTTAATTGTACATTATAATTGGTTTATTAATTTATATTATGCAGATATTATCTAACAAATAATTTTTATAAAAAGTGCAGTATAATAGCAGTTATTCAACAAGAATATTATTAAAACAATAAATTCAATTATTACAGTTTTTTATCTTTTACAAGCTTTCGTACCCGGTTTTGCGCGGGTTTCGCTCCAACTTTTCTGAAACCTTTTATAAAAAAATTAAATACTTATTTTGATTTTTTTTTTAATTTTGTACTATATTGCGATATTTATTTGAATATTTACAAACTATTAGCTATTAATTGACTGTTAATTTAAATAAACTTTTTATAATTTTTATATTTTAATAAATGGTTTGAAAATCGAAGTGTTAATACAGTTAACAGTGTTTTTAATATTATAAAACATAATTATTGAAATGAATTATTTGAATAAATAATGAGAAATGAGATAAACACACTGGCGTACCTAGAGGGGTATTCAAAAATATAGGTTGGATAACTTTATTCCCAACATAATAATATTGTTAAGAATTTTTTTAACAAAATAGCCATCAGTATCATTAGTTGTGAACGAAGTTTTTCCAAATTAAAATTAATTAAAAATAATCTTCGTTCCACAATGAGTGATTTAAGATTGCGAAATCTAGCGATACTTTCCATAGACAAAGAACTAACGGATGATATAAATTTTGACGATATCATTCGAGACTTTGCAAATAAGAAGGCAAGAAAAATAAATATATAAACTCGCGATATTAATTGTATAAAATAAATTGTTTTATTTATTTATTAAATTTATGTTGAGTAATATTTATAATGATCTTTTTTTGGGAGGAGTAGGGGGTGCGCAAATTTTACAACCGCCCCGGACGGGAAAAGAAAAATCAATTTATCCATTTATATGAAGCAAACTTGAACATACTATTTTTTATAATTTTACATGAAAAACTGTGACGTCGCAAGATCACGTTTGTTGATAATAAGTATTGTGTAAAAAATAAGGAAATAAACGGGAAAATTACATACAGTTTCATCTCATTTAATTTGACTTGTACTGCCTCTATTCTGTCAACTTATCAGATTTTAATTTGACATATTTTATTGTTTAGATTATAAATGCACTTCTGATTCTGATTGATTAAATAAGAAAGAAACCTAGATTTTTAAGAGACTGTTATGTAATCTTGTCAGATATTAATTTGAAATATCATATTAAACTTTTAGGATAACCTGCGCCAATATAATGTTATCAATTCAATAATAAACTAACGTATCAATGAAAATTGTTTATAATCTACTGGTATTGAAAGTTACAACACTTTCAACACCGGAAAATCCAGAGGCGTACCTAGAATATTAAGGGTACTGGGCAAATAGAAAATAAAGGGCTCACACAGAATTGTATTTGTAGTTTATCACCGACACTTTTTAACTTTTACATTGACGACGTCATCAACAAGTGGAAACATGAAACTGTGGCTGGAATACAGATCAGTGAGAATGCGATAATCAATTCACTTCTATACGCAGACGATATGACAAAATTATCTTTGAAAGCGAAAAAGATTTACAAAAGGCAGTTTATACGCTTAACGAGATCTGCAAATTATATAATATGAAAATATCCACAAACAAAACCCAAGTCATGGCGTTTACAGGAAACGAACCAACAAGAGTAAAAATCGTAGTCAATAATAAGACGATTGAACAAGTCTACCACTTCAACTACTTAGCCTGCGATATATCCTACGGATACGACAAGGATATTGGAAACAAAATCGGAAAATTCGGACAGATTTGTGGAACAATAAATAGGTGTCTCAAGAACAAAACAAGAGAAGAAACTCGGTTAAAATTCTACAAGACCATTGCGGTGCCAGTACTAATGTATGGGAGTGAATGCTGGGTAACAAACGCAAGACAGGAAAGCCAGATCTAGGCGGCGGGAATGAGATTTTTGAGAGTTGTTAAGGGATGTACGCGAGAAGACAGAATAAAGAACATTGGTATTAGAGAAGAATTAGGAATCTTCAGTATAAAGAGATAAACTGAAAGAAAACAAAAACAAATGATCACAACATCTAGACAGAATCAGACAAGAAAGTATACCGACACAAGTGAGAAGATACAAGTCGCAGGCAAAAAGAAATGTCGGACGACCTAGAAAGAGATGGGCAACGTGACAGGCCGAAAAGCCTAATGCGAAAAGTGAAGAAGAAGAAACGAGAATTTCCCCGGAATTTCTAGGATTTTCTTTTGCTTGTGCAAACGCCATTTTCTAGATTGTATTGAATTGCGCTCGTAAATATTAGCTCCATGTGCAGGTCTCTGCTCGCCTTGCTCTATACCTTTTCCAACAGTAATTCAGAAAAGGTCAACTAATATTCAGAATTCGTCAAATGAAAATTGAATCGACGAGCTACAAAGCTGGAGACCGCGGTTCGATGCTCAGTTGCGCCAACTAAACTGCTGCGAGCTAGAGCCCCAGTTCGATCTATGGGCTACTGGCCCTCCAGGTTGGGGGCTCTTCGTCGGGCCAGCTCCTCGTCGTAGATAAACACCAAGCCATCTGGTGTTTGCGAACCGAAAAGCCGCGGATTTACAGTGGCTCACAGAAATAATCATACCGTCCTAATAGGTTAGCAATGTATATAAATTGTATTACATACCTTTTAAAGACTGTTTTTTTGTGATGATTGATTTGACCAAGATTTACTAGATTTGAAAATACATTTTATAATTATGTGCTGATTTTCTCTAAATAGAGAGATAGCAGATGAAAGATTACATATTTGAAAGATGGAAATGGAAAACTTTTTGATAAGATAATTTAGACAAAAAAAATATAATTCCAGTTATATTATATAATAATTAAAAATGCAATTTCTGGAAAAATTAAATTAATAATTTAAAATATTTAAAGAGCTTAATATGTATGAAACCATTAAAAATTTACTAGAATTGTTTAAAATTGGATTTATTGGTAGGTGAGGATTTCAAAGTAGACCACCTCGTGTGATTTTGTCCCATATTATTTGAGGATTGGAATTCATATTATGAATTAATTACATACTATTTTAAAATGAGGACTGCATACTCCAACTAAAATTGGGGTAGCTTAGGTCAGCGATTCGGTTTCCATAAATTTCTAATTGATTTATAAGTCATATACCTACTAGGTATTGTGTACAATGTACATAGTACATACTTATTACTATTATAATTAATATTGAATATTTTTGTTGCATTCTGTCTTACAAAATTTACAGTATAATAGTCGTATAATTTTGTTTAAATTTTTATTATCCAGCGTGAAAGTTAAAAGTATTTTCTCACTGCATTTGGAACTGGTTTGTATTGCTTCGAAAATTTATTTGATTTTGTCAAAAATGGAACTGGAGTTATTTTAGTCATATTTATAACATTTTTACGATGAAATGGTGGTTAAAAGCTGATGCTATTACGCTTTAACGTTATTTTCAGAATGAAAAAAAAAACGTAAATCGATAAACTTTGAATAAGCATTATTATTTATTACGGATATCGATCGATTTCGATTCGTTTTAAACAATCGCATAAAATGATATATTTATGTACATATTTAAATATTTCTATTCTTAACCAAGTACCATGAACTTGGCTAATTGAAGATCAAAAGACCCACAGTTTTCAGTGGATTCTTAAATTTTATGACAACAATATAATTTGAAGCGAGATATTTATGTTGTGAGTTACAGAGTAGGTATATAATTAACTATTTAGTGTTTTTCGTTACCTATATTGCACATTATTATAATTAATTCATTAGGAATCTGGATATTGCATTTTGCCTACCTAGCGGATTTTGACGTACTTTCCTTTATGTTCAATTTATTAACAAATCCTTAATTCTTGAATGAAGTTAAAATTTGCAGGTTTTAAATTCATCAATGGGTTTTAAAGTAATCCTTCGGTGGTTTATGACACTATAATTTAAGTGTCGCTGACTGTGTCGGGGTCGTAATACTATTAGAAGTGCTTTGGTCAGTGTGGGAACGGCACAGACAAAGCTTTGTCTGGCTGTAAATTTGAAAATGTTACGGCTATTACGCAGGTGTTTTGACTGGGGCTTTTGTTCTTTACATTACTCGCTTTATTATTTATTCTGTTGTATGTTTTTTTTTCTCATCAATTTTATATTTAATTACACTGCCTTTGCTTCTGTGTTTTCCAAAAAAGTTTGAAAAGAAATATACTACTAAAATTGGGAACTTCTGAAGGATTCATGAAAAATGTTGAAAATATTTCGTGTTTATTTAGGAACTCGTCTATTAGTATTTGCATAGCCAACATTTTCCTATTTATTTTAGGCAGGATATACTGGCTTACATATATAAACAGTTGCGTATTTGGAAACGAGGGTTGATGTATGTAAAAGCAGTAAAAGGATGCAAGGGAAAGCGTTGTAATGCTATTGAAAGCTGTCTAGTGCTACCCCAAGTGGTCGTTTCCGCGGATTATCGACGTTCATTCGTTGCACAAGGGCACTTACATTTATTACTTTTATTATAAAACGTGTACCAATTGAACGTTCTATTGAATTTGTTAATACCCTTAAATATTACAAAAGTGACGAGCACGATTTATTATTCTTAATTTTTAAATTCAAAATTCTTTCAAATGACTAATTAAAATTCTTGTTAATAATGCTGACTAAGAATAACTAAGAATTCTCTCGTATAAACCCTACTTGGAGTTCTGCTTCTTACTTTTTCACAAATAAGAGATGCTGATCGTACAAAATATTTTCAGCAACGTGGCGGAAAGCTAAACAGCACCCGGATTCTTAAAAACTGCTTTTTCTGCAAGTTTTCGACTACATATTGACCTTTTTTACACAATAGAAAATTTTCAAACTTAAACAAAAAAATAGGATAGATAAAATCGTGCGAATCTCTGAGAAGACCGAATACTGTACAGCAAAAGAAAATGTTTTCGTTGTGGAAATATATTATGGTGTACACTCATTCGTACATTTTATTGTAGTTCCTTAATCTTGTTTTTCTATTCTTGATGATCTAGCGATACTGCTCTCGTAGAATAGTTTTCAAAATATTGATGTAATAATTAAAAATATTGATAGATAAAAGTGCTATTTATTAAAATACATTTTGTTTAATTTTACTTACCATTTAAACTAAGCGTACGTGCTATTATGTGGTACACATTTTTTTAAAACAATTTGAATTTAATTTTTATCACGTATGTAATGCCTATGGTATTTTGAGTTTAGGAAAAATTTCAGGTCTTCTTATCCCATAGTATTCCGATGAATCAGAAATCCAAAAAAGGCAATGATAGACCAAGAATGTGAAAATGATAATATCATCTTTGTGCATTATTTTGGATAACCACTAGAAGTTATCGATTACTAATAAATTGCAATAGAAAAAAATTAATCAACAGTTTATAATTAATCAAGGTTGACATATTGAAACCTTCTGAAGAGTAACCTAGGTCAGCACGAGTCTTATGTTTGACAAACAATAACAATTTGTAACAAGGCTAGTATCATAATCGAGCTTTGTCAGCAATGTACTGACTTCTTCGTTAGAACTTACTACTGTAGAGTTTCTCGGGTGTACGGTGTCAAAAGGTTAATGTGTTTTTCAATCAAATAAAGCAAGATGCAGGAGACGTTAACCCTTCCAGGTACCGATGGTTAGTTATTAATTTACTAAAATTTTAATTTCGCAAGTTTTTTATGAAATTTGAAATGCAATTTATGATTTTCAAAAAATTCAAAATCAAAATTTTTTAATTAGTCGAAAATTAAAAACGGTATAATATTTCTTCAACTATGCACATTTCTCATTGGCATCGCGTCAACATTTATAATTAGAAAAAAATTGAAATTCTTGAATAATTAAAATTGAATGCATAATTAAGTTATTAAAATATTATTGATAATATATTATTAGCCGTGCTAATTTGTACAACTATTATTTTTTGCAAATTGTATACAAAATTTGTAGCATCTTATCTATTTCTATTTGGTAGTATAAAAATGATTTTCGTTTAATAATGAAATTTCGGAATGGATTCAAAGCTCAACAGTCAGAGCCTAACGGGATTTTTTTTTATAAAAACAGTATTCAGTTAAAATCTGTTAACTATTCCAAATCCAATATTTTCACGAGTATGGATTATGATCTACCTCTAATTTTATTTTACTTTTAAATTTTTTAGTTGGAAATATTTTTTTAAATTGATTCAAGATATAATGCTAGTTTTACTTTAGCCCAGTGTTTTCCAAGAAGGATTATAATGCTTGTGATTAAAATTGGTTAAAATTATAATTGGACACATCTAATATTGTATGTATTGAGGTGTTATACGGTGACTACTTTAAAATTTGAATTATAAACCACAAAAATTGTAAATATGAAATATTCAATAAAAAAAAGACTTTACAAGTTTTAATTTAATTTAATTATCTAAAAACAAAAAAAAAAACAAACAGTCAACACGAAAGTTAAAATCAAAATCCGCACGCGCACAAAAAGTTAAATGAGATTTATATCACCTATTTTCCCATCTGGTTCCAAAAAACAAACTGCAATTTCTCCTTTCTTTTCTACTCCACAATTTCTCGACCACAGATGGTCGGTATTTTCCAAAAATTTTGTTGACCAGACGAACGTGGACCACAGTCGACTCTTCTTTTCGGAACCAAAAATCGACACACACGTCTTTCCTCTTATTAGGAAACGAAAAATCCAATTTGTGCTATACGTGGAACACACGTCTATTTTCCTTTACGGAAGCAAAAATTAACACACACGTTTTCCTCTGATTAGGAAACGAAAAATCCAATTTGTGCTATACGTGGTACACACGTCAATTCTCCCTTAAGGACCAAGCACAACTAACTTTTCTATTCAATTTTGTTTCCCCGGTGATTTTTTTCTTTTTTCATTTTTGTTTTCCCGGTATATAAATTTTTTTACAATAATTTTGATTGAATCTTTTTCTTTTTATTGAAATTTCTTTATCAAGTTTATTTTGAAAATGTCATCGCATAACCCCCTTACGCTTTTTCGAATAGGAAAGCTCCTGAATGAACACCGCAGTATGTATATAGAGAGCACTATAGGCCTCGTAGGCCCAGAACTAGTAGTATTTAGGCATTCATAATACCTCAAAGATGCTGCCAGAATCTTATGTGGGAGAAACGGTCGAAATAGCTACTAGAATCCACCACTGCGAGCTGCGACATAGCAATCTAGCTAGCATTATCGTGAAATTAATATTCCTAATTTTGAAATAGATCTAACATACCCTCCCCTCGCCGAAATTATTTATCAATTACTAAAGTTCAGGAAATCCGACTGCAATCGTAAATAAAAATCAGAAAAAACAAAAAATCAGAAAAACTAAAACAAAAACATTAAATTTAAATATTAACTAATATATAAAGTAAAACAAGTATATTTCTCCAAATGCTTTAGAATTTAGATAATATTGAAATACAGAACTTGCTGGAATAGCCTTGTTTTTTTATGTGTTTCTAATACATTAGATTAAAATTTTAATTATATTTAATATGTTAACTTTAAAGCAAAATTCAAAAAAAGGTTATCCACATAATGTGACTGCACCTCTGTTTAAATTTTTAATTTTTACCTATATGTTTCGATTGGATTTTTATTTTGTTTCAATCTAATATTATAAATATAACTTCCCTGAACGCGAATACTGCACTACTAGAGCATGAGACTCTTATCAAAAATAAATTTCTTGATGTACTTTCAAAATAAAATCGTAATTTTATAATTTAAAAAAATTACTTGCCCGGTTAATTTTGTTTTCCAATACAATTTTAAAATTTTACATAAATAGAAACAATAAAACTTCGCTCCATAGGGTGCTTCGCAGCTATGTGACTCGCGTTGGAATTTGTAAGCACTTATGTACTGAAAAACCATATAATTGAATAAACGATCTTCTGACATGGTACCTCTTTAATGCGTTTGTGGCAGTGATTGTATGCTAAATGTTAAAATATATATATGTTACGAAATCTTTAAAAAATACAGGTAGTTGATTGGTTTGCAGAGGTCGTATTAACTGCAGGTACGAAAACATTTGCCTAGAATTTGTAATTTTGTTTTTATCATTAAATTCATATGTAAATAACTAAATTTATTTTTATATAAATTAAAACAACTTGATTTTGGGGGGGGGCTTCTTCTATGTAGATATAGAGGTGGTTGAAGTTAATGCAGGTTTATGCTAATTTGGTAATTTGATTTTTGCAATTGAATATAGGCAATCTTCACGATAAAACCGGTTACACAATTAACCTATCTGATTTTTTTTCTTCAAAAAGCGCTACTATGCCGCAGCTTTATGGCAGGATTTGAATATGTATTGTAAAAGAAATATCTTAACCAATCACACTACCGTAGTGTAAAATAATATCCATATTCGATATAAAACTTTTAGAATAGAGTGTGTTATAATTATAAAGCTTAAATCGACAAGACTATAGAGTACACACATAAAATATTAAAAACAGCTTTCAGAAAAATTTAAAAAAATTATTGATTTTACATTTTATCTTATTATATCTGAATATCCTATAAAGCGAAACCGGTTAAAAATAAGTACAAACAAAATGTTTCTACTAAAAACATTTAAATTTTAATTCCAAACCGTAGTCGTTGGTTTGGTATTATGCAAATATTATACATTCAAACTTTGATACGTTATTCGATGAAAATGCTTGGCGGTTCGAGAATTTGTCAACCGTGGTAGGAAAAGGACCCATCCACAAAATTTTCCAATACCAAGCCTCACAACAGCAAGAACTTAGTGAAACTCGACGTTTATTACCAAAACTGTGGTGGTATTAAAACCAAATTAGGTAATATTAGCAAACAATTTAAACTGTAGCTCATACAAAATTATAATTTTGATTGAAACTTTTCATAATTTCATTACTTTTCGCTGCGATAGGTCTGTGCATTCCTGTAATAAATCCTGTGGAGGAGGGGTCATTATTGCAGTTCACAATAGTCTTGGTTGTAAATTAATTAAGACATCCTCTAATATCGAAAATATATTTGTACAAGTATGTAATACCATCATTGATGCAGTGTATTTGCCACCTGACTCAGACATTTCCACTTACGATGAGTTCTGTCACATTATAGATACGACTTCGAAGACATGGTTAACTCTCAACCCATTCTCATATCTCAGGCTGATATCTTTGAAGGTATCTCTAAATTACCCGATAAATTATGCTCAGGACCTGATGGTATTCCTCCTCAGTTTATCAAAAGGTGTATATATTCTTTATGTGGTCCTATTTACAACATTTTCAAGTTATCTCTACTTAATGGTTGCTTTCCATAATTCTGGAAGAAAAGTTTTATTACTCCAATCTTTAAAAAAGGAGACAGAAGTGACATTGCCAATTATCGAGGGATCTCTATTCAGTCAACTATTCCTAAAATGCTTGATAAACTTGTTTCAGAACACTTAATGTCAGTAAGTAAAAATCTTATCGTGGAGTCCCAGCATGGTTTCTTTCCTTATACAGATTTCTCTAAAGCATTTGATCGAATAAGTATCACATGCTGCTCTTTTAGCAAAAATCTCGTCTTTGGGCTGTAGTTCAATTATCATCAAATGGATCAAAAACTACTTAACGGGTAGAACCCAAAAGGTAAAGATCGATAACTTTCTCTCCTTTGAAATTCCGGTATCTTTTGGTGTTCCGCAGGGGTTCCACTGTGCTCCTATTCTGTTTCTGCTTTTCATCAATGATATTGGTAAATTTATTCGTAACTCTCCGCACCTGCTTTTTGCAGATGATTTTAAGATTTTCAAGACGATTACTTCGTACAATGATTGTATATTGTTACAAAACGATCTGGATAACCTACAGAAGTGGTGCCAATTAAATAGTCTTCATCTAAATTTCGATAAATGTTTTACCATCTCGTTTTCGAAAAAAAACTCCTCATCCTTTGCCTATTGTCTTAATGAAAACGCACTCCAACGTGTTACCGTAATTAATGATCTCGGTGTTCAATTGGATGTTGGTTTGACGTTCAGAAATCACATATCCTCCATCTGTTCCTCTGCTTTCCGTACAATGGGTTTTATCCGCCGACAGTCTGTTTACTTTTCACCTACAACAGCGAAAAAATTATACTTTTCCCTGGTCTGCTCCCGATTGGAGTATGCCTGTAGTGTTTGGTCGCCTCACTATCAGGTCCAAATCAATCAACTAGAACGTGTACAACACAAATTCTTCAAATATCCTCACTATAAGTTAGGACATACGAAAGATGATTTCTCTGATGACACCTACCTGAAATTCTGTAATACAAGTTCACTGGAATTAAGACGAGCCGTTTCGAATCTCGGCTTTGTGCATGGCCTCTTCAGTGGAACAATTAAATGCAACGCTTTACACAAACTTTTTGTATTCAATATGACATGCCGATTTACCAGGTCGATGTGGATTTTCGAAGAGAGACGCCATTCAAAAAATTATGGTTAGGATGACTAGATTAGCAAATCATGCAAGTGGTGATCTAATGTTTAATGTATTCATCCCCTCATTGGCGATCTTCAAAGAGCGTCTATGGAGCATTGATCTTAATATTGATTAATAATATGTTTCATATTCTTGTGTTAGCTCATATGTATTGTTATTATGTATATATTTTGCAAAAAGGTTTAACCGTAAATATATAAAATAAAATAAATAAAAAATAAATAACATTGGACCATCAAATTTATAGATAATGTTTAATAATAATGAAGAAAGTTGGTAAAACTAATATTGTAAGCAGTCTTGCCTGAAGCTTATAATATTTTACTTTCTGTTCGATTTTTTAAAATTTATTTTTAGTTTTGATTCATAAAATATGATGCAAAAGCGGTGATTTACACTCATGGCGTGTAAATTTTACGCCTTGCGTGTAAAACAACCATTTCGCAACTAGTTGTATAAATAGCTAGTAGTACAAGTTCTTAATTCCTAAAATCATAAAACAAAAAATTTATTTTTGATTAATTTTTAATTTGACTTGCTATTATTGCCAAACTAGTAGGAGTATTATTTTTAGGATTATAAGGTTATAAGCAGATTTTGTTAAAATAAACTTTGCACTTTTCAGAAGCAAACTTTTTTAAATTCACCCAAGAGCATAAATAGCAGCAATAACCGTCAAGTTTAATTTTTACAATAGTATAATAGAACCGTCAAGCAAAACTAAGACATGTGAGTTAATTCCTAGAAAACGTTTATAATTCTGGTGGGTCCAAAGGAAGTTGTTCGCAGGCCGGATCAATCGGCGTAAGGAATTCATACTGTAAGTTGATCGTTCATAAAGTCTCGAGTCTCGGCGTTTAAACGGGGTAAATCTCGAATAATTAATTATGTTTAAAAGCTGCATTTTCCATACTTCCAGTCTGTTTTTTTTATGTATGTGTGCTGTTCATAGATAAACCACAATTTATTTTGATGTATGTATGTAGATATAATAAAGCTCCGATTAGAAATAACTCTTCATTTATTATACTTCATTAAAAATTCTTAAGGGATACAATTTAAGTGGCTTTCTCCCCCATAAATTGATCGAGCTTGAAATTGTGTTCTATTGTTTTGCAGGATTCTTCGAAAACCATATGGCTTTGACTTTATGCAACCGCCCCGACAGAGTGCAAATCCGTCACTGCAGCGATTAAATGCAAGTAAATTACTAATAACAAAACACTTTATGAACCTCGTCTAATCGCTTATTGAAAGAAATACTTTCCTTATATGTTAAGAACGTTATTTATATTAATAAATTAGTGCTTTATTGACCATGTGTTATGCGAAAATTAATTAATAACGTTCATCATAATTATAAACTCAATCGCACATTATTATCGACTGCATTTAATTTCCAATATAAAATCTATATTTTTTATTGTGACAAGTATATCTACCTTTAGTTTTTATTGGCACTTTAAATCTTATGCCAGTTTTTAATTGTCAATTGTCAAGACCAAACAGCTTTATCATTTTTTTGGTCTGGATGATTTATTTCAAATTTGTTTTATTTAGTTTCCCTGCAACTAGTATTTAATTACTTTCATCTGAAATTCTGTCAAGTATATTATCTTTAAATGTGCAGGTGCTGTATTAAGGGGGAACACCACTGTAAGAGCTGAAAGAATAGTTAATTTTCAAGAATTTTTTTCACAGGATTAACTAATTATTAAAGCAATCGTATTGTTATTATTTAATTAAGTATATATTAAGCTTGTTTTATATAAATTTTGATCAAAAAATTTCATCCATTGTCCCAATGGTTTCGTAGTGTAGAGTTGTCTGAAGAAACAAAACAAAATTTTTTTTCAATATCTTTACGAATTGCTATCGTTATGCATAATATCCATTTCTTTCTTTTTTAATTTTCCACAAAATGGCGACTGATTGAAATTTTTTTCATTTCTAATGAAAAATCGGTCTATTGGTTTTTGAGTAATCGTTGGGACAATTTTGAAAAATGTCGTTTTTGAGAAATCACGTTTCAAGTTTTTTGTTGCGTGTTTATTCTTGATTAACTTATAACTTTTTTAAAATATCGATATTTACAGTAAACTATCAAGTCTCGAGCCATATGATGGTTCTTCCTTGTCACCTCCAGTGTCGTTGTTAACTTTTTTAATTTTTTTAATATCTGGCCTATTGTAATAAATGCGACGCCGTTATTAAAGGATGCTACATATTCTTATTAAAGTTTATGTAACTCGGTCAATTTTCATAATTTTAATTTTCGAATTTTCACAATGGCGTTCCGCCTTAAAGAACTTTGCAAATAATAGTTGGTATATTAGATCTGATTTACGGTTGGTGTACTTTATACAACAACCTACCTTACAATGTTAGATGTAATTTAGATATTGGTATGCTTTCCATACGTGACTTTGAGTTAAACAAAATGAGTTGTTTAGATTAAATAAAATATATTTTTCAATAACGCAACATTGTATAGATTTCTTGGAGGTACAAAAATATGTGTGATGCCTTCCATATGCATGGCATATAGCTGGCAGTACCTACTAACTTCTTTGTCAACTTTATGTTCATGATCTTGCAGTCCCATCATTTTAAATAATACCAATGAATAAAAATATAGTAAACAAACTATGGAGACCAACGTGGAAAGCAATAAATTGTTGCAAAACGTTGGTATAAGCTTCTGAACCAAAATTAGTTTCCTGGTTTAAGTATTAATGAAAAAAATGGAAAGAGAAATTTACGATAGCCTTTTGCAATAAATAACGACTCACCTTAACAAATTCGTTCAAATTGTTCGACGACAAATTTGTTTGAATGAAATGCTATTATTATGAGAGTAATGTATTCAGAAACGTGTACCAATGAAAAGGAAATATACAAGCAAAATACTCGGGTGTGCACGCACTAAGCAGATTAATTTTATCCTCCCTTCGACCTCGTGATCTACAAATTATTTGAATATATTATTTAGATTTTTAATTTTTTTTTTTTTTTTATTTAAATGCAATAATTTTTCCAAAATTATCGAAAATTATTATATCCTTCGCCCGGCTTTCTGCGGGTTTTGTTCTGGGCCGTTTTATATACGACCAGTTTTTCTATATTATGGAAACTTAAATACTTTTTACAATGTAAACTTGAAATATTTATAAAAAATGAACATCAGTATTATATTTATTATTATATTTAATTATATAATATTATGTTGCAGTGCTTTTCTCTGTAAATTCGTGTTGATTTTAAAACTTTTCAATTTTGAAAAGTTAATTAAATTTATTTTCTTTAATTGTAATAATATGAACACGTGCACTTCAATGCCTATATTTTCTCATGCATGTTCCGTTACAATTCAAATTTTAATATTATGGTAATTTTTATTGATGATAATTTTACTCAACTGTCTTCAAGTTACAGTATTTCAGAAGCACATATAGACGAATTCTTTGTAGATTATTGTAGTTTTTCTTTTATATCTTTGAACAATATGATTTTGATATATTGTTTTATAATTAAGAAAGAAAAATAATTATATTATAATAAATTTTCAAAATTTCAAATCGCCGGTTTGGGGGATTTTACGGTGGTGATCTGGTGGTATTAGAATTGGTTATCATTATGGAACAATTGAATATAACGATAGAAACGTAACGATAAGTAACTTTTTAACTTAAAACTCTTATTTTTGGGGTAATTTTATATTTTTTGGGGTAAAACCTGAAACTACACCAGTTTTAGGGTAAATTTACTCTTAGTGTAAGCCCGGAAATTTTCAGAAGTAAAATTTTTAACCTGTATTTTTACAGTGAAAATTTACTTTTATTAAGTAGATAATATGGTCAGGGGTAAAATTACATCCATTTTTTACAATGTTTATATTATTATTAAAACTAGATCTACGAACATTTTTCCAGCAGTGGTTGTGGTAGCGAAATATCCTAGTAGCGAAGTGTCCTAAGTAGGTACTATTATAGATATAGCAGAGCGTGATGAGACTACGAGGGTTTAAAAACTCGAATATACTACCTACTAATTTTCTACTAAATTAGGGGTTGTATTTAA
Source organism: Cantharis lateralis (assembly GCA_963170105.1). Classification (NCBI taxonomy): domain Eukaryota; kingdom Metazoa; phylum Arthropoda; class Insecta; order Coleoptera; family Cantharidae; genus Cantharis; species Cantharis lateralis. The sequence continues at coordinate 25,967,632 of OY720629.1, forward strand.
AAAATATTTAAATAGAACAATTTTTGGTTCACAAATAAATTTTAGTTTTACTTCATGGAATAAATTTGAATGCATGCGCCTATCATAATTCTTTAAAAACTTCGGCGGGAATAATCAATGTGTGTGTTTGTAAAATGGCGTTGTATGTAATTCAAAATGTCACAATAATTCAAACTGTGGAAATAAGTAATTAGTAGATAACTTTTAGTACCTACTATTATTTATTTTGCTTATAATACCTATGCAATAATATAATTTAGAACTCGTTATGTATGTTTACAAATATATCGAAAATTATTTATTTAATTTGATTGAAAAAGTTTAATAAACAGAAAATATAATTTAAATTGAGAAATTCAAGTAGCAATTTAATTGAATTTATAAAAAAAATTTAAAAAAATAATTATATGAAATGTATTGTAAACATTGAAAAATCAAGATTGTTAACATAGTAGTTATAAATTATAATATACTATAGCAATATATACCTAATATTTAGATATAGTTAAATGGCGAAATAAACAATAAAAATCTGAATTTAAGCTAAGCCAATTTGAAATAGTAAACAAATTTTGAATTAAAAAAAGATTATTTTTGCTCAATATACTATAAGTTTAATTTAAAAATTAAATTAATTTATTTTTATTTATAAAAAATATTAATGAAAAATTTAAAATTTGTTGAGTTCGATTCAGGGGTAGAATACGATATAATACAATACGTATAAAATCTCATTATTTAAAATTGTTTATATACATACGGTATACATAATAGTATTATTATAATATATTTTCGTCCGCTTATATAACAAAACCAATATTTACTCCTGTCAAACTTATGTCGAAATTATGAACAATGATAATGTTTCATTTTCTTATACAAGTTTGTAATTTATATAACTTGGCTCGTTGGCTTGGTGCGACACTACCTCCGCTGCCTAACCCCATAAACCGCCACTGCACTGTTTAAGTTTCTTAAATACATAATATATCAAACATGTGACATATTATAATATGTAGTCATAATTGCAGATGTTGTTCTTTTGATTCATGCCTGTGACTAAGTGTGACGTCATAAGGTATAGTTATATGGTTATATCTTATAAATGTCGATATTAGTCATAATGTGATAACGAAGAAGACCAATGAAGATTGAAGATTAAATTAATTTTTCATTTCTGCCTGCTCCTTTTTGGTCTATTATAATAATTGCAACAAAATAGCTAACTGTATGACCTTTTTTCTTTTTATGAATATTATGATGGGTTAAGAATAGTACCTGTTACACTGTAAGTGAACATCTGGAAATTATTACTATGAGAACCTGCAAAATTAAAAAATTTGAGACTGCCACATCTTTAACTTTCTCACACTTTATCAATGCTGTTGTCAGTCATATAATAATAAAATATGGATCCTATAATAAAGGTAAAATAGCAGGCGGTACCTTAAGCCCATAGTAAAACACCTGTGGACTAAAATGCACCTTAACTACCTAATATTGACAGATCACTGGAACTCGTATGAATTTTGCACTACACGTCATTGGTCCTCCTGGTCTTTTTCAAAATATGTAACACAATGATTTAGATTGTTCCTTCTACCGATGCTGTTTGTTACAATTGAACTTTTAAATATATAAGAAAACTTCCAAACTGCTTTTCTCATTTGCAATTTTTTTCGGTCAAGATTGAACAGTTAAGTTACTTATGAAGTGTGATAAGTTTAGTGATTTTTTTAATAACAAATCGCACAAACGTAAGTTTTTCTTTATTTTGATGATATTGGTGTAGGAAAATGCGGGTGAAGCTTCTCACGAAGCTTTTAACTAATGATCTCGGCAGCATGAAAGATTAACCAAATCCATCAACTGATGTTTGTGGTCACCGTTGTTTGTTCTTGTCGACATTTTTACAAAAGGAATTAACGGTGTGAAATGTGCATATTCAGACTATTTTGTGTATAGATTTTGGTTTTCTTACTGTAAAATATTGTGTAGGTACCTTGAATGTTCATTTAATTATACAAGATTTGTCATTCACGAGAATTTGAGAGGGCCCTCGATGGATATTCAAATATTCGTTGTTCTTCATTAAAAAACAATACCAACATTGTCTCCGGTATTTTTATATGAATAACTCAAGTTATTTAAAATTTAAAATATACAGAAATAAGAACAAAATGACGGGAGAAAATTTTCAAGTGTCTCATTTGTAATACGGAAATGCACTTGCGTTTTGCATCCGCAAGAGTACTTTATAGAAAATATTAGCATTTTACTTATCTACATACAATTTAAAAATAGCATCAATTGGCAGCAGTATTTTCACCAAACTTTCATTATATTTTATATTTTAATTCAAAAACGTATTATCAAACATAATAATTTTGTTACAGGTGATTCTCTTCAAAATCGAATTGCCATGAAGGAGAAAAGCAAAAATGCAGCACGTTCTCGTAGGGAAAAGGAGAACGCCGAATTTTTGGAACTTGCAAAACTTTTACCTCTACCAGCTGCCATTACCTCACAATTAGATAAAGCATCTGTAATACGACTTACTACATCTTATCTCAAAATGAGACAAGTTTTTCCAGATGGTATGTAGTAACTTAATTCAGTTGATATTAAAACATAAAAAATTGGAACACTTCGTTTCTTTCATTGTTATCCATAAATTATTTAAATTGTTGTGGTCAAAAGAGATATCATATTTTTGAAACAGCTTCTTAAGATAATTTCATTGTGCTCAAGTAATATGGGTTATGGTCTACTAAAATTTTTTTTCAACAAGTAAATAGCCTTCTGAACGTGAACCGAATACCAATAGGTTTTTTCATTTATTTTTAGTGCTTGCGTGGTATACAAAATACACAACTAATTTAAATATTGGAATTTTAAACAACTTACTATATCTTGATTTTTCTTTTCAATTTCTGAAGCTTGATTAACTTTCTACAAGCGCACAATGATTTTGTGGAACTTAATAAAAACAGGCTTACAGATTGGGCAATTTCGTAGGCAATATAATCGAAATTTTACGATTTGTTCCACTTTAATATTTAAATGGAGACAAAACAAATTTAAAACAAGATTTTGATGGTGGGTTTTTCAAGCGGTTAATTGTTTCAGGACTTGGTGACGCGTGGGGCGCAGCACCAGTGCCGACATCGAGAGAAAATCCTATCAAAGAATTGGGTTCGTACCTCCTTCAAACATTAGATGGTTTTATTTTTGTAGTAGCTCATGATGGAAAAATTATGTACATATCAGAAACTGCTTCTGTTCATTTAGGATTGTCGCAGGTTTGTTTCTTACTTTTTTTATGTTTTCTTCAATCATTGCGAATTTTTTTGAAATACTGGTGATTCTAGTTTTACTTGCTTCTCTCAGAAATTAATTTAGTAGGAATTACGAAAATTACACACAGAGCCAATGTTCAAAATTGGCATAAACAAAGGCTATAAAAGTCGTAAGCTTCGGCTCTTGTTTTATTTAGAAAACAAAATTTTTTTTAAATATCATTAAAATATATATGTATCTACTCACTTCCGGTTGGCCGGAGTATCTTAATATCCTGCTCCAAATAAATCATGCTAGTTAAAATGTTACATAAAAGAGAAATTATATTTTTTTTACAAAAATTTAAAAAAGTGTGTTCAATTATTTTACAATTACAGTCGATTCAATCTATTTTCTCTCTGGTTAGACTTTATTATGCCAAATGTAATAAAGAAAATGTAATTAAATAATATAAAATGAAATTTCTGACTGGATTAAAATTAAGCTTGAAAGTGCTAACACGTGGCGACAATTTCAGCTGGAGTGACTTTCTTCCTTTATTTCATTTAAAAATGTTTAAATTGTTGTTCTCCACAAGATATTGGCTTTCAACATTGTAGTAGCTGAATGTAATAGCTATTTATTGGCATAAAATGCCAGTTGATACCAATGGTTTCCAGAAGGATCATGTCTACAGACTGACGATAGCGCATAGAAAGATTGAAACAAAATGTACTAAACGTTCAAAACATTTTATATTTCAATTATAATAATGTAGATAAAAATACCACGCCACAGATATTAAATTAAAATAATAAGTAATTGTTTCAAACAGACTGGATCATGCTATCAATTGAATTATTAAACATCGCGCGTAGTTTGATATAATATGTAGATGTTAGGATTGCCCTCTCAAAATCTATCGCTGGCTTTCCTCAGGCTATGACTTAGAGAAATTAATCCACAAAAGACGGTCCTCGTTCAGTCCTTGCAGTAAATATCTTATCAAATTCTATATAACAATATAATATCGAATGCATCAATTACTATAATTTAAAATACCACTATATTATAGATTGTGAATTTAATGCATAAAAATGCTGTATCTTCATATTTCATCATGCAATCACTGTATTTTTTCATAAAAAGCATACCTTTTTATTATCGATAAAAAATAACCTGAAAAATACTGATTTTCTAGGTAGAGCTGACAGGAAACAGTATATACGAGTACATCCACCCTTCTGATCATGATGAAATGTCATCGGTTCTCATGCTAACGATGCCGCCCCCTGGGGCACCGCCCAACCAGGATTACGAGAGCGAGAGAATCTTCTTCCTGCGCATGAAGTGCGTTTTAGCTAAACGTAACGCCGGACTCACGAATGGAGGATATAAGGTGAGCTTAGTTAGTTGTATAGGTAAATCCATATTGCCCAACTATGGATGGGCGAAGAGCAGCTGTTCATATAAAACGCAACATCGAATGACAAAATGTTAAACATTATAATAGATATACCGATATTCGTTGAAACCGTCATTGTCTTGTTTAGAATGTATGTAGATGGTATAATATTTTAATAGTGCCAATTATATAAATCATTATTATTAGATAATTTTCAATCTAGCGGTTTAACATCCAGGTAGAGTAGATAATTACTATACAATACATTACCTATATTTATGCTGTTTTGAGACTATATCGGAACCAATACAATAAAAATACCCAAAGGCATCAATCATTAAATATTTCTTAATTTTTCTTTCTAAACATATTGATTAATATGTTATATATAAAAATTGTTATTAGTACCTATATCATTGTATTACAGATATGTATGAACATACATATCATCATAAAAGATATAGTAGGTATAGACATAATCTAGCATACTCATTTAATTTTCTAAAGAATAAATAGATATAAATTAAAATAAGTAAACTGAAGATGGATAGTATGGTAGTACAAGATAATGCATTAGAAAAACAAACAACATTATAAATTAACTAAAACGTAGAAGAAAAAGAATTCCAATAAATAACAAACTTTGACAGTCAAGTATGATCCATGATCTTAATAGAGTTTAAGCTCTTTGTTGTGTCACGCGTTGTTAGTTTTCGCCCCCGCATACATTATCCAGATATACACAAATTACCCCATCGCACCTGAACAATTCTATGCGTTTATAACCCACAAAAATGTAAGTTTTGTCACGTTTTTTCACACCTTATAATGTAGGGCCAATACCTACAACTCTCTGTGAAAATATAATCAACCTAAAAAATATTGGAATTTTCAGTACGATAAAATTTAAAATACAATTACCCGATAACTTGAAGTATTTACGACCCTGAGCATTTCGTTCTCACGTTTTAGGTAGGTAAGTCAATAATGTTTACAATGCAAAAATTCCGGCTAAGAATACTATAACCATCCAGTTACAATACAATTTTACTCTCAGTGAGTGTAGTATACTATAAATACCTAGGTAATATTGTCATCGTTATTATTAGTTTTTGGTGTTCAAAATTATAACTTGCCAATTTTCATTGATGATTTTATCATCAAAACCATTGTAATTATTCGGGTATGGATTTTTGTTTTTTACCCCCGACGGAACGGAGCGGGTATATGTGTGTTTAGGATATGATGTTAATTTATTAAAACGGAATTAATGTTTAGAATATGAAAAACTAATTAATAGAATTGTTTTTTTTTCTTTTTTAACATCGCGCGTGGGGGGGGGGGTTCTTGAAAGTGTTCAATTTAATTTTATTTTATTAATATATGTTTAATATCATAAGCAAGCGTTTGTGATATCGTGAATATCACTTGAACCAGATCACTCTGGCTACCTCTTTATATCGCATAAAATTCATATAACTAAAGCCGTCGTACTAATTGAGTTTTGCATTCCAGATTTATGAAAGCTCAAAAGTCGTTATCTTAAAAAAGCATCTCGCAATGTCAATCCTTTGTTTAAAAATTCGAGATACTTTCATGAGTAGTATAGGTCAAAGGGAAACTAATCAGTGTTACATATGCGTGTGCATGCATCGTGCTTTATGCACCGTACCACATAAGTTTCATATGTAATTCAAATTTTCCTTCATTAGTTGTTAGTTAATTATTCAAGTTAATCTGACGAGTATATTGGCTTTTTAAGTGTTGTATATTTCGCAATAAATTATTCAATTTCATGTAGTGTCTAATAATATAAAGCATAAATCAGACTTTGATTTTTAATAAATTGAGTCCAACGATGATACATCACGTATATACAGTCAGAGAGCTATTAAAAAAATATACATAATTGTATTATATCAAATTCAATTTTCCACTATCATTTGTTTTCGAGTTCTATTGTTTTTTTATATTTTGAAAAATAATTCAAGACTTGTCAAAATTAAGTGAAAAAATACGGGGTTGCCACCTCAAAAAAAATTAATTATGTCATTACTTGAAAACAAATGATGGTGAAAAGTTGACATATAGATAAAAAAATAAATTTAATAAATTAGTTCTATACTAAATATTTCTATATTCTGTTTCCGGAGATATTTTAATATTTTATTAACTTAATTTTATGCAATGAATAATGTAGATCACTTAATTTAGTGGTCTAAGGCTTAGTTTTAGTAATTTCACAAACGGTGAAATAACGCGAAAAATATAAATATCATATTTTGTTAACAACTTATAAGACCAAGGAAAAGATTGAGCGGTGGTGTCGTAACGGGTATTCATACTTACCTAATAGGTGCAAAAGAAGAATAACTATAATCATGGTAACAGGTTATAAGCCCAGGTTAGCAATACGTTAAAAATTGTATTCAAAAAAATCATTACATGTAAAGTTGTAAAACTAACGTATTTATCTGTTAAATCTAAGCAGTGCCGGATTAAACATTTGTGGGCTCCTAGAAATCAATAATTATTTAAGTGCCACAATCAACTCAATTAGCCGTTGCAAGGTCAGGGCGGCTGGCGAAAGGTTCTCTAGTAATATTAATTTTAGTAATTTCAGTAATCACGTAAAGCAGATAATTTGTGCATTTAGCAGAGCGGATTAAATTTTTAAGGGGTTGGGCGAACGGTGGAGTCCCAAGGAGTCGAAAACCCTAGGTTCAGGTTGAGAAATTTTTTCTACAGGTAAACATTAAATTAATGTTAAAATAAACAACCGGACACTTTGACAAATTGAAAATGTTAGCACGATTGTTTTACAAAATGTGTTCTGTCTTTTTGATAATAAAATCAGGGCATGCAACATATGTACATTAGATTACATGCTTAAAAAATTATTAAATTAACTTTTCCCAATTTTGACCCGTCACATATTATTGTGTAGTTATTATAAATAAATTAAGAAAAATGTCTTAAATTTAACCTGAATATTTAAAAAAAAAATTCATTACATTATCCACTCCGATATTCTTAATATATTATTGCCGGTTTTATTTGGAATGTTTTTATATTCTAATCGGAGGTGAGACTCTCAGGAGTGGGTATTCAAAAATAAATTTTAATTTTCTCAGCACTCTACTTTTCTCAAATAGAAAAGCAATCGTCAAAATGACAATTTCACTTTTTATTTAACTTATCAAATTAGCCCAAAATATGAACTCCAAATAATGTGCGTTTATCAACGCGTCCACACGCGTAAGGCTTACGGCATCAAAAAGCCATTTTTACAATTTTACCAATACCAACATAAACTTTTCAAAAAAAACAAAAACAACTTCTACAGGATAAAACAATTTACAAAATTAACAAAAATAATAAAAATCAACTAGTCAAACAAAAAATTGGATATTAAAAAAATCTTCGATAATAAAAGATGCTAATAAAATTCAAATAGATTTTAAATAAATTATGTTTAAATTTGTTGAAAAAAAGTTGTTTTCTCAATTTTATTTTACAGTTCGTGACCTCTCTGTATAATAAGAATACAGTTCAGCGCTACAGACTAAGAAGGTTCTTGGCTTCGGAGTAGGTACAGCTGCTATTACCCGAGCTGTTTGCTAATATTGTGAAGAAATATAATCTTATTTTTTGTTATATTGTACAAACTGATTTTTACTATTTTCTCTTCTAATAAAATGTTAAAATGGTGAGTTCGAATCCAAAAATATCTACTGTCAGTATATAACGTATAAATTAGATTTTCGTCGGGCATAGGTCCACTCTGCAGTCGTAATAATTTAAATAGAGATACTTATTGTAGCCGCTGATAAAAATATTGAGCTAATCTCACGATTTTTTTTTTATGATGGCCGCAATGATGCGGATGTGTTATTGTCGATAATATTTATGTATGTACTAATTATGCCACCTTTGTTCCAGGTTATTCATTGTTCGGGATATCTGAAAATTAAACAATTTCCACCTAATGCTCCACCTCACGAACGATGTTTTCAAAATATGGGGCTTGTGGCAGTTGGCCACTCATTACCACCAAGTGCCATAACAGAAATTAAATTGCACACCAATATGTTTATGTTTCGAGCTAGCTGTGATCTAAAGCTTATATTCTTGGATGCCAGGTATGTGAACATGAATTGCGCTGTATTTTTGAGTTTGATCTAAACATTAAACTTTCACACCTTTGCTTTTATGATGTAAATTTATCTGATTTTATTACGCCCAATTTATTCTATAATTTGATACTATCTAATAGTGTTATAGTTCTCATAGTAATTTAACACCGCCCTCATAAAAAGCAATCACTTTGAATATTAGGTATACCATACCACGCAAATAACAAATAAAGAGAAAACAATAAGTACTAAGCTTTTTTTTCTTTTTATGTAGGGTGGCTCAACTAACAGGATACGAACCACAAGAACTAATAGAAAAAACGTTATACCAATACATCCACGCAAGTGATATTATGCCCATGAGGGTTTCTCATCAGCATTGTAAGTACATATTTTCAGAATACGCAACTTTAGATTTTTTTTTTCAAATGGAAAATCTTTTTAATAACTTAATTGTTATCGATTAACAACACTTTACGACTTATCCTTGTATGGAACGAATAGTTTTGGTAAAAAGAGTCTTGAAGTGTTACCAATATAATCTTAATAAATTGTATGAAATTGTTACAGTTTATCGATTTTCATGATTAGTAACTTGTACGTTTAGCTTTAATAATATACTACAAGTTATATTATACGTAAGTGCCCCTGTTATCCGTGTTTGTTCAGCCCTGTTTGCTCTCACTCCATACAAATTAACGGGGAACTCCATAAATCCTTTCCAGATTTTAGGGCGAAAGTGTGCTCATAATCTCAATTGTTTATTGCCGTGAACAAGCCATTACAATATCGATTTCATTATCAGCAGACAGGCGCATTTATTAAATTAAATTGTGTTTAGACCTACTATATAGTTTTCAAAAATGTTTGACTAATATTATTTTTTTTCTAAATTGCTTGCAGTGTTAGTAAAAGGACAAGTAACAACAAAATACTATAGGTTTCTCAGTAAAGGCGGCGGATGGGTTTGGATGCAAAGTTACGCTACCATCGTTCAAAATTCTCGTTCTTCCAGGCCCCAATGTATTGTTTCCGTCAATTATGTTCTCAGGTAACATAATTATTTATTATCTACTAATTACACAAGACGAAATAAGCAATAAAATTCAATATCCTGATGATGATTTTTATTGCAGCGATTTAGAAGCAAAAGAATTAATTTTAAATACAATCCAAGGATCGGCCCGAGATGAAATCCAAAACGTATCTCCGGAAAAGCACTCGCCGTTACATTCTTCTTCACGATCTTTTCCAATACAACACAAGTATCAATTACCTAGAACCTTACAATCTGTCTTAACCACTCCAACGTCGTCTCTTCCCGATGACGATTACAGCGACTCGAATGGAGCAATCGCGTATCCGCCCGATTATTCATCATCGGTTTTTTTTGCTGAAGATTCGTACTACCATCATCATCACCATCACCACCACCATCAACAGCACCAAGAAGTGTATTATCAATACGAGTCCGATGTGACACATCATTCGTTAAGTTCTGTCGGTCAACCTCAACAAAGACCGTTTAGTGCTTCGTCTAGCAGTTGTAGCAGCACAGAGAGCGATCATCCTCAAAATCAAAATTTACACCTATCTACAATAGCTAACGCGTACTGCTCCGATACGATACCAGGTCAACATTTTATGAATTGTTTTAACAATAATCAAATAACACATCAATCGCATTCGACCTTATACGAACACGATTTTAAACATCCCCAATCTTCGGCAGGTTACACGAGTGTTATAGTAGACACACAACAATATCATTTAACTCACGAATATGTTCACTGACACTAATCGAATTTTATAGTTAGGTACCTACTACGTGAAAATTTGAAATTTATACAGTATTATATCATTGAATATTTACGACATCGTACAGTCTCTGTAATGGCATCAGCTTTCAGTTTTGGATATTTTTCCTACCTTGCTCGGAACATACATACCATATTCGTTAATTTTATTTAATAGTCGATTTTAAAGGTATTCACCAAGTAAACCAACTATTGAAGTAGTTGCCAATATCGAGAACTGTGTCTATCTGATACAACGACCAAAGTGTGAACTAAAAAACAGGTTATAACGACATTGGCTATTGATTATAACGATATAGAGTCTAAGTTACTTCAACATTGTATCGTATAACTTCGTATACTATGTATTTGCATATGTGTCATCCTGTCCAAGAATCAGGTACCGTTTTGTGTCGTTATAACGAATTTATCTTCTTGATCAATACGAAATTATTGAATGGCGAATTAAAATTTATAATATATTTTTTGTTTGGAAAACAAGTTGTTATGAGAACACAAGATATTTACGCCTTGGATAAAATTAGATTAAGCAGGGTAACTAAAATATTACTGAATCTGTTCGAGAATTTGAAGTTTTCTCATGAGTGCTTCCCCTTTATTGTTTAAATTTTAATAACCCGGCAATTTTAAATTTATACCACGTTCGGCATCTAGTTAATCGATGCTAAATTAATAAATTCTCTGTGTCACTAACCATATTTAATAATTTATTATTTAGCTGCACGTTAATACTGAACAAGAAGCGACGAACAGTTCGCATATATTGCATTCGACGAGAGTTAGAATCAATTTATTGTAATATTTTGATAAGTTCCAATGATTGTATAAATAAAAGAAATTAATTTCTTCCATTGTATATAAAATTTAGATATAACTTGTAGATGTTTTGCGACAATAATTTTGAGACTGTGAAAAGTGTATATGTAAATATTAATAAGTACATGTAAAAATAATTTATATATTAATTATCCTATTTACGTATGTCAGACCAAAAATATAAAATAAAAGTTACTGTTATTTTTAACCGTTTAAGTTATTATTTGGTTTCCTATCCACCAAGGTTCGTTTCAGAACATTTCATTAAATGCGTCCTGAAAATAAATACGATTTTGTTTAAAAGGAGGCTTTTGATTTTATAAGCTCATCAGGGTAAATGATGTTCACGTGCCACTTGACGTGATAATTGTAGGTTCATTTGTGAACCACCCTACGTCTCGCAGCAGGAAGTAAAATTAATGGGATCTCGACGTGTGTCCCGTTAACTTTATACCCAGTTCATATTGTTGTCTAATTGTCTTGTAAACTTACAAACAAGTGAGAATTAGTACCGTTTGAACAAATGAATAAGTTTTCAAAAACGACAATGCCGTAAATTTTTACTGAGAACCCCCCCCCCCCCCCCTATTTCTATTTTAAATTAATCTTATACCGGCCTTGGAATTATTTTTTAAAAAAATTTTAAATCAGACTCATTTTCATATATTACTTTTCCAAGTTATATCTTCATTATTTTTATTTGAAAAGTTTTTTTTTAAATTGCAAGGATTTACAAAAAACTAATTTTGTAGTTTGCCATAAAAATGTGATTTACCAGTAATGTAATTACAAAAATTCATCATTTTCTTCAGAACCTAATACTTAGTTTATAATTGCACAAGCATGAACTTAAAACTCATTTTTGTTCCCTTTTTATTTTTCGTCATTTATCCAACATTTTTCGTTAAATACAGTCACTCTCTTAAACTAAAGAGCTCTCGAGTAAAAAAGAATGCTTTGGTAAACCGAAGTATAATTGGTATCAAATCTTTATACAAACATATCAGATTGAGCGTGTAAAACTAAAGCGAGAGTGTGCCGTTGTCTTGGTTACGACGTTATGGGGCGCGCATCCCTTTCGAGAACGATGGGAACAATTGCACCCGCTAACAAAACCATCACTATTCAACAAAACCATTTCATTAATTTTCATTTTGTGTTATTGTTATTGTGTTTCTATTCAAATACCTAGTATATACCAGACTAATCTGTTACAATAATAAATTATTGTTTTGCATTTAATTTAATACTAGTTCAATATTGATGAACGACGGATACTATTGAACTTTTAATTTTTAAATCAGTGTGATTTTCTGAGTTGGCAAAAAAATTGTAAAAATGTTATTGTCAACAGTTGATTTCAACTTTTTCAAGATTTAATTAACCACACTGAGAAAATTGTATGTTACGGACTATAAAATACATATTATTATATTATGTTACATTTTAATAAAATTAACGATGTATACCGAGTGACAAGCCTTACGGCCAATCATTGATAGGAAAATAATATGACATAGCGAATCAGTTTTTTATATAAATTCCTGATTCCCATTGCAATGGATAAGATTGGAAGTGGTACGAATCGAAAGAGATATTTTCCGCGTTTGAGCTCTTGACATTATTCTTTTTTTAATTATTATAATATTGTTATAATGCAAGATGCCCTTACTCATCAGAACATCAGACATAATAGGATTAATTGTAAAAGTCTGATTTCAAATTTTTGATAACTGTTAATTTGCTCAAGAAATAAAAATCATTAAGGTAAATTATTTTCATTTTTGCCGCCCTTAGTAGGATGACGCCCGGGTGCTGTGCAACCCTTGAACGGCGTTTATCGGCCTGTCAGCCGCCCTGACCATAGAATAGAATGTCCCTGATGACCTCTTAGTTTTTGAATTGTGTAGAACTCAATTAACCCGTCACTCTCCCGTAACTGAGAGAGAGAACTTTTTCTTATTAACTTAAAATGAACCAATTTTTATAGTATCTACTGTAATTTTTCCTAATTATACGAATGCATTTTAGAACTAAAATTTTTCATCAAAATTATCTAAAATATCTGATGTGGCCATCGCATAACTTTCCGAATTCTTAAAATTAACGCCAATTTACCTCGGCTAGCAAAAATTAAGATTTTAAATTTCATCAAGGGTCAAGCAATAATCGCGAAAAACATTCCAATAAACATTTTTAAAAAATTGAATTCTTATTTACATCTAGAAAACAAAATACATTAGCTAATTTTGGTTTCTGCCTTGAGTTTTTCATAAAAGAATATCAAAAATGTATAATTAATTTTTCTGTAAAATAAAATTTGACTACTTGTATATTTAAGAATTTTTATTTTTTTTTAATTAAAATTTTTTTTTTAATTTTAATTTCAGACAATAGCAAGAAATAATGAGAAATAAATTTACTAATTGTATTTTTTTAATAATACGAACTAAATATTTATTAAAACATTAAAAAACTAAATTAATAATAATATTAGGTATAAAATATTATAATTAAACTTTAAAAATTATTGCGAAAATTTTAATTGAACAATATTATATTTCAAAATCAGACTCACTGGATGATTTTTATTGAAGAATAATTTTGAAATAAAATATGGTTTTACTTGAATAATTAATAAGTTTCAATATTGAATTTGATAAAAATTAAAGTCACAGTTAGTAAGTTGAAGAAATAATCTATAATTTTAAATAATTTGAAAAATCAAATTTTTCTATTTTCTTAAATGTCGAAAAACGCATTATTTTTTTTAGCTATATTTTTCAAAGGGGTTAAGTTCTATCTTTTATTTTACTGATTAACTTCAAATTGCCTTTGCTACTTTTCCATAAGTAACATTTTGATACTAATAATGTAATAATAAAGCAAATAGTTGTATTTGCATCCATATTGCAGCAACATTATTAAAATGGTCCAATATTCTTAAGCAAATGATATTGCTTGATGAAATTTTAAGCTGCATGATGTGGAATGGATTTTTTGGAATATCAAAATTTCCCCAGCATTATTCAATTCTGTTTTTATTTGTATTTCTTAGCTCATTGATGTGAATCCAAACTAAATCAAAAATGAAATGTGCAAATCCTTTTTTCCAGCCTTCATAATTAGCAAAAGATTTAGGCCAAATTTAAGCCGAGTTTTTACTTGTCCTTTATTGTACCACCACTTGATTTATTTATTTTCAGATGTGCTATATTTTTTTTAAGGTCAAAAGCTAAACTTAAAATATTAATGCCCGCACTTATAGTCGATGCTTCGCTCGATCTCGGACTTGAGTCTGACTCAAGCACGAAATCAACCAATCAAAATAAACAATTTTGTACTTAAGTCGTGCTCAAGTTTTGCTTCAGCCAAGCATCGACTATAAGTACGGGCATTAGTATACTGCAGATTTACTCATAAAACAAAAGAAGGCACAGACAAATTAAATGAATTGTATTTAACTTGCACAAAAATCTCTCTAAATATGTTTAAGTTCACTTGGCATCGCTCTTGTATGTATACCTACAAAATAGTTTCAAAATCCACTTTGAAGCCTTTTCAGATTTTATAAAATAGTAAAAATGATTTTAATTATTGATGTAAATTGTGTAATGTGCAGAACTACAAAAATTAGTTATGAGGATACTATTGAGATCTAACAGCATAAAAATGTAAAACTCCAACGTATTATCCGTTATAAATAATAGATATCTGCTTCGTACATTTCTTTTTATTCATTTGTTATAGTCGTTACCTATTAAACTTTTTCGGTTTAAGTAGGTACCTACTCGTTACATCAAAAATTCTCATGGTACCTAAGTTATATGAAAATCGAATATCACTTTAAAGATGGGCGGTCATTCTTGGCTAAAAATCTAATATACATATTTGCATGTATTTCAGTAAACTAAAATCTTGGATTGATTCCAATCGGTTCTTTGTCTAATATTTAAACACCTCATTAATATTAGAACAAAATATGGAATTGCAACTAAAATTGTAAGATATAAATAATATGGTATAGGTGGAGTTGAGCCAAAGGGATAAAACCACAGTCCTCTCCTAATTGCATCTCTTACATGATGACTTGCAAACGCTGTAAAAATAAGACATGTAAGCTTAAATAACCATTGCTTTTGTAGTACGTAAGCAGCGGAAAGTAAAAGTATTGAAGTCACAAGAGGAAATGTAGAACAATGTAGAGGAGCCCTGCTCTTTAAACGATTAAGATCCTAAAATGATTATCAATTAAAATTTGATTTCTTAAATTCTGTAGTTTTACGTACTTTCAAATAAAATGAGCCTGCAGCAACGAAGTGGTCCAAATCTATAAGGGACGCTATAGAACCGCACAAAATAATTTCTATTGCTATCTGTTGTAATGTAATTGGAAAGGTTATATTTAGGGCAACTAAAGACCACGAAAGGGCTCCAATTGCGCCGTGAGTAAAATTATCCGCAATTGCTCGTTGAATAGGTTCCTTAAGGAGTGGATAATTTTTATCCCAATATATTGCAATCGCCAATATACAAGTGATAAGCACCGAATTATAAATTATAATTGGATGATCAAACCACATTTTATTAAAAAATAAGTAATGCAATTTTTAGGTTATTGTTGATGTTCACTTACATTTCGAGCCATGTCACATTTTACAGTGGCGTACACAGAATAGACAATTTCAATTTACAATAAATTGGTGGCACGTTAAAACACTGTCAAAAAACAAAAGCACGAAAAATAAATGAAAAATCTGTTTTTTTGTTTTTGGTAGTTAAAATAAGTTGAACACCACTTGATTATAAAGTATAGTTGTCATCACGAAAAAAGAAGCTGACGCAATTTTCGATATGCGTATGAAATAAGATGAAAATTGTAAGTCAAATAAGTGTTCGATATAATAAATTTAAATCATTATATAAAAACAAAAAATTCAAATTACTGTCAATATGCAATAATTTTAAAGTCCTTGTCACACGGTAAAAAATTTTATTAACATTTTGATAAAAATAATAATGAACATTTTGTTCGTGTGACAAGGGTTTAAGTCTTAGATTTGTTTTTCCTAAAGATACTCATTGCTTGAAACATGAAGTTTCCAAAATAATGTAATAAAGGCTGAGAAGTATATGTTTATTAAACTATTTGTTTATTATACAAGCTATTGCAATAGATAATAATGCAATTTTAAACACAATCATTACGTTAAAACTTAAAATTATTTATTGATGAAACAAAGTTAAATAAACTAATATAATAATATATAATATAATTCAGACCGTCTTCCCTCGGAAGGCAGTGGCAAACCACCGAGGTACTTTGCCAAGAAAGCCACTTCGCAATCCTTGAGAAACAGGTCACGACGTTCGAATTCGAACGACGACGAAGAAGAAGAAGTAAGGTCAAATGCAGAAAGAAGCAAAGATAGAATGGCACCCCAGTTTTGCTCTTTAATCACTTTCTACATCAGTGTCGGAATCGCTATCATCATTCAATTAATTTTTTTGGTATGACAAACACAATTTCTCTCGACTTCTTGTGAACATTCCTCCACTGTCTCTTCTCACTTTGTTATTACTTTGTCATTCCCGTAACTGTCCCGACCTATATGTTTATTGTAATAATCTTTGCAATGAACGCACACTAATTCGATTGCATTAAAATCGCAGTGGTAAGGTGGTGGTCGTAACACTTCATGACCATGTTCCCTTATTCATTCGTCAACTTCGTATCGTTTTTCCTTTTTGGGCAATTTAGACAACGGAAGCAATTCCGGTTTAAAAGAATGTGTATCGTAGTCAATATGTCAAACGTGAAAATTGAGCACCATACAATTGGAAGCAACTTATTCGCATCTCTTCCAAAAAAATACCGATGATCGTGACAGATACGATCCAAGAAATAATTTATGATTTTTCCTGTTTGCTGAAATGAAAGACGTGTGCAAGGGTACATAAAAAAATAAAATTGGCAACAAATTTGAGTGGAGACCAGTACAGCGTTTGAATTATATCAAAGCCGAATCTTTCATTGTGTTATATAACACTCCTCGAGAGAAGAAGATGAAGTTCTTATAGCATTTCTTGGCAGTTAGTAAAGAAAAGAAAAATACTTTCTAAGTACCTCCATTTGATTAGCTCACTCCATCACGAATTTTGACTGATGTCTGGTTCTGTAATTGTGACAAGTTTGGTTATATTTTCTATATTTTATATTTTTTAATATATTTGTATTTAAATTTTTGGTTGTACTTGTATATTATACAAAATATAACCAAACTTGTGTACTTGTCAGTTGTCACAATTACAGATTAGTCACTATAAAAACTACTTTCATTATAATTATTATGCACGCTAAGAACTATTGTAGCTATCTTTTTCTATCGCATGCGTTTAGTATCATATTATTTTTGACGTACAAGTATTTTAAATTCACATACTTAAGACACATTAATTTCAGTCTGTCTTTGTTGCACCTATGGTACAAATTATTAATTTAAAAAGTAATTTGTCGATACTTCATTCAGATGGTTCTGACGTCAGCCTCATTTTTCGTGAGAGCAACTTTATTTTTGTTTTATAGACAGCATCTGAATTAGTACTATATCTATTAATTCTATTTGATTTGCGATGATATTGTAAATTAATTATTGTATATTAAAAAAATTTAAATAATTGAAGTTTATTTTAATATATTTTCCAAAACCCCAATATGAATAATTGTATTCATAATTGAAAATTTCAAGATGTGTTCCATATATGTATTTACCAAACTAATGTATTTACAAGCTGGAAGAAAACTATTTTGCTGTCGGTCGTCCTATCAATGGTCCTATGTAAAAAACGCAGTTTGAAAGTTGTCTGGAGAATTTTAGGTTACCATAGAATGATGACAATTTGGTCCAATTAACTTCTACAATTTAAAAGAAAAGAACCATGAATGCATTGCTGTGCAACAAACAGAATAGTCTCCTCTTTTCAAAAGATGGAGCTCTGACTTACGAACTGTTTTTATGGTCTTATTATATCAGCCAATGTGTTATCCAGAAAAGCTTCTAATTGATCTACTGTTCTTCCAATTTCTTCTACAGTTGGAATTCCACGTACTTTACGTACAATACTTGCGGACAACACTAACTAAATAATATATTATTATAAAGATTTATAAACAAACAATTGTATTGTACTTACTTGCATTGCTAATAATACTAACAATAATACGAAAATAAATTTAGTTGCTGCCATGATTCTTCTGCTGGGTTCAATTTAAAACTATTTTTTTTTTATAGAAAAGACATATAAATACCATTTTACTTATTCTAATTGACCTATTAACTTATTAAGTGAGCTGCGATTAAAAGTTTAATTACTATACAAAATTAAGAAGCATAAATAATTTTTTGATAATTTAAACAATTAAAATTTTATCAAGAGAGTCAGGACCGGTTCTAAACTGTTAGGGATAATGTTTAAAATAATACGCTTCTCGATTAAGATTCAAATCCAGGCATACCTTCTCTACTAATTCAGAATTTGATTTTTTTGACCTAATCACAGTTGATTATTGTACTCTAGTTTAGAAGTATACTCTTAGTGACGTTTATTCTGTTTTTTTAATTACCAATTTTTGTTTTTTTAGCTTCGTTAAAAATCGGACTAACAAAAACTGCGGTTTGGCTCAAACGCGTTTAACGTCTACCCGAAAACATTATTCCCTCCTAAATTAGAGTGCCTATAATTTAAATTTTTTATCGCCTTTTGTGCAATTTAGCACTTTAACAAAAGTAAAAGCTTCTACTGCTTATTATACTTAAGTAGGTACATGGCAAAACAATTACATCTCTAATGTTTATTAATTATTTTTACTTTCCGTGAATAATTAGGTAGTATAATTTTTGTAATTAATATGTAATTTCACTTAAAATTATTGTAATTTAATAGCAAAAAAAATAATTAAATTTTACAGTATAATCGTTAGTGACGAAATTTCATAATCTTCAATTGTATAATTTCTTTAAACAAAATAATTTTCGGAGAACATCAACCTGAACCGTTCACGGTTATTAAATTTTATAATTAAATATCAAAATTATCGAGTGCATCAAATTTTAAAAAAGTGGAACATAATGAAGGCTACTAGAACTTAATCTTTCTTAAAATCCGAAGAATAAGGGGTTGTCTATAAAGACCGGCCATACCTAGGGGGAGGGAGGGTTAAGCCGAAATATGACGGTCGAATAAAAATCCCATTTTAATCAGATTTTAGAGAACTAAAGGGGGTCTTTCATTAGTGGCCATGGGCCACAGGAAGTTCTTGGGGGGGGGGGGGGTCATTATAATCAACTGTGACAATGGCGAGAGGAAATAGTCAAAATGTGGAAAAAATATTGAGTGCTGATTGGATCATTTAAAAAAATTGAGAGGTTACGGCTAGACAGTGCAACCCCAGGCCCCACAACCGGAGTAATCGAATTACGCGTCGTTCAAACACTCGTTCAAACACAAACACAAACTTTTTTTAAATTAAAAAATCTCGGATAATGATATTTACCGGTATAAAAAGGCGCACAATTCACCAAGGAGACTGACACTTCACTACTTTGGATAAGGAATAAGGAAGTTTTAGGGAAGATTTTGCCTCCCTTGGTGAGCCGCCTCTGTTCAAGCACGAGGAGATCATTGCCTTAGGGTACTTTTATGTTGGAGGAGCTGTGATAATTGATAAGAGCGAAGAAATTTCATAGCTCTAATCGCTGTTCTATGAATTAACATTTACTTCAACGGTTTGCTTTCCTCTACTTTGCTAGTATCACGGCTTTTAGAATATTATTTTCAAAATTCAAGCCTTTTTCTTGAGGGAGCGGATTAGCTCTTTTAGCGCGCCAGGGAACCCCCAAATGAGAACTTCCACTTGTGTAGCGCTTGTTTCAAATCGGGGAATCCCGGGCATAGACAATACTAAATATTGATTTTGTAATACAAAATGTTATTTGAATTAAAAATTTGATGAGATCAAAAATCTCTTTACATGAGATTTTCTCGTTCTTAGTTACAAAAATACAAGAATATTTCAGCACAGAAATATAAGTTCGTTAAAATATTCTAAATTATTATGTATGAGGGCATCTACTTGTAATAAATAAATTTAAACTATAACCTTGAAATTGTATAAACCCAATGATTAAAAAATTATTTTTTAAATACTACCTTCAAATGACCATATTACTATAATAATTTTTTCATATTGAAAGTTGTTCCGTCAAGCGAAGTTATTTTACTATCAATAATAATAAATATATTAATTTTCTAGTGTAAATGGTTAATCAATATAAATAATGTATTAAAAAAACCTAGTTAAAGAGTAATGAATTATTAATTAAATTGATAACATGAAATGAAGAGCTCTTAGCACTCGCAAACTCTAAACCTTAAAATATATTTGCATTCATACAGTGACCGACACGCTTTCATTATTTCTAATTAACTTATAATTTTTATTAAATAATATTCTTTAAATTTTTCAGTCAAATAATTTTTACATATTCAACTGTTGCCATAAATTTTCAAAGATTATTGTTGTGGTAGACAAACGCCTATCACGATATATTTTCAATTTAATCAAAATTGTCATCTGAATGGCTCCCTATGAAATTAGGTACTTAATTCCTATATTAGAATAAAGTTTTCATCATACTTTGTTGATATGATAGCCGAAATTTATTCTGAATAGGGAAATCTAAATAACTTGAAGATGTATCGATTAATTATTAGCTTGTGCAAATAATTATATAATTTAAGAAGCTAAGAAACACAATAAAAATTAAATTACTTCACAAGCAGTAGGTTCTAGTCTTCTTCTAATATTTTAAATTTAACCACCTTATGCTTGAAAGCAAACGATTTAATTATGGTGATATTCCAGTTGACACTACACAATGTATAGCTGTTCATAACTATAAAAGAAATTAATAATTATATTTTTCTAGTTTTATGTAAAATTCAGTTTGTTTTAAACTAAAATTAGTTTTGCATCAAAAAATTTATCGTTCCAGTATTAAAATTACAAATATGTAAAGATTGGAATAGTTAGAAAACAAAATTCCGTTTAAACATATTATCAGTTTCAAGTTTTTAATTATATAATTTACCGATTGAAACATTTATGATTTTGATATTGGAACAACAAATTACACTATTTATCAAAATAGTTAGTCTACGGTTGAATAAAGCCAACAAATAAATGTTACGGAACTTTGTTAAATGCCAGTGTCCTCCCACTCTTCTTACAAACAAAAGAAATATGGGTGTCCTAAAAAGTTCCAGGTGACTGGAAGGAATGCAAAGCAAAATTAATTAAATTGAGATATTTTAACATAAATACATAATAGATATGGCAAAAATTATGATTTATTAATTTAAAACTAAAAAATACATTGGAACAATAAAATGTAATTTAAAAGAAATCGTGGTCAGTGAATAAAATTATCAAAACATAAATAGCAACAAATACAATTAATTATATTTAATAATTATTGCCTTTAAAGACAAATAATTATTATAAAGCAAAATCGATTCAAAGGTAATTATATTACAAGATTTGCCTAGAATTATTACATTTTAAAATCTCGTCGAATGCACATTAAATAAAGCAAATTCACTATAACAGTAAACTCTTTGTTTTTATTATAATTTTTTGAAAGTCTTAAACTTTTTACACACAAATAACTAGCATTTTGAATTTCTTTAAATCTAAATAATTTAATTATTATTACAATGTTTTTAATTATGTACAAAAATTAATTATGCAAACATGTTTAAATCAATTAAGACCGTACCTTGCATTAGTCACTCTATTTGAGTGCCAACGCTGGTTCCTCTCCGTGAAGTTGATATTGTGAACACAGATCGACCTACCTTTCGATGCCTCATTCTTAAACACTCAACATTTTAAGCAAAAACCAAGATTTTAAAAATGAAAATTGAAAATTATTTCCTTTACAAAATTTAATAAAATTAATAATCTCAACATATACACATAACAAACAATCACTTTAGTATTATAAAATTTTGTTTTATAAAAGTCTAATTCTTACATTTAAAATAAATAAATTTTAAATCTGTCTTGCAATTTTAAAATTATACTAAAAACGTTAATAAAAGTTATTGCCTATTAAACAATAATAATTTATACCTGAGGGGGTCCCCTGTGTTCACCACACAATCACAGCCAAGTTTCACCACAATTCAACATATTTGCAATATTCTAACTCGTTTCAAGTGTTGAACTTCATATTAAAACTAAGATAAGACATGTATAAAATGTAAACGGTACCTATTTAGCAATTTTTTTCTAAACAAGAACCATTATTCAGCAATCACCTCAGCAGAATCGGTTTCATTTTCCGTTTCAGTCACTTGCTGAGGTTCATCTTTTTCAACAACATGATCTCGAGGTTCGTCATGCAGAGGAGTCGAATTTCCATCTCCTTGTTCGATAGCAAGATTCTCAGACTCCTGAGACACTATGCCAGAATCTTCGTTTACAACAATATCATCACCGGGTGCATTATCAGTTTTTTCGTTTTGATCAGTTTCAATAGCTTCGTTTTCATTGTCCGTTGGTGCCGAATTTCCCCATCGAGTACTACGCCTGTCACGTCCGTTATGCTCTTCGTCGCCATTATAATCCTGTTGCGAAAACTGTCTTCTGTTATCGCGTCTCTCACGTGGAGGTGGAATGTCATCAAAAATTCCAGGCGGTCCAGGAGGTCCACTGTGACCTTGAAAGTGATCAGGTGGTCCATCAAAACGTGGTTGAAAGTTATGACGCATTGGAGGTCCTATAATTGCAATTATACCAAATTACTATTTATCTTTGTTAAATAAAATTATAAATTACTAAATTAACGATAATATGATCTTACCTGGTGGACGCAGACCACGTATAGGAGGACCTCCTCTAGGTAGAAACTTGTGTGGGTTAGGCATACGACCCCGAGGATGAAACCCATCGGGAGGTCCGTGAAGCCGCATTGGCCTAGGAGGTCCCCAAAAGTCAGGCCTAGGCCCAAGTCTTGGTCCCGAAGGACCCATTCTTGGACCAGGTCCCATCATCGGACGTGGCCCCATAATGGGAGGCCTTGGTCCCATTCCTGGGCGGAATCCCATACCAAGACCTGGTCCTGCCATTCCAGGTCCACCAAATGCTGGGCCATCTCGCATAGGAAGACCTTCCCTCATGGGAAGCTCATAACTATCGTGGATAGGTTCATCCATAAAATCTTCATTTCTTCTATATCTGTTGTCTTCCATGAACATGTCTTCGTGATCTAAAAGTGGAGGACGATGAGGTCCACCTTCGGAGCGGTTAAAATGATGCCTCATAGGCGGCCGATCATCGCGATTCATATGTGGTCTTGGTGGTCCATTATCATTTCGATTAATAAAAGGTGGAGGAGGTTCGAATTCAGGTTCTTCCCAATTGTCCGATCTTCTTCTCACACGAGAATCATCATGTGGCGGACCATGTCTAAACCTGTCTTCGTGATTAATTCTCAAATCTTGAGAATCGTCTCTGTCGTTATATGGAGGATGGAAAGGTGCAGGTAAACTATCACGACTATTGAAATCATTATCGACACTCCTTCTGTCTTTGTATGAACCTTGATGTGCCATTTCACGCAATCTGTCATTCAAACTTTTTTCGTTGCGTTCCTTCCTGTCATTATGATCATCTCTATCTCTATCGCCCCACCTATTGGTTCTATCACGTCGATCATCTCTTCTATCTCTGGAATCACGATCTTTATCTCTGTCCTTGTTTCTCTCACGACTATTTCGTCTCATACTTCTGTGATCTCGATCTTTATCTCGACTTCTATCGAGTCTGTCACATCTTCTATCACCACCATCGCTACTGCTATCCAAAATCGAGTTAGACCTTTGATTTGTTACAGCATGCAATCTGCTAACGGCAGCGCTCAAACTTGTTTCATTATTTTGTTGACCCAAAGCTGCTAACAGTTGGTCGCTAAGTGGAGGCTGCTTATCCATTCTATCGCTAGCGTCTTCCATTTCTACGTCCATGTTGTCTTCGTGAGAAAGCGACATCGATATTTGAGGCTGAGAAATCATACCAAATGGCAATCCCAAAAGAGATTCGGGACGCGAACCAATATTATCTGGAATGGTGGTTGGGATTTTATCTGGCGTTTGCATAGGCAAAGGAGGCGGTAAGAGACCAGGCGGGCCTTGATGACCAAACGGCGATCCCATTCCTAACAATTGATTTGAAAGCATAGCTCCCGACATACTTGGTGGTGGTACACCTATAGGTACATTTGACATCATGCCATGTGGTAAATTCATACCAACGGCTCCTAACAATCTGTTACCTAATTGAAAAGAAGAAACCAGAGGTAGTGTCAGAGGTGGAGGTTGAAGTAAACCACTTGGCATTGGAGGGGGTTGACTGGTATCTATACTCGTAGTCATCGTAGGTGCAGTTATTGATGAAACAACTTGAACTATTTCAGGCGGAATCATTGGTGGTTGTGGAGGTGGTATAAGTTGTGGCGTAATCAGCTGCTGTTGTTTAGTTTTCAACCACGATGGCATAGTTTCTTCGTCTATCATTCCACCTTCTTCTAATAATTCCATATCGATGTCTGGTTTGAGCTTTGTCCAAGGGATATACGAAACGCCCAAGTCTACTTCCCAATAATCTTTCAAATCTTTTCCTTTTACACCTTTACCTGGTGCCCAAGCAAGCTGTTAAGAGAATGATTTTTTAAAAATTGTGCTATTATGTTAAAAAATAAAAAAAGTGGCAATAACTGCCTAAAAACTTACTGTGATCGCTTTGCCTTGCATTTTGTGACTTTTTAGTTTTTCAAGACACCGTAATGCGTCTTGCCGTCGATGCATACAAATAAATGCACAACCTCGAGGCGGTATCAAGTCGATGCTAACGACATCTCCAAATTCACCAAAAGTATCAGATAGTTCTTCTTGATGCACTAGTTTTGATAGATGTCCAACCCACAAAGTTGTACTACAAACTGTAAGACCAAGATAATAAGTCACGATTTACAAAAATATTACTTTAATGTCTATTTGCAAATGGGTATAAAATACTTACCACTTAAATTATCTTTTTTTACAGGTGGTAATCCACGCTTGAGTCGTTCCTTCTCTTTCTCTCTCTCTCGTTGCTTTTCACGTTCTCTTTCCCTATCTCTTCCTCTACTACGCGAACGACGTCTTCTATCTCTGGATCGTGACCTGGTACGTGATCTCCTAGACCTTCTATCTCTCTCACGCACCCTGTCTCGTGATCTATCGCCAGACCTACTTCTTCTGCGTCGATTAGAATATCTTTCATCTTGTGGAGACTGACTTATAGAATCGACATGATCCAAGTTGATAACCTCCAAATCCAAACTGTCATTTCCACCAACAAATTGAATTTCTGAATCTACTGTAGCTTCGTCCTGTTGTGATGGCATGTCATAAGGTTGCTTGTATCCTGGTGGAGGGATTGTCATATCTTGGACACCAGTCATATTATAATAGTTTGATAATACTGCCGGTGAATTATTTATTATTGGTGCCTTAAAATCACACTCCGATGCAAATGGTAATTTCTGAAAATGAATCAATATTTTAATATTTGAATATTTCAGATTATCAATCAACATACCGGTACAGTTTGGGCTAAATGTTTATCAAATTCTTCTTCTTGTTGTTTCATTTCTTGTAATTTTCTGAGAGTGTCAATATCCATTTCTTGATGTTGCTGTGCTTGGGCTTGGGTCATGGTTTGTTGTAAAGTTTGAAGCTGTCTCAGAACTTCAGGATTCGATAACAAACTAAACAAAAAAGTATTAAAGATAAAATCACTTTAAAGTCAATTAAATTATTATTACCTGCCAACCGTTTCAATAGCAGAATTATTGTTATTTGATGGAAGTTTAGGTGACGGATTGACATGATCATCCTCTTCTTCATCGTCGTAATCAAAGTCCAATAACTTTCTGTCAAAACGAACTGGCTGACCTTCCCCTTTGCCACCATCAACACCTTGTTTTTGTAACAACTTTTGAAGTTGCTGCAATTGCGCCAAAGTATTCTGATCTGTGATGGATCCCTGAAACCAAGTAATCCGTTAGATTTGCTTTAAATCCATGAATGCTTAATAATAAAAATTAAATCTAAGAGTTTAATTACAATTCTGCACTTCAAACAATTAAACGAGAGCCATATTTGTATAAAAAGATACAAAAATACTGTAAAATAAAAGATTCATAAAAGTTAAATGCTACAATAAATTATCTATCCGGCATTATAATTTCCACCGATCTTGAAACATCTATTTAAGTCAACACTAATTTTATTACCAAATGTATGTATGGAGTGTTAAATCTAAGGGGGTGAACACCAAATGAAGTCTGTGGAACAGGGAAAAATTAATGTATGAAGTCTTATGAAATCTTTTCTATTTGAAGTCTGCGGATCGCAATATTCAAAGTGATTACCCTCTTGATTAAATTACAATCAAAGAGATGATTGATAGAATCATTGATGAAAACTATTTGAATATTTGTGACATTCTATTTGTATAGAATGCATTTTGTATTTAAGAGAATCTATTCTACCATCTTTAAGACGAGTATTTTCTAGCAAAACATTTATGGTATTCACAGTTCATTGTATTTAGTCTAGTATTTATACAATGTTGTATAGTTACGAGATTGTTTTACGTTTTTCTCATTTTGTATGTAAGCGAGAGAGAGATATATATTGTGTACATTTACTAAAATGTAGAAATACAATGAAATATACAAGAGAGTGTGAATACCTTAATTGTAAAAGCCTAGCATTAATGAAATATACGACTATGCACTCTCCACGTGAGGTATATGTGAAGCAATTACTAAAATGCAACTTGCGTTTATAATATCTTTATCTTGGTAAGAAGCAGGATTTTCATCTTAAGGCTGTTCGGTAGGATTAGATTTTGTGCAAAACAAAATTGTAATACAGTGTATTTATTATAATATTCTTGTAGAACTACATATTTTAGATAATATTTGTTTATAAAAATAAATTCTAAAAAAATTAGTTTAGCCGCAATTTGTACTCAAAATATGAATTTATTTACAGAATGCCTGTACGATCCTGATGAGATATCATAATGGAACTTGTACTAAACGCAAGAATCTTTAATTTACTATGACATGGCATCATTTTTATTTTGATTTTTTGCTTTGAAAAGCTAAAAATTTGTGGAACAAAAAATGTAAGCTTCTCTTATAAACGTTCCGTTTTGAATAAGTATTTAAAAATTCATATTTTCAAAGTAATTCATAGTAAAAATTAAAATTATGTCTTGTCATAGTAAATTAAAGACTCTTGCGTTTAGTACAAGTTCCATTATGATATCTTATCAGGATCGTACAGGCATTCCGTAAATAAATTCATATTTTGAGTACAAATTGCGGCTAAACTAATTTTTTTAGAATTTATTTTTGTAAACAAATATTATCTAAAATATGTAGTTCTACAAGAATATTATGGTAAATACACTGTATCACAATATTTTTTGCACAAAATCTAAACCTACCGAACAGCCTTAAGATTGGAATTACTCTCTTATACCGAAAAGAAAAATTTTACATATTCTCATAACCACAGTGGCTCAAATGACTTTGTTCAATTTTTTTCTAACTTAAAAGTGGTGAAAAATATATCAATAATGTAGAAATTTTTTATATCCTTTACTTTATTAAAGAAAAAGTGGACAGTCATATTGGAGCTCTGGTGGTTACCAGAAAAAGTAAACTGAGTTTAAAATTCAAAAAGTCTTCGATTGATATATACTTGGAAAGAAAATAAACTAAAATGCGGAAACGACCCCAAATGAATGAACAAACTTGAATCAATTAATTCTTCCAAATTCATCAAGATGAATAAATATGAACACTTTCCCTCTTATGGATCAGCTTTACAATCACATTATAAACACGGAAATAACAATCATACAAATAAATTTATTCCAGGAAGAATGCAGATAAATTCAAAAATAAGTTTTATCAATGACATGCTCCAGAATATCTGGTAATTTAGTGAAAAAGTAGGAAGTAGGAAAAAACAGAAACTGAAATATCCCTTTTATCCCGATATAATATACGAAATATACACTATTTTTCATTCAAATGACCACCCCTTCCTTTTAGTTGCAGGGTGAAAAGTGTCATTCGACTCCCTCAAGACAAAGACTCAAGTGGTCAATTTACTCTTAAAAGCGCAAAAAAGCTCTTTTAATTAACATTCTCTTAAAGAATGAGATCGTAATGTATAAGGTACCTAACAGATAGGGTTTTGTTTAGTTAGGTTTGAACCTAAAAGCTCAAGTTTGAATCACAACAGCTCAAAAAAAAATTATCTGTGCTGCGGTTTGGATTCAATACGGAAAAAACAATAAAATTTGTACTGGGAGATTCCCAGGTAATATTGAAGATGAAAAATTGCAAATTCCAAGAATACTTATTGTTGTAATGTAAACATCAAAATGTTTCATTATTTTCTTTCTCCCTCCCAAGTCATAACAGTTATAATATGATGGTTTATTGATATTTTTAAAATTAGAAGTAATACGGATAGAAGGAACAAATAAAATCCTTTTTGAATAGCATACCATACAATACGAAGCAAAGAACATAATCATCCCATCTTTTTTTTACAATTTTTGTATATTATTTATGTGTAGGTTTGACAAATTATGAAAAGTGTCATACAGCCTTAAAATGACTTTGGTTTTTATATTTTGGAATGAATCGTACTGGTAAATGAATACCAAAAATTATGAATAGTTAAAAATTAATAGAAGCAAATAGTCCATCTCTACCTTTTCTAGTGGAATCTCTCTATGTTATTCTTGCTACAATCAACACTCTCCTCTCAAAATATACAAGGAATGCAATAAGAATAGAGAGTATTTTGAGATAAAATTATCAATCTGTCATGTAGCAGAAGAAGTATTTACATGAAAACCTGATGGGAAAAAGTTTGATTTAAAGAGCATTTTGATGTAGAACTACTTTGGGAGAGAGTAGGTTATATATAGACACTCCCAACGAATAAGGTTGAAATAATTCATTCTTACCATTTTTAAGGAACGTGATTTTAAAGTTAAGATTTACCTTAACTAGAAAATAGTTGTTTTGAAATATTATTTTAATACTAGTTATTTTTAATAAATTTAGAACAACTATTTTGCAGTTAAGGTAAATCTTCAAAAAAATTTTTAACTTTTAAATCGTTCTCCTAAAAAAAAAAGGGAAAAAATGAGTTACATCCTTATTCATGGGGGGTGTCAATATATCAAAATGAAACATAAATTTAATTTAAATGTAGTTTTAAGTAGGATTGGAGAAAATAAAAAAAAATATAACTGAATTTTCAAATTAATTAAATAACATGTAATTTGAAAAGTGTAATCACTAATTGAAAGGTAACTACTTAGATTCAAGCTAAATTAAAGCCACCATTTTTAACAGAGATTGAAGCTGAATGAGAACCAAAAACTTTTGGTTTAGGTGACTTGACGAACTATTTGCAATTTAAATTTATTTTTGCAGTTGCAGTAGAAAAAATAAATTTAAATCGCAAATAAGTACTAGAAACCTCTGAACTTCAGCAATCCATGTTTGCTGCAATAAATTGGAAGCAATGAGAGATCTTATTTATTAATAAGATAATTAGA
Source organism: Cantharis lateralis (assembly GCA_963170105.1). Taxonomy (NCBI): domain Eukaryota; kingdom Metazoa; phylum Arthropoda; class Insecta; order Coleoptera; family Cantharidae; genus Cantharis; species Cantharis lateralis. Next base: position 25,997,854 of record OY720629.1, read on the forward strand.
TTTATTTGAATTTTTCAACATTTTTGTGATATTTCAGTGTTAAGAGTTATTAATGAAAAAATAGTGTTAATGTTAACGTAACATTAACAAATACTTTATTTTAAAGTTGTATTTTTAATCATCTACCAATCAAACGCAATTAACATTACATTGATATTAACACTATCATGACAGAGCAGTCATATGCAAGCTCCCATGGTATGACTATGCAGTATGTTCATAAAGTGTGAAGCAAACTAAAAATCTTGGAAAATAAAGATTCGATAAAGTAAGTTATTTAAAAGAAAAAATTATGTGCTTATAGAAGATTATAAACTCGACAAAACCCATCTATTTTTTTAAACAAATTTTTAAACGTAATTAATAAATCATTTCAAAGTAAGTTGCTTAAAAAGAAATTCTAAAGATTGAATTAAACATTTTTGAAAAGAAGTTTTTTGTGCCAAAAGTACCCATTGCCCCTGCCTACGATGCGACGATGCCCATACAAAAATTATATTTGTCAAACTTTTGCATTAATTGGAAGTATTAAGATCACTGTCCAGTGTCATATTAAGTCAAGCCTCCAACCCATCTAAGCAAATTATTCGAAGAATCAGTGAATATATAGAAATAAATTTAAGCACCCCTATAAACGTAGTTCCGCCCAAGTTTACTAATATGAAATATTTACATGGTTAAAAATTTCAACCCACGTAATTTGTATTAGTAAGTAAGAAACTTGAAGAATTCCTTAATTAATGCCGACAATGAAACCAAAATATATGGAAAAATATCTGAACAGGATGTTGATTAAATGTAAATGCTCAGATATTCCACCATCTACTTCGGTCTCGCGTCGATTCCATTATACCATGTTGGTTATAAAAAATGAAATCGCTAATTTCTGTTATATCAAAAGGAATTATTTCATAAACTAAAAAATGGGATTCGGGGGTTCTCAATTCACAGTTTTTATTTTATACAATAGTCAAATTAATTATTATTTTATTCATGTTGATGAAAAGAGATGTTTCAAGATTGATAGCAATCTTGAAACTTTTTCTTCAAAAACTTTCTGCCAGAGGTATTCACACTCTATTTGCTCCACAGCTTCAAAACTAACCAAGAGGTAGATGAAAATAGTAAATTTTCCTCATTCTGTGTGAACTTGAAAAGTAACAACTACTTTGAGTAATACAATTCTTTAATCAACCCTTAGATCATTTCCAAGCAACATACTCATTGCATGACAATGTATTTAGTTTTTCAATACAATCAATAATTCAAATATATACCATCAAAAAGACTTTCTGGGAAAGGCAATTAGTTTTGTTTACTCAGCGTCAATTTTTTGTGGCAGAAATATAACAATACGTGAAGTTGGTTAGAATATAGAAGTTATTGAAATTTTATGAAATGGAATCCTAAGTCGAAACTTGTATCTTGGAAAAAGAAAATCTTTCAAATATGAAAACAGCTAATGAAAATTTTGCTGTTGAATTGCGTTGGCAGCAAATAAGAAATAACAATAATAAAGAAATCATAACCGTCAAGCCTCTGGTTTTACTATAAACTTAAATATAAATCCAGTAATCTCTGGGTTTTTCAATTAATTGCGGCAATCTTAGGTTCTCCACAACCGTTGGAAACCATTAGCCTCGTGATATGAAAAGGACAAGTAAGCAAGAAAAAAGATCTATTAACGGAATCTTAAGAGTCATTTAAAAAAATCATTCTATCTTGGGATAAGGAAAGTAATGTTGAAAGTATAGAAATATTATAAAAAAAAACAAGAAGATATGTATAAAAGACAATATCTCCTTTAGTCTTTAGTTCTGGTAGGTTTAAATTAGTTCTAAATTTTTTCAACAAATGGCACTACTACATCGGAAAGCGTAATCAATTGTTTTATTAGTGGTGCTAAAGTTTATTTAGCTTTCCAATTTAGTAGCACCATCCATTGACAATCGTTTCAACTACACTAGATGTTTTTAAAATCTACAATGAGGGCTAAGTCTTAAACTCAAACATAAGAAAATAAAATAGTAAATTAAGATTCCCACTTCCTATCAATCAAAAGCAATTTTATTTTCATGTCTGAGAATGCTCAATAATTGGGATTTTCTTCTATTTTGTCACACTTATCTAGTATGATAGAAAGCAGAAATCTTTAAAAAAACTGATTTACAATTTTATTTCTAACGACCAGTTTCTTCACTCATCGATATCTCGATCTGTGGGAAATCGCATAGTTGTCTGTGAGATCCCCCACAGATCAAGTTGTCCACAAGATATCTATGAGTGAAGAAACTGGACATAAGGTTGTTAAAAAAAATAATTGTTTGTTTAAACATATATTTTGCAACCCTGGTTATTTCCTTATATTTGAGTTTAAGACTTGATACTTGGTGTAATTTTGAGCAGTTTGTGTTTTATGTCATTATTTATTTCTATATTATAAAATTTAAGTATATTGCATAAAATAAAAACCAAATGAGTCAATCAATATCCTTTTTCGTGTTTGTATAAGCAAATGTTTCAAGATTGGCAGAAAATTAGATTCTGGAATTTTCTAGAACAAAATAATTTCATATTTTATTTGATTTATCAAATTTTTTCTTATAAGCGGCCCCTAAAATATATCTTATACTTTCAATGGGAAACTCATAATTGAATATGGATACTATTTTGTCCAGCTCTGTTCATAAAATTAAACTTTGTATAAAATGATAAAAGTAATTGCAGGTATTTTGTAAATCAGTAAAAGAGATATTTGTTAAACTATGTACTTCTTTCCAAAGTATCTGGAATTCAAGATGAAAACTTTCAATTAATTTTAATCTGGAGAATTATAGAACTCAGTATTTTTAAATTATTTTCTTTTCTAAAAATAATCCTAAAAATACGAAATTCGCAAGAAAAGCTTTAAGTGCTTATAAATCTGGGCTCTAGTTATAAAAAAACTCAACTTAAATTTTAATGAAGAAAGTAGCTACTACAACTGTGAAAAAGGAAGTTGGAATTCCAATAAAATAGATGCAATGTTTGTAAATTGTAAAATGAGAAGTACCTACTACAATAAGGAAACCGTTGTTAATATTCCAATTTTAAAATTTGTGACCCTGCTTTCAAATGTATATTTAGAAATGTGCCACGCCCACCAAATGTGTTGAAAATTATGAGCAAGCAAATTGTGATAATCAATTTGTTTGTTATATGAAACGACGAATTAGAACCGTAGAAAGAATGAAATGATAATAATGAAATAAGATTGGCAAAAAATGTGAGACCCGTGGATTGTAAATCATTTAAGCATCAAAGGCAAAATTAATTGTTTTAACTTTTCGTAAAATAAACTATCGACAAATTTTGTTCAATTTTTCAATGTTGACTAGCAATTGCTTTAAACCATGTAGATTGTTTCTATGCCAAGTTTATCCAAATCATTATTTTGTAACAGCACTAACAACAACCATACGTGCAGTTGATCGATATTATGTGGCTACATGTATTAGCCAATCGTTAATTATTATGCAGCATTATTATTGTAACATTTATATGGCTCTCAAGTTTTGTTGTAAACCTATCATTCAATCTTGTTTTGAAGTGCAGTTTTCGGATTCTCCATCAAAACTCTTAGTACCGGATTATTAGTAACTCCACTAAGGTGTGCATCTGTTTGATGTGCGACTTGCGAAGCGCCCTTAGGTGTCCTCTGCAATGCCGGTGAACCTAATATGAATCACCAATTAAGACATGTACCTAAACTTACACAGTGTGCCAAATTTAAAAAGTAAATTTTAAAAAAGTTAACTTACCATTGTTTTATTACGGAGATTTGAAGTCAAACGAATGTTTATGAATGTTGAAATTTTGGTACAAATTTTTTTTACAAAAATTCATCGATACAAATAAATTATTCAAAAATTAAATTTAAATAAAAATCATGTAGTTTTTTTAAAACCGATTAAATTTAAAATAATTTAAAAAAATTATAAGCAATATACGCACTTTCTGATGTATTTTAATTATAAATTTTAAATAAATTAATACTGAAAGCTTGCAGATTAAAAAGTTTTTCTTGTAACAAGTTTCAAGTCTAATGAATATCAAAGTTTGCATCCAAGATAGGATTCAGTGACTGTTTTAAATATTATTGATTACTTTTAAAATTTAAATTTTCTCCACTTCTCTCCAAACACACTTGGAAAACAATTTTGAGATTCTTATAAATTTCAATTTGAAAAAGTTTTGAAATAAACTTTAAAAATTCATTTTAATACACTACCACTTTTTAGTTTACTAAATTAAGTGAGAGAAACCATAACACTTTTCTATTAGTATATTTAAAATTAACGGAGGAGTGAACGTATTAAAATTTTAATTGCAATAATTAAAATAAACTATTGTGCCGGCATATTATATATATTGACCAAAAATCGAATTATCAACCAATACTTTATATTGGCACAATTACGCTACGAACGCGAAGAAAAATTGTACTTTTAACGCACACACACATTCATTGTAAATCAAGTTTAGCATTAATAATGAACCAATTATTAATTTTGCAATATTAAATAGCAATGGCACACTGTGTAGAAATTGAATAAATATAAAAAATCCTTCAACCAACCTTTGTTGTTTCCACTTGAGTTTTGTATAGATAATCCATTACTTTGTGCACCAAGCATTTGTTCTTTATACATAGGGTGATTTGGATCGGTTAAATCAAATAAAGGTTGAATCACTTCAGGTGGAAATACTTGATTCTTTTGCCATAAGTTTAACACCCTTATTACTTTGCTCTAAAATATTAAAAACAGAAAGTTAGAATAATGTAAACAAAATTTCATGAACAACTTATTTAGAATTAGTCAGGTATAACATGTCGGCTATTTCGATTTCATATTCAGGCATTCTAAAGCCCAATATCAATCTTCGAGTTTTCTAGTCACATTTAGCACATTACTAGAATAGAGGGACCTGCTATTAAAAATGAACATTCTATAATTGACTAATGTTCAACAAAATACTAATCTGACAAGGAGAAGGTCGGGTGTGCGAAATATTATTTTCCATTATGCTTATACTATACAAAGATTAAAATTGAGAACATTAATTTAGCAAAACATAGATTATATTATATTCTGCTTCCATAAGATCTATTCTGAAATATTGCACTGCAATCTGGTGCTCTTCATATGGAATTCACATTAATAGAATTGAAGGGATCCCACGAGATTTGTCAGAATGGTATGTTTTAAAAAACCAATTAATTCTAGTGCAAAAATTTACAGTAAATTATGCGACTACCCAGCATAAAGTTGTTGTTGGCAAGAAGATTTATCTCTGAATTAACCCTTTGTTAGGAGCACTGTCGACGATCGTAGATCACGCTACTTTTAATCAACGTATTTCTTATAAATTGGTCTGCAATTGAAAGTAGATGAAGAATTAATGTTAATATTTAAAATAAAGAATAATTTAGCAAATTGTCCGAGTTTGCTGTCTTTGTATTTGCAACTTGAGTTCTTGTCAGATATTTGCTGAATAAATCTATTTTCATCGCCTATGACAGAAAATAAACATTACGATATTTGAAACCGAGAAATATGCATGAGTTTTAAAAATACTGTGGGTTATGCTTATTCATAAATTGGCCTATGAAGTGTCGATATGGTTGAAAATCCAAAACTTTAAATATGAAACTTTCAAAATTTGAAAAAGCTGTCTTTTTATACAGAATACGTTCACAGCCACAACACAATATACATGCATCAAAGAGGGAATCGCTGAGGAAATCTAGTGAACAAATAAAAAAAATTTGAAAAAATCCCAGAAAATTGTAAATTCGAAAAAATCCTACGAATACTATGGATGAGGTTTTTTTGCTTTTTCTAAGTTTTTGAAAAGAAATCTTAATGCAATTCAAGGAAATCTGCACTAAATCTAGTGTATAAAAATTTGCTCTGCGAGTCGCCCCTTGACCTGTTTTATTAATGCTGAAAAAATTGTAATATTTTAATATAAAAGAAAATGTTTGCTCCTAGATATTCCAATTAATTGAATCGGTGACTGTCAAAGGGAATTAACTCCACAAAAGTAAAATGTTCAAGAAAGCAAACTAACTCTGGCGTTTAGTTCCATTCTCCACTCATTCATTTCAAGGGTTCTGAGAAATTCAAGCAAATTTTGATTATTATCACTGGAGTAAAAGTAATCAACAAAAATCTTGCGGTTACCTTAAAGAATACATTTGGTAATATTGAATTTAGCACCCGTGAAGCATCACGGGTTTATTCTATGCCAGTTCATATCAACCTTATATACTTAGACAAGTTGTCTGAGGTTTAACAATGAGTGAAGAAACCAGGCATAAATCGATGGTTCATTTTCATGGGATATAAGTCAAAAAAGAAAAAAAAAAGAAAAAGAAACATTACACAACAAAACAGAATTTAAGGACCATTGCAGAAGATTAATTTTGAAACTATGTATTATTAATCACGGGATATATCGTGAAGCAAAAAATATGTACACCACACCTCCTTTTCCTGAACATTACAATTAAATTTTCTTTAGACATTTTTTTATATATTCTATACATTCTACTACATCCCGCTCATATTTCGTAGCATCTTCACCATATCCCACTCGACTCACCCCTTAATATTAATCAAAATTTTAATTGAAAAAATAAAAGAATATTTAGAGCCTAGACACAAAACCTAAATCTGCAGCACTTCTTCTTCACAAAAAAAACATACTCCATGATTTACACTTTTTCCAGTTGTAATTCAGATTGGGATAACTTCCCCCATATCTAAGCAAATCACTTACACTACCAGCAAATATTATTAAATAAAATTTTAGCAATCCTACAAATTTTTCTCTAATTTAATGTGAGAAGCTAAACAATTGCCTAACCTGAATTAAAACTGAAAATATGTAACAGGGACATTCCTGATCGTATTAAGATAGCAAATTATTATCGAGTACACTAGTCTAACTCAACCTGCATTACAAGAGACACAGTCTCAAATTGGCCAATGCTATCGTTCCAGGTATAAACCAACCTGAAGAACATGGTATACCAGGTGACCGTCCGATTTTTGAACATAGGGAATTTACATGGAAAATTGATTTTTTCTAAATTTCTACTTCCCATTATAACAGATAAAAATAAAAAGTATATCAAATTAAAGAGATTTTTATTCCGCGTCTAAAAATATTTAACACTTGATATTTTGTTTTTTAATTGTTAAAATCTCGATAGTAAAATTAAGAAATGGCGCTTTTTAATAAAATATTAGCAGGCGTGGTCTTAATTGCAGCATTATTTTGTTTTTGTATGAAAACCAAAAATATTATCTACAAATGGGGAAAGTAACAATAGCAATGTGGCAACTATTATATCGTCGGTGTTTTGTAAAAAGGGCGAATACGCTATTAAAAATAATAGCTTATTCGCCCTTCTTACAATACAGCGACGATATGTTGAATAGTCAACTGCTGATATTTAAAAAAAAAGCGCTATTTTTTAATTTTACTATTAGGAATATTCACAGTTCGTTGCATTTAGTCTAGTATTTTTACAATATCGTATAGTTACGAGATTGTTTCACTTTTTCCTCATAAAGATAATGTTCTCTTGTAGTTTTGATTTGAAGTATTGTAAGAGGCAAAATTTCATATTTACAAATGCTTATCTATCCCTTCCTAATCGATTCGACATGTTTTGCTTTTTCTAAATATTCTCAAAGTATAAAATTACCAAATTCAAGACAATAATGTATTAATCCGAGATTCAAGATTAATTCTCGGATTGACTTTAAATGCGTTTAATAGTCGCAGTATTGCGACCGAGAATTAATCTTGAATCTCGGATTAATTCGTGACTATTAATACAGGCATAAGAAACTTATAGTCAATACCTTACTTGATCTTGTACTGGAGAACAACTCGAGTATAAAATCAACTAATCAAAATAATCAATTTTGTACTTGGGTCGTACTCGAGTATTGTTCGAGACAAATTACAGAAAATAGTTACCTTATCTTCTGCTGGGCATTTAAATAAATTAATAAAAGTCTGTTGCATATTTTTAGAAAATCTCGAAGCAAAAACATCGCGTTCGGGTCCAAATTGATGCCTGGATTGTCTAACAATGGAATCTATTACATAGAGTCCAGGAACTTTGTATTCTGGTTTACATTTTAAGATAAACTTCTCCACACTCTGTACAACGTGTTTGTAAAACTTTATGGCCTTTATAGCACCCCTGGTTAGTGATGTCATTTTAGCCTTGGATATGGGCGGTTTAACTTCATAGAGGCTCGAAAGCTAAAACAAAGTTTACGTTTTACTAAATCTTATAGAAATCATTATAGCGAAGAGTTTTAATGGCAAAACTTTTGAAGAGAATTGGGAATCACGGAAATCCATAGACTACAAATGCACGCATTGTGTTGCCATTCTAGTACTATAATTACCTCATTGTTAAAAGATTTAACGGCATCCATTGTCGATGTAATTTTATGCCTGCACTGTTAAGATTAATTTATTAGTGTACTAACTATATTGATTACATAATTTCAAGCGTCGCTTTATGCAGCTTCATATAATACACCACCATTTTTTTTCTCTATCGGCTTGTTGTTCGATTTTGACACCAATAAATGCGTGCGCACCAATACCAACCTTGTTCTGCTTTGAAAATTTTTGTACAGGATGGTGTATATTAAATTGATCTTTATATTCATTTATGGCATCAGCTTACTATTTTGATTTTTTCAACCACAAAACGCAGTTACTAGCATCACATGCAACAGTGCTAATACCAAAAAGGTTATTTTTGATATTGAGTTGATTGGTAGTTTTAAGAGATTTCAGAGTCCTTTGATTGGTATTTGAGGTTTTTGTTACTCTGGGAGTGACGAAACTTCTGGAACCTGTGGAATTGTGTAATGTTAAAGTTTGGGTGTAGGATGAAGAAGTATCAGCCTGGACGTTGATATTCATCAACATCAGTATCAACTCTTACCCATAAAAGTTTTTCCAAAGTCAAATTATGAGGTGACGAAGTAAATTTGCAATTGGTGCAAATCATCATCATCATAAATAATATAAAATTCCAGCACACTGCTGCTACTGCTTCAGCGTGTCATTTTTGGTAACCATATACCAACCGAAAACAAAACACTCCGATTGGTTGACTTTTTTGTTATCAACAAAAAACATATCAAACCACCGGTAAAAAAAATTTTATCTCCCTGTAACGACTTGCACATCGGTCGAGTCAGGGCCGTATTAAACCAACAGGGTGGTGTGCTTAAATTAAAGGTTTTAAAATTTTACTTCATTCAGAATTTGTTCCAACCGGATCAGATAGTTAAACCAAACATTTTAACTGAAAGTCTTGAAAAAATTGCAGTAAAGATTGTACAACAGTTTGCGGCGGAAAAGGTCTGATTTGTGGCAGTTGGGAATCTGGTTTTTCCACCACGACAACGCCCCCGCTTACACAGCCCTTTCTGGGCTATGACCACTGTGGCCCACCCACCCTATTCACCCGCTCTAGCCCTCTGAAAAATGTTTTACGGACGTTGCTGAAGTAAAGAAAAAAGCGACGGAGACGCTGTGCTGTCTGGAATCACAAAAGAGGAATTTAAAATCCTCGTATATGTGAAATCTCATGAAATTTTTGTGAAATCTCGTAAATTTTTTGTCAAGTTTTGAAATCTTTATAATTTTGTTCTTGCTGTTATGCATATATTTTTATATTAAAATTGACGTCGCGGCGCCTCTGGTATTGGAGAGATGAATATTAGAACAAATGCAATATCCTTCCTTCATGTTGTTTATAACCGGAGTCGAAAATCCGGATGCTTTCCGGGAAGTGAAATTTAAATCTTTTGCAGTAATTTATTATCAAACACAAAATTTTTATCTAAACCATGGCTTTATTTAAATTTAACAGACGAATAGTTTTGATACAAATAACCGTGATTATGTGTTTAATTGTTAGTTACGAAATAATTATACGATATTTAAATTTTAACAATGTCAGTGTAAATAGTCGAGGATTTATAGCGACCGAAATAATTCGGGGGACCTACATTAATGATAATGAAATAATATCCGCCCGAGATATTTTCAACAATAACGAAATACACATAAAACTAATGCAAGAAAAAATTCAGAGACTCTCACAAAAGGTGAAAAAATCGCGATCGATAATTTTAAACAGTAAACCAGTATTCAAACCAAATTATAACGTTCACATTTTTTATTACGCTTGGTACGCTAATAAAGAGTTCGATGGACATTTCAAACATTGGAATCATAATTTTTTGCCCAACTGGAAAAGAGAACAGCATAAAGAATATCCTACGGGCTCGCACGAACCCGTTAACGATATCGGATCAAATTTTTATCCATCATTGGGATGTTACAGTTCAAAAGATCCTACGGTCATAAATACACACATGAAGCAAATAAAGGAAGCCGGAATTGGAGTAATAGTAGTTTCGTGGTCTCCTCCAAATTATCAAGATTCGCCCAACGACTTACTTTCGACGATATTTGAAAAAGCCTATCATAACAAAGTAAAAGTGACGTTACATATAGAACCTTATTCCGATAGAAATCCAATAAATATGTTTCAATATCTTCGAGAATTTTTGCAAAAATACGGAAATCATCCTGCGTTGTACAAAATTAGAAAACCCTTGAGCGAAAAAGAAGTGCCGATGTTTTATGTTTACGATTCCTACTTAACGCCGGCCATTGCGTGGAAGGAGTTGTTAAGTCCGAAAGGAAATTTGAGCGTTCGCGGTACCGACGTCGATGCAGTTTTTATTGGTTTATTGGTGGACATTCAGCACAGATACCACATAAAAAAGTCCCACTTTGACGGTTTCTACACATACTTTGCCGCAAATAGTTTTAGTTATGGAAGTACGTGGAAAAATTGGAAAAATTTGGCTAAATTTGCGGTTCAAAATGGTTTAATATTCATACCGTCGACCGGTCCAGGATACATAGATACGCAAGTACGTCCGTGGAATTCAAAAAATATAAGGCACAGAAGACACGGGCAATATTATGATGTTGCTTGGAGAACTGCAATAAGCAGTAACACCAATTACGTTTCAATTACAAGTTTTAACGAATGGCATGAAGGAACCCAAATTGAACCCGCAATTTCTAAAAGTATTCCCGGTTACACTTACCTCGACTACGAGCCGGATGGTTCGCTATTTTATCTTAATTTAACGAAATGGTGGATAGAACAATTTCAAAAAGCACAAAAGAAACATTGAAGTGTTAAAAAATCGTCCACGTGAATTTGGCGTTTTATATAACCATCGCTTCGTCGAGAAAAAGTGCTTTTGCCCCACACCCGCACGCCATGTGAAAAGCTTGGAATAAAACATTTTCAAGTTTCTTCTGGTAGAACTACTATCAAGAGAGGATGTTCTCATTTTGTAGTTTGTCAGTTATACTCACCGAACCATATCGTCCGTAGAGGTGGACAAGTTTGTGTTTCTTAACATTTTAATATTTCTTAGAATACCCATTTGGTACTTTTAATATTTATCTAAAAACTTAGTCAAGTTCGGAAAACAAATAGCTGAGGCATGGAAAAATTATTGACTGTGTATATTATTTGATTTTAATATGAAAGTCAAAAGCCAACAATAATGTTAGAGAAGAAGATTCACTGTACAATATCTACATTTGTAGGGGTTGAAAACCGGAGGTATCAAATTTTAACTGATTTATTTTCGAATAAGAAGACCTTCCAAACTTAAAATAGAAATTAGTATTTAATTTTAATTAAAAGTAAAACAAACACTTCATACGTATACACTGCCCTAAAAACCATGTAGTTATTAGTGTCGTGCATGTAAAAGCCATTGAAGTCAAATCGCAATAAAGTATACGTAACATTAAGTATCAACAGTCCAAATTTGGTTCCTGCTGTATCAGCACTATTTTAAAATCATAATTGTATAGTCTTAAGTGTACATTATCCACAAAATGTATATTTTCCATTCAAAATAATTCAGATGTAAAAGTAAATATATTTCTCTCTATTTTGATTGCATTTTTTTTTTATAAGTAGGTATACCTTTTACTTGTCTCATAAGAAAAAACTTATAAACTCCTAGTCATCAGATTTTAAAATTACAATACTTTCCCTTATACATACGTATACGTATGGGGAAAGTAAAAATTGCATAGAAATTTAATAATCGAGCAAGATTTATTTTCAAGTTAGGGTACCTATCATAAAATAAGTTAAAAATATTTTTATAAGTAATTTTATTTAAATATATCAATTATCACAATGCATAAGTCAAAAAATCTAAATTTTAATAAACTATTCAAAATAAATTAATACTACATTAACATATTAAATTAAACAGTTGATTAACAAATTGTAATTATAAATGTATGAAAGAATATGGATATCAAAAAGTATAAATTATTTTATATTCTACAAAAAACTTGATCTAATATCATAGGGGAGTCTCTATCACTGCACATACATATTTGTATTTTACAATACAATTTTACTTGTGTGTTTGTTGTCAGTCAATATTTCAATTGCCCTAATTAACAACTTACCTCATGATATTAGATAAAATGTTATACGTAACATATTGGAAAAGATTATACTAAACTCATCGACCTGCGTAGGAAAAACCATTCCTTTCCAACTTATCACGTAAACTATCTTAATTATAATTTAGGTACCTACTTACTTTTCAACAAAGCAGCCTCATATTTAGAGCCATTAAAGCCACGCCTGCAGCATGAAATACCTTTTCTTTTTAAAATATAAAATTTGTTTGTTAAAAATTATTCATGCAATTTAGCGACATACGAAACATTTTTGTATGTCAAGTCAGGAAATAAAATATTGCATTGGCAGACATACAAATGAAATTCATTTAAAAGGTATTTCGATACTAAAAGCATGAATTTATCACAAAATAAATTATGCTTATAAAATGTAAAATAACAGAAGAAACAAAATAAAAAAATCTACAATAGTCTCGCAACATACGCGCGTCCGATTAAGAGCAATGTCCAGTCCTAACTTAGTAAATTTTAAATAATTAACAGCTTCCTACAAAAAATTAAGCTGATTTATTTAAATCAGTAAATTCAGTTAATTTTTTGTTTTTGGATATAGATATTATGTTTAACATTGTGGGAAACTAATATTTATTTAAATTTTTGTAATATTCTAGACAACAATAAGATTATAATACTAATAATTCAATCTAGTCCTAGACAATGCTTTTAAGTGAATTTTTTATCACAGATTTTGGCTGGAAAAAAAATCAGTTTTAAGAATTGTTTATATTTTTTACCTTTCATCAGTAAGTTTTGAATTAATTTGAGCATGGAAAACCTTATATTTGAGCGAATTAAAATTCAAAATCGTCCGGTTGGTATACTTTGGAAACTTGTAGGCAAAACAATATCAAAAGGCTACAGTTAATATAACCAAAAACTAACTATCGTATTGGAACTGTGGAATATTAATATAATACCTCGCGGTTCCATATTTATATTTTAAAAAATATATATTTCACTCTGTAAAATTATGAACACTCGAATATTTCTATACTTTCATATTATCAGTCAGTTTTTAGATATTTAAAAATTTTACTATTTTACTAACAAAAATCCGTGTACATTGGCTATAAACTTATCAAAATTATCACGGAACGTAAGCTTATGTACGCGTTGACAATTCAAAACCACATTTTCGGTTAAAGACGTGAATTCGCCAACCAATCTATTGGCAACATTTGGATCGGATTGAGCTTCGATCAAGTTGCGAACAAGTTCTTGATACTCTTCTTGATAGCAACAAATTAATGCATACACGGTTACGCTAGCACAACTCATCAAATCTGAACTAATTTCATGAGACAGTACCATATTAAATACCAACTTTAAAAACGGCAGTAAACGCCGATATGCCTTCGATTCTTTCTGAGAATTACGATAAATATACATGGCTAGTACTTGTACAAAATCTAAACATGACTGTACAACGTTTGAACCAAAACCTGACGTGAATCCAATTTCAATAGATTTTAATAATTGATCTAACATGTAATCGGGTAAATTTTCAATTTTGTCAGGATGAACATCGTTAATTAACGTTATTAACTTATAATATTGGCCACATAGTGTTGGATATCTGAGCAACTCCATTTTCATTAACGGTAAAATAAAACTAAGACCAAATAAAGTTACATCCGAAGCGCTAATGCTATTACCACTACATTCTTCGTCGGTTAAACTGCCAAAATCGATGCAATCTTTGGACAAAATGTTTGTCATAAATTTTAAAACCAACAGCAGATCCCTAAAGCTACTCTCTTCTGCAGACGCTTCAAAGCTGAGTTTGTTAACGTTGTATTTACTATAAACTTCAATTATCGCTAGAGAATTCTCATAAAGTCGTAACGAGTTGGCCGAATTTAAATAACACAACATGTAACGTGAACATTGACCTAATAAATCTAACACAAGTTCTACGATAATTTGATCATTTTCATATAACTTCAAAACAGAAGGAAGTTCTGAGAGAACAGGAACAATATATTCAAATATTATTGACGATGTTGAAATTTGAGAACCCATTGACGCACCAGTAAAGCATTCCAATATATCAACCATTTCGTTCCGCACGTCTTCATGTTGATAAACCCGAGTGTAATTTTCTTGACATACGAGATTTTTGAAACGTACTTGTAGAGGTTTTAAAACCTGCTCGTAATATTCTTTTAAATTACTGGTATTACTTATTGCTGATCCACATAAGGTAAATCCCGTGTACAGACAACGTCGTATATTTGGAGGTAAAGTGTCGGTTTTTATTCTATTTTGCAAATTTATTAGGCTCCATAAACCTTCACTATTTATAATGTATGTTGATCTGTAATAAAAATTATTACTGAAGTAAGAGTTTTAGCAGAACACTTTTTTTTACTGTTTTGTAGATTCAAATTTTCTAATTCATTCATGATTACTGGTTTAGATTCTATTAAATTAGATTTTTAAGAGAAGAAATATAAATCACTAACACAGCATAGACCCACATATTTACTCTGTAAGGTATTAGAAATTCTCCAATTACAAAAGTATTCAATATCTACCTAATTTTCTAATGTATCTAAAGAGGTAAGTCAAAATAAGAAATCACACAAAATCAGAAATAACTCTTTGTACAAAATGATAAAATAGTTAACGAAAAAGTTTTTATGAAAAATACACCAAACGAGATGCAAGTGATAAAAGTGGATACACAGAAAACAAATAAATAAAAACTGAAATTTTTCAGATTTTCAAAAGTTCAAAAAAATCAAAAATTAGTGAAGATAAAAAGATCAAATTTCAGGTTTTTTAACTTCCAATTGCTTTTTGCACAGATATTTTCCTATTAAAAGGTACTTTACATGAGGGGATTTTTTTATACGATCGATTGCTGCAATCAGTTGCAAAGATTTTTGGAATGCACAAGGTTTCCGTAACGTATTGCATGTATATTTACACGAGGCATTTATTTTTAGGAATATTCATTAATAATTTTCAATTATTTCAATTTACTACGAACTAACTTTATTACAACAATCACAGGGTTGCTGTTAAACAAACTGTGAAATGACAGCGTAATTTTACGCTGCCGGTAACGTAACAAATTAAAATTTAGTGAAAGTTGTTGACTACGGTCTAGTAGCAGTAATCAAGTGCATTGAAACCTGTTCTTGTGTAAAGTACCCTTTAAATGTTAAAAATTTTCTACTGTTATTTAGACAATTCAAAAATCTACCAAAATGAAGAAAAGATTTTTTAAATGCCTTAGGAGTTACAAAGTATTTGAAATAGATGTAACCATATTGCATAGAAAAAAAATACAAAATTTAGTATGGAAAAAATACTTACTTTTGTTTTACGGCGGCAATATCGGTGAATATATTAACTGTGTCTTGTAGTAAAATAGGTTCTGAAGTAAAGTGGCAAATATTTCCTAAAATTTTTTGAAGAATAAAGTTCGTAATGAAAGTTGCACATTCGGTATCTTTTCCTAAGGCACTATTTAAGGTATTACTTATCTGAAATAAAATGAATTAGTAATAAATAAAATTTCCCAATTGCATTTAAAATTCACCTCATGATAATAATTTTCATTTGGATATAAATATGAAAGGCACCAACGCTTTAAAAACCACATAAGAGTACATCCCACTTCGGGACTCATAAAATGACCAAGCCTTACTTCAGCTGCCGATGATTCCATAGCGCACAGTTTCAATACATCGGCAAAAAACCTAATTGCATGATCACACTTACTGTCACACTCAAATTCAACCCGCGGAATTTCGGCCAAAACTTTCAACGTCACATTCACATCACTTTCAGATTTGGCAAGTTGATCAATGGAATATTTCATAATTTCAGAAGGAATAATGGGTGTTTCACCTTCACTCTCCATACACATAACGTGACCGCAAATCAAAATTATCCAATGTATATCTTCAAATAATTCTTCAAGTTTAATTGAATCGTTAATGGTCATTGTTTGAGATTTCATTGCTTGTAAATGTAATTTCAATGCATTACTTTTTTCTTCCAGTAATCTAAAACCAAATTGCAATTTTTAATATTTTTGTGTTCCATTTTTCAACTGAAAAATAACTTATTACCCAAACATTAATGGTATTGAATAAGAAGGCACGACCCTTCCAAACGATCCAATTACTTGTAACTGTTCTTTAAACTTAATTCGATCGTTATCTTCATTGTCTTCAATGTCATCGTTGTTTTCATTACGAATTCTACTTCCATAAGGTGGTGCGAGGTGACAATTCAAGTAAACTTTAAAAATCTGGGCTGAAGATTTTTTAATGTGTTCGTCATTTAATGGAAATTCAGTCAAAATGTTCAGCCATGCTTCCAGCATGTTGTCGCATGCTTCCATGTAATAGCTATCTTCATAAAGTTGTCCTTCCTCTAATTTAGCACAATCAATAAAATAACAAGTTATGCTCGTGACATACTCTAAGTATGCGAGTCGATCATTTACGGGCAAAGCTGGAATGTCGCGCCCAAAAAATAATTGCAACCTTCTAATTATATTTGAAATCCCTAATGCTTCCCTGCCATCGTAAGATGTTCTGAAAAAGTAAAAAATTTATAAAATTAACATTGGGACAGTAGCTTTCATGTCGCTTTGGTTTTATTCAAATATCTATCATAGTTTCGTAGAAAAACAAACTTGAAGTTAGATGTTTCAACCCCTATTTTCCAAAAACGTGTAAAGCTAGGGGTTTGATATTTGGCCTAAACTTAGTTCCAACAACTAACAATGCAGCAATTTTAGTTAATTCAACAGTTTGTTTAATTTTTGAAAATTCATGGTGGAATAACTACCCTCTTGCATATAGCATAAAAATAATACAAATTACTCACCGTAAAACTTCAAATAGCTTCAAAAGATTCTCCATATAAAATCGTATGTATTTTGCTCTCACCCCATCAGCTTCCAATATGAATCCACTCAGCGAAGCCAATTGCATCAGACATAAGAGAACTTGATGCAATAAATTTTCGTATTGCCGAACTTTTAAATAAATTTTGAACATAAAAGGAAGAAACATTGGTGAAAGCATGACTTCGTTCCAACTGGAAGTTAATCTTAGTGCCGGTGGTTGATCGGATTCGTGCACCAATTCGTACATTGCAATTACTTGCTTTGGCAACATGAAGGTTAAAAAGCTCCAAACAAGAGTATTGGAACTTAAGGTAAGCAAATGTTCTACTAAGGTGATAGTGTTAGTCTCATAGGGAGGATCTTTCTCCAACATCTGCATCAATAATTGAATGCAAAACTTAAATATTTCTCTTAAATCGGTAACTTCAAATTGCGTTTTTGATTTAAAATGTGCCTCCCATGGAAGACCTACATCAGTGGACTTAACTGTACTGGCATATTCTTGCATTATTTTGCCGATCAAGCTCAGTCCTAAATTTTTCTAAATCAAAAAATTGAAATTACATTCAAATTGAAGGAAGACAAAATAATCACCTTAAAATGATCCCCATTGATAATTAAATTTTGTAGGTCTCGTATAAAAACCGTTCTTCCTTGACCGAAATCCTCCACGCTCTGTCTTTTCACCATTATAGCGATAACTTGTAGAACCCTTTCTTGTACAAAAAATGGGAGATCGTTTCTGGTGAAAATGTACTGCATCAGATATTGACGAAGAGAGAGCACATCCGTTTCAGAAAGTAAAGTCCACTCTCTAATAAGTGCACTTTTAAGAACTTCGGCTGCTTCGAATAAGACATACTCGACTCGCGAATTTTCTAGGATTTGTCTGCACAAGTTGTATGGCGATTTGGATTTACGAAAATTTAAAAATACACTCTCTACCGAACGTCTTTGTTCATCCGATACGTTGCTATAGGGCGCCTAAATATAGAAATGAAAAATAACAGATAGATTAGCTACATTTTATAAAAATACGTACCGTAAGAAAAGTGGAGGCTGTTTCCAACTCCCGAATAATTTGTTCATTCATGTTAAATGTATTTAAACCTGGTAATTGTTTGGTTAATAACTTTTTACATAAACAATGAGAACTGTCAAATTTACTGTCGCGCACTGTTGCTGCACGTTGTGAACCGAGGTTGCCAATTTAGGCAATTTTAGTTGTCAGGCCGAATAAAGCTAACAAAAGCGAACTAGCGATGTAAAGAAAACAAACAACTCGGCATGGGCGGATCTACACTTCATTTAAAATCCTTGATCTTCTATCAGTAATGTAACATTCAAAAAAAGAAGAAATTGAAAAATCTAGATACCATTGGTAGTAAGAATCTACCAGGATGCAACTGTGATCAAAATTGCCCGACCAAGAATTTGTTTTTTGAAATTTGACAGCGGCTGAAATTTTAGTTCGAATTTTTAATACAGAATTAAGCGCTTGATAATTATTAATCTCGTAATACCCGTTGGTTGTCACCTTGAAAAAACCACTTCAAGTTATTAATCGGTACCGGCTTGTTTAATACTGAATTGTGTCAAGTCATAACGCTAATAATTTTTGTTACAGTAAATCATGCCTACCAAAGCAGTTTGTGTTTTAAACGGCGAAGTTGTTCGCGGTACCCTGCACCTTACCCAAGAGGTAATAAGGATTACTTTGTAAGAAACGCTTTTTTATTTTAATTTTTTTTTTACGGTAGGGATGCAAAGCTCCGGTTTGCGTTACTGGTGAAGTCACCGGTTTGGGTAAAGGGCTCCATGGATTTCACGTTCATGAATTTGGAGACAACACAAATGGTTGCATTTCTGCAGGCCCTCATTTTAATCCGTTAGGTAAAGATCATGGCGCACCCACAGCCGATGAACGTCACGTAGGTGATTTGGGAAATGTGGAAGCCGGAGATAATGGTGTTGCTTGTATTAATATAAGCGACAACTTGATTTCCCTCGAAGGAGATAACAGCATAATTGGACGCACTGTAGTTGTTCATGCTGATCCTGACGATATGGGAATTGGTGGACACGAACTTAGCAAAACCACTGGAAATGCTGGAGCTCGTCTTGCCTGTGGTGTTATTGGAATTGCTAAAATGTAGAAATGTTGTCATAACGTTCCACTTGGTTTTTGTGTAATATTTTTATTTTCAGATAAATAGTACATAGTTCAAGGTTATTTTATTGAACCTAAAAAAATGTGGATGCCATACTAATTTTGTAACTTGGTTCAATAAAGTACCAATTGGTTTCATCATTTTTAAAATGTATAAGGGTGAATAAATCCTATAAATCAGAACAAATTTGCTTGATTTTTTATTAAAATGTGTGCAAGTTATTAAAATTTATATTGTTTTTCTACATTAAAATTCATGAGAATCGTCTATTATTAATGTTTCAACATTAACCAAGGTAATTTGTTTGATTAAAAAATGAGGATAGTAAAAGGGGCTCATATAAAATGGAAAATAATGATGCATAATTTAGCTTCTGAATAAATGTGCATACATAAATGGTAAATATTATAGCTTCAAGGCTTCCGTATTTGAATTACTTCTGATAAGGGAAAAACTTCAAAATTAACTATGACTAATTAACTTATTACGATCTACTTAATATGGCAAATTCCTTGACCGATTCAAATCGACTTGAAAAATTATAGGTAGAAATATTGCAGATTGGAAATTTATTTTTTTTATTCATATTATGTGCAAGGTGCAACCTAATTATGCCGTTCTTTACTTTTGATCAAATGTGAAAACAAAGTAATTTTTTTATTTAGTTTATTATTTAAATAAAATATTTCCTACAAAAAACTTTGGTTGTATAAAATAAATTACCTTTTAATATTACAAATAAATGCAAAATAAATCTTAAAAAAAGTAGGGTTGTCACAGAAGCATTTTGCGTTGCTTATTATTATAGACAATTCTAGGATTACGAATAGGTGGTCCATTTGAACCCCTCCACATCCCTAAAATTAACAAATAAAACCCACCAACAATTCTCGAAATCAGATCAATACTGGCCAACATAATTGGTGTACTAGCTCGAATAATATTTGATAATTCCCGCAATAATTTAATAGAATAATCTCCCAAAAATTCAACAAACTTAACACTTGCAGCAAATAAAGCAACACACAGAAAAAAAATGAACTTGATACTTTCCTTAATGTTATGTCTGGTTACTACTGTATATAAAAACTCGCGAAAATTAAAAACGTTTACTTTAAATGATTGAAGTAAATCTTCGAAACTGGTTTCCAGTATCGAAGACTTGTCGATTTTATTTTTTACAGTAGTAACCGATGAGTTAGAAGAATGTAAAGTTGACGTTTCAAGATTAATCGGTTTTAATACATCTAAACATAACAAAACTTCATTTGAACGAAATTTAACTTTTCGTATTTGATAAAAAAAGCTGCCTAATATTTCTTCGGGTAATTGAACCCATAAACACATACCACTAGGACCACCTGGTATATTTCCATTGGAGATGCCTACCCAATGATCGTAACCATAAAATATTTTTATACGGGTTTGAGCTTCTGCCAAGTCACGAATTAACTTGGTTTCTTCACCGTTAACGACAACAACGTTCCGGTAGCGTTTGATGCTATCGACGAGTAGCGTTTCTTTAAAGTCACCTACAAACACATGACCCTGAAGTAATTTCTTAATGTACGATTGGAAGTTCTTTTCCTTCTTGTCGTTTAGGTTTGCTTCGCTGTCCGAAGAAGCACAAGAAGTGTTGTGATTTGACATAGCTCACCACTTTTTGGTTTTCAGTCTACATTCCTATACTTTCCAACATTTTTGGTATTTTATTTGATAGTAGATGATATAAAAGTTTTGATCAAAGGTGATGTAAAAGTTTTGATCAAAGGTGTTGTTTAAACATAGTATACAAACGTCATCCACTTTGACGTTTCAAGGTCATAAAAATTATAAACAAAAAGTTAATCTGACGTACATAACCTCAATTTGTTACCGGCTGACAGACATACATTATTAACCACACTTATTTCGTTTTCACCACGGTTTTGTGTACAACGAAAATGATTTGTTCGGATTGTAATAAAGAATTTCAAATAGTGCAAATAAATAAAACAAAGGCGGTTTGTATTTGTACTGCTGATTGTGAGTACAACAAAAGATCTGATATTATTGTGATAAATCGACATTACTCAAGTATAGCCAAACCGAACAAAAAAGAAGCTGCTACTGCCAACAAACGAGACGGAGATCTGGACGATTTTGTGCTCGACGTCTTCAATAAATTTTGTAATGATGCAGACTACAATTCGGGAAGTGAGGTGAATAACTCGAACAATGTGCAAAATACGTTTTCGACAACTAATTTAGTAAACGATTTAGATATAAAACCTTTCGATGTACTAAATAATATATCCGAAAACTTTACACAACCAAGCAGTTTTGGTTATACCGATGTACCACCTGATTTAATGAGTATATTTTTACCGGAAACTAATAAATAACTCACGATTGTTAATAACTTTTTATTTAAATTAAATTTTGTAAATAATATATTATGTTGTTGAAGACAAGAGTCTCCATCCCAATGCTGACAACATGCGGTGGCTATTTGTTGCATATAACATTGTTTAATAAATGTAACAACTTTCTATGCAAATAATAAGTAAATTAACATCTTTCAAAATAATTACATTTACATAATGTAAAAAATGTGCTTGTAGGTGATAAACTGTACATATTCGTAATATAATACATACATTTTTTACTGGACGTCCCACTTACAACAAATATTTCCATAGCGTTCCTAAGTGAAAATATAGTATGTAATTAAAAGGCCTTACAAAAGTGATCATTTAAACCCCGAGAAAGAAATCCGGACATAATTTTTTTTGATTAATTAAATAAATGTTATAAAGCTGGAGAGCATCAAAAAGTATAGTAAATAATCCCCAGCCAAACTGACCAGTATAATTTAAAATTATTTTTGTCTATGCAGAGTGTTTCTATTTAAACGTAATAACGTACTACCTTACAGCCCTCAAAAATAATTTAACATATTTTTTTAAAACAATTATCGTGGATAATTGAATATAAGTTCACATTTAAATACTTTCGAGAATAACAATGTGTATATTACTACAATTTTGCAGACATTTCATATAAATAAAAACATTTTTAAATTATTGTAATTTTACTATTAAGAATTTGGCATAAGTGGGTCGTCTTGTAAAAATCTTGACTAATTCATCTAAAACTACATATTTTACTTTGCATCATTGTTGCTTAAATTTCAGGTACTATTATTTCTAAAGGAAATTCTTCCAACATTTTCCTGTAATAATTACCAGAAAAATTGATCCATGTAGATTTGAAAACAGGATTGCTCATTGCGCCTTTAAATTATAATTTGTAAAATTATCACTGCTAGTCGATACATCATCATTCGAATTTGACCTATCATTAAAACTATCAAAACTGCTTTCACTACCGCTAGTCTTCTTTTCCACCAATTGACCAATTAAATTCATGTAACTATCATCGTTGCTACCATTTAACCCAGACGAATCATTAACAGCCATTTCGGAATTGAATATATCTTTAAATTCTGTAACACCGGTACATATTTTCTTCAACATGCGACGTTTGGCAGCTCTCTTTCTATCAGCTTCCAATCGACGCTTTCGTTGCTCTTCATTCTCGTTGCTTCTTTTACGAGCAGCACGCATAATATCAAACATTCGTCTCCGCTCCTTTTGTTCTTCGGTTTCATTACGTCGTCGAAATGCAGCACGAACTGCATCATTATATTTTCTAACTTGTGATTGTGCCTCGGTTTCGTGTTGTCGACGTTGCGCCGAACGAACTCTATCCTTCAATCTTCGTTCTTCACGTTGTTCTTCTGTTTCGTTACTTCTTCTATGAGCTGCTCGTAACGCATTCTTTTTTCTTCGATCATTTTGTTCTTCTTCCGATTCCATTTTTCTTCTAAAAGCAGCCCTCACTGCATTCTTGTACAACCTACAATATATTTTTTAATTAAATAGAATAAAGAAAAGTGTGCATTTGATATTTTTCAAGATTTATAATTCAAAATAAATTCTCTGACTTTTCGAACATCGATAAAAATTAGAAATTGTATTTTTTAATATTTTTCAGAAACAAAAAAGTAATTTTTCCAATTAATTGTGTTTTTCAAAGTTTTAAAAATTTTCTCTGACCTTAATTGAAGTCTTAATTTCCCTGACTTTCACTTGAAAATTTTAAATACCCCGACTTCTCTAAGTATTGCAAACAAGTGGGAACCCTGAGGTAGGAACTACATCACAAATTAAAATTCATCAGTACAATAATGATTAATTTCTAGAAGTTTGCTAATTTTTATAAAGCTCTCGGGAACAATACAAGATAAACTTACTTAAGTAAAACTTTTAGTACACAGTACTTGCTTTTCAAAATGTATTTAAGTACAAATTTGGTCAAATACATTTAAGGAGTACTTGCAAGTACTTTTGCAAATACTTTTTAAACTTAGTTATCTAGGTGAGGTACCTAAATTTACTATAACAAAAGATCGGTGTGCAACAATTTTTTTTTTAAATGAAACTGTTGTTTTTAACAATGAAATATTTTTTATTCACATCAACAAAACAAATTACAAATATTTAAGTAAATCAATTTATTATTTTTAAAATTCAAAGTTCAAACTATAACTTTTTTTATTTATTTTATGCATTCACTTTATTGCTCTTCAAAATAACTAATTTTTCAAAATTGGTGTCCGTTAATAAATGTCTTTTGGGGGCGTTTATAATCGAATCAAAGGGAAACAGTCTTTCTACAGGCGCCGATGAAGGCAAGCACGTGTTATATTTAAAAAATAGAGCCTTTATTAAAGGATAACTTTCCAGCATCTTCAAATCTTTTCTAGGGTCATCCAAATACTGGAGAACTTCCAGTTCAATTTTATTTGTTGTTAGTAAACTTGTACCAGAACAACAATCACCTTCTTCATCAAAATCAAAAAACTTGTCGTTTATGATATTGTCAGATATACTAGGTTTCTGTTCTCGAATGTAGAATTCTTGACATGCATCCACCAATTCTCTTTTTATTGACTCTTTTTTCTCATCAAGTTTATTATTATCTTGTAATAGGGCACCCAACCACCTTAATTTAAACTGAGGGTGGGATACTGCTGCTATCATGGCATCAGCATCTGTTAGCATTAGAATATTACTGAATCTATTCTGTAAACCTTCTAACACTGCATTAAGTAATTTTTCGCCGCCATATTTAAATTTATTAAGTTTAGTTTTCTTTACTAACTTATTTTTTAAAGAAACAAGACTAGGAAGAAGAAGACCATAAAATACATCGTCTTCCCCTTGTAGAATATCTAAAGTGACGGCAAGTGGTTCAACTACTTCGCAATATTCTTCTAAATATTTTATTTCAACATCTGTGAAGTAACTTATTTGTAAATTTTGACACAGTTCAGAAAGTTTTTCTTTTTCAGAAAGAAGTTGTTTTATACTATCAAAAAACGAATTCCATCTGGTAATACCAGGTTTACTTAAAGTGTGTCCAAGATTAGCTTGAATAATTTCTGCTGATTTTGGAAGACCTGCTGTTTTCCACAGCTGGATGCATTTCTGAAGAGCATGGGTATGTCTCATATGAAGTAAGGTAGAATTATCTATAGCCCTTTTGCAGTCAGATGTAATAATTCGATTGAGGGTATGGCAAGCACATCGCTTATGTTTTGGAAGATAGATTTCGTCTTCGCTAGAAACAGAAATAAATTCTATTTCTGAGATGACGCCATCATTTTCATTGCTGTCCAAATCATCTTCGTTTACAGGAACCACATCTCCAGCAAACTCAGCAAACGTTTTGACCAAATTTGAAGCATTGTCGGTAACTGTACCCACAATTTTTTCTATGTTAATACCAAACTTGCTGTTTACGCTCTTTAATCTCTCTCCAATGTTTTTATAATCATGCTTGCCACTAAACCTTTGACATGAAAGGACAAATGAGTGTCGTTTATAATCTTCTGCTAATAAGTGACAAGTTACACCCATAAAACTTCTCGTTTTGGTTGACCAAATGTCAGCTGTGGTGCATACGTATTTGCAGTTATCAATTTGTGATTTTAAATAATCAATATGATTGGTGTACATGTCATCTAGTCTTTTGATCGCTGTTTTTCTGGTCATAACATTAACTCCCATCGTATCAAATAAATTAATAAAGCTTTTCTTTTCTAATATGGAAATGGGACTCATAGTGTCAACTAAAAATAGGATTAGTTTATCATTAAAATCTACGTCATTGATTTTTCTTCCAACTTGAACTATCGTATTGGTTTTAGAAATGGACTTCTTTGTAGTTGATGTACGTGTAATCGAAAGTGAAGAAGCGAGATTATCAGATTTCTTATTTTTTATTTTTTCCAATTTATTTTTTTCATAGAGTTCATAATCATTTATGTGCTTCCTTCGTAAATGTTTGACAAAATTTGTGGTTGCTTCTGTAGAACCTTTTATTATTTTGTGCTTTGGAAGACATTTAACACATTGGGCCTGGACAATGTTATTATTGACATTAACTACTTTAAAAAATTCGCCATTTAGGATCCCCATTGTTCCTACGTTTAATTTAGGCGTTTGATTTTGCTCAAAATTGGAGACAGTACTAGCAGTAGCAAATGAGTTACTACTTGTAGATGTTTGACATCGACTGTTGCTCAACGGTGATAAAGGTGGAGCAGGCTCTACAGTTTTAAAAAAGTTTCCCAGAGTTTTCTGTCTTTTGGCGGAAGGTACACAATCTGAATCATCATCAGATGAGTTGTGGTACGGATCTTCATCAGAGTTGTCACTAAAATTGATCGAATGTGATGCCATTGTATATTCTGATAAAAAAGTTATCTATTTCTGTTTTCTCAAACTTTAGAAGTGGTATTTACTATTTCACTAAGCTACGTATTTGAAATAAGTAGCTTAGATCATTTTACAAAATTATTCGTATAATGGGTTTGAAATAATAGTTTATCCGTAGTTGCTTGCAAACGTGGCCACTGGCCTAACGTGAAAAGCAAATTGAAATATAATGTGTGTCAAATCAACTATAGAAAACTAGTTCAACAAATTAAAGATTCTTTTAGAACAAATTCATCTAAATGAAAATTTGAGCTATGAGTTAAAAAATAAATGGGTTCAATTTAAAAAAAAAAAATAAAACTTCTGAACTAACCTTGTTTCCCGTTCTTGTTTACTTTCATGAGCTCGTTTCTGGGCATTCCGTAATGCATTTACTCGATTTCGAGATGATCTTTGATTTGAATTTTCTAGAGCCCTCTGCAATGCTTTCTTGTAAGCTTGTTTTGATTTAGCACTATCAGAATATTTGAGATCAGTTTCATTAAAAAACAATTCTTCTCGTGCTATAAGTAACAATGGCAAATCTTCTTCATCGTCCGATTTAGTTTTTGTTAATTCTTCTAAAATTAAGAATGCAATAATAAAACATTTAAAGCAACAGGATAAAATTAAAATTACCATCTTGTTGATCAAATCCATGTTCTTCTTCGCTTGGTATTTCTTGCTTTATTGAATCTACTTCGATAAAACTTATTATTCCTTCGCTATCTTCAACATACGAATTTTTTGCATCCTTTGATTCTACTGATGTATTATATATTAGAGATTCGTCTTATTTAAAATAAAAAATTATAACTACTTGGAAACTGTGTAATGCAACATTACAAACCTGGTTCGACTTCCGATTTAACAAAAACTACATTATCGGCACTGATATTCAAGGTAGGTATGGCATGTTGTTTTAATCTAAAATAATTGTATTGTAAAATATTAACAATGTGAGGTTGACGGTAAACTTACTCTCCATTGGTGGTGTCTTCGTTGACAAAACATGACCTACTAAAATGAATGCTACAAACTAATTTGTTTATAAAAGGTTGTGCACCACCATAAGTAAATTTTTCTAAAAGTTCTGGTCTAGCGCACTTTTGCACCCATAACATACACCTAAAGAGGATTTTATAATAAATTAAGATCGTGATATACGCGCCCATAAAATTTACTTACAAATCAAAATCAAGAGGAAATGAGAAAAATTGCAGTGATTGTGAATTGGTAGTCCAATTAGTGCATCCTATTATCGAACACCTAGTTTCCATTTATGAAATTTCATAAAATTATACAAAAATATAAAAATAACAAAAATGTCTGTCGGTACGTATACGACTTCGATTTTGTGACGTACGGTTGACAGATGGACGGAGTTTCAAAAATATTAAGGTCAGGACCGTACTATAAGGTATAAGTGTAAGCGGAAAATTTAAAAATTACCACTATTTATTTTAATAAGAAACTGGATTGGAAAAGCAATTGGAGTGTTAAATAAGAATAAACAAAAGTTTAATAACCTCAGTTTTATTAGCTCCTTCGTCCCATTTCAATTAGAAAAACGAAAAGTAGAAAAAACATGCTAATAATAGGAAAACCTTTATTTTTATCTACGAATACAAAATAATATTATGTATTGCAAGTTTTAAATAAAGTAACCTTTGTGAATAACTTGTTAATGTTAAAATATTTCGTATTTATTAAAACAAGGTAGGTACAAGGATAATGAAATAATTTGTATGCAATTTATTTCAAGTACTATTATACAATAATAAATTATTGTTTTATAACCAAATATTTAATTTTTGTTTAAAATATTAAACATAATAAGGAAGATGCATCATTTTTTTTTATTGCGTAGTTGGATAAAAAATACTAAAATATACTGATTAATACAATTTAATTCATTTATGTTCGTTTTGATAACAATTTAAAAAATATTTAAAAATCTATCAATTTGAATAGAATGAAACGACTGCGCAAATCGCCATTTTATTGTGACGTCTCGAGGCACAATATTCATAGCTTGCTCCATGCTTTTTAATTAAAGCGCAGTTAATTTAAAATTTTTGTGCTTTGACAGTTGAAGTTTGTTAGTGTTAAAAGCTGTTATTTTCACAGAAACCGACAAGAAGACGAGCTATAAGTATTGTATTGTTCCGAAATGTAATAACAATACAACAAATACACCAAATAAGCTGTTTTTTTACTGTTCCGCGCGAACAGTCACATACGAGTAATCAAGAGCTCGGGGCATTTATGCCTGATGACGTCATACCTGTAGCGCTAGCGTTTATGGTCACATGATTTATTTTAAATAATCATTCAATTTTAAAATGGATTATTTATAACAAAGTAGAATCAACAGAAGTAATTTTTGCTGATTTAATATTTAATATATTGGATTAATCGGAAAATGCTATTTTAACTAAAAAAATTTATTAATGCATGTTCCTTATTGCATTTTGTACAGTGGCGTAACTATATAATATTATGTACATGTATGTTGCACGGCCTGGTCAGGAATAAAACAATATTTTAATATGAATATAATAAATTAATGTCATATTTTTAAAAGCAGTACATTTTTTATAAACTTAGATAATCTTACAGCTTCAAAAACTATATTTTAGAGAACTAAAAAAATTTTAAATTTGAATTTCAAAAAAGGGGGCTTATTATGTGAAAAAAAAAAGTTTTCACCACTATTTTGAAAGGGCGTCTCAAACTCAATCTGAATCTGCAAAACAGTGGAAAATAATATTTTGATACCTAAGCCCCCTTTTCGTAGACCAGGTCACATAAAAAATCGAATATTTTTTTAAATGTTTTTAATTTTAAAAATTTAAATAATCTTAAAAAATATTTTTTATAATATTTAAAAAAATTGAAATTTGAAATTCAATAATATATAAAGGTTCATATTTTCCAAAATGCTTTTTTTAATTCAGAAATTTAGATAATTTTATAATCTGAAAATATTATAATATCGGACATATTGTTTAATTTAAATTTGTTTTCAATCTGTTTTTAATGTAGTCAACTAGTTCTGGGGGAGGGGCAATTTTTCACACCAAATTATTATTTTGCAAAATTTCAAAGTACATACTGTCAAAATACGTCTCTACAGCACAAATGCATTGTATATAATATAATATTAAAATTGTAAAATAGTTTTGAAAAAATTATTGATTTAATATCTATATCTAGATAACCACACAAATTTTTCTTACTTAGGGATCAGGGGTGGTCCTAGCAAGTTTTCAGGTGGTGCAAGATCTCATTGTTGCGCTCCAAATTAGTAAAATTGAAAAAAAATCCTTTTATGGCGACCCTTGATCTATTGCTGCATTTCGGTTTTTTGCCCCCCCCCCCCTATGACAGCGCCCAGTGCGGCGGTACACCTCTAGAGCCGCTCTCAGATAGGAATACAATCAATACAATTTATATTTCACTCCAACACTGTATAAAATTGCATGCATTCCAAGAGTTGAAATGTTATCTTGAAGTAAGATATTACGAAAAATTATCATGAACTGTTGACATTCAAAATTAAGTGTGAGGGCGCCGTGGCTTAGTTGGTTAAAGCGCCTGTCTAGTAAACAGGAGATCGGGGGTTCGAATCCCCCCGGGGCCTTAGCCAAATCTAGTATTTGTGCTAACATTATTTTTTACTTTTGAAATAAAATATTGCTATATTATCATAATATTACATAGGAGTAATGTTTATTCTATGCATATAGAAAAAACATAATCAATAATTTTTGATATGTATAAAAATAATATTTGCTATATGGAAATATAAAACTGTATTATTATATTATTTATTTTTATATATTTTTATTTATAATAAAATATAATACAATATTCATTCTGTGTAGATGAAAAAATCAAAATGAATAAATTTTTGCTATATAAAATTAATATTAATTTACTATATGAAAATAAAAGACGATCAGACGATCACGGCCTGGCGGACATACCTATCCTAAAAAGAAAAAATTCAATTCATCTATAATAGCATTTTAATATTTGTTATATTATGTAAATAATTTTTAATGTACCTAGTATATAATAATAATTATAGATACATAGAAATAATAAAATGTGCTATATGAATTTAATTTTTAATTTGAATTATTAATTTCATTTGATTTATTTAAAAAGTTAAAAATGTTAAAATTAAAAACATAAAATATTCCAGAAACGTTATGAAATTTGAAAAAAAATTTTAATTTTTTCTTGCTATGTTTTCATTCAAGTGGTCAAGAAAGTAAGGGTTCCCAGTCTTATTGTCGCTACTGGTCTGATAAATTTCATAATATCATAATATCATGAGAGAAGGTTGTCGACATACCATTTAAAAGAAGATAATTAAAAAACCATTAATTGCTGTTATGACGTCAGTGAGAAATAATATATGATTTATGAATGTTATATTTCATATCTAATAGATTATTGTAATATATAATATAATATAAGGTAGGGTTACCAGATTTCTAAAATAAAATACAATTTAAATAATTTATAATTTTATCTTATTTAAATTCGTTTTATTAACCTGTATATCGTTTAATTTTTATTATTATAAAATAGAAAACGGAACAGAAGACACTTGGGAAAAACGGAAAATAAATTAAATAATAAATTTCAACATTTTTTTAATACACTCACTTGGGCGAAGCCAAGATGACTTACTAGTTTCCCGTTACTTTCCCCATAATCGCTTATAATGTCACAGTAATGATTTAAAAATTTTATACATTGATTTTTTTATTTTTCAAAATAATCTTCCTGTTCTCTCCCCCACTAACTCTAACGCCGCCGGTCTTGTAAAATTAAATTTGTCTTTAGAAATTTTTCAAATAGCACTGTGTTTTGAAAATAATTTTCCTATAGTGCCGTCAGCATAGCAGAGAAACGGTTTCCGGTTCACTACTCTTCGATTTGCTTTGTCGAGTTAAGCGTCTGGTGCAGAGATGATTCTATGCATTGACCTTGAAATTTTAGAAACTTCACGATATTGTATTTAAAAAAAAATAAATTATTACAAATTAGATTAAACTGCATAAAAATTGATAAATCGACACCAGCAACACGAGAAACTTTTTCAAATTGTTAATTTAATCGATCAAGTTTCAAGGTCACTTTCACCGCCGCGCCAATATTAGCAAAAACAAGCCACATACATAATTAATATTCGATAAGGAATAATATTCCCACAATGTTTCAATAAATGTAAACAAATTTGATGCGTACTAATCTACTCAAAATAATGCAATAAATTGCCAGCTCGCGCCGATAAAAAAAACTAATTAACAAATATTGTATAACAGGTTTAAATAATATTTTTTACGACGTAATATCAACAATCGGCTGCAATATTTATCTGTCTCTCGTACCTAGAGTGGTTAGAAATAGTTTTTTTAAATCTACATTAAAATTTACCTATCCTTTGTTATACATCCGTCCCTCTCGCACGCATTATTTACGCGGTAAGTGAATAAAAGACAGAAAGCTGTTTATAATCGCGAGTTGTCGTGAAATATTTCAATCGAGATACATTTGTTTATGGCTGTCGGTGTGTGGTGTATTACGCAAAAGCTTGGCTAACTCAAAAATATTGTTTTTAATTAAAATTTGACAATATAAATTGAATTGTATATACGAGAGGTAGGTCTTTTGCGTATTTTTATGTCGCGTTATTTGTTTATTTCATAACTACGTTTTGCCGGCTTATCCGCCCCAGATGGCATTTGTTTATCTTCTTCACCTTGGCGTGGATCGTCACGTACGACCGTCTTTTGTTTTGACAACAAATTGGTGCTGATGCCACGAGCTACTTGTGAGGGTTAATTTTTAGAAATTATTTTGGCTTGTTTGTGTTTTGTCACGTACACCACGTTATCGAGAGTGACGTGATGACAATTTTTTACGAAAAAAAAGTCGGGTTTGTTTACTATTATTACAAACATTTTTTCTTTTCAGTTTTTCTGCAATATTGAATATGGCAAACGAGAACAACGCCATCGATATTGATAACAATGACGAAGATATGGGAACCTCTAAAGACGAGGGTCAGGCAGGAGTACGAGAACCGAGTGCTACAGATAATTTGGCCAAACGGAAGGGCAGGAGGTTGGGACGACAAAACAGTAAAGAGAGCGCTGCGGTGACAACAAGTTTTATTCATGGACCCCGAAGCTGGAAGAATAGTAGACGTTCGCGAAATGGATTTGGACGTGGTTTGCCTAAGAAAGGCGGAGCCGGAGGTAAAGGTGTGTGGGGTCTGCCAGGCTCCGAGCTATTAGAAGCCTACGAGGATGTCAACGATCCCAATTACGATTGGGAGAATTTAAGTAACGGTGATATAGAATTGAAAGTTGTGATACCCGAATTGACCGACGAAGAGTTGAAGAAAAAAGTTGAACCAATTGTACTCGAATATTTTGAGAACGGCGACACCCACGAAGCGGCGTTGTCGGTGGAAGATACAATACCTATTAAGTTGAGGGATGGCTTTGTTCGATTGACGGTTGAAATTTCTATGGATCATAAGCCTTCTCATAGGGAGATGACGTCTGTGCTGATTTCGGATTTATACGGCCACGTGATCAACGAGAAGGACATATCGAAGGCATTCGAGAGTCTTCTGTTTAATTTACCTGATTTAATTATAGACATACCCGATGCTCCAACTATCATCGGCAATTATATTGCGCGTGCAATTGCCGACGATTGCATTCCGCCAATCTTTATTCAAACCATGAAAGTGAAAAGTAATAATAAAGAATTTCAGGAAGCTGTAAGTCGTGCAGATCTCTTGCTCTCTATTAAGCACGGCTTGGTACGTTTGCACAACGTATGGGGTGTGGGTGGAGCGTTACGGCCAGTTAAGTACTTAACCCGCCAGATGACTCTTCTTTTGCAAGAATATATTTCTTCGGGAGACATCGAAGAAGCTAGTCAATGCTTACGTTTGCTAGAAGTTCCTCATTTCCATCACGAATTGGTATACGAAGCTATCGTGATGGCTCTAGAAGCTAACAGCGCCACTAAAGAAGAAGCCATTTGTAAACTATTGAAGGCATTTGACGCGAGCGTTTTGGTAACTCAAGATCAAATGGAGAGGGGATTTTTAAGGGTTTTCGACGATTTGCCCGACATTTGCATGGATGTACCTTTGGCTTATATAATTTTGGATCGTTTCTTCGATCGTTGTTATAAAGAAAAGTTTCTAACCGAAGCTATAATTTCTAAGTTACCTTCAAGAGGACGAAAGCGATTTGTCTCCGAAGGAGATCAGCAATTCATTAAAACTCACAAAATATCATAAACCGTTGGGCGGTTGATTTAATTTTTTTTTTATGGCCATTTGTTGTTAGGCATTTGCTTTCTTTCATTTCATAAAGTACTATTAGCACTATGTGCATATAAATATTTACTAAAGTATGTTAGTTTTTTTTGTAATATTCTAAAAGAATAAAAATTTATCCAAGTTAATTTACACTTTCTTCTTGTGCTCAGTTTTATAACTTTTATTAAATTTGTACATCTTAACTTTCATACGCAATTTAATACTTTCAATATATTAATCATAATAAAAATAGTCAAGAGTGAGTTTTCCTTCGGGTAAAATAATAAAATGGCAGATGCAAACAGCGTCCCTTTTAACCAATTCATTCCAAACTTATTTTCATTAATTGCTTCTAAATTGAGATATTTAGGGATACCACTTTTTGCA
The DNA here is from genome assembly GCA_963170105.1 of Cantharis lateralis. Taxonomy (NCBI): domain Eukaryota; kingdom Metazoa; phylum Arthropoda; class Insecta; order Coleoptera; family Cantharidae; genus Cantharis; species Cantharis lateralis. Next base: position 26,032,096 of record OY720629.1, read on the forward strand.
TAAACGTGGCCTATCTGTATTTTGTAGTTAGAATTGAAAAAATTGAGGAAATGAATAAACCAAAATAATATAGCATAGTAGTTTTTCATAAGCAAACCTTTTACCAAATGATCTTATTCACACTAAATGTAAAAAATATAAATAAAAAGCTTCAAGGGGGCCCACCAAAGCTCGATTTGACTGCAACAAAATTACATCTACTATCTTAATAAATGCATAGTAATAAAAAAAATTGTAGCCCCTCAACCTCGAATTCTCCGAGTAGTCTTATTTCAACCCTTTCAAAAATGAAGGGTTCTAGAATAAATAGCTCTTCACTTCACTCCACTCGGCATAAATAAAGAATAAAAAGTATGAATATCAAAGAATTATAACAAACCTAATTGTAGACCTTCTGGATTTATATTTATGCCTAATTTTCTTTATACCTAGTTCTTTGTTAAAACTTCTGAAATTCGTTGATCGAGATCAAGACTTCGTATTACTCGTATATTTTATTTACTACAAAATCTTTGAAGCACAAAATAAATATCCTTATTTTTCTCCTAAATTTTCGTTTGATATTGATCGTTTTTCTTTTGAACCAAATAAGATATATAATTAAACAGATGTAGAGGGTTTCTACCTATGACAAAATTTGTTATCTCATTGTGTTTCTCTCACTAAAACCTATTGGACACTACGAACTTGTTTATAATAAATTCTGTTTTGATAAAACAAATTAATCATATTTTTAGGGTACGCTATAACCAGACATAAGTGAATTAGAATTATTACATTTTATTTATTTAGATTGAATAATAAAAATCACCTTCTTTCAATTTTTCACTTCCATGAAGTAGAATCGACAGGAAAATTGATATCCTACTCAAATAGATTAAAATATATCAAGTTTGATGGAGTACTAGGTGAAAATAAAATAATAAAGTAAAAAAATATTGATAGTTACTTCAACTAATCTTCATAAAATCATTTTATTAAAATAGTAAAATTAGAACTAATTCATCTTCATAAATAGGCTTATTACAAAACAACTTATTGTTATCTAAATAAAATATAGATTTCACTAAAAATAATAATCTCAATGTGTAACCTAAGAGAACAATTAATATTACATTAAAGGAATATGGCTGTCTAATTCCCGATATGTAATTTATAAAATTGATTTAAAATAACTAAAAGTATTCACTTAAATAAATTACTTTATAATCAATAAGTTCCACTAGAGGTACTACATTTTCACTTGCCTCTCATTTCAAATATGTGCACTTTTCCGCCACAAATCAAATCATTTTCGGCAAAATATCTATCAACAATAAAACTATTTTTAAATTTTAAAAATATATCTTTTTTTTTGTCCTATAAGTGTCTTAATTATTGTTACAAAATCATATTATGTAATTAAAGCAAAACAGTAAATATAAAACTATCAAGTACAATTATCTTAGAAACATACTAATTTTTGAGTATATGCTAGTGACAGTGTTCCGTAACATCTACTATAACCGATTTTTTCCAACCAAATAGGAAGTATCCCACTGCAGCTCCCAGCACTACAGCGATGCACAGCCAACCATTAAATGTCATAAATATAAGCATTAAGAAGTAAGACAACGTGATTTGTAGGATATGCAGCAATGTTTGGAAGAAATGCATAATGCTCATCATGGTGGGCCTAAAATAAACATCATTTTAGTTGCAAAATAATTAAAGACTTCAATTCAATTCAGAAAAGCAACTACATTTTTTTTTAATTTAAGCAGGCTGGGTTTAAATGTGTATAACACATCTTTAAGAGGCCACCGTTAACTACATTTACACAAAAAATATTTCTGTAAAATTAAAAAATTTTATCTACCAAATAATTTTTTAAACCTGTATAAATGAAAACCTAGAATGAAAATTCAAGTTTTCTAAAATTGGATATATTTGGTTATTAGAATGAAAAACTCGTATGTCACCTTTAAAACGTAGAAATTAAAAAAATTATAATGCAGCTCTCTAGCAACGATTATGAAAATCTTATCATTGACAGTGCGAATACTTCAGGCTTTTTATAATTAAAGTAAAAGTTATAAATAAAACTCTCCATTAATATCGAAAAAAAAAATGAACAAAGAATTTTTTGTATTCGCTGTAAAATTCTATTAATCAGACATACGAGGTTTTCATTCCAACATATCGATATAGCAATTTAGTGTCCAACAAGTCATAATAATTTAAATTAGACAATTGTTCCATTACACCTCTGCTCTATTAAGAAACAAACAAATTTTATGTAGGTGGACCAAAAACAATCCAATCATTTTTATGAAATTCATAACTAAATAACTTAATTAGCTGGAAAATTAATTACGTTAAGTAAACATAACAAAATTAAATATACAGTACGACCTTTTTAATCCGAACATGCCCTAATCCAAACCTCCAGTAATTCAAACAACAGCGAAGTGATTCCAGCTGCTTAATGGGGGAATCACATGTTTTCTAAGATTTTCTTACTTTACTGTTCATTAGATCGTTGACCGTTACTGAATTCAGTGTGCAATGCAATTTAGACCAAAGATGCCTTCTATACGGAAACACGTTACTTTATTGATAAAAGAAAAGATTGAGCTTATTAAGAGTTTAGAGGCGGATTATGCAGTGACCGCATTATCAGAAAAATACAAAGTAGGAAAATCGACGATTTGCGACATTAAAAAGAACAATAAAAAGAGGATTATATTCTATGCCACCACATCCAATTCTCTAATGACTAAACGTAAAATATTGAAAGTAGGTGCATATCCCGAATTTGATAAAGCGATTTACACCTGATTTCTACAGGTTTCTAATTATTACTAAAATTATTCACAGACTGACGTTATCACTAAAAAGTTAAATAATATGTAGTACATTATTTTGTTAATTTTTATTATTTGAAAATAAAGAAATTTTCATCGTGGAAATGTTGAAATTTATAGATAATTTAGAAAATACATATTTTTGTCATTTTTTCGATAATCCAAATTAACCAATGCAACTATTAGTTCGGATTAAGGAAGTTGTACTGTAATTCAAGTTCCGACAGCAGTTTACTGCCCTCTTCTTCTTCTGATGATTTTTTTAAGTGGATAAATGCTACTAATGTGTTGATTAGACTACTTTGTTAAATCTAAATCAATATTAAGAAAACAAATTGTTAGTGACATAAAACTGTGTTAGGAGTAAAAATCAAAACCACCAACACTACGACTTAAAAGTTATAGCAAATTACAATTATTACTCCTAACACTTAACAACGTGAACGTGCAAAAATTATTAGTGCAAATACAAAAACTTCTAGGATACAACACTTACGGTTGTTTATGGATGACTTCACCCACCATACTATGATAAAAAAATAAAAACAAAGTTAATATTGTTGAAAATCTAACAATGTTATAGAATGCTTTCATGTACAAATCACTTTAAAAATTCAAACTTGTCATAAATACCAAACAATTTTATTATAAAATAAAACCAAACAATTATTGCAGAGGCAGTGTAATAATACTTACTGCACAACTTGATTATCATCGTTCACTACTCCTTTTTCTGCAGGCAAACTTACAGCACGATATTGAAGGGCATTATACGTTTTCCAAAACAAATATTCCCTAGAACAATCGAGAGTTTAAATTTAAATTTTAACACAAGTTAAAATTAAATTATGTTACCTGTAATATTTAAGACCTTCGTACAACGCGGCCATAAAAAATATTCCAACCATAGATCCAATTAGACCTCCGACGGAATCGAAGCTCCAAGTTTCAAATAAAACCGTTGACTTAATACCAAAATGGAACTAAAAATTAAACATTTTTAAGATTCATTCTTGAATAATATACGAGAAAAAGAAAATTTTGTTTTAGTTATGCCCTTTGGTTAATATCGAACAAGAAACAAAGTAACGAATGTTTTTTTGATTAATTGATTTTATACCATCATGATATAAATTATTTGTATACTGTGATTTGGACGGTTCACTATGGGACGTAATTATAATAATTACGAAATAATTTTTGAAATGGTAATTTATTGATTTTACCAATAACATCGAAATGTATCGCTCGTTAATATTATTTTGTTTTCGTGACGAATATAATATTAAAGAGATCATATCTATATTCCAAAATTGACCAAAACGCCTAGATTTTCTACAACTTCATTTTAAGACAGCTTAAAGCTTTTTTTCATTTTCATTCATTAATATTAAATAATTAATGCAATCACAAATATCAATCAGGTGAAATCATAAGTAGGTATCTACTTATTGGTAATCCGATAACTCATAGTCCGAACATTTTATCATGAATGTAAATTGTCTCAGTCCAAAACTCAGGTCATAGCTAAAATATTGATTGTAGTAATCAACCACATTCTTAATAATCTGACTAAAAAAATTTTTATAACATTTTATGTTATGACTATTTTATAAGACCCCATTGAATTTAACTTTTTATTTTCATTAAAAGTTGGGCATAAACTACAAATCAATAGAATATTAAGTGCACATTGTTCTTGTTAATGTCTGATTGAAAAGTATAAAAATTATACGTACCACCATCATATGTCCCATATCACCATCACTTGTGCCGTGTTCTCCATGACCTCCACCACCACTTCCTCCATGTTCCATTGGCATTATCGGCATAGATGTAACCCCCATGCTGTGGTCCATATGACCGTGATGTGCATGATCCCCGTGATCCATTTCTGAAAAAATGTTCTACAATAAAGTTAAAATACCAAAACTCTTTCAGCGAAGGTAATTTCTGAGATTCGAAATAGTCACCTAAATTGATTCTCAATTGTTTTTTAATTAAAAATAGAGATAATAGCAAAATGTATTTGTTTTTGCAAAATTACTAGCGTCGTTTTGTGTCAAAAGCATTTTTATGTTTGAAAGTTTTTGTTTTACTAAAATTTTGTATTGACAATTTGCACGAAAGCAATGCCAAAGTTAGTATCAAATGTATAATGTCATACACTTCATTCATTTGTTGCCAAGATACTTAATTAAAAAAATTAATTCTTTATAATTTGAAAATGTGCATAACCTACCTGTCTATTCAAAAATTACCCCAAGTACTAAAATTGCTACTATGTTATTATAATATTATCGTAAAATCAAATTGAAATATTTAAATACCATTGATAAGGATAAGCGGAGCAAATAAATATCTCAATCAATAAGGTCTGAATGATAATGATAAAAAATTTACAAAATTACATTATGATGTATGTTAGCCTACCAACGGATAAAGATAAATTGTCTACTAAAGGTTACAGAACAATCAAAACTTTTAGAAATTCCTTTTTTTATCTAATAATGAGTTTAGTCAAACATTTAATGTAGTTTAATTTAATATAACGTAGAGTTCCATTGGTGAATTTTGCTTTAAATCTACCAATAGTATCTTCACGTTACATTAAATTAAATTTGGTATATTTGACCATAGTCTTCTATAATATAGAGCATCTGTGCTAATTTTAAAGTTATACAGAAAGATTCCTATTGATATAGTGCTAGATTATTAAAAATTAAATCATAAATTCATACTATAATTTTAATATAACAACTTCGACAATTATCTTAATTTTGAAACAATGAAAGTTCAATACGACTTACCGATTATTTTAAATAAATTGCACTAAATTAAAAATAATCAACTTTAATTGCCGGTAGAGCTGATTACTCAAAAAGAAATCATAGTTATTACTAACTCAATGTTTGTCAAATTAATACTGTGATAAAGTACGAATCAATTGAAATAGCCATAACATAAACTACAAAGGATGCACTTATCATAAATTGCCATTTAATAAGGTAACAACGAAACAATTATAAGTATCGTACAGTTTAGATAGCAACCCAATCTGATCATGTGAGAAAATAATGAAAACGAGAGGATTTTATATTTTTATTAGATTAAATTTGACATAATTTTTTTTAAATGTGTACTTCTCGCAAAAAATGACCCCTCTTGAATATAAAACTCTTGGACGTTCGTCTATAAATTACATTTTTGCAGCCCCCCTCGTCCCACAAATGTCTGCCCACCAAATTAAAAGTAGCATATCCTTGCTTCCCCTCCAAAATCATTTTAAATTTTAGCAGAAAAACTAGTTTAATTATTTACACGATTCTATAACAAAAACCATGAAATTGAAACATAAAAGTGTATACTTGTGGAATTTAAATAAAAACCCTCTCGCCTTAAAGTCATAAATGATCCAAGGTCTGAACCAAAAGGTTTTTCCAAATAAACACGTCACAAAATTTCCCATAAGGTTAAGTATCTTCTTAAGAATTTTAAATACTGCAATCGGTAAGTTGATTTGTACTTTCTGCTTGTACCAGATTTTCCAACATGAGACGATATTTTTTATTTGTTTGGTTTTGAAATTTACTGTATCTCAACATATTTGTAAGGTTCTTGATCTATCGTTGCCAATTAATTAATTAATTCTAAAGGGAATTTTATCGTAATTATCTTAAAATAATTGTTTTCAAAATTAAATTAAATAGAAAATAATATACACTTATAAATTTTTATCTTGTGTAAACTTGAGTTGAATATTAACGTATTGATAAAGTTATCTACAGTGAACGCCATTTATCTTTTTCGATTCAAATACATTTGCAATTGACCTATCGTAAATGTATTTGCCAAGTGTTAAATTCAATTATATATTTATTTTCTTGACGATGAAAATAGTCATTTACCAACATAATTTGGCGGAATTGCTTTCTTTCTTAAAAAAAAATATTTGGTCAGTTAAATTAAAAATAAGTATTAAAATAAATAAAATTTGATAACATATTATTTAACAAATCCATCACATCATATGACACCGGATTTCCTGAATTATTCTTATCATGGCATTGTGGCTATGATGGGTTACAGAAGAAAATGATAAGTATTACCACAGAATATATTAAGAAACAAACAAGTTTTTTATTATGATAAATCAATATAATCGAGTTGATCGATAAGCTTATCTACGAGAACAGCGGTTTCCAACTTGTTTTTATTCACATTACTATTAATTTTTCACATTAATTTCTATTGATCTTTCCATACCTTGAGTCCCGAAGAAAATACGTTTAGAAATTTTGGGAGGAATCATTGCTCAAGAGCAACCTGACCGGAAAAAAAATGGCGTTATCTGAGGTAGGTAGAATTATGGCGATAGTCTGATGTATATGGTTTCGGAAAGTTCAGCTGCATGAAAAAGTATGCAAGCAAAATGGTGAAAAATGAGTCTCGAGAAGTCTTAGGAAAGTTACGGGGAGTCCCAACTAGGAGATAGTTTGGTGTACACAATTCTTAGCCGTGGTTTACCCCTCGAGATTGTCAGATGTTGTATTGCTTTACATATGTAGCCGACTGTCGCAGTCAAATTTCCAAATTAAATTTAATATAATTTTTCTTTTTAATTAATTTGTTAGAAATTAAAGCAGAACCTATTTAGAAACGCTATAAAAATAAATGATGAAAACTGCAACAATTGTAAATTATAACTGCCACTTAAACAAATCGCTAATACGATTAATCTATTAAAGATAATATCAAAAGAAATGCTATAAAAAATATTGCTTTCTAATAAAATAAAATAAAGCAACAGTAAATATGTCTGTTACTAATTACTGCGCTATAGAAATAAATAACAATTGCAATCAAATTAAAGTTAAACAAACCACAAACTTAAACTAAAATAAATTATAGCATATTATCATTGGGATATAAAATAAATAAATTAATATTCTGAAGTATACTAACTAAAAAAATTAATAAATATAATAAGAAGAACTAAATGGCATAAAAATAGTAACCAATGTCATGTATATGAACAAGTATAACAATAACGAAAGAAGTGAACTAAAGTGGTAAGCACATTCATTTAAGCCATTGTGGGATTTATTAATCGAATTTATTTGAAACAGAATTTTTCCGATGCAAAATAAAATTTGGAATACATGCTATATAAAAATACAATTTACATTGTAGACTACAATGACCCATGCCTTTCAACTATAATTAATTGTAAAATGATCAGTATTATGCAATTATTGTACAAAGAAAGTTTTAATGTTTTTATGTTTATTAGTATTTAAAATTTTAATGTTCTTTGACCAAGTCGATAAAAAACAAACAATTATTTGTAAATTGCAAATAGGTAATTTATTATGTTTCTTTATCCATAATTTTTACCTTGATCTGCTTATGCTCAAATAATCGGGGAAACATTAAAATATCATTTTCTTATATCAAAAAGAAAGATTTTTTTTTACTGTACTTCTTCAGCTAAACAATGCCAAATACAGCCAAAGCCAAGTTGATTTACTAGGAAATGTAGTTCACGGGATGGTTTTCCGTTGCCTTCTCCATAAGATCAATATTAGATCTTGTATTAGACGCAATCAGAATTTGAATCACGGTCTCCCACTTCTTAGTCGGTCGAGTAAGCTTTAGTTTATAGGTAATTAGTAAAAAAAAGTTTTAGAATTCAAATCGAGTTTAAAGAACCGACCGACAGCTTTGCTATGCTCACCAGAGCAATTATCGAAAGAGCTGTTCTTATTTCAAATTAAAATCTGAAAATTACAATTTTCAGACAAATAGGTCTACGAGAGAAACTAATTATTGTTTAAATGTACTTTAAATATCAAGGTAAAGAGCGATAGACACATAACTGCTTCTTCGACTTCTAAGCCATTACACCATGTGTTTCTGACTCATTAGTCGTTAATTATTAAATTAAGTATGTGTTCCTAATGATGTGTATTCCTTATTAAAAGTTTTGCAAACTTCGGTAGTTCAGCGATACACTACAAGTTTTGTTTAGTAATTGTTCATAAAGATAAGGAAGTGTTATTTCATGCGTCAAATGTATGTCTACGTGATAATATTTATGTAAACCACCTACAATAAAAGAACACTTTTTAGTTGCTATATTATACAAATTTCTTATTAAAAAAGCAGAAAACAAATAAAAGATGGAAATTTTGATCTAGGTACTAGAAAAAGAGAAAAAGTTAGGTCTTAACTTAAGATTAATTCACTAACTTATTTATTTCAAATACACGATGAAGGTTTGAAGGCAACTACTGTAATTGAAAATTTAGAATCTCAGACACAATTGCTGCATATTTTTATAAACTTCTTGTAATCGAAATACAAATTTCAAGTAACGTAAGTCGAATAAATTTTAAATTTTGCTTGTTGGCAAAAAGCAGCTACTTAGAATTAATATATAGGCAGATATTTATATGTAAATAAAATTACAGTTTTATATCGATTGCAAAAGAAAATTATATTTTTAAAGTACTATTGTTTACCTTATCAGCAAACCACTCACCTAGTTAAGCATTAGAATAGGCGATAACTGACTTTAATGATAATTTACAAGTAAAATGTAACGCATCATTTTCAAAGCAGGTTCATTAGAAATTATTGCAATTAGTTACTGACACATTGGGAAGTTTGAGTTAAAACTTTCCCAATTTGAATACTTTTTTAGATTAACATATTGTAACCAAAAGAAACTATCTAAGGAACTCTTCGGTTTTTTAAAATTTATTTAATGTACCATTTTTGTTTTGTGAATTCCCAAAAAGATCCAAAGTGGAATATTTCAGCAGTTTCCATAATATGAAGATGCAATGAATGACGTAACTTAATATTCTTTATTACTAATAAAAAATGAACCCTAACATATTAACACAGTAATAACAATTGCAATTTTTTCGTTTAGATTCCACATATTTTGGCGACTAAAATTTAAAAATTATGACGTTTGTGTAATAAGAACTAACCTTAAAATTATCGAAGAGAAGACACAAAGTACAATTTATTTCACAAGTAGGTAAGTTTTTCACTAAATATTTAGAAAGGTTCCTAAAGTGATCTAGTTCTATCAGTTGCAACTTTCATTGTTGAAGTAATATAAAAAATATTTATTAGCAATTTTTCACCTTTCACTTGTAAAACGGACCTTTTACTACCGTATAAAAAAAAAAATTTGTAGTAAACGTAACTAAAAAATATATATCGTTATATCCGTCTTACGTTCAAGTTAAGCAAAAGACTTCATATGTTACATAAAAACTAATTGAGAATAGCAAGGTGAAATCAGTAAACACCAAGATACATAAAAAAAAGAACAATGATCGAGCGTGTGCGGGTATCACCCGAATACATTCGATCTATCGTTGTTCTATTTCTATTACCAGTGGTGTAACTTATATTTTCTTACTGGATTGTTACCGCCAGAGTCGATAATGTAGTGAAAGTACCGGGACTGGATATACATTCACTAGACTGCTTTAGGTAGGAAACAAACAATTTATCTCTGATTGTCCAAATAATAGAAACATTGTTTTATAATATCAGTCATAAGGAGGGGGGGGGCATGAACAGTGGATTAAACAGTAGTATAATATCCAAACCAGGGATATACCCATGTATATCATACAAAATATAAATTGATTTTATTGAGTTACGGTCTGGAGATATGACAGCTTATTGTTTTTTGTGCTTTGCTCACAGTCACCGATAAAGAGAGTTGGAAATAAGGATAATTTAATGATTAGAGTGAATCATAAAATATTTGAAATCATGCAAAATAAAGATGAGAAGTGTTTGGAGAAGAACAACAGATTAGAAATCGATAGAAGTGAGAAATAGAGAAAAAACTATTATAGACAAAGTAGGCGACGATCTTAAGAAGAAGAACGGTGACGACCTAGAATAAATGCTAAAATAGAAATATGGCTAAATTCTACATTATCTATAAAATCATTATCACTAACATTACAGTCATCGGCAATATAGCCTGAATAATACTTTCTTTAGGATACAGTCAACTCAAATTTTAAAAATAAAAAAATTCATCACCAAATTAATTTGCAGTTCTAAATTCCCTGATTTTTCTAGATATTCCAAAAATATAATAAACCTCTACGAAATTTTAAATTTAACCCTTTCATTCTTTTACTCGTGATATTCACAAGCGTGTGTTACTGGCAATTTTGCATTTACTCTTGTATGTCACGAGCTTATTTCTTGCCAATGAACAATCCGAAAATAAAAACACACTAAACGAGACGGCTGCTTTCATCAAACTGAACAATTTATTGAAATCCTTTTCATATGATTCAGGTTACAAAAATTTTGTGGCCAATTTCTTTGTATTATAATTGCATCCCAATTTCAACTATCTGCTAAAAATATTTAGGTTCGATTTAGTAAATACTTAAAAAGAATTATGCACGATTTTAAAGGGTGCCTTATCCTTTTTGAGATTGTTACCGTACATGTACGATTTGCATCTGCAACTTTGCCATACTCTTATGTTTTAGACTGTACTGCCATTAAGATACTGACGTGTTGAGTGTATATGGTGGTTCTGACGGCGTGCGACTGTTGTCTTGTCACTGTCTCGAAAAGATTGATGCCACGAGCGAGGCTGTATTATGAGTACGTTTCAGTCGATGCATAGTCACTGCGGGTTAATCTGAACCTGATGATGGAAAATAGTACAGTAAAACCTTGTGGTCTTCCTTTCTACTTTCTGGATATATACTGTAGAAGAAGCTTCTATTTTTCGTGACAGATCCATCATTGAACTTGGCAGATAACATGATAATTTGAACGTGTATCATTACGATACACTTAAATCATTTAAAGTGTAATTTTAACGTTGAAATTATGTATTTGCCTCTCGTTATGAAAATATCCGATATCAAGCATCATCTAATGTCATATTTCTTTTATAATTTATATTACACTAAAATCCATTTTTTTATATTCAATAGTTACTGTTAAAATAAATTGCAAATGAAGCAAAACGTAATAATCGAACAAATATATAAAAAAATAAACTTGATTTAGGTGATCGAACATTTCGCTAACACTCATGAAATATTTCAGTTATTTACATAATTTTTTCATTATGTATTTTCTCCAATTAATTTAATTAATTTTCCATTTGTTGCTGCTATTGTTTAAGTATTCCTATCTTATATGAATATCTTTCACATTCATACCACTATAAGGCGAGACACATACACTTTTACTTCCACTATAATGTTTGCTCCTTTATGTCTTGATATTACAAAAAAGGCTTTAGCTGCCTCGGATATGGTAGGATATACCCAGTTTTGTGGTAAAAAATAATGAATACTTGACGATTTTGGTTCCTAATAAAAAGTATAATATGAATTTACAGAAATATTACTATAATAAATTAAAAATAGTACTAAATATCACACATAAAATTATTCTTGTACTTCTTCTCCTGCTGATATATTATTGGCATTAACACCGATAGTGGAATTCGGATCGTATGGAGCATCTATTTCAATTTCATCCTCATCTTCCTCATCGTGCGTTTCAGATTCTTCATCATCATCGTTATCATCTTCATCGTCGTCGTCATCTTCATCCTCTATTACCTGTAACTGCATCACTTGTATTAATATCAAATTTACAATCACAATAAATTACAACTTACTTCTGCTGCGGTTTTACCTATCGGAATCAAATTTTCGTTTAAGGTAGTTAATTGGTGATACTAAACAAAACCAATTTCATTATTCTAATAAATAATACTTTACGTAGTTCAGTTTACTTACCCAATTTGCTAGATCTTCTTCCATGGCAGTTAATTCCGCCTCTTCATCGCACGGCTGATCGACGTTAAACCAAGAAGGGTCTGTTAACTTAGCCGTTAACGTCGGAAAAAATGGATACGACATTTTAACGAAATTCTGCAAAAAAAGACAACTTTGTAACCATTTATTATTCGAATAACAAATATAGGTTAAGTTCTGTATGTCAATTTAAATTGTTGTGAAGCAACGAAGCCAACTAAGATCCAGGCGCGAATTTAAATTTTCCAAATAAATTGCTTGCATTTTACAAATAGATACCTTAAAAATTAAGAAGTGAAAATGTTATGTTATTGACTAATAAAAGGGAAAAGAAAATAAGGAAACAAATTATTTTATTACAATTTAATGAAAATAAAAACTTGAATTTTAAATTTGCCACCATTATTGGTAGGTGGTCATTTTTTGAAACACACGACTACAGCGCCTTCTACGTGCGTTCTTCTTTTAGAAACTGTCGTGGACAGTGATCAAGAAATTGTAATTAGAATTTATTTATATTTTAGTCATCCCTTAACGTGAACCATCTAATCATGGTTCAAAAGAAGGTAATTGTGTTTTTATTTAATAATTAGTGATTAGTTTTATGCGGTTATTGAATTCTAATTTTGTTCGACTAGTCCGGATTCGAACACAAATTCGATGTTTATAAAGCCACGTTTTTTTCATAATGTTAAATATTGTAGCTTGTTAAAACGTGGCTTTTGTGGTAAAGTCACTAAAATGTAGATTAAACTACTTTGATATATTTTACTTATTTATTATTTTATGGTTATGTCAAAAACAGCGTGGTAATATATTATGTGTAATTTGTAGCCCAAGAAGAAGACCGGCAAAAAGGTAGCTGCAGCTCCTTTAGCAGTAAAAAAAGTTGAAGTAAAGAAAGTCGTTAACCCTCTCTTCGAAAAGCGACCAAGAAACTTTGGCATCGGTAAGTAAAGCAAACTCAAATTTTGTTTGGCTAATTTTTGTAATGATGAACATTTTTTATAAACAGATTAAAATTGTGTTGACTACAATTTACGAGCTTTTTAATTCTGACTTTCTGCTCTTTTAATAGATTTAATTATAATAGTACCCGAACAAATAATAACGGATATTTTTGTACAATAGGCCAAGATATTCAACCATCCCGTGACCTTTCTCGTTTTGTGAGATGGCCAAAGTACATTCGTATTCAACGGCAAAAGGCTATTTTACAGAAGAGATTGAAGGTGCCACCTCCAATCAATCAATTTAGCCAGACGTTGGACAAACAAACTGGTATGTATAACTTTTAAGTAATTAATAGGTATTCATGAGTATGATGATTTATTTGCTAGCGGATATAATGTGAGCGACAAACTTTTCTACCACATAAAGATTAAACTGATCTTTTTATTCATGAATAATCATTGAACACAAATTGTAGAAGTTATTTTAACCTATCGTAACATTTTAGCCACTCAGTTGTTTAAATTGTTGGAAAAATATCGTCCAGAATCTTCGTTACAGAAGAAACAACGCTTGAAGGCACGTGCCGAAGCTAAAGTAGCGACAAAAGAAGATAAGCCCACCAAGCGTCCCAACACAATTCGTGCTGGAACAAACACCGTCACCAAATTGGTTGAACAAAAAAAAGCACAATTAGTAGTTATTGCCCATGATGTTGACCCAATTGAGGTAAGATTTTTCAGTATGTTTGTGAGTTGTTAAACTTCATATGATGCAATTGAATTTCTTCACCTGAATTATAATTTACTTACATTAGATAGTTATAAAAAATGTAGAAGATTGACTCTGATTGAAAAGCTTTAAAATTTTTGTTGTCTCAATAATCGAACAAATTTTAAGTTTTATTTTTATTTTCAGCTTGTATTGTTCTTGCCAGCTTTGTGCAGAAAGATGGGTGTTCCATATTGTATTGTTAAAGGTAAAGCTCGTTTGGGATTACTCGTGAGGAGAAAGACTTGCACTTCGTTAGCTTTAACACAAGTTGACTCTGGCGATAGAGCTAATTTCAGCAAGTTACTTGAGGTGGTTAAGACGAACTTCAACGATCGTGGTGATGAAATTAGACGTCACTGGGGTGGTGGTATTTTGGGCTCAAAATCGGCTGCTCGTATTGCTAAGATCGAGAAAGCTAAGGCTAAAGAATTGGCCCAGAAACAAGGCTAGATAAGTTGTGTTGTAAACTTTATATAAAATAAATACAAATTTACCAAAATTGAATTTTATTCCTCTTAATTGAATTAAAAATAATTTTGTTGTTTCTGTAACATTTCCAAAGTGTTTTAGTTGATGTAATAGTTTGAGCCAAGATTCCTGTAATGGCAAGGCCCCCTTGAAAAAAAAACATGAATTTCAAAACTGAACTTCATAGTCTTTAACATTTAATAACTGCAACATTTTCATTAAAAGTTCATGAGATATATTCAGTTTTTATGTACTACAAGGGGACATTGCCGTGAGTATCAGCAATCAAGATCCCAATTTTTTTGGTGATTTTAGAAGCTAAACAAATTATACCGTGCCATTCGTTTTCTTCATGTAATTTTTATATTTTTTAATTATGAATTTTTGTAAACAACGTAATTTTGATATTTATCTTTTCTTATTTGCAAATATCGTCGGCTTAGTTAGAAACCCTCGTAAGTCCAAATGGCACAATTTTACAGTGGTAACAAAAAACGTTTTGAAACGAGCAGTTTCCAATTTTGGTACATATTCTTTTATTGTGTACTTATTATAATTTAATTTTTATAATTGCACAATAAAAAAAAATAGATCAAAATTGGAAAGCTCTAGGTACTTGTTTTAAAACGTTTTTTGTTGCCCCTATAAAATTGTGTAATTTGGACTTACGAGGGTTTCTAACTAAGCCGACGATATGTAGGAAGTAGTACTTACTTTTACCTGTACAAATGACGCACAAAAAGTATTATTGGCTTTGATTAAAATGTGCATAACTGAATCCATTTCAAATCGTGCGGACTGGGTGGAACTAATGTTTCAGAATTCGTTTTCGAATATAAAATGAGACCTTGATTATATTTTACCTAAAAAAAAAGTTCTACCGTCCGATAGCGGCATTTTAAGATTTCGAAATAAGTAATGCCATTCTCGAAAATTCGGTATATACCTACCACTACCATAAGAAAAATTGCTGCCAATTTGGAAATTTTGCAACTTGGATTCATTTTTTCCTCTTACGTAGAATATTATACTTGATTTTTAATGCATAAAAATCTAAAAAATTTCAAGATGGACCAAAAATATTGCAATTTTGCTGAAAAACTTGCTTCATTTTTCGCAAAAATGCACTTCTTTTCAAAAATTAATGTTTTAGAGGAATACTTATCCTATATTATGTCTTCCAAATTTTAATATCTATTTATTATTAATTTCGGAAATATTAATTTTTGAATGCATTATCAAATCATGCAGGTTGGGGAAGCTCATTCCTGAATTCGTTTTCTATAATATATTTTTATTTTTTTAAATATGTTATTTATACAAAATGCGGTGTCCTGATAGCCGGTAGCGACACTTTAATATTTTGAAATAAAAGTAAATAATGCTTTTCTTAAAAACTCGATATATATCATAAGAAAGATCGCTGCCAATTCTGTAATTGCGCGTAAAATAGCGCGAAATCGTCACTCGTCTATATCTCTCCAACGCGTTTCCCGAACTGAGTGAGACAACACCCGCGTACAGGAATCCCCCAAAGTTACCGCGTGGGTATGTTGGCATTACACCCTCGCATTCGGTTTTCGATATTTTGTGGTGATCACCATTGCCAACTGACTCTGATTGCATACATCTCCCCTACATTATATATTTTTTTATTTTTAAAGAGACCCCGGGCGAAGCCGGGTATCCAGCTAGTACCTTATATAATATGGTTTTGCAAAACGTACCTATAAGCAAATTAATAGTATAACTCTTAGGCAACTTCATTCTAAATAACTTGTTCCACGTCAAGCTAGGACCCCCATCTCTCCAAAATAAAAAAAATTACAGACTATTACTAATTTTAGACAGTATTCGCGAATTTTGGACTATTTAGGAATTTTGGACTATTTAAAAAATAGTTGCAGTTCTATAAGCAAAAAATCGGATGTGGCCATCGCATAACTTTCCGAATTATCAAAATTAACGTCCGATTTACCTTGGCTAACAAAAATCAAAATACAAAATTTCATCATCGCGAAAAACATTCCAATCAGTATTTAAAAATAATAAAAACAATTGAATTTTTTCGAAAACAGACAATAGTTTATTTTGGTTTTTGCCTTGAGTTTTTCATAAAAAAATATTAAAAACGCATCATCAATTTTTCTGTAAAAATAAATTTTAGAGAATATTTTTTTTTAATTAAATTTTAAGTTTTAATTTCAGAAAAAAAATTACAGAACAAAAGTTGTAGGAAATGTAATAGTGATAATTTTTTGTCATAATAAACTTTTACCTATTTTATTGCGTTTAGAAGTTATGATGGATTATGTCTTATCGCTTTAGGTAAACCCCCCGTTCCCCCCATTCGATTTTATTCATTTTCAATAGGCTTCGTGTGACAACAGATTAAAACTTAAATTTTAAATTTGAACTGATTTCCTTCATTCGTTTGGGTGCTATCGTGTTCACAGACATACACACACATACAGACATTTTTCAAAAAGGATAAAAATCGTTTAAGAATACCTCGAAACATAAAAATTTAAAAAAAAATGTGGGGTAAATTTTTTTTTTCAATTTCTGATTACAATACTTTCCTTACTAAGGAGTTCGGAAAGTAAAAACAGCTGCAAGCAATTCGGGGGGGGGGGGGGTTGTTATATTTCTTGTCATATTTGTTAACCTGATAATAATTTGTGTATTTGTTTAATTGCAGTGAATCTAATAAAAGTGTTAGTTCTTGTGATATTTTAAGAAGTTCTGACGAAGGAAAATAAGATTTTTTCAATTTTTATTTTTAAATTTTATTAATATGATACTTTCTTGCTTTTGAAGTTTATGCCTCCAGGAATGCTTTAAAATTTTCATTATAGCGGATTAAACAGCGTTCCTCAAAAGATAAAATATTCCTTTATGGAAAAGGAATACAAACTAAAGGGGTTGGTTCATTTTGAACCATCAGTGGCAGGATGATGATTTGACTTCCGTTGGCCGCTATTATGCACGTTGTTTGCGAAACCATCAAGTCTGGATGCAATTAGATGACTTTAATGATGTCGAAAACACCGTAAAAAAAGGAAAACAAGATCCTGCTTTGTGTTGTGTTGTGTTCAGAATAAGCAGTTATTTTTTTTTAAATAAATGCATCTACTATTAATTATCGTTAGTATTTGAATTGTAATTAAAAATTTAAAATTTTTTTAACCTACCAAAGATTTATATTTGATCGCGAAACCGTTGACGTCTGAAATTTGCGAGTACTGTCCAAAATTAGTCCATAATTATGGTTAACTTAATTTAAAAAAGAAGTCATTTTTTTGAGGTGGAGGTGCTAGCTTGACGTCAACTCAGCACCCCCACCAAAAATTTATGTTTTATCGCGAAATCGTTAAATTCGTAAATACTGTCCAAAATAAATAAAATTAAAAATTTTATGTTACCAATTTTGTAAGATGCTCTTCGGAGTTGAGCAAGTCCTCCAATTCCCTTAAATTGCTCTCCGAATCTGTATACAATGATACAATGTATTATTCTAAGATAATTTTGCTCTCCGGCGCTAGTAGAGCTAACATTATTTATGAAATCTTTAATCGCTCGCGTGTTTGCTTGTAGTACTTCTTGAAATACGTTTTACATCGTAAGTCAATGACGTTAACGTTTTCAGCACTTGTGCTTTGAATAACAGTTTTCGCTTTTTTGTTATTTCTTAAATTTTTTTTATAACAGATTGCCTAAATTACAAAAATCGGGGATGCAAAACGTTATGTAATATTACTGGTGGTATGTTTGTTACCACGTTTTTAGCAAGCCACAGGGCACGGCAATCCAATATTGCGAAAAGCTACAGCCCGTATTGGTCCAATATTGTTTTCCTATATCGGTGCAATATTGAAGAGCAAAATTGGACCGATATTAGCTGAAGATTAGAATGCAATATTGGATACCAATATTGCACCATACCTCGGACAATATTGGTCCGATATGGATTTCCTATATCGGCGCAATATTTAAAATCAATATTGGGCTGATATCCAGGCTGAATCTTGCAATATTGCGCCGACATTCAATATTGATCCAATTGTGCCCCAATATTGCGCCAACATTGTGTGCTACATGGGATGTAATTTTTTTATAAAAAATCTTAAGGAGTGGAAGTCTTATCAACCTCTCTCCAGATTGCAATTTTGATTTTAAATGGGGAAAATTTCAAAAATCAAAATGACAAAGTTTATTCTCATTTAAAATCATTACATTTTTCACCTTTTCTACACTGAGAAAAAAGATTTGTCGCCCTAACAAGGCTCTTAGTAGCTATAGCCTCAACAGAATGTTTTTAGCATTTTCAACAAATTTTATGCTGCCATATAACAAAGTTTTAGCTGTTTAAACTAAATCAGAATTAAAAATTAGTTGATCCAACAAATTTTAAAATTCTCAAATTATTTTAAACAGCTAAAACTTTGTTATGGCAGCATAAAATTTGTTGAAAATGCAAAAAACATTCTGTTGAGGCTATAGCTACTAAGAGCCTAGTTAGGGCGACAAATCATTTTTCTCAGTGTACTCTTTTGCATTATATTTACACAATTTACCTATTTTATCCACAAATTAAATTTTTTATCCAAATCTGTAAATGTCTAAAAATGTAAACTGTAACAATAAATTATATCTATGAAACTCTTTTCATATTATACTTTCCTGATGAGAATCTAATTCGATCGAAACATTCATCGTAATCTTCATTAATTTGACCCCTTTTTATTAAATTATTCAAATCTATTTTAACTTTTTATTTCTATTTAGAATGTTTGTACACCTGCCATTTATTGCACTAAAATTAACATTATTTACTTTTAAAAAGTAGACAACAAAACTTTTAAATTTACAGCAGAACTACATCATTTGTTTTGAATTAATACTACTGTTAATAAATTCGAGAGTATAACCACTTTTGTAAATAATGTAAAAGAGAGTAGATTGATTTTTTTGAATTTGAAGTTACTGTTAATTCAAAACTAGTTACTGTAAAATTAACTAAAATATAATTTTTCTTTGTTTTAACAATGTCTGACATCAAATTAACAACACTGGAAATTTAAATTGAAAGTGAATGGGATTTATTTCGATATAACGATTTTTATTTTGAAATTAAATTATTATGGTTTTGTTAATATTATATTTTTAGAAAACTAAAACTTAAAAAACTAAAAACTAAAACAAGATAGATAGATACGTAAAAATAACACTAAACACCTAAACTATTTAGTTTTTTCTTTTTCTAACAAAATTCTAATAAACTTTAGTACATAGATAGATATAAAATAAAAAATAAATTATATAATAAAAATATAATAAATAAAGTACCATTATAAAATATGTATAGTACTGGAGAACTGGTAAATCAATTTATGGATTTTATTAACAATTGATTTGTACTTACACCTACTTCTAACGACTGATTATTTGTAGTAAAATAAGTAGCTTAAAATAAAAACTTTTGTATATCATCTCTCTTATTTACATACTCAAAATGAAACCTATGGGGGACTGGGGATGGTTTGGATATTTTGTACGTTTTATTATTTTTATTTTTTTCCAAAGAAGTTAGTAATGCAATCACTTTTTTCTACTAAACTTTAGGGTAGATAGCTTAAGATTATTAATCTTGATCTAGCCTATTAAGATGTAATAGTTTTTCCTGAACTCAGTCACAAAGAAAACCATAATTTTGTCCAAAGTATCCCTAGGTGCTGGGATTCTGTGGCCATTATCCGGATATACACTGAACATGCAGGGGGAATGTAATGGACAACAGCAAGTAATAATATTAGAAATAAATTTATTAATTGTATTTTTTAAATAATACGAACTAAATATTTATTAAAACATTAAAAAAATAAATTATGAACAATATCATATTATAATATTATAATTAACATTTAAAAATTATTACGAAAATTTTAATTGAACAATATTATATTTCAAAATCAGACTCACTGGATGATTTTACTTCTATACCTTAAATACATTTTTATTTGCTTTCCCTTTCTTCACTTACATTTGTTTACAATTAGTAGTATCTTTAAACTCGAAAAATATTAGTAGCCCTCCTTCGGCAGTCGAGTAAAAAATTAGACGCACTGTCCATTGCATCTCCTGTTCTCCTGACAGGAAAAAAATTAAGAAAATTGATATAAAATATGTATTAATTTTTATGCATTAACTATCGACATATCTGTAAAACTTCACTTTTCACCTACAAATAAAAAAAAATTACAAAAAATTCAGCTTGAATAATTGAAAATCTTTACGTAGTCGCTATGTAAACTAATAACTGAGATGTTGAAAACAAACTATGCCATCTAAAAACTTCCGATGATATCATAGCGTGGATTCCTTTTTCCTATCAGTGGTACTAACATATTAAGTCATGTACAGCAAAAAAATCACTAACAAGGCCCAAAATACAAGCATGTCCATTGTATCTCAGTGTCCACATCATCCCCAGTCTCTATACATAATACTAGAATTTGAATAATGATATCCTTATGACAATTTCAAAATTTTTAAATTGATTAGTGAGGATAGATGATTCTGGCCGACTTTCCTCGACAGGCAATGGCAAACCGCCGAGGCAATCTGCTATGTAAACCTTTATTAAAATGAAGTGGTTAGTGTAAAATTATACGCACGACAATAGTCAATTTTTAACATGCCAAATTTATTTTCGTTAAGGTATTTATAATAAATAAACAAGAATTTATAAGTATAATTATGTTGAGGTTACAGGTGGGTGCTTCGAATTTCGTCCTATTTATTTAATTTTGATAAAAATGTATATTTGAATGTAAATGACCTAATAAATTTTTAATAAGAATAATATTATAGCCGAAATTAATGATTTACGGTTGGTAATATTCTCAAGACATTTTTAAATTAACGTTTTATGACCTTAAGGAGAAGAAGGTACAGGGAAGCTTTTGCATAAACATGAAACTTGTATAAGTGGGCCACGTTCTGCACGCTATAGTAACATGCAAAATGTGACTTTAGTATTGATTCAAACTGTCAAATTCTGGTCTGTTATTTCACTTTTAAATAATCTTCACTTATCTGCAGATCATGTAGTAAGTAGTAAGTGCTTCAAGCTTAAAAACATCCATTTCGGACACTTTATTAAAAATTAATATGTGCGCACCTGCATTGTAATGGACGCTAACATAAAATATACCATCTCGTAAGTATCCAACTTTTTGCAAAATTATTTAAACAAATTATTTTACTTTAGAAATGAAGATTTGCTTGGAGTCTTGAGAACCATTTTGTTGGTGAGTTTCTTAAAGCTTTTTTTCTATCAAATACGCTGTATGTTGTTTCGCTATTATATTCACATCTTCTGCATAAAATTGTTATTGCCAATTGTTTTCGCTATTTGGCGATAGTACCTATTATTTACTTTTTACCTTAGCCAATATTTGTGATCGCTCATCAAGAAATGAAGATGAAAAGGCAACTTGAGACACTTTATATTTTCTGCTGCATTGCATAAGGTCAATAACAATAGACTGCACTGGAAAGAAAAGAACGAAAAACGCAACAAGGATAAACAATATGAAAACTTGAAAGCCTTTTATCTTATAATCAATAAATCACCGCTAAGGTCCCTATCTTGGTCAGCGGTCACAATTATAAATTTCTTGCAGGATTAAAAATTTAATATTTGGTATTTACTGCAAAGTCGCAGAACTGAAATCCTTGCCAAACCGTGAGTAGGTTTTATCGATATAATTTTTGAAATCCTGCAAGACATTTCACATACCGTGACTTACGCAAAACTTATCCATTATTCTATTAATTTTTACGTTCTAAAAATGGAATTCGTGATATTTCTTAGTTTTATTAAATTTTTTTAAATACTTGTAAGCCCGATAAAGTTATCAAATTTTATTAGTACTGCTAGTTAAAAAATTTTAAGACCGTGTGGCCGATACGAAACAAAGAGAAAATTAATTAATAGAATAACGACACGAAAAATTTACATTAAGCCGAAGGAAAACATTTTGGGATATACTATGTAAATTTCTGTTTAATAAACCAATATGATTAATGATTCATTTTCACGATGAAAAGAGAAATTACAGACATTACTACTACTGCAACTTTTTTAAATAAATCAACGAAAGTGAATTATTTTGGTCATGAAAATTATCTATTTACGTTAAAGTTTACTTTAACAAGCGTGTTTATCACCTTCGTGAATATATTTCACTTGTTGAGCTTGCGATTTTATCTTAATCGTTTAATTGACATTACAAAAACAAAACATGAAAAACCAAAATTTGAAAAATGTTCCTGACGAGATTCGAACTTCGCATGTTCAAATTACAAATAATGGAGTTTTGCTTGAATTTTCCGGCCGTTGCGTTAGTGTTTTACAGTTTCTGCAAGGGAGAGTAACCTATAGTCAAAGCTTTGTATGTAGAAATATGAAGATTTATCTAATATGAATTACAATTGACGCTTTCTGAATGATGTAGTCTAGATATATTTGTTTATTAGATATTAATATAATATTATATTTATTTGAAAATAAGAATAGTTTTTAGAAAATTTGGGTTTTAAAAATACTTGTGCCGCATTTCAAAACGAATGTTTACGTCATGGATATGACATAGTAAAATCTGATCCTGCTAAATTAGTTATGATAAGCTCTCCGGAAGCAGAACCGAAAAAGGAATGTATCGAATCCTGCAAACTTGGTAAGTATAAATGGGAAAGTATCTTCTTATGTGCGTATGTGTGTCTGAAAAAAAAAAGAGATTCGTTTTTATGGCTAAAAAATGTCGTTTTTTGTAAATTCTTTTTAAAGATGTCAATTATGCATCACAGGTTGCATTCATTAGATCAGTCCGGATAAAACATGCCTGCACTGTGTACACGATAAGAACTGGAGTTATGATCCGAATCGAATAAATTCAAAAAGATTTCAATCGCGATTTTTCAATTAAAAAAATATGAAAAAATAAATATAAAAACAAAATTGAATTTTGCAACACTAACAATTATTGAAACCTTCCCTAAGGCATGTAATGGCGAATATGAATAAATTACCGAGATTTCTATTTTATGAATGAATTTTGTCTTATATTTATATTATTGTAAAATCATAACACTGCTCTAGGATCATAAGTAATAAAAGAATTGTTTTTAGGAAAAACTGACAAATGCCCATGTCCTTCCATAATTTCAAAAAATCAAACAGATTCAGCTCCTAAAAAGTGCAAATGCTCTCAAACATTATCCAGCCCAAAGCATTTAGAAGATTCCCATTATAAAAAGTTATACAACGATGATTATATCCCACCTGCAACAATGGAATCAGAACAACCAACAAAAATATTATCGAAAAGCAATTTAAATAAAATTAATAAAAATTTTGAAAATGAGAACAAATTGGTGTACAAATCACATTCAACTCCAAGCATAAAAACTTGCGACAGTTTTGTGATATCAGTACATGATGTAGAAACTAAAGATAAATTACTAGGTATGTACATCATTTTCTCAGATGTGTAGTTGGTGTGTCCAAATTCTTATTTTTTCCCAGGCACAGTAACAACACAAGGAAGTCAAACTATATTTCAAGACGACGAAGCAGAAACTAATCGTTCGGGCGTAATTCATTCAGTACACATTACTGAAAATGAAAATACTAGACATATCAAATCAACTACAACTGCAGAAAACATAAATACTAACCAGCTAAATGGCGATAATAATTTGCACAAAGACACAAGTGTAATATTCAATGTATCAGATCAAAGTAGTCTTTCACATACTAAAATCGTTACCGAAATTTATTATAAACCCAAAAGTGCTGGCAGTATCCACGAGGGAAAAAAGGAGAATTCTAAGGATGAAAAATCAACCAAAGTTCACAAATGTGTAACATGTAATGAACTACCCAATATTTTTGTTTGTGAAAATGAAGATGGTGTGGTAAACCAAAGTAATACTAAAAACACATCCACAGATTTAGATTTTAAGAAAATTAAGAAAGATTTGTGTACTGGAGATGACAATTTAAAACTTCAACTGGTTCAGGCTCTACGATGGGTAATTATTTTAAAATTACTTTTCGTTAAACCTATTTATGTTTAGTTATTGTTATTGTTTTTTAAACAGTAGGTGGCAAAACTTGGAAGTTTTTGACGCAGCAAGTACTGTTTGTCATTTTATCATATTATATCAGATTAGACTATTGGGAAACAATCAACACAAGTCGTTTAACTAAAAATGAAATGAATATTACTTATTTGCAGCAAGAAGATTTGATGAAAATTGAAGAGCTATAGAATACCTCCCAGCACCCTACTATTTGAATGAAATATTCTTTATGGGGTTTAATGTCAAAATGTTAGTCAGATTAACGTGTTTTTTTATCGAACAACGAAGAACAAATAAAAGTTCTTTTAATGCTGATTTGAATAATATAATATTCTCAGAGTTGTGGTTTCCTTTCTACAAGTCCCACTATGCGTGTATTTGGAGAGGGGGGGGGGGTAAAGAGTTTTAGAACTTAACAATATTGTATATGCACAGTGACAGCTTATACGCGGAGGTCGATGAGATGACAGGTTTCCGATGTGAATATTACATTTTAAATAAAAAATTATTTTTGAAAACTGAGAATAATATTTAAAAAATATAATCTAAGCCTAAGCAATAACCCAAGTTAATTTAAAAAGTTAAAACAAAATTATTATCCCTACATCTCTAGTAGCTTAAATAACTATTAAACAATAACTTTATGAACTCAATGTTTACTATGCTTTTTGTGGTCTGTAAATTTAGTTCTTGTTATTTCTTGTGATCATGATCCCTAAAATAACAGTCATCTTTTCAAATATTGATTTTCCATCTTTCCATCAAAACTATCAAACATTAGGTTGACGCATTTACGTATTATTAACAGAATATTTGGAGATCGTGAGCAAAGGAAACATGAACACCATGTACAGTAGCGGTCATAGCAATGTTCTGACTATAATATTGTTTTTTTGGATTAGTTAGCTAAATAATATTGATTTGTTAAAATTAACATACATATCGCTGCAAATAATTTTTCTAATAGATCCTATGTATTATATTTTTTTTGCAGAGAATTACTCAAAATGATAGTACAATTCGTTATCAAGTTATGGGTTCGTATATACGACACGATTTGTTAGGGTTGTCCACAACTGAAAAAAAATCACTGCCCGAGTTATATTTATATCCACACTCAGAAACACCTAATCCGTTGCAGGTATTATTTATTTACATATTAATATTGTATTACCTATTAATTAATTTTGTTCTATATTTCTTTATGCGAAATAATTATTGCGATGTAAAATTTTATATCACGCTTGATAAAAAGGACAGATTACTGAATAAGAAGTAGAGTGCTCGAAATCTAAATTTACTTCGTACTTATTTACGCTAGAGCTGTTCGCTACCATATTAGCTATTTCTATACTTTTTTTGTTTGGTTTGTGAGATTTAAAAAAATTTATATCTGTAGATATCCGGGATCAAAAAAGGTCCAATGTCCATTTTTTTGATTTTTGAATTTCAGGTTAGAGGTAGTATTCTACGACTGCCCCCCTTCAAAATAGGAAAGAAAACCGATGAATATTCTGAAAGAGCACAATTTTAGCTTTCTTATGAGGTGAGGATGAGTAAAATCGGCCCAACGGTTACTTCACAATTTAATTTTGAAAATCGACTTTTTGATGAACGATGAACTTGTTGGCTTGACGGAGTGCCGGGGATGGGCCCCATATCTCCTTCATCTGATGTGGGCGGCTGGTGTTGGATTTTGGAGGTGTTGTCCTCTTTGGGCGGCGCTGGGCTGTGACTGGCTGACCCTGAAACAGAAAAGGGGGGGTAGTATGATTTTACGAAGGTGAATTAGTAACCTGTTCCAAGACCGCAGTTGCGGTATTCGTGAGTTTTGATGAAAATTTTACAAGTTTACCATCATATTAGCTTTAAAAAACATTCTCTTGCCAGTACGTGTGCTCTACTAGGGTCATGGAAATTGTAATTTAGGTGGGGAGAGAGCGTGTTCATTCAAGTGCATGCCGTGGCAGTGATAACATCGTTCTAGTTCCTGCATTTTCGAGTGCATTTGCCATCCGGAATTTGTAATAATTTACATAGGGGTTGAGAAAAACGCCCGCAGCCGCCTGAAAATCTCGGATCCCAGCCTTCTAATTTCGCCATTTTTCCTGTTCCGTGCTCTCCGGGAGATGTTCTTAATGATTTTAGCGCGTGTCAAAACGGCTCGGAGCGATCGAAGCCAGGCGGAGTCGACCTGGACTTTTCAAAGTCCAGGACTTTTGGTAATTTTGGAAAAACTACTGGACCATCCGCAAATTTTATTATTTGTATCCACTATATAGACCATTACCTACCACCCAGTGCAAAACTGTCGGTGAAATCTGTAACCGTAGTTTGCTACCTCCCCACCATGTGCCCCATACACATTCATTTTCTACACCTTTTCCAGCAGTACTTCAAAAAACGTCAATTGTTATTCAGAAATCGTCAATTGTAATTTCATTGTATACTTTCAGAATTTTGTTTGACGATTTCTGAATTTCATTTCACGCTTTCTAAATTTTATTGAAAGTTTTTTGAATTATATTTGACCCTTTCTGAATTTTATTTGCGGATTTCTAAATATCAGCTGACAAATCTGAATTACAGTTGATGATTTCTGAATATTAGTTAACAAATCTGAATTATAGTTGACCAGACCTCGTTTATTATCCCTTAACATGCCTGATAATATACCTGACAATATTAATTTATGAATTTAACATTATTTGAATTTCAATCTTAGTTAATTTTTCTACCGATTGATTCTATAAGCGCAGGTCAGTTACAATGTCTTTAAAATAATTGAAGCTCCATCGATCATTTAATATAACCAGGTCGGACGTGGATAAGCAGTAATACAATTTTAAATGACTTTGTTAATCATTCTTGTTTTGAAACAAAGTTTCCACAAGTTTACTTTTGAACGGGAAAAGTAGCTTTTCGAACGAAAGGTATTTGACATTTTATCGGGGTCACCAATTTAGTTAAACACCGTTCTTGAAAACAACACTCTTCGATCTAAATGAAAGGAAATTTCATGCTTTACAACTTTTTTTGTTAGGGTGTTCTTCTTAAATGGACAGTAAATAAATATAAACATTTTTGTAAGAAATTATATTACCTTTAATTTTGTGTCTACGGGCTAACCGTTAAGAAGATAATAAGCAAAAAATAAAATAGGGAAATCTTCGTGCCCCGTGCACTCTCTTCACCGCCTAGGTCTGAGAACTTTTAGTATATTCACCTCCTAACTAGTCCGGAAGTAAAAAATTGTATTTTCCAACAAATTTACTAATACTTATTATTTATTAAATTGATATTTAAATTTAAACCCGTAAATCTAAAAATAACGTTTTATTATGACGAACAAAAAATATAAAGTATTTGATGAACAGTGTGCGTGCATATTGTCTATTAAATTGTAAATTGAAACAAATAAAGGTCCGACTATCAATCTTGGCATTTGATAGCGTGCTCGACTCTAATAAAATAATTATCGCTGCTAGTTTCTTAGCCTCGTTACACAGTAATATTTTTAACTAACAAATTAATAATAGCTTTTGGTTTTAAATATTAAACTTTTTTTATTTTTCAAAGCAAGAATAGGCCAATGCGGTTTTTACCCTGACAATTAAATTTGCATTAAACACATTTGTTTGTTCTTATCCGCACTTTATTTCGCGCCGTTTAAAAAATTTACATGTTTTCTTTATTTTACTTGACAATAATAAATCTGTACCTACTCTAGTTTAGATTAAAATTAAGGGGATAAATAAAACTTATATTTTTGCCTTGGATTTAATAATTATTTTGTACCATGATTATCCAAATCGGCATTACAAACAATTGCAATAGTCCTTGGCCTTACGAGAGCTATACATAGAACGGATTTCTAACAAATCAAGGTTCTAACACCAGCCATTACTTCTTAGAGGGGGGAATTTTCACTTGAAAATCTGGTACAAGAGGGGGGACATGACCCATCCGCTATGACCGCGCCTGCCACCAGAAAAGTAAACGATAATAGTTTTGCTCCAGTTCCGTTCATCTATTTGCCGAGACTTGTTCTGCCTTGTACCAATCGAAAATAGGCAATTTTCTCTCATAGCAGATTGAAAACTTTTTTTCTTTTAATATATTGAATTTTTTTTCCTGCACAATCACGGGACGTTTTGAAATTAATTGGATCTTATGTTCGAAATTCTACTTCAAAACTGTCATGATATTATAAGAATATTAAAAAACCTGATGCAAAAAAATAAGGCAGCAAAATAATGCAATTATTAATATTAATGAAAATTGAAAATTAATAATTTATTTTCTAGGAGCAGATGGCTCGTTTGTTAAATACTTTTGCGTCGCTAACATTTGGTAGAGACTATTTGTGTCATGACGGCGTAG
Source organism: Cantharis lateralis (assembly GCA_963170105.1). Taxonomy (NCBI): domain Eukaryota; kingdom Metazoa; phylum Arthropoda; class Insecta; order Coleoptera; family Cantharidae; genus Cantharis; species Cantharis lateralis. The sequence continues at coordinate 26,061,509 of OY720629.1, forward strand.
TGTCTTTATTGGTTTCTTTAATTATTGATAATCAGATATTAAAAGTTAAAATCGATTCTAAAACACGCGATATGCTTATAGCAACACTTCAAAAATTAAGTCTTCGCAATCAACAGCGCATGCTGATGATATCGTCAGGTAATAATAATTGACCGGAATACTTTCTTTTCAATTTAATTCCATCAATAAATATGTTTTAGGTCTTCTCGAGTATCTCGTGTCGTACCTTAAAGCGAACCATAGCAGTCTTTCAAAATATTGCATGGAATATTCCACTGCTTTGTTTATGAATTTGTGTCTGCATAAACAAGCTAGAGATCGTCTGGTACCGCGTGCAAAAGAAGTTATTGGCCTTTTGTCCGATCTTCTAGATAACAAATACGACTATTGTATGCCCTATATCAACGGTACCATTTATAGTTTATTATTGAATCCTCACATCAACAAAGAAGCCCAAAGATTAAAATTGGATAAACTTATCGATCATCATATGCAGGTTAGTGGAATACTAGATTTTTCTTTTATGTTTGGCGAACGAATGTTCACCGCACGGTCATTTTAATTTTCTTAAAATTTAAAATTTATTAATTTGAATTTTTTTTAAAATTACAAGATTATGTTAAAAATGGAAAATCATATTGTTATCAAGTAGGTACTAATAATTGGGAACAATTTTATTACATTAGTATTTAAGTTGAAAAGAGATCTCTATCCTTCGATACGAGATGATTATCCTGTTTATTGGGGTGACCGGACATTTCGCTACTGGACTATCGTTTTCGGATATTTTGCTCTCGGACATTTAACTACCACTCGAAATTGTTCTTAAATATTTAGCTTAGCTTGTAAAATATCTGAGTTAATTATTAATTAATTATGTTAATTATTTTTGTTCCGATAATGCTGAATTTGTTAATGGCCGCCATTAATAAAATGTATACAGCTATGCATAGAAAGTATGCTAATTTTATTGGTGTCAAGGACAATCAATTTTGCAAATCTAAATAAGTTAAGTATGTAGCTTGGAGTTATAAATAAATACAAAGACGACAAAGAGTTGTATGTATCGTAAGTCCTAAATTGATTTTGCTGGTTTACTTTTATTATATAAATCCAAAGGGTAAACATCCCAAAAACGGTGTGTACACTTGGTTGGAATTCTATTGGAAATCTTTGAAATTATTTGGAAATAATTGAATTTCATGAAAATTCTTGCAAATCTCTGGAATACCTTGGACGTTACCGACATTCTTTGGAATTCCCTGGAAATATCTGGTATTCTTTAGGAGTTTTTGGAATTCTTGGAAATAACTGAAATTCGTTGGAAATCACTGGAATTCCTTGGAGTTCCCTGCAAATCATTGGAATACCTTGGAATTCACTAGAATTCCTTAAAAATCACTGAAATTCTTTGAAATTTCTTGGAAATCTTTGGAATTTTTTTAGAAATCGTTGGAATTCCTTGTAATTTTTGTAAATCTTCGAAATTTCTAGTTCTTTGGAATTCCTGAGAAAGCACTGGAATTTATGGAAATCGTTGGAATTCTTTGAAATTTTTTGAAAATTATTGGAATTCTTTGGAGTATCCTTTAAATTCTTTGGAATTCTCTGGAAATCTCTGAAATTCTTTAGAAATCATTGGAATTCATCGAAATCGTTGGCATTAGGGGTCGTCCTTTGATCACGTGAGGTTTTAGGCTACCCCCCCCCAACCCCAGACATCGCGTGTATTCTTTATTGAAAAATATTTTAAAGGTATTTTCAGAATATGTTTTAATTCTTTAAAATTCTTTGGAATTCCGGGTCTTGCCTATGCAAGTAAATTTACTAGGATATTTACCACCAGTGTAAACCTTTAAATAAATTAACTATTACTACATTATACTTTACTTAGTTTCCGTACTCAAAACATCTTTTATTTCCACTTGTACGGGTTTGCCATTAGTCATCCCAAGGTAGTCCATTGTTCGTTTAGATTTGAACATATTATTAGCAGGTGTTCTGGGTTTTGCATTGCTTTGTATTCATAGTTTTCGCCGTCTTCTAAAGATTCTTATTTTATCATGTCGATTTCCTTTCAGATTGCGACTCTGCGATTTTCAATCTAGTTTTCAAAATTTCCTAGATGATAGTCTCATATTCTGTTTTTCACATCTATACATTTTATTTTTGCGCTGTTACGTTTCTTTCTTAGTGCAATAACAATGAGAGGTTAAATCTTCTCAATCTATCTTCTGATATATCGGTAATATATGGTAGGGTTGTGAACCCCAAAATATTACATGTTTTTCCATTTTTAGATAACGTTTCTATTGGAAATTTTCTGTTTTGTGCTTAGGCAATGCTGATTAAAGGAAGGAATTCGATCGAGCTTCAAGTTAAGATATTTTGGAAAGTTATTATTTTGTAGTTCTTGACCATTGCAGATTATCTTAAGTTTTCATTTGGGTTATTTGTTTCTTATATAATTACAAAATTGTACGTTTTGCTAAAATTTGGTTTGAGGTCACTACAGTCATAGTAAAGGTGTCCCAGCAAGAGTGGAAGGAAGATTTAAATTTTACATAAAACACAGTTATTTTTGTATTAAAAACAGAAATTTTAGTTTAATCACCACGTAGGAAACAACACATCTGGTAAATGCTTTCCTAGGCTTTTGCTGGCACATTTGCGTTTCACTTTAACGACATTTTCAGTTATGGCATAATTGTAATTGGATCTTAGTGACACTCGATTGGATCCGTGATTGGATCTTAGCCTCGTGCAATAATGTTATTGTTTCACTTGTGGCAAGGAACATCGGCATGTTCAAACCACATACCTTCGAGATCCATACCATCCTTTTGAGGCACAAAAACTGGATTATCATGTCCCGATACCACTTATCATTGACTGTTTGTGCATTTCCAGCTATCAAAAGCTTTCGTCAAACAAAAAATGTAAATCATCTAAATTTTGACCTCATAATACTCGCAGTTTAAGTTCATAGAAAAAAAGATATAGGGTAATGTAGTCTAAGATTGCGCACTTAAAATATTTTAACATATAATTGATTAATTTCACAAAATATGGACGTAAAAAAAATTAACAAACATGTGAAATAGTATATTACATAACAAGCGTGGAAAGTGACACATTTCGCATGAGTGTGTAAGTTTATGCGCGAGGCGCAGCCGAGCGCTGAAATCACACGAATGCATAAATGGCACTTTTCTGCGAGTTATGTACACTATTTTTCCTACGGCAAAAAAAAAATAAATTTTTAATTTAACAAATAATTCAATTTTTATTTACTAACAAAGTTAATATTAAAGTGTTTTTAAAAGTGTAGGGGAGGGTGGGGTCCATTTTAGCCGTAAAAGTACAAAATTTTGTTGCGGAAACCCATAAGGGGCAGATAGGGAGGGTGGTAAAAGAAATGGCGCGTCACGAAAGGTAACGAGATTCCATGCACAATTGTTCTGAATTTTTGCATATGTGTTCTCATGGTGAATTCACAGGGGGTGTCTGTTGAGCGAGGGGGGGTAATTTTTTGCTCCGTTTTTCGATATCTAGCGCCGTTTTCGAGTTATTCACATTTGAAAATATTTCATTTAATAACCTAACATTACCATCCGCGCGCGATCGATCTGAATTTTTGCATATGTGTTCTCATGGTGAATTCACAGGGGGTGTCTGTTGAGCGAGGGGGGGTAATTTTTTGCTCCGTTTTTCGATATCTAGCGCCGTTTTCGAGTTATTCGCATTTGAAAATATTTCATTTAATAAATTAACATTACTATCCGCGCGCAATCGATCTGAATTTTTGCATATGTGTTCTCATGGTGAATTCACAGGGGGTGTCTGTTGAGCGAGGGGGGGTAATTTTTTGCTCCGTTTTTCGATATCTAGCGCCGTTTTCGAGTTATTCGCATTTGAAAATATTTCATTTAATAAATTAACATTACTATCCGCGCGCAATCGATCTGAATTTTTGCATATGTTTTCTCATCGAAAATTCACCGGGGGAGGACACTACACGAGGGGGGGGCAATTTTTTGTTCGGTTTTTCGATATCTAGCTCCGTTCTTGACAAATCAAAATATTTCAGCTAATAACCTTACATTATTATTCCCCCACATTGTTAGATAAATATCACAATCCAAACCGTAACCTACGTACAGACCCATGTCAAGGTGGATCCGACTCTTAGGCCCGGCGCAAATTGAACCCAGCACATGTACATCCCACGCGTGACCAAACCCAGTTCAAGTACAGGTTTTTTGAATAGTACCGCATATTGAACACAGCCCACACCCATGACTCATACTCAAATCTCCCAGTATGCAAGATGACATCAAGCCAGCAAATTCTTCTCGATTTAGAATCTGAATCTGAGGATGTAGAAAGATTTATTATGCTGGGCCTACTCAGTAAAAATAGCAAAAGAAGTAAAACGAATGAGTATTTCCCACACATCATCCTTTAGTTTTGTTCTGATGTAATCTTCATGAGTACTATCATATAACACAGGAAAACCTCTAACCATTTCAATTAATTTCTCCATTTTCTAGTAAATAAATTGTTTCCACAGACAAAAGTAGTTACCCACGATCCACGAAACTGTGTTGCAAGCACAACTGGACCCACGCGAAGACAAGCGGGAACTGGACTGGCCGTGGGATAGGTTTAATATGCGGCACTCCGTCTCAAACCACGTTCTACAAAATAGTCCACGCGTGGGATGTACATGGGCTGTACATGTGCTGGGTTCAATTTGCGCCGGGCCTTATAATCTGCCATCAGAAAATAATTAATTTAGAAGCAACTATACATTTCCGCAGGATAATTTTTTAATTAATGTAACAAACAAGCTCCAGAGCATCATTCCACCAAGTTTGAAGCAAATCGCAGGTATAGACCTAAACCAGAACTTAGCCAAAACCAAAAAAATGTCAAAATTTCAAAGCAGCCTCCGAAATTTGAGTGAACTGTGCGATATTATAATATCGCACAGTCAAAGTCATAACGCACGGGTTGATGAAATTGACGACTTTCGTGCCTACTTAATTATGTGCAATGTGCTACTTTCTTAGGGGGTCGTAGGAAAATATATATAGTGATAAAAAAATATCACAAACATATAAAATTCATAAAAATAAAGAAGAAATAAAATATTTACTGATTAAAAGCAAATGCGCAATCTTGTAATACAGATTTGATAAGATTGCGCATATTTAATTATTATAAGTTTGCGCTCTTAATAATTTCACATTTAAACTACCCTGTTCCTAAATAAATAGAACAATTTTCATGACACCAATTCTTACAAACAAATCATTGGATCCACTCTTCTGTAGGGGTTCATCACAAGCTGGGCAGAAAAATTCTGCTTATTGTGTTATTGTCGGAATTTTTTAACTTTCTATTTTTAATAATTGATCCCTTAACACTTTTCGTTTTTGATTTAGCTTCAGGAATTTAATATTATAAAAAACTTTAACCGCGCCAACTTAGAAACGGTGCAAAAACATGGAAGCATTATAGTGCGCAATCTTATAAATTAATGACTTATGTTATTCAATTGAAGAAATTCATCACGCATACTTTATTAGGTCAAATATTTTGTTTTTAAATAATTAATTCCTTTATAATTAACTTTATAAACTAGTCTTGAATCATGAATATAAAAAAATAAAGGATCAGTGGCTTATCTTCTAGACTGGGAAAATTACAAGGATTGAAGCACTTACCAATTAATTCAAATTTTTAATATAAAACGCTTATCAAAAAACATGTGCCGTATTGTAACTATATAATAACTGTTAGAGGTTTCAGGATTGCATATTTCTTATTTCAAGAATGTAACTACAGCATTAATATTGGCTCTGCGCAATCTTGCAAACTGCGCAATCTTAGATGAACTTACCCTAGCCTTATGAAAATAAATTATTTTTTATTTTTTCTTTTCAACTGACCGCAGAAACGAAATTATTATCGATTTTTTAGGGTAAACGTATTCTTGTTTTTAAGGAACAGGAATATATCTACAAATTAGATTCAAATGCTTCATTGTCTAAAATCAACGGTTTTGGAGTCAACTCAACATTAAAATTTAAGCTTTATTTATTTTTTAAAAACTGTCTTTTGTTAATAAAACGTTTTAAAAAAAAATTAGGTTCCTTTACGGATAGAAAATTTAACGGGTTACAACTTAAGTCTGGCCAAGTATTTTGAAAAAATCATGTATAAAATTTTGAAAAGTACAGAACTCGAAAATCGTTGATTTTGGACAATAAAAGGTTAGAAAATAGTTTAGTGGTACCCATTTCTGTGAAATTGTGTAAACTCTCAATCTCCATAAATTCGTCAATATTAATTTTTTTCTGAAAAATTATACCTACTATATTCACTCTTTAGCTGAACTGGAAACCTTTCGATAAATTACATAATATTGTTCATTATATTGCATAACATCACAATAGTTTTATAAAGTTTCATAGTTTTTTATGAAAAGGATAGCGTGCATACATACATTTTTATTCTTATTAATGATGTTTATGACAATTCCGATAGAAAGTGAAGGTTTTCTCGAAAGTCATCTCAAATTAGTTTACTATATTTTGGTCAACTTTGTGTTTGTGTTATTTATTTAATGTTTTGTCAGCAACTTGACGTAAGACGTAGTCTTGTAGTTTTGGAAAAATTTATTTGTGTATGACTGACCTTATATGTAGACAATCTGTTAGCTGATGCGGTTTCGGCTATAGTAAGACTAGGAAATCAGCGGGCGCGTCTACTCCGCTGCTGAAAATTGATCGAGCGTAAGAGCAATACAAGCAATGCAAACGAGATGCCATTAAATGTCTAGGAAATTACTTATGCAATAATTTTTTTTGTAACTTTTATAAGTTTTTTATTTTATTTTAACTTTTTTATCAAGCGAAGTTGTAAAAATATTTGCAGAACTACAGCTGACGATTTGTGTTTATTGTCATAAAAATGTTATTAAATGAACCTAAATTTTTAGAATACGGAAGGAGAAATGCATAGACAATTACAAGTTATCCTAAAATTACATAAAAATGAATCAGCCAAAGACGATTGTGATTGTGACCCTAGTGTAGAACCCGAAGAAGAAACAGATTATTTAGAGCCCGAATTGGATAGCGAAGATACACTTAAATTACAACAATCTGGCCACGACGTTTTAGAAAAATATAAAATTCTCTTCTCTATTTTTGGTACTAGAAAAATATGATGAATTAAACAAATATTTTATAATTTTTAATTTCAGGATCTCAAGTATATGCTGTTCGTCTGAAGTGCATGTGTCCTGTCATAGGCTCATGCCGACCTCGTTCCCAACCATTACAACACAGAGATAATACTGATAGTGATGAAAGTAATCAGAAAGATTCTCAAACGATTGAAACTTCAAATAAATATACTGGTGTTAGACCTAATCAGAACGATGTTCAAACGATGCACACTTCAAATAAATCTAATGGTATTAGAAATAACCAGAAAGATGCTCAAACGATGCAAACTTCAAATAAAACTAGTGGTGTTAGAAATAATCACAAAGATGCTCAAACGATGGAAACCTCAAATAAATCTAGCAGTGTTAAAAGTTACCGGAAGGATTTTCAAAATGTGGAAAATGTATCCACAACTACGTACGCAACAGAAAATAAACAAACTAATTTAAAACCACAGACGACATTACAGTATACCAAGAATAAAACATCTGATCCTACCTCTAAAGAAATGGATTTTAATGAAGAAAATGAAGATGAAGAACCTTCCAAAACTGAAATTGATGAATTGACTGAAAACAAAAATAAATCAAAAATTCCCGACTCATCGCAAACACAACATAGTAGAAAAGAAACATTTTCTAAAGTTCCATCTGCCCAAACCAAAATGATAAATTCTAAAAGATATCAAAATCTTTACAATCCACCACCGTCTTTTACCAGAACAATACCTATGGAGTTAAAACCGTTAATAAAATGCGCAGTAGAACCATGTCCCAAGTATTGTTACAGACAAGGGATTTCGCAATCAGGTCCAGATAGTAATCGTTTCTTTAGATGTTATAGAGAGAGTTATGATAACTCGATGGTGTGTACAAACTTTATTCCTAGTAAAGCACATCAATGCAAACCTGATTGTGTTTGCTGCAATACACGAAGAAAATATTCATGTAATTGTTACAACGCAATTAGAAAATCAGTAAACATTGACGATACGCATATGAAGGAAAACGTTAAGTCGGATTTAAGAAATTCCGCTCTAACCGATTGTAACAATTGTACGTGTAATACACCACAATCATCTGCTCCAATGAAAGTTTTAGTTAGTAATGCGGAAGAGTAAGTATTAACTTAAAAACCCTTTAATTCAAAAACTGCCATTTATTCTACTTTATTTGGGTAAACTTTCTCGTCATAATTGTCAATTTTGTGCAAACAGCCTTTCGGGCTGTGGAAAAAATATTATGTAAGTTATGCTGATTATCTTTCGGTTTCATTCAGGGAGGCGCATAGGAGAGCTAAGGAAGACTAAAATTGGCATAAACCTAGGACAAATTATATGAAGCTATTTTATTATTTTATCATGTTTATATAATATTATGTCATTTACTTGTGAAAGTCAGTATATTTGAGACAACAAATAACATGGAGATGATTTTTTAAGTGAAACTTCTTTAGAAACAAATTTAATGCAATAAGGGGAACTCAACAAAGGGGACCGAACGCAATAAGGGGAAATGAAAGGGGAAACAAGAGTGGTGACCGAGCGTGAATGGCTTCCGTACAAGGAACGATGGCGGGATGAGCTTTTTTTCATTTAAAGTCGAGATTTTTATACTTAAATCAAATTTTTGGTTTACAAATCTATTTTATGGTCTTGAAATTTGTGATAGAATCACCTAACTATAAAGAAAAATACCTTTTAACGTACTGTACCTGTTACACTGGACTGTATTTTTATTACACTGCCAAACCCAAGTTCAATTTTCATCCATCCATCGCCATTCTTCTGGCTTTGCAATTTTGTGCCACACGGAGACATGCAATCTTAAGCCTATGCAGTACAATAAGAACTGAAGTTGAGTTCACTAAACTTTTTAAAATTGTTGGAAATGTTTTTTTGCGATTAGTTAGCCGAATATAATATTTATTTTATTTAATACAAAATTTTTTTAGTTCTGGTCCTAACACCCTGAAAATATTTTTCTCAAATTCGGCTTGATGAAAAATTAAAAAGAAATAATTTTAGATCTGGTTCACCAATTACACCAGCGGCTCAACCTACTCGACAAAATAGTTCAAGTGTTGTTGATTTTTCGTATAACGAATTGTTATGTAATTTATGTCCAGGTAGTTCAAGTATTCCAAGTTACTACAATTTTAATAACAGTATTGTATTTCAGAAACTATTTTTCATGTGTGTCCAAACTCGAAAGTAAATTATCACTGCTACGATGACGTCTTCCTGTCGCGACCAAGAATACTTCGAACGCCGCCTTGAAGCAAAATTGTTGTTTTCTATTAAATTTTTTATGTTAAAAATGTTTCTATCAAAATTAAAGTAAAAAATAATTAAAAATATTAAGCTTGGTTGTTTCAATGTGCTTTTAAAATTACTAATTAGCGTTTATCCAGCTTATTAGATTTTCAACTTCAGTACGTTCTATTTTACTACTTCGCTTCGTGACGATGGTATGTGAGATTTTAACTACTCTGTACGTATACAATATTTTATGCCGAGTTTATAGAAGAAAAGGAGCTCCTCAACTTACCTGTGCTTCTAGCTTCCAATAGCGACGCTAAAAAAAAGATTGATTTGTTTAAAAGTTACAGAGGACACATTTACAACGTTCATCATTCACGCCAAATGCGGATACACCTGGCAGCGAGCTGATACCAATTTATCGTTTTCTTCATGAAAATTAAAGATTTTGAAATTAAAAATTAATAAATAGCCGATCAAATTAAAAGCTGAAGCACAAAATACACGTCAATATATACTTCAAGACTTTAAAGTTTAAAATTTTGATTTTACATATTAAATTAGAATAATTTAATGTCACAACTTACAACAATATTATATCAAAACCATTGAATTGAATGATTATAGTTTGATCGATCATAGTATATTATTTACTCCTACAGTACCGCTCAAAAGTTTGGAAACAAAAAATAATTTTAAATTTATTTTAATATTTTTGATATTATTACATAATATTTTATTTATATTATATATATTATATTATATAGATATATAATTTGATGTTTTTTCGCCATTATAAAATAAAATTACACTCAGAAGGAACTCGAAACAAAATGAATGATTTAAATTTTTGAATTCAACTTATTTCATATTGCAACTTGAAAAAGGGTCGTAAAACAAATATATCTGCAGTTTTGGGTATTTACTATCATAAAATTAAAATTAAAACTTTAAGTGCCCAAATTAGTTCAAAGTTCGCCGATCCCGTCCGGCACGTCAAAATCCCAACATTTTTGTTTACATCCTTCTATTCAATTTTAAGAAAATGTGTAGGCGGATTTTCCGTAAATTTTTACATTTATAACTCAAAACTGATGTTGTGTGAAAATTATTTCAAATTTAAATCGTATATTGTAGTAAAATTATTAATATTATAAAAAAAATTTAAGTGTTTCCAAACTTTTGAGCGGTAGTGTATATAATAATTCTAGGTTTGTCTGATGAGAATTCGAAATACTATGATCGGCCAAAATATTGTAAGCTCTGTAACATTAAATTATTATAATTTCACATGTAGATAACTCGAATAATTTAGTTCAGGAGGGTACAATCGACTTAGTCCTTTTATTTACATATTTCTATTAAAATAATACAAACCTTTTGACGGAACCGCAACAAGCAATCAATAGCACATAAATAAAATCATGATAAAGAAAAAATGTATAAGTATTTTAATAATAGAAGTTTAACTTACAAATTCAATACAAATGTATTTTTAAACACATTAAAAATAATCCAAATCAAAAATCATTTTGTTAACCTAAGGTAGGCCGAAGGGTGGATTAGGCAAATTTTAAATTGGCCATGGTCCATCCTCTGGCGACACTGCTACATCAGTTTGGAACGTTTAGAAATAACAGGCGCATACGCTACAACTTGAATCCTAAAACTAGCCTGAGCGTGCGTCGGATAGTTTAAAACGTTTCAAACTGTAGCAGAAACTTAAACTAATATACCTTTAATATTTTAAAAACAAATAAATTGGAAGTCTTCAAAATTTTCCGTGAGATTTGTTACGTTGTGTTGATGATGGGCGGCGACTCCTTCTCATTTTGTTGGTGCAGTTTCTGTAATAAATATTCTAAATTATTAGTAATTTTCATTATTAATCCATTACTATACCTCCCTTACAAGTTTAAACGTTGTGGTGGTCGTATATTTCTCTTTAGTAGCTTAACTTTATCTTCCTTAATCCCATCAACTCTCTTATTCTCTCCACTTTCCTCGGCATCCACCACCGGACCATCCCTCCTCTTCACTTCTGCACCTCTCTCTGATGGTCGGTTTACTGCTTCTGCCAGAATAGCCCCCTCGAACGACCGGTCAGCATCACCTCCACTAAGTGCCCCCTCTACCGGGATCGGCCGGTCCTCCTTCTCCTTCCCTTCCAGGCATCTGCGGGTTTCCTCACCCACTTCTGGACCTTTGAGCATTTGATTTGGGTGTCTTTTCCACACCATCTCCTCGTTTAGCACTTTGCATAAAGAGGTTTGTTCGCCTAACACCTCCTCCACCATACATTCTCTCCATAGTCTTTTATTTGGATTCCTGTAATCTCTACAGTCGACCATCTCTTGTTCTTGAAACTGCGTGTTCTGCTTCTTCCTACCCTTCTCTTCCGATGTCTTTTCTCTCTGGCCTTTTAACAGATCCCATCGTGTTTTGGGTTTGAAATTAAATAATAATTGTGAAGGTGTCATTCCTGTTGTTGAGTGTTCTGCGTTACGGTAAGCAAATTGCAACAATGTTTCCAACGTCACGCCTTTATTCTTTGATCGCTTAGTGCTTTTCCTATTCAATTTTTCACCGATTTTACACAATAATTCTCAGCTGCTCCATTTGTTGCAGGATGGAAAGGGGGTGATGTAATGTGCTTTATTCCATTTGTACTAAAAAACTCGCTAAAATTTGTGACGTAAATTGTGGTCCGTTATCAGTTACGATGCTGTTTGGAATGCCAAATCTTGCAAAACACTCTCTAAACTTCTTCACCGTAGATTTTTCCTCCGTGCTACTCATTATGAATACTTCTGGCCATTTGCGTCTGTGATCACCAGCATCATCTTTTGAGAAAATGGTTCTAAAAAATCTGTATGTACCCTTTCGTAAGCTTTTCCCGGCTTACTCCATGGTTTTAGTGGTGCCTTCTGCGGTTCGGGTCTATTACATGCACAAACCTTACAACAATGTACATATTCTTCGATATCCTTACCAATTTTGGCCACCAAAAGTATGATCGAGCTGTGGATTTCATTTTAGCCATTCCCATATGAGACCCATGACGCTCTTCTAATAATTTGTTTCAGAATTTTGCTGGAACGATTACCCGATACCCCCACATTATCACTCCATCTTCTATGTATAACTTGTCTTTTCTTGACAAGAAAGGGGTTAGCAACTTATTGTTGGATGTGCTCGGAAATCCATACCTGATGATATTCATGATCTGCCCGGTAACCGCATCCCTTCTCGTCTGCACCACTAGTGCATTTAAATCTACGGCCATGGAACCTTCCACAAAATTCAGCTGGCAACATTCTTCTTGTTCCGCATTCTCTACTTGTAAAGGCAATCTTGATAGGGCATCCGCGTGTACATTTTCTGTACCCTATAAATTATACTTAATCGTATAATTGAAGTTCTCTAAAAACAAAGACCACCTTTGTATTCTTCCTGCTGCCATTTGAGGCAGTGTTTTGTCCTCTCCAAACAATGCTAACATGGGTTTGTGATCGGTCACCAACTCAAATTTTCTTCCTGCTAAATACTGGTAAAACTTATTTACTCCCCAATAAATTGCTAAAGCCTCCTTATGGATCATTGAGTAATTTGACTCTGCCTTGGTCAATATTCGCGAAGTATAAGCTATTGGCTTTTCACTTCCATTATTTAAAACATACATAAGCACTGCTACAATACCCTTTTGTGAGGCATCACAAACTAATCTCACCGGCTTTTCCGGATCATAATGTATCAGAACTTCCGAAGACAAGCATCCTACTGGTCTCTTCATCTACTGATAATTGTTTGTATGCATTTAAGAAGTCCAATTTCGAATACCTTTCACCTCCTTGTAGTACCGCAAAAATGTCTTCTATTCGAGGTAATGGGTGGTTACAATCTTTTAAATGTTTATTTAATGTAATTTTGTAATTTGCGCACAGACGTAAGTCTTTTCCATTGGGTTTTAAAATCAGCACCAACGTTGTCCCCCAGTCTACTGATTCCACTTTAACAATAATACCTTCCGTCTCTAACTTTTCTAATTCCGCTTCAACCTTACTCTTATATGCATACGGGATAGGTCTGGGTTTGTGAAATATTGGTATTGTTTCTTCTTTTAATTCCAATCGAATCGGGTTTCCATTATAAGTGCCCAATTCCGCTTAAACAAATGTTCAAAATTTTTCAATAACGCTTGTAGCCTGTTATTAACATCTACACATTTACTAGCATGCATTTGATTTATTTGTAACCTTTCTTGTAGGATGTTTGACTAATCATCTTAAATTTTAATTTTGTAAATAAATCCCGACCTAATAATAATCATCTGTTGCCTCCTCGAACAATCATTAATTCCGCTTTCACTTCATTTCCATTTACCATCACGTCCATACCAATTGTGCCCAATGCTGCTCTTACTTCGTTATTGTAAGTCTTTAATCGAACCATCGCAGGAGCCAAAGGAACGTCTTCAAATCTTCCCAAGTACATGGCCCCCGTATCTACTTCAAACTTCACTCTTTGTCCATTTATCTTGCCTTCAATCCACATTGGTTCTACATAATTACAGTCAGAGACTCCTCGTTCCATGTTGAAAAGTTCTGGTCCATCTTCTAATTCCAACATATTGTTGTCTTGTTCTTTCTTTGGACAAACCATCGCTAAATGACCCTTAACTTTACAAATTATACATACATATTCTTTGTACTTGCACTTTGAAGAGGTATGGTTCCTCCTACCACAATGAATACATTGGATTTCATCTACCTTTGGCTTTCTGTCATTTGATAATCTTTGTTTGTTTGAATAACTGACAACTTTATTAATCGTGGGAGTTTCTTGTCTGTTCGAGGCTTCCCTACTTGAACCCCATTGACTTCGAAATACAGTTGGAGTCTTTCAAAAGTCTTTCGCCAACCATAATGTTAGTACTCGTATGTGACTGTTATATTGCTATGTTTCGATGATCAAATCATCAGCGTCATGTTTTACCTGCTTCGCATTGATATATTATTAGCTGCGTGAAATCTTTGAGTCAACATGTAAATGAAACTACTTTTGTTACAAAAAAACTTTTAAATAACTAAATTCAAGCTTTGGGTGAGAATTCTGTATCTTACTTTTAAATAACTTTTTATAGCAAATTGCCCTAGTTACAAATTAGTTCTTTTTGATTTTTTCACTTTTTTGGCGACCTTTGTCCTCGCGTAACACAGCTAGCGGAAAGGATATCGATGGGGAACTTTGAAACATTGTTCAGGGCTATAATACTAAGGTGCATGCAAAAATTTAGCCAGTTACAAATTATTTCCAACTCAACCCATTTTTTTGTCTATTTTTCCTGGACTATTTACAATTGGCACCAAGTAGTTTAGTTATTATAAATAAAAGCAAATGCATTTAAATGTATTTTATAAAAGTTGTTACCACGTGAACTTCTAACTAGAAATATTTAAAATGTCCAACGCGTATTGTTCAGTTCCCCAATACAAATCATGGGCGAAAAGAAATCCTAACATACATTTTCATTATTTTTCTGAAGCTGAAGAACACCGGGTTTTTGTTGAAACCAAACTAGGTAACAGGGAACTTGTAGATAGAAGAAAAGTTTGGATTAGAAATTTCAAGATTGGAAAACCGGTAACAAAATATATGCGAGTTTGTTCGTTACATTTTAAACCAGATGATTATGTACCTGAAGGTAAGTGACTCTTCCTAAATAAAATGTTTCATTTTAATTTTTAATCTGCCTTTAGGTAAGAGAGTCTTAAAAAAAACTGCTGTTCCTACCTTGAAGTTGCCCACACAAGAAAATGCCAGACTGAGACTAGACAAATGTAGTCCGCAAGACAAAATTTTAAATTTGCCTTCTGATGTTGAAGAAAATGCCATACCAGGCTGCAGCAAACGCAGTCAGCGATTCAATATTAGAAATGAAGCAAAAGAAAACAATGCATCTGACGAGACACATATTTGGGACAATGAAGAAAAACTTACTCCTCAAACTTGTGATCTTCATAGTAGAAATGCAGATGACATAGAAGCAGCTGACGCTTTACTGAGGTTACTCGATTTAAAACCGGAGATGCAACCCGACAGTGCTGGATTGAGAACTTTTAGAGATTTTGAAGTGCAGATTAACGTGCCAGAAGTGAAAACAGTGTGCGATTTGATAACAACTGATCAAACTTTAAACAGTTTTACCGGACTGAATAGTTTGACATTTTTGGAAGTGTTAGTGAAAGGTGTTAAAAAGAAACATAAAGATAAGAAAACACATCGGTTGAAAATAAAAGAGCGAGTTGTTTTAGTTCTGTGCAAGTTAAAAACGAATTTAACGTATTCAATATTATCAGTGTTATTTGGGATATCTGCAGAACTCGGTTCAAATTATATTTTGGAAATGTTGCCGATATTAACCAAAGTTTTCAAGTCGGTCATTAGATTTCCGCCTGCGGAAGAAATTAAGAACAACATGTCAATCTGTTTTCAAGATTTCCAAAATGTACGAGTAATTTTAGATTGCACCGAAATTTTCGTATAAAAGCATAAATGTTTATGTTGCCGGGTGAGGTTCTATTCACACTACAAATCCCATTTGACTGTCAAGTTCATGACTGGCGTTTCACCTGGATGCATTATCACATTTATTAGTAAGCCGTATGGAGGACGAGCTTCAGATAAGGTCATTTTTGAAAATAGCGGAATTGTCACAAAATTGACTGAAGGAGAAGATGCAATAATGGTGGATAAAGGTTTTTTAATTGATGGTATGTGCGAACGCTTAAAAATAGATTTAATAAGGCCACCTTTTTGGAAAATAAAAAGCAATTAAGTGCACAGGATGCTATTCGCAATAAAAAAAATTGCTGCAGCTAGGGTGCACATTATCGAAAGATCCAATTAACGGATAAAACTATTCAAAATTTTAAGTGATAAGTTGCAATGGAGTTTAGTTCCTAAAATTAAAGAAATTATGATAATTATTTGTGGAATTACAAACTTGTCGCATCCTATATTAGCAGAATCTAGATTTTTAACTGCAGAGAATAATTGACATATTCAACCATTTAAAAATATATATTATATCAATTATATTTTGTTATTTAATTTTTTATGTTTTTATTACACAAATTATGAAACATGTTTTCCATAAAAAAATTTTTATTCCATTAAATCACACAAATTTAGTTAAAGTATCCATGTATTCGCTTTAAAACAACATAAACAAACCAATGTCTCTGAAAATAGTTACGATTCCTACCGCACTGGCGCTGCGATCTTAAATTTGATCGTGAAAAGTAAAAAATACATCGATTTTAAAAAATTATTTATTGACACTAAAATTAACAACAACATTTTTGCAATTGTGAAAATAAATCTGAGGCGGTACAGCTTCTGAAGTTTCTGATGATGTTGAAGGTTGCGGTTGCATAGTGGGCATGACCGCATGACCGCCTGAAGATATTTCGTTTTTTTTGGAACCTGGGAAGAGGTATCTTTCAAAAACATTATCTTAAAAACTGTATAAAAATTTCAAAAAGGTCTGAGGCAAAGAAATATGACGCATATGTATTATATTGTCTTTGTTTCATCATCTCTAAGAGTTCTGACGCGAAGCCGAAGATTTTTTTGTTTGAAGCCGTAGTACATTTTTTTTGACTGCGTTACTTGTAGATTGGGAGTATATCCTGTATAAGGTCTTGTGTTGTATTTGGTGAGTATATTTTATTTTACTTCTAATCTGACAGGTAAAAGAGAAAGCTAGGTCTTTCTGAAAAAAATATAGATTAGTTAATGTTGGTTTATTAAATTTTAATATTAATAGAAACAATACCAAAACAAATAACCCCAGCACTAATTATGACGATATTCAACCAAATTCTGTAATTGCAAGGTACTGATGAATCAAGTAATTTTTGTTTCTTGTTGTTTTAAATAAGAGAATTTTTTCATTTCTGAAAAAACACCGGAGAATTTACCATCTACGTTAAATGAAAAGTAAGCAAATAAATGTACTGGACGTTCTATATTTTATAAAAAATTATTATAATTTTTGTAGAGATTATCATCTTGATAGCGAGATCTGTGGTCATAATGCTAGTAAAGATGATGCAATAAACTCTATTGTTGGTCGCTTTATTATTGATAGACAATACTTTTTCAGAGCGATTAGGGAGTTGGAAAATCATAGATATACATGTCTGAAGAGTACAAAAGGATACTTCATATTTATTTCATGGAATATGAAGTTATTAGTATGGGCATTAAAGTTTGAATGTCCATACTGCAAAATGTCAAGAATTATAAGAAGTGAACCCTCGAATGTAAAAAAAGAATGGTGAAAATTTCCAGAATGACCATTCTCCGCTTGCAAGTGGTATGACAAGGGAGGCGTCGGCAAAAACTTCACCAAATTTAATCATCTTTCCACAGCTGATTCTGCAGTCTGGAGGCCATTCTAATATGGAGGAAGTATTTACTACTGTAGGAGTAAAATGTATGGATGAAAAATGTTTTAAAAAAATTGAAAAGAAACTGGAAAAAGTAAGTAATGTAACCGAATGTTTTCAAACATGGGAATGAATGGAAAAACGTTTAGTCAAAGGAGCAAGAAGTGCAATAATTTATAATGCACAACATGGACATGATTCAAATGCTTTGAAAGAAGATTTAAAAAATGGTCCATGCTATGTTTTAACATCTGCAAAGAGTATTTTTGTTCTGAAGGTGGCAAGGAAACCTCTTTAGCAATTGGTGAATTAAAAATATGCACAACAATGTGTAAAGCAAACAGTTAATAACAAACAGCACAAGTAACTATATGCCAAGAATTTCATGTGGTTGGTTGCAAAATTTACAGGCAGGAAGCAGGTTAATAGATGCAAGCGTGGATCATACGGATATCGAACCCAGGGTGCTGGCTTAGATTTCCAATTAGGCCCGTCGTGGTTATATAACAGCATGAAGAGTGCGACTGGCAAAAGTCCTTCTCATCTTGTGAAGTGCCTTGCTTTAAAGCGAACAAAGAAACTTGCGGCCACTAAAAAATGTGACACTAATAAAAAGAAAAGTGATGATAGTACGAAGAGCTCAGAAGATTATGGTCCCTAAATATGAACTAGGAGCTTGGACCAATGATAAGAAAAAAAAAGTAGATGGAAGTCGCGCTTACAAATTGTGCACAACAATAAAAAAAATTTACAGCCGAGATGATAATAGCATTCAAACTCCAGGAAAAAAACAAACAATAACGTATCGCGGTATTAAGAAACAGAAACGTCTGCTTTCAGACAATTTAAGGGCACTGCATAACAAATTTAGAAAAGAATTTAACAGCACAGTCAGCCTCGCTACCTTTTGCAGACACCGCCCATTCTGAGTAGTGCGAGGCAAAATTACAGATCGAGATTCGTGTCTTTGCAAAAAGCACGATAACTTACAAAAGATGTTAGCCACTTTAGTAAAAGAAAAAATTACTACAGAGCGCAATCCGGAACTATTATGTGATGTTGTGTGCTGCAATACTGAATCATTGCTATGCATGAATAATGATTGTGAAACATGCCAAGACAAATACGACATCAGTTCCAGCAATCCAGAAAATGCAAAAATGAATTATGTTATGAAGAGGCTGCAGTGCACATGGATTTCTCAGAAAACTATTCCTGCAAATTAAATTCTGAAATTCAAGCCATGCATTTCGGTGCTTCTCACAATCAAGTGACACTGCACACTGTTGCAGTGTATTTTGAAACTGTAAAAAAAAATATATTGCACAATATCTGGTTCTCGGAGACATGACCCATCGGCCATATGGGCCCACCTTACCCCTATACTATTAGAACTAAGAGGAATGAATATTGAAGTAATTCATTTTTTCAGCGATGGACCTTCCTCGCAATATAACAATAAGGGTAACATTTTTTTCTTTAAAACTTATTTTCATGAAATGGGATATAAATATGGTACATGGAACTATTCAGAAGCTTCTCATGGAAAAGGTGCTCCTGATGGGTTGGATGCCGCAATAAAGAGAATAAGTGATAATCTTGTTTCAAAAGGTCATGATATAGACAATGCTAGAACATTGTTTGAGAAGGTGAAAGATAAAACTTCAATCATGACGCACTTTAATGAAGAAAGTGAAATTGAACAAATGGACCAGAGAAAGACTAATAATTGTGAGGTTAAGAAAATTCCAGGCATATTCAACATGCATCAGATAATTTCTTTGGAAAAAGAAAGTTATGTATACATAAGAAAGTATTCTTGTTTTTGCAAAAAGTTGCCGATAATCGACAAAGCTGCGAGAATAATGACCTTACATTAGATCAATGGGTACTTATTTCGTACAATAAGCCCCGTTTCACAGTAACACGCGCTACGTGCTACGCGCTACGCGGCGCGTGTTGATAGGCATTGTACCTTATGGTAGCTTTCACACAAGCGCGCGTTGAAAACGCGCTACGCGCGCGTGCTATTTTATGCCGAGGGCAAACGCGCGACCCGCGCGCCTCGCGTAGCTACGCGACGCGTGAGGGCATTGCATCTTATGGAGCCTTTCGCACTCAACGCGGGTGACACGCGCGCGTAGATATATGAGGTTGCCAGTTCATTAAAGTACTTGTTGTGAGATCAAGCGAAATGGATTTAATTGACACGGAAATTTTTTAAATCCGAATATAATGTTACAAAAGCGCCCTTTAGTAACCTCTTCTCAATCAATGGATGAACCCATAATCGTTTTGCTTTGTTTCTTGCACTTTGATCATAATAATATGCTGTTATGGCAACAACGTTCGAAGTATACTTGTCCGCGTACATTTTAATACCGATGAGTGTGAAACGGGAAAACGCGCTACGCGCCGCGTAGGGCGTTTTACTGTGAAACGGGGCTAATAGTACTTTTCCAGGCGTGATCACCGACATTGAAGACGAGGAATACGAAGTAAACACTCTGAAGAAAATAGGGAAAAATAAGTACGTTTGGCCTAAAGAAATAGATAAAATATGGTATACCAAGAAAGATATATTAGCTACTATTGCAGTTCCTCAACAAGCAACAAAAAGAGTGTTGGTACTGGAAGCCGATGATTGGCAAACTGCAAATGATTTTGTAATGTATATTATTCTAAACTTATGCCCGGTTTCTTCCGTGAAGAATCTGAGTATAAGTCACATAAGTTACCTTTATTGCGTTATTAAATTCGTTTTTCATCAAATTAAGTTTTTTTATGCTTCATAACTAATCTACTAGGCATATTGTAGGGATTTGTATTGTATTTCTTTGCTCGAAAAAATTATATTCTCTATTAGCGTATGCAGCAAGTCACATAAGTTACCGTTAATCTTTTAACAAAAAATACTTTAAAAAATTAAAATTATGTACTGCTGGTCGTAGCCCCATATCTAATATGACCCATACTTTGATATTACCACAAATTTAGTTTTTTTTTTATGAATATAGGATTTTTGGATTTCGATATTCGACTGGCACAAGTTATTTGAGATATACCCAAATATGAAAGAATCAACTTCCGGAAATTAAAAGTTGCCCATATTTGTGATTATCCCAAGCAAACGGATGGAGTGAATTGTAGAGTGTTTGTTTTGTATTACATCAAAATGTTAACTGAAGTGTAAGACATGAACCAATTTTTGAAACAATGTAATGATTTCAATATTGATCCCGAAAAGTTTCGACTCGACTTACAACAGCTTTTCTTAATAACATCAGACAATATGTCTAATTTATGTATCCAGTGTGGATTCAATACTCGAGAACCACAAGTTCAGTGTCAGGCCTGCAAAAGATGGTTGCATTTGAATCAATGTTCAAGTATAGATTCAAAGACATATCATATGAAGAAGTCATCTCTTCAGTATTTCATTACTCATGTATTTTATGCAAAAAATCACCAAACACATTTCATTATGTCACTGGTGATATGGCTATTCGTCTTCTCCAGTTGTTCTTGAAAAAATTATTGATAGTTTGATAACTAATATACGAAATTTATGTGAGAATTATGAAGCCGCCGTTGAAATTCATTTGCCATTAAAAAAGGAAGATTGTGGCGCTATAAAATTAGATTATACATCAAATATTCATGAATGACGACATGTTTTATCACATTTGTAAATATCTCCATAAGCTTTTTTCTACTATACCACTGGACTACCTCGTCTATACCGGGTGCTGAATGCGATAGCCGAACATACGATATTAACCTGTAAAAACTTATTTATGCAAATTTCTGCTTCCCTAATTATTTTAGAGAAAAATTGAAAGACACAAAAATAATGCAGAAATATAAACTACGTATGATAAAAGCATTAAATTTCATCTAACCTTTACTTATAGGGTCAAAAAATGCTTTCAACATTGTTAAAATTTACGTTTATCAGGCTGGCCATGTAAGTTTCCAAGGTAATTTAATGACTCTGAAACGTCATGGTGATTGGAAGTCCTCGAGTATCGCTGAAAGTTATGTCGAAAATTCAGTGTCCAACAAAATTGATTTTGCAAAGAAAATTCAGGGAATTCAGCCATCTACATCAACAATGATGGAAAAACATGATGTAATTAATAATGCACAGTTGAACATGTCTGACAATTCCACCGGGACCATTATTAAGGATTCCGTGCTGTCAAAATTATCATCAGGTGCCATTTATTTTTATGGAAATGTTGGTGTTATTAATTTACATGTTCAATCTCTTTAAATAATTGTATATTGTTGTAACTCTTTCAATAAATTCTATGAACTCGAAATTATTGTGGGTAAATAATTGGACTTTGCCGGCTATAGAAACATTTATAATAAATAATAAAAGACAACTTTGGTTGCTTGAAAATGTCAATATAATAGTAATTTTACTTGCAGGTATTGGAGAAATAAATATTTTCTACTTAACATTAAATTTTGTATGGAAATTGGTTCTCCATGGTCTCTATTTTTAAATGTGTAAATAGAGACCAAGTCTCTATTTTTTTGCAAAAATTAGTTGCGAACCCTGCAATTGCACAAAAAGCTAAATTTCCAACTAATTGAAAAATCTTTGGAAGTAAGGCCGAACAGCAGAAACCTCAATATTATAAACGAATCCCTATGTAAGTACAAACATCGAAACATTCAAAACAGAATGAAACCAAACAATTTCCAATCTACAAATAGACCGACGTTTACCTCACAAGAGTTGTTCAACACAGAAGTGGAAGAACAAGAATATTTCGACGAATACGTATAGTATGAAAACTACGAAGAAATAGAAGAATAACTGCAAGTTATTCCAAGTTCAAAAAAAAGGTTTGCTTGCAGCGACAAAATTATCGAAACACCATGTGCAATACAAGAATGAAAAAATGAAAGTAAAATTAGCTGTGCAAACTTTCAGCGCCAGTGTAAGTGCTGCTTTGATATTTTGCAAGGACATCAACATTCCATGCTTTGAAGAATGTCAACCAACAGCAGAATTTTGCCTATTTGGCAACGATTATCACAACGATAGCTGTTAGATTTTGTATAGTTCATTTATGTTGAAATTATACAATGACATCAGAAATAAGTTTTAAGTTTTCTTTTTTTTATTTTCATGTAAAACAATTAATAGTAAGTGATGGATCTCGTACCGACGCGACGTACTCTACATGTGGATCTCACAGGGTATAACGTGCCCGTATGGGTGTACAAGGGTGGTCTGAAAAGTTTCCGACCTCAACATGAAGATGGCAGCACTTGTCTACACAATCTAGCGAATGTGTTTGTACATCCTTTGACAGATACTCGCCAAAATTTCAGTCATTTTTGAAACGCAGGTGTTGTTTGACACTTGCTTGAGTAAGTCGATGCGAGTGTTTTTGTGAAAATGGAAAAAATTGAGTAAATATTTGATTTTGAAAGGCAATACGCCTACGGAAATTAAAGATGAGTTGGATACTGTGTACGGGGACTCTGTGCCATCATTTACTACTGTGAAATTTCGGGTAGCTGAATGTAAACGTGGCCGTACCAACTTGGGCGAAAATGAACGTTCGGGACTTCCAAAAACTGCAACCACTGACGATAACATCGCCAAAGTTCACCAAATGGTGCTAGGAAACCTTCGAATTAAGGTTAGAGAGATAGCAGAGGATATGAATATATCTAAAAAAACGTGTTTGTCATATATTGAACCAAGATTTAGGCATGAGAACCCAACTAGCACCAAAGTAGCGGCAACTGAGACGGGAACCTTTCCCGAGTAACTATTACGGAACCGTCACTAAATCTACGACTTTGATGTATAAATAACTTAATAGGAATAATTTTAAGTCGCTGCTACGTAGTCGTTACCAATTGTGGTTACTTTGAAGTGACATTACTTCGAAGTAGCTTTACAGGTAATGAGGATGTCGTAGCTACCTGCATGACAACCTTGAAGTTTTCAAAACTTACCGGTAGGAAATGGTAGTAACGGTAACTGTATAAGATTACTAAAAAGCGACTTCAAAGTTCTGACCTCTTTTAAGTAGCATTGGTTGTCGCCAGGACATTCTGGGAACCTTTACTAATCCTTTGAAGTCGTGAGAACTTGTAAGTAATATTTATTAGTGTTAATACCTTGTGATCAAAAAGTACCCGGAATTTCTCATTTAAACGAATCGTACTTCAGATATTTTCAAAATATATTTTTTTCTGGGATGGTACATCTGTCTGTTGTTTACATGTCACTTTTGAGCTCAATCGGTCAGATATTTTGTGGGTAATAACTTTGTAAAGAGGTCATTGTTTGGTGTACTCTGCGAATTTCGCTATATGTCGAATTTAGTTGAGCAAAAGGTCAGCCTGAAATTTTATGTTTTTAAAGAGAATATCATGTGTGGAAGATTTGAAAATGTTAACGGTAGCCTACGGAGAATCGTCAATGTTGAAAACATAAGCCTATGAATTGTGCTCAAAGATTGACATGTGAGCATCAAAGAGATAACAGCCGATCTTAGTGACTCGTTCAGATCGGTGCAGAGTGCACAATGTTTTGGGCATGCGGCGAATTGAAGCGCGACATTTTCCACACATCTCATCTTTTACGTAACTATTTGACCAAAAACAAAGTTAATACCATTCCGAAAGTTCTGAATTTACCTGACATGGCTCCGTGTGACTTTTTTCTGTTCCCACAACTTAGATTAAACAACAAATTAAATGTTGATAAAATTTAAAATAAAACTACGTGCACAATTATTATTAATACTCATAAGTGTAAAAATTTAGAAAGTTAAAATTACCACCAAAATTAAAATGGTTTTAACGGAAATGAAAGAGATAAAAAGAAAATTTTGCGCAAGCGCGAGAGAGGATAGGGGATTCCGATAGCGATTTTTGGCGGAGAGAGTTCGAAAAATAAAAGCAAGAAAGAAAATTTGTGAATTTGGTTTCAATTAAGAAAATTTGAAAATAATAAGGTATTACATGATTGCTTGCCAAGTTACAGAAAAAAATTTGGTGTTATTGGGGAGATTGTCCTAACAACGTGATTTTGAAGATTTAGAAACTTGCAACGAATTTGAAGACAGCTGTGGAGATTTTAGACGTGATAAGAATTACACGGGAAAACCTAGGAAGAAGTGCAGCCGGACGGTATTAACAACAAGATTCTGCGAAACAAAGAGTAAGACAAATTTGTGCATATTAATTAAAATTAGTGATAAAACGGGAATTGCGGGTAGATTTGAATTTGTAATTTAACATTTATTTTAATAATAAGCAATTTTATAAAAATGTAACCAATTTTATTTCGAAGCAATTCAATCATTTGGAAACATCCCCATGAAAAGTACATGAGTCTCACGCTCCTAAAATTTTGCAGTTTTTGTTTTAATAAAGCAATAAAATTACAACAATATATTACATATTCTTACATGGTGAAGGTCCAAACTGTAGTAAATTACCCTGACGTAATAATTAATCATTGCCCCAACGTGTCACGTCCCAAATACAACTACTGATGGCGATCACATCGGGCGGAGATTCCTTCAAACTTTCAATATCTTCAATAAACTTGGGTAAATTTAAGCGGGTTAAAAAGGAATATCTTAAATTGTGGAATCCAGATCTGTATTTGCGATCTTCCACATAATCTACCCCATTATGTAATAAACCGTTACTAACGCGAACGTCGTTTTCGAAACTTGGCTCGTTTTTGATGCGTAAACTGCGGTTGGATATCAACGTACCCCTTGCGATCAGCCAAATCAAGACCTTATACAAACTTCGGATGTTGGAACATCCAAAGCATTTTATTTATTTTACCTAATCCATAATCCTATAGTAACATATGCACCAGTTTCAAAATATACTACCATTCGTATCATTTTAGCAGTGGTTGTACAACATGAATACATTATACATAATATGGATTTCTTGTAGTCCCAATATATTGCAATGTTATTTTTGTAAAAATAATGAAGCTACTTTGCAACCTATTAGTGCCCATTAACTCAGTGGGAAGCGAACTCCCAATCCCAGTAGTCGGTTCAATTTACACTCAATACTAAATTACAAAACAATAAATACAAAACAAAAAGCTGTAAAATAAAACTAAGTTTCCAAAAATAATTAAACAAAAATAGTTTTTCTAAAATAAATGTGAACTGCGATCACAATACCACACATTGATATCATCAATAAATTTGTGCATGAAATTTTGCAGATAAAATTTTATTCAACACTATTGCAAATCATACGAATTATAAAATGTAAAAAAAAATATTTAGCACTTAGCTGTATAATCGCTGCTGTTGAGAAGACCTCAAATCCTCTAATCAGATCTGTCGGAAGCTTAAACTGACCAAATTTTGGCATTCAAAAACTATTGCAATATTATAAAATCACGTAGATTCCTTCCGAAAAATGATATTCTAAAAGAGATTAAACCTTTTCCCAGAATTTAAACAATCTGGGAAAAATTAAAAAAGAAGCACCAAAACTCGGGAAAACACCCTTTCACCTCCGAAACTCGATCAAGAAAACCTTATCTTCCCTTGCGCAAACGCCTTGGTCTTCGCACTCTGAACAATGTACAGGGCATCATTAAAATGTTTAAACAAATTAACTCTGCCCTGTTGAAATTAAAAATGATGATTGCATCTTCCCCAAAAACAATATAAAAGAAACAAAATATCCAACTCTCTTAAAAATCGAAAATATAAAACAGAATTTTGTCTGTTCCATGACAATATGTTTTGCTGTTGGGTATTTTTAACGTTTTCAAGAATATGCTAGAGATGCTAATTGGATTGCGGCTAAACGTGTATTGAGATATTTGAAGGGAACGATGAATAAAGGATTGATTTATAAAAAGAAGAATGATTTTGATGTTTTAATCGGTTTTGTAGATTCAGAGTGGACTAGTTGTAAAGTCGATAGAAAGTCTGTTTCTGGTTATATATTCGAAATCTATGGAAAAACAATCAGTTGGTCCAGTAAGAAGCAAAGTGTAGTTGCATTGTCTTCAGCTGAGGCAGAATATATTGCATTAACCTCTGGTATATGTGAGGGTACCTGGTTGAAAGGAATTCTTCTACATATTGAAGAAATAGAGAAAGATTATGTGTTGACATTTACGAAGATAATATGGGGTGTATTGGAATGGCATAAAAACAGAAATCAAACGTGCAAAACATAGACATTTTCTGATGTAGATATTTTATCAGAATAAATTTATATTAATCTTAATATTAAATGCATTATAACAAAAGCATCACTTGCATAATATATACATTTCTATATAATACATTTTACTGTTAAAGATAGTTCTATCTTCATGTATCTTCTTAAGAAAGTTAAACCAGTTTTCTTATAAATAGCCTGAGATTCAAATCAACTTTACTAACCTAATAATACAATAATATAGAGAACATGTAAATTTACTGAGTGGCACAGTATTCAAGGTTCTGTGTCGATCCTGAGCCTGTTTGATTGAAAATCAAAATTATTTCCAGCTCAACTTTTTTGTCACTGATTCTGAACAACACACTTTGAGACAAACTGTAACATTTCAATTAGCTAAGACCTTAGCTAGCTAATTTGTGAGCATCTGGATAAAATTTGGATAGTGATGCTTTTGGAAGCACTGAAACTTAAGTGCAGTTTACATTATACGATTTCTCTTAGGATTTATCATAGGGAAAAGTATCAAGTATGGTGTACGTGATATTTTTTATCATTTTAAGAAAGAAAACACAATGTAAACTGTGTTTACACACAGTAGCAAGAAATAAGCCCAGAAATGCAAGATTTCAAAAAAAATAAACGATTGAGTAGAATATGCAAAAGAACACGAAAACAAAGGAATTGATTTCTGAAATCGGGATATTTTTGCGGACGAAAGTAAATAATATCATATAATCGGATGAGGTAGAAGAGGAAAAGTTTAGCGCAAACCTAACAAAGAGCTGAAAAAAGCGACAATTTGATAAGAAAGTTTTATGATAAAGACTTGTAATCGGAATGAACAGTCTTGATATTGAGTGAGTAGTCCGAAATATCAAAGCTGTTTGTGCGAGTATAACGCGACGCATCACATAGATTGTGTATCGAATGTGTGTGATTAGAGCATTAAATTATAGGAGGGTTATACTCGCTGGATGAGTTACAACGTTCCGAGTTCGAATAATGAACTTCGAAGAATTTCTTTAGTTTGGTCTTCCTGCTGCCATCATTAAAACTAATATAGATTCCTTACTAAATAAACCTTATCAATTATAAAATTCATATAGCAAGTAGTATGATTAGGTAAATATCAACGAAAACTACATCAAAATCTCCTGAAAAATTTAATCAACTTTGGACAGCTGATTCTGTGGTCTGAGTATTGGTGGAGAACACTCTAATATGGAGAAAGTTTTTACTACTATAAGAGTAAAATGCATCGATGAAAAGTTTTCAAAGAATTGAAATGAAGCTGGTAAAAGTAGGTAAGTAGTACGTAAGCGGATGTTTTCGAAAATCGGAAGTAATAGAAAATCTTTCAGCTGTGGAAATAATTTTTATCTGAATCAATAGTCAAAGCAGGGAAGAAATAAACGCTCTTGCTTTAGCCGCCGGCCAAGTTAAAAATTGAATGTGCCAATCACATTTTTAAAAACTACACAAAATCTTTACTGAAAGTGCACGAAGTACCATTGGCGATAAGAAGTGTTTTAAAGGGGGATTGGTAGTAAAACGTTTAGTCAAAGGAGCAAGAAGTGCAACAATTTATAATGAACAACATGGACAAGACCTAAATGCTTTGAAAGATTTTAAAAATGGTCCTTGCTACATTTTTAACATTCATAAAAACTACAAAGAATACTTTTGTTCTGAAGCTGACAAAGAAAACCGATTATCAGTTGGTAAATCATAAGCATTCAAATATGCCCAACAATGTGTAAAACATTTAATAAGCAAAGCACCCTACTTAATAACAATTATGGCAAACGAAATGATAGATTTTAAAAACAGCCTGCAAGTCAGTAGAACAGAAGCAGATGCCTTAGAGCTCCAACAAAGGGTCAAGGAGCGCAAATATCGATTATCTGCTTCAAATTTTGGCTGCATAGCCAAACGACGAGCGACCACTAAATGGTCTGAACTAGTCGATGTTTTCGTATGGAAATAAACATTTTGAAATACAGCTATCCGATATGGAAAAATGCACGAAAAAGATGTTAAAGCTGCATTAAATACAAGTAAAACCGGCAAAAAGGTTTCAGAATGTGATTTATTTATAGACGTGGAGTTTGGTTACCTGGTCGCATCACTAGATGGTCTAACGTCAAGTGGTGAGGTTAGGTAAATGTCACTACATTGTGAGAGAATTGGCAATCAAAGAAGCCGTTACGACATTCATGCGCTTTTGTTTGGATAAAAGCGGAAAATTGAGGCTAAATCGGAACTTTTACTATTAAGTCCTAGGCCAATTCCATATCGCAAATAATTCACACTGTGATTTTGTGATATGAACTGAACAAGAAACATAAATTGAACGAATTCGAGATGAGAGTAGGCACCTGGGAAAAAAATTTCGTCAAATCTTCGTTGAACTATTTTTTGAAGAAGCTTTACTGCTTGAAATTATCGATCCTAGAAAATCACGTCTGATGAGCGGATAAGACTATTAATTTCGCTCTACAAGGAACGAAATACCTTGTTCGAAGAAAATTAGTAAAATAATGGGAAAATATGATTATAATGTTTCTATTTCACAGCTAGAAAATAAATGTAAAACCTTAAGTGCAATTTACATTATTGATTTCTCTTATGATTTATCATAAGAATTATGACATAGTTTTCTTTCTTAAATTATAAAAAATATCATGTAAACCATACTTTATGCTTTCTCTTATGATAAATCATATGAGAAATCCACAGATGAGAAATCATACAATGTAAACTGCACTTTAGAGCGTAGATACAAAAATGTTATAAAAAATTAAAATAGAATATGTCGAGGACGAAAAAGTTGCCCCTATGAAAGGTAAGTTTTGTTGAACTTATATTTGGTGTTTCATTTTAGAAAAATATTGTCCGTAATCTATTAATCCAATACACTGATGATCCAGTCAAAAATAGGTCTTTGATATTTTACATTTTTTGATAAAATCAAACACCGACTAGCTTCAACATGTTATACAATTATATCTTTAATATGCTACGTAGAGGATTGCATTTTGTCCGATCTTGACTTATTTTAGAGAGTTGGCTGACATTTTGGAGAAATGGCATTCTATAAATCCAGTTTGTGTGCAGGATAGTAGTACATCAACCATGATACACACATCAATGGAAGAAAACTGCATTTCACAATTTGTATTACTTTGGTAAAATAATAACTGTATGCTTTGCATGAGTTGCAGCAATTGCGCCTTCAAATTGCTGAAGGCAATAAGAAAAAATGGAATAAAAAAAGCAAGAGCAATAATCGTTATCAACTGTAACAGACAACGGTTCCAATTTTGTAAAAGCATTCAAATAATTTCAAATTAATTCGCTCGATTTGAATTTTGTTTTCGACAATGATGATGATTTAAAACTGTGGAAATAGAAGAACGTGAAGATGCTGTAATTTACTTGCCAAATCATCTAAGATGTGCAAGTCGTACGTTAAGTTTATAGGAAACAACTGATTTTCAAAAAGCACTACTTAAAATGAAGACTACAAGAATTCATCAACCTGCTCTCGCTAAATGCACCAAATTGTGGAATTTATCACGAAGGTTAAGAAATCTATGAAATCATCTTTTAAAACATAAAGTTCATGACAACACACAAACACGATAGAATTAGGTGTAAAGAAGAAGCGGTTGATTGCTGGGTAACGACTTCTAGCAGTTCTAGCATTCCAGACAAAAATATGATCAAAACCATTACATAATTCATAAACAGGCCAAGAAGGATGTAGATAGTTATTTCAAAATTCGTTGGATGATAAGATGCGTCTTCCAGCTTTGAAGGAGATTATGTTTCCAGACTCAACAATTGCAAACCCATTGGTATCTACTCAAATGCTATCTCGGATGAAAAAACTCACTGAACTTTCTAAATAGCAAGACGGGTTAGAATAATATTGAATTAGATGGATACAAGGCATAGAATATTACCTGTTCAACCTGGACAGACCGAGGAAATGACTACATAATCATTCCATAATGCACAGAAATTTCATTTTAATAGACCTTAAACATATGGTATATCAGTTAAACTGAGTCAACCAAGTCAACAACACACACTGGACGTCGCTCGTACTTAATTTCAATCATATGTGTAAATACTTGATATTTTTTTTACAAAATTCACAAATTCACACTCAGTTGCTTCGTTCGTCAACAACAAATATTAATGTTAATATTGATACACTGTTTAGTGAAACACAACATCCCCAAACTTTCCACTAATTTTTTTGTAATTTGTTATTTTTTTAAACAAATAAAAATAATTATACAAACAAAAATTTTTGTACCTCTTACAAATAACTGATCAAGTTGCACACGAAGTTTTTTATGCTGCGGCCCTCACAACCGCAATTTTATTTACAGCGGCCCTTGGGCCATTTGAAATTGGATAGCCCTGTCCTAAGCCAAGCAAGATCTTCTGTTTTAAATGCAAAAGTCCCGGAGTAACGGCGAACACTTTAATATAAGGGTAATCATACAAAAAAAGCGTTGGAGGGGATTGGTTGGTGAAAATTAGCGCTTTCTGCGGATCTACTGCTAATACCTCCACCACATTTACTCATCTCAGGACAGGCCAACGATCTCACACCAATCTTAGTATAAAAGGGGTGCAACTTACTACCTTATTGAATTCCGGTGCTAGTGTTTCGATACTAGGTTACCGAGGGTCATCATATGATTTTTGATTTAATAAATTACCTTGATTTAAACTTTACCAAGAGCGGCATTGTGACTTTACGATAGGCTGACGGGACTTCTTAGGATATTTTAGGTAGGGTTTTATTAGTCATTTCGATTTGTGGGGTAGTTCGTTCTTTAGATGTTTGCGATAGTATTGATATCTTTAGCGATATAGGGGTTGATTTTTGTAAATTATTTGGGGATACTGCAAATTTTAGACAATATCAATTTTTTGTGAATATGATCAATTCATTTTCTCTTCAAATATTTGGCTACAGGAATCTCTTTCCTGGATTTCACTTTCGAGTAGGCAGTAGGGTTTAGCACTGTTCATACCATAGTTTCAAAAGTTTGTAAAGCTATGTGAGAAGAGTTGAGTCCCACTGTGATGCCAAAACCCACAACAAAAAATTTGACTAAAATAGCTGAAGGTTACAGAGATTTACGGAATTTTCCCAACTGTATTGGGGCTATAGACGGAAAACATATTAATATTCGTTTCCCTGTTAATGGAAGTTCAGCGAATTATAATTACATGATAACTAATTCAATTGTTTTATTGGCTCTTGTAGATGATAACTATAAATTCATAGCAGTGGATGTAGGGTCGTATGGCCGAAACAGTGATGGAAACATTTTGAAAAATCTGCTTTGGGAAAATCTTGCGAAGGAAGATCGGCCCTGCTGCCAGGTGGAGTGTTTCTACGAGATATTTTGAAGTGAAACCATAACTCGTATAGATGACGTAATATTGGCATGTCGGGGTCTTCATAATCTACTTGGCACAAACAAAGTTGATATTGTAGAAGTAAAAACTTTCGGTACTACCAATTCAGGTTTAATCGACATTGCTTCAATACAAATGAATCTACCTACGTATAACTGAGGTAGTAGAGGCTTGCATCGAATACATGAAGCACGCTTCTCCTATAAATAATAGGAAAGTCATTATGAAAACGGAAATAACATTTCAACACAGAAGAACTTTGGGAACAAAAATGCTAAATATTTAACGTCATGCCCATTTTGGTAGTAAAATAGTTTTTTTATACCCAAATTACATGAAATAGTATTTTTTAGATTGAAAATTAGTTTTACCAGTTATGTTCGACACCGAAAGTTGATTTTGATAAGCTTTTAAATTTTATAATTTAAAATATATAGACTTGGGGAAGTGTAAAAGAACATTGATCAAGTACTTTTTGTCGTCTAAATTAACTCTGGTAGTGTAAGAATCATTAGCTTCTAGTATATAGCAGTTTCACTGAAGAAATATATGAAATACACTAATCAAGTGTAGACAATACACTAACAAATTTACAGTATTCGGAGTGGACCTCCTGGAGGTACGAGTAGTGTTATTTAGTGTTCAATTATATTTTGCTGTGTAGTTGTACACTGTTGTTGGTGTTAATTGCCAAACACCAACCAACAAAATTGGTGGCACCAGTGACCAACAATTTTCCACCGGAAAAATTACCCGGGAATATTTTCCAGTGAGCTTTATTAATTTATAAGT
This sequence comes from Cantharis lateralis, assembly GCA_963170105.1. Lineage (NCBI taxonomy): Eukaryota > Metazoa > Arthropoda > Insecta > Coleoptera > Cantharidae > Cantharis > Cantharis lateralis. The sequence continues at coordinate 26,094,910 of OY720629.1, forward strand.
TGCACTTTATCTACATTACTAGATGTAAATTAAGATAATACTGTAATAAGACGTTTCCGGAGAAGACCTGGTGAAATACAACATCTTAGTTATAAATTATATAAGATCGGGTGAATTATTATAGAAACTTGTAATTGTACATACTGTGGATAGTGAAGTGCAATCATGTTAATTTTATTTTTTGATAAAATGTAATTTCTTAGTACCTTTAACTAAATTGCTGAGAGTACTTTGGTATTCTACTCAAAGTAAAATAGTTCAAAGATTTTTGTTTGCAACAACCGATATTCATCTTTCGTTGAATTCATTTTTCAACTTCTGCTATCGCTGCAATTCTAAAACAAAATGATAATCAAATCAAAAGCAACATTTTCGCTCATAAATTCCCCTAATCTAACATTTGATAAAAAAGAATAGGAATCTTTCAATCATCTGCAAAGGAATAATTCAAGACAAAAATATTGCACAAAATAAAAAGTAAATTTGTAAGGTTATGTTACTGCTGCAGAACTGCTAATTAAAATAACTAAAATGATAAATGAATGGCAAGGGATTTATAATAAATATTAATAAGATAATTAAAATGATAAAATACAACTCACAAATTTTAAAGTTTTGTTTTTCGTTGCGCCATTTGAACTAACTGCACAGTATTTATTGTACTACTCGATGTTCTGATACCATAATTTACCGTGGAAAACTTTTTGGTTATTTTAATACTTCTCCGAACTTGAGAACACATAAAAATTATATAAAAACATAAAACGACCACACCTACACAGTCACATTCTTCAGAAGCGTCCATCTTGAAAATTTTGCACGTCATCCGTTGACAGTTGTGACATCTGTTTTATAAAAAGAATACTAATGATAGGCGATGGATTGTCACTAGTGTTTAACTTTTAAAAAATTTGTCTTCGTAAAATATTTATGGCGATTCAAATTTATAACTATACGTCAAGTTGAAACTTATAAAATAATTCAAGGTCATAATTTGACAACTTAATGTCAGGTGGATAAAGAAGGTTGCACACTACCATAGAATAGAACACACTACAAATCACAACGAATCTCTCAGTGGAATTTTTGTTTTGATCATTACTTTTTTACACACATCCACACACCCACTTGCGATTTGCGGAATGCGATTTTTCGCATTTTTGATGTCTGATTTGCCTCTTTGACCCTTTTACGCAATTGCGCTTGAATAGCATTACCGCATAGTTCAATTACTTCAATCTGAATTTGTGGTGAGGTATACATGGCTCTACTGTTGATTGTTTGTGTAAGTAAGTGACTCTTGAGTGCTTCATCGCCAGATCGAGCACGAAAACGGAGAAGTGCTCGAAAATTGCCATCATTATGAGCGGGTTCGTTTATTCCAATTTCTCCGAAATCACGGCTTCCTCTTAGTGCCGTTTCCTGTCTTCCGCACAAAAGAATTGTTTCTACAATGGCTTTTAATCTTTTTCTGTTCTCTTCAGCAATTTTAATATTTTCCACATTGATGGACTCCGTAACATCAAGCGCTTTGCCTTCCGCAATCTTTATAAAATTTGCTGCTTACTCGACAGCGAATTTATGATATTTCGTATCTGCATGGTGATCAAAGGTCTGTAAAGCTTTCTTCCAGTTAGTAAATGGCTTATTAACAAAGGCTCCAAGTTCTTGAAGACCACGACCGCCTTCCTTTTTGCCAAGTAGAACACATAATTTGCAGTATGCTTCCTGCATGACTTTTGAATATACAAGCCAAGAGTGTCTAGTAGTCCAATTACGTTAAAAAGAAAGGTTTCTTTTGCCAGAGACTGGAAACTTGAAAGTATCATGTAAGGTCCAAGGTTCTTTCAATGCTTAGAGCATTTCCTCATCATTGTTTGGAGGATTATAGACATATTTCCCAATATCACAATCCATGGACACAGACAAATCCAACTTGGCTGTAAAAAAAATAGAAAATAATTAAAATTAAACAATAAGTACAAAAACTAAAAGTTTTAGTTTTGTGCTAAATACAGCAATTAGGGTAAATTTACCCTAAACAGAAGGGTCATAATTACACATTGGGGTAAATTTACTCAAAAATCGGTGGCAACATAGTGGCGACCAATATTGTGGTAACCCGCGCTTCGTGTTGAAATAGAAGCGGGACCTTTCCAATTTTGCTGCCACCACGTCTGTTGTACGGGAACAGACGAACCCGTTTGTTGATGTTTTTGGTAGCGTGTAGGAAACGTGGGAAGGAGATAAACAGAATACTTTTATAGCCCCAAGAATAAAAACATGAATAAATCTTTCTATTTGGTTTTTATTGTCAAAAAAAAAGAATTATCATTGTAATTAAAATAAAATAATAAAAGAATGGCGACAATTGTTTACAGTAGTTATAAAATATAAAATACAATATCTGAATTTCTTCTCACTCCATACCCAGACTCAGGTACAGTAAATCATCAGTCTTAACCAATGAGAAGAAATACAAACGTAATACAGGTGATGTTTCAATAGATTATTGATGGCAAGTCAATAACTAATGAGACATCCAAGGATAAATTAAAAAAAATATATATATGACAATAAAAACAGAAAAGAAAAGAGAGAACAACTTACACAAATAATTTTTATAATCCTTTTTTTCGTCTTAGTCCGTGTAACGCTCTCCTCACTGAAACTTTCACCACACAACACACAAGGAAAGAACACAAGAGAAAAACACTATTAAGCAAAAATGAACACACAAAAAAAAAATGAAGACACGGACGCTCGAAAATCAAGGCCACGGCGCGGAAGGAAGACTCTAGTTTTTTTTTGTGTGCCGTTTCCTTGGTTTTTATACACCTGCCATTATCTTAAGTGTACTAAGAAATTATCTATTATTGATTAATGTGTGGAAAGTTTCTTGAGGATTTCGATCTTTTCATCCCTTGTTTGAGTGCTTCCAAAAATGTGTATAAACAGTTAAATTACTTCCCGTGTTTAATAATGTAACATTAATTATAATCTTTTTGGATGCACTGATTTACAATAATCTACTCTGAACACATGTTTACTGTAAACAATAGAAGTCCGACTTTAGAGCTTCTGTTCATACATGAAATTTACACCCTTGATAAGAATTTTTATCAAGTGCGTGTTTACAGGTCTGGATTCAAAGTATATTAAAAAAAAGTTCAAATAATAAAACAAGGGTTGAAATTGGACATAAGGCGCCAACAAAGAAGTCATCACGGGAATGATCAAAAATTATATAAAAAAAAGATTTTAAAAAAAAAGTAGAGAGGTGTGCGGGTTACTACAATATTTGTGGAGATTTACCCAGTGTTCTAAATTTTCAACAAGAGTGTACAATTAGCTTTTCGTTGTGTAAAATTCAACATTGTAGGAAAATTATCTAATAAAACTACATTTTTTGGAAAACATTAACTGGTAAATTTAAATTATAAAGAAATTACATTTACATCACTTCAGGAACAGTAAATGGCAATTTTACATCGAAAAAAATTTATAGTATAATATTTACACTGCCGAGATTTAAAAATTGAAATTTTGGGTTAAATTCTCAATTATTATATTTTATGAATACCTACTTTTATCAAATTAAGCCTTTAACCCTTAATCGCTAAAGTCAAATAATTGTCACACGATAACTACTGTGCGGTCTCAGTGACCGCGCTTTGTTTATTTCGTAAACCTACGTACAACTTAACTTTTTTTGTTTTTTTGCAACATAGTCTTTATTGGTATTCTAGTAAGCCAGAAAAAATTAAAAACTAATTAATTTTAAGATTTTATTAACTTTTAATAACACAAAAAGAATTATCGGCATATAAAAACACCTTTAATTCAAACTTGATGCGATCTGGTAGACCGCACAATAGCGATTGAGGGTTAAATCAAAACTAATCCTGACCATTTTGCTTTCCCGAATTTCGTTGGAATTTTTCATACATCAAGGATTCTAAGTCGAAAGTTTGCCATAAGTTTTTAAGATATTTTATTATGACAGTTATTTAACTTACCAGGAGAGGCAGCGTCCTTGGGGTCACGGATTTTAAAGCCCTTTTGGGGTTGAAAATTACTTCATAATAACAAATTCAAGGCCAAGCGATAGCGCGCAACTCTAAGCCGTTTTCGAAAAAAGCAAAGTTGAAAATGTAATATCTCGGTTGCAGTAATTACAAGGAAACCGAGATGGTTTCGAGGTAAACGATCCGACTTATCACCTTGTCGGTCCAGGTTCAATTCCTCCAAGAGTAAATTTGAGTAAAATTATGAAGTACTTTTCAACCCCAAAAGGGCTTTAAAATCCGTTACCCCAAAGACGCGGCCTTTCCGTGTTAGTTCATTTTACAGCAAGATTCACCTTTTTTACTGTTTTGAATTTTCTTAATTAAAAATTAGATTTGGTTTCCTATATGACATCACGACAAAATATTTACTTAACAATTTCGAGTTCAGATTTGTTTTTGTTTATTTTAACGTTCTCTGCATTCAATTGAAAAATATCGTGGCTGTCCTAATGAATGTCATTTCATCAGCATTCATAAGCAGTTAATTCCTTTAGTATTCTTCTTCTTCTTCGAGTGCTTTTGACCGATTTCGATCGTTAGCGACCTTCTTTCTTATTATACAACATTATTATGTATGCGATTGTGCGTAAGATGAGCATAATTTGTATGTCTGAACATGTATTTGAATAAGCATTTGTTCGACTCAACATTTATTGATTACATTTCTATAATATAATGAATATCTCTTTTCTATTTAAGATTTTGGTACTGACGTAAATACCTCTTCAAGAATTTATAAGCTTAATTAAATAAAGGAGCTCAGGAAATATTCAAATTTGTAAATTTTAGAAATTCAATTTTTGAATATACAGATTAGATTCAGGTAACAAAAGGTAGTACAAAAAGACCTTATTTTATGTTAGTGAATTAGTGAATAAGAAAAAATGATTTTATTCGACAAATAGTGCTGTTTGAAGTTAAATCTAAAGTTCAATCTTAAGTTGAACAAATGTGTGTCGAATAAAAGTTTTAATATTTCTAAAATCCAAAAGAATATTTTGTAATTCCTATGAAGGAAACATACAGCTAAAAGTGCAAATTTTGACCAACTTTACTCAGTTATTATTCAAATATTATAATATTTTGGTAAAATCAAAATAATTTAGGATGTACTTTGAGTTTCGTAGATTACTTTTTCATCATCACTGCTTTCTGAAAATCCGGAAAAGTTATTTCTTTGATTGGCAGTGACCTCAGTTTTACTCTGTATGCGTCAGCAATTTTTTTTTTTCAACAGTGTACTTAATTTAAATAAATCTGTTAGCCTACTTACAATTTTTTGGGTAGGTTTTCTTTGGAATGTTTATCTTTTATACGGCACGAACGATAACATAAATATCAATATTTATTATCGATTTTTGGATGGATTAAAAGAGGAAATTGGATAAAATTGCCTAGATTATCTGTTGAAGTTTTGTTATGAAATCACTTGATTGGCATTGTAAATTCTGCAAATATCGTTTCCACTTTTAAATTATTTGCTTAAATTTTTAAAAAAGTAATCCAGGAATCCAATGCAAAAACAAATTAACAAATGAAGTTATTTTATTATTAGAAATCGTCGAAAATTTGATGCATAAAATGATGAAAAATGTTGTAATTAAAAAAGATATTTTGATTTAACTTCACACATGGTAAGATATGGATTATGGCATGTCTAAAATTTCTAATCGTTCTTAAATGTGTGGATGAAAACAAATTTGAAGTAAATCAGCAAGCAATTGCTCGAAATTTAAAACTAACCAGATGGATTACATTTATTGATGCTGAATAGTTTAAGGGAACACGTAAGTTTTTTTATCATTAATTTATTTGTTTCTTTTAGCTTTATAAACAATCTCAGGTAAATTTGCCCCACTGACGATGACGGTCAGAAAGGTTCACTCTCATTTAAAATTATGTTATAGGTACAGTAGAGCATCGATAATCCGGACGTCAGAAGTCCGGACCGTCGATAATTCGGATTCAATTCCGGTGGAATTTTTTTTTACATAGTATGCATTAAACTTTTATTAAAATACTACATTATAAGTTGATATTAATTAATAGTATTAAAACGACCCTTTTTTTTATTCTTTTTGAAAATCCGGACATTTTGGTAATCCGGATAAGGTCCGGTCACAATTGATCCGGATTAAAAATTAAAATGTATTGTATTCAGTAGGTATGCACGTTTTCTCTGATTGATTTGCAGTCCTCAGACTGAAAATAGCATTGTACTAATATATAAGCCTGTAGCATAGGGGACTGAAGGGGGGCACTATGTTTGTGACTGCTTATGCGTCTTATATTTTCATTTATTCGTACGAATATTCTATTAAATTTTTTTTGCAAAAAAAAAGTCGAACAAACTTCGACTATGTGCAGTCAATCCTTCACTCACGTAATGTCTACTTGCTGGCCCCATGTGACTGAAATACTTACGTTTTACATTTTCTTGGAAAGATAATATATTATAATATCTTGTTCAAAAAAGATTTAATTTTTCTATACAGTTAATCGATTATCGGAGTATGTTTTAATAACGAGAATTTCACAAAAAAGTTCATATACTTATTTATTGATCTTTTATAGTAAAATAAAATTAAATGCTTCACATACTATGTACAATATTTATTAAACAATTTTTATACATTAAAAAAAATTGTTTCTACTTAAGAACGAAAAGTAAAATGTGTTTAAAAAATATATATAATAATAGGTTCTTTTGCAGATGAAGTTGAAAAATATGGGTTCCAGATTTATAAGATAACTGTATTAATCGACAATCCAAAAAATAAGAGCAAAAAACATTGCATAAAAAATGTGAACGTTCTAGGTTAGTTTCTTAATGAAATTAAACTTATAGCAATTTATATTTAAAATTTTCTGTTGTAGAATAGTAACATTTTTCATTTATCATTATGATGATCAATGAAAATCAATACGTATCATGTGCTTTCAGTAAATCGTTTAATTAAAAACCATGTTTAATAATAACTTGACGGCGTTAATTACATCTATCTGCATCGTTGAACAAATTTAGAATTTAGTTAAAAAAGGTATTGGAAAAACAAATTTAAAATTAGTAAAATAAAATTTTAATTGATTACTACATTCAAGTATGTAATAATTTTAATTTTGTAATCAATACTATTTTAGTAAAATTCTTCGCCCAACGTATTTCGTGCTCTTGTGCAGACTAATGCCGGTGTATATTATTCAAAATTAAAATTTACTGGCGGTCTCGAGATGAATCGTCGAAAATGATTCTGAACAAAAACGTTATTGAACTGAAATGTAATAAGTTATAATTATTGATTATCAATGCAAAAATTATTTTTACTGAAATTTGGATCCCTTTAAAAGTTTGAAAAATTGTTTTTAGTTTACGTTAGCCAATATAACGTGCTCAAACGCCCTGCTTACTTATAAATCCTTTAAGATATTATAGAAAACAAAGAATATTTGGATTTGGAACAAATAAAATTTTAATTGGGTGGTCGTAACCGCATTCACAGGTATTTTTTAATTTTCCAATTTCCACGATTGGTGATCAGCCATTAATTATAATATCGTTACAATCCAAAGTTCTTATTTTCTCTAAATTTGTTTGCATTCACGTGGATTGTATTGACTCGTGAAGTCGTTACCCAAAAATGGCTAACAATTTAAAAATAAGAACTAACAGAAAGTATAGACTTCTCTCGTTGCTACCAAAGAAAGTTTCTCGGTTCGCTATGCACTGTAACATTGCTTCCAAAATACATATAAATACGAGTAATAATTTAACAATAAAAATGAGAAATTTAAACAGTTTCTCCTTGTTTGACATACCGCCCTATTTAAATTTTGAAGTTCACGTAAATACATTGCGCCAAACACTTTAATGATCCTAAACGACTATGATAAAGATAATAAAGAAGCAACACACAAAAAGTACACTTTCAATTTTTGATGGATAATATGCCTAGAATGACTTTAATTTTCTAATCAATGTTATCAAAAAATGATCTGGTTTTTATCATTTCTTTCTTTTGTTGCCTGCATTTATTTAATATCGAACATAATTTTACAATTTAATTTATAGCCATTTTCATGTGATAATTTGATTCGTTCATACAGTGACGGAACTTCAAAATTTGGACTCCCCGAAAAACATTTTCTGAGCCCCAACGAAATGCTATTTTAAAATAAAATTGCGTATGCAATTAACATGGAAAAGACACTATTTTCCACACTATTGCATAAATTACTACATGATAGATAATAATTATCTGATGCACTACACATCTACATCACATCTACAGCGGACCAGTTGTACAAATTTGCAATTTACAATTCTTTTAAAATTTATCCTTGTTATTATTACATCTTCCATATTGCACATAACAATTTGATTCAAAATATTTCAAATCCATCTGATTCGTATAAATATTTTCACTATGCTACCATATCACTTAGCATCGACCAACGACAGTTACAACCATCTTTGACAAACGTTTCGTGATAATGTATCCCAAAGAATAATTCAAAAGTTAATCGAATATTTAGCTCTTCTTATTTTGGTTTTCTAGCGTCAAAGTTTTTACGTCCCTTTGACTATTACATGCGCAATATTTTTGAAAATTTGTATCATGTTTTCATGTCGAATGCCACATCTCATCCGTCACTCAAATTGAAGATTTTCGAGTATTTTTCCTGAGACTCGACAATTTTCAATTTGAGTATATTGAAAATATTGAAATACATAACCAAAATATTACTAACCAAAATGCGATTTTAAATTCGAATTTTCTGTAGCAACATTTTTATATAGAACTAGCAAAATGCAAAAAAATAACACTGAATTGTTTGATATTTTAGTAATCCTGATAGAAATTTGAAGAAACATTTAATTAACGTTTTTTTGTTATATCTTTGTATTTGCTCTTCTGCGCTTAAACCGTTAATTAAGTGAAATAAAAAAAAAAGATTTTGGATGACATCTTCTTATAATTACCGCAACAAATTAAAAGCTGTACCCAATTTTAGCTATCTACCACTAGTTCTAGCAATTGGTAAATTCCTCTTCTGCGTGTGATGACCCCGAGCACCGTTAAAACGGATATGTCAACCAAGAATTCCTAATTCCTGTCAATATTCCTCAAAAATGCATATTAATTCGTAAAACTAAAAGCAATTTGCAAATAACTCGGGACTAAAACAGTAAAAGGAAACCAAACCACAAAAACTTTTTGGTAAAAACTTACCTGAAAGCACATGATTGTTAAATTAGTTTTTAGAAAACCTGGTCAATATAATGTATGTTTTTTCAAATACCCAAAATTTTGTCAATGGAGAAAGCTTCTATTATAATAAATTATTTAAAAAAGACGTTTGACCTTCATTCTTAAATTTAAGATTTAAAAAATAACATAGTGTTGTTTAAAGATTAGGAGAATACGAAAGCCATTCCAGGTCGGCTTGCTGATTGTAAACTAACAGGCACAAAGTAGTTTTCTTGATTTTTAATTTTGGCATCGGCAATAATAGTGAATTCAAATTTTGATGAATAAATTAGAATGTCCAGTTGCTGTAAAAACTGAATAATATATTGTATTAATTTTTACACCCAACAATTTATGACAAAACATGACAATTCTCACAAGAATCAAAATAGAATTGACTTACTTTTTTCTTTCTGCATGATTTTTTGAAAAATTTGAATGTACGAAGATTGTTTGGCTTTATATAATACAAAAATTGTTTTTAAGGCAAATTTTATGGTATTCTTCCACAATTTTTAAGTTGCTAAATTATAATTATTGCAATTTAGTAAATATATAAAATTTTTATATGATTTATTATTTTAAAATAATTTTGCTCTATGGAAACAAAAACAAAATAATTGAGGATTCTCGATTATTAGAAATTTAAAAAAATCTTAACATCCGGTTAAAGTTCCGTCAGTTCATCTACATGTAAGATAATGGTAACCATTTAATCGTGCAGCAGTATACGGTCACTCAAAAAAAACTGCTCTCCAAGTTTAAAAAAAAAATTCAAGTTTCCGCAAACTGATTTGAACTAAAATTTAATCAGCTCGGTCTCAATATTCAAGTAAGTCTAAATAATACGAAATTTGATTTCAAAATTCCTAATGATTTTTTAGGATAGATCCAAGATTATTTAGATAATTTACAAATTATATAATATAATATATAAATCAATGAATGCTTACAAATAATATCAGGGAGTAAATATCCAGATAAATTTGTGTATACAAGAATTGGAATTCCAACGATTTCTAAAGAATTTAAGTGATTTTCTATAATTCTAGAGATTTACAAAGAATTCTAATTCAAGAGATTTACAAAAATTCCCAAAGAATTCTAGTGATTTTCAAGGAATTCTGAATATTTCCAAAGAATCCTAGTGAATTCCTAGGAATTTCAGAGGTTTTAAAACAATTCCAGTGATTTCCAACCAACTGGCAATACAATTACTGAATAAAAGAACAAGAATTGTTTTCTAATGATTTATGATAAAAATACAACAAGTACAACTACATTATGATTTATACAATGCAACATTACTATTTAATACAACAGCTGTACAAGGGCATTTATAACATCTCTAACATTAAATTTCTTATAAAATAATGAATCTTGTAAGATATAACATAAAAAAGGAAATTGAATTCGGAATGATATTGCACTTCTTTTATGTTGTAGTGAGAAACGTTAAATTAAAACAATAATGAATAATTTGTTCACCAAAGTATTTACAATTGAGAAGCCCTTACAAAAATGATGTACAATTTGATAATTTATCTAAAAATACTTGATATGTGTGTCTAACAATAAGAAGATACGTAAAGTTATTTCATTAGTTTTTAAATCCGAAAGCAAAAAGTAAAACATTAAAACTATGTTATAAACACTTTCAACTCAACACAACTGTTAAAATTATTATAATTATTTTACCTAAAGCCAACGATAATACACTAAAAATACAGAGGTAGATAAATAGGATAAAAAATTAACTTACTCGATAAAACAATACTCGTTAACATTATAAATAATAATAATATTACTACAATAATTGAAGTAATTATTTTTTAAGTGGATTTAATTTATTGTTCATTTACAAAACACAGTAGGTAGTTTGCGTTTGTCTAAAAACAAACGATAAAAAAATGATATCACAGACGAAAGTTGATGTTGGAAAACAGGAACATGGTAAATATAGAATAGTGGAGGACAAAATAATCACTTCAACGATGTATAAAATGTTTTAGTAACTCTCAATTTTTCTTAAGCTAATTTGTTATGTAAGGTGTTTCGCTTGACGAGTTATGAAAAATTTTAATAATATAATATTATGATGGAAGAAGTTTGAAACGCCCGCAATAGATGCATTTTAATATCAAAAACCTTAATATTTGTTTTTTATATTTGGGCCCACTGGACAAGCAGACCTTAAAAATAAATAAACATACAATAAAACTTTAAAAGTTACACAGTAACAGCAAAAACTATTAAAAATGACTATGAACACTTTTAATAAAATGTAAAATGATAACGGTTGGTTACTAAGCCCAATTCATTATTTCATCAGTCTTCTAGTTAAAATGTTTAGTTAATATTAAATTATATAAAAAATACTAAAATTACAAAAATGTTTTGATAAGTTGATTATAAAATAAACATTGATTTACAATTTTTTAACACAAACGTGCCAATATCATTGATTACATCGTAAAAACGTTTACAATTTCTTATATTTCAAAAACTGTATGAAAAATATAATTTTTTATTCTCAACTAGTAAAAACTTAAAAAATTAGCACACTTCTAGAAAAGTTATTTTGTGCATCCACCATTTTAGTTCATTTTAAACAAAGCAACGCATATTTTGTTATAACAATTTATAAATATTTATATTAAAATATTTAATTTATAATAACTATGTTATATTTAATATCAAAACGTATGTTCTGGATCATTTCATATTTGTCACTATTATGGCACAATTAATTTATAAAACTGGGATTTTTACTAAATTTTGTTACGATCATTCGAACTTGTCAATATGATTAATACCTGTGATGTAGTTAGTTGTGGTTGGTTAGAGGGGCGGTGGGGAAAAGGATTCCTTGAATATTGTGCCTGTATAATCACAGGTGCTCCGTGCGATCCTTTGATCAAATATTGGTGACCTTAAGTTAACAATTTTTCTACCTACATAATGCTGACGTAGTAGTAAATTTATACTAATCTATTAGCAATAGTTTTAACATAAAATTGTACTTCTATAAAAAAGTGCAAAATACGTCATATAAAAAAATCTGTCTTCTATTGTTTTGGCACATTGGTTAAAAGTACTCTCCAAAATGAAACCACTTTCAAAAAGTTACGGGAAAGTAATTCAGCAAGGAGATAACTGCAAGTTGTGATAAAAATTAATAATGGTGCATTCATTACATAGGTAGGCAAGTATGGTAACTAAGACACGACGCAGACTGGTGCTGAGTCAGGTACAGAAATAATGCAGGCATGACGTCTCGTTAGAAACTGAAAAAAATGAAATTTTTCAAAAAAGCTATAAATTATGTTGTAAAATAAAAAACGTAATCTTATTGTAGGGTTGCTTAATTTTTGTTTACTAGCGGTCAAATTTTCAACTGCCTTCTAGCACAGTTGGCACCTCTAAGACTTGTCGGATATCAAAACTTTAATCTCCATTTGTATCAGTTCAATGTTGAGTCAAGTTATTCAATAGCTGAACTTAAAAAATATATATAAAAGCAAAAGTGTGACTTACCCCTCTATAAAGATACTATTATCTTTCACAGGACTGTCATTTTCAATTCGCATTCCAAACGATGACTGTTGAAATTTCCTCAACCTCATTATCCGCTCTTTAACGCACGACGCCGAAAGACGAGCTTCTGCATCGTGATCCCAACAATCTTCCATCGTGTCACAAATTATTGAAAGACCCTTTAAAAAAGTGCACAAAATGAGACTGATTTAAACTTTTAGATCATAAAGAAATCTTACAGGATGATTCCTCCAACTTTGTGGTATGGTGGGTCGCACTTTCCTCTGCACTACAGATTCTTGCATATCCTCCAAAGTGGGGTGCTGACCAACCTCATCTTCAAAAGGTAATCTGTACTCCGGAATTGGTCCATCTTGAGCAGTACATCGTGACACAATTTCCCAAAGAACTAAACCACAAGCATACATATCAATTCTAAGAAAAGCGTCGGGAGTAAAATTGATAGCTCCTTCTAAAACTTCAGGCGCCATATATCGTCTTGTACCCACTTGGCCGTGGGTATCACCACACGACTTTCCAGAATAAAATATTTGAGCAAGACCAAAATCGGCAATGCACGCAGTCATATCATTTTTAAGTAAAACATTTTTGCTTTTAAAGTCCCGATGTGCAACTGCTGGCTTAACCACCTGATCTGGTGATTTGCTGTGAATGTCTTCGTGCAGATGCATTAGACCTTGAAATAAAAACGAAATTATTTATTTGCAAAAAATTAAAATCCGTAAGAAAATTACCTGAAGTCATACTTTCAGCAATACGACAAAGTTCGCTCCACGTAATTATATGAGCTTTCAAAAAATCACATAGTGAACCTCTTTCATGATATGCAGTGATGAGCCAAAATTCAGCAGACAGATTATCCCTTTTTTCTGCTCCGATATATTCTAAAATATTAGGATGTTCCATGTACGGTAACTTGTAAATTTCTGATTCGGAACACCATGATTGTTTATCCTAAATAAATCAAGCTTTTGAGTATGGAAAGTTGGGTAAATAAAGATAAATTTCTCACTTGTAAAGGAAAAATTTTTACTGCAATCTCTTCTCCCTTGTATAAAGCTTTCCAAACAGATCCAAAGCGACCTCTCGCTTTAATGTCTATAAGTTGAATTGGACGTTTGTCCATGTACGGCGAAGGAGGTGGATTAAGACTCGAATCCATTGTAGGAATCTAAAGAAAAATTTAAATAAAATATTGAAACATGAATTTTTGTATAATTATACTTACACCCCACTATTAAAATGCAGCAAAAAAAGAAAACATTTTTATAATTATTGCAAAAGTTTAAAAAAAAAATTGTAATTACCTCATTAAACATTGGTTTGTTGCGTTTATAAAGGTAATAGATAATAAATCCCACAAAAATGAACATTCCTAATGAGCTTATTATAACCCACACATGGATGTACATATTGGAATTATTCGGTACAGGTTCCACAGCTACAATTCCACATTTTAACAAAATATTTGATAAATTGTATAATTTCACGTCAAGTCAACCAGGTTTAATTAATTTTGAACCTTTGTGTCTCAGACTTCAATGATTTTCGGTAGAATAATTCTAAGAATAGAGTAGGTACATGAATAATTGAAATATTTAGAATAAATATTGATATGTATATAATTACAAATCTTTATATTTTCTGCCCGGCTAGTTTTAAATTCAAATCGTATTGCATACAATATAAAAAATGTATATACTATGAGAAAGTCGATTTCATATCATTCCGGCATGCAACTGGCCGCTCATCACACTTTGGGGTCCATTTAATAAATTTCAAACAAAATAATATCATAAATCTCACCGCTTTGCATTTTTATTCTTTTCTCGATCTTCCTTTTAAAAGAAAAGAAAATAGAAAAATTCCCAGTAGGACCTTCCCAAAAGAGAGATGGGTTTTAAAATAATAGCAATAAAAAGAACTAAAAAGTTCAAAGTTATCACAAGTGAGCCTACAATGCAAATCAACAAAGCCATCTCTAAAAATTTGTATGGATATTATTATTAAGAATTATATTTTTACACACATTAGAGGTATTCACAGTTTGTTGTATTTAGTCTAGTATTTTTACAATGTTGTATAGTTACGAGATTGTTTTACTAGAGTGTAGAAATACAACAAAATATACAAGGGAGTGTGAATACCTTAATTGAAAATAGCATCAAATTCAAAACACATAATATCCTACACAAATGTTGTTTCTACAAAAAAATACAAACACCAATAATATCGTAAATATCAAAATCTATTCCACCAAAGACTGCATTCTATACTGAACAATGTGCATGATACAAGAAATCTATGTCTGAAATCTCTATCAATCTAGAATTGAATAAATTCAAAGACCAAGCTGTAATTCAATAAACATAACGATAGGAACTTAAAACTACTAGGAATTGAAACTATTTGTTACGATGCCTCTAAACAGAAAGAATTTGTGGCAATGCTTGTATAATATAGAATAACAAAACCATATCAAAATAAGTACATTAGTTCTGCAGTTAAAAGGGAACAGACAAACAACATCACGACAAAATGCATATACCTGCTCCGCTCCATCGGGGGTTATAAATATACAAAAAAAAATTTTGCCTAACCATAGTTCTCTACGATAGCTATTCGCCAAGCACTGAAATACATTTATATTCAAGAAAACAAATTTTAATAATCAGTGATTCAGCAAGTACATTACGAACAATAAAAAATAAAAATCATAACTATACCATCGCAATTAAGACTGAAAATACCATTCCATATGGGAATTCCTGGGAACGAGGCAGCGGATTGACTGGTCAGGGACGCAGTTAACAACAGATGCAAAACTCAACGTAAAATAATAAAAAATACCATACACAAATAGTGGCAAAATAAATGGAATGAGACAAATCAGAAATTATTTAAGCAAAATAGTATATTTCTGGCATAGACTTCAAGATTACTTTTTATTGGGTGTGCGCTCATGAAGCTAAATTGAAAAGCGATTACATGTGTGATTTTGAAATTATTTGAAAATAAAGAAATTTTAATTGCGAAAATGTTGAAATTTATAGAAAATTTAAAAAATGAATATTTTTGTCATTTTTTCGATAATTCGAATATTTCGAAAATCCAAATCAACCAATGCAACTATTAGCTGGAATTAAGGAGGTTGTTCCCAACAGGTGTATGTAAATTCGGAGATTTACTTAATGTTCCAACTGAATAAATCAATATATTTTTATGTTCGTATAAACCTTAAAGAGATGTTATGTGATTGATGCAAAATAAAACCTCCAAGAAAAATAGAATTAATAAATATTAGTTGATGGGATGAAGCAATTCGTATTGCCGTCTTTAAATTTAACATTTAGTACCATCTGTTAGAATTTTGTCAATTTAACGAGATATTTACAAAACTCCCACGAGATTGACGTATCTCATACTCTACTAGCACACCAATCATATTGAAATCTGAGACATCACGGTGAGACCTTGATTGATTTAACGTGGACTATCTCTTTGCGAATTGATTTTTACCTTTAACTGGGGTCGATTCAGTAGGCATTGGATCCCAAGTAAAATTTTGATTACACATATTTCCTTCGCAACAGCAAAACAAATAATCCTTTTTGGGTTTGTGAGCTCTGTCGATACATTGGGTCTTATTGTAACAGCTCTCGTTGTCCAAAAAGCATCCCTAAAAATATCGTTTTAATGACCCACATTATTTTGTGTAGTACAAAACAAAATAATTTATCAATTTAATTCAATTAAAAGAGCTCTTAAAGAAGAATGAAGTTGGGTACAGTAAACTGTAAGGAAATGAATTGTTACCTTTAATGTGATATTCATGTTTCCATTTTGGTCTTTTCTCCAAACTACATAGCAGTGACTTCTTTTACCATCCCCTTGCGATACACACTCTTCCTTATCAAGACAACCCTGTCCCTTTCCATGTTCTCTCGACTCCAGACACTGGGTCTGATTGTAAAAAGCACAAAGAGTGGTTCTTTCGCTAGGTACGTTTAAAGAATTAACCGCAATTCCGTTGTCTGAAAAACATAATTATCATAATGAAACAAACCACAACACAGCAATAAACTCAATTAAGCTTACCGAGAAATAACAGAAGAGTGAAAACTAACGTGGGTTGCAAGACTAAACTATAAAATTGCATTATGTCGAAACTTAAAAATTCGATAAAAAAAATTTAAAAAATAAAAAACTTTTCTTTAATTCCCCAACACCACCGCTTTAACCCAGGTCAAGATTCTTTTTTTTATTAAAGGTTAACTACTTCATAAGAAAAATAACGTCCACATCTTCAAGCACTTCGCACCAAAACGAACGAAATTAACGCACTTGAGCGTCCAAAATAATCGTGGAACGTGCCCAGATAGCAACTAAAAAACAAAAGCCTTTTGGCACATAACTCACATTTGTTTTTTTTATTCACATACTGCCAACCTCGAAGCAAATATTTAGATACGTGCGAACGTCTGGACCAAAACACATATTTTTACATAACACACCGCTATTTTCGCGGTTACGAATGCGATCAAACCGAATATTGCATAAATTTCACTTGATAAAGCGTAAACAAACAAAAATCTTAGCTTAATATCATACGACACAGATTTCAGGGTCACTCACTAATTTTTAAACTTGTTTTCGGATTAATTATCACACAATTTCTTAAATAAACTTAAACTTGTCACACGGTTTCCTGTTTCACTGCCTATCTTTTTAATTAAACCAGATTTTTCTTTATATTTTTTAATAGTAAACACAACCAAATTTTGAGCAATATGGCGCTTACAAATCTGAAACTGATTTGCAGTACGTGATTACATTTGCTGCACGTAAACAAACGAAACGAGAAAGAACGTACGTCGTAACTCGAACATTTTTATAGCGCAAGTTCAACGAATTGCGCACAATATTTTAAGGGCTACCTTGCAAAAATTTCAAGAATGTTCAGTGGTTTTATAATTTGATATATTTTTTTAATGCAAAAATGCATAAGTATAACGGATATCAACGTGTACATTAATTTATTTCATTCCATGACCTACTTAGCTACTTGAAATTTAAATAAAATATTTTCGTTGAAAGTTAAAAAGATAAACTTTTTTAGAGATTAACGCGCTTATCTTGTTTTTCGATCTCTACAACATATTTCATATCGATTTTCCGTGAAACGATTTTTTGATTTGTAATATTTTAAATGAATGAAAGATAGAATATTAATATACTTATACCAGTGGCGGCGATGGAGCACGTGCAAATTTCGCGGTGCGAAGACGATCTTAAAAAGGCAAAACAAAAGTCAATCGCTTCAAGGGATATCATTCTATGCGCAACTGATGAGGTTTAACAAGATCGCAGCATGAATTTTTATAGTATCCACACGTAACAGATTGCCCCCAAAATACTTTTCGCCGCTGATCTATCTAAATATGATAGGTACCTACTTATGTAGGTACTTCAATACCTGTTGTAAGTACATAGAGTACACTATCTTTTTTCTTTCGCAGAAAATTAGATACTACAAATACTACATAAATTCATTTATTTAATAAAAAGATGATTTGTAAATATAATAATAATAATAATCGTGAAGTAAAAGTTCTACATTACAGTTTTCGGAAATTCAAAAATTGAAATCTTCCTGATAGTCTATTCACTGCTGACAATGATTGTTTACATCTCGTGCAATTATATTTCCCAAAGTTTCAGATTTGTTCCCACTTTTTACTGATTCTGCCCCTCTGTGCAGTAGGAAAAACGCAGGCCGGCCCCATACTTTTATCCTGCTTTTGTAAGATAAAGCTAAATGTATTACGAGGCCCATAGAGAAAACTTAAAATTTTTTTTTTTAATTTGTAACACTGCAATCTATTGGAAGGTTATTAATTAAAACAATACAATCGTATTTTTCTTATTATATTATCCGAAATGTATACAAAAGTTATAAAAGTACAAAAAAAAATTATTATAAAAATTCTTACTTCCTAATGGCTACCTGAAAAAACCAGTCTTAAAAAAGCACAACCACAGTTTTAAAAGGCAGTAAAAACAACAACTTACTTTTAAAAATATAAAAACAAACAGTCAAAATTTTTGTGAGCAAAATTCAGGGTAAGTACTAAAAGATTTTTGGCATCATGAAAAATTGACTTGATTTTGGTTTCCCTCGCGTTCGAGATTGGCTATCGAATTCTTAAATTTCTATAAAAAGTAAGTTTAAAGAAACCAAAATGAAACCGAAAAATCATTAATTTTCTATTCTAATAACAAAATTTTGTTGTAAAATAATTCACCCCTTTATATTATATCGTCAAAAATTTTAAACAGAGAGCACTTAAATATTTAAAATTTTACCAAAATAAAAGTACATTTAGGACGGTTTGATAAGAATTTCTATGATTAGTATTATGAATACATTTAGCGGCGAATAGTTGTTTTAATTAATATACACAAGCAACTACATCGCCACGACAAGGGGGTTTTATTGTGCAGATTTAAAATCTGTTCCCTCCCCTACACTTATTGAAATGGTTAAATAACTTCAATATTATTGCTTATAATTAAAATGTCGTTATAATTTGGTAATTAATCACTTAAACAAAAAATTTGTACTTATTAAAATAAAAATGGTTAGTAGATTATAAGAGGTAAAGTATTAATTTTATTTGTACTTAATCTGTATCAGGTATCATTGGCTTTTTTTTATTAATTGTCATTAGGTTATTACACTTCGATCGTAACTTTTAGCATGAAAAGTGTAATACCAAATCAGATTTACGTCTTATTCTAGTATCGTTTATTAACAATCCTAATTTTAGTGGCGCTCGTAGTTTGCTGCAATGGGACGGCAACGACTACAAATTAGAGAGGTGGTCAAAATACGTTAAAAATTATTATTCCAAGACTGGGAATAATAGCAATTATGTATTTAAATTTTTTTTAATTCCGTTTCGGAAGGATGGTGCCCCATCGCAGCCCGTACCAGCCGCCACTATCTAATCTTAAATTTTTTGTCATGCACACAATGAGTTTCTATTCATATGGAATAATTTATATATAACAAAATCTTATTCTTGAGATTCCTTTGTAAATTCTGTTGAGAAAAACCAATTGTATAAAAAATGTAAAATAATTCATTGTGAGCATTTGACAATATTAACAAAATTAACAATACAATAAAATTACAAATTAATTCTTTCAGTCACCTTAAGGCAGTTCCGTCTTTTCCATAAGGGCACATGGGGGCCTCAACATGCCGAGGTCATCGTTTATGTGGAAAAATCTCAATTTATAGTGTTATTTTACTAAGAATTGCCGTTAAAATTTCTAAATTTAAATGTAAATCGAAAACCAGATGAGATTTATAAATATTTTTTAAACGGTGAACAAAATTTTACTAAATTTTCAAAAAAATACATAAAGTAAAGTTTTTAAAGGGATCCCAAACTCTGTGTGTTCCCAAGAGTCCCTACATGGCCTAAGACGACCCTGCCCAGAGCAATAGGTTATTGAAATTTGCTTAACATTGGTCCAGCTGCATTCTCTAAACATTGTATTTATTGCAACACGATCTTAATTTTCAAAATATCAAATTCTCAAGGAATACCCAAAAAGTTCCTGTATAATACCGAATAAATGTGAGATAATTGAAAAAGAAAATTGCTTGTGAATCTTCCGATATTGGATAAAGAATTACAAAAATAAAAATTTTGTTTCCAAATCTATTAATTTGTTGTTCAATATGAAACGAAAATGAGACATATGCTTTCTCTGTACGAGTAGCACATTAACAATCATGACTAGGGCTTGTTGATATTGAACGAAATATCGAATTTCAAATTCGATATTATCGATATCGTAATAATATATAAAATAATATCGAATATAAATAAAATGAAATATTAAACAAGTTAATTAAACAATATAGCAAGAATCAATATCATTTTGAGCTTTCAGCGAAGGATATCGCTTTCGTTAAAAACATATTTATTTCTACTATTGTTTAATTAACTTGTTCAATTTATAATTTTTATTGTATTACAATATTAAGCTATGCTAAATTTAGGCCTTTCAAATGACGATATTTACCTGTTTTTTTTTTATAGTAATATTAAGCTTAAGTAATTTAATAAATAAATAAATATTCAACATTTTTGTAATTCAGAATATTAGTTACACGCAGTCGAATGACCGACATTGAAGATAAAATATCGAATATCAAATATTGATATTTAAAAAATCATTATTAAGAACTTTGCTCAAGATCAATCGTGACACATCTGCTCAATTCTTTCCACTAAGTGGATCGAAAGTTTTCAAATTAATTAAAATTCCTAAAATTATGAAGTGGCAATTTAAATCAGTCTTCCACAGTACAGTTAAAAAAATGAGATACCAAAATTTCAAACTTTAATTTTGTAGCAACCAAAGTTGAAAGCTATAAACTACGTAACATGTAAAAGTTAAAAAACAAGACCTAATTTCTAAAACGAAAATATGTAAAACTAACACCTGTCTTCCAGTTTAATAGGTAAAGGACCTTTAGCAGCCAAGATAAACTCGCATTGCAAGTCAATATCTTGTGGACTAGTGATACGAAAAGTTTTAACTACTTCTGTTAAAACGCAACTCAAACATAACTCAGAAAAACGTTTCCCAGGGCAAATGCGTCGTCCGAACCCAAACGGAGAAAATATGTAAGTACCGGCAGATAAGGTATCATTCCTTGCTTCGCCTAACCAACGTTCGGGCTTAAATGTAAGTGGATCCGGAAAATTTTTCTCATCTTTACATGCTACACCCGTGTGACAGATCACTGCGGATCCAGCTTGAACATGAAAACCAGCCAATTCGAGATCTTGTTCAAGTATGCGCGAGTAGCAATAAGCAGTTGGAATCATACGAAACGATTCCGCAATGCAAGCCTTTAGGTAACTTTTCGAACCCGAATCAAGATCTTGCAGTAACTTTTCCTGACATTCCGGGTTTTTACCCATAAGATACAACAAAAAAATTAGGCTGTTTCCTAATGTTTTTATTCCAGCCACCATGAAATCGACAATCGCGGCCCTTTTTTCAAATTCGTCGATATTTGCATTCAAAATTGATTGAAATACCGCGCTTTCGCGTGCCTCTTCATCCGCACTTTTAATGAGTTCGGTTGCCAAAGCATAAATTGCTTCTTCGCTTTCTGCTAATAATTTGTACGACTTTGTGGGTAAAACTTTCCAGAAAGGTAAGGGAAAGAAAGTGTCGCGGCATGCAACAAAAGAGTCACGGACGGCTTTAATCAAACGTAGCGCTGTGGGCGACACAATATCTGGTAAAAGAAAGCCCATACGACGTCCTAAAACTAAACAACACGAAGCTTCGAGACCTAACCTCTCAGAAAATGATTGTAGATCCGAAATGCACCCGTCAGGTGAACGTTTCAACTTGAGCAGCTCACACAAATCTTGCGAAATTTTCTCAATTTCAGGTTGCGTGCTCAAGATTGAAAGCGAGTTGGTGAGTTCGGTGGTTAACCCAACTCGTAGATTATGCCAAACTGTACCTTGTTCGTTGACCATACCTGTGCTGGAATATCGATCAGGTCGTGATTTTCGATAATAAGAAATAACTTCTGTTGGTGGCCTGATGGGAAATTTACCCATTGATTTGCATACCTGTAAAAACAGAACTACTTAACTTATCGTAAGATAATTATACTTTTAGGTGCAAGAAGCCTTCTCGGTAGGACCGTTTTTAATAATCTTGCACGGTAAAAACTTTACAAGTAGACCAACTATATTTGGTAATATTCTCCAAGAAGCCTTCTCTATACCCTGCCAATAATTTTTTTAATTTGTCTTGAATGAGATAACTTGGAAACGAATTGCAAATAAAATTTATTAAAAATTAATTTATTGACATGAATAGTATGTTTCAAAAGCTTTCACGGATATACATGTTAATGTTGAGGATGGTGGGGGGGGGGGGTAAGATATGTAAAAAAAAGAAATAATATTAAAACGTAGGTAGCCAACTGTTACAACATGTGGCGAAAGCCGTGTATGCATATCGCAATCCGTTTTCAAATTATTATGGGTGGATCGTTTTGGTTGGGTCACCCTGTATAATAATTTATGAATTAATTAATACTCACTATTTCCAAATTTATTGGCAAGTTTATATTACTGTTCGTGAACAGTTTGAGACGAAAGGCCGAGTCGAGTTAAATGAAGTAAATTTATATAAATTAAAACTTCATGAAACACTAACAACATAATGAACTTATGAACTCGCTTAATTAAAATTAATTTCTGTGATAAATTAGAGATATCACACGCAATTTTTTTGTCTGTTTAATTTTTTAAAAAGCGTCGACTTATTAACCCTCGTCTTATCATTTAGCAAACTCTAAAAATATAATTTTAGATAAATAAAAAGATGAAGGTTCAATAATTTATATAGTAATTGGCTAAAAGAGTTAGTTACCTTTTCGATATCCTGCTTATCGACAATATTGATTATGGGAAAATTAAAAAACGCCTCCTCTTTAACAATGGGCCCATATCGCTTAAATAAATCCGCGTAGACTTCGTGAACCTTAGTAACAGTGTAACAACCAAACCAACCAAAAATCCATCGAGTACCAAAGAAAGGTAGAGAGAACGGACCAGGTATGTGTTTGGTGCTCTTTCCATCGACACCTTTTTTATGAGTAAACCAAACGGACTTGAAATCGATTATAATTAAGGTTAAAATCAAAATAACAAATAGGGCCAAGTAAGGTGTAAGAAATAAGCCATCCAAAGTCTACAAAGAGAAAATTTAGTTTTGTGACATGTTTTACCTTAACGTTGCTTTACCTTCGCGAATTGGTCCATTGTTGCGAAGAAGAATTATCGAACAAACATGTATTACAATTTTTACGGTTCTTTTAATTTATTAATAACGGTAAACAATAATTTTATCTAATCATGGTTGTGTTTTTATTCAAGTTTATCGGCGTTTTGCCAGCACAACAAGTGCTGCTGTTTTGGCAAACAAAACAAACAGGTGTGAGTAGTTCACTTAGTAACCAGTGCGAATAATCGTGGGCAGGTGGCTCTGTTTGTTTATTATTTTATCAACCTGAAAATGGGAAATTGGAAAAAGGTATAAATTTTTGAGTAGGTAAAATCAATTTGCTTCGATTTATTAATTTTAAATTTGATAGCTTTTGATTTTAACTCATTATGTATGTATAAATTTACAATCCTTCGGCAAAAAAAACTTACTTATTTCCAAACCAACTGAAAACTATTTCATCACGGAATTTTTGTTTTCCCAGAATCCTCCAACATATTTTTAAAAATAAAGCGTCTGATTTTTTTTTGAAAAGATGGAGTAGACAAAAGGTATTGTGGTTAAAATGTAATACGTAATCCAGCACATTTAGAACCCCCCATACTCATGCAAAATTTGCACAAATTTTGTAACTTTGGAAGTAAATTCACCAGTAATTTTTTATCATTTTTAAGCGTCTCCGTTAGGTTCATGTTATTTTCGAGATATATATTATGCATCAAAATTAGTCGATTCAAATGATAAAAAAAAAAAAAGCTTTCAGAAATTTTTTAGAAGAAATTAGGTCGATAATAAATTAAATATCTACCTCTTCAATCGTCAAAAAAAGTTCAAAGTTCTTCTGTGGGGCCTACAGGGGCCGTTCATAATTTCTGTCACGCAATTTTAAACATTTGTTTACCCTCTCTTACCCTGTCGTCACACTTCTTCATAAAAAACCTAAACTCCGTTCAAAATATTACTACATGCACGCATGCACCTTGTTTAATAAAACCCAAACAAAAACATAATAAATTTAAAATGTTGTTTCAAAACATTCAAAATCCATTCTAAGAAATAATGTTTTAAATTTTTAATATCTATATAATATTTTAAAATATTTTTTAATTTCTTAATTTAATTATATTCTTTTATTCGCGATTTCGATTAAGAAAAGTCACGAAATCTCTTTCAACATTTAATTTTTTTTATCTATTTTTATGTTTCACTTCCATTCAAAAATTAATTATTTTACCAACAATCGTGTACCTTCAAAAGTTACATTTCACCGAAATATTTGGCTTTAAAATTACTCACTTCTAACGGCCATTTTGAATATTTGGTCACGTGACTTTTCTTAATCGAAATCGCGAATAAAAGAATATAATTAAATTAAGAAATTAAAAAATATTTTAAAATATTACATAGATATTAAAAATTTAAAACATTATTTGTTAGAATGGATTTTGAATGAAATTTTGAAACAATATTTTAAATTTATTATGTTTTTGTTTGGGTTTTATTAAGAAGGGTGCATGCGTGCATGCGTGATATTCAAAATGGCCGTTAGAAGTGAGTAATTTTAAAGCCAAATATTTCGGTGAAATGTAACTTTTGAAGGTACACGATTGTTGGTAAAATAATTAATTTTTGAATGGAAGTGAAACATAAAAATAGATAAAAAAAATTAAATGTTGAAAGAGATTAGATTAATCGCATCCCTAAATTATTTAATTTTTATAGCAATTAATTTTCAATTTACACCCCTTAAAACTTACCTCTATTGCTACATATATTGTCATATCCTGAGATTTATGAGAAGTCAGGGCCGTAACCAAAATTTCATTTCTTTAAAATATTATTTTTGCATTTTCTATTCGTGGCCAGTTACTGTGTTGGTTTGAGTTTCGAGGTTGTGCCGTTCGTCGGCATTTCGGAGGGGGGGGGGTTAACCCCTTGATCCTCCCCTTGGTTACGGCCCTGTGGGAAGTAAATTGTAGGTTTCATCCTTAACCAACCAGAAAAATTTATAATTTTTTGTTATAAAAATTTTTGTTATATTTTGTAATTCCCGCCAGTTGGTGAAACAACCACCAACTAGCGGGTGGAAACGATGTTTTTTTGTCGAAGATGGCGGCGCGGCGGGGGTAAGTTATAAAATTTTTACAAAGTAGTAATGGATAAATTTTAATAAAGAGCAGGTGTCTAGTTTTGAATTTACAATCAAATGGTTAATGGTTTGAAGAATGATTGAATGATTTTGAGAAGCTAATTGAAACTGAAGCAACATAAATTTGAAAATTTAAATATAAGAAGGTCATAGAAGAGGTTCGAATTTTATTTATTTATTTATTTATTTAATATTTATTTAACATTCCCATTTTATAATAATTTCGATAAACACAATTTATTTGAAGAAATTTAATTTGGAAAGTTTATTTTGGAAAATTTAAAAATTCATGACAATATGTTAAGTCAAAATAATCGCCCCCCTCCCATAAAAATTTCAATTTTTCAATAGTTTTTCCAATATTTATTAACTCAAATTGATAATTTAAAAAATTCATGTTTCAAAATAATTTATTTTGTAAAATATATAAATTACAAAAATCAATAAAACTCGAAAATTTATCGGTACTTGATGTTACAATTTTGGAAATCCAAACGATAGTTTTGCCCCCCCCCCTCCAAAAATTGAAAGTATTTTTATTGCTATTCCACTTATCTCTTAAAGTTAATAGAAGAACAAAGAAACCGATAGTCGAGTGGTTAGTGCTTCGGAACCGTGCCAATTTCTTTTTTCTCTTTGTTTCGATTGTTTTTGTTTTGAATTTTTAATTTAATTTGTAAAAATTAAGAATTTTAAGAACGAATTCTATTTGACAATATATTAGAAGAATATTAGTCCAAAAAATGAGGAAAAGTAACCGATGGAGAAATTAAAAAAAAACGTTAAATGTAAACGTTCGTTCGTTAAAAATTTTGTTTTTAATATTTTTTTAAAATTTGTTAGTTATCAATTTGATATTCTGTAATTCTTCAATAAATATCGTAACTTCTCCCCCTTAAAATTTATTAATAACTGATTGCATTTTAATATAAATTAATCTTTGTTTAAAATTAACGAATGCATGGCAATACAGAATAACAAAATAATATAAAATAGCCTGACTTTTAATTTTAACAACCATTAAATTTAATGTTGTTTTTACAGAATTGCCCTTATTAAATGCTAATTTATTATTGTTTGCGTGTTGAGTTTTATTTTTAAATTTATTTTTATAAATAATGCATCGTAAAAGATAACGAAAAACCGAATGAACGAATCAGTCAGTATATCAGCCAAACAAAAGGAAGAAAAATTAAATACCTACTCCACTGTATAGGTAAAATCTTTTATTTGTATTACCCCCTGGGTGGGGCGATACTGATCAAACGCTTACGTTTATTTATTTGGATGTAGCCCAGGAAAATAATTATTTTTTAAATATTGCTGAGAATGTGAAATATTACCTAAGGGCCAATTGCACTAACGTCATTAAATTTTTTCGTCGTGTTTGCAGGAGCTATAATATACTATAACTCCTACCATATTATTAAACCACTTAAAAAAATAATAAAATTTCAAAATAACCGCATATTTATTGTAAAAAAATTTTCGTATTATAAAAATCTATTATCCTGGATACAAAATAAATTAATTGAATTTTACTGACCATAAATATTACTAGCACCAACAAGAGTTTCATTCCCGCACTTGTATTTCAACATCACAAAACTATTTTAACAAACTAAATTTGCATTTTACTTATTTAATTTTAAAATGGCAGCATTTTTAAAATACGTCAAATTAGTATCATCAGTTCATTCTTCTTAAAATTATTACAACTTGAACAATATCACATTTTGATAACAAAATTATCGACAAAATTACGTCGGCGTACCACTTTCAGGTCGAAGTTGTCGAGTTTGTCGTTGAATATCCTCATAAGCTATAGAAAAAACGCTCTTCTTTTCCGCTATCAAAGGTCGAGCAAGAGCAATGCCCGAATCCGCATCATCTTCTCCCCGACGAATAGCAGCAGGCGTTTCGAATCTATGTTCCGAATGCTGAATTAAAGGATGTTCTGGTCCATTTTTCTCCTGGCTCGCAGATTGAGAAACACGCGAAGAGGTTCTCTTAAGCGCTTTAGCTTCTGCAGCAACCTGTCTAGCAGCAACACCGGAAGTTTTTGGTTTTTCGGGAGATCCACTTCTACTACTCTCTTTTTCACTTCTAACTGACGATTTAGCATACCACTCCATATACCTCGATCCACCTTTCTTAGAATTTTTCTTTTTCTTGTAAGATTTTCTATTTCTAACATCCGCTTGACTAATAGATTTCGCATCGAGACGCGAATTTTCATTGGGCATCATTCTGAGATCGCTTTCTGAGTGAAATTTATGCGATTTGCCCAACGCTCTTGTTTGCTCCTTCCCTCTTTCGGGCTCTAACGAAATGTCTTCTAAACTGTCGTCCGAATACCGGCTATATTTTTTGTGTTTGCCTGGGTATACTTCCACGTCGCTGTTACTTTCGTCTGATTGTATTAGAGAGTCTGCTATTTCTCTTAACACTTCTTTTCTGATCGCCGATCTTGTAGATCGCGATTTGGAAGATTTGGTGTGCAGAAGTTCTTTTAAAACTTTCACCCGTAAGTGTTCCATATCCATATTGGTGGATGTTCCCGTGTGTTGTCTTTCAGAACTTTCCAAATTGCTTTCAGATTCTTCTTGTATTGGAGTTCGAATTCTCCGTCGCAGTGGCATGGAATGTTTTTTACGATCTGACCACTGTCTTGTGTATTTCTTTGTAACAGCTACGTCTTCGTCGCTTGCATCGCTAGCATCGTTGTCCGATCTAGTTAACCGTTGAGGTGGACGAAGATAATACGGATCGGTTTGAGTAAATGCGTCACGATCGGTTTGAGTTCCAGCTGGTAAAGATTGGGTTTCCAAGCGTAACTCTCTTTCCCGTTCCAATAAAATTTGTCTTAACAAATTGTTCTGTTCTCGTAGAGTCGCTTCTAGTTGTTCGTGTTCAGTTGTAATTCTATTTAGTTCGTTTGGTAAACTAACGGCAGCTACTCTAGATGTGGTTTGCTGATCCATAAATCTCTGCATTAAAATCTCTTTACCGCTATCGACGGCCATCGGTTCTTCCACTAAAGTAATCGGTCTTTGCTGTTCACCACCTCTAGTAATTAAACGTAAAATGTCTGCGTTGCCTTCTCTTATGTAGAGCTGATCTCTTGAATCGTCTTTGGTAGCCAGCGTCTTTTGGTTCAATCGTCTGGGTAAATCACGATCGGAACCACGGTCAAATTCGTGCCGTCGCAACGATTCTACTTCGGCTTCGCCTAAACCAACATCTGGAGTCCAAGCTTCTTTTCTTCCAAACCATTCTGCAACTTGGACCGACTTGCTGTTCATTCCTTGACCAGATCCTTCCACTATTAGTTTAGAAACTTCGGCAGAACCCACTCTGCGTTTACGTGGTGGAATATATAACGGACAAGGTGCGCAAATGCAGCAAATGATTAATATAATAATTATTATGAGTGCAATAATCACAAAAATTATCAATAACCACCAAGGCCACATTAAACTTGCAGATTCGATTCTTTCGCTACTTTTTTGATCGTAAATTCGTTGTATTCGTTCGACATCGATTATCGTACCTGGCCCATAAGTAACGCTTGCAACCACTTCACTTCTAAAAAAAAAAAAACTATGCTTTAATGCGGAGAATCATATTTTATGTAAAAAGCGATTAAAACTTTGAAACGTTTGAACTGAACGAGTTTCTATTATTTATTTAGCTAAAACAACAAAAGGGCTTGAAAATTTAATGAGAATCAATAGAAATATTTAATTTAACGTACCTATGAACGATTCCATTTTTTTCTTCGGTATATGGGTGGATTTCCATTACAGTTACTTGGGCGCCCGTTAAAGCTCGCAGTTCGTTTTCTATGGCTTTTTGGTCGGGTTGCAGGCCGGGAACAACAAATTTTATAACTCCGATTCGACTTTCGGGTGGATACAGTCGAATTTCGCATTCACTCCACAAACGAGGAACGCCTTCGTCCCAAGCACGGGCCGTTATTATAGTCATTTCCGTTTCTTTCCAAATTGGTTTAATTAGTAATTCCCCGGTGTTTTTGTTAAGGGTAAGGTTTTTGGCTTGTGTTACAAACTCGTAATGGACGACGTTATTGGGTGCAGTTATGTCCAAATCGATCGCTTTGATGAAGGCTGGAGTGGTAAAACCTTTTCGGTCGCGAGCCAAAATAAATTCGTAAACAGGTTTTTCAAACTGGGGGGTTTCGTCGTTAACGTCAATCAACTCGATTATAACGGAAGAGTTTGATTTGAGACCTCTTCCATTCTCATCTGCAGCTACGACAATAAATTCGAACTTCGTCACACGTTCCGCATCCAATTCGTCGGAATTTTTTACCAAAATCAAACCGGAAATACGATCGAGATTAAAAAAATTACTTCCTTTACCAATTAAACTTATGTATCTTATGCTGTCGCTAGATTTGGTGTCAGGATCGGTAGCTTCGACTTTCAAAATGCTCATTCCGGCTTCGGAACCCTCAAAAATGGACGCATGCCAGCTTGGTTGTAAGAATATCGGAGGATTATCGTTGACGTCGTTTAATGTTACGACGAGAAGAGACGACATTGTGTTGTTATCGCTTCCTAGTTGTTTGGCTAAAATTTTGCATTGGACCGATTGTCGAGCTTCGTAATCCAAAAGTTGAGAATCTCTGACGGTTATCGTAAATTTCCCATTGCCTTCAACAACCGTGGGAAAAATATCGAAAGTTCCGTTGTTGTTACTCAATTCCAAGGTTATGACTTCGCCGGGATCGCCAATCACTTCGGCGTCTGGTAGGTTCAGCACGGTGCCAGGTGGAGAATTTTCATCTAAAGAGGTGTTGAATATTGAAGTACTGAAATGTGGCGATGTCCATGTTGGACCGGGTAAAATTAAAGCAATTTGAACGGAGCTTGATAAAGCTGGCGGTTCGTCTGCACGTGCACGGATTTCTTCGGCGACCACTGTCAGAAGGACGGGACTTCCCGCGTGAGAAATCGCCTGAATTTCGTTTAAAGGACGAGCCAATCGTAATTCACCTAAAAATTAATGAAAGCGTCAGTCACAACGGAAGTAATGTTGATTGGAACGTAAATATTTGACTAATTGATTAAACGATGCAGTCGAGTGGAGAATACAAACATAACGGAAAAATTGACATGAATTATGAAAATAATAAGTTGAGTCACTGAAGCAGGAATGTGTGTAACACAAAGCAAATAAGACAAAATAATCGCTGACAAATTTAATGTACTAGATGTAATTATGATAAAAAATTGTAATAAGGTTAGAAAAATGTTCCCTTCGACACGCACGAGCACATAGATATTTACAATTAAAACATCTTTAGCAGAAGCAATATTATAAATTATGTAAAGTTTGCTTTCGTGCCTAAAAACGTTAAATTAAAGCAGTTTTATAGCGCTAAAACTAAAGTAATTAAAAATGTTTTGGAAGTACGGCAAGTTTTCAGAAACTGCATTTAATGCTAATAGGGTTAACTTATAATATTTTTAGCAAAATACCTATCTGACTAATAATTCATTTCGTGAGGTAACATGTAAAAATAAATGGTCTCATTTAAATAAAATTCTGAAGTGAAGGAGGCCGCACGAGTACCGGAAGCTGCATATCGTTCGATCTAACACGAAACATTTTATGGATCAATACTAAAACTCTGTACCTGTGTCGTCTGATATGTTAAAGAAAGGTGTGAAGGGATTGCCTTCGGAGACGAGACCGTAACGCAAGTCCCGTGGATTCCCACGATCTCCATCTTCCGCTCGAATTTGTAGCACAACATCGCCGGGTCTCAATTTTGGATCCAGCGTCGTTACGGGAGGTGCAAGGGTAAACACAGGAGGAGTATCTTGTTCGTCCAGAACTGCAATTAAGAGAGGCCAACTTGCGATATTACGCGAGTCGTTTCCAGGTTCGGTCCAAGCATCCTGAAAAAAACAATCACAATTCCGTCCATTGGTTCTTAAAAGTAACTACGTACATTGGCCAAAACGGTGAGATGGAAAGAACTCTGGGTTTCGTAATCCAAAGACGAGAGTAATACGACAGTGGCTTCCGCAGATTTCTCGGTAATTAACCGCTGTCGCAATCCAAAATATGGCGATCCCCACAGTTCTATCAAAACCGCTCGATCACGATTGGGATTTCCTCGGGCAATCACAGTTCCTAGTTCGGTATTACGTTTAGCACTTTCGGAAATTTTTAATAGGGACGGAGCTCCTGGGAATATGTCGCCGTATGGTGTCGTCGAGTTCGTTGCACGAAACGAACACCCCATTCTAATTGTCGCACCTTTCGTATTGCGTGTAGCCACTATGAAATCATAAAATCTTCCGGGAATAAGTTTCTTCTCCAATATTACGTTTGCTTGACAGACCGAGTTAAAACGACTGCAATTAAGGGTTTGTAACGAAACTACTGTATTATCTCCTTCCAATATAAATTCCAATGGAAAATCAAACGTGGTGTCGGTTGCACGAAGCCGGTAAATAACCGAATTGATAGCCGCATCGGCGGGCACCAAAACATTTTGCATTGTTGCACTGGGATCGAAACGTGGAATTGTAACAACAGCCGATGGAAGAAATATTAACAATAGCCAATTCATTACAAAAGACTGAGAGAAACGTTCACGTGTCTCGAAAACCAATCAATTGGCCTTACTATTTATATAATATTTTATTGTATCAAATTGGATTCGTGTCTAAAGACCATCCCGTGTCAATGATGTTGACCCGCGTTGATTTAATTTTAAATAACCGTTTTATTGTAATACGTTTTCATCGCGAGAACCACCTTCGCTTAACTCTCACGCTTTTACTGCTTACATATAAATATAAAATAATTTACGAGGCGAACTGAAATTTAAATGCACTGTTACCTGAAACAAATTCAAATGATTACTGAGTGGCTAAACCAAATCTTGGTCATCTGGTCATAGTTCGTGGCCGGTCGCCAGGAAACATACGCATATACAAACCCCATCCAATCGATGGCGTCGCTGGACATTCAAACGTAAACTGGACATGCAAATTCAGGTATTTTATTGGAGTGAATAATGACTTCTTGTATTTCCATAAATTCTCTGAAAAAATAAATTTCCAGTAATATCGACGTCCGTCTTACCCGGACTTTATAATTTATGTGTTGATTTCTTACGACCAATTCGATTAAGTGTCATAAAATGGTGTTGATGGTGTTCATTCAATAAGTTTCATTTCTTTGGAAGAAGCCGTAAATTTTGAAAAGCACCTTTCGTGTTTGGATTTAAGTGCCTAAATTAATTTATTTCAAATCCATGTCAAATAAGACCTTAATGAATAATAAATTCATATGTAGGTAATAGTTAATAGAATGTTATGCAAAATTATATGTCTAAGGTCAAAATTTTTAAAATCTAGATCAAATATCCAATTAGTTACTCGTGCATAATGGCCATAACGACCAAAAATAGAACTTTTAGATTAAACTTATTAAAGTGAAATTATTGACATAGATTTCCATTCAAAATTGTCGAAATATATTTTTCGCTACGGAAATAGGTAATTTTTTTGGAATTATCTTGATTTTTTTGACAATTTCTAAAGACGAATGCGTAGTATTTAATGAATTCCTTAATCTTTTCATAAATCATGTAGGTCATGCAAATTCTGCGTGAAATAATACTCTTGGCCATATTATTAACATGCATCCCAAAAAAAGAAAATTTCCAATAAATTTTATTTTTTATAAAAACTTTTCCAAATGTTAAAATATTGGAATTTTAACTGTATTTATTTTTTATAAAAAAAATACATTCGTTATTAACAGAAAAATCAAAAATACTCTTTTGGACAGCTTTATTTTCCATTTATCAGAAAATCGATCATTTACATCTTCGTGTAAGATTCAATTAATTTACTGGATGTACTTACTAAAACTTTGAAATAATGTAGGTACTATATGTGCAGATTAGCCATATGCGACCTATAAAATAAAATCCATCGAGCAAACAAGAAGATTAACTTGATTTGGTTGAACTACTTTTGTGACAGAAACAAATTACCTTTGCTTTGAAGGCTTAGTTGACTTCGTATTTTATCCATTTGATATATAAATCCAAAATTATTACAAAAACAATAAATTAATTTTAGCAAAATACTTTTCGACCTCCTTTCCATCACAGTTAAACATCATCCGCTCTCATATTAAATAAGCCTTTATTTAACAAACAAACTTGAAAGTACTTGCTAGAAAGTGAAATATCTAACCGGAGTCCTCCAAAGCTCCATACTCTCTAGTGTCTCCTCTCTTCAAAATTTTTATGTGCGACATTCCTAGGACAGCATCTCCACAAACCAGTCTCTTTCTATAGGTAATATGCAGACAACGGAGAAGTCTCCACATCTACTCTCTGTCTAGACATCAATCCAAATGAATCTCAAGAATCTCTTGAGGTATTTTGCAATCATGTTTACAAAACCCGAAAAGCATAATCAAAAGCAAATGTCTAAATTTGTGATTAGAATAGTCAGACGTACTAAAGGAAAATACCTTACACAATATTTTTTTTTATGGATATTTATACTAAGTATGAAATTTTCATAAAAATAGTGAATTTCAGTTCATCGCATCGGTTGAAATTTACCTTCAGCGTAGGTAAGCTATATCTGACCATCAGAAATTGCAACAAAATTAGCTCATCGATAAAATCCGCATATAACTGACGAAATCGACCAATGCGACCCAAAAATTTCGATAAGCATTCAAAACCCAAAATCATTCTGGAACCACCGATCAGTAGCCAAATTACAATACTAATAATTTATATTGCATTTGACTTTTTCAGAATTCAGACTTTCGAATTTTCGAAAAAAAATTTTACAAATTTTCCGGTGATAGTGAGGTAGATTTTTATTCCTTGGTAGCCAAAAATCAATTTATGGGTATACACTAAAATATTAAATTATGTTTTTATAGTAAATTCAATAATACGAAATTTTAATTAATCAATTTATTTCTATAAGTTATCTACTTACCTAATTATTGTACAAAAAATATGTTTCGGCATAACAACAATAATATTATTATGTGATAATTTTATTGGTTTTTTTTCTCTTACGTTTTATTGCATGCTTGTTTATTTACTATTTTTTAATATATTGTGTCCCTAAGAACTGAAAGGTTGACTTTTAATTATTATAGTCTAATCGCCAATATACTGGTAAGTCAAGATAATGAAAGTGTGTAGACCTTCAATTAAAAACTCATGCTCTCCGTTCTTTAGTGTGATTAAACTTTTGGTTTTAAATTAATTAAATTTTTTGCTTTTAATTTGTATTTTAACTATAACTTTGGATTCGAATGTACTTTTCGTAAAACTATACATTTTCTTCTTTGGTAGCGCTACAAATACGGTCGCAATTTATTAAATAGTATACCTACTTTTACGATAAAAATGCAATACCATATTTTATTTTATTTTCTGAAACTAACATATTATTTAAATTTTATTCGATAGGTAACATCGATCGCTTTGATTAATTATTTATTTTACTTGCTTAAACAGCCATAATAACCTACAAGAAACTATTAACAATATTTACTTGCTTAGATTGTCAACAAATAACAAATTAATATTATAAACTTTTTTAAAAGTCATAGCAACTCATTTTTATTTTCCAAAACTAACATATTATTTTACAATATGTATTATACCGGGTGACCGCCCATACACCTGATAATAGAGAAATATCATGGGAAATTGATTTCGTTTAAATTTATGCTTCTCATTATAACGAATAAAAATGAAAAAGGTATCAATTTCAAGAGATTGTTTTATTGAGTTTAAAGATACCCAACCCTTTTGTTTTTTAATTTATTATTGTTAAAAACTTAATAAGTAGGTACCTATAACGAATAGCACCTTTAAAAAAAAATTTAATTCAACCAGACGACTAATCTTCTTAAAGCGACATTTTTTCATTTTATTATTGACTTTTTAACATTGATTCAAAATAAAAATATAAAGTGTTTGGAATTTTTAGAAGCGGAAAGAAAATATAATTAAATTAATAGCGTTATGATTATTATTTGTTAAAATAGAAAGCAGAAATTTAAAAAATATTAATTTCCCATGTTATTTCCCCATAATCGGGTGTAAGGTCGGTCACCCAATGTATTATATAACATGTTTAAATAATATGTTAGTTTTGGAGTTATAATATTAATAATTTGTTATTTGTTGACAATCTAAGCAAGCATTTAGAACTTGAAAAATATTTAAAATAGTATTACTTTGAAACTAATGTGGTCTCAGAGACCACTGTATGAAAAGTTAAAAAAATATGTTTCAGTTTAAAAAATATTTTCATTTCAGTTAAGGTATCTGTTAATGAATTAGATTGAACCTTATTTCACGTTTGTTGTAAAACTCATCTACCTCAAAAAGGCATAAACTTTATGTTGCCAACTAAGTTTAGGGCAAGACTTCGCGTAATTATATTCAGGACAAGTACTAATAAAATTTTAAAACATTCAGGGTAATTATGCAACTGTTTCCCATACATAATTTAGGGTGGAAGCTGCACGCTTTTTGTCAATTTACATTTACATAAAAACTGTGTACTAGATAACACTTTTAGACCTGGAGAGTTACCGAGTAAACTTCATGGGCTGCTTCAGTTGAATTGGTTGAATGTAGCCACAAAATAATATTTTTTGTTAACATGAACCTGCAGAAAAATTATTAAAAATTAAATGTGTTAACTTAAAATCAACTCAACATAGTTTTTTGCTGTTATAACAAAAAATGTTGGTGCTAGAAACAAAAATATTAGTTGAAGCAGCTAATTGTGGTTAGGCCAACGAAATACTTTTTGCTTCTTTTGTTTTAGCTAAAATTGCTGTTAGGTGATTTAGCAAGAAGTATACATTGAAGCTTACAGAGCTGAAGTTATTATGCTTGGAGCGCAAATATCAGTCTTATCTAGAGGCCCTTAATATTTCAAGTCCTGAAAGTAAGGTTTTTTGAAAAATAAGTTCTTAAAAAAGCACGTATTTTACAAAAATAAGTTCGAATTATGTCAAAAAAAGTTTTGAAAAGTTAACAATTAAAACAAATAAAAGCAAGAAAGTGGCAGCTTAGACAGTATTACCTACTCGAAAGAAATAAACAAAGCACTTTTGCAGCTATTTTTTTAATTAAGTTAAAATATATTATTGGGAACATTCCATGCTAAATCGAGCACTTTTTTAGGTGACCCCTTTCGATTTTTCTCCAAATTTTATGTTTTTGAGACCGATGCAATATATTAATTTTTTTCAAATTTTTTTGACTATCCGTTTCCGAAATATGATTTTTTATGATGTCTATAACATTGCGAGAGATGCACCAATCGGATCGTTTGTTTTGAAAGTTTTTGATTTTCAATGCTATTTCAAAAGAATTTAAAAAATATGATTTTGATCTAAATCATTGCGTTCACCGTTTATTTTTAGTTTAATGCAAAAAAAAGTTGTATCTGGCAATGCCAGATAAACAAAACGGAAAAGCTGATTGTAATCACTAAAACAGCGTAATAAAATCTATTTAATTCAGTTAAAATAGAGCAGGTGGAAAAATCACATCTTAGGGCACGATTATGTTGGAGCTGTGATAAGTGATCAGAGCGAAGAAATATCAGCTCCAATCGCTGTTCTATTAATTAGCACTGGCTTGCTTTCTACTTCAATATAAACAGTCACGTATACTTCAACGTTTTGCTTTTCTTAGCTTCGCTAGTATCTCGGCTTTTCGCACCAGCTAGAACATAAACGTACCCTTAGTAGTTAACACGAATTTAAATGGTAAATGAAATAAGTGCTAAATAAGCACTAAAATAAAATAATAAGCATTAATTAAAATTGTTAATTCGTGAAAATATATAAAAAGTAAATTAAAAATTAAAATGAGTTAAATAAACAATAACAGATTAAATTAATAATTCTTTAATATTTCGGCACTGATTGTGCCTTTATCAGAAAATATTATAATGTCATAATAAGTATGAGTAAAAGCAAAAAAACAAAATATTGCCTCTTAAGGTCAAAAGAAAATTAATTTTAACCCTTAACTGCCACTGTGGGGTCCATTAGACCCCAGCCGTAATCAAGTCAAATTTAAACACTTTTACTGGACGAAATTTGTACCTGTGAAGCCATCTGTCGTTAGTTTAAGGATGCCCCTCCTCTCTCCACCCAAAATCATTATTTTGGAATCATTAGTTAAGTATTGGCAATAGTGTAAAGTAGAGTGGTGCCGTCAGAGACCCCAGTGTGGCTGTTATAATTATTTACCTGATTTTTTTTGAAATTTTTTTTGACTGTGTTCTGGTTTTGTTGTGAAGAAAAAAACGTAAGTAAAACATTGGAATGGTCTGAATTTGTTTATAAGCATTTATAATGCAAATTTATAGTTATTAATTAATAACTAATAACGCCATACATAACTCAGATATGAAATTTCTACTCTGCGGAGAGAACGATACCAAAGGATCCGTTTACCTTATAGAAAGAGATGTGGCTATTGCACTCAAAGAGAAGTTAGGAAATCCAGGGAGGGGTGCTCGAATTGTTGACTGCCCAATTGCCCAAAACTTGTGTTGAGCTTTAACCTAATCCTCTTGAGCATTATGAATAAACAGTACAATTTTGAAAAATTTATTTCTAACAATAGCCCATTAAAAATAAATACCGTGTTTTCAACGCTGTTTAGCAAATGATTTTCTTCCTTGCAGATATATATTTCACGAGTATCCATTTCAATTTTCAGCTATTAATATAAAAAAATTAAAAAGTTATGATTTTTTTTGTGTAATTGGTAATGTTTTGCATTTTTTTACATTTAACAATTGTTTTACAACTAACTGCGCTGTCCTCCAAAAGAGTTCTTAAGAATTACTAGATAAGTTTTTGTAAGTCGTAAAAGTCAATAGCCGCTTCCCAAAACAATACTTTAACGGTGGGGTCTGAAACGCCCCTGTGTGGTAGTTATGTTATTCTGAAGAAGTGTTGCAGTTAAGGGTTAAGTCAAAGTTAAATTTTAAACTCGAAAATAAGCACAAAAGTAGAAAATAAGCGAAAAATCGCAAAAAAGCATGAAAAACTATAATTTAAAATACATCTTTTTATGTAATTCGTCCAGATCTCAAATTTCAAAGAGCTGCTTTTAAAATTTACAATAAACAAAAATGCTTAAAATTCGGTTTCTAAATATTACTAAAACTTTTACTTAACATTTTATTATCCGTCTTTTCTCTAACTTACAAGGAGAGGGCTTGACGTTGGGGTCACGGATTTTAAAGCCCTATTGGGGTAGAAAAGTACTTCGTAATAAGAAACTCTAGGCCAAGCGACAGCGCGCAACTCTAAGCCGTTTTCGAAAAAAACAAATTTGAAAATTTAATATCTGTTCATATACCTGCTCGGTTGCATCAAATACAAGGTAACCGCGGTGGTTAGGAGGTAAGCGTTACGACTTATCATTAATTATTTTACTTAATTTTTTTACTTAATTTTTTTTAATTAAGAAATAAAAATTTTTGCTACCCGTCAACGTCGTATGTTTATATATGAACAATTTTGTCAACTTATCTGTAGAATGATTAAATTATAACGCTATTATTTCTCATTCTTTAATATTTTTTTTCATCGTATATTTGTCTCAAAAAATAATTTTTTACCCCTCTGTATGTTTTTACTGTTATTTATTTATTTATTCGTATGAAATTACAATGTATATGTCATCATTAGAAAGAAATATCTAGGTTGTTTATCCAATTTGAAGCTTTGTACCAAAATTGTGTAGTTCGATTAAACCATCATGAAATCGCCTTTTACTGTTTATTTATATTACTCCTATAGCATTAGGTATAATAAATTGTTTTCAAGACAAAATTACGATGATAGATATAGGTGTTTAATAATATCAGGAAGACTTCATGGTTCTGCATTCATGCAGTTATATTTTAAAATCCAAAAGTTTAACAAGTGGTTGATAGTCAGTGATTGTTACATTGTGCTTAAAATACAGAGTGATACAAACATACGATGATAAATATTACAGAATGAGAAATAATAGCGTTATAATTCAATGATTCTATAGGTAAATTGACAAAATTGTGAATAGATAAACATACGATGTTGAGGGGTAACAAAAAAGTTTTTTTTAAATAAAAAAAAAATTAGTTCTACAGGAATTGAACCCGGACCGACAGGATGATAAGTCGTAACGCTTACCTCCTAACCACCACGGTTACCTTGTATTTGATGCAACCGAGCAGGTATATGAACAGATATTAAATTTTCAAATTTGTTTTTTTCGAAAACGGCTTAGAGTTGCGCGCTGTCGCTTGGCCTAGAGTTTCTTATTACGAAGTACTTTTCTACCCCAATAGGGCTTTAAAATCCGTGACCCCAACGTCAAGCCCTCTCCTTGTTAGTTATATAGATCAAGTACACCGTTACCAAGATATAAACGAAAATCTGAAAAATGGTACCAATTATCAAAGATGGCAACGTTAGCTCAACAGGTATTTTTTACTGCTTCAATTAAATTACAAAATGTACATGTATACTAAATTTCAGAACTTACGGTCGGATGTCCGCTATTAATCAAATATTTGGCCAATTTAACTGATCCAATAGGATATGTTTTCTATTAAAACTCAAAATTTATTAAACAGTTTTTACTGAATAATCTTCTATTTTATATTTACAACGACTAGTCAATTGTAAAAGTTGATCTAACAAATTTTGTGGCACAACTACATCCTGCTCTACTAAACTTCTATAAAACTTCACTGCAGCGTCACAGTCATTATTTTTGCTATGTAATTTTATTATGCTACTATAAATAATTCCTATGTCCAATATAGTCGAAGGTAATTGATAAGCAGCTGTAGCTAAAGTTTCCAATGGTTGGAGTTTATTTTCTTCCACCCATCGGTCACACCTGATTTTTATCAAACGATTTAAATTTGATTTGCTTTCCTAAAATATTTAAAAAAATTAAACTCATAAAATGATCTTCGGAGTAAAATTTACACACCAGTAAAAGTTTCCTTAACGATTTGATATATCCATTTTGTGCTAAAGCAGCCATTAACGAAAGCGAAGCACCTTCCGGTCCATGAACTTTAACTAAACAATTATGAACTTCCTCTGTAAGTTTCTTATCTTGCACTTTTACGACTTGGCATAGCAGTTCCAATTGCTGAGGTGTGAAATTGTATTTATTTACACAATTTTTGAAAACTTCTACTGCTTTTGGTAAATTGCCCTTCTTAATATAAAGTTTTACTAACGGCCCCAGTACAACATTAGAGACTTGGCAATAACCATTTGTTATCAAAAATTGAAATAATTTTTCCACTTGCACGTCATTATCGGTCGATTCAAGAAGTTTCCAACAATTTCTCACTAATGGTGGCCCTCCCTTTACCTTCCTAACAAAAACTAAATTAAAAACTAATAAAAACATTAAGAATATAAAACCTTTTCTTTGTTTCATCTTCAAGAATTTTTAAAGCAACCTCAAACTGATTATTTTTAACCAGCAAAGCGGCTAAATCGATAATTTTAAATTCGTCTAGCAAAAATTTCGAATTCAAGTCTTGAAATTCTTTGTAGACCTTTAAAGAATCCACATGATTTCCTTTCAGAATATAAAGATACATCAAAGAAGACTTCATTCCTGGCGTTTCTTCGTAACCTGCTTCAATGAACTCTTTTCTCAGGGTTGTAACTCTTTCTTCATTACCCAAATTACAATGCTGTGGTATTAGTCGTCTCAAAACTCCTCTTGTTTCCATGTCTTTGTGTCGTAGCTCAATTAAATGTGATTCTAATTCTTGCAAACTCATGTCCCGCTAAAATTTGATGTTTTAACTTTTTTGTTAAATAAATAAATAAATAATATATAAAACATAAAACTAACTGGATGAGGAATGGGAGTGAAAACTTCGTCCATTGATGCGTGTGTTATCCCAGCAACGGCAGTTTTTATGTCTTCCGTTATTGGATATTGATGTTTTGAGTTCTTCAGTATGTTCAACAAAGATTCCGCACTTATAGAAGATATGAACATGTTCTTACCTTCCATAACCTAAAATATTTCAAATTATAAAATTAACTTGGGAAAATCTAGCAAGAAACCAAAAATAGCAAGAATTAATTTTAATGTTATAGTTAAAATTACTTTTTACTATAAACATGAGTAGACCACCTATCATGCGGCAAACAGTTCTATTATGATTCTTGAATATAAAGACAGGAACTTTAACCCCTTAACGCTCATGCCTGAGCATCACTCGGGTAAGTGCTACTTAACGTGCATTAAGGGGTTAAACGGTTTAACCAGTAATTTATGGCTTAACCACTAAAATTTTATTACTGTGGGTACAAAACAGATTTTCAAAATGTATACATAGTTGTTGCAAGTTGTATTCCCGTTCTATGCCAGTCTTTATTATATTATTGTGCTATAAATTCCGTGGTCACGAAAAAAAAAAAGGATAAGTCCAAAATTTAAATGGGAACAAGTGATTAACTGACTTCTAATTTCTAAAAACACTTTTAAAAAGATGTTTATTGAGTGTGATTAGACATACCTGTATGTACTTTATAAAAATAAATTTTATGTGCCCGATCTTAAACTGATTTGTAACTCATTTTTGAACTTTAAATAATAGTAGCAAAACTTTTTCAAAATAAACTTATCCCCTTTTTCCCTGGGACCACGCAATTGTTAAACTATAAATTTATTAATAATCCTATGTAAGACTATTATTTTAATATATCAAATCACAATATTCAATTGACGAATTGCCCAGTTCTATGTATTTGCTACTAACCTTAAGCAGATGCAGAAAATGTTGATGATTTAATAAAGTTTGACAAGATCTTAAAGTTTTACTAAGAAAAATCCCAGGATAATCCAATTGTTTGTTGGACATTTTCTGGATGTACTGCAAAATTTCCGCAATATTTTCATTGTTTTTTGTGTATATCCAAGTTCTAACAAGAGGTTGTAAAAATTGTTCTACCGATAAATTGCCAACTTCATTATTTTTACAAATTTCCAAACAAGCAGTAACGTCCTTTTGTTTAAGTAAAAACTGCAAAAATGGAGGAAACAGTTCACGACTAGTAAAACCTAAGCTTTGAATACGACTGTAAAAATCTTGATAATTATTCGAATCACAAAATGGAATACAATAAACCTCCAAAGTTTCACAATCTGGCCTAACTCCCATTTTAAACATTTTTTTTAGAGTCGCAAAAATTCCTAAAATAATTTTAATATAAAAGTCGCAACTAAGCATACAAAATATTACCAATTTCTCCATGCTTTTGTCCAGACTGGATAAGAATTGGCCAAAAGTAATGAGGTTTTAGTTCGGTAAATTTTTCTAGAAGAGTCCAAGCCACGTCCGTATAATTTGTCAGTAGTGCCAAGTGAGTTAATTTTTCTAAAGCCAAAAGATTCAAATTAGAAGTCTTCAAATCATCTATCAACATGATAATCTTTTCCACAGGCTAAACAAATGTAAGTGGATTATAAAGACGTTTGTGTAACAACGCTAACCTACCGTTTCACTAAAAAGCATTTCTTCCAGTAAGAAAAACGCGTATTCTCCTTGGTCGTATTCCAGTGGCTTGACGAAGAGTTTATAATAAAAAATTGCGGCATCAGATCGATTTAAATAGATAAGTTGCTTACATAACAAAGTTAGCTGTTGAATATCTTGATACGACATGTCTAACGGTTCAAAAATTTTGAGTACCTGAAATTTTAAGCAATAAAACTTTGGGTACGTTTCCATGACCTTTTTACCTTTTCTAACCACAAGTGATTTCCTTTTAATGCCAGCGTCAGAAATAAATCAAAATAGTTATGATCTTGTAATTTCAAGTAATACGCCTTGGCACAATTGAAAAACTCCTCTCTATTGTTATTCAAAGCCAATCCGTTCAGTAACTTGAAGTGAGTCTGAGATGTAATTTCCATGTGGGCCCCTCTCATTGTTTCAAGAACTTCTTTAGCTTTAATGAGACCTCTAAAATTTGATAATGGTATATAATCTCCTGAACTGTTCAATTTCAATTAATGAAAAGTATCTAGCCCAGTGATAAAGCATTCAATTGCCGATCCCTTCCACCTCCCATGAACTTTGTCTATTTACTTTTAATTTTAGGTAGTTTACTTGAAAATTTTGAAATTTGTATTACAAATAAGCAAACTATCATATAACAAAATGTTTTAATCAATTGGTGCCAAAAATCAACTACCTAAATAAGTAAGTAAAATCAAACGGTAAGACCTTACCCATGTGCAGCGTATCCCATCAATAAAGTGTTAAAAACTTTACTATCGGCAGTATACATTCTGCTTTTCATTTCCTGCAAAATTTCAGATGCCTGACCAATATCACCATGTTCACATGAACATTCCAATAAAAGTCTAAAAGTATCTTGGTTTGGTTTGCACTTCATATTGTTTAAAAAGTTCCTAAAATTAAGCTCTTTCCTATTATCAACACAATTTTGCAGGTAAATATTGTAATGGTCAATACTGAAATCAATATTTTGTTCTTCTAGTTTGTTCCATACTTGATCACACAACTTTGATCGTGCCAAAAAATTCTGATTCACAAGAACTCGTCCACAACTTTGTAAAAGTGGCAAATCATTTTTAGCTTTGAGAAATTCTGAAAAGTCTTTATAATTAATGTGGTGACACAAT
Source organism: Cantharis lateralis (assembly GCA_963170105.1). NCBI lineage: Eukaryota > Metazoa > Arthropoda > Insecta > Coleoptera > Cantharidae > Cantharis > Cantharis lateralis. The sequence goes on from OY720629.1 coordinate 26,139,544, forward strand.
AAACTATTTCGTACCTGAATTTAAAGTATTCGCAGCACTCAATATCCCTTCTAAGGTTTGGTATTGGGTTGCAGCCGGTCGTTTCGGTTTTATATCTTTGCCGAGTACCCCGAGAGTTGATATCAAACATCTATCACGTAAAGTGAAATAATAATTCATGTTACTAAATTAAATAATTTTACCTTAAATTGCATGTTAGATAAACGGGGAGTAAAAATAATTGGTTGCTCGGTGGATTTCGATTAAAAATAGAAAGATTTTTAGTACTGTTTACACAAATTTTAAAACGGCTTATCCGTTTAATGAAAATTCCCATTTTAACAAATTTAAACATTTCAAACAATTCCTAACAGTGAATAAGTTGCTTTGATTTTGTATGTTCCTTAATTTCGAGGTTATATTTTGTAACCTCAAATTAATTTTATTTACAAATGTCAAAATGTTACAACTTGAAATTCAACCATTGATATAGTATATTAACGATGTTATAGATATAAAACGGCATCCATTCAAGAATTTTTTATGGTGAGATTCTATAAAATAATAAATTAGTTCTCATTTTCTTTATTTATGTACTTTCTTATGACCGTTTCTGTGCGTCAAAGAGTACGTAAAGTCGTCGTACCGGTGACACCGGTAGTGAAAGTTGTTTCCTGACCTATCCAGGTCATCTATGACTTATGTGAAGTACCGAGTCATAGATCGGACAGGGGTAAGTATTTAACGGTTTTCTATCGTACTTTGGAAGGAAAATAGCGTAGAAGATCGACGATAACCGCACGGCTACAAGTGAACTTAATCCGGCTCGATCCACTAAACCAGGGGTGGCCAACAGGTCGATCGCGATCGACCGGTCGATCGCGAAACAATTTTGAGTCGATCATAGCCGTCGATACAAGTTGTCGACCCATAAAAACAAATAGCTATTTACCGCTTATTCGCCGACGCTAAGTTTTAAACCTTGACACAAGTTGCAGTTCCTGTCGTCTCGACGGTAATTAATCTTCTGTTGTTTTAGCACAGTAAGCTAACCGTTTGTTAGAAAACATGGAAGTCTTTCATCATGTTATTTTTTATCATTGTATTATTTGCAATGAAAAAAGAAAAAAAATATTAACAATATCTTCCCATGAGAAAGTTGGACAGTCGAGTCTTAACATCCTTATGTATATGGACCTATGAAACTTGTTATATTGTTTGGTATACCAGGAACAGTATTTTTAGTATTTCTGGATAAAGTGCAAATTTTTCATAACCTTAACACTACTGCTGAGCAAAAATGCAAGTACCATCTTTTTATGTTTTGAATTATGAATTATGTTTTAGCTACCAAAAAATTCTCACGAGGCGCCCTTTTAAAAATTTTACCACGTGGTCAGAGGTTACGACGCGCGATTTTTTCGGAACATATCCTTCGTTTTTCCGCTTCATAAAAGAGGATAACTTGTGGAAATTGCCGATGTCAATCTTATTTTCCAATTTGGTGACCGCCTTGATCATAGAATACTGCGACCACATGGTCAACGACTTCAACGTTTTAGCCTTTTGACACGTCTTATTCCTTCAAAGGCACAAATGTAACTGAACCATTCTAGTACCTTTAGTGAAAAAATTCTAGTTGGCAATAATAATATAACCAAATATGCTTCATGTACTTTGGTACTATCAACCACGTGCTTTATTGAACAAATTTTAATTAAAATTTCGTAATTATTGTCGAAGTAAGTACTTTACCTCCCGCAATTGCAAAAAACAGTATATGCACCTCGGGAATAAAGTGAATTTTTTGGCCTGAGGGTAATTTTTGCCCTCGGCTACGCCTCGTGCAAACAAACCTTTACCCTCAGGCCAAAAAAGGATCACTTTATTCCCTTGGTGCATAATGTACTATTGTTGGTCTCCCTTCCGAATTGTTTTCTTAAATTTTTCTTCTTGAATATGTTAAATGTCAAGATTTTAGTAGGTAGATCGCGACAAATTTTAAGAAAAATAGTCGATCACATTTAAAATGAAGTTGGCCACCCCTGCACTAAACCACGCTTCTGTTTAAAAGGATTAATAATAGCCTTGACCGTCTTTACTTAATTGACCATCGGTGGAATTTACAAGTAAGAAAATAGTGAGCTAAAACCGACCTGTGGAACTTACAATCACTCCTTAGATACCCATCTCACAAGACAAGCAGGAGCCCCCAATGGTGGATGGCTGCAGACGATCGCTTGATCTCCAGTAAGTCTCCATGTTGTCTTCACTGGACGCTTACGGGTGGCGCTCGTAACTTGGCTGAGTTACGTATCCCGGGTCCATGTATAAAACCATCTTTCAATCTGCATTCCATTGACATCACTGACGACGCACCGGTAGTCCTGTAGAAACACCCACAGTAGTTGGCCCTAGCATTGTTAACGCGGAATCCGAACCGCAGCAGCCGCAGAAAGAATGGTTCCGGACTGGCCTTTAGATGATGCAGAAAATAGATATCTGCAAAAGAGAATTGACAAAAATAGAATAATGCAGGAAAATTCAGTAGAACGAATTGTGATAATCTACCTATAAAAATGTTTACCAACACCATTTTATCTCAGACATCTTTGGACCTTCAAATTTACCATCCATGATAATACCGCTTCAGAAAATTATTGTAGGTACATAGGTATGTATATGAAAACAAAATGTTAAAATTAGAAAAATTCGAACTTTAACATATCAAAACGACCGTATTTGATAAATAAAAAATAGAAAAATAGATTTTCGGTTACAGATGATCTAGCCATTGCATGGACCGCAAGATTTTATCGTGCTACCGGTTTCGAGATCCGAAGAGAGAATGCTATAAAGAAAACATCAGACCAAATTCTGGGAAAGTACAAGAAAGGCGAAAAACAAGACTGGTACAACGATAAGGCGGCAGTCCCACTGCAGCCACCATCGACCACCGTCGCAAAATTCAACCAATGGAAGTGGTTTGTTCATTATTTGCACCAATTGAATTAGTTGAATTTTAGTCGATGGTAGCTGGTGGCTGCAGTGGGACTGCGACCTAAATGTCAAATAGCAGTATAGGAGAAAGAAAACGAACAAGAATGTAAATGATAAATAAAGGAACAAAAGAATTTAGAAATAAAACAGGGAAGGCTAAACACGTTTGTAGAATAAAAAAAAGAAGAGCAGAAAAAGAAATCAAGACGTTGGAGCAGAACTATAAAGCAAAGGAAGTAAGAAGATTTTACCAATTAAACAAGGTATATTGTAGAAGTAGAGATGGCAATTTGTGCATGGAAAAAAGGGAAGACTCGAAAGATGGGCAGAATATTTTGAAGACATGCTGAACGAGGAGGAAGACAGCTGTGGACTAGAATTGGAGGACACTTTTGCAATGAAAGAAGAAGAACCGGAAAAATAACACCGCCAATGGAGGAAGAAATAGAAAGCATAAATAAAAAGGTTTAAGAAAGGAGCATTGTTAAATGTAGTCTAATAGATATTGATAAATCTCATTAAAGAAAGGATAGAAAAATACATAGAGAAACCCATAAGAGAGCAATGTGGTTTTAGATCTAATCAACCGGGATGAACCAGATATTTACTCTTAGGCATTTTAAGTAGGCTAACGACTCTATCGATAGAGAAAAATTGTATAAAGTGATGGAAGAATTGGAAATACCAGGAAAACTGATAAGATTGATCGAAATGACTCTTACAGGCACAGAGAATAAGATCGCGGTAAACGCAAAATTATCAAAGAAATTTAAAGTAGGTAAAGAACTGCGACAGGGATGATCCATTCTTATCAGCAATGCTTTTCAGTAGAATCGAAGTAGAATGGATCATTTGAAAAGCAGGTATCCTATAGTAGAGTGCTATCATGATTACGGATTACGAATATATGCCATCTCACCTTTCATTCCTGCAAGTTTCAGCTTTTAACCCCGACACCCCCACAGAAATCGTTTTTAAGCGTTTTATTTTGAATCGGGCACTCTACTACTACGCGATGAAACGCTATACAATATAGGACATCAAGTGATAGCATATGCGGATGATCTCCTGGCGAGATCTAGTAGGGGATTAAAAAATGTCATGCTACAATATACAACAAAAGGTTCTAAGATTGATTTACGGAGGGAAGAAAGTGGGAAAGAAGAACCAATGCAGAAATTTACGAGTTGTTTGATGAACCACTAATAACGGCTGTTTCCAATTGCAGAGAATTTGATGGTTAGGACAAGTCCTCAGGCTTCAAGAAAAAGAGTCACAAGAAAGGTAATGGAAGGAAGACTTTTGAACACAAGAAAAAGAGGACGACCAAAGAACAGATAGCTATATATACGGTGGAAACGGACCCAAAACTGCTGTGGGTGTTAGCGGATGAAAAGAGAAAGCACAAAGTAGAAAACTATGGAGAAATGTAGTGCAACAAGCCTTGGGCCTTTATGGCCTGTTATACAATGCGTAGAATATTAAAACCCAAAGAATTGGAGGGAGTCATAAATGAGATGAGTGATATTGAATACAACAGTGACAGCGAATATGTTTCATAGAATATGATGATGGAGAAATGGACATTGAAGTTTCAACACAAGGCGAGAAAAATTCCGAAATGGACAATGAACACCATTAGCGAACCAAATTTAACTTTTATATCAAAGAATCAACTGGTAACCCTTCACAGAGGCGGACAAGGTCGGCATAATATTTTTCGATAAAAGTCATATGCCTTCCGAGAAGTTAATAGTATAGCTTCTGCGTCTTTGGAAACAAATGGAAATCACTTGACCAAAATGAATTTCGAAAATTTATTGGACTACATGGACTACAAATTCAGATTTATCAAGGTGGAATTTTATAAAGGAAAAACAATCAATAAATTTTCCATTGAAATTGAAATAGAATTAGCTAAAGATTTAAACGTTAATAACCTAAAATTAAATTTTCAAGAATCTAAATGGACATCCATGAATCAGGATAAATTTAAAGAAGACCAAGTAGATAGTATTAGTGGTATTAGCAAAAATTCACTAAAGATCTACATAATATAAAAGATATAATATTACCAAAGTTAACTGAATTAATTAAAATAGCTTACAATAAGGAAAAATTTCCCAAAATACTAAAAATGGCAAAGTAATTCAAATTTTTAAAGCAGGCGAAAGGAATGAATGTGGTAACTATAGACCAATCTCAATTCTCAATAACCAGTATGTTCTCGATGATAATTGAAAAACTGAATAAAGAAAAAATTAATAAATATATTACACTTAACGGAGGTCTGGACCACTACCAATTCGCATTCCAACAAAACAGTGGAATGCAAGCAGCAATAATTAGACCATGAAGACTAAAATGGAAGACTAATTCCATATATTGAAAAAATAAAGATTATATACCAAAGAGTAAGAAGAAAATAATGAAAATTTGTATAAATTTGAAAAAACGAAATCAAATTTATGAATATAATACCAGGAGAAACTCTAGGGGGGTGAGGGAAGATTGAAAGATTTCCAGAGGTAGATGTAGCGTAACTTTAGATGCTTTAAGGTCCTTAGGTTCTCCCTACCTAAGACCGTTGTGAGTGGTGAGAGCCACTCCCTACTCGACGTACCCCATTCTAGAAAAACACGACGTATTTAGACCAGAGAAGATCGAAAAATAATCCATTCTAACAAGGTTATCAACCTATTAGAATGAACAATTTAATTGCTCATAGAACCAACAGTGCCCAGGAAAATCGGACTGAAATATTGGTTGATGACTTAGCAAGAATCAGGCGCGGATAATAATTATTTTAAAAAAATTATCTTCTAAAAAATTTGTTTTAAACAAAATTTTTGTTTGTTATTTGATAAAATTATGAAATTGGTCAAAATAAAGTGCTTTGGTCATGAGTCAAGGGGGGGGGGCAATTGCCCTCATTGCCCCCTCCTTGTATCCGCGCCAGGCGAGAATTAGGAAAAAGCGAATATGGAAATCTAAAGGTCTACGTATCGAATGCTGGAATGTTACTTCTTTCAATAATAAAGACCAGGAAATCATAATAGAACTTAACAAGCACAAAATAGATATACATATATGTGCCCTATTTGAAACAAAGAAGAAGGGCAAAGGAAGTACCAAATATGACAATTACATCCTAGCACCTACATAGCATATAGTGGGAAGAACAAAAATGATAGAGCTAACTCTGGAGTCGGTCTTTTACTACACAAAAAACTCGAAGGAAATATAAAGGATGTTATATAAAACGTGAATGACAGGTTGTTCAAAATACTATCTTTAAAGCTAACTGAAGTTGAGACCATGCACATAATAAGTGTATATGCTTCAGATATTAACAAACCACAAGGTGAGAGAGATCTATTCTATCAGAATTTACAACAATTACTGGACAATAAACCAAACCTAGATAAAGTCATCATACTGGGTGAATTCAATGCAAGAGTGGGTAGTGATGTGATACCAAGATTAAGAACAGATTTAACTAAAAAACCGCCAACGAAAACAGAGAATAACTGATCCAACTCTGCTAATAAAATGAACTGGAAATCATTAACACCTTTTACTCGTATAAGCCGCAGCATAGATACACATTTGAAAACTCTAGAAGACAAAAATCAGTAATAGATTTCATATTAACTAAGAAGAGATTTCACCCATCTAAAGTTTTGGCTGACCTCGGCCAATGTGGAAACCGACCATAAGCTTGTCCTTGGTAAATTTTAAACTATTATAATACATCTATTAAAGAAACAACAACCAGAATATATTGAGAAATTGAATATAGAATGCTTCTGCAACGATGCTACAAATATCTCTTTATCAACAAAGAATTAAGATAAGAATAAATTGACAACAGTACAAAATATTGGAAAGTGACGACATAGAGGAAGCATGGACTAAGTTGAGTGCAAATATAATTGGAGCGACTGAAAAAGCGCTGGGAAAAAGGAAAATAAATATTAACAACAAAAAAAAAATACAAAACCTTGGTTCACCGAAGAGGTCTATTTATGGGCAAAAGAAAAGAGACAGGCATATAAACAGTATAGAAACGGCTTAGAATCGTACGAAAAATATAAAATAACGCAGAAGAGAGTAAATACATTGATCCAAAATTTAAAAAGAACGTTTTGGGAGAAATTCTCAACCGATCTGGAACGCGACCTTCATAGTATATGGTGGAAAGAAAAAGATATGGAACATGCTAAGAAACAGAAAGACATAATCAAGCCAAAACAGTAACGCAAGATGTACATGAGTAAGTATGGAAGTACGTACCTTGAAACATAGTAACAAATTATCCCATTTTTAATTTTTTGATTTTTCTCTCAAACGACGGCTGACCATGCGCTAACTCTGTTTCTTCATAACTGAGGAGTAGGGAGAGGACCTTGTGGCACGCGACAGGGATGCTCAGACGTGCCATTTTGAAATAGTGGAGGCTATCCACTTTGCCTGTGCTGTTCGCTTTGCCCGAACTTCTCCTAAATAAACAGAAATAACATACCCAATCATAACTTTACTTACACTTTTATCAACCATTAATTAATTATTAAATAAATAAATAAATATAATAAGGAAGAGATAAGAGTGAAGTAACAAAGACGGACGAAAAATTTTCAATGATAACCTAGCTGTACTAGGTTTCAAAGTAAAATGCGAGTAATTTGATTTGATAATGTAATTGCAAGAAGGAAAGAAAGATCTACTGACAAACTACAACCGATTTGTGAGTATTTCAAAATGTGGAGCGATCACCTACAGATCACGTACCCCAAGCTGCAATGACCACTTCGGGAAAAAAAATTTGGACTATATCAGAGATTTAGTGCTCTTTTGTTGCTAATTTGTTGCCGCATTCCCGATTTTGTTGTTCCACCCATTTAGTCGGAATCGATTGTGCTGCCAGCTTGGGATCAAGCTAGCAAAACCACGTTGGTAATTAATAAACGGAGTGTTGGAAGAATACTTCATAAATACCATAATTTGTTGCTATTTTGTTGCTCTTGAATCGTGAAAATCCCGTCGCCTAATCACCAACCCTTACTCTAGGACCCCCCCCCCTTCCTCATACCATCCCAGAATCTGAGACAACAGGTAACTCGTATGGTCTTTTCGAGTTGCAACGGGCGATTTCTACTCACCGACGCATTTCGTCTCACGCAAGATGTTATCATCACACCCCTACCCTAAAGTACCCACCCCCATACCTCCTCGGTGCAAAAGAGAACTATTAGACTGGTGAGGTATTTTTAAACCATAGCTCACGAATTACCCGAATTGAGGGCTTTCCGATTATTATGGACAACTCCTTCCCGTATTTGTTGCTCAATAAATAATAGTCACAGAATTTGTTCCTGCGCGATTTCGACCTTAACATCCCTCCCCAAATTTGTTCCTGCCCGATTTCGACCTGAAGACCCCTCTCCGAATTTGTTGCTACACGATTTCGACCTGAACACCCCTCCCCGAATATACTGGTCCTCGAATTTGACATGAATAAACGTCTCAGAATTTGTTGCTAAGCGATTTCGACCCTGAACACCCCTCCCTGAATTTGTTGCTATGCGAACAAATTCAGAGAGGGGTGTTCAGATCAAAATCGCGTAGCAACACATTCAGGGAGGGGTGTTCAGGTCGAAATCGCGTATCAACAAATTTGGGGAGTGGTGTTTAGGTCGAAATCACTTAAATCAATTCTAGGAGACCCGGTAAAGTTGGACAGCAGTAGCAATAAATAATTCCTCACTTCCAGCCAGTGGCGGATTTAGGGAAGGGGGGGACTTTAAAAAGAAAAGCGTGGTTTTCCAAAAATATGTTAGCAGCGTATTTAATTAATAATTTCTTTTAAAATAAAATTTTAAAATAATGTCTTTAATTCTAAAAAAATACAGGAAAATAGGAGGGGTGGGGACGGCAAGTTACCAGTAGCCCCTAGGGGGCAGAAATATAAATCCGCCTCTGCTGGGAAAACAAAAAAATCCCAAACCGTTCCCCACGTTTTTAAATAGCTCGATAATTTAAATTATATTGAAAATAAACAACGAACTTAATAATACAAATTAGAACTATTTTTTAGTCTTAAAAATTTGTAGTTACATAAAACATAAATATAACGAACTACAGAAGTAAAAACTCATAAAGTACCTAATAGTACCAATTACTAATTTTTAGATTCAATCATTTTTTCTGTTAGTTCAAATTTGAGACAGCCACTAATTTTAACAATTCCAATCTTTGTCGTCATCAAAACGATGACAAAATCTATATTTAATTTAATTCCCCCCCAGTCACCACATGTTCATAATATTCCCCACATTTTGAGGAATTCTTCTTTATTCGACATTACTGTAAATACATATTTCTAAGCAAGTTTTTCTTTGTTCGTCCCATTAATTATTTTTTTGTCCCGTTCTAGCCAGAGACGGTCAGGGACGGTATTTTAATTAGCTGGAAAATCATTGAAAAGTTGGAAAAACCGTCGAAAAATTGAAGATTATTTACCCACGTAAATAATAATAAATTGCTCCCTATTCCTTCAAAAATATTGATTGGGCCCGCCTATGGTTCTAGCAAACTATTAAAATACTAGCAGATTTAAAACATTCATATTTTGTGCTAGTCAAAATAATGTGTCCAAATTACACCCATTTTGATAAAATTACAGGGTATTTAGGTGCCCATGTAGATATTTTTAAGTTTTAAATTTTGTGGAATCAAATGTTTTTATCAATTTTATTTTTCTCGTGGGATTGCTACACGTAATTTCCTCGTTTCGTAAAATTCCCTACTTGTAGAATAAAGGCACGTTTTAACACTCGTATCGTAAACTACTGTTATCCGGTAGAAAGTCAGTGACTTTTTACATTAACCTTTGAATAAACAGAAACCAACCTTTGCTATATGATTTTTTTATAAATTTAAATATTTATGTTAAATTAGGAAATAATTTGAAATGGAGAACTCAAGTGAACTACCAAGAGATCTTGAGGGGTTTTCCTATTGAGCTACGAAATTTATCATGTAAACTACAACACTACGTTAAAATTAAAGAACCTAGTAATTCGAATTACTATAAACTGCTTTGATAGCATTCTCCTCACTAAGTAGGAACGTATCTAGCTTTTTAGGAATTTACTATAAATGTGTATAACTTTGCAAAAAATATCCGTAGTTTAGCACGATAAAATTCATAATTTCCGAAAAATAGCTTAAAAATGTTTAAAAATTAAAAATAGTTGAAACTTACCATGGATTTATGAACTGGTTGTACTGCCCTGATACGTACGATTGATTTTGGTTAACTTTCATTCATAGAAGTAATTTGTGAGTATCCTAAAGGTTATGTAACTTGCTGAAATTAGATATCATGAGTTTTCAATGAGTTTTCAGTATCACCAAAATTTGAATTTTTTGGATTTTCCCCCTAAGAATTATATCAAAAGCCCCTAAAATTAAAAGAAAACTCTTTAACAGGGACGGTGCCATGGAGGGGGGGGGAGCTTCTTCCCCAATGCATGGGAAAAGTTGGTAAAATCTACTATGAGTTGACAAATCCACGTGTGAGTTGGCAAAATCAAAAGAAAGCATTTCTTAAAAATAATAGCGTAGAAAGCTAAAAAACATAAGGTCATTTTTTTGGTCCTCAGAAAAACTGAACATCGACACTAGTCAAATTGAGGACCCCCCTTTTTTTATTATTTTTCATTAAGCAAAACTCAAACAACCCAACCAATCAATTACAAAATTTTTTCAAAACATAGTTCAGTAGAACCCCTCTAATATAACAAGTTCCGGTTATAACGAAAATAAATCGTTTGGTCCATTGCTGTTTTGTATATTACTCCATGTAAAATTTCCCCTCTATAGCGAATTTGTTTTTGGCATTGAGGTGGATATAACGAGATTTTTGTTTATGCCCTCAGATTGGTAATAGCAAGGAATAGCGTGAAATTTCAGAAGTAGATCGGATATTACAAGGGTTTCTGGAAAAAATAAAGACACCTGCAGGTTTCAATTAAATATCGTCAAACTGAGTGAAAAGGGACAGGTGTGATGAATGGGGACAGTTTACGATTTTTTTGGCTTTTGCGTAACAACTCGTTGAGTTTTGCACCTACAGATTTTTTTTTTCGACAATGCACCATTTGGCAACCTCTATAAGACATCGGTATGTTCGGCGTTTTTCGTGTAAACCACTGAGATAATTAGGGCTGGGCGATATTCGAAAATCGATATCTAATTTCGATACCTCAAAAACTATCGATAACATCGATTAATCGAAGGCCGGTAATTATCGGAGTATCGATAATTATCAAAGTATCGATATATCAATAATTATTATCGAAGTATAGATAATTTCATAATAATTTATTTATGAAAATAATAATGTTTTCACTAAAAACTCTTTCTGATGGAAAACTAGTAGCTGGCACACTGTAACATGCATTTTGCATGTCACATGTTTTTCTACATTTTCTCAAGGTATTTGCACGGCTTTATTTTTAAAAGTCGAGTTTTAACCCCGCCTAACAAACGCTAATCAACAGGGATTGATAACACGACCGACAGTTCGATATACGTTGAGTTTTAGAACAACGAAAATTTGAATTAAGAAATCCTTCCTGTGGATTCTTGTGGGGATTCAAATAAAAACTTACAAGTTGATAGCAAAAGTGAACGAGCTACCGTACTTAATTATTTTGAATATATCGTTTTGGACGAATTGTGAAACCAGCGTGGAGATAACGTCCAGCTGTAGTCGCCAACTTGCCCATCTTGGTTTTTGGAAAAGTCATAATTCATTTTGGAGCTCATTATCGTCTCAGGGATCGCCATCAGAGGTTGGAATCAACATCACCCCGGTGGTAGTATAGATATCGTCTATTTTTGATCAAATCAGTAGCTAAGATTATTCAGTTGCTTCCGTGAAGTCGGAGATAATATTAGTGGAGGTTGACTCTGGTGCTAATCTTGTGTATCGATAGCCAACAGACTGACGCAGTGGATGATTTAAATTGCTTTAATAATTTTTCTCACAGCTGTTTATTTTGTAGATAACCACCATTACCATTTTTCAAACAAAGGAATCGAGGCAGATCTGTATCGAGAAAACCTTTCGTCATCTTTAAGGTAAACAGGGTAAGTGGCTTGAGAGATTTTGTTTTAGCGTTTAAATTATCAATTTGTAACTGCATTGCATTAATTTTCTGTGCCCTTTTGCACAAGTACGATTACACAGGTTGGTACTGTGAGTTCCTACTTCACTGGTCTCCATTTTGACTTTTTTGTTAATTCTCCCCTTTGCAACTGATGATCGACGTATTCTTTTTACTACTGTTATTGGCGATACTCCTACCACCCATCTGCTACCAGAAGTGCGACCCGAGTGTCGCTCCAAAATTAATACCAAGAGCCATTTTTACATCGCCGACAACACCAGTGCCAGTTATCCATCTTATAGTTCTTTCTTTCATTTAATTTTAATCATTCGCAAAATAAATCTCTTCTCCTATTCTATTTGTTTTATTTTGAGTTTTGGCGCCGCAATCCTTTTAGGTGAATCGTCAACCAACCTCAACCGCAAGCAGAAGCCAATCAAAATCTCACTCCCTGAGTTAACGTCTCATTGCCACCGACGATTTGATTTAGCCGTTACGTAAAGTACAACCACGAACGCCAATAGGGCCGTGCAAGCGCAATTGGTGCTACAACACATAAATATTATTCAGCTAAGCAGCATAATCGTCGATATCCTGGTTTGTAAATTTTCCACCACTCATGAAGTATGAAGATCATCAGTGTTGATCCTTTTGAATCTTGGTTAAAAAAACACCATTCTGATTGGTCAGTCGTCTGAAATTTGAATTAACTCACGATTGAAAAAATGGGCAATTTGGCACCCCTGGATTTTCTATATAAACAAACACTGTCAAATATTTTCAAATGTCAAAATGGCAAATCAAGATTTTTCAGAAAATTTTGAGTTGACTTCATCTTCGAATACTTCGTTGAAAACTAAAAGAAATTGAAATAAGGTGTCAGTTGAATGAAAGGATGAATTCGCCAAATAGTGTCCTGGCTCTGTCAAATAAATGTTTGACCTTGGCTGGTCAAACAACTTGTTTGTATAGTTTAGGTAAAAAAAATTTTGACAAATATTTGACAAAACATCGATATGTGTACTACCCCAGTCAAATAACTTTGACAAAATCAATATTTGACCGTTATTTGACCAAATTTTATAAGCCAAATATTTAATAAATATTTGACCGTTGGTCAAACAGTGTACTATCACCTTTATATAATTTCATAAAACTGAAAATTAAAAAAGTATATAATATAAATTGTAAAAATTAACGATACGTGACGTCACAATTTTGGAAACCCCCTACCCCACGCCCAAGTGGCAAAATACAAGAAATTATAATATATCATTAATAACAAATACTTTATTAGAAACAATCTTTCCTTCATTTTACTTGTTGGAGCTTTTTTGGGTTGCCATCCTTTTTTTCCACATCTAAGTTGCGAAGTGGAACGAGCCACTTTAGCTTTAGCTATAGATAAAGAGTAAGGTGGTAGTACACTCTTTGACCAACGCGCAACGGTCAAGTATTTGGCTTATGAAATTTTGTCAAATATTGATTTTAGTACACATATCGGTGCTTTGCCAAATATTTGGGAAAAAATGATTTACCTTAACTATACAAACAAGTTATTTGATCAGCCAAGGCCAAACATATTTGACAGAGCAGGACACTATTTGGCCAATCCATCCAAATAGTTTATTTGGCAAAACTCTCATGAAATTATTGAGCCACTCTGTCGAAGTGATATATCTACATTAGGATTCATCCTTCCATTCACCTGAGACCTTATTTCTATTTCTTTTAGTTTTCTACGAAGTATTCGAAGATGAAGTCAAGTCTAAATTTTCGGAAAAATCTTGATTTACCATTTGGACATTTGAAAATATTTGACAGTGTTTGCTTATATTATGTAGGAAATCTAGTAGAGCCAAACAAAAAATTTGGCAAATATGCTTACATTATTTATTTGGCATGCAGGCAGTGCCGGATTTACACTTTTGCCGCAAGTAGGCAGAGTTGGGTACTTGCAAGCACTTTTTATAAGTACTTGTGCAAATACTTTTTAAATCAATTTAAAATTTAGTTATCGTATGTAACAGCATTGAGAGAGGTTAATTCCCGGGTATTACACGCGATAATTTGCACGAGTCGAGGAAATTCCGAAACCAAATTAAAAAATTTAAATTTAAATTTAAATTGTCAGAGCAGGACCGTGTTCTCATAAAGAAACTTCAGAAATTCAACCTCAAACTAGATTGTGCGAACAGAAATTTAAATTAAAAGCAGTTCCTTGCTAATAGAAAAGTATTTGGTCCTAAAAATGTACGTGAACTTTAACATGTACTACTTGTATTTGGAAAAGTAATTTGTACTTCCAACAAAATTGTACCTAAGTACAAATACAACTAAACAAATGTATCTACTTAAGTACAAAGTACAATTATTAGAAAAAATGTACTTGATTCAAATTTCAAGTACATTTCTTCAAGTACTACATACCCAACTCTGCCAGTAGGCTATTCAAATTTTGCCGCCCCTACCGACCTCTACAAGTGTCAGTTTCTAAATTATTTTTACAATCCAACAATTTAGTTAAGATTTAGTTAAGTTTTGTTTAAACACAAGTTTATGTTTTAACTCTGAAACTGAGATAGATATTTAAAATGTCTTTGGCCCATTTTATTGATCTTAAAAAATTGCCCCTAGAAAATGTTAACATTTTTTTGATAACTTGAAAAATAACCGAGATATCGACATTTATCGAAAATTCGAACTTTTGGCTATAACTCCAAAATAAAAAAAGATAACAAATTCTGGTTTTCGCCATTGAGCTTTTCTCGAAAAAAGAGATAGAGGATGCGCCATCCATTTTACCGAGTTTCCCATAAGAACTATCGAAATTGGCCCACCCTGTACACTATCTGGTGTACCTGTTTGGCAAAATAAGCCAAATATTTGACTGTTGGTCAAAGAGTGTACTACCACCTTTATATAACAAATATGACAAACATTCAGTGCAAACATTGTATACATTTGTAATAGCGCAATATTTGAAATTTTTGAATTGGTATATTTGTTTCGAAAAAGCCGGAGTGAATTTTTAAAGTATACTAACTTTTCAAAGCGGAAAATTTTTAAATAATTTATATCTTCCATTGTAATATTATAATAATTCATCTACTTAAATGGCATATTTGATAATAGACTTTATTTCTATTATGCTGGTATTGTTATTTTAAGCTTTAAATTCTATGAAATCAAAACTTTCAAACAAAGAAAAAGATTATTAATTAAGAGAACAATAAAAACAAAAAAAAAGTTAAGCAGTGGCGGAACTACTAGACGCTGAACCTTGCGTTGCGGAGGAGTCCGCGACCATATAGGGCCAAAAATAATTGCAGAAAATTCTGTTTATTTGGGGTAAAATTAATGTCACTTGTTCGGGCATTTTTAGCCATTCTTTTGACATTTTGAAGCTTTCCTTTAAATTGTAATAAAGAAAATTAAAAATTAAAAAATTTTTAGATTGTAATAAAAGCATTTTTTTAATATGATTCAAAAGATTATCGACAGGTGATGCTACTAAATAAGAAGCCCCTTTGCAAGATGAACTCCTTACAATTTGGTAATTTAGTCATTTAGTAAATTAGTTTCAGATACGAAAATACATTTTTTTAAACAATTTTTGTTTTGTGAAAAAAAATGTAGAATTTTACCATTTCATATTTTTGATTTTAATTTCTATTTTGAAAAATTATAAATTTTGCAAATTTTAGGACATTTTTAGTAGGTATTATTATTTAGGGCATATATTGAAGTAAACTAGTTTATTGTTTAATTTGTCTATTAATAAGTCATGAAACGATCACGACTGTGTATTGAAATTGAGGATGGTCAATGGCCGTTTCGAACATTTACTTCAACAATGTAGTTTAATCTTAATTAATAAAATAATTTTCCAATAAAATTAAAAATTTTGTGAATTTAATTTTTTGTTTTGTAGTTGCCTTGTTTATTATTTTCTGATTTTCTGTGGAATGGATTGGTTTTTCAAAAATTTTTACTAAACAAAAGTTGTAGTCCGTTAAATTTTCTATCCGGAATAGGATGTCGGATTTTTTTACTGATCTTTTTTAAATATTTTTACTAGCTTTAATTCATAACTCGAAAGCCGTTGATTTTAGACAATCAAAGGTTTAAATCTAGTTGGTAGATTATTTCACGTTCTTTAAAAAAGCACTAAACAATTTTTACTGAAAAATCAATAGTTTCGGGGCTATGGTCATGTGAAAGCGGAAATTAAAAAAAATGTTTTCGGCAGTGAGCAGGAGAGGCTGAAGACTTAACAATAATATTAAAATCAATCCTGTTTAGATCCCAATCATCTCTTATTAGTCATTCGATAAGATTATATTATAAGATATAAATTAGAAATAAAGCTTTAATTTGTGAACAACCCTTGTATTTTACTGGTAATTTTTTTATTTCAAAACTATTCAAAAATTCATAACACTTTTGAGCCAGTTTTAGTTTAATAATAGTCGAAAAGTAGGACGTAACGTTGTATCATCCACGGATAAATTTTTAATTAAATTCATATTTTAATAAATGACTAGTATCTACATTCAATATTCGTCAAACATACCAAAAATTTCCCAAGCCGCACGTTTACCTATGTTAAAATCATTAGAGCTCCGTTTAATACGTTAGAGCACGATCAATTTATTTTCAGTTTGGTTCAGGAGGCGCAAGCTTAGAAACATACCGCCAATTTCAGTAGATCGATGTTTTTCTTTCATTAGTGTCGTGCAAGTTTTTATAATCAAAAAGTGGAAATGTAGCGGCTAAGCGAGACGAATAAAAATAATGCCGCATTTTTGGGAACAATTTGGAAAAAGTCCTCCGCCACAACGCAATCTCAAAGATGGCTTATTTCAAATCGCATCTCACACTTGCAATTTATTAGTGCAAGTTAATAATACGAATAATATTAGTTTCGGTAATAATTCGACAAATATCCATTGCAATAATTTGGAACAAACGCAGCCTTCTTGTAGTGTCGTCCAAGAACAAGAACAGCTCCTGGTGCTACTTCCACCTGCCGCAGGAAAAATTACCAAATACAAAACAGGAGCTTTAAGGAAACCCAGACTTTCGGTAAACAATTATTAAAATTAATTATTCTTTTCTTTCATAAATTTTTGATTTGAAGTGTGATAACAATTAACAATTCGATTCACAAAAAAATTGTTTTACTTTCATTAATATAAAATAATATTACATAGTGGAAGTTTTCCCAGGTAAGTTTGAACAAAAATTGAGTCAACATTTAAACATAAACCTTTTTGGTTGTTTTGCCGTTGGCTTGAAGTGCTCACTTGTGAAGTTCTAAGGGTCCTTAGAATAATATTCCCTGATTCTATTTATGTTTTATATAATAATATTAGGTTCATTTTCAAAGTATTTTAACGTCAAAGTTCACATTTTGGGATTCACAAAACCACGATTTTTTCTAAGCCTAATTGCCAAGTTTTTGTGAAAATTTGTCAAAAATATTAGCAGCAAACCATCAACTCGATCTTGAACTTGAGCAATCGGACTTACTAGGTTGTTCGATTGTATGTTAGTAAATTAGTAAAATAAATTTACCAATTATTTCGGACACCCTGTAAATACAATAAACACAGATGAATAATTAAAAATCGATTAAGTATTTCCCCCTATGAAAATTTATAATACACGACAACGATAAAGCTTTTTTATGCGAAAGTACACACAGAAATAATTAAAAACTTTGTGTATATTTCGAAATTTTACACGCGAGTCCTGAACTCCACCTTTCAAATCAGCATATTTTATAATAAAAGATATAAATAATTTTTGAATATAATTATTGCGACCTTCATAAATCTATTTTTTGCCTTGTTCCGTTTACCTAGTTTTCATTGTAATAATTGAACTTACTTAGCCGTAAATTGCATGATGAATAATGCTGCATGTTATTCTTCCTGTCAGATAGGTTCGTGGAACGTTTTAATGCAAAATGTTGTAATAGCACGAAAGATTTAATAATGCATCCCCAATTTGTACTACTAAAAAAAAGTAAAACGTCTAGATCATTCCATTCGATAATTCAGTAGATATATTTTTGGAAAAGATAACCATTAATGTTTGGGAAAAATAGCTCCCATTCAGTTTGGAAATGATAAAAAATTAATATGAAAGCTGAAAACTCTTCCAAGCTTTAATCCAATACATATTTGTTAGAAACTTCCATGTTCTGTATTCGAAAAATCCCTCGAGGTTCAAAGTTTTATAAATTAGTTAAATCCTCGATGATTTGTATATTAGATACTTTGTTGAGGTTCGTATCTTTTTTTCCATTGACAATATTGGAACTACCACTTTTTTTATATTACCTAAATGTATAGGTATAATATATAGAAACATGGCGAATAGAAATACAAAAGAAAGTGTAATCTTAAGTATACATACATAAAGCCTAAGGCTACCGAAAACTGTGTAATATAAATTCTGAAATCAATATCCTCAATAAATTTAAGGCAGCAATTTCTAAGGCTTCAAGTTTGTCTAATAATATTATTGGAATGAATGCATCAATTTCTATAAGCATGTTTTACGTAAATGGTATTAAGCTATCGATAAAATAATATTGCTTAATGGTAGGATATAGCTTCGATGCATCCAAGGTCATTAAATAATCTATACTGTAATTATCAAAGTTTGTCTTTACATGTACTCAGTGAAAAATTTGGAACGCTTGGAAACGAAACATGCGCGAAACCGGGTACGAAAACTAGTAGGTGATGAACAAATATGAAGGACGGACGTAATTTATTCTAATTGTCAAGGCTTGCTACAATAAATAGTATATCATATTAATTATATCGACGCGACGGCGCCGCGACGTCTTGGTGGTCAGACGACTAAGTTCAGTAAAATTTGCATTTTAGCAGAACTATAGATTAGTAGATAATACCTACTTCCGTACTTTGTAGATTTATTGCTTGGGTATGGAGATCTCTAAGTCCAAAAATCCAAATGCGCCTCCTTTTCATTCCCAAGTTGATTTTTTCTAAATGCTGGGTATCAAATTCGAATAATTCAACCATTCGAATATTTAAATACGAATAATTTTCAATAAATTTAAATATTTGAATAACTTGAATAACCGAAAAATTTTAATATGTAGTAGTATTTGAATACTAAAATGATAGAAATTCCCAGTCTTTGTCTCCCATCCAGACATTTAAGTAAATTGTAATTGCGTGAAAATTGCTTCAGTTACATAGAAAATTATTTTAAACTTCATTTTCTTATTTTCAATTTTAAAATGATTTTTTCAGCTTTACATGTCAACAGGTGTGCAATTGTCACATCTACCACACGCAGAAAGCCGCCGTGATTCCAAAAATGGTGTACATATTTTATAGAGAATAGTGCATTCTACAATTTTGTCTATTAGAAACTTGATCCAAAATCTGGCATTTTCGAAAAATCGTGGCGTAAAGCGTGATAAAGCTGTCAAACTTGCACAAGGCCGTATCTCGCGTGTCGCTATTCCTATCGCAAAGGTTCATTAGACCTTTTTTGTAGAAAATTTATTACGAAAAATTATTGTTTCATTTTTCAAAAAACAACTAGAATCTTTAAAAAAATAAAAAGGAAATAAAAAAAGGCTTTTATTTCAAAAGCTAAAAATCTTTGAACGACGAATATAAGAAAACAGTATAGATTAAATCTAGCCCCCTCTTCACCAGACACAGCAATACATGATTGTGATATGGATAGATTCGGGGCCATATTAACTTATAAGGCTCAGTGGGGTTCAAGTCCCAATGGACGCAAAATTTTTAAACGAACTCTAGATCAAAATGCATTTTGAAATATTAAACTTTTGTTTTTCGTATCGTTGAAAAATTACTATTTCTCATATTAATAAACCTTCAAAATAAAAGGGGTAAAGGGTACCATTACCATAATGTAAACGTAAGGTAAAATTAAAATTAACTTTTTAATTATATTAATTTTATCGACTTAAAAATATATAATTAAAATTAACCAGGAGTAAAACTTGTTGGGATGGGGGCGCTTAATACTATTGAGCCCCAGACAACCTGAGCACGACTCTAGATAGAGTATACAGGAATGTACAATATTCATGAAAATGTGTATTTAAAATATAAAAAAGATACAACAAAAAGTATTGAACATTCAAGCAAAAGTAGAAAAAATATAAAAATAAGTCTTTCGGATAAAATTAATTTTTGTGAAATTATAGGTAAAAAAATTTAATTAAATTGTAAAATCAACTTAATTTAAGGAGAAAGATTTAACTTAAAATTACATATTTCTGCTTTAGTTTATTGTTGAATCAGCCAAAAACAAACAAAATATAATACTTTCTTTTCGTATCGAGAAATTGTAACATGTTTCGGTCTCTCTCTCTATTGCACTGAAATATTATGTCTATCTTTGTCGGTAAGATCTTCCCCTTAAAATACTTACATCTTTTAAAATGCACACACTAACTTTTAATCAATGAAAATCAAATATTTTAAGATTTAAAATAAAATAAATTCAAATACTGCTTACTCGGTTGATTACGGTGGATTCGAATCCAGATCGAGGAATGCATTCAACAACCTGCCCTCAGACTGTCAAAAAATCTATACTAATCATGCCAGAAAAACATTATGACCAAGTGAACGAAAATTAACGAATATAAAACGGTAAGAAAGTAAACAAGAGCAAAATGAATTATCTAAGAATTTCGAGTTTCGAGAATCCATAATATTATGTCGAACTATGCGTGACAATTGCAAATTACAGTTTACAAGAATTACCTCAATTAATATCTTTAATGGTGCATGTAGAATTTAATTTTAAGATTATTCGACTTAAAAAAATATTTAATCATCTGAAGTAGCCTTTTGGATGGTTTTGGATAGTAAAAAAAGACCGCGGTGGACGAAGTAGTCAAATCGTAGTAAATATTTTCAAATTATTGACAATTGGAAAACAATTGAATAAACGGAATTATATTGCTATGACCGGGTACGGACCCCATATGCCCGCTTTTATCTAATATTTGACGAACCCATTTTTACCTATAAAAATTTTGAAAATTTATAAAGACGATTAAAATTTATGTCAATATTATTACATCATAAATATTTGTTCTCTGAAATAGTAAATGGTTCCTAATATTTAACAATGTCAATCACATAACATGCACACAAGCCTTGGGTTCTGACTTCTGAGAAATACCCACAACTGTTTTGCGCACCTTGTATATTGAGTGACAAGTTTCGCCCGAATATGAACGTCATATTGTATACAAACAAAACACGTATCCAATAAAAATATTACAAATACCTTTCAAAACGGTCTGAGGTAATATCGACGCGCGTGAGCGGATAAATACCACAGATCGAAAGATGCTAATTAAAGATACTAAAGATGGAAAATTAAAATTTAGTTCCCTTCCTTATCGATTTATGTCGAAAAATTAAATGAAAATAATTTTTGGGTAGATAACATTTCGTGTGACCCATTGGAATACCATCATTGTGTGGGTGATATTTTAAATTAAATTTCTGTACTCATAACACGTAAACTTGACCTTATCGTAAAATTCGATTTTCATAGAAAGTGATTTCGTACCTGATGCCTATATACTTATTGTT
The DNA here is from genome assembly GCA_963170105.1 of Cantharis lateralis. Classification (NCBI taxonomy): domain Eukaryota; kingdom Metazoa; phylum Arthropoda; class Insecta; order Coleoptera; family Cantharidae; genus Cantharis; species Cantharis lateralis. Next base: position 26,161,343 of record OY720629.1, read on the forward strand.
GATATTGATTTTTCTACGAAATTATGATAGTAAAACAAATTAATGTCGTCGTGACTATTCAACTTTGATATATTGCGAGGAGTTTTAATAATTTATTAGGAAACCATTAGTGATAACAGAGGTGGTTGTTCGTTTATAAATGTATAGCGGGAGGTTTAATAGTTAATTTGAAAAAGTTATGTTTTCTTTATATTAGCACGACATTGTTGCCTTTATCCTTGAACTAATAGTAATTATCGATTTTAATATAAAAAGTTTGAAGATTTGAACAGTCATAACTTTTATCGTCCTTTACTTTCATTATTATGAAAAAAAATATCGTATTAGTATTTATTATCGAACAGAAAAACATTTAAAAAATTAACTATATACCCAGACAATCCAATAAAATTATTTATTTATGAAGTAAAATAATAGTACAATAGAATATGGAAAAAGTTTGAGAACCACTGTGTTAATTTATTAGGTAACCGTTTACTTTAATTACTATTACAATGTCCGAATAATAGAATATTTTATAAAATTCCTCTTAATGGATTTTTAAAATAATTAAATTAATTTTAAATTTGCGCCAATACACCCCTGTGCTGATTTTGAAAAGTTACTGAACCACAGTTGACCACGCTTGTACACAAAAAAGGTGCACAGTAGTGTAGAACTAAAGTTGGAGAGAGATAGTATTTTGCAAGATAACCGGCATACAAAGGTGAAGTTTATTTTAACAACAGAAATTTAAAAATAATGAAAGTCAAGTTACTTCCGCAAAATAAAATGGCAAACAGCCCCGTAAGTTTTCTTTATTTGTCTATTTATTGTGAATTTTTTAAACTATTTTTGGTTAATTTATTATGAACAAGCAACACAATGTAACTTATATTTTTAGTTTTTATATAGTTTGCTTTTATTCTTTTTTTTTTATTTTAGACTGTTTTGGAATCACCACATGTTGGACATGAAGAAGAAGATATTTGGAGCCAAACGTATATGTTGCAGGGAGAAGGAGACCCGGGTGCACTTAAAAGGTAAATTAAATTCTATAGAATTTCTATTATGATTTATTTTATCCATATTCGCTCCATAATAGTGAAACGGTGATTCTAAACAAGTATTCTAACGATGAATATACAATAACTTTACTCAAAATTTTACCATTTACAAAAACACCAGGGACGGATTGCCCAAAAAAATCACCGGGCGAAACCTGGTAGACCGGTACACAATGATTGGAGGCGGCCGTTAATTTTTAATCAAACTAAAAATAATTTAAGCTTTGGAATAAGATGAATGTTAACATAATCTTAGATTCTGTAATGTCACAAAGACAGAAAATATAAAAACAGAGGAAAGAAATTAAAAAGATAAAGTATGTTTGAGATCCTCTTGTATAATAATATAATTTTATATTATATATATAGATATCACGTGTATACCAACGGTGATAACATGTTGATTATCAAACGTATTAGATTATTTACTTCGTATTGTTGTTTGACGGAAAATCTAATAGGAAAAAACAGCACTGATGAATTATTGAATAAAATGCATTTTTAATAAATATTTCCATTAGTAAATATTATATCAGTTAATTTTTAATTTTATAAAAAACTATCTCTGATATATCGTTCACTCGATTATCAAAAAATCGCTGATTGGCCTACAATGGGCCAATCAACGAGCTTCAATTTCGTAAGATCCATAATTATTACCGAGCTCATAAAAACATAAATAATGTAGTATTAAAAATTCCCATCATCCTAGGTATATAAAATATAATAGTAGTTTATGTGATCAGTGTAGAAAGTAAGCCATTACCGAACGCGCGTGATACTTCGCATTTTGTTTAGATTAAAGATTTTCTTTTTCATTATATTATTTAATTAATGGGAGTAAAATGGCTCATTATACATTTCAAATCAGTGTAGAAAGTGAGCTATTACGTAACGGTAATTTCATCTACACCAGAACTATACTTTTTAACAATTTCTTCTCTGCAGACTTCCGATATAGAACGAATTTTTTCGCAGCCAACAGAATTCGCATATTGCGAGATAAACTTTGAAGCATACGACTTCTAGCCGGTTGTAAACTCTACTACAAGAAAATGTATAAAAGAACAAAGTAGAAAAATTTTACTTTTTTAACCGTGAGATATAAATATTATATCACCTTATATACCTTCCCCTTTAAATGCTTGTTTTAAAAATTCAATAACAAACGCATCCCTTCTCTCTTACGCATATGGCCACCTTAAACTCCAAAATTAACTTTCGCGGTTGGTTTCTTTAGATGACGTAACATCTCACATCGGTTAAAACAAATTTTGATGCTAAGGTAAATTTAAGTCTTTTATTAATAACGCATTGTTAATCGTTAACCGGGTAGAATTTGAAAAACGCATAGCTAAAAGATTGTTTAGAATTTGTATTATCTATTTTAAAAATTATTATTGATTTCGGTCTTGGCTGGCCCTACATTGATGCAGCCAAGTACACCTACTGCCAAAAATGAAACACCCTATGCCAAAATTTCATATTTTAGATAGTCCACAGCACTTGCTTCGTACTTATTGGTACTATTCTGTCAGATAGTCGCCGTAAATACTGAAACAGGCAAATCAAATCGATCAAGCCAGATTCCCATTTCGCAAATTCTAGACTTTAAAATATGGAATAATCCGGTTATAGTACTTTTGATTGGTAAACCACAAATATTGCATAATTCATCAAGGGAAATTATTCGGCTAAATTAAACCATAAAACTCTTCAATTTATGTGTCCTGACGTCACAAAGGAGAAATCTCCCGTGTGACGTCATTACAATACATATCCATTATAATGTTTATTCAAATTCTAGAACAAACTAATTACTTCTAAAGTCCATTTTTATGTTTTAGTCAAGGTAAACCTAATTTCAAACTAAACTAATAGGATTATTTTCTATAAAATAATTTTAGATGGGGCCAAAAACAGAAATGGTGCAAGCCTTCGTGTATTCCAATCAGCGTTATTCTTATTTTGATCTTCCTAGTCGTTCTCTTACCATTACTAGACCATGCAATGGAAAAACCGGAACATACCCCCAAGTCGCTACTACCAAACGTATGTCAAAATTCGTGCAGGTAAACAATTACAATAGCATCACTGACCAAAATTTACAAGCTTTTTTCCAGCATATCCTTAGTAGAAAGCATTCCAATTGGCTTAGTTTATCCAAGCAATACAATTCAGAATCCTTCCACGTACCAAACTTGGATAGATCTGATCAACGCGTCTCAGCACACAATAGAAATTGGATCTTTTTATTGGACACTGAGGCAGTCTGAAGTCTATCCTGATCCTTCCTCACAAAAAGTATTTTTCAAACAGTTTTGTATTCCAACTACTTATAAATTTAATTATTAGGGTGAAGAAATTTTCCAGGCACTTTTAGATGCCGGTGTAAACAGAAATATCAAGATCAAAATAGCTCAAAATGCACCCACGCAATATCAACCTAATGTTGATACAGAATTTTTAGTAAAAAGAAAAGCCGCCGAAGTTAGAAGTCTCAATTTTGCCAAATTATTAGGTGGAGGAGTTTTGCATACAAAAGTGTGGATTATAGATAGAACGCACTTTTATGTGGGCAGTGCTAACATGGATTGGCGGGCTTTGACACAGGTAACATTTTTTGAATTAACAATGCACGGCATTTTGATGCAAATTTTTGGTTTGACTTTCTACGAATGAATCCAAAATTTTCAAACAACAAAAATTTTTTAGGTCAAAGAAATGGGCGTGGTTGTTTACAACTGCAGTTGTCTTGCCGAAGATATAGCAAAAATTTTCGATGTAAGTCGAGAGAGAAGTTTTGAAATATAAATTTAAATTGTGATTTTGTAGGTTTACTGGAGTTTAGGTGAAAAAGATGCAAAAGTACCAGACAAGTGGCCTTCAAACCTGGACACAAAATTTAACATTGAAACCCCCATGAACCTCAGCCTCCATAACGACACATTTCAGGTTTATTTATCGGTAAGTTCGTTCTTTCCATTCGCGTACAGCATTTTCACTATTTTTGTTTCAGAGCTCACCGCCACCATTTTCCCCGGTTGGAAGATCAGATGATATTAAAGCAATAACCAATGTAATCAAACAAGCCGAAAGATTTATCTATATTGCCGTTATGGATTACTTTCCACTCACAATCTACACGCCCAAAATGAAGTTTTGGCCCGAAATCGATGACGCTTTAAGGGCGGCCACACTGGAACACAAAATTCAAGTACGAATGTTGATCAGCAAATGGAATCACAGTCGTGCTTCCGAAGATCACTTTTTGAAGTCACTTGCAGACATCACAAATTCATATCCAAAAACGTCAATTCAAGTGGTATGTTAGAACTGCAGTTAATAATAATATATTTATTATTTAAATTTTAGCGTCGTTTTGTAGTGCCTGCAAATGCGAATCAATCGAAAATTCCATTTGCAAGAGTCAACCACAACAAGTACATGGTAACCGATAATACTGCATACATTGGAACTTCAAATTGGTCTGGTGATTATTTCATCGATACTGCTGGTATTGGATTGGTAATTCATGACCCAATTTTTGATAGAAATGGCTCTCATATAACCATTCGAAGTCAACTACAAGCTGTGTTTGAAAGAGACTGGAATTCTAAATACTCGCATCCTTTGAATTAGGAAATTTGTATATTTATTATGTATATATTAACCTTGGAAAAAAAATTATGTATAAAATGGGTTCTTAATTTTTAATTAAAATCAAATTAAATATTTTATATATAAAAATTTATTTATAAATCAATCCGGAACAACTTTTCAAGGTAAAAATTCATCATTTACAAAATTAACTACGCTGTCAAAGCTTAGAATACGATCCTTCATGGCTTTTAATTGCTTGATGGTTTCACGATGAATTCTCGTTTTGGAGTATTTGTAATGAAGAAGATGAATTATTTTATCTAAAATGTAATGCAGCCATAAAATATTAGTATAGGGCTCGAAATGCTGCCATTCATTTCTGAAACCAAAAATCGATGATTAGAAACGAAACACATTAAACTTTTTTATAACTTACCCATTTTGTTTTTGCATCAACTTATAAACTTCGAATTGGTAGTCACCACTTGCAGTGAACAAATCGGGATCCAAACTAAGGTCATTAAAAATGCACACACCATCAAATGTAATTCTCGATAAAGTGAAGTCGATGATTGACACCTGTATTCCACAAGTTGGAATCGTAAAGTCGGTTCCATTTAGACGATAACTGAGCGTTTTGTCCTTTTCTGTTTGGTTAATTAGAAGATTTCCCCAATGTAAATCTCTGTGCTCAAATTGTAGAGAAGCTTCTGCTATTGCTAAGGCACAGGCGGTCTGTAAAAAATAATTTATCATAATTAGTTTTGTGTATTATACTCGAATGAATAAGAAAAAACTTATATAATGTAATATTTGCAGTACATTATTTTTCTACTGAAAATTTTGCTCAAGTCACTTTATATCTTTTAAGTGTCAACCGACACCAACCTGTATCATTTAGTTTAATCGTTTTATAAATGTTTATTTTAAATAAAATATTGTACAAAACACCACAGTTTCTCTCTATTAATCCTTATTTAATTCCTAATTTTGTTCAGCAATATCTCTGAAATTGAACATAGAATTGCTTTGCAAATTGAGATTATTTGTTCAATTGAAAATGGACTACATTGTTGTGTAAAAATCAGCAAAATTCCCAAGAATAGTCTAACGGAAAATTTAAATACACCCCATATTTTTGTTGCAGAATTCTTTCATCATTAAAATAGATTCAAAGTTAGGTACAACCAAAACGGAAAGCATTCTAATTGAAATTCGCAAACTTTATTTCAATTTTAGGTGTAAATCATAAAGCATATTTCGAGGAAAACTAATTAAAATTGTGAAAAACAAAAATACGTGCAAAATTTTCACAAAATTCCAATTGTTTTTAAATTTCTTTGTGTTTTCTAGATTTGAATTCATTATTGTGAAAATTAGCGGCCGCTAATTGGGAATAGTTGTGAGGTAGAAGTGCCTGTTAAATTGGGAGCATTAAAATCGTATCAGAAATTTAAGTTAATGTTGCAACAAGGAAGCATCTTGAATTTCATTGCGACAACATTAAATTGAAGACAATTACCAGAAGCACAGGTTAAGCAATAAAATTTTAAACAATGTAACCTTTCACCTTGCTTTTCATCACACCAAATAAAATCAAATTACTTCCTACACAGCTTAAATATGTCAAGTTCCATGTTCAACAGAACAGTCTTGAAAAAAAATAAATAAACTCCAAATTAAATGATTTTAAAACTATATTTAGAGACTTTTTGTTTGTTTTGTTATGGAGAGTTCTATGGACTCCTACAAATTGGCAACACATTTTTTCAATATCCTGTGTTATAAACAGATTTATAATGTAATCTTATTTTAGTATATTCCCATTTACCCAATCATCACTATCCCATTAAATGTAAAAACATATTTTCCGATATTGGAGTTTAATAGCAAAAATTTAATATACCTACATATTTATGTAATAGAAAACGAAGAAAAATTTGCCAGAAATAATAGTAATATGCCATCAATTTAAGTAACTCAATTTACTCGGTTCTTGGATTGTTCACTAGAATGGTGTGAAAACCAATGCATTTTTCGTAAAAATAATAAGCAATAAAACAGAATTATATAGTATATTACATTTCGAGGTGAAAAATGCTTCATTACTGCCAGAACAAAATTTCTTAAGTGTTTCTAGAATTGATTGCCTACACCAAACTTGAAAGTATATTTTTTTGAAAATTTAAAATATTACCTTTACCCATTAACATCTAGGAGCTTCAATTATGTGTACTATTTTATTTTTAATCAGTTGGTAAACAACAATTAGCAAATATTTAATAGTTTGTTCAGTCTTATTTATACTTCATTTAAAAAAAACAAGTTTCAAGAAATAGGTAGTAGAAATGAAATTCTCAGGTCAGGAAATGATTACTTTCAGATAAGCCAGCCTAGTTAGCAGGATAAGCAAATTACTCATTTCCAATTAATTAAAATTTAGTAATAAATGGATTTTCGATTACTAATAGATTGTAAATGAAATTCTCCTTTAAATAGGAAGAAGTATTAAAATATTGCCATTTAGTATTCCCAAAAAATCCAGGCTTAGGGTGTGAAAATTTAAATTACAATTTTTCTAGTTGTCATGTCATCTTAGAGCTCGTGCACATATAGTGCAAAAAGACGCCTAGCAAAACCAAAATGAACACAATTTGAGAGATTTTTATGCATATTAAATAGAATTCATTTTAATCAGTTTTATTTCGCTAGCATATTATTTATGTGCACCTACACTAAAGGTGCTCGCACCCTTGTACATTTTTCGTACTGCGCAACTAAAAAATAATTTTGATACTGCATCGTGTGAACAGCATTGCAAGTTCAAAGCAACGCAACTTTTTAAAATATACGTCACTTTCAAGTGTACACGTGTGAACAGTCAAAACCGATGAACTTGTGTAATATAAAAATGGACCAACATGTTGGTCAAAATGTTGAATATTGTGTAAATAATTTAATATTAAAAATAATGCTTGACATTTCTCACCTTGCGCAACTTATTTATGGCGCGATGAGTCACTTTTCTAGACTACAGGTGAACATCACGAGCCACTTTCAAGTTGCGTTACCCAAGTGTACAAATTACAAGTGTGCAGGCACCATTATGATCAACTATAAGTGTCGACTGGTTAAAGGGTAGGCACTGGCCTGATAAATAGTGCAAGGACATTTCCGTGTCAATGACAATGGCTTTATGTTGCAGTGAAATTTTGCACAATTAAGGCTGCGGCCACGCTGGCTACCGGAACTCGGTACAGAAATGACAATGAAAATTGTACAAAGTAGGGTGTCACAAATGAGATAAAATGGGTAATATTCACAGAGTTAAAGAAGCAATAAGAAAATAAGACTACCTAGAGATAGTCTGTAGTAGACTACAGGAAGATAGATTCATAAATAAAGCATAAAAGCTAGAGCCATGAATGCGAATTTTGACGTTAGAATCTCAGCTCTGATAGCTACCCTGCTGCATTCTAGAAATTCAACATTTAATAATTGTTAAATTGATTGAATTCATTTCTTTTTATATCATAGAGTTAAAAATGTATAATAAATGTATATAATAAACTGGACCATCAAAACATTTCAATTTATGAAATTATAAATTTAGAGTGTGGCCCTCCCCTTGGACGTTCATGTTCAAAGCTAAACAAATTGTGCTGTAAATGCACATTGCCCTGACAAAACACCAAATGGTTCAAGTACAAACAGATGTACCTGCTTTCAGGTCAGGGACCTTTCAGGCCTAAAGTGATAAACTATTTTTAAGCATCCCGCTATAAGTTATAAAAGATAAAGCAATCAAAAAGCGCGCTCGAGCCAACAAAATGCAGTAACCGATTTATTGGAGAATAAATACAATAGCATTTTACTTTTTTAAACTGTCAACAAATTAGAAAGAAATTTTAACTTATGATTGATTCAATGTAGAATATTCTCTGCGTTACATTTTACTTTTTTTATAAGCTTTTAAAAGCAGAAAGTACTAACCTGTTTGAATAATGAAAAGGCTTGTACGGCATTATTGAACACAAAAGCTTCCATGTCTTTACCGCCATTAGCCAACTCGAGAATTATGTAGAGCTGCTCATCCTTGAACATGTCGGGTGAATCATTTTCAGAGCCATGCATTTCGTCGTACAATTCCCACAACTCGAGTAGACGTTTCGGATAACACCCACGGACACATCGTATATTTTGAACCTCGGAGAACGAGCAGGTGTTGTTATTAGCGTCGGTTCGCAAATTGCTCAATTCACTGTCAAATAAAAAGAAAATATCATAACATTGTGCAATGTTAAAAAATAAAGTAAACAAAGCAAAATGTCAAAGTGACCTACCCAGCGATGATGATTTCGGAGAGAATTTCTTCAAATTTTTTTTGTCTTTCGCCGTTAACCATTTGGTTTCCTTCGATCGGAATGACCTTCATGACGGATCCCAAATTGCCGGCATTTCTGAAGAGGAAAACTTCTCCATAAACGCCCTCTCCTATCTTGAAGCAATTTCGAAGCGTCCTAAAATAATGACCTTCCTAATTACGCACACAAAACACATCAAAAATTACTTACAAATCTGAGTAACATTCTGAAAACGATTTGGGTTCCACTTGTCCACATCGACGTAAAACAAGCTCGCGGGCGGTTACAGGTGGAGGACTACGATAATGAAGCGAATCATGTATAAGTGCGTTGTTGGCTTTTACGTTTATTAAAGATTCTCCAATGTCCTCTCGATAATCCAAACTTTGAACAACCTTCGACGTACAATCTAGTAATGCAGAATTCGTTAAACTCAGGCATTTAAAATCGTAAATACACTCTTGCAAAATACCACACATAAACTTTCTTTTTTTACGTTCAGCAAACACCGACCGCAATACGAACAATGAGATCACTACTTTGCCGTCACCGTTATTTATAACCTCGAATTTTCGTGCAACGACCTTGTAACTTTCCCCACTATTACTAGGAAGTGCTGACGTTTTCGAATAATCGTGATACACAATTCATTAGAAATTTGTATTTTATAAAATAATTTTATTGAATCGATTTTTATTTTTCTCGCGATGACTAATTTATCTTTTACTCACAAAAAAACTAATCAAATAATTTAAAATGGCGGATTTTGTTTATAATTTTGAATTTTTACCGAAATTTCAGACGGCCATGACGTAGCGCATTTTTTAAAAATTTATCCTCGGTAAAACCTGGTAAAACCAAATAAAAAAATAATTCTTTTTTAATTTCTTCGAAATTGATTAGGCGAAAGATAAAAAATGCAATTCCATAAATTCGATGTGAAAATTTAAAATGGGTAAGGGGCCCATACCAGTGAACTAGACAAAATACGCTATTGCGTAAAATGTCTGAATAAGATAAACATAAGATAATTTACACAATAATACACAAGAAAACAAGAATGTTTTAAATTACCTTAATTCTGATTTTGATTTATTCTTTATAAACATTTTTTTTTAATCATGATGGATATTTCCACTTGGAATATTTTATCAAAGTACTTCCAGTTTTATCTCATTTTTAGGGACCTCCGGATTGATTTTTGAGCTCACACGGTTTTAATCGCATACGCAATTAGTATGTTATTTTCACAAATGAAATATTCACATTTTTTCATTGGTAGAAGCATAATTCGTATGCGAATCAAATCGAATGAGCTCCAGAATAGGGTTCCTGGGAGATTAACTTAAAATTGTAACAGGGACGTGAAAGTGAGGAAGGAAAAAATTATATTTTATTAATAACTACTAAATGTCTTATGTTTTTTTACTAATTTAATTATAATAAAATATTTGAACTTATCGATGTACTACCTATCGATGGGAACTTTCAGATATGTATACTTATAATTGCAACCTCTGTCGATTGTGCAAGTCCTTTCTGAGATGGAAAATGGTTTAAAATATCTTGATTTCCTGGATCGCAAGTAAAAATTAATGTTTTCCACGCTCGACACAGTCTAGAGCGTTTTTGTTAAGTAATTCCGACTATCGAGGAACTTGTAGGATCAATATAAAATGGAATCGTGAGTTACCTAAGTCTCCATCGATAGGTGCGATACTACTCTCGTGATAGAGAAATAAAGATCTGTTTTGGAGGGTTTGAAAAAAATATTCTAACTTCTAAAATTTTGGAATGAAGAAATACATGGTTATCTAATCTCGTCGGAGATCTATCAAAACTGGCAGATACAAGAAATTCCTTTGATGAGTAAGCTAGTGAGTGACAAATAAATCATTGCATTTCATAAACTTTCTTGTTCAGTTTTCAATTGACATTGATTTTGGATACGGTCATGGTCCATGGATGCTTAGTGCTATATTATGCTGATGCGCCATGAATCCCAATATCTTCACTGTGTAAATAAACATGATCGATTCCTCATTAATATTTTATTTTCTATGTAATAACATTCGGTAAAAACATGCAGCCTTGCGACGTGCAGCACAGCATTTTCAGTGATTTTCAACCTCCTTAACCTTTTGCTCTCAGCTGATTTTTAAGTTTGAGGTCTAAACCATTCATGGTCTAGAACAAGTGGTCTGGTGATGTCTTGTTTTAATTATTATATTGAACTTGAAAATTTTCCATTTTACAAAAACGTTTCCCGACTAATAATTTTGTTTTTAATATTCAAGCAATATTGAATTTTACCTGCAAAAACTATACGTGGAATCCAAAAATGAAATCCTAACGTGGTAAAAATTATCAATAAGTAGTTAATTAAAAAATTACTAGAAAAAGCTTTGATAAGAAATACGGACATAAACCAACATTGATTAGATAAGTTTGGATTATATGAGCAAATATATTTTACTTTTTAAATTTTACTTAAAAATTATACCTTGTTATAATAAACACTTATAATTTTATTACATGAAATTGAGCAAAAATTAAACAAAGGAACGAGAATGACTAATTGGTATAATAGAAATAATAATAAGAATAATAGAATATAAATACCGTTTGAAAACCAAAACAAAAAATTTTGTCTCGTCATGCGTTAGCATAAAATTCTTTAGATATTATACTTTATTTACTTGGCTCAAATTAAGCTTTTTAAAACAATAGTACTTTACACCATCGGTGATAACAAAACTAGATTACTGAATGAGTAGACAGATTTCAGCACGAGCTATTAGGCGAGTTTCATACTCTTTAAAATGTATTTAATTTACTTTGGTCTTTTGTGCAGTTAACACGTATTTTATAAGAATAAATAATTTAATTAATAAAACATTTCAATTTTAAATCATATGCAAAATAGAACCAGTCGGACATTATAGTAGCTATAACCATAAGCTATAAGAAAGTGAGTTAACACTGCATGATTCAAGCAAGAATTTGTCTTCAAAGCAATATTGGAATCAAAGAGTGTAATTCTGCGTTTTCTGCAAGACTCAAAGACTTGCCTCAGAAGATATAGCTCAGCTACCAAAACCACAAACTCATAGAAACTCTCGAGTTGTGAGAAATACAATAATGAACTTTTAAAGATCTACCTGATCTAAAGGTGGAAACTGCTTTGATCTTTATAATTTTAATTTTTGGAAATTTTGTTTGTGTAATTTAAACAAGAAAAAATAAGAACATTTCATTATTTCAAACATTTCAAGGCATCCAAATTCCACATATTATTCTTCTTAACTAACTAACTAAAATTCGTCTTAACTAACTTCTGTAACAATACAAACTGCTCAATAAGTTAAACCTGTCAAACTTGTTTAATTTATTGACAGAGCAGTACATTCTGAACTCTCTCTCTTCCGTCCGTAACCCTTCTGCAAGGTGTGGTGGCATCAATTTGCTGTGTTTGCGACTATTCGTCGCCAGTTGTTGCGATTTTGCGCTGCTATGATAGACTCGTGCAGTCCTTGTCCTATTAGTTTTTTAATTCGATCGATCCAGCGCGTCGGCGATCTTCCTCGCGGACGCTTTCCTTCTACTTTTCCTTCCACAATCATCCTTTCCATAGTATCAGTTCTTCTTGCTACATGTCCCAGATATCCTAGATATCTCTGATTGACTATTTCGACCAATCTTTTGTTGATGTGAAGTTCCTCTATAATGGAGACATTAGTTCGACGTGCCGTCCATCGAATGCGCAGCAGTCTCCTATAGCATAAAAGTGTTCGTATTATTTTTAGTTTAGTTCTCATTGTTATGGCTCGATCTTTCCAAATTCATTTTAGCTTCGTCAGTGATGCTCTGGCCATTGCCAGTCGTCTTCGAATTTCTAGTTCACATCCACCATTATTATCTATTGTTGAGCCCAGATACTGGAAACTGTGGACTACTTCGAACCCCGCCACTCTTTGTATCGGAGGTTGATTATTATTGGCTCTGTCTATTATCATGATTTTTGTTTTCGCCCTATTTATTTCCAACCCATATGTCATGATTTTCACCTCAAGCCGTTCCATGATGTTCCGCATATCTTCTTCTTTTGTTGTTAATATGACAGTATCATCCGCATTTTTCTATTATCTGTCTGACATTTAAGATCTGTTCTCGCGGTAGTAAGGCATAACCTTACTTGCATGGGAGACCAAGGCTATGGTTCTGTAGTTACTGCATAGCGTTGGGGTTCCCTTTTTGTGTATAGGGATTAGGATGGACGTAGTCCATTTTTCTGGCCATCATATGCACTGACATATGTTATGCATTGCATCAATTCCAATTTCCCCCATTGCTTTCACTATCTCCGCTGTTATGTCGTCAGGCCCTGATGCTTTGCTATTTCTTAGTTTATTTATGGCCTTTTCTACTTCGCTTCTGAATATATCTGGTTCTCATTCATATTGTCTTATGTTCTCCTCATAGCATGGTGTATAGTTTATGTCATTGTAGAGTTATTTTTCCGTTTCAGTAATTTTTCCAGACTTCCGAGATTCCTTTTATATTCGTTATCGTTCTTCCAGCGGCTATTCAAGCCTTAATAACCAGTTCCATGATGTATTACAAATGGCAACACGAAACTTCATATGGTTACGTAAAACCTAAAAAGTCGCAATTTTACTTTCACAATTAATCCTTCCATTAAGCAACTGGTGGACAAAGCATAAATCATTAGTAATTCTTCTACACTGCAAGAATTTGGTCATATAATAAATAAATACACCACACTTAACATAATTTATTTTAGGAACTTCCGTTCCACGTAACTCAACTTCGAAATATACATTTCGTAGTATGGAAACCATACACAGAAGGCATAATCTAGTTATAATCAAACTACGAAAAATTAAAAACATAACTGTTAGCCGAATAATATGAACTTTGCCATTGAATAAACTCTAACATGCACATAGCTTTATTACATCGTGATGATCTCGATGTGGTTTTTCAAACTTCAACAGGAGTCCTGATACCCTCCCAGATCATCAATTTCAATTACTTCAACGCTACTTATGTTATACCTGAACAAGCTAATATTATGCCTCTTAAATAAGATGATAGAACGTTTATCGAAATTGAGCTTGTTGACATACCAGATCCGATTGCAATAACAAACAGTTTTCATCCGATCTGATGATCTCGAAGATTTTGAAGTTTTCATCGGCAAATAACAAAAACAAACTGTTGATAAACAGTAAAAACAAAGTAGGTCCACAGTAGGAACCTTGAGGGATTCCTAAGTAAACCATTATGTCTCCTGAAGAGAAATTTTTGATCCTTACATTCTATATTCTCTCCTTTAGATAACTATCCAACCATTTAACAATATTTCAACCATAACCCAATGCAGCAAATTTGGACAGAAAAGCTGTACTAATCAAAAGTCTTAAGAGAAATCAGTGTACCATATACAGCATCGACATGTTTATGATTTTCAAATGAATCGAGAATAAACATAATAAAAATTTTGCTAGTTTCTATTTAGCTTTCTGGCCGAAAGATAAATAACTAAATTTTTAAAACTTCTGGGAAACAGGTAAATAAGCAAGGTAATAAATTAAGGGTAAGGGGTTTTCCTTCTGTGATCAAAGTTAAAACAGTATAAATTTTTTGAAATAATTCCGTTAAACAATCAAATTGCCACCTTGTAATTTTTGGGTCCTTTCGGAACAAACTTTCCCTGGTTCTGGTCCATTAATGTACTTAGTTTATTTGGTAGCTTTTTCGAAATTGTAAAATATAATTAATAAATTACAATTTCTTGATATAGAAAACAATTAAAATAAATCATTTCATGTTTTTCTAATAGAAAACAATCCTAACAAAGTTCATGGTGGCAGCAGTGGAGATCTCATAGTTCACTTTAAATTAATGCATCAGTTAAATCAGCGCCCAACTTACATAATAAGAAAAGTCGGTACTACTTACCCAGTTGATCTACAGCGCTATTGGATGCATAACTTTCCAAAACGGTTAAATTGCTCTTGCCTCGGATTTTATAAATTGGTGATTCGGGTATAACTCGAACTGACAAACGTCGGTTATAAACTGACATGTGCGGTGAGAGTAAATCTTTGTTTTGACACTTCGAACAAGCGCATATGCAACCTGAAAATTTAACCAAAAATTAATAACAATCAAATATTTACATTTTACCAATTTCGTTAAAACTAATTTACCCATTTGGATATGAAAAGGAACGCCATGGTTAAAATTTGGAAAGGAAATACTGCAACGCATTAAACATTAATACAGAAATTTGGATTAAAATAACTAGCCATGTAAATCTTTAACAGGAATTTTGACACAAATGACTGCGTAACTAAGACAACCCACTTACTATTGTTAGAAGTCAAAGTGCAATCTTCGGATAACAATGATAGTCTGTGGTTAATTAGAGTACGACGCCAAGATTTTCCAGATTTTAAAGCTATACTTTTTTTTGCTTTGCTTGGAGGGATTTCCGACGTTGTTAGCGCCAAATTTGAATTTTCGGTAATCAATTCTTCAATTTTGTTTATTGCTTCTATAAATGCATCTCTAGTTGTAGAAGTGCTGGATTCTTCTTCGTCAGAAGAAAGAACTTCAATAACATCTGGAAGGAATTAAAATGATAAAACTTAATATTTTTGAAAAAAAATGTTTCATACTTTCTTCAGGTGAATTTATAATTGCACTAATTTCAGAATTTCGTAAACTTTCCATGGAAGCATCATCGTTAGAAGAAGGAGTATCAAAACAACTAGGTTGGTGATCAGCCGTTTCCAAAGATTTATTAGTATCTTCATCTGATTCTTCACTTGATTCATATTCACTTGCACTACTTACATATATTACGCTAGAGAACATATTATCATCTTCATCATATGTTCTTTGAATTATGCTAGGATCTATGTCATCAGTGACTACTATTTCTGCTTCACTGGAAGAATCAGAAAAAATACTATCAGAATCGTTACTTGCATTAAAAGCCATGCGGTTGCTCTCCATTGATATATTATTTATGAGATCTGGCTGTTTGAGAACACTTTCGTTATTTTCACTAGATTTACTAACATTGCTGGCATACATCGTAGTGTAAGCATCAGTCATTGTGCTACAAGAATCTGCATTACTTGTGGCATCTTCTAATGTAAGAACGCTATCATCGATTTCTTCTGATATACGTGCAGGTTTAGGAATCAAAACCGGAAGAGCCTCAAGAGTAATTAAATCACTATTAGAATCTGAATCACTTCCTGAAAGTTGAGGTGTAAAAATGTTTTTCTTATTGTTCATGCTTTGTTCTAATTTATTTATGCTTTGCGCACATAAAGCCAAAGTAGTCTCGAGCAGGCTCACTTCATTACTTTTTGTGAAAATGCCAATGTTCATGTTTTGTTTGTACTTTTTTATGTTTCTCTCACACAACGCTATGGAAGTCTCAATGCAGCTTACATCGTTGGATGTGTCCACAACTTGAATGTCGTCTTCCTTATCGTCAGACTTTAAAAAAAAACCAAAACCAATTATTATCAATAATCGCACTTATTTAGCAAAGATGGAAATGTGAACGATAGAGCTAAAAATTAGTTAACAGGTTAGTTTAAAAGAAATGGAGTTAAAATAGGAAAATTTAATTACACATTATTTTATTTCTAAAGGATTTTGGTAAATAAATAACATGAGTCAGAAAAATGAAAAATTCTATTTGTAAGGATACGGTAACATTCAAGAGTTGCCAGGGAACAATCTTTGGGTATTGATTTCCCGTGCTTTAACTTGAAATTTCATTTGTACCATGCAATGACGGGCGTCAATATTTGATTTAATTGATGGCGGCAGAATTTCGAAATTAACGGCAATGACCATGGTCATAATAAGATTGACCATAACCACTCACCGAGCCACCTGGCAAGCGTGCTAAA
Organism: Cantharis lateralis; assembly: GCA_963170105.1. Classification (NCBI taxonomy): domain Eukaryota; kingdom Metazoa; phylum Arthropoda; class Insecta; order Coleoptera; family Cantharidae; genus Cantharis; species Cantharis lateralis. The sequence continues at coordinate 26,178,320 of OY720629.1, forward strand.
TACCCAATACCCCCTCAATTAATTACAAAATGTAATTTCGATATATTCACCTACAACATAATTTCTATGCTAAAGAATGTGAAGCTCTGCGAACTACAGAAATAACTAACAAAGATAAAGTGGAGCATTTTGGGCATAAGCAAAATAAGAAGAAAAGGTGAACAGAATAAAATACAAGAAGGTGTTGACTTCTTGATAAAGAAAAATATTGCAGTATTTAATATAGCAAAAAAACTACAGAAAAAGAAAGAAAAAGTGAAGAAAAAATAGGATAGTTTGGAAACCGAATAAGAAATGATAGAGGATATAATACATACTGTTCAACTATTTAGAACAAAACACTTGTTTGCAATGAACACATTTTTTTTAAATCAAAATGCAAGTGGACTTGAATCTCTCCAAATGGAATTATATTATCAAAAAAAGTGGCAAGAGAAGAAAAGTCAAAAACACGTTGGCTAAACGACACAATCAGACTGTTTGAGGAAAGACTTAAAATGTTAGAAAGAGGAACTACGGAATTCACAGAGATAAACAAACTAACCAGATGGAACATAAGAAAAGACAAACACAAAGTTTCAGAAAAAAAAATTATCAAATTATAAAGCTACTAAAAAATAATGGAAAAGAAGTAAGAGAAAGACAATTCATTACCGCATTTCCTGAAAAATACTACGTAAGCCTGTATACATCTAAGAAAGATCGAACAATGAAAAGAAAAGAAAAACTCATACTGAAAATTATAAAAATTTAATACACTGCTCAACAAAAAATGTCTACATCAAGCACAACTACCATCAAAATGGAATTATGTAAAAAAATAATTATTGTTGTTCAAAACAGAACAAGAAGGATTTCGCATTTGATGCTCCACCATCTGACCATCAACACCCTTATTGAAAAGGCAAACGAATATAATCTACCTCTCTATCTAATGTTTATTGATTATTAAAAAGCTTTCAACATAATGGAGAGATCGACAATCGAAAGAGATTTACAGAAGAGTAGAGTGGATTCCGGATATATAAACTTACTCCACAACATATACGAGAGAACGATTGCCACCATTGAATTGCACAAGAAATCAAACCAAAGTCCCATAAAATGAGGAGTCAGACGAGGTGACCCAATCGGCCCAGAACTCTTCATAACAGCAATAGAAGATATTTTCAAGAAACTATGCTGGAAAGACAGAATATCAACATAAGTGGAAAACCAATATTCACAGAATTGAAGAATATGAGAAAGTGGGATTGAAGGTTAACCTTCAAAAAACCAAGATCATGTTAAATCAAGCTAGAGAAAGCGCTAACGAATAGGACAGGCCATTAAAATTTACAAATAAAATCAAACAGAGGAAGTGTGCAGAAGGGTCAGGTTAGAGATACTTAAAAACCAGAAAACAGCGTTGGAATTTGAAGCAGGGCGTTCAACCGATGTATCTTTGTGACTCGAACACAACGAAACGTAGACAAAATAGCTAAAGTCCTAAGAGCAATGGAACGTCAGATCCTAAACGTCAAATTGGTCGAATGAAAATAGAACACCTGGATAAGATAAAAAAAAAGTACTAGATGCCACCAAGCAAATAATAAACTCTCTTAAATGGAAATTCTGCGGATACATTATGAGGTAGAAGAGGCATGAACATCAAAACGAAAGAGAGGTCGGCCACAGCTTAGATGGGCCAACGATATAAAGATTTGCTAGCCTAGTTCGGAGGGGTATACCTCAGAATCGAGTAACTTGGACATAGTTGGGAGAACCCTTTATCCAGAAATGGATGAATAAGGAATCAATGGAATCAGAAAATTGTTGAACATCTAATAATATCAAAAATTAAATTTGTTTCATCGATTTTTATTTAAAATTTTTTTTCATGTTTTTAAAAATGAGTTCCCATGACTTTCAAGAAGGTTGACAGTACAGTACATATTAATTTATTTTGTGTTGACAGTCTAAGCAAGCAATTTTTAAACTAGTAGAATGAATAATTACTCAAACAAAGAGAATTTTTATGAATGAATCATGAACTACATGATATTAGCCAATCCGGAAAATGCATTACATTTTTATGGTTTTTGGCTCTATTTTTTAAATAATCCATAAAATTCTATGTTTATATTTATAATTTACGTCCCCAACTACCATAATTCCATTAGAAATTTTTTTTAATCCTGATACCAGTTATCATATTCTGCCCGAAGTTGATAAATGCCAAGCAGTTGGTTAATGTTAAAATTTCATTCTATAACTGCAACTATCAACTTTTTATAAGTTGTGGCAACTCATATCATAAAACGTGAAAATTATATTAATGCTTATCAATAAAAATTGACACTAAAAATGTTAAATTTGATAACATTAGATGTGCATCGATATCAAAATATTTTCCAAATGTTAGTAGTTAACTAGGCAATCAGACATTCACAAAACTTTTAAAAACAATGTTCCATTTTTATGCAGGAATTTGAAAACAAACAACCGGTACAACAAATACCGATAAAAATATAATAAACAAACATACCTCCAAGTTGCGCACAAAATCTTCCTCATTGTACGTATTTTCTATAATATCATCATCTTGTTGACTAGAGTAATGTAGAACTGGGCAATTTGATTCATCAACGCCTATTGTAGCAACATAACTGTGATCTTCGTATAACGAATTAGGTGCACAATCGATACCATCATCCCTTTCAACTTCACTGTCTTCTTTCTCATAAAGAGAAGCCTCAAGACTGTCGCTAATCCAACTTTTGTAATTAATATTTTTGTCATTCAAATTGCTTTGCACCAAATCACTCAAATGAGTTGCTTCAAATTTGTTGAAGTCTCTTTCAAGAATTGAAGGAAATTCTTCTCTATACGAGTTTTCCATTTCATCATCAAACAGGGTTTTCCTAACTGTGCTGCACTCGGCACTTAAATTACTTCTGCCAGCAGTCTTTCCAATTTCTTCGTCCAGACCTGTGTCACATTCTTTATTGTAAATTTTAGTTTTTCCAACAGAATCATCATCAAACCTACTATTTTTTCTTTTACCGCACTCTGTGCTTAAACTTAGATCAACAGACTGTTCAAATTCATTAGATTCTTTTGCTTCATCCAAAGCTATCTCATCGTCTTCGCTAGATATTTCATCATCTATGGTATAAATTTCAGAATTTGAAATTTCTGCACTTTTATCTAACAATTTCTGCAATGAACTTGCACTTAAATTTATTGAACAATGTTTGTGTTCGGGTAATGAATAATTATGATCATGTAAAATTAAACTGACGTCTTCCTCATGTAAACTATTATCATGGTCGTCTTCATCATCCGATTGACAGTCCGGAACTCGATTTGAAGTTAACCTAAAACTAATTCTTTTCCTAACTCGACTTTCTTCTAAACTGGATTCACTTTTATTTAATCTATCAATATTATCAGTTCTCGAATATGTCTTAATTGTTTTTTTCAAAGTTTTAATTCTTAAATTATTCTTTTTTTGAATCCTGTCGTGGTAACGAATAGATGAAATGCAACCGTTTTTGATTTTGTTTAAAAGTTGAACACGATGGTGGGAAAAGTTTTGATCGTCCTTGGAGAAACCCTTAAATTTAGGTGGACAAGTGACAGTATTTGAGATACCGATAACGTCCATTATATCCATCATATCACATAATAACACTTTTGGTTTAGCTCTTAATTTAAAGTCGTCACCTTTTAGGGGATCATTTGAACACAATAACTGTACGGTAGCATTTAATTTATTTTTCCCTAAAGAGTTGGATGACGTTCTAAATGTTCTGTTAGGTTTAGTTTTTGTTACGTTACGCAAGGGGGTTGTTTCGAAGTCTTTCGGTGTTATGTTGGGGCATACATTCCAAGAACAAATTTCGTGATAAGTTTCCTTTAACAAATCTGCAGTTCGAATGGGTGTGCTTGATATAATAGAAGGTGTACTTGCCGCCAATAATTTGTTTGTGCCAGAACCATCAAGAGCCTGATTGAAAATGTGGTCGTAACTTATATCTACTGTGCTATTGTGGGGTAACTTAGAAGAATCGATTTGTGAACAGGATAAACTACTTAAAGATGAATAGTACGAAACTTGCGGTTGATAATTATTGACAACTTTTTCGATATGTAAATGTGCTGTATCGGTCGAGTTTAGTAACTTTTTGGTATCATTCATATTATTTGATATATTCCTTGTACTGTTCCGCAATCTTTTTTTTACACTTTCTATGTTACTAGTTGACAAACGTTTTGACATCGACAAACTATCGCTAGATTTAACTTGTACTTTCTCAGCTCTGTTATCAGATAAACGACAAACTAAATCAAAGGGGTCATCAGTCTTCACTTGTGGATTGAAAGAATCGTCCAGCAAATGATGGTTCTCATCTGGAAGTGGTAGTTCTTTAATTTGTATCCGACCGTTTCTTTTTCGACCTCTCTGTGTTTGTTTCCTTTTCACTAAATTTGTCATTAACAATGAATTAAGTGCGTGAGAAGATGTATTATTTCTAGAATACGTTTTAATTGCTGATCCTGGAAGAGCCATGGCAAAATTAACTTAAACGCGAGTAGGAACCGAAAGAACGTCGTTTTTTTTCTAATTTTAAACTTAATCTAAATTTAAATCTTATATTAAAAGTTACTATATAGAGTACTATTTACATTTCACAGCTTAATTATATAAAAAAGTTCGTTTTGAACACATTTTACGATGATTTTATGCATAAAAACGTTAAATACTATTTTAAAAAGATAAACATACTAAGATCGCACTACCAACTTAAATCGAACTGTCAAGATTTATTAAACTTAAGTAACTTTAACTCACCAAATAACTTTTTGTATTGATTTTTCAGGATTTTTCCAATTTAGTGCTACGTGGCTTTTATTTTATATCAAATACGAAGGAATGCTCAAATTATACTAACGAATTTATATAAACAATAAAATCTGTTCCGCAAGTCTCCGATTTTTCGCCCAGTTATAGTAGTTGACATCACAATATTTGAAGTACCGATAATTATACCATGGTATAATATACCAATAATACCAAATACAATAAGCAAATTTTTAAAATAAATTTTTGCCTTTTTGCAAAATTAAACGATAACAATCAATACAAAATTAAATCTAATTTGCCAAGCAGGAAAAAATAGGGGGGAGGGAGTGATTTAGTCGTCCCTCTCTTTCTATCCGTACTTACCGTTACTTATCCGTTACGTCTAAAGAAAAAATCAGTTAGAGAGATCACGGACTGGGAGGTCTGAGAGGTATTCCAGGTTACTGTCGATCTTTTCTGCTTTTTTCCTTCAAAAGTACGATAGAAAACTTTTCAATATTCTGAAAGAGCAAAATTTAAGCTTTCTTATGAGGTGAGGATAAATTAATATAATCGGCCCAACGGTTATATCACAATTTAATTTTGAAAATCGAATTTTTGATGTAAATTTTACAAGTTGAAGTTCATGTTAGGTACTCGCCTTCTTAGCTCAATGTCAACTGCACAAACACCAGATGAAAGGAAATAAGGCGTCTGCGGCGCCAATCGCTTTGAATTTCATTCAAGCTACGCTACGCTACTTAGATGGGGGAGAGAGCGTGTTCATTCTACTGCATGCGATTGCAGTTGAAACGTCGCCCGAGTTCCTGCATTATCGAGTGCATTTTGCGATCCGACGATTGTAATAATTCACACTCCGCAAGGCCTTCGGGCGGCTCCAGGCGGTTTTCCCAACCCCTGACATTGGCAAATCTCGAATCCCAGCTTTCGAATTTCCTCATTTTCGAGTTCCGTCGTTTGTCAAAACAGCCCGGAACGCTCGAGCATAGCGAGAGGTGAAGGGCGTAGGTTTGACTACGGTCGAGGTCGATTTGACTCTACCAATATTCAATTTTCGCAATCTGTTTTGTATGTTTATATTAATATTTGTATTTATAGCATGCAAAAACTTTTTGCTATTCCCTTTGCACCACTCGTATCTTGTTTACACGATTTCATTGGTTTGAATAAGATTTAAAGGAATTAAAAATTTTAAATGTAGGTAGTGCAAACCGGCATAAATCAATTAAATTTTATGTTCGATTTTGAAAATGTCATGATGACACCAGATGACACGTAAAGACGATTTTGAACTTTAAAAAAAGAAATCATAACATACCAATAGATGTCGCGAGTAAGGCGAATTCCGAAAAAATGCTCGACAACCCTTGAAGTTGTACTTATTATAAGTTTAATGTATTTAATTATAGATACGGATTAATTGATAACATAAATATAAAAATTTTATAATTATAAATTATAATACATGGTAAAATTTTATTTGAATTTGAAAAAAGTGCGCATGCCCTCGCATATCGTTTGACAACACAAAAACAAACAAATAAATCGTGCATATAAACGTCAATAATCTTAATTTGACACTTGGATAAATTTAGTTTGGGTTATCTTTACGCGATATAGTAATACGCAATGGGTCTGACATCATAAAGATCGGATAATTGATAAGTTACATATAAGGAGACTATGAATCCGAATAAATCCAAGGAGGGTAAATATATTCGACGAGGAAGTGTTGCAATAATGGATAAAAATTACAAAAGTTTGTTAATTACAGCTTGTCGACCGTGCAATTATAATTCCGTGGGTCGAGCACACTCCACTTTAAGTGTTTCAGGCATAGATTATTATATGAACTTGCCAGTTAATGGACCTTCCCCAGCACTCTCGACAGTTACTCTTACACCGGGACGAATAAGAAATATAGATCAAGATATGGAAGCTTTACGTATGTCGCGACAAGATAATCCATTTATACAAGTGAGCAACTAACAACAATTTTGCAATATTATTAAATTGATTTTTTAATTTTAGCAAGTTATTGCAAGTAGAGAAAGTCTCGTAGAATCTCTGGAAGACACAGAATCGGATCATATGAACCTAATGACACACGTGAGTTTTTGTGATTTACTTGTGCTTTATTAACAAACTAAAAACACTTTTTCAATTAAACTTTATTGGTATTGGTAAAAACTTTGGTGATGGAATTGCTTGTAGGAATTTCCGACAGACGCAGATGTAGATCCATTTACTTTACCAGAAATGCACGAACATATGATACGTAGTCCTCCACCTACGACGTGGCCCAACTCTCCCAACTTTAGAGTATTTCAATTTCCTAACGGAGAAGATAACCCATTGCATGTTGAAGTATGTACAGGCTTACTAATAAACGCTTTTGGTTTACTGCTAGGCCAATCAAATTAGTACAGCTGTCCCTCGATAATCCGACAGTTAAGGGACCGAGAGAGTGTCGGATTACCGAAAATGTCGGATTACCAAAAATGTCATATTATCAAAGATGTTTTATTCTTAATGCGTTTGAACACAATGAAGTTAAAAAAAAAAGGAAGAAACAGTAAAGGTACATGTAATTTATTAATACCAGGATACAAAATGACAGTACATGTAAGTTTTTAAAAGAAATACGGAAAGAAATTTAAGTAAAATATACAATATGTGGAGGGAGGGAGATGCATGTTGCTGCCGGCAGCGCGTCGGACTACCGCGTACGTCGGATTAAAAAGTGTCGGATTATCGAGGGACAGCTGTATTAAAATGTAACAATTCAATAAAAACAAAAGTTATATAAAAATCGGACTCGGACAATATGCAAAGAAACATTTAAATATTGTAAAAACTGCGACAACGACAAAAGAAATTTGTAAACGTTTTTCTAGACCAGTTATTATTTTAATGTTCAAGGTTTTGAAAATTGTTTTAACCACTTCGCCTGCTGACTTCTTAGTGTTATTTAAGCTTTTTTTTTGGAATTTCAGTTCTTTATGAGTTTTTTTATGTTAATCTTGGACCAGAACATAAATCAAATTTGTCTAAGAAGATTATATAAAATTTTGCGTAAACCTGATATTGTTCTAATCTTTAGTTTTTACATACAGCCACATTTTAATTTTACTCAAGAAAACCTCATTTTCAGATATTACTTTTAATTATTATCTGCAACTTAGAATGTCTTTCGTTTCTAAACTATTATCAAAATTAAATAATGTATTCAATATGTCATATGATGAAGGGAGTCGAGAGTATTATCTAGAAAAAATTATTTATTATACAAAATTTGTATGCATATTGTCAGTGCCTGATTTTAAGATAACCTATTTATTTAATTTGAAATTGTTTTCTTATCGAATAATTCAATTAGTTATTTCAAAGCTAAAATTAGTCTAATTTGATTGGCCTAAGTAATGCTATAATATTTCGAGGTAATGTTTTTTGTGATTCTTCAGGCCAAACTAAAGTCGCCTAGATCGGAGATGAAACCACATCAAGGAAGTTGGGATGGATCTGAGTGCACGTCGCCTTTAAAATCGTTACCCAGGCCGCACGTCTTACATCCAGATAGGTTTTCTTTATTAACATCAAACGTGATAAGATCGTCCGACGAAGATAACGTGAGGCTTATGTCTTCTGAAGATTAAGTTAATTTTCGCTAGGTAATGATTTTATTAGATAGGGTTATGGAACATCGACACTTCATTTATACAAAATGTTGAAAATTCCAATCGTTGTTTTACAACATTTATACAAAATGTTGAAAATTCCAATCGTTGTGATAGATGTTTTCTAGTCAATATAATAATGTGTGTGGTCATTTTTATTATCACATTAATAATATACTTTTATTTATATCATTTAAAGTAATTACATTCTTTTTTCTGGACATTGCATAAGTGATATAATTGAGTGACGATGACGTGTCTTGTTCTAGTTCTCGATGTGCCATTTTTATTATAACTTTGATTTCTAAAAACTATATAATTTTATTGTTGTAATATCTAAAAGATAAATATTTCACTTAAGATTGTATAGAGAAAGTATATAATTATTGCACTTATGAAATTAAGAAATTTATGCCGTCGAATGTGCGCAAAAGTATATTTAGGAATGTTAGTGTATGACCAGAAAAATTTGCTTAGATGCTTTTTTAAGATATTCTATAAAATATGGGGATTTGATAAACGGTTTTACCAAAGCTACACTTTAATCTTTTAAAGTCGATTCCACCAACATCACTTAAAGATTTAGCAGACATATTAATTACGTAGAACTTTAACATTGTCATTTTATTAAAAATTTCATTGCATCAACTTCATTTAACAACAATTTTTAAGTTCGATTTAATTTGAATGTCGGCCGAACCTGTAAGCAATGTTGGTTCGAATGACTCTAATTTGTATAGCAACAGATACAATGAATTTAAAAAAATTACCGTCCATGAATATTATTTTAAATGAAAAAGTAAACGTTTTCTCCCGATATAGCTTATATTTTCAAAAATTGGTCTTGTTTATTGAAGATTTTCATTCAACTCTTTGCTATCGTGCGAAAATAACAACTATATAATTCTTAATATTTCTTTCTTTAAAAAAAGCTAATATTACTAAGGAGGTTGATGGTATCTGCCTCTTTGCCCACAGGTTTTCTTCCACTGTATTGTAAGTGGGTTCAAAGTTATATAACATTAGTATATTATAGCAGCTTTATGTCGAATCATGGTTTTCACAAAAATCGCTACACACTGTTTGAAATATCAAATTAAAACCTGCCTACAATTCTAGTTATAAGATAAAATAATTATATAGACCTAGTAATTGTATCATTATTTTGATTTCTTTCCAAAAATCTTGCTTCCCCAGAAATTAGGTGTATGACTCGTTCAAGTTTAGATAATTTATGTTTTTTTTTATAAGGAAACGGAATCTAAGATTCACTTTCAAGATTGTAGATACTACTTCTCAACATAGAAAATGTTTTTGGAAGTATAAAAAAGCGCATTATGGTATATTATTGCTATAATTGTTTAACACACCAATAATTGTTGTGTTGTAAATAAAAGAACTTCAAACGGCTTTGAAAATGCTTCATTTAAATAATATACGTATTATGTAATTGAAATTTTTCTCGAAAATATAAACAGTGATTAAACAGCAATTTGCAACTTAAGACTAATACACGGATTGTACAATTCTTATGTATTACCAGTAACACCACAATAATATGGACTAGAAAAGGAGGCCGACCGTTTCCGAGTAACAGAAAAGCTCTGATGATAGGAGTGAGTTTGAAGGATTAAGATCCAGGATGATTGTATAAAAAAGAGAACAGTCGTGATCCACATAGTGGAGACTTTGGTGAGACTCAAGTGGAGCAGAGAGTTTTTTCCTGGATTAGGATAAGTTTATCACTAGTCGAAGTGTCCGATTTCACTAACGTTTCTCTGTATGAAAAAATTTTGAAGATCCCCCACTCTTTAAATAATGTGGCTATAACCGGCACCCTGAAAAAGTAATTGCATTAAAAATTTAAGGTGTAGATTTTATATAACGAAATAACACTAACTTGTAAGTTTCTGTTATTACTTACAAATCGTTTTGTATTACATATTACTAACCCTGATCTTGTACTCTGCGGTTATCCGACCTTTAGGAGCAATTAGGGAATTGATTTTAAAATCAATTTTATGAGTTCTCACGACCGGGAGATTTCATATTTGGCACGTGAATAAAAAATAGGTAAAGGGTGTATAGGAGAGTATTCCATCCCCTTAAACCCCAAGGATTTACACTTACAATTACTTATTAGTGTGTATCTGGGGAGAAATCTACAGATAATGAAATAATCTGAAGCCATTCATGTTTTCCGATTGTTATCTGAATTATTAAATTAATTATTTTTTATTTAATATAAGTATTATTATACAGAAAAGTGCTACATACTTGGAAAGTTCAGAACCGAGTAGTATTTATCTGCGACTACAAATAATTTTGTTACTTGGGCGCAAATATTAATGTTCATCTAGGGGACACAAGATATCATAAAATATAATGTTTAGCTTCATGCTCAAAAAAGGTTGGATCCGCTACTCAAGTCAAAAATCTATCAATTAGTTTAATTTTTGATTTAGGAAATAAACTGATTTTAAATAATAAATAAGCTAATTTTCTTGAATTTAGGCAAAGTTTTACTATGTTGAGAAGCGAGTTTAAGATACGAGTCTACATTACTAATGTAAAAACAAACACCAAACTCAAGTTCTGCATCTTTTTTATCAGTTAGAAAAACAGCCAGTGTGGTTAATATCAAATTGATATTCGATTTTTGTAGTTCTAGCCCCTGAATGTAGCAGAGGTTATCATTATTGAGCTGAGCTATCCATCATCTATTGATCTCTGGGGAAATTTAACACAACAAATCAAGTTTTGTAATTAGCTTGTATGTGTTTCTTAATTGTTTTCTCTCGTATTCCTAACAATCATACCAAATTGTAAAATTTTATGATTGAACTTTAGCCTATATTTTTTATCAAAGCCCCAAATTTTCTAGTAGAAACAATGAAACTTACATATTTATTATGTACTTAATTCATAAAATTTGAAGTGCTTCTACAATGTTAACGATGTTACCAGTTTTAATTTTTAAGAAAACCATGTAAGAGTACAATTTTAGTTTTTATGTCACGGTGGCTGTGACAGATAAAATTTATCTGTTCATCTTTAGTTGTTAAAGTAATCAGGGTATAAGTCTTGTGATTTATTTTTATATAATTAATTAATTAATTTATGAAACTGTTTTTACTTAAATGTATAATGTCGTTGATGCAATGAAAAGACAAAATTGTTAAAATACGAAGAAAATGAAATTTAATTGTCTCCAATTTATAAAATTTATTATATTTATTATAGACAGACTGATGGTTAATTCGGTCAATTGTAGGAAAAGTAAACGATTAAATAATGTGTTATACGTTATGGTATTTTTTGCCCGTTGAGAAGAAAACGTTTTTGTGCTTAAATATTTATTTATTTTACAATTTAATTTTTACAGACCTATTAAAAAAAAGAGACAAAATTTAGTGTCAACGGGATCACAGCTTTTTGCTTATGTATTTACATATTTACTGAACGTATTATCTTAACTATTAACATACAATTACACATTACGTCGCTTTGAAAGCGAATGGTTCGAACTCACAAAATTTGATAAATTCACTTAATTCATTAATAAACCTAACTCGTGAGTAGGTTGACGTCCCATATTCTTTAAAATTTTCTAATAGAACTATTCAAAAATTCTTTAAATATTGTCATTAAATCCTAAAAGGACTTATGTGAATTTATCAAATTTTGTGAGTTGGGACCATTCACTTCCAAAGCGACGATTAGCATCTACTTGAGTTGCATTTTAATAAATAACTTCATATACAGTAGCTTTCTTGTCTCCCGAACCTGTCACAATGTATTTGTCATCGGCAGAAATGTCGCAGCTGAGTACGCTTGAGGATTCTTTGGACTGCAAAAATTAGAATTGCATCAAAATCAAGTTAAAACAACAAAATAAGAAATTCTTACCTGGAATATGCTTGCGCCATATGGCGTTCGCCATGCATTCAATAAATTATCTTTGCCAGTTGAAACAAACCATTTTCCGCATGCAGCAAACCTTAAACTCAACACACAACTTTCGTGTAAGTGCAATTGATACTTGTCGGGTTTTGTTGCATGGAGTACTTCCACATTCGAGTTTTCCATTCCCACGGCAAGCCACTCTCCCGTTGGACAATACCCCAATGAAAATATTTGAGAGGTGAAGTCATGCTGCTGTAGCTGCCTGCCTTCTCTTAAATCCCAACTTCTTACAGTATTATCTAAACCACCTGTCCATAACTTTGTTCCTTCCGCGGAAATATCGATACAAGATGCGCCATCTGTGTGACCTTGGAATTGTCTAACAAGTGTTTGATTGTGCAAATCCCAAACTGCTATATTGCCATCAGAACAGCAACTAAAACAAACTTTGGAATCTGGACTTATGGCTAATGCGTAACAGGCAGGAGCACTAGAAGTAAGTTCTGCTTTAATTCTAGGAGTTGGGCTAGCTAAATCCCAAATGGATAAATTACTGGCTTCACCTCCAACTATTAAAGTTCTGCCATCGGGAAGCAACTTGACCGATCGAATATAGTTGTCTCGTTGCTAAAATGATTTATTTAGTTGATGACAAAGTTAAGAGTTAAAAATATTTACCAAGCAATCTAGTTGTGATACTGGACTTTTTGATCCGGGTTGACTTATATCCCAAACTTTTACGCAGCCTTTACCACCCGTATATACATATTTTGTGGGGTTCGAAATTGTGACGGCACAGACTACTTCACCGTGGCTTAATGTATTAATTTGGCGCGCGTGTCTGGGAATTCCTGGTCCTATAAGTGCATCCGCAGGAAAGGGCACCGGATTCATGTGTCCATCAGGGTTTACGTGAAAAGAATATGCCCTGAAAATGAAGTTTATTGTAATGGGTACTTTATTAAAATAAAATATTTGAAAATTTAATATACAGGAAGGTCAAGTTATGGCAAATAGATTTTATTAGCGATGGTGCTTTGTCTGGCGGATCTCTTAGTTTTACCAGGGCAAAGTCTGTTTGCTGTCGTTGTCGTGTGTGTAATTGGTGCTCAATCTTTCTATCTAGGTGAACAGCTCCATTTGCATGCACCATCTGAATTAGTTCAACAGGCATTGTCGGCCATGTTCAAACAATCGCAAGACTATACCGCAACTTTGAGAGTCCCTGCACTTAAGATACAGAAACGTACTTTTTTTAAATTTTACTACTTATTAAAAACGCCATAAGGTCACCTTGTATATTTTCTGCAATATCGATATTGCTCTGACTTGATAATAATAATAGTCACTAAATTATTTTGCAAGGTACTTACGGTTTTCCACCCGGAATCCCTGCAATGCTGGGTACAACGGGAGCACGCATTTGCGAATGAGGATCGTATCGTACTTCTAGCGGTGGTCTGGGTCCATAATTGTTAAGTGCTGGTGGCATATTATTATGTAATCCACCGTACCCTGCAGCCGCCGCGGCAGCGTGAAGATCATGAGGTCCGCCTAAAATTTACCAAAAATGTAAAACAGATCTAAAATTAAAGCGAAATTATTTACCATTGGCCATTCCTAAATATGGTGGATATTGCGCTAATGGGGGTTGTTGTTTAACCGATTTCATTGCACTGTTACTACTACCACTACCAGATGAGCCGGAAGCATGAACCGACGTGGGTGTTACCGATTTTGAAATGGGGGTTGTAGGTTTTTCAAGTTCAATTTTTTTGGCCGATGGTGTAGACGCATTACTCGATGTGCCCGAACGAGGGCTGTGTGCACCTTGGTGGTCTTTCTTCGACGTTGAGAGTTTGTCGATGCCGTTTTCTCGCGGAGATGTGGTTCCGTTTGGAGGCGAGATGGGGTCTTCCGATGCGTCATCGACTACTAAATCTTGATCGCTTTTCTCGCCATCGCTATGCTGAAAAACCATCGGAAGTCTTTTACTCTGAAAATATTTTAGTGGAAGTGTCTGTAAAACACTAGCCTCAGTGATTACTTACATGTCCCATATCTTTTTCTTCCTTTTTCACCTTTTTTAGTTCCGGTTCTGGAGAGGGTCGTGATGGTCTATATTTCTCTCGTTCTACAGGCGATATCGAACTCCTCTGTAAGAAGAAAACAAATCGTTATTACTATTTGATCGTTCGAGGGGTGCCAAAAATAACATCTGCTTAGCCAGCATAATATTATAAAGAGAAGCTTTTCAAACGAGGTAATAAACTTATTGTGATGGTTTTATTTTGTAAAGGCTGGATAATTATGAACGCTATAAAATTTTATATCACGCGAAGGATCAAAATTATGATTTTTTTATTACGCGATAACAAAATCCAAAAGAATGTAAAACGGCGATTAAAACTGCAATTTTTTCGGCCACTATGGTCAAGTCGACATATTAAATTTCTATCGAAATAAACTAAGCTGCTGAAACAAATAGCATTCAGGGTGGGTCACCCACAAAGTTCGTTTAGTGGTTTCGTCGTCCGTAATAGAGCTAAGTGTAATTTAGTTGGACGTGTTTCCCGCTTACAGAATTATATTACGAGAGATTCTGCCGGAATACAAAGGCGTCTGTGTATTTAAGGGAAGTCGCGCACAATGAGCAAGTTCCACCATATTAATGTAGTCATTTCATGTGGCATTTATAAAAATGCACTTTCCATTTCCTATTGTCGGAAAGTTTTGATTACAAATTATTAAAAAGGTTGCTTCGTATAAATCATAAATTTTCAATTGGTTATACATTTAATTTAGGGAAGATGCGTAGTTTTATTTTAACCTGGAATTATATTTTTAAAAATTATGGGTTCTTATGGCAAAAATTTCCACTAATAAATACTTTAAAATCTTAATTGCATATTATCTAATATTCGAATCCAGCCGATTTTATCGGAGAATTATTGATTATCTACTATTACAATATTCCGTAATTCTTGGAAAATAGCTATTTGTGTATTAAGAGCACATAACAATATATTGCCTCTCTGAAAGTCAAGTTGATGTGCGACGCGTGCTTAAATAAAAAGTTCATAATTATATTTACAATAATATTTATTGTAAAAATTTGTTTAAAGTTTCTTAATCGAATTTCTATATAATTATACTTTTTACGCTATATTGTTTTCAATAATTTAAAATATGAATTACGTAAAAAAATTCGATTATTTCGGTATCAATCTATAAAATTTCACAACAAATTTTCGAGAAAAACTTCAAGGGATTATTTCATCAAAACGCAAGATTTCCCAGCATTATAATAATATTTCCTTACGTGACGCTACTGCTTGTGGTCAATTGTGGAAGAAATTTTTGACATTGTGTTTTAATTTGTTTCTTCTCAGCGGCAGCTCGTAATTTGTTAGCCGACGAATAAAATAACACAATATGCGATGCAATTATTGCAGAGCCGGATTAAGGATATGTGAGGCCTGGGGCTAACTTTTTTGGAGGCCCCTTGACCTTGCACAAAATGCGCCGCAGACGTAAATTTTTGATTTTTCAAGGTCAACCACGCTTAGATCAAAAGTAAACTTTTTGAAAGAATAATTATTATACATACTTTTATACAACATTTTAAAAGCATTTTTTTCTTACTGCAAGAAAGAGTCCAGCAATTTCTTTTTATTTAAATTTTGTTACTTCAATTTTTTGAGGCCCCTATAGATATTTGTAGGCCCGGGGCTGCAGCCCCTTTAGCCCCCCTCCCCTTAATCCGGCTCTGGATTGAAAGGTTTGCAAAATCCTGAAGATAGAGGAGCTGCACTTAGGGAAAGTCGGCAGTGTCATAGTAGAACTTGATTAAAGTTAGAATTGTGATTTTTTTCTGACTAAATTTATTTATATACTAAAATTAGTTTTATTTATATTAGTACTACCTGCCGTCCAGAATATATCATTTCAATAATGCAGTTTGTTCAGGGCCGTAGTTGGACATTGGCAATGGGCAGTTTTTTTTTATGGAATTAAAAAAGAGGTTGATTTGTCCGTATTTTAATTAAATTTTTGTAATCAGGAAATACTAAGAAAGAAATTATAGCTTCTTGGTTACAAATTACCTGCAGCTTTTATTTCTTCCTTTGTACATTTTTTCAGTTGTTACTCAACCCATGGGGGGGGGGTTTGAACCCCCAAAACTACCCCCTTATATACGGCCCTGTGTTAATTATTCAAGCTCATGTTTGATATTATCTAAAGTTCACATAATGTCGACCTTCGCTCTTAAGAACTGTGGGTTAAATTTCGAAAGTTAGCTAACGCTTGAAACAACATCTACGGAAATGGAAAGTTTTGGCAAAACTAGTTTTTACTATAACAATTTTGCTTTGATCAAAATAATGTTAGTAGATTAGATTAGTAGATTCACGTTAAAAGTCCGAGACGGTGGGTCAAGGACCTAAGTAAGTTTCGAATTTGCCTTTTGCCGTATTTAGTGATGAAAACTAGAATGCCACTGAAATTTTCCGAAAATCAAAAGAACCAAGCTTGAATGGAACAAGTTAAAAGTAAATAAAATAGTCTTGGTTGCTTATCTTTCCAAAATATATAATCGATGGAAAATAATATTTCCGGAGGAACAAGATGTAAAAAAAATGTTGTATTTTTGATTAACGTTTAGGCATTTTGAATAATAAATTGATTTACAAACATTTATGTTTTTAATTACAGTAAACAAAATGTTTAAATTACAAAAATTGTTAACATAGGAAACAAATTAATTCAATTGTGTATTTCCATCGGAAAACAAATCTTGTGAAATTATTCATCTGTTATTTATCCAAGCCCAATAAATTTCGCGATTATTTTGTGTATCTAAAAGCACTCAATTTATAATTTTCAGTTTTTATAAACAATTTTAAAAATAACAACCCCGGGGTATCAATTTAACTCGTTTATCGTTTGAAAAACAATAAATTACAAAATTAACGTTGAAGGTTTTAACGTTATAAAGTATTAATTTGTGATTAATTCTGGGGGAAATTATTGAATGTTTGTGTAGCTATAAATAAATGCATGGCAAATAAGTTAATTCGGTTTCTTTAATAAATTTTCCGGATTTAAGTATTAACGTATTTATTTCTTTCGGGTTACACCAACGCATTACATTATACATCCCTTCTATCATAAACACCAAACGACTGTTATTCTTCCACAATCCTGGATAAAATATTGTAGAGGATTTACGATGTCAAGGGGATAATAGTCGTGCAACGTATATAAAAGCTGCTCTGTTGTGGGCATACATAAACTTGTTGGAAGTGTAAAACCGCTAGGGGGTGGTTGCAAATTCGCACACGTTACGAGGGTGTAAACCGAGTCTCCTGACATTATATTGTCGCTCTCTACCGTCAAATATAGACGACGAGATGATATTTTACTTTTGCAAGGGTTGAATAATTTTGAATAACATCATTTCCACACTGTTGGATTTTCACGATGAAATTTGAGATCGGGGACGCATTTAATGATTATGTATACTAAATAGATAATATAAGGTTTATCGACTTAAATTATACGCATGGTTTACAAGAATTTAATTATTGCAGTAATAACTCCGACAAAATTTACTAGCATAATGGAAATTGTAATGAAAAATTTTATAACCAATCCAGTTTATCGAGACGATGTCAAAATTTCACACAAGCCAGTAATGTTAATAACATTAGGAGGTAAATCGTACCTTAGGTAATTTACCATATCATAAATTGTATGCGACGGGAAACGGTGATCGAGTACAAAAGCTGTAATCAATTTGTCCATTTGAACTTGGTATTCCATTTCGAACATGTAAATTAGTGTTATTTCCTCGCAACATAATGCAATTTATTTTTTTTTATCGAAAACAAGTTTTAGGGGCATTCGAAACACAAATTAATTAATGAATCAACAATTTTACTACTTGTTCAACATTTTTAACGGTGCTACTTTATGAAAATATATTACAACCGACTCGCTTGATAAACGATCATCTCACAATTAAATTATGTAGTCTTTCACAGTCGCATGGTTCGCATTGGCATCGTCATTTCCATTAATTTTATTTAATCTCTGCTTTTATGCTAAATCGAGTATCACATTTCGATGCAACACGTTTTTTGACTTGGCCACATTTTTCAAAAAATCTTGAGATATACCCATCCGGTTCAATTAGAGCGTCTCGATGGAGCGCACGTTTAATCTTCACTAATCATTTTGATGATTAACTGCCTGGTCGACAAACGAGCACTTTACATGGAGTTTAATTTTCTGTTTCTATCCAACTCACAGTCGGATTTAAACTTTCAAATTGCGGTAAAAGACTGCATTGTCGTCGTGGGATTAGTTTCGAATGGTTTTGCGAACATTTGCAGCTAAAGCACAGTTTACTTTCCATTATTATCTCAAGTTGTTAGACAGGAAAGGGGGGGGGCAGCATATCGTGGTAACGTGCAGAATTTCGAGCGATTAAATATTTTGATGGGTAGTAAAAATGATGCTGGATGCCGTTTAGCTTCATTAGATTTGAGTGTTTTCTCTTTGATTGAATCAACCATCCCTGCGTCCATTATATCACATAATGTGAAACGAAATTCCCGAGCAGAATCTACGACGCGACGAACGTTTAATTTCGCAGATTACTAACGGTGGAACTATGAATGACAAATTGGTTTGTCTTCCAACTAATTAAATTAATGTTGCAATTTCTGTTGTGCAAGCCGTATGTTTTTGAAAACGAGACAATTAGTAAATTTATCTATTCGTCCTAGTACAAATTCAAAAGGAATGATATATTTTTTTTTCGACGTTAGCGTATCGAGGAACTACTGCAGTGTTTGTTAAATTCTCCACAATTGACCATAGAAATTCACACACAACTAGCGGATGTTTATGAAGCAGAAAAACAAAAGCAGATCGCCGAACGTAATGATTGCAATTCGATCGGCGCCATATATATTTTGTTCCAGAAA
This sequence comes from Cantharis lateralis, assembly GCA_963170105.1. NCBI lineage: Eukaryota > Metazoa > Arthropoda > Insecta > Coleoptera > Cantharidae > Cantharis > Cantharis lateralis. The sequence goes on from OY720629.1 coordinate 26,197,747, forward strand.
CAAAAAATTAGTTAACGACGCGCACGATAGGATTAACGTTAATTGTACGTAGTCCTTAACTGGCCTGCGTAAACAAAAAATAGGTATACCAAAATTGCGAAATAAAAATTTAGATCGAACAGCAGTAAATCACCAATAGGAAACGGACGTCTTGAATTTAAATTTCTCGAAAGTTAAAAATTCTCGTAGGATATTCGTTTTTGATTGCAATTTCAAACGGCTTGACAGTATCTATTCGTTTTCCAAGCACCTAGGAAAGCTCAAGCACATGTTTGTTTGTAAATATTCCGCTAGTAAAATTTAAATAACACTAATTTTTTACATAAAATGCGACATTAAAAATTTATTCACGTTTTTTGTGTTGACTGCCATTCCGCAAATTGCTTAGGCGTCGTTAAAACTTTTAACTCCCTAAATTCATATACTAAATTAGCAAATTAACCCGAGTTTCCAACGGGGAAACACAATTTAAACTTGTGACAATGCTAAGTAAACCAGATTAAATTTCACCCGCTTCTTCTACTTGCTTCATAACTAAGCTTTAATTAAATACAGAAAACTGCGCGTCTGTAGGGATTACGAAAGCAGAAATTTTCTTGCCATTGACAGCACTTTTTATGATCGTGCAAATGGAAAATTATTTTGGAATAACAAGTCACGTAAAATGTGTAATTGTTTTAGCAATCAGCGGAAAGAGAAATTCGAAAAAGCATCCATTCCGTATGGATTTCTTTCACGTGGAAGAGCTAATGAAAAACCGGTCGAGCGATAGAGATGCAAACTCGGTAGTAGCTCGGGCGATCGCACCGATCCACTTTTGCTTTGAAACGCAATTTTGTAATGGTGGATTTTTCGTAAACAACCCCCATCGATAACATTTAATAAGATATTAACTTGCAAGTAATTACCCAAACGTTGTCAAGGGCGACTTGTATAATATGTTAATTTAGATAATTCAACAAGTGACCCTAATACGCCAAAGCTGCTGTACCATTAAAGTAATTAACACGTTAATTAGTTTGTTGTAACTCCCGGGCGTGAAACCAACCCGTAACTCGACGCTTTCGTACTAAACACGAAAAAGCTTTACAACTTTATTTATTTTGGTTTTAAAATAAATTTAATTTAAAATTATTACACATCATTAAATCGTTCGATATCGAAAAATAAAATCGGTGCCAGAAAATTTCCTTTTTGGGACGAACGAGTGGGTAAAGTGCGGAAGAAAAAATTGAAGCGGAAAAGGTGTGTCGGTTTTATAGACGAACGATTTCGAAATTAACGGATAGAAAAAATATTCGATTTGCGACGATTCGTTTATAAATGAAATTTCTTTAATATTAGGAAAATGTTATTTCGTTTTTAAATGTGCGCATATATTTATTTGCACAAAACCAAATAAGATTTTATATGCAGTACTGAAAAGCAAATTCACCCAAACCACAGGATACAAACACAACACTGGCTGTGGTTTTCATGTAAACTCATGAAGCCGTGTGGTTTTGGTTGTGGTTCTCTTGCAAAGCAAGACACTAACGATTGAGCTCGAGTAAATCCACCCTAACAGTAGAAATTGTTAATAAAGCAATTCGTAAACAACCCCGTCGGCTGTTCTACCCTCGAACCATAACGTACACAAGAAGTAGCATGCAAATGAAGGGGCAATTACCAAAATGCCGCGATTTCTACGAGCAAAGCAGCTTGTCGACTCCAAATTATTTTGTTTAGACACAGAGGTGTACGTAATATGTGCATGTTCTGTGGATATATTTAGGGGTAGCATTTGCATGCAAGAGAACAGAAACACGATCCAGTTTCAAGTTAACGATTTTGCAACGCAAATTTACATACATTGCTTTACTGCAATAATTTAATATGTATAGCATACTAACATACCTACTTATACTTACAATTTTTATTATTTTACATTAAATAACTCCATAAATATAAATAATTTTATTTACTTTGCTACGGGCGAACTAAAATGAAGGGTTGTGCCCATAATCGAGACAAATAAAAATCTTACTAAATGACAGTAGCTGTTGCGGTAGGAAAAGTATTACTTTGCGCTCGCCGCTTGAGTGGCTAAAAGTATTCTTTATCTGTGTAAGTAATTTGAATCAGATTTTAATTTGACATAATGTAATACTTTTTAGATTAAAATGCAACTCTGGTTGAATGGAAAATCAAAATTCATAAATTAATTTGATTTATTGGAATGTCTGTTGGAAGTTAAAAACATCAAAATTTAATATGTAATTCTTTTATGAAAATAATATTATGATGTGCAATTAAACACCCATTATTCTGGTAATAAGAACAGGTTATGTGATATAATAACTGTTTATGTCACTAGTAAGAAAAGTTGACGGTTTATGTGTTCGACTTGAATACAAGCAGGAGCACGATTTAGTTAGCGGAACCGACTCCAGTTCTAACATAATTTAAAAAATTTATTTTAAATTGATTCTTAGTTGAAAACTAGGATCTCGCTTTGAGAGATCCCCAATTTGTGAGTTCGGTCGCGCCCCAGGAATTTTTTTAAATTGTACAGCGCTTGTCAGGAGGTCCCGAAGCGTTCGGAAGTAAGTGGAGCGCAAAGTAGCGTAGGGTCGATTGAAATCCGAGAATTATTTAAAAACACAGACATCGGCCCTTCTACTTACAACAATGTTTTTACCAAATTCTAGATCCGTGCCGGTGCCGTTAAACTACAGAGATTATTTTTTAATATGGAGTGGTTCTTTGGCCTATCTACTTCAATTTTTGTTATTTTTCTGTATCTGTAGGGTGAAAGTTTTCACCCAAGTGGTCAATCGAAATCTTGTTAATCAATTTAAAGTATATTTTTAGATTTTAGAACGTTTGAAATTTACTCGAGAAGTCACTTGTGTAATATAGTAAATACTCTAACCTAATAATCTAAAATAATTTTTTATTAAAATTACTGCACGGAAATACAAAATTTAAAAAGACTTTTTTTGCGAATACAAAATTTACTGGTTTATAATAGAGGAAACGGTAGGACATGTGTAGCATTTTGCCTAATCTCTAAGGGGGTGTAATAGACTCTTAAAACAGAAACAGATCGAAGAGTTATAGTTTTCAGGGAGGGCGCGCGCCCAGGAGTTTTGAAAGACAAGCCGCGCCTGTTTCGTGTCCCGATTTGAGAATACATTAAAAATGTATGTAAATATTAGAAACGCATTAAGCTATCGAGTTAACCCACATGTTCGGTGCGTATTGTTGATATAAAGAACAACCCCAAAAATTGAACAATAAAATAGGGAAGTTACATCTGACTATTATTATTATAATGGAATAATATAATAAAACGTTAGGGTAAACTGCTACTGTAACAAGCGGGTGCTTAACAGCTGTTGGGAAGTAAGTGAAAGTTACTCAAACAACCCTTAGATGGTAGTCAATAATATCGAAATATGGTGGTACTTATAACGTGCAGGACGGCGAATAAAAATAATAATAAAACCAGAAGGTGTTATGGAGAGCAGGTAGGTAAGCTTTCGGCATGGAAAATGGAAAATTAAATAGTAAATGTTAGTTTCTTCACGTAATTTTACTTGAACCCTTATTTTAGAAACCGATAGCAAAAGCCAATGTGGGTACATTTGCTTTGATAGGATTCGAGGAATCTAATCTTAGAGAAGCATTCCCTTGTGAATCCGACGCTACAGCCGTGATTTGTCACCCCTTATTAAGGAAACATCCCCTGTTTTGCACCCTCGGGATATGTATGTCGACTGACGTGAACCGTTTCAACTGAACTGCAGACGTTGCTCGAGGGTTAGACTTAATTGAATAAAGATATTGGATTTTTAGACTTAACATAAATTGGACACCATTTTGATGCACTATTACATCCCCGACAATCGAAAATGATTTTTACGAACAGTTTTAACATATAAATTGAAATGAACACATCGTGAATGCATGCAAATTTTTAAATTCCTTAGATGCACGCGATTTGAGCTTTGAAAATGTATTACGTTAAAAGCAGCACGGATGAGAATTTTATGTTTGGTTTAATCACGTAAAAGTTATGACAATAAAATACAAAGTGCTACATGCAACATGCATTTTTATTAGTTTTGCATTGTTGTAACAGATTTATTGTGAGATAATAAAAACGATCCGACCGAAAATACAATCGCATTTAAAATTTTACGATTATACTCGGACGGAGAAAAAAGTTGGACACTAACTTGCTATGTTGCATTGTTTTTAAATTCGCCCCAAATAACTTTCCAAAATATTCCAATACCATTTTAACACATGCTGTTTAAATTAATAATTTACTTTTTATGTTCTCTCCTTAATTGTTTTAGAAAATGTATTTATTATAATACAATGATGATTAGTATGATAAATTATACCCGAAATGTAATAAACACCTTGAAATGTGTAAATTTATAATAAATGGTAAGTACTTACGTGACGTTCCTCGGCTGAATTAATTCACACATTAATAAAGGCACGATAGGTATCCAAAAATGTTGTCGACACAACAAGGAACACAACATGAAACAAAAATAACAAAATTTAAAACTGCTCACACAGGACCGGACCTAATCTAAAATAATATCTTTCGACCTACCACGCCAGAGTTAATAAATAAATATTGGCCTTAGAATTTAACATTTCGTGAAATTTATTATAAGAACGTCAAAGCAAAGTAAGCTTATAAAACCGCAATCCCTTAAGCCGGCTCTGTTGAATTGCTGAAATTCGTCTAAAACCGAGCTTTCCGCACTCATCTTCCAAATGAAAGATGCTAGCGGCTGACAAGCAGAAAATCGATACTTCCCTTCCGTTCTGCAAGTTTGAAAAAATGAAAACCAACCCAAAGTGGATCACGCAAGAAGTCGTTATACATACGGAGAAGGTTTCGAGCACAAAACGAGTGAACGTGACCGGCGGGCGGCCACCCCACTGCAATTGTTGCTCGTAAGTTTAAATCATGCCCTTTCGTGTCACCGGAACAAATAATAAGGTCGACATTTGAAATCTTTCGGAACAGAAAAATTAAAAGGATTAGCACGTCCATGCAGAAATATCGCCTAATAACATGAGAAGCTATTCGTTCGTTCGTCGTTTCTAATTATCTTAAAAGATTTATTCGGCTAACGCAATTAAACGTGAAGAAGCTGCCAAAGAAAAACAAGAAAATATATCCCAAATTACGACAGGAAATTCTCGGAGAGCATAGGAAAACCACTTAATGGAACTTCGTCATTCTTAATTTGCATTTCGTGCTCTTGTAAGCATCGAAATTTTTAATCGATAAGCGAGGAAGACACGACCAACTGGCGTGATAATAAAAAAAATAATAATAATAAAAAAGAGATACTTACCGCTGTTTGATTTGACATCGTCGGGTCGATGTAAATCGGGCTTTCCTGCCAACATAGAAAGCGGGTGTTGACCGGGGGCACCCAAAGCTCCCGACAGTCCTAAAAGACTTGCCGCCGAACTTGGTGGAGCACCTGCCAAATTGGGGTGTGGCATCATAGGTAACGGAGGTGCAGCAGCGTGTGGTGGAAGTTGTTGGGCATGCATTTGCTGCAATAATCGTGGAAGATCAGGCCTCTGCTGGTTAGAAAATTACAAAAAAATTACAAAAATAACAGTGGTCAATTTGATAAATTGTCTTATTCGAATGGGAAGCAAAAAATTGCGCAAAATATGTTGTAAAGAATGGAGCTTTTGTTTTGATTAATTCCTTCCATTTACGATGTCGCTATTTTAGTATCGCTTTATCTAAAACACTTGAGAAAAACAAACACCCGACATATTTTGTAAAGAACGACAAATAAACTCTTTTGACAACCACAAAACGTTGTGTAAGTACATCAATTTTGTAAAGCTTCATTACGAAGGGAGGAAGTTTTTATCACGAAAAAGCAGTTAATCTGGAGGGAGAGGTGTTGAGCATAATTAATTAAAATTAATAAAATAATAAGGTGGCCTAAAAAGTTGGAACGTTGGAAAGTACAGTCACCAAATATGAACGCGACCGAGACTTGAGAGTTGCAAATGTAGTGTAAACACAAGTTCAACTTTAAATTGAACGGAATGGATCTGAGAGGCACGTGACAAGAAGTTATATTTTTATCGGGGTGGAAATGCGTCGGACCAATAATTTTGTCTCAATTTCTCTTTGCTAACATTTCGGCGAGTTAACTGGTTAACTGCACCAGCCATTATTTAAAATGCGCGCTGCTGAGAGCTTGCAAATTGATTTTTTTAGCGTCCCTTGCTTCGCTAGCAGAGGAAGCCTTTCTCGCTGTAGATGATGGATTTCATTATAATTACATTTTTCCAGCTCCGGAGTTGTTTGTTTAATTAATTGAAAAACGCTCTTTTTGCTCAGTTTTAATGGTGTAGTTACGATAATATCTGAGCTACCCAGAGTTTCTTGCCGAAGTAAGATTATGACTAATGATGTCGATGCGATGCCTGTACGCTTCAGCCGTAGACACGCATAAGGGGACGAATGCGTTTTAGAAAGTAATATTAATCAGCAGTAGTTGTAGCGCGGATTATCACAGTATCAAAGGATTTAATTGCATCAAAACGGGAGTTGTTATGGATGGAGTGTGAACCGACAAGCACGGGAAACAAACAATAGGAAAACACGTGCTCGTACATCCCCTGCTTGTTCTCTCCATTACCGCGCTACCCCAAATGCTATATACACCCCGCATACGAATTACAAACCCCATCATCATGACGTGACGCGATACGAATTTCAATTTTCAGCCAATTACGGTTAATGGCTAATACACTTCGTTGCTTGATTAGGCGGGATGGATTGTCACGGTAACATAAGCAACGTGACTATATTATCCAATATCATATCGACCCATATATAGAGTAGGGTAGGGTAGGTACCGAGACGGGATACCACTTCGCCCTAATCGCATTTTTAACGGACAGAATACATCAAAATACGCTCTCCCAAACTTTCACGAACATCGCAACAATAAAAGTCTTATTTACCCCAATTATTGAATTAAGCTCCGTCATGGTCACTGACTTTGCCCTCTCCACCGCAGTAGCCACTTGCTGTTGATGTTCTTGACTTAAAAATGGTAATATTTGTGCTATTATCGCACTCAGTCTCTTGGCAATTTCAGTCTGAAACAAAAAAAAAACATTAACGTTTCATTAAAACCAAATTAGTTTAAATTAATACTAGCGAGAGAGAGACTTTTTTATGGGCACTCGAGAATTAAGACGAATTAAATGTTGCAAATAATATTTAAGACAAAAATAGCGTCTACCAGAGGGATATCAGTTCCGGAAGAGGAAAAAACATAAAATCAACTCCCAAAAGAATGTAGCGAAGTTCGTCAGCAAATCGATAACTTCCAAGACTTTTTACGCCATTCTGCAAAGCCTATTATCATCAAGGCGTTCCTGATTGATATCGTTTCATTTGTTTCCGTTCTTACAAACTCCGGCAACGTAATTACGTATCTTACGTTGTGCGCTGTTAAAACCCTTCGGGTGTTCTCACACCGCTCATTTATTAAAATGACCATTAAATAAATTGATGTTATTTAGAGCTCTTATTACAAAATGAGAATTACACTGGAAGTACATTAAGTAAAATTAAGTAAGAAAAAGAAAAACTGCACGCATTATTTATAGGTGTCTGCCAAAAATGGGCACATTCCTGTGCAAAAAGCGTTGCACTAATTAATGCAATAGATCAAGCAGTTGCATATTGTGCCATGATGAATGTATTGTAATTAGTCATAGCATATGTCGGCGGTTTTGTGGTCAACCTCAACAGTAGTGATGCTTTGTAGTGGCTTACCAAATGTATGTAGTTTACTGACCATTACAACACGGCTGAGGTGGGATAAATTACATTATATTTATTTTGGCTTCATTAAAACTACACTTACAAAACTCAATTTCGTTCGTGATATAAAAACTAATAAGATCCATTCATCAGTTCTTAACTTTCTAGGAAGATTTAAAGTCATGCGACGCGCATGAAAGGATCGACGAGATTTCTCTATGTATGGTGAAGAACTTCTCTACAAGTTGGAGTGGAGAATCTTTATTTACTTGAGTTCTCAAGACTACGGTTTTCATTAGTTTAATTGCATTGATTATCTTTAACTTAAGGCGATTTGAAAATTAATATTATAAAATTGGCCCTGACATAATCAGAGCTATTCACGATGGTCTGGTCAACAAGCAATTTTACATATTATAAATAATATTTAGGACATACGTACAAATAATTTGCTAGTTAGCAGTTGGCGGCGGGGAGCTTTTATATGACTTCTTATATTAATTAGCTATTCAGTAGCAACCACTGTACACGATTGAATGAATTTCTCTTTGGAGAAAAAATGTAGTGAACAAAAGACGCAAAGATACATTTTTAAACTGGGAGGTCTGGGAGGTAAGGAATACCCCCAATCGCAAATTGTTAATCATTTCTAACACACCCTATTTGATCTGATATTGATAGAAATCGGGAGTGGTGAAAACGACAAATTGTTTGGGGAGAACCATAAGATCTGAACAAATGATGGGCAATTTTCCACTATAATATGGAAAGCTTCGTTGCAGTAATTGATTTGCAAGAAAGGTTCCCGGATTTGGATCTATAAAAATTTGAATTTTTATTTAACGCTTAGCATGAACTAAAAAATAATAAGTGTTAATTAGCCGAGTTTCATTTCAGTATTCCTCTGAGCGTAAAAATTTATTTTCACGTTAAATTTAGAAATTTTTATGTTTTATTGCTACATTTTACTTACTTAAACACGGCATAAAATTTTTATATGATTTAAATGCATTTCTTATGCAAATTAAAATTTTAACTTTATAATTAGTTGCTTAAAAATGCAATTACGAACCAACAATGGGACATTAACATACAAAACAATTTAAATTTAAAAAATATATGTATACGGAGTTTTTCGTAATAGCATTTATATTTGATGGGTGTTTTACATAACAAATGGTAGTATATGGAGAACATTTTTAAACCTGATAATATAAAGTGTAAATACTGAGCCGTTAGTTTTGTTAGTTCAGCAACTCAAATAATTTACCCAATAAAACTACAGCCGACAGTTTGTTTTAGGTTTTACCCCTATATTGGTGGTGTGAGGAACGGAACATAATGTGTACAGACCACGAAGTGTCAATATTTGATATATAAAGCATTGGATGTAGCAGAGAAACTCACTCAGACTTTGTTATAGACTCTAACGATATAACAAACACCACGAGTTTTTATTTAATTTTAATTAAATTAAAATTATCAAACTTTTATTTAAATTCGTTAGGTGGCGCCGAGGGCAACTAAAATCGTTACGCGGCACACATCCGCGTGATTCAATTGCACGTTAACTACGTGTACCTCTGCATGAGTGGAATTAGGAATTGCCATTTACCAAAATTAATTTGAATGAAATATGATCACAGTTGTGTACAAATAAGTATAACGTAACACGTAACCTGTCAATTACGAAGAAATTTACGCTCACACAATTGTAAAAGTAACGTTCAATTATTAATAAACTTAATACGTATTTGTCCTGAGGAAAAAAAATAAATGAAACTCAGCACGAGCTTGTTCGTAGTTAACTTCCGCTGAGAATCCTACGATTGATTTTGTATTTAAATTGGCCAGTGGGCTAATGAACTAATTTTATTTGATCGTAAGTAGGTGTCGGGTATACCTAATAGCGTTCGTGAGCGAATAGAGATGTAAAAAAATTAAAAGCAAAAATGTAAAAAAAGAAAAAATAAACTCGAGTTTTCTAACAATGACCAGCACGTGAACAACAGAAAAGTGCTAATAACAGCGGCAATAAATTCTCCCTTTTGTGTAGCTCAGTGAGTTCAGTCACGCTCTCTGAGCTACCATAACGTAGAGTAAATAGCAATGCCGATACACGATTTTCCGTTCTTGAAGGCATGGGAAAAACGAACTCGAAGTAAATAACAAAGGCTCCAACAAAATACTATCGCAAAAAGTAGCATTGTTCACGGTTACTGTAATTTACTTTCAATTTACGTACAAATAACCCGCGATCCATTTCTTTTCGAGAGTCGAGAAAAATTGATAATTACGAATGGGCAATAAAAAGGAAGCGTCGGAGCCCTATCGAAATACGACACCACCTGGCGAGCGAAGTTCCAAATGGAATACGTTCCGGACACCCTTCAGATCAAATCATTATATAATCAGACATTTATTTCGACCCTTCATAACCGCAACCCCTGAGGATTTAGCGCAATCATTGTATTCATAACGCTTAATCCATGTTATTCATTATGTTATCAAAAACACGGCATATTGCAAAAGAAGGGTGGTGGTTGGTTTTTGTTATCATTCCTATTAGATCGAATAACCGATTCAAATCACGAAGAAGGAGCAAAATTATTTGGAGAAAACGAATTTTTGGAAAAAATCGTGCACGAAATAACTTGAAATGGAAGTTTGGGGATGAAAAGCAGATGTTTCCTTTGTCTTTATTCGGTTGAGTGCACAAAATTGCCAAACAAGAAATTCATTTAAAATTCTGCCGACGTAATCAGTCAATCTCTACAACTAAACAACTATGTGGTACTGCCGAAGATGCGGTGCTAGAACTTCTTAATCCTTTAAGGGGTGAGCTATTGTCAGCAGATCCGCTGAAATTACTCACTCAAGTTGAGGGGTGAAACGAACATCGATTTGCACGGCTCGTGATCACGTCAGTAGCCACTCGCCCTGAAGCTGAATGCGGCGTTACACAAAGGGTGTATCTTACCCTCAACCCTCCAATTTACCGAAATGCGAACGAGGGTGGCCAGTGGCGTGTAACGAACGAACGTGAACTACAACTGTTGACCAATTATTTTCCTACTCGTGTCGTGTTGTGACCCAAAAGCTTATTATTTGTAAAATTTAAGATCCACAAAGTTAAGAACGCTTTGAGTTGACCACAACTTATAATTAAAGCTTTTAACAGTTAAAATAATGAACCAAATTTGTTCCCTATTCTGCGAGTTAATAATAAACTAACTTGGCAGGAAATTGTATTTAATAACTGAACCAAATTGCACAACGGAACTTTCATTACTAATTTATTGGTTTTCAAAAAATAATTAAAACAAAATGTATTTAAAGAAAACCGCAATATGTCAAAATTAATTAACCTCAAATATTTTTTTCCTCCTTTACATTTTTTCTTGCAGCTGGGGCTGACTAATTCCTTCTTTTAAATATTTAAATAGAAAGCACCTTTAGGCTGTTTTGCGATTGTCACTTTTAAAGTTTCCCCTACTTTACGATCGAGACGCTTCCCTTTTAAAAAATGGTGAAAAATTGTCAGAACGAAACGCTTATACGTGATCGCTTTCAACCCCTACGAGTGCTCCATATGTCTCATGATTTTAATTTATGACGTACCAATGTTACAGTATCTACCTCAAGTACACAGTATAAATTTTAAAATATAAAATGTTGCAATATCTCTTATTTACCTTAATAATGTTTACTTTCCGACAATATTTTAGAGAGCTTTCAACTTAAATGAAGAAATATAATGAAGGGTAGGTAGTTTATATTTCTGCAAATAAATGGCATTCAAAATTAATTTTGCTTTCCTGCTGAAACCTCAAGTGATAAGTTGCCACACACAGATGGCGCTAGCAATTCTGAAACATTTGAAATCGTCCCAAAAAAAGTTCAGCGAGGTCATTAGACCAAGCAACCGGTTTTTCGGTAAGATCTACTTTCCACAGGCTGGAAACTGCAACGACTAAATTGCCACGGTTGTTCTGCCACTGTTCTGTCATTTACATTTTGTTAGATCGAAAAATCATAGTCGCTTGTCTATTTAGGTTATAATAAATTTTATAACTAAATTTTTAAATTGTACAACCATAAATATCCAGAATGAAGCCGTCAAGCCGAACAACCAGATTGAATAATAAAAATAAAAGTACTTTGATATATTGATGTCACCGCTTTGTCATACCGAGACAGAAACTGTCACATGTATATTGAAAATTTTCATCGACTCAATGAAATGACAATCAATTTCGTAGTAATAACGAAAAATTCGTTGTATTTATGAACATGTTCGTTGTATAAATGAATTTATTCATTGCATTTATGTAAATTTCATAATTAAGTTCATTAGTCGTTTTTTCTCAATCTAATAGGTACAGTTAAAAATGCTGTTCCATCCTTTGCGTCCAGTACCTTTTTTAGATAACATACTTCTGATTGATCGAATAATAAATCATTCAGTGGTAGGTTAGAAAATGACAGTAGAAGCAAAGAAAGAGAAAATCAGTAAGAATATTACAAAATATCGATAACAGAAGAGCAGTTGAATTTTAGTGCGTCCTGCAGGCCGCACGACCTTAGCATTCCTGTTTTACAGATTTTTTATGCTATCTTTCTTGTCGTATTTAATCTGGGACAATTTTTAAGCATTAATTATTAATAAAATAATAATTATGCAAATCCTTTGTGTATTTCGTGTCGTAGTCCTGAAAACGATCGTGTGAGCGATACCGACTAATCAGATCGTCATAGTTTCTTAAAAAACCACTTTACCAAAAGTCATGCGGTTAACATATTCTTGAGTTATGACTTAAAAAAATGCGATATTGACTTTTGAATTGACCAGTGAAAAAGTCGTCCTTCAGGCTGTGATCCGAGAAAACTCAAATTCTCCGACCAAAGCAGCAATTCAGTTTGCCAAACAAGCTGATTATAACAATTTACTCAAATTGAGTTTCAAATTAATTCGGTAATTCGAAAAAAACGACATTATAATTTTCTGTCTTGGCAGTTAATTGCTATATTTAAATGAATTATAATAAATCTGATATTAATTGCCCCTACAGTTTTTTTTTGTAAATATTAAGTTATTAATGTTAGACAGAACCGGCGTTAAAATTCTTGGTTCGCAATTAATATACGCCAACACGAACCTTTTTTAGCGAAAGTAACGAGGGTGAATATTTAAAAAGGCGAGTCAGTAAATTCGTGCTGGCCTCGTTTATTGTACACGCAAAAATTGAGTTAAAAAAGTGCATTTTCGTGTCTCGCGATTGTGTAAATGGGAAAAACTGAGAACAATGTAACAGCTTTAAATTGTATTTTTTGCAAGAAAAATAAATTATAATTAATTTTAAAAATTACGCAATAAACAAAAATTGATTGCGTTACATAATCATTTTTAAACTGCCGGGTTTGTTCGTGATTTATGCTTACAAAATAAGAGTTTTGCTTGTTTACAAAATAAACGTCGAACGGAAGTTCTGCAAAATAAAACGGAAGTGATTCTGATCACTTCAGTTTTGGTTTTCTTTCTGAAGCCGACGGGCTCCGCGGCGCACAAAGGAAAAATATTTAAATGAAATTACCTGCTTATGCATTTCCACGTTCAATCCATATGCCATTTCGTAATACTGAAACAAAAAAAAGGATAATTAAAAAAGTGTATACCCATTACCGTATAAAATTAAATCCTCAACAATTGAAGTTAGTCAAGTGGTTTATCGATGATCATTAGTGTGTTGAAATATTATTTTAATAATCGTGATATGCGTCCATTAAATATTATGTATTATTAAGGCTGGCGAGCACTAAATGTTCTGTGGTACCCAGGTATAAAAGGTGCAAGATAATATCAAACCATGTCATGCTTTGTAGGTACTGCTGATACATTAATAATAACGACCGAATATAACTACATGACGTACATCTGATATGGATCAACGATCGTGATTATGAATTAGAAAATTACATTTATTTTCTGCACCCGAGACAGTAATTAACGCTCTAATCAAATTTACTTGTGTTTTCCAACGTTTTGCCCGAATGGAATCAGACCAGAAAATTTGGAACGAAGATGTGCATTACCACAACAGCCAAGAGTCGATCGGTTCCGTGTAATTTAATTACATATTGTGTTATAATTACTTTCGAGGCCATTACACTCATTCATTTCTTCGTGAGATTTAATAAGTGTTCTATCATCTCGTGTTTCAAAAGGTGCTTGGGATTCCATTGAATAACTCATGCTACGCTGATGGTTCGTAATAACGTCTGGTTTACACGCACGTTTGCTAAATTGTCTGTACATCGAATAATTACTTTAATTAGTTCGAGTCAGCCTTATTCTAAGTAAATATCGTTTAATTGATTTGTTACAAAATTATTATTATGGTAATTGTGAAATTACTGACGCTCGCGCTCGATTGGATCTTCTCTATTCCAATAATAATTATAGCTTCTCATTTTTCAACCAAAAGTCTCTCGGGTGACAAAATTAATTTTAAAGATATTCTTTCCACATTTTGCATCGCACTATTTCGCAGCGAAATGCTGTAAAAATGTAAACAATTTATCTTGCCCTACGATATTGAGTAAACCAAGTGGAAGGTTATTTATATTGAAAATGTATTTTGTTTAATGTAGAGGAAACGACAAACAGGCATGCTTATCACATATAAAATGCATTTTCTGAAAATGCACTTTTAAAATTTTTGCCGATTTTTTTGAGATTACCCGCCACTGATAACAGCTATTTGTACAACTAGTTGAGAAATTTTAATAAAATTCTCTTCTATCTTGGTCCTATGTGTGTAAAAAAATTATTATCACGACGTTAGAGTACAATTTGACTTTTTAAAGTATTTTATTTAAAAATTGTCCCGTTTTCGCTGTTCTGCGAGAGCCATCAGTTCCGTAGAGGACCACTCGTTGGGGTCCAGCCGTTGGAACTCCGCCGTTGAGAACATCGCGATGGGAGGGGTCATTACCTTTTCGTCCTGGAAAGATTTTCCGTCGCCGAGAGTCTTCGGTTTCTTGGTTGGTGTCTGTTCCGCTATGGAGATCGCTTGTTTGAGATTCTCCCGTTTCTCGTTCAGTTCCGTGAAAAAAAATTTATGGAGGTGTCATTGGTCTCGTTGCGTCCTGCAAGGATTTGCCGTCGAGGAGAGTCTTCAGCCTCTTGGCCGGCTTCTGCTCCGCCATGGGAGAGATAGCTTGTTTGAGGGCGTCCCAATTCTTCTTCTGCGTATTCTCTCTAAGTTTAGTCGCTTTTGGTTCCTTTTGATTTAACGATTGACATTGCCTAAGCAAATCTTATTTTTTTCGACATTTGTTTGGCAGCATGCATTCCTTTCTTTCATTACTGGCCAAAAGTTTTATAGAGAACAATTCTAAAATTCTGTTTGAATCTTAAATGAAGCCGATAAAACCGACCCTTGAAAAATTTTAAAAAAATTTTAAATCTAATCTATGCAGGTCAACGAAATAGACCTCCGAATATAGTCAAAAAATGTATCCAATATTTATATTTGGTGTTATCTCAATTCATTAATTCAATAATATTGAATTATTATAAATAAATTGAAATCAAACAAATGTTGAAATCAGTTTTAGGGGATAGGTACCTATATGGGTCCCCATTAAAAAAATTGATATTTTATGGTATTTATAGCAAAATTGTTTTCGGTGAACACTCAAATTAAGACAGTCAAATTAAAACAGTTTTCTGGTCTTTAGGATCATCAGCGGATTGAAATAATAGACTCGTTGACTAATCGTGGCAGGGGGGGATCCTTCATGGATCTTGGCCCAGGTTAAGTGTTTTAATGTTGGTTAGCTGAAGCAGTGATAGTTTTCAGTATTTAGATAGAATGATATATCCACATTAAATTTTCTTTTTTCCAAATTTATAATCAAAATAACACATAAAGATTCATAGCAACGTTGAAGTGGAAAATCCTCGAATGGAACCTTCCACATTTATAACGACTGCTGTAGATTGAAAAGAAACGTAGTGTTTCATGAAGTAAACAATTTTGCATAAAATTCTAGTGTTTTATGCAACATACAAAGTAACATAAGCATTCGCATTAATATTGAATTTTTAGTAAGCACCTCAAGCACAACCTACGAGCCACCTACTCGAAACATAAGTGGCTTCTGTAATGTTTGCATATCAAGAGAATTTAATAAAAGATTAATGGTAATGATAATTTGTCTACATGTAATAGAAATTTGATAAATAATACTCACCATAACATAGTGTCTTTGAATTTCAATTTTTTCACTGGCTAATTTTTCGCATTCTATTTTTAAACTGCAACAAAAATAAACAATTAAAATTTTAGACATACTTCGCCCGGCGATTTTGCATCATAATCTCGGTAAAGTGGATTTAGAAACAAAATAAAGGGGCCAAATGATGAGGGAAAAATTTACCCCAGAGCCAAAATTTAACTGAAGTGATTCAATTCCCCCACGAATAAAAATTTTAAACTGCACCCCAAAATGGAAAGCTTCACAATCAATTAGGCGAGATCCTTCCCTTTATGCAAAAATTCAATGCCCCGAAGGTTTGGAAAACAAAAATGTTGTGTTCATCCTCGCATCTTCTCATTAGATCAATACCGAAGCGATAGTAGCTTTAGGTAACGATACATTAAATTATATAGTAATTAATGTGAAAGTATCTATTTATTTTACATAATTGATATGATAATTTGGTCGCTTTTTGCCTTAAGTTACAAAGCGACTAACAAAGTGTTAAATTATGCATATTTTAAATATTGTTTCGTGAGCTAATTATTTAATAATCCGTTATTTAAATATTTACTTCTTTTTTGTTTGCATGTTACTTACGGAAATGACGTATTTTAGAACAATTACATTAATTGTCTCTTTTTAAAATTTACTGCTGTTACACTTGGCGTACTTTACTTTCTCTTGGTATAATATGTAATTTAAATAATAAAAATTGTACGGTGTACTCACTTGTGGTATTGTGCTTGAAGGAAGTTAAACTCTTCTTTTATTCTGTCACATGAATCGCCAACGGTAAATTTGAACGGCTGACCAGCTTGTGGCGGACCCTGGCGAAAAAAAGAACTTGTAAAAACGTCGCTCCGCATGATAGAGTACACAAAATTTATATATTCAAATAAAAAAAAGCAAATGATAATGGAAATGGAGGAAAAAGAACGATACGTCAATCATCATCAGCATATACACGGCACCGTTTATTCGCGATTTTAATAAACAATAAAACAACAGCAAATACAAGATTAATATACACAAAGCAAGGATTCAAAAAAATTAAAATTTAAAACTGGAGGGTTTATTTTATCCATGTCAAAAATGTTCTAATCCGAAGTTCGTTGATAATTCAAAGCTTTCGATAATTTCAAGCTCATGGATAATTCAAGCTTCGGTTTTATCTACATTGTATGCGTGATATACTCACGCAATATTTATAAGGTCGACGTCCTTATATATTAAATTATAAATATTTAATAAAAAAAAAGTAGTAATAAAAGTAATCTTATGCAGTTTATACAATTATAAAAAATCATAATTCATAGATAATTAAGTTAATTGTTCAGACAGTTACAATATTTCAAATGTAATTAATAAACAGTAATTACATAAAATGTAAATGGGTTAAATTTGCATTTTATTACTATCGCTGTTATTAATTACCAGATGGTTGTATCAATAGTAAAATTATCATAATTGCCGATTCCATGGTTGTCGAGAGACGACAGGGAATGTTTCCCCATCGAAAATTTAAAGAAGTAAATCAAGTTGGTTTTGAGGGGGTCACCCATCCAACATACCAAGACTATAATTAAAAAATATCAAGTCGTTCTTTTGAATAACTTGAAATATTGCAAACCGCAAGCTGCGAGTGAGTTCCACGGAAGATTGATGCGTACATTTTAGTTTTTTTTTATGGCCGGGACATAATACAGTTTTTGTTATATAAAAATGATACGCTCCATTAGCCTGTACGTTAAACGTTGTGTGGTCTCAACTTGGTGTTTATTTTAAAAAGCAATTTCGAAGCCGTAATTTCCATTATTTACACCGTGGTCGATGAATTAAAAATAAGGAAAAATTATTTAATGCGGGAAAAGTATCCACCACGCTACGCTACCTGACGGCGGTCTAGGACAAAAGGACGCGGTCGAAAGGACGCGACCGAAAGGACGCGAGCGTTAGGACGCAGACCCAAAAGGACGCAGACCTAAAAGGACGCAGACCCGAAAGGACGCAGACCCGAAAGGACGCAGACCCGAAAGGACGCGGGCCATAAGACCGCAGACCAAAAAGGACGCGGCCAAATAGACGCAGACCCAAAAGGACGCGGCCAAATGGACGCAGGCCCAAAAAAATGCAAAAAATAATTTTTTATATTTTAAAATTAATTAAAAAAATGTTCATGCCATCTTGCGATGTATCTAAATACACCATTATGTGGATTTTGCTTGTATATAGTATACCTACCGTATAAAATATGTTAGATCGTTTATTATTTTAATTAAAATATTATCTCAAAAATAGTACTTGTAATCGTTTCTATTCGATAGCTGTTGTTCGGTTTTTATCTTATTTTCTATTCCTTTCCACATTATTCTAATATACAGTCATTTTCCTTATTACCAACTTAACACATAATTTCCAAAGGTTTAATATACCGGGTCGTTCAGAAACAGTATTAGTTCTTTTATCAGATCCGTACTTGGGCGACGTCTCTTTCTATTGGTCGCTAGTTGGTTTAGATTGTATGTCTTAGGTTACTTTAGCAGGTCATACTCGTTTCACCTGCTACCTTCATGGATGATGATATAAAAATTGGCTTGCGTACACCTGGATGAATCAAATTCAAAGCCCATATATAAATAATTATATGTTAATGGCGGAGTTGAATTTTGCTTTATGTTACAATGTAATAATAATAAATTCTTTTATATTTAATTTCTATTATTAATTTCATAAAATTGCGTTTTTTGGGCCTGCGTCTATTTGGCCGCGTCCTTTTGGGCCTGCGTCCTTATGGCCCGCGTCCTTTTGGGTCTGCGTCCTTTTTGGTCTGCGGCCTTATGGCCCGCGTCCTTTCGGGTCTGCGTCCTTTCGGGTCTGCGTCCTTTCGGGTCTGCGTCCTTTTGGGTCTGCGTCCTAACGCTCGCGTCCTTTCGGTCGCGTCCTTTCGGCCGCGTCCATTTGTCCGGCTCCCACCTGACGGTCACCCATTTCCGATGATAAATGGATAAAAATGCTAGGTAGTATTGATAATGGCAGCATTTTGAATAAACAAGTTAATAATGAGGGTCAAATATTTAAATAATACAAACGTTGTTAAGAATCAATATTTATACGAAAATAACGTAATATTTATTTATAAGAAAATGATAAGCAGTTTATGCACATTGTACACATCTAAATGAGCAAAAATAAATATTTATTGTTAATAAGTACTTACAGTGGGCAAAGCAATAATTATTCAGCAAATATGCCCTTTATAATGGATTCAATTTACATTATCAGCAAGAAAACGCGACCATAAATTTTTAATGAAATGTTTTAGCTGAATATAATTAACCACGCCTCTGCTTTTAATTTAAAGAGAATGATTGCAGAGATCCTTTATTTTGACCAACTTTTGTGCGTTCCACACCCGAATGCCACTTAACAATTTGCTCAATGATCCGAGAAGTAATTTTTCCAATTACGACGACCACACTTTGGTCAATCAAATAATTTGAGATAAAATTATAATTTTTAAATTGGAAAGTTTTATTTCGGATAACCGTGGCGAGGACGAACCTGCGAACCATATCATTCGAGTTGAACAATTGGCAGATTTAAAAAAAAATAATGCTCACTAACGAACGGTTCGGTGTATGATGAATTGATTAACTTGGCGCAAATTAACACAGGCAACGAATTAATCTCTTGCAGCTGTTACATCAGGTGCAAACTTAACATTGTTTAATGAGTCGTCTTAATACGACATTGCCAGGAGCTAATACAACATGATGAAGTTGCTATTTCATCCCACTTGAATCGAATTGCACTTGACTTTTTTATCTTCCATCTTAAAATCGCCTCGTCGACAAATTTAAAAAAAGAAAACAATTGAACCCAGCACTCGGCACCCCAGAGCAGCACCGATGAAAGCGTTCGAAACGTCGGCCTAAATTCGAGAGTCGAATAAACATTAACAGCCCATACAGTCATCAATTTCAATTTCGATGTTAAACATTGTTCAGCAATTAATCAACATGAAAGTACGAAAAACACTTGACATTTGTTTGATTAGCGTTCCAATCTACATTATCCATATCATCATCGATTAGGCTAATTTTTTAATTTGCGCAAAGTAAGTCACGAAATTATCGCGCGGTTCTAAAAATTAAATTTAATGACATCTATCACCGTCCGCATTTTGTGCATTTCGTGAAACGGTAGCATGCGGGTGCGTTATCACGTTATCTTCCTACTATCAATATTAGCAAGTCGGGCACGTTATCCCTCGCCAACTTCCTTCATTGTTTTCAATCTCAAAACAACGAACAAACACGCATAAATTTCCATTAGCAGTCACGCACTCGTTCAGTACCAAGTCATCATCAGTTCAGCTATTAGTTAATGAAGATTTATTACTTCATTTTAAACGTTTTATGCAGGTTGCCTTTGTTGGAAATTAACAAAGCCGCTTTTCATTTTTCAAAAACTCGATAAAATTATGAAAAGGTGGAAGTTTCATTACCGTTCCGTACAATCCGCGTTGCAAGGTCCTGCCGAGACTCATAATATATGGAAATCGTCAACCTAATTGGCTTGTCAATACTAAACGCAAGTTTATAATAGTAAACTAACAATGGGTAGAGATGACAATCAACAGAAAGCAATTATATACATATAACCCACTGTACTACATCGTGCAAAGCCAATCGACATTTCAGCTGTCATATAGAAACCACATAATCCATTATTTATAGGGTTGTCGATGAACAGCAAATGCGCATTAATCGATCATCATTGTTTGTACAATTTGCAATATTGACTAACGAATTAATAGCGACATAAAAAGGTACAGTTCAAATGCCCAAGAGTCTAAGACAAATTTATAGACCGGGGCAAAAACGGTAGATGTGATGAAATACGCGAGGTGCCAATGGAAGACAAATTTTAAAAATGTTGAGCGAGAACTCAACAATGTAACACATTTGTAACGAGTTGCTCGTAAATATTTTAAGCCAAAACTTCCACATTCCAACTTAGCCGATCCAGTACCAGCAAGTCAAGTGGAAGACTTTTTGGAATACTCCGAATAGTGATTACAATGCGGCGTGGATACTTAAAACATTATTCCGAATACCTTCGACCAAAAAGACAGATATGCCGCTCCTAATTCGACATTTTTCTCAAGCATTGAAGAAGCAATTATACAACAACCAATGTAAATACACGGTTTATCTCTCGACCACAAGTGAAACCGCTTCATTCTTCGGTAATTTGTTTCGAAAACAAATCTTACGTCAGGATGTTTAATTTTCAAGTATCTCATCGGATTTTATAAAATTCCTATTATCATTAGTCAACTGCCTAGAAGTTTGATTTAATCAACAGATTTCCCATTCATTCTGTTTAACCAAACGGGCAATTAACATCGTCGAGGTGCTTAATTAATTATTTATTCAAAAACAAAAAAAAATTAAAAATATTTTGAATGTCATTAAAATACGGAAATTTATTACCCAAGAAATATTTATGTTAATATTTAAATTTATGTTCGCATTTGCAAAAATTTAAACGATAACACTCACCACCGATAAATATTTATACCAAACTTTTTAATATTAAACAATAAATCGATTATTGTCCTTGCTTTAATTTTAAAATTATAATATAATATATTGGTTAGTTAATTGGCTATTTGATTTATTTATGAATAATTGATTATGTTAAAACAATGAATAAAAATTTCATTATTGCAAAAAATTTAAAATTGGTTTAGCCCGATAAATTTTTTTTAAATCTTTGCTTACTCCTACCTTCGGAAATGTCTTAAAGATACACTTCATAACCTATAATTTCGTTTTCACTTTATGTGTGTTATTTGCGTCGATGCACAGCTATGTGACAGATGGCAGAGCCAATTTATTGGACTAAACTAAATAATGCATTTTCTATATTAGCGCCAGCTATAACTATTACATTTCACGCTATGGTAGAAAACTGTTGGCAAGTTAAAATCATGAGAAGGCAAAATGCAAACTTCGGTTCCCGGGCAGCAAATCAATAGTAACAGAAAATAGAAATCCTAAATCCGTTTTATTTTGAAAGCCAAAGCTAGGAAAATACGGTTAAAGTTTGGAATTGCAATACGGCGTTGTGGTAGTGCGGTTAGAAGTTCGGTGGTTGGAGCTTAACCGGAAACATAGTCTTGGATACCCAGGAGGTGCTTGCATACCACACACTTGCATTAATGCAACTTAATGGCTTTGTAATAAAATCGCCATTAGTTAAAAAAATATTGACTTTGTATTACAGCAATAAAAACGTACATTAAAAGAATTACAAATTAAATAGAAAATTGTTTTTCAATTTTTTTCGATAGCAGAATAAAAGCAAATATTAGGAAATTCCATCATCATTAACTTTATAATTCACTATAATTTCTTTAATTACCTTGAAGAATGTCGGCTAGACTGTTATTATTTTCCAACGACCAAACTTGGACATATTAAAATGACGTCTGACAATGCAAGTTATTCACAACATACCCCGGGGGTTACCCCGCATATTTTGACCAACCAGAATTTGCGGCCTAAAAACTGAAAGTCGCATATTTATTATATTAAGAGATAATCATAAAAAATCGATCCGGGCTTAATGAAATAAAATTAACAATTAATGCACAGATCTAATCGACCGTTGGAGTTAATTTAATGAAATCAATTTTTAATTAATAAGTTTGCTGTTCTCTCGTGAGTGTTAATCACGAAAACATTTTGCATACCTGTTTCTGTAATTGAGGAATGTAATTATAAAGAAACAAGCACTTAACAGAGTTGTTAATAAATTTTAAACGAAAACTACATTCTCCTTTTTTCGATTCAAGGTTCTCTTCCAAGTTTTCGTGTTACAATTTAAAAGTTGTTTGGTGTTTATTTTATCTTACTTACATTCTCCTTCACGCTGGTACTTTTTATTTTTAGAGCCTTTTATGTCAGAGCTGCGGCAGGTCGCGTGGGAGAAAACATCACATGAAGCATGTGTTTAGGTTAGCCGTTTTCCTTCTTGGACCATAAATATCACTTCTCGTGCAAAACGAAACGACTCGTTTTTGTTGCTCTTTTCAACTTAATTTGAGGTTAGGTTAGGTCGTTACGTGGTGCTCAGCTTTAAGTTGCACTGTAGATGAAAGTCTCATCCTAGACATCCGAAAACCGGTAGTAGTTAAATTAACGTTTCGTGATTTCTTACCATTAAGAACACGTAACTACTTCATTTTTTTCATATTTTGTCTTAATTTGGCTATAACAAAGTACTCATTGTCTGGGCTAAACGCTGAGAAAAATTTAAATTTAATTAGCCTGCTTTAAGTGTGAATACAATTAAAAATTCCACCTGCTTTCTCAAAAAAAAATAAAATAAAGAGACGTGCATTTCGTGTCATTTTTAGGCCAACACCTGCTAATGTAGTTTACCCGAAGACCATCAACATTTTTCTTTTGAGTAGCGGCCCGGTAAATAATCCTGATAAACGACCACAACTAACAGGATATAATTTTAATTCTAAAGAGCCAATTTTGGCAAATAAAAGAACGTTTTCCATTAGAAATCTGCGTGTTTACTTAAATGAACATTATTATTGTTACGCTGCAAATAACAAAGTACTCAATGTAATAGACGTGTTTACTGATTGTTTAAATGACAATCATCCAAGTGTTACCGTTCCGCTTCCAAGGATCAAATAGAAGTGGAATAGCGTTGAAATAAAAAGCAGAGTCAAATTAGTTACGCTTTGTTATGGTGAAAAAACACTTAACCTCGGATGAGATTTTGCCTACCTTGATAATTTCCAAAAACAAAAATTTTTTGTGCACGTTTCGTGCCAACGGCCTCCTTCAGTCACGTTCTATTTACCGATTCGCAAGGAATGCAAATATTTGTCTGGTTAATTGGAATTAAATATTTTGATGTTGTTTATTTTCAACCGTTAAATTAACTGGCGCCCAATAACGTCTGGGACACTATCAAAAACCCCATCAAAATTTCTCCACGACAAATTATACCAATTAAGTTAAATATTTACAGTAGAAACGATAAAATGTATTTAATAATATCCGAGGCACTTTCCGACTTTCTCGCAGAAAAGTAACGGCGCGGCCCCCCCAAGTAGGAGGTCATTTTTATCACCTAAATTTCGTAATTTACGAAATGTATAAACGAAATAAAAATGTTGGTTTAATGGCGAACAATTAAAATAGAAATTTTTAAAATATCTTCAATCAAAACACATTAAGTTTGAATCATAAACACATTAAAAAGTTTTTACGACTCGAGTTGAATTAAGCTTGAGAATCATAAAATTTCTATAAAGATAGGAAACACCAATAAGTCGTTAAATGATCGTTTAAACAAGCTCGCTAAATTAACAAATAAAACTTTACGATGTTTCGGACCTTCCAAACATTTGCAATTTAAATTGCTATAATCGAGCACAAACAGATAAAAATTCCGGTACTCTTTAACATATTTAGATAAGTGATCCGGAATTCGTTTATCCATTAAAGCCACCGGGCGCGTTCAAACAGGTTTCACTTAGCCCCACACAACAGAGATATACAATAATACAACTTTGTATCATTATAATTTATTCGACATCTTATCGTTTAGTACACATCAGTTTCCTAAATTAACATCGATATAAAAACAGTACCAAATTATAAAAAAATGCCACTGAACTTTTCGATATGTGTCATGTTTATTCGTTTTTTACCATCTCGTCCACATTCCAAAATCTTTTATCTATTAAAACGATCATCAATTATAGAAGTATCATGGGACCGCTCCAAAGTAGAAAATTTAATGAGACACCATGTAGATTCCGACGACTATTTTTAAAAACGTTCCAGGGGAAAAGCTGCCAAAAACGTACACGGTTGAACTACAGTTAAATTGCTTTACGCTTCTTGAATGTTCAAGCACATCAGTTAGAATATATTTTGAATTTTCGCTTTTACGAAGATCATCGAAAATTATATTGGTAGAAAATAGCAACCTCAAAATCTCCAATAATCCAAAACTGCATCCTATCCAAAAGGAGCGTTCTTATATTCTCCCCCGAGTTCGAACTTTAATACTCATTAAATGCTTTACAATAATACACGGTAGATGTAGTTTGTCCCGAGGAGGTACAAGATCATAAAGAAGTAAGCCCTGCTCCGCCCCGTTAGCACAATGCCCTTGTTCTAAGTACCTACAATAAATATTACGGAATCGAAAATTGAAAAAGCCCACTTGTCTAATTAAAATTTTTCTTGAAGTCCGCCCAATTAAACACAGACGCAGATGATGCGTTAAGAAATACTTTTAAAGGCTCAAAATTTTTAATTGCTACATTTCATTCACGAATTTTTAGAGGTTAGGTTCCATAAGACGAGCCAAGGCTTTCGTCAGGCTACAGACAATAAGTTGGGAAAAAGCTAAAAAAAAAAAAAAAAAGGGGGTTTGAGATACCGAACAAGGGTGAGCATCGAAAAATATACATCGACAAATATAAACGTCCATATATGAGAAGATGACCTACAATCAGTTTGAGTAAATGAAGACGTGGTGTATTTGCTTTAATATTTTTAGAAAACATTCAGGAACAAATTCATACGACAATGAAAAAACAAAAAACCGGATACGGCACTGAACTACATATTCCCAGAGCAATTGACTGTCGGTCTGTCGAAGTAATAGGCGGAATAGCAATTAAGTTTTGGTACGGTGATTCTTTTTTAAAAAATATTACCAAAGTAACATTTAGTTTCAAAGTTTTTCTAAATGTAAATACCTTACGCTATTCAATTTTTGCGGTACGAATTCTTATTAATATTTTAATTATAACTGTATATTCGCTGTTTACATCCAATTTGATAAATAATTAACAATACCTATATCTCCCATATTATTATTCAATCTTCATTATCGCAATCTTTAAACCAATTTATTACAGTTCTAAAGACATACCAACTTATCGTTACACCGATACCAACCGAATGAAATTTGATGTAGTTGTCAAACCAGTGTACGTACAGACTGTCCACAATTTGCGTCAAAATAAAAAACGCGTCAATATATAGATAAATGCCGCTATTGCGAATGCCGCATCGCAGAGCGTTTTTACCTTCAAAGCAGGATAAGAAAAACATTTTTAGGCCCACCGGTTACTTCACAATTAAATTTTGAAAATCAACTTTTTGGTAGTATTTTTCAGAACTTCAAAAAATGTTTGCGTTAAAATCGCATTCTATTACAGTGTGTTCAACGTAAATAGATGCAGGAGCGTGTTTTAATGGGTCCGGTTTCAGTTCTCTTGTAGCTGTGTTAGTGCTAACATAATTTAATAAATTTATTTTAGATTGTATTCGGTTAATTACAGCCGAATTTAAGTTGAAAAAAAAGTTTCGACAAAAAATGTGCGGACGCTTTCTTACTTCTAAACCATGAATATTCTGCAAAAAAATTAAAGTACTTTTTTTGTTCATTTCAGTAAACTGAAATTTTCACATCCGTACGAAGTTTTGTAGGTTTTCCAATTCAAATTGAAGCTTTTTTTTTTAATTTTTTCCCTTTGTCCGAATTCAACAAATTGAAATCCAAAAATCAACAATCCATGGTTGTTCAAGAAAAATATTATGTTTTCGCCCTTTATTCTAAACCTGGAACAGTCAAGGGCTAAAGTTTTTTGGAATGATTGTATAGTCGGTTTTAGTTAACTAAAATGGTTGAAGTCGAACAAAAAAGTAATTAAAGAGTATTGGAAGATTTATTAAGGAATCGAAATTTAATGCTCTAATTATGCGTGAAACTTGAAATTGATTTTTATAATTTCCCACGTATTAAAAGTGACGCGGAAAGTTTATAAATCAATAAAAGAAGGAAATGAACATGTAAAAAATTCTTCATTAGCATTTATAGATAATTAAGATCACTTTTCATTATTAATTTAATATGTGACGTCTTTCTTAGAATAAAATACGAAGGATCATTACCCACTTTCATCGGATGGTTCATAATTACAGTTATCATACCAGTGGTATATAAAATTTACTGTCATTAAAAATAAAAGTATCAATAAGTATTCTATCAACTCTCGTGATGACCCATTTTCACTAATTATAGAGGAAGTTATTAGTTAATGGAAATTCAATTATTTAAAAATTTATAAACCGATAGGTACTTATAAGTTATCACAATGGCTCGCCTGTCCGTAAAAAATATTATTTATTATTTATCCAAAACCATTCTAATACAACAACTTTTTCACAATAGAAAATACTATCAATTATGTATTCGACCTAACAATAATGTTAAAATAGAAACTTAAATGTTATTCTTTTCGAACAGAGCTCAACTAATTGTCCATTCCAAAAAGATAACCGGTAAAAAATGCTAAGCATTAAATAAACGTGTAGGATGAAGAACTTGCTAATTGCACAAGCCATTGTTAACACCTAAGATATTTCAAAGTAATACGACGTGATGTAATGTTCAAAGGTATCCAAAAACAAGTCCAAATGATGATTTACCTAACGACTTTCTGATGTTACCTCCATTCTATTTTCCCGAGACGCCGCCACTTTAAAACTTAACAACTCTCAAGGATTCCATTGTATCGTTCCTTTGTTAAAAAAAAACTAACAAAATCAATATTTACTTATCATACCGTTCCATATTATTTTTTATTGATTTTAACTAATACGCTTAACTCTAATTTAATAAATAAACCTAGGTAATTACTTCCAACGTCAGTTCGTTTAGAAGCTTTTCTAAATAAATTGAAAACATTCCTTAATTAATAATTTTCTCGTCATTCCAGCCGGATGAAATACTCAGACTGAGGATATCTATTGTTTACGTTCAGATCGAAACTATCAGACAACTTAAAAATCTAACAATGCTAATATTTATTCAATGATAAACTGCAATCTCCCACATTATTTAAGTTCGTTCCATCAAGTTTGGCATTTGTAAACACACGAACAAGCTGTGCAAGTTTAAACTTTGGCATTGTAATGGTAAATATTGGTGTCAAAAAAATAATCACCCACACCAACATCGTTTTCCTTCCAGACGACTTCCAAATCCATTACGTAAGTTCATCGCATTCTAATTGCAAAATGTTAAAATGATAATTGGTCACGCATTACGTACGCTAAATTTAGAAAATTATGTGGCATTTGTAATAAAGACAACATTAAATAATTGCCAAGTTTCGACAAGATTAAATCATCACCTATTAAACTACTTACTTTTGAATTGCAAAATTATACCAGCGTTAAGAGCTCATTAATGATTCCAAAAATGGCGCTAAAAATATGTCGCAAGCTCTCGACTCCCATTTTCCGATTACACCTCGTACCGGATTACTTACCCTAATTACGTTCCTTATCAGAATGTCAAGATTAGTTAATTATTTTCCTGTTTACCTATTCAATTGGTGATACACGATGAATCGTAAAAAAAAGTTTGCCTTCGGACGATCAATATTTTTATTAATTTTGTTTGTCAAAATGCCCAAGACTTGCCTCGAAAAACAACCGCCTACGGATTACAAAAGAAGCGGGAACGCCAATTTGTCATATTATTTTTCCATGTGGGGGTGTGGGGCGTGTAAAAATTTTAATGTTGTTGGGATGTATTAAAAACATCATTAAATAAAATAAAATAACAAAATAATGTTCGTTTGCTTACTACGGCGTGAAATTTTCGTGTTAATACGTAATTAGGGGACGTGTTCAGTTTATTTTTGTCTGAAATGATTGTAAATTATGTAGTTGACGTAAATTGTAGGAGACAACTGAACCAACTAACGTTGTGTGACAAACTTGTTGACCCTCCAGACCTTTTAAATTTAGACATGCAATCCGAACGGCATAAAAAATGAGAAAATTATTGATTGATGTGTACGGGAGTACGGGCACAGTTGCCCAATTTTGATTTCGCCATAGGAAATTGACAGATGTCCGTTATATGTATTAGGGGTGGTAATTTTTTTAACAAGTTTCTTGAAGTCCTGGGAAATTAAACTGCCTTCCAAATTAGGTCAGGAGAGTTTTGGTGTCGTGTTCGAAACACATAAAATGTAAATAGTTGATAGAAAAAAGCTACCCCAAGTTTAATTCGATTTTGAAAGGCGGTTATAAACTTTTATTACCTATTAATTTCAAAAATAAAGTAAACATAAAGTTACCCTTGATAAGCAGCAGAAACGACAAATCATTAAATGGGGAGAAAACATTTTACAATTTTAAATTAAGGTTTTTGATTTACGACACATCCATCCCCTTGTACCTACTAAATGTAAATCAATCCTCACACCTATCAACAGGGGTTCTTTGCCCTTCGGCTCGAGTACGTATTCATATCAGCTGCTATTTACTACAAAGGTCGGGTCTAATCCGCCCCGTACTGTGTCCAGCTTCAATTTCAGGGTGGCAAATTCAGTCTAACCCTTAACAATTAGGAGATCCACATGTTCGTGTCGAATTGGGGGAATCGAAATGTCCATCACCGATTTCAAAAAATGCTAGATTAAAAATTAATCCGTACTCGTGATTTCTAACGACCGATGAGTTTGGATAATCCGAAGGCAAAACAATACCTTGCCTAGCTATAAAATTTCGGTGTTTTCCTGCAGAATAGGATTATAACGGGCTTGTAAAATTAAAAATAATCTACCAATAAAAAAGTCAGTTAGAAAAGTAACAGCTGTAAATTACCTGAAGCTTAAAAATATAATGGTCCTTCCCCTAGGGACAGCTTTGGGGTCGGCCTTGCACGTTTACGAAAACTCGATCCAAAAACCCAATTCAAGGTGACAAAACAAACTTAAAAATGGAATAATTTACCGAAACGTATTTAAATTTCCATTTCCTGTTTGTTGTCGGGCAAAAGTACAAAAAGCACAGGTGACCAAAAAATTGTGGCAATAATAATGTTAATTTAATTGTTAACTTATTATTTATTGAGGCTCTGCAGTCAAATGCACGAGAAAGCGATCCATTATTTAAATGGTCTCCCTGTCTGAAAGGAAACAATTTAGCATCATCGAGTCATTACGGTTTAAAAAGTTTAAAGTGTTGAAAAACTCCAATTATAACGGCACCCATATAAATTGTACAAAACAAATACACGCAAACAATTTAAAAATGCCTACAATGCAATTAATACGTGTAGTGCGCGACAAGTCATCGACCTACTAAGTTGTTGCAAGAATATTAGAATTCTAAAATTATCGCCAACAACGACTCCAACTAAAACTGAGAATAAATTTGCAGTTAACGTGTATACCTGCACGCGAGACATGAATCTACTTACATAAAACAGCCTACCTACATGCACTTAAACTTTGTAAGACTCGAGATAATCCAAATGGCGAAAACGATCTCGCAAGAGTACAATTCACAAGTGGGAGCCATTATTAAACGTCAAAACCGCCATAACAGATAAAATGGTGAAAAAACCATTAAAATTATTGTAAACAACTCGAGATAATGCAACAAAGTATGGAGGTGGAAGTGTATCGCATACTGGGCGAAGCTAACATGACAACGCAATTGAATTAAATTAAAATTTGCAGATCATCTGGCCGAGTGGTTTCTCCACTGCTGTTTTTCCCAAATCGATTTTGGGTTGAAACAATCTTGGCTCTAATAGAATCACCCTCATCAAATTGGATGACTTTTGAAGCCACCATGTCCCCTATTCAATTTAATTTTCTTCCAAGGATCCGTATCTTTGGTGTTGCTACGTCTTTCCCGAAATCAAGTGCATTGGGGGACTCTGTTGTAAGTCATTAGTTGTCGCAATGGTCTAATAAGCGAAATAAAGTCGAGTTTTCCTGCCACTCACCCCAACGTTAACGAGCAACGCGCGTTTGCCTGTTTTCATTATGGATTTCCTTCTGAAGGGTAAAAATTATACAGGTTGATGACCATTGGGATGGCAGTATTTTTTCATCTCGAGGTACTCGATGATTGGCACTTTTTACCTGACATCCAGGCATTTTTTTTAAACAGTTCTTTCTTGATCATCAAATTATATGACTTTTAATGATGCGCATTGGGGTACTGTCAAAAATTTCCTAAATATCCCTAGGGACTACAAATAATGAAGACTTGACTCCACTCGAGCAACTACTTCACACATTACCGAGCTAATTTGTAATTCTCGATTGAGACTTGGATGGGCTCAAAGTAAATCGTCCGAAAAAGATCCATCATTGCTTGCCACCTCAAGAGGGCAGTTTTTAGGTCTCATCCGTGGATGTTGGGCCGTTCAAAGAGCACACCCTCGTTGTCCATGTCCAGAAATTTTGAGCCGTATCTTAGATGCAAATACATTAGGGAGCCATTTTCAGTCATTATTTCTCGGAATGATCTAATAAACGAAATAAAGTTGAGTCTTCCTGCAGGCCATACAAATAGGAAGCTGTTCACCCTAATATTAACGAGCATCACGTTGCCCGTCTTAATTGCTTCCTTGTGAAGGGCAGAAATTATACTGTTTGATGACCACTGGGTCATTGTATGTCATACAATATTTCTCCTCTTCCATTATCGTTACAGTTCATCTCAGAACTTCATCAACAATTTTGCTGGTAATACCAGGCTCATTAGTATTCTATCAACGGCCCTTTTGTTACATTTCCCTCCGTATCTTATCGTTAGCATCCAAGCATTTATTTTAAAACGAATTTGGGAGCGTTCGGAATCGTGGACGTTCTGCCTAATAAAGAACTCTTCCTTTAATTAGATTCACACGTCCGACAACCATTTTCGCGATATATTAATTGTTCGACATATTAAATTATGCAAAACATGATCATAAAATCAAGCATTCAAAAAGCAAAGTTAACTGTGAAATTTTTCAAGTGAAATAAAGGCCACACCTTTATGATATCATTTGCACGATTCGGAAGAAATTCTCCAAAAGCAAAACTTGGAAAATCGTTATATAATTATAGCTCTGTGTTGCAAGATTAATCAACGCAAAAAAATTTATAAATTCATAATTAAGATTATTTTATAAGCAATTATTAATAAAAAAAATAATAAATTAACTTTTACCTATAATTAATTAAATTAAAACGTCAGTGCTATAAAGAATCCAGCGGTTTTACAGGTGTAAAATTAAAAACGAAAATGTTCACCTTTTCGTTTCATCTTAATTTTATAATTTGTCACCGTTACCATATAAATCTTTCTAATGATGATGTTGATTTCTAATGGATAATCAAAATAATTTGGGCCGAAATTAACATCGGACCAATAATTAAAATGTTTAGTGCTCAGAAATCCAAGAGCAAATATTTATTACGACAAAAACCTATTATTGATTTTTTGTATTACCACTATTATATTGGATAAAGTGTATTTTGATTAATGGCAATTTGAAAAAAAAAATTATCCGTCGATAACCCAATCTAACCTTGCTTAACCGCATGATCTCGTAAATGAGAAGAGGTCAACCCAAGTAGATTTCATAACGCTATAATTACAAAGTCGAATGATAAAAAAATAACAATATTCGGAGGTACCATAATTATGAGGTTACCAAAATTATGCCAAAAGCGTCCAATTAAATCCGACGTGTTATTCTTTGGTGAGAAAAATGAACGTGGCCACATATTAGGTAAAAATTCTAATTTTTCTGTGGTTTTCACATTCAGGAGGGAGCCGGAATCGGGCAATGAAAAAATTGCAGTACATATCCCAGTATTATGATAAGTTGGCAAAAACATAATATCACAGATATGGGTAATTTCTGCTCCCCCCCCCCCATTTTTTAATTCGTCTAATGATAATGTTATCGTTACAACTAAATAAGTATATAAATAAAAACATGTATAAAAAGTTGTCTGGTGACTTGTTTTTTTTTAACACAGTCGTTAATTAAATTTTTAATTCAGTTCATTTGGGAGCCCCTGTGCGGATATTCAGTGCACTGCACTTCTCAAGAGAATTGATTCAATTCCTCACGAGTCGCCCCTGGAATACTATAATTTGATAGTAAACAGATTCGAGGTCCCCTTTTTGTATCCACCGACGATATTTGGGCGCCAAATTTCAGTTTCGCACCCAGATAAAATCGCAGATGCGCATTTGTATTGCACACAGGTAGAAAAAATTTGACCACCCTAAAATGCAGCTTCTGAAATTCCTCACCAATATTTTATCAATATAGGGAACAATAGACGGGGTGAAGATAATGATGATAGATGGATGGATGGAAAGAAAACTGGGTCTCCATAATCTTTAGATGGCGAAAAAAGTGGTACAAGCCGTACGTGATAATGTGATAAATCCACGGATTATATGGGGAATTTACAATTGAATAGTAACGATTAGGCAAGCTATTAAAACGTGCCGGAAAAAGTTTAACGGAAATTGGTGGTACTTACCGGATGCCTTGCAGCGGCGGCCGCAACAGCGGCGTTCATTCCTGCACTTGGATACATGTTCATCAAAAATCAACATTCATAATATCCTAATAAAAGAAATGCACTGCAATCCACACTAACTAATCCTATTATTGCAATATCTTTTCTTCAGAAGCACACAAAGTCACAAACAACACTCGAGTCGCAAGAAATAAATTGGATGAAGCGTGTAAATAAGTTACGTTTATGTAAAACACGTTCTTATGAGCAACGTCAATATACGTCCGTACTTGTTAGGCAACGTCAAACAACTGCCGTTCGATGTTACCCCCACCTAGATAGTTCCCTACTACTTATACAACGGTAACTTCTGAAAACCACTAACATCCACCTAATATATTAACAAAAAGGTTTACTACCCCTAAAAATCTCCGAGACTGTTTTAATGTTTTCAAGAAGCTTAAGTGCCAAAATAATGACCTCGATAAACTTGAATAATAGGTGAGATGAATTTGTTTTCAAAATTCAAAAATTAATTTTAAGAAGAGGTTTAAAAAATGTAAACCGTGCATTAGGGTGAAAAATGACGAAACGATAACAAACACAACACCCCAACATCGATAAGCGATCTTAAAGTTTTATGTTGAAAGTTCGTATTTGAAATCACTGCGGAATACGTTGGTCATTCGACCTGAACCGCCGCACTTTTAGATCGGTTGGCAGCCCTCGCCTCCAAAACGATTTCTGCATGTTCGCAACAAAAAATATAAAAGATAAAAAACTACCCTCAAAATGGCTGCCTGGCAGAAAGCATCTCATTTTAGTCGAAACGGGGTTGCATCTGTCTTTGTTCCATCCGTGAGATTCCACTTCATCCTATTTCGCCCTTATAAATATGGCGCCCTGATTGCCAGTATACCCTACTAGTTTTACTCCACGTGGACTCAAGTGCAATTTCATCGTACATCCAATCGCAACGCGGCATTTTCCGCGTCGACGAATCCGAATGTCGGTTTCACCTAAACGAACCCATTTCTTCCTGACGTCACAGTTCTACACGATTTCGTCCAATCGGTGTGCTCCGTCGTCCAATAAGAGCGTCCGAAAACTTTCGAACAAACTGACATGCATGTCGAGTCCACGTGGAGTAACTGTAACGCCATAACGTTGCCTGCAAGTTGTTTGAAGCAACGGAAGAACCAGCAAAATAAAGACCCCACCAAAAGTATATATAGAAGAAAAGATAAAAATCTAGTGCGTCGGGGCGCGGCTCCATTCTAGCAGAACAAAAGGTTTGCTGGCCTACTAGATATTAAAGTTCGACAGGTTGGCAAAGCTTCAGTTTTGTGTACGCTGGTAGAATGCAATTAATTTATTAATGCTTTTTTTCTTTTATAAACTGCACCGTTAATTAACGTAATTTACACGAAAAAACAAAACGTCACCAATTTAATAAACCTATCGTGAATTATATTTGTATAAAATATTTTAGAAACTTCTAACGCTAATTGAATTTATAGGTGGATAAACCAATTAGAACGACATTAATGATTCAAAATACTTACTAAAATATCAACTCGGTTATTGAAAAAGGAGGAAAAAATAAATAAACCATTTCCGTGTAGTAATACTAATACTCTTAAAGATTATTGTCTAATTTGTTTATTATACTCTATTATATTATCGATATTTCGGGAAATAGTAAACGAAATCCTTTTTGTCTTTTCGAATGCTTACAATTTAACCCTCAATCACGCGCCTTCACAGATACCAATCCAATTATTGGTGCCTTCCGAGGGTGCCTTTTCATTTTGAAAAAGTCTTAAAAGGAACCCTATAATTTTTTAATATAAAATACTTCGTTAATAATACGCTTACATTAATTTAAGCAGTGGGGTGTTTTAGATTTATTGTTATCGAATTACTTATGTGTATCCAAAAAAGACTCGATCGATCGACTTTTTTTGTAACGACGGGCGTATAAAAGTTTCAAAAAGTTGAACAACAAAAAACAACTCACTGTACTTAGAAATACATTTCTCTAATTATTATTGTATGAGTGGGGTTATAAATTTAAATAAAATTAGATTAAAAAAGTTAAATAAAATATAATATGAAAGGTTTTAGAGTGTAATAAATTAGAAAAATATCATTTTCGCACTTTTGGGAGTAAAGTGAACACTTTAATCTAGATTTTGAAGTGCCACTGTTCACCCCGAAACTCAAAAGAAAGCGAAAAGTAAATTTTTTGTCACTTTTGCGGGCGAAGTCACCACTTTTCCATCAGTGATTCAGAAATCGTCAACTGTAATTCAGATTTGTCAACTGATGTTCAGAAAGTATTAAATAAAATTCAAAAATATTCAGATGAAATTCAGAAATTGTCATTATTTTGTCAACCAAAGCTAAAATAAAATTTTGACAAATTAAAAGTTACATTAATTTGACAATGTTTAAATATCAATAGATTGACAAATCTAAATTCCAGTTGGCATTTTCAGTTAGTGTTTTTGGTTGACGTTTTTTAAACTACTGTTGAAAAATTTAGTATTGTCCCGCAACTCGAATGACCGACTAAATAGAAAAAAAAGAGGGGTTTTCGTATGTTGTTCGGAGCAATCAGGTATTCGTTTGAAAACATTACTCGTCAAAATTATAATCTCTTTATTTTATCCTACATAATTCAAAACGAGAATGAAAAAACAATATACTCCTTGGTATACAATACACTATTTTAAGTAAACTAAACTCACTTTTGATACTTTTTAAATCTCTTCAATAATATAGTAAGTACATAAGCAGTGGCGTAACTGGAAAACTGGGGTCTTCCTGCAACATACATTATTATGCTGGGTTCATTAAAATTTTAATGAATTATTAATGAAACGGAAAGAAGCAGAACTTTTTAGGGGGGGGGGGGGTAAGTAGTCATCAATTTACCAACTATCAACTTTTTTTAGTTCCTTCATCTCCTGTATACAAATGCCATTTCCTCGGTAAATTTACCAATTTTTGAAGATGTTGGGGATGAGGTTCCCTTTCTTTTCCCCATGGGATTGTCCTAGATTAAAGATAATTTCAATGATGTACTGAAGGTGGTGTAAAAGTAGAAAACGGTTCATAAATAATTGAAATACAGCTGGAAAAAATGTTTTTTTTAGATCCCCCCCCGCCAAAGACTGAAAGTAACTAACTCGTATTCTGAATTGCCTGGAAGAGAATATAACAAATATCCCAAAAAAAGTAGGGTTCAGATGGTTGAAATTCCCATAGAAATAATTGGAAATCTTTGGAATTCTTGGAAATCATTGGAATTCTTTGGAAATCTCTAGAATTTGTTAGAATTCCTGAGAAATTGTTGGAGATTCTTTTAATTCCCAATCTTATGTAGTACACAAATTTATTTGGATATTTACTAAAAAATATTTTGGAAAAAAGAGCGGATTTAGGCAAAGTTCATGGAGGGAGTAAATGAGGCGGGGGGTGTCATAATTATATTGTGATACTAATTTAGGTATATTTTTAAAATCTAACAAAATTGTGTGGAATTTCTTGTTTTTTGATGAGTCAGGAAGGAGAAGTTACCTCTCAACCGTCAACCCCCTCTTGTATCCAGATTGGAAATCTATTTATATACACTGTATATAGTAGTTCTTGTTCAAAAAATGAGTAGGTAGAGAAGGATTTATAAATTGGTGAGCAAGATCTTCCGATTTAACTTCTTTTAATTACGTTTTACAAACTAATGCTGTAGAACATCTTTTGAAAAAAGCACGACTGCAGGCACGGATGCAAGGAGGCACGCGCTCCCACGAAACCCCGCGAAAACGCTTTTTTCATAATCTTCAAAAACAATTATTTAGTTTATTTCGATAAATAGGTACCTAATCATTTTAAAATAAGACTTTGCGCCCCCCCCCCCGGTGAAATTTTTTTAGATCCGCCCCTGCACGTCTGTCAGTTAAAAATGAGGGGAGGGCCATTATAAAAATTTACTAAAATAAATTTTCTAAATTTATTACTTTTTTGTACTTTTCTTGTTCATTATTGTCGGATTCTCTTTGAAATCTGATGAATTTCAAATTTTTTACTAGAATAAAGTTGTACTTTAGGTAAGAAAACTACTTTTCCTTGGAAAAAAAATTTAAAAAAAGAAGACTTGGGATTTTTAACAGTTCTTCTCTTAATTTAATTCATATCTCGAAATTGCTTTAAATGGGGATATCCAAGGATTTGGACTAGGACAAAATTTATTTAATAATTTATTTGAAAGAAGTGTCTTCTATCACCACGGTCGCGAGCACACTTTGTATGCAGTGCTTCTAGAAAATATATGTTTCGCTTTTTTTAAGATGAGACTTGGTGTAA
The DNA here is from genome assembly GCA_963170105.1 of Cantharis lateralis. Lineage (NCBI taxonomy): Eukaryota > Metazoa > Arthropoda > Insecta > Coleoptera > Cantharidae > Cantharis > Cantharis lateralis. The sequence goes on from OY720629.1 coordinate 26,235,618, forward strand.
AACCAATACATAAATTTAAAAACATAAATGTCGTTTGGACTAAATCCATCATTTAATTTTAACATACGAGTATTATCGTTATTATTGCCAACTCTGAACAAAATGAACGTGTACAAAATGTCCCCCCTCTTCTAGCTGTTTATGAACACAAATACCGGGAAGGGGATATAACCATAGGTTCCCCGGTTTTAAAGACCCAAGGTTTCTGAATTTATTAAATAGGAACCTTTTATTTTTTTAAACCGATGGTCGGGGAGGCAGGGGCGTAGCGAGTGTTGTTGGAGTCCCGGTGCAAAATATTTAAGGAGGCCCCCCTGTCCTAAAATAAAATGGTTAAGTAAACAAAATTTCATAGTTTCAAAAAAATAAATAATACATCATTCTAAAAAAAAAAAAAACAATTTATATTCTTATAGACAAAGTCACGTTTTGATATTTATTTCAACCTTACGACGTTTATGTTTATTCGGCACATTCTAAAGTGTTTTTGTCGAAAAATTATTTTCTGTTAGGGACCCCCGCGGGGCCCTCAAACCGTCTGGGCCCCTGTGCATCGCACCGAACTGCCCTGTGATAGCTACGCCACTGCGGGGAGGTATGAAATACCTTCAAAATTCTACTGACTGTATGGAGTTCGGGGGGAGCAATTCCCCACAGCCAGTTTGGTGCAAAGCCATTTCGGTACAATAAATAAAACAAGCACCCAAAAAAATCCGGCAATATGAAATCTTCCAAGTATTTACAAAAAATTGGTATACAATGTTATTCATTTTTTATCACTTAATGGCACATTGATGGCTGTAATATAGCAATTGAAATTTCAGTTTTTTTATTTTATTAAAAAGAACCCCATGTAGGTACAGTCATCGACAACAAAAAACTCTTGTATACTTTTAAACGCTTTTAATAAGAAGAGGTGTTAATAATAAATTTGTTTCCGAGTCACTCACGTGTATTACATTGATTGTATGGGTTAACCTTTGTTATGCTAAAATCATAACGTCAAAGAATACGCCAATAACAGTTCTTTTCATACATACGACTGACCACTTTCAAATTTTTCAAACAATTTGCCGGAACGATTAGAAGTGTTTTAAAAAAGTAAAAACCAGTGAATTATAATACAGAAAAATAGAGTATTAAAAATCAATGTTTAAAGTTGTTTAAAATAAATATATATTGGCAACAATGAAAATAAATTGAGTGCTTTTGACCATACCAACCTTTGGTTAGAGTTTTGCGGTAAAATCGTTCTAATAATACTCTAATTAATACACAGAGAACAATTAATTTACTGCCTCAGTACACACCGTATTTTTGGAAGATTTCATGGTTATTTACAAAAATATATGTTGTGAAGGAAAAATAAAATTAATGACTTAAAGTCTAAACAAATTTATTTTGTTTCTCAGCAGCAACAAAAATTTAACGTTAAATAGGAAATAGTTATTTGCATAACAAGGAAGGAAAGTATATCAATTCAATATTATTGGAAGATTTGAAAGACATTTCAATCTTGAATGGTTTTAGATTTTTTTATCATTTAATTCTTTAACAGTGAAATTATTGGGCGATTGTATGTGAGACGTGTGTTACTATTGTGAGGTTTATTGACAGGATTTTTTATAATCTTCTTAATTATTGATTCAGGATAACCATTTTTGTTTGAAGTCTCTTTTACAGTTCTAAAAGTTTTCTTTTTGTCTCCTCATGACTTTATTCTAGAAAGCTATCTGCAAGTTTTTTTGGCTGTGCCTATTATTTGACTTTTATGGTGATAGGAAATATAATTGAAATATCTTCCAAATCAAGTTGGTTGTTTGCAATTGGAATACTGGTTTAAAATATTATATGATAGAAAAATCAGTGAGTATTAAAATTTTTAATTTGTGCGATTCATTTTGTGCGTTGTAATGAAGTTGTCGAAGAACAAATGAAAGTTCTCAGTGCAGTGGTATTCAAACATTTTTTTGCGTACTTGAATACACCCAGCATTAGTAAATGCATAAATCTGTATTTGACGTTCGAATAAAGAATGAGTTCTCTGGAGGGTATTCCATAACCCCCAGACCCCCCGGATTTACTTTCGTACAGAGACTTCTGGACCTCAGTGTTTACAGCTCGAGAACTTTCGGACTCGTTCTTTATCCCCTCCTTCTAAAACCAAGTTTGAGGTACGCCACTGTTCCTCGATGGAAAACTATCATTCATATTTATTTGTGGAATAATCTAGTTGAAATGCGGCAGAAAATTCACTCTTGAAATTAAGTTTCCTAGCAATGCCAAAGATTTTTTGATATAATTTAGTGTTATCTCGAAAATATGTTGTATCCAAACATATCCTTAATGTATTCGGAAACTTCTATGTAAGTATTTGGGAATACTTGTGTGGTTCTTGATATCATTTTAATATTTTATCATTTAAATATGATTGTATTATGCTCATTAATTTTTAAATTGTAATGTAATAATATTAAATTATTATTATATTATATAACAATTCAATGTCATTTCAAATTTGTTAAATGCCTGCAAATTCTATGTACAAAATTGTAAATACCTTAAAATTATTTACATTTTTCAAATTGATAAAATTTTTGAAAAACAAATAATATATTTTTTGATATACCTACCTATACTATGGAAGTACTTTTTTACGTCGTTCTTTGTTTGTCATTTAAATAATATAATAATGTCGATTTTGATAGATACTGGACGAAATATTTATAATATATAATTAACAATAACAAATAAAATTATTTCATTTCACAAATTTGTTTATTTGGTCTACCGGTGACAATTCAAATTCAACTAAAATTATTTGTTGTGGTTACTAATATTTTTTGTTTGAGCGCAGTTTAGACTTGAGTGCAGTCGAAATGTTGTAGCAAAAATGACACATTTTATCGAAATTCTATGTACCCGAAAGAGATTAGTTTATCGCTTTTGAAGAAGCTAATCATTAGCATTTAGTTCGGCGCAATTTGCTAGGTGTCCATTTAAATGTGTTTATTTGAAGAAGGGCATTCTGAAATTGTTTTGAAAATACAAACAGCTACCAATTATCTCGGTTCAAAAAATTACTATAATTACATGCCATCTCTTAGTATAAAATTAACGAAATTGGTTTCGGGATAGGCTCTAATTAGAGATATTAAATTTCCGATTTGTCTCGTTTAAAATTTGAAGGCGCCAGGTATTTTATTTTGAGATGAATCTTATTGTAGCTTGGAGCACATTTTGCATAACCAACGCAAGGTTTTCGCAAATTGAAATTTCCGGCGTGGCATAGCATTTGGCCAAAAATGAAAAATAATAAAAGCTTCGATTAAAGAAAGGAAACGATTTACATCAAACGACCGCAAAAATTGGAATAGATATTTTCGATAAGAACTCTTAAGTCGAGTATTTGAAGGTTTATCTGTTCTTAATCGACACTTTGTCATTATCTTTTTCTAGCAGAATTGTACTAAGCCGAATCTTCATTGTAGTTGTCACGCGAAGGAAAATATAACTTTTAATCTCCCCTAACAAAATATTTAACACGCTTAAACGAGAACTTCAGGCTAGTTATTTACGAAAAATAAAAGTCGTCAACAACATTAGTCCCGCCGTCTCGAGCAATGTCTTGAGGGCAAACTTTTAAATTACAAAATAAGACGACAAAGACAAAATATAAGTAGTAGCAAAGCAGGGTCCTCGTGTCTCTTAAATATTTAATGCCATCCTTTACTATTGCATCTTGGAAAAGCGATGCTTCGAAAACTCTCAAAATATTTATATTAGTTTTTTATAATATGTACAACAAAGAAGAAGTTTGTTGAAAAATAAGTTAAACTCCGGCAGGTATCGAGCGTGACTTAAACCCAAAAAGATCAACTTTACATTTTTAATGAGCTTATTAGTAAACGATGAAATACGGTGTCACAAAATGTCACTTCTTTTAACGGTTTTAATAGAAACAAAGTACAAAATTTTTGAGTAGGTAAAATTTCGAATTTTTTATTTTTTACTTCTCTGAAAGGTACCTTTCATCGTTTCTGCCTTTCTGATTCATTTATTTGGAATCTCCCCAAATCCAAGGCGGACTGGTTCTTGCAGTTTAGACAGAAACATAAACAGAATAGTATAGATATTAACCACGAACATAATAAATAAGAGAGAGCTTTTTTTTTGGTCTGGGCAATGAATCGTCCTACTTGTTTAGTGGTGTCGAGATGAGTTTGGATCTTCGGAGCTTGATGAAATCTCAGTAAAAGCATCGTTCCTTCCATTCTAAATCTGAGTACGTGCTCCACCTTGTGTGGCTTTTGATCTAAAGGGCGACTAGCCTTTAAACGGTTTACAAAGCCCGGATATCGTAGATTCGTTTTGCTCAGGTGCTACTAACTTCTTCTTAGAGTTCTATACACTATGCAGCATAGACAATCAACCCGGCAAAAACAATGATCCACTTGGAAATATAATGAATAAAATTCAAAAATTCAAAAGTTTCTTCTGCTGAATTCGTTCCTGACTAAATCTTCGATAAACCGATCGAATATAGTAAAACTGTTTATTTTAATTAGTATGTCGCAAAATTTTTGCAAATGTAAGGAAAGTAAAATTTGCAGTCTAAATAAACAGAAAAATTTGCCGGAAGCATATGATCCATATCAAAACTTGAACAAATGTTAAATAACCGAGACCTTGTTTGTGGAGCTTGAGTGCTGGTATAAAATGAACACATGCTTTCCAGGACCAGGTAAAATAGTTTCGAGCATAATTATTATAATATAAAATGTACCTATGTAATAATTAGTGTGAACCAAGATGTCAACGATAGTTGGGTAGTTGAAAAAATTGTTTGTAGGAAACAGCCGGTGTTGAAGTAATTACGGTTGTTTGTTTACGTGGGCTGCAATTTGATTTTGCCGAAGACTTTTTTTCTTAGTATTTGTTAGGACCCTCGAGGGTGTTCCCTACGATTCCAGTTTTGGAAACAAAAACTCAAATAAATCCGGTGACCAACCGTCTCATTACCAGTATCGACCTTGCACTGGTTCGGTGTTGGAAAGGGTGCAATTATAATAAATATTTCTTTAAATTTTGTCTGGGGGCCGGCGGGCAAAACAATATTATCAAATAACACATCATTTTAAACGAAGGAGAATAATTTTATTTGAAATTATTTTAATATTTCTTTAGGCACTTTTATAACACTAGAAGCGAACCAAGAGTCTAATCACGCAAGAGTTTGAAAAAATTATACAATCCTGAAAAGTAACAATTACGTATTCACGTGTAGAAATAAATGGGGCGTTGTAAACATATACTTAAGATAATGATAGTCTCGGTAATTGAAGGAAAGACTTGTCTTGTGTGAACTTATGTATTAAGAAGAAACTCGTCATTCTTATATAAATTTTATGCATACTTGGTTGTTGGTTCTTTTTCTTATTTAAATATTTTTTCTACCAGACAATGCCGTTTAATTATATAGGCGTTAAATTACACCCATCATAACATATTATTAAATAAAACGCTAATTCTCTATTCAATTTTAATTTTGTAACTGCGTGTTACAATCTTAAAAATAATAATAACCAATTTCTTCATCTTCAGAAAACATAACCTCATTTTATTTCGTCAAAATTGGATTAATTTAATCTTTTAGTACCTAATTATTAAAAGTTTTTATTGTGTAATGTGAATGTGAGAACTGAAAAATTTCACTTTTAATGTCATATACCGTGCTAGCTAATTTTCTTCCATAACTGGACATATACTTTTTTTTAGATTTTCATAAAATATAAAAAGTAAAGAGCAAGCCAGACGATGTTTTGAAAAATTTCTTAAGCTAAACGTTTTATGACGCAGGTTACCGATAATTGCTACCTTCATGCGCTATTATCATGATTACTACGAGGTGTGGTACAGAAAACCCACTGCACTGAAGCTTGAAGCTCATTGTGGCCTATTCACTGTAGCATTCATTTCTTGTTTCCCGTATCATCAATATTCGTACATATTTGCATAAGTATATACAGTAAACACCGTCAATAGGTGCTTTTGCTATTTCTTCAATTTCCGGATAAGGAAGCCTATGGTGTCATTGCCTCTTATGCGGGGTAAACATACACTATGAGATACATACAAGATTACTATAGTGCAGGATAGCTTAGGCAAAGTTGGACAGAGCTTTTAGACCTTCTTTTCAGTCTCAGAACAAGAGGGTCACCACTTTGAATTTTATGTTCCACAGACTTCATTTAGTGATTTCCACAAAATATAAAGCAAGCCTTCTTTCATCTTCAGGACAGTCTATAAGTTGCCGTATTCTCATTGACCATGAACGCGGAATAAAGTTGTTAGAAGGGAGTAAATTGCCATATTTTCCAACTACTGAACTGAAAGATAAGCTTACCTTTTTTGGCTTTTGTTTTTCGGTGATTTTGTTTTTCGGTGTTTTTGTTTTTCGGTGTTTTTGTTTTTCGATGTTTTTGATTTCAGTGTTTTTGTTTTTCCGTGTTTTTATTTCAGTGTTTTTGTTTTTAATGATTATGTTTTTCGTTTTTTTTTGGTTTTTCATGATTTTGCTTTTCGGTGTTTTTGGTTTTCAATGATTTTGATTTTCGGTGTTCTTGTTTTCGGTAATTTTGTTTTCAGTATTTCTATATTCACTGATTTAACGTGGAATTAGGTTTTCGCCATGGGCTACCCAAAATATGTACCTATGTATGTGATGGATTCCACTTCAAATCACCGAAGACAAAATCGCCGAAAATCAAATACACCAAAAGCACCGGGCCATAGCCCACCTAAAATATTATTGTATGGAATGATACAACTATTTTTTTTGTTTAGTTTACATGATTTCTTTTAAGTAGTTGTTATTTATATAACAAGGACGAAAAGTGTAGCTTTCTTTAGTCAGTATTTTTTTAAAATTATTATATTTTGAAATTAGTTAATAACCAAGTTTATTTGTGTTTTATTTAACCACATAAATGAAAAATTACAAAATATGAGATATACTCGTCTGTGATTTATTAATTTTCTAATGCCGGGTTTCTTCATAAGTCATACTTAACAGCGCTGTTAACTTGACCGCGCTGTTAAGTTATAAAGAAGCCTGTTATTCTTATTTCAGCTACAGCAATATGCTAAATCTAAGGTATTTTTTGATATTATGAATGCTTACAGATTGGGTACACGAGAGAGATGTGGCAGGCAGATTACTGATATTATATTTTGCCACCCCCACCCCCCAGAGAACTAGAATCAACTTTTGGCGACCTAAAGAAGAAAGTTACGACAAAGTTGTATACATGGCTGTAATATAATAGCTCTCACCTGATTTTTCTTGTTTTTAACGAATATAAAACCATCGTTAAAATGCTAATAAAAAATTCTTCTTGTTGATTTTTAATTATTTCAATACATTTAGTTCCGACCAATTACAACCTAAATGAGATTTTAATTTAAATTAGGAGTCCTTTTATCTTAATCTGAGCTGTAGGGTTAATTAAAATGTATTAGAATATATTTGAACAATTTATAATTATGAAAATAATTATTATTGTAAAATAAATGGGCGCGAAATAGTTAATCTAAATTTTGATTGTTTAAACAACCTTTTTAACAGTACTCGAAAATAAATAATAAAATTATAGTCAGATAAAGCTCGGAGGCGTGCAAATATTTGCCCGACGCACATAAAGACAAAAATCAGGTTATACAAATAATTTGATCTAAACAAACAATATAAACAATAAATATAATTTGATTGTTGTAAGTTTTAGTATCTGAATTATTTTTTATAATACGATTTTTGTATTCACTCTTCAATATGCGCGTCACGAAGAGAAGTTGACAAGATAAGTATTGAATATTGATCGAAATTTGATTTAAATTTTTATTATATTGTTAAGTAAATGTCACTTTGATTATAAGTAAAGCTTGGGAATAACGGATAGTAATTTATTTTTGCATTGTGAGGTTTTCACAACTGCAACCATAGCAATAAGATCCATTTCGGAAGATGCCCAGTGCGATTCGTATTGAGGATTAAGTTATGGAATGCGGCGTGTGCTGGAGGGAACAAAAAGGTCCCCGAAGAGGATTAAAAACTTGCGGTAGATTAAACAGATTTTTTTTTGGTCCAGAAGACTCCTCGAGTGTTTGTTTTGAAATGTTGATTTGGAAGAGAAGCTTTGGGCGAAGGGTTATGCATTCGAAAGTTTGATCCACCCTCGTAGATACGTCATAAAAACGCTTATATCCAAAACGGAATAAGCGATGATATTGACCTATTTATCATCCAGCTACTTCACAAGCATGGACTATCCGAGTAAATAAAGGTTTCGATTGGGATTCGATGTATCTTAAGCTAACACACGCGTTGCATTATTGCAAGTACAACTTTGTTTCCAATGTTTATCTTTAGCTTCCACCATGTCTGCTCATCTATTATTACATTTTCCACGGGCGGGTACTCATGCGTGCAATGAGCAACATGACTAAATCCTGAAATTTAAAAATACAATTTTTTTGTAAAAAACGCAACACCAATAAATTGGAACGTGAGTTAATTTTTTATGTCATTGTACTCGGTATAATTGAATCGTTAAGTGCAAAAAGGGAAGTACTGACATTTTTACCAAAATTGAGTTATACATGTTTTCATATAGTTTTGGGGTAGCCCGATCGTTTGGTGTAAAAATTAAAATTGTGTCAGCAAAATTTAAACAATTTTACCGATTATCACATGAAAATTCAACATATTCGAGAACTTACGATTATGTAGTTGAAGAATATCAAGATTTTTATTCTGATATATTAGATTGGCCAACCATACAAGAAGATCAATCAGATCAGGATGTTATTTAAGCAATTTATTATTTCAGAATAAAATTTTATTTTATGTGAATTTTGTATCGTTTTTAACAATAAATTATGATTTAGTGCAAAAAGGAAAGTACTTCACAATACAAAAAAAAGGTTTGTTAAAAAACTATTATTGTGGAAGCGCATTTTTGGGTGGTTTCTTATAAAGAATATATGTTTCTAAAGGTTGGTAAAAAAAAAATTTAATTTGAAGATCAATTACACAAAGCAGACAGTTTAAATCGATTATCTCGAAATGTAGATTTTGTAGTACTTCCCTTTTTGCACTTAGCTATTCAATTTAGTACAATGTTTGGAATACGATTATTATGTTAACATGTTTGCTCGTTAGAAAGTTAATTTATTTAAGATTTAATATAGGCGACATGTTTGTACGCTTGCAAAATATGGAACACGGTTGATCATCAAGTGCCTCAAGTTCTCATTATTTGACTGATAAGGTACGATGAATATTTTTAGCGTCAACGTTGTTTTTCCAACACTCGAAATAGAGGGAACCGATGTGAAAATAATTCTTCATAATAATGAATACTTTTTGAGCAAACTCAGTTTCATCCCAAATTTTTGAAGCTACTAAAACAAACAATTCCACCAAGTAGTTATAGGGTATTATCTGCCAGGTTTTATAAGTTTTGCTTGTTCTATTAATTTTTGATAGTCACCCAATTAAAATCACTTACCCTTTGTACGTATAATGGAAGCGGGATATTGATTTGCCGATTTTATAGAGACTTGCATCAGCAGTTTCATATTTGCGCGAAATCAATTAAAAACGACTGTTTGCTTTTTTAAATATTCGGAAAATTACTAAAAAAAATAATATGTAATTAAAAGTATGAACAAATCGTTGTATCGTAATTTAAACCATAAATGTAATTTAAAAACAGCAATTATCAACAGCGTAATATTAATTTTTAAGTAAATATTGACTTATTTGCACTAAATCACATGATAGGTAAACCATTAGTCATATTCCAAATAAGAATTAAAAATGTGTTACATTTAATTGATTTTTAAGTGCTGTGTGTCGTTACATTTGTAATCTTTGATCAATTGGTTTTACTTTTTAAATTGTGATTATCGAACTTCATAAATATTGTATCACGAAATTACCACTCGAAATCGAATGTTTTAAATGATTAAGGGTCTATTCTGTTTGTGCACTCAAATCTGGATATTTCCGACTTTCAAATGCTCTCTCGAAGCCGATTGTCGAGGTGCACAAAGAGTGAAAATTGCCAAAAATTCAAGTTGGGTTCAATAAAAATCCAAAAGCAGATGTTGCCTTCTGCCGGAAGACTCCATAAAAAGTAATGGTCGAGAAACATTAAAGCCTGTTTAAGTTATTCTGCCAGAAAAACAAAAGATAACAATCCCGAAGAAAAAAGAAAAACGCTAACCCCGAAATTTAATCAAAATTTCAAGTAAAGCTTAAAATAATTACAATCCATTTAAGTCGGGTAAATTAATTTAGTTAAGTTGATAAAATACTATAACAGTTTATTTGGGTTATTAGATGCTTTAGGGCTTCAGGCAATAGAGCTTTTTGAGTAACCGCAAAATCTTAAAGCGCGCGATATACTCGGAAACGGTCAATCCGCAAGTTTGGTCAAAGAACCATAACAAATCCCTCGTCTAAATTTCTACATAAATCATCCGTTTTAAACGGCCTTTGATGCTCATGTTAGATCAGCGACTTACTTTTTGTTGCCACGTTCTTGTAGTTTTGACGTTTTGGTTTATTATTTTTACCTGCTTGGGGTTTCGTTTGCGTTAACAGTTTTTATTATTGCATTGCTGCCGGTAAAATTTATATCGGCCAGGTAGGACTTTTTTTAACTTTCATATTATAATCTAATATTTATTTTACTTTTCGATAACGAAATATAGGTAACACCGAGCCGTAGCGTATCCACTCGTCAAAATTAATTTTTATGTCTATTTGCTTTACTAATCAAACACTTGCACGTTTTCAAATATCTAATTTTGCTATATTTTAATGTATACACGCGCACCATGAAGACGATCGGGCTTTTCCAAAACCCAGCAAATGATTTATTTGACGTAATCGTCACGTATCACGTATGAGAGATCAAAAATTTTAACGCTCCGAGCACATCAAATCAATTTTATTAAAATTTATGGCGAAAAGTGAAAAGACAACATAAATCTATTTTACTTTGGAGCGGTTAAACGAAATTTAATCTTCCTTTTTTGTGTGTTGTAACACATTGTCAGTAACAGGATAAAGCAAAGTCCTACAACAAATTGGATAACCGTATAGACCTTTTGGATGTAATCTGAGTAGAAACATCGTCAAAAACGATTAGAGCCAAAGATCAGCCCGAAACGTGTATATCTTTTCTTTAGCAAATACTTAGAATTAGGATGCCATATTTTTCATGGGCTCTCCGGCTAACAGGTTTTTAAAATGTTGTTCCTCGACTTGCACTTTAATACAAGGGATGCAATAAAATTTAAACAACCGCTGGTGTAATGAAAAGAAGGTTTTCCAAGAGCAAACTACCTGCAGCTAAACAAATTTATTTTTACATTTTGTTGAAAAACAAATTAATTTTAATGTGAAATGTTTCTAATTAACAGACTAACAGGTGCGAATATAATTTATTTAATATTGTATCGGGTCAATCATCGGCTTTCCTATCGTTTTTAATTTTTATAGATAACACCGTAGGGGTTTAAAACTTTCCCCAAAATGCAGCTAATCACTCTTCCCTATCTCGGCCATTAACATCATGAATCATTTGTATTTCGAAAACCAAGTTAAAATGGAAGTTTTTCTAAGAGGTTGTTAAGTGGGCCGAACTCTTCTTTTTCATTATCTCCTCTTGAATGTTCGTGGCTGTTTATCTCAGATCAATAGAGATAATCATTTGCTATAGCACACCAGCATGAACACCTTACGTGATGGAATTCCACGACGACGAAAAATATTTGCATTTTAATACTCCAATTTGTATAAAAAAAAATGTTTTTAGCAAACACACGTGAATTTCCCATAAGTGTGGGAAATAACCGGTTCGGATGGTTGTTTTCAGCTTTTTTCACAATTTTATTATTTGGTTTCGAAAATTTGCCACTCACAATCAGTTGTAACTGCAATAACAATAACACTTTGGAGTGGGGTCACGAACGGCCATAATCCATTCTTTTCTGGAAATTTGTAAAAGCTGTGATGCCGTCTTAGCCATATCGTTTTACGTATTTACACAAAGAAGCTTTTACTGTCAAATAGCATGCAAATATTTGTAACATTAACTTTACCTCTGGAAAACAGACGACCGTTGGAAAGCCATCTTGGCAGTGGGTGGTATGTAGTTTATCGAATTTTTGAAACAGATGTCCAAGTAAGAGTGATTTGCCGATGAAGCTCGAGCGATGTAACATAAATGGAAATTTATTGCACATATAAAATCTGCCAGACGAAGATGTTCCACACAAATAATCTACATTCATGTTTAATAGAAAAACATAGATAAGCTAATAGTTTAAATATAATCAAGATACGACTGTGTGCTTTAATATTAAGGAAGAATATGGTTAGTGCCAAACAAATATAACATAATTTTGGTTGGTGTTTGTGCAATCTAAAAATGTGACGAGTTTGTTGGTCAAACAAAAATAATCAATAAGTTATAAATATCTTGAACAATCAATTATGCAAAACAAATAAACATTATTTGTTCGTATACCCACTTAAACATGCTACATAAAGGTGTGCCAATTCAAGGTTGATGAACCATTTTTTAATGTATTTTTTTTTTATAAATTTTGAAACGAAACTAAATGGACAAATAATACAAAAGGCATTATGAATTGAGTGAGTGCTTTTCGGTGAAATATTGTCAACTTTCATTTATATTACAAAGCGATGTTTCAGCCATCGATAGCAATAATAATAGAAATTAGAGGTGGCTTTATAAATAAATTAATAATCAATAAATGCTTTTAGTATAATTATCCAAAATGTTCTATTTACAAATTTAGTTGATCATAACTATATTATTTTTATGTATTTACTTATACCTGCTTGTCAATATGTCAATTTTCCTATATAGATTATGGAAATGTAATATTGACTTTGTGTATTTGGTTTGAATAATATTTTATACGAGGGTGCTTCAAATAAACTTAGTTGATTAATTATTTCTCAATTTAACTACCCACCCCATATTTTTTTTACAGAACCTCATTCCAATGCAAATGGCAAGAAACATAAATTTTTTAGTAAATTAATTTCGAAATTGCATTTGATATTAAATTTTCATAATGGTTGAAAATTACATGAGATGAATAAATTGAAGCTCATCAGCTTTTAGCGTGTAATGGTAAATCAAGTAAAATGCATATTAGAAACGCAGGCTATCGTGCATAAACCTATAAATTAAATATTCAGTTGAAACACCCAAACTTCGATTTTTTTTTATACAAATGGAATAATAAAATACAAGCACTACACTTATTTAGGTATTTTAAAAATTTAAAATTAAATCATTATGTTCAGGCAAAAATTGAAATACTAACATGGAATGAATCGTTATTAAATTTTCAATTGCATACTATGAGAACAAGGTTTTACGTTTTTTCTTATGACTATCCTAAAATATATACATTTTCGCAAATGTTGCCCGGAGCTTAATGTAATCATAATTTTTGTCTGTTAGCCGATGAACCCATTGCTGCAGTATAGGAGTCAATATTTGAATTGTTAAATTTTTAATGCTCTCAAATAGACTACAACCAGGTCTCCGAGAGCTTGCTTTTTATCATTGTTTAGCCCAGACAGCCAAACTAGTAAATTACGTGACCTGTAGTAGAGCAATCGTAAATAATTAAGTGTCTGCAGAGGAGGTTAAATAGAAATCACCTATAAGATCTAAAGCAAAACTATACGTAGTAATCCCGTAGAGAAAAAGATTTCGGAACAGTGGCGTAGCTAAGGCTTTGTAAAAGGAAAAAAAAGGAAATTTGAAATTTTATTGATAAATAATAATATTACCCACTAAAAATTTCTCTTTTGATAAAGTCTAGATTACATTGTGGTGTTTCTTCTGCCCTTTCGAGTCTTTTTTTTTTCATGTACACTTTAGGTAAGTTTTTCTGGTTCTAGCTACCTTGCTTGCTTATTTTGCACTTCCAACACGTTTACGATCTCTCTTCAGCCCGCATATGTCCACAGATCACTTTCCAAAGCATCTTGCAAAGACCCAGACTCTAAAGTTAGAGTCCCGTCCTGTTAAAGCAAACTACGAGCCGTTTCTGCATTTTCATCACTTTCTGTTTCGTACTGTTCCTGTCTGCATCTGTGTATCTATTTTAGCGATTTCTTCCTCATCCTTTCCAAGTAAATAAAAACCTTTTGCTTGTGTTTGCTTTGCTATCCTGCTCAATGTTCCATCTCTTCTTCGTTTTGGATCACTTAGTTTGTAGATACCTCCCCCGCCTCTTTGCCGCTCAGACTCAAGTTCTTGACTGAAGTTCTCGACTCAAATCTTGAATGACTTACTTTCTTTTACAATGATCTTAAAATTCTCTAAAAGACCCGTGAGTGATATCCTGCCAGGACAAAAACCCACAGATTAATCGGTTTTAATTTAATCTTCAGTCTAAAGCACAACTCTTCACCTGATTCTAATCCATAACTTCCAGACCTTCGTCTACTTTGCTTTCCTGCAGCAATCACGCGACGGAGCCACGTTACGGAAGATTTGTTCCATGTTCGAATGCGCCGTAAAAAAGTTAGTTCCGTGTGATGCTCATCAGATATGGCTGGATGCGTCTCTTCTCTAATTATTTTAATATGCACCCCCAAGACTTGAGTAAATTAACTTTACCGACTTCAAATTGACATTTTCTATTGATTACAAATTCCTCCCTTAAAATAATTTTGATTGGTTCTAAACTATTTTGCTTAAATGCAAAACAAAATTTTGTATTGTTTAAACGGTTAAATGTACAATGTAGTTGAATTTGGAAGCACGTGGAAGGAGCTTAATTTCATAGTCCAAAACACATTGCTTTAATTATTCAAGCGCTATTTCTGCATGTTATATGTAAAGTAGTAATCCAAGCCGAAAAGAAAGTATAGTTGGTGAGTTTTGTAAATTGACAATCAAATTATGAAAATATTTTGCAAAAGTTGCAACCTGGCAAGCAATTTGCTCATTAGAAGAAGGGTTCCTTTTGTCTGTCATTGATAGGATGCACGATGCTGGAAAAGATAATATGGAATACTAAATGTAATTCCGCTCGAGGAAGCAACCCCACTGTTTTAATAATTTTATTTTTATTAACTCTTCAAAAAATGTCATTTTATATTTAATTTTTCATATTGTATTTTCATTGGGTATTGTATTTTGCGCGATTTGATTAATCGGCGAAATCAAATTCAACTACTAATTTGAGAAGAATTTATTGCACGAAATAAAATATCAAATTTAGATATGATCAAACGTCAATAGTGAATTCGCCCATAGTTTTTCAGAAAAATTAGAAATTTTGGACCTTGCGTAAAAGGTTTTTAAGCAATAATAGTATGAAAATGTATGTGGGAAGTACTTGCGGAATTTTAAATCCGTGTAATCGGCTTAATTCGTTTCCAATTTGAACAACAAAGTCAATTTCTCTAAATTGATGTGATTTCAAAAACTGTTAGTTGTGGAAAAGGAAAAATTTGTAATGTAAAAACAATAAAATAGAATTTTTTATGAAAAGTGAGAATAAATATGGAAATATTTGTATAATAAACCACTCCGTCTTGGAGATATACCTATATATACCAGTTTTCCGTTTGCGTAATTTCTTTGTTCCTACTTTCAAGACAGATTTAATCTAAATGCAAGACGAAACGAATTCGATGAAATCATTAAAATAAGCGTCTCTTGAGAATTTGCATCAACCTGACGTAACAATAGGAAATCCATTATGTGGTGGCAACCTTATCGTTTCTACGTTTTCACGTTTTTCATTCACGTGCAGATTTTTTATTTGAACCACAATCACCACTGGTATCGATTTTGCAAGAAACGAAATATTTATTGCAATTATTCCAATGATTTTTTCGTCTCGAAGGTCGGAGTGATCGACTGCAAGAAAAATAGTTTTTTAATAATTAATTCATATCTGAACTATGTGGGGCAAAAATAGTTGGGGTGTGCGTCTGTACGTAGTTTTCTTTTTAGATAACGATTTGCCCTTCTAGCTCTCTACATTAAGCGCCAAGAATGCACGCTCGAGATGTCTTAAGAAGGGGGCTCTCTCTGTGTATGATATTTCAACGAGAAACTCGTCTCTATCTTATCTGCTGAGTTCTTGTATATGCGTCTCCGTTTAAATAAAAGAGACAACGTTATGGCTTCCATTAAAGATAAAGAGAACACATTTCCGTGCACGTGGGTTTGATCAGCGGCTGTCAGAATGTATCTAACCAATCCCGTCGTAAAGTACTTCCTCTGTAGATTTTAGAGCAATGCACGAAACAAGATAAACAAGGAGAACCGGATCTCTCTTCGCTGAACCGATCATCCACATGTAGCCACGTCTTTGTCGGCGAAGTAGCTAGAATAATGGAAGCGGCTTAATGTATACCTTACCATGGACCCTCACCTTAACCAACTACTTACATACACTAGCATGTGTAAGGAGCAGTGTCGACACATGTGTGTATACCGTGGAGCAAAGGTGTGTGAACGTACACTCACAGTGAATACTCGTTCCTTTTCCTTGCTTCATCATTCCATTCGGTTAATTGTATACATCTATTTGCTAACTAGAATGTTGAGGTTAATTAGATACAACCTAAGTTAAATGTCGAATTTGGTTTCAAATTATAATCTAAAATCTATCGATCCAAAATCTAAAATTTTATCCAAAACTTAACGCTTCCGAACGTGATTTTCTCAAACGTAAATAATAATTTATTGCTAACTTCGTTCGAAACAAATTCGAACGGGCATATTATAATATTACTATGTATGCATACTATTTGATGGTAAAAACCCATACTCTGCGTAACATTTCGAATACCTGTGTTATTTTTTTTTAATAAAGTTAATTTAAAGCAAGTTAAATATTTGTGCACGATTCCTGTTTCTGGCACAAAAAATTCGATATCAGGTAGATGAAAAATTAAATTGGGATTTTTAAAGGCAAATGAAAGCACGGGAATATTTAAAATACACCGAAACGATAGAGGAAAATTAATTGGAATGCGAAACAACAAACAACAACAAAAAGATTTGCCATTATTAAATGCAATGGTCCATTTATAGTTAATAAAATACATTCCATCAGTTAAATTTGACTAATTAGAATTTTTTAAAATCAAAAGTGAACTTTATTATTTGGCCATTGGACATTGCAGGGGCATTTTTTTGGAGCAGCTGCAAAAGCAAGATTCCAGCGAGATGCACGGATGCGGAGTGCAATGCAGGGAAAAAGCATGGAATTATCAAAATTGCTTTCAAAAACATTCTCGGCAATCAAACCAACATCGGAATGCTGGGAACAATTTAGAAGACGATGCAAATTGAAACAAGAGACCATTGTAGCTGAAAGGATCATGTGAGAACGTTATACAAATGTGTTATATCAAATTGCGTTTGTTGCAACTGTAAATCTAACTTAAACAGCACGTAGAAATAAACACCTGAGTAGAATTTCTAGAAGATGAACTGTGCACATTGTAATCTCCGGAAAATTTAACATGCTTCTTTTTTCCTTTTTATATATCCGGTAGAGCTTGACATGAAGTGCACGTCCTTTTTCATCCGTCTATCTTTTTGTGCAGATTGATCTTGGAACTGAGAAAACAGTGACACCTCTATGGTCAAATTGGAACCGAGGCTGACGTACCGAGCACGTTATCTGATTCTGCTATTGGATTCTTTATCAGTTCACAATCCCCAACACCGAATTCAATAAGTAGGACAATTTTTAGATAACATTCTCGACTATTAGGTATTTTTCAGCTCAAAATTCTATTCCTTCTATTTAAACGTCTGATTAAAATTGCAACTTTTTGTTTAACACTTTATCCATTATTAAGTTTTCTCAATTATCAAGCAATCAAGTTCCGAGGTAATCAAACCTCTATAAACAATAATGAGTATGCTACATTTTTTGCTCGTTAACTTATTTTACCTTGATCTTAAAAAGCACTTCGTAACACGTTATTAGTACACGTAACCGTAAATTTTTCATTCCTGTGTCAATTTAGTTTTTGATCATCATTGCATATTTTCTCACGCACATGCATAATTTGAAATGGCAATTTAAGTTACATGTTTTGACGTTTTTACGTGTATTTAACGGATATTTAAGTAAAATAATTTTATTTAATGCTTTTCTTTTGAGATTCTTTCTGACACAGAATAATGATACCTCATACATTTCTATAATATTTTATGCTTATTAATAAGGAATGTCAAGTGAAAAGATAATAAGAAGATGATTAGTGATTACAACAGCTGGCATTTACTTACTGCAAATTTGAAAAATAAATTACCAAGCGACAATTACGAACCTAAACGTGGAAGTTTTTATGATGGGCGTTCCATTAATACAGCGTTTTGAATTTTGATAATTTAATTTCAGCAAACAATATTGGAAGTGGAACCTATCATTTTTATAGATTCAAAAAATTGCGATATAGAAATGCCATTTATTAGGGACAAATCATAATAGTTGTTTATGATATAAGTTTTGGAAGTAATTCATTATCGAACACGTGCTTTTTACAACATTTTATCTTCTACCAATCATTTTCCAAATCCAAACACTTTTGGATTGTTTTCTTTTAATGTAAATAAAACAAATGAGAAACATAATTTAATTGAATTATTGGAATTTAATTTTGATTTATTCTATTAACTGTATTTATATAATCTTGTCAGATTTTAATTTGACAAAAATTATCTTTTATTTTACTTCTTTTAAATTTTTGAACACCAAAAGTGCACTTTTTGGGACGAGAGTATACAAAGCCAGTTATACAGTTTCTTCAAACATTCCATACGATGCGATGATGTAATATATAAAGGAAAGTCATGAAAATAACTAATCAAATAAATTGGACTCATTTGTCAATCAGGCCTAGACTGGTAATAATTTAATTACCGGGAAATTTATTTGAGTGGCCCGAGGTTTCAAATATTTTTACGGGAAACTAATTGATGTGTTTGGTTTTAATTCACTGCTGACGAACTAAGACCTTTACGAGCTTTCCATTGAAGTTGCAGTGACTACTTTAGAATTTTCTTAAAATTTCTGCTTTTTAACATTAAAAAAGATAAAATTATAATGTTTTCTTTCTCCTTTGATCTTGTTAGCAACGCTGTTCACCGATTCAACATCAATTCATTTTCTTTCGATTCACGTAAGTCCGTGTCAAGGAAGATACACAACTCCATCAGTAGCAATGGCATCCGATTCTTCTGGAATCAACCAGTTTAGCCTCTTCTCAGGCTTTGGTTACTACAGGTGATCCGATGGATCTGTCTGAAGAGATAGAACTCACCAGAAGTGAATGCTTGTTTAATCTATAATGAATGCATCCAATGTAGTCTGTGGTGTGGTTACTTTCAATAACATCTAACTGCGGCTCATAGAATTTACCCAGAAGATTCGGAGATATCTATCGGAAGCTGGTTTGTAGGTGACAAATACTCACCAGATTTGAGCTGTCGATTTTGACATTCACAAGTAGTCTAAAGTGGAGCAAATGGCAGCTTCATCTCCTTCGTCTAGTC
Organism: Cantharis lateralis; assembly: GCA_963170105.1. Taxonomy (NCBI): domain Eukaryota; kingdom Metazoa; phylum Arthropoda; class Insecta; order Coleoptera; family Cantharidae; genus Cantharis; species Cantharis lateralis. Next base: position 26,255,276 of record OY720629.1, read on the forward strand.
CCTAGTATTTGATGAAGATTGATGTTGGCAATTTTCTAGGATTGATACCCAAAATTGGCAATGACTATGACCATGAATTTGACTTTGGAGTGGGTGTGGGTGAGGAAAAGGTGTGAGAGGAAGTAAAATATAAAGACTTCGTTCGTGGAAGCTCCTTGGTGATTGTTGCGGAACGTCATGGTTTCGCGTCTTGGTGTGTGGCTTCGGAAATTTTGGGCAAACGCGATAGCTGGTGGGACGAACCCTTCCGTAATTTGCACAGATTGCCGAGGTGTCTACCCTTTTCATTCAGCTGGCAGCCGATTTGTAAGATCGATTTGGTATACTTCTAGCTTGTTTTTTTTTTAGAGTTGTTGCGTCTTGACACGACTGCTTTCGTTTTGGATTTCTTAATAACCTGAAAAGCGCTTTGTCGTCATCCAGGGTGGCGAGTACGATTGCGAGTCCATCGTGAACGCTTCTGACGCTTTTAAAATTTGTTTCTCTTCGAGGATTTTCTAGATAAGTTTGGGCCACTTTGCGAGGTCCTTAAGGGTGATGGCTACTTCTTAGGCATGCTTCTGGACTTCGTTTTCTATGGTTATGAGTTATCGATCAATTTCGAGTAGTTTTGAAGTTGTGAATTTGAGTATCGTTAGAGTATTGCCCACTCTGTGCAATACTTGCATTGGAGTCCACACTACAGATTCCTTTTCTCCAAGTCTTAAGGATCTAGATCTACAATGCATCGTGTCACCTGTAACGTGGTTGTGATTGATGACACCAGGTATTCTGGTTGGACTCTCCCATCTGTATGGATGGGGTATCCCGATCGAACGCCCATGCTTGTTTGTTAGTGTGTGGTACTTGCACACTTTTTAAAGACACGTTCTGCTGAACCTCTAGCGGAACAACGTACAAGCAGAAATTCGGATTAAACGGGAATGTTGCCAGATTCCGGAGAACTATAAACTTTACCGCACTCAGTACGAAAAACTGGTACTTTACCTAACCCAAATGGATATTGTAAAGTTAATATTGTTGAAATGTTTAAAGGACAAGCTTTGCATTAATAATAATAAAGAAAGAAAATTCCGGAAAATGCTCTATATTGAGCTCCCGACGATGAGGTTAAAATGTATTTTGAAGTTATTGATCCTTACACCTACACAGACAGATATCACGAGTTGGTTATAGAAAACTAATAAAAACAAGAAATATTTTTAGATTTTTGCAACTTTAGTATTGACTTTTAGTTAGAAATGAAATGAAAATTTGCCATGTCGTGCATATGCTAAAGTAAAATAAATTTTCATGTTATAAAATATAAATTGCATCGAAGTAGATTATTTATTCGGAAAATGAGTTTAGTGTGGAAGCAAAGTTTCTCGCTTTGAAGAAACAAGTCAGTTGTATTGCATTAAGAAGGTTAGAATACATTTTGATAATGCGATAATCAAGCGGTAGCTGCAGCTCGATGGTAATGGGATCAGGACGTGGTTGGGCTGCAAATTCGCGGGGTTCCGCTTAATCATTCACGACACGAGCGCCCGAACCGCATCCTGTAGAGAGAATGGCAGTGGGAACAAACCGCCAGAGAATATAAAATTATAAGACTCTTTTCCTTTGTTAGCGCTTCAGGCAGCTTCAGATAATAATAAATTTATTTAGTTTCATGGCTGAAAATACGATTAGGTCTTGCCGAAGTTGCGGTTACTCAGATGGCATGCGTGAGTGATTCCACACGATCTGTATTCGATGTTGTTATTTTCAAGTTTTGCTTCGAAGTAAATAAAATCTTTTTACTACTTTTGGTGGTTACATATACGTCAAAAAGTAATGGAAGGAAAACGAAGCAATGAAGCTTAATTTGTTACGGGTTATCGACCATTAGAAAAAATTTTGGGATCAACAAAAAAGTTAAACTGATTAGTGGTGTGGTGACAATAAAAGTTTCTTGGTATAAGAGTAACAGGGCGATAATAGCTGCCAAGTCATGAACGGCCTCAAGCTTTTGATCTTGAAACTTATTTTCCTTAATTGTACTTTTTCATCGGCCGATGTTTAAATACAATTATCGACCAAGTTGCTCGGCTAACGATAATGTAGTATTCGAGGGTGGTCACATACCTAATAATCATTTTTATTTATTTTGCATTCTTTTTTGATATCTATATGTAAGTATACAGAATGATAACCGCGATTCTCGGTAATAGGATTTCGACATATAAAATTATTTTTTTACTTAGGAATAACTTCGAAAGTCTCAAAATTTGTATTGGTTATAGAAACTATTATTTTTCGATATCACAATAAGATCCGTAGACGATTTTTTTAAATTTAAAATCCAATTTTTTGGATGTATATATTTTTTCTTACCCGATTAGAAAATTATTTTTACCATAGGTTAATAAGTAAATTATTGATGTGAACGAATAGAGCGTAACACTGGGTTTAAATTTCCAATCAAAATAACGTGTCCTTTATTTACAACAGTTTGGCTAATTGATGCGAAGTGAAGATTGTAAAAGATAACGGATATTTATAAAAAAAACATTATTTTTTTTTCTTGTATCTTCATTCAACAGAACTTCAGTTTTCAACGGCTTATGTAAACTTAATGTCATCGAACTATACATAAAAGCACTCACCATCTTTATTTGGTTTTTACCGAACAATTATCTGAGCAAATATTGTAGTTGCTAAAACAAAATTTAGTGATTTTGATAAGTTTTTATTTACTAATATGGCATGGCTTTTATTTTAATATTTAGGTGTGATATATTATATCATAGTATTTTCCAAGAATTTGGTGTTTGCATAGTCAATATCATTTTATTTTGTTAATTTAGCGTTAATATTAGGGTCTGCATGGATTGTATAGATGTTAATGAGTGAGTGAGTGGATAGTAATTGTGGGTGCAAACTGACCATGTGAGTTTACCGCAATTGCTGACAGTAATTAGTATTTCGCTCATCAGCACACTTCACTAATGGGTAGCTATCGGTACCAACAAATTTCCAATTACATATCAACTTGTGAAATATTGATTTTATTAAATTAGCTTGTATATTAAACTTATTATATTATTATATCATAAATAAAATATGTTAATAGATAAAATTAATAATACATTATATAATATGCAGATTGATAGGTAAATTGATATTTGTAATATAAAACTAATTTATACACAAAATCTGCTTTTTTATAATATGTAAATATGGTACAGATTGACAACAATTTATAAGATCCGTAGATGATTTTTCGAAATATCCTCCAAATAAAAATGTCTTTAAAAGTACGAGCTGATGTAACAATATGTTTGTTAGTTGAATATCTGTAAGCAAATTTGTCATATGACTACGTCGTTGAGTTGACAAGAGGAGTTGAAGAGCTCCAAATGAAAAGCTGGATATTCTCGATTTTAAGTATCGCTTCTGTATAGTGACAATAACCTGAAATTTGTATGTATCAGAATCTCAATGTTTCACCTACTTACGAGCCAATATTTAATTTGGATTATTGGAATTTACAAAATTAATATCTCTTAATGGAATGCTTGGGAGTTAGGGAAGATCAGAAGTTTTAAATATATTTTACAAGTTCAAAATTTTCAACATAGCTATTGCAGCATCAATGCCCGAGCTCGGGAACAGTTTCTATAGAGAAGATCCTAACAATGGAAATCAATAGCTTCCACCAGATTGGTTGTACATAAAATAAACGACAATATGGAATTATTGATGGTTTTATGTGGGGAGGACGCTGAAGTTTTGAAGGAGTTCAGACTTGAATAATTTGGTGAATAAAGTGAACCTACATGTGAAAAAAAATATAGTGAACTAATTGTCTTCCTTCTTGTTTGTGTCACTCCGGCACAACTTGAAAACCTTGGAGTTGGAATCTGGTATGAGAAAAAATTCTGATCTTGGTATATGTGATAAGGGTCGTATATAGCACTGGTCGTCTGGTAGAGAACGTGTTCTTTGCAAACGCTATAGCAGATATGCTAAACCGTAAATGTGTAATGCATTATAATTGGAGCAGGGAATTGTATGGAATTGCATGTTTTTTTTAAAGCTATGCCCAAGAATAATTCTTTGTAATCTATCCGAATTGTACAAAAGAAGTCCAAAACCCGAATATTATAGTGCATATAAATGCATATTTCGCACGTTGTTGCATATTTTTGGAAATTGGTGATATTATGTCATATATGTACAATTTAACCTACATATTTGGCATATTTGCAAAATGTGGGATAAAATATTTTTAATAACACTGTTCGAGCAATTAAAATTTTTAATCTAGATAATAATAATATATGCTTGGGTCAAATCCGTCTGGGGAAACCTACAAATCATTGATGTAGTAGAGGATAAATTTAAAAACATTATTAATCGGTATAAATATGCGCCAATGACATCTTGTGATGTCGAACGATCTTTTTCTGCCTATAAAACTAATGTCTGACAAAAGGCATTATTTTTTTACAGAAAATTTAGAAAAATATTTAGTTGTTTATTGTGCTTCCAATATTGCTGAATAAAATGTTGCAAATAATAAAATGAACATGCATATTTAGTAGATTTCTAAGCAGATATCCTTATTTTTAAGCTGCATATATGCCGCATATATCTTTTGTTTTTAGTGCATGTAATTCCCTGCTCTAATTGTAATGTACCATTTTTTGCCCGATGTGAAAGATATTGAAAAAAAAACAATAAACGTAAGAGAAAACCTTAGGAACAAAATAGAATATTAGTACAAATATTATTTTATATTTTATAAAATATTTAGTACTAATATCATGTTTTTAGAATTTGGCATATGTATGCTTTTTGAGATACCTATGTATGTTACTTTTGTACTCGTTATCTTTTTTGCTATTAGTGCAAAAAAATTGAAGTCTGATATTTTAAACTTCAACAGTCAATTTCGTAATTCTCTCGTTACTTTAGGTTTGTTTGAACTAATTAATCAATAATTTAAGTTTACTGTAACTGAACCTTACTGAACTGTATAAAGTAACTGAAACTGAATAAATTTGGCAAGTGATCTAAAAAACTGTCAAGCTTGACTAATTTTGGCAATTGATAATAAGCAAGGTTGGTAAAGTGTACTTGTGTTATCGACAACACACTTGGTAGCAGATATAAATTTAAGGTTGGCAATAGGCACAAAACTTTACAATCAGTATAAGCAAGGTATTTATGTATATTTTTTAATGTAATGTTTTTTAAACTTTTTGAAAATTAATTTAAAAACAACGATGAAAGATATTAAATTATTTTATAAATAATTGCAAAAATTAAAATGTAAACTAAAACATAGAAATAAACAATCAAGAATTTATAACTTTAACTTCAGATATAACAAATATTCCATTGTTTAAAGTTTATAATAAATATAGCTTACTCTAAGATTAGCTAACAACTGCTTTATTTATGTTGTGCTATATCTAAATTTAATTTAATTTAGTTTCGAATTTATCAAAAAATCGCCTTCGGCGCTTGTTTTTGACCAACAGAGAATATATGTCCGTTTTTGTATATCATATATCTTCTGTATCTTCTATACGGTATAGATATAGCAGAACATAAAAGTAGTATATGCTATCGGTCTATAGTTTATACTATGTGATATAATATACTATAATATATACTGGGATTAAATGGTTTATACAATGTACAATACTATTATAATCTGTTTGAAGTTATGTACCAATTTGAATATCTGTTTATCTGTTTTGTTTCTAATAAAAAATATTATTATTAATAAATTTAAAACCCAACATACCTACCCACGTAATAACTTTTGCGTGGGCATAATTTTGCGAAAATTAAATTTTAATTAAGCCATTGCCAACATTGAATATTAAAAAAGTAATTAACAGAATAAATTACTACTTTTTGTTAGCGTAGCCAAATATTTTTTCGAGATTTACTTTATTTGTAGAAAAAAATTCTGAATATATTTTGAGACTGTGGTATTTTTTGTGAGCGGCTTTATTGGCCAATAAAATTTACAGATCGTTCCATCAGTTATATCGCGTATGTTAATAACGACCTCTAAACCAAAATAAATCCCAAATGATCCATTTCCACGCAGCGGTAATATCCTCGCACAAAAGAATAAATTGCTCCATAATGTGAGAATCGAATTTATAAAAGTAATTGACAAATTACCATTTTGTTTATTATCGTGCTCACATTAACATTTTATCAATAATTTAAATGCCGCTTCTAAATTTACCCAATTGCCGCCATTTTGTTAGTATATAATAGCGCGTCTCCCTGTTAAACACAAAAATGCGTTTTATCGCGAACCTAATTGAGGTTAAATTACCCAACTTACGAACTATAATAATTGAAGTTGTAAATCTTAGCAAACCATTGTAAGTAACCGCACCGTAAACTTTCTAGCGGTTCCAGGAAACGAGTCTAGTTCCGGACTCGGGCCGTCACCGGAACTTTTATACCCCATCGCGTTTATCTGTTCGTCGGGATTGTTTATTGTTTGTAATGTAGAAACTTTTTCGCTCAGTTAATTTTAGTTGTTTAAGTTTTTGTTTTGAAATTTACAACGAATAATAATATCGTTTACAAGCGGAGACGAACAATTTATTAGTAAACTTTTTAAACTTGTGGGTTAAACGCTTTTCTACTTTCCGATTTCATAATTTTCTATTTGGAAAAATAAAATTTTGCCCATTATCGATCTGGCTAGAAACGATTCTAAAGCAGAGCTTTCCAAAAGTTCGCAAATTGAAAATTCAAAAGACGGATTTTCCTTACTGCTCTAGAAAAAAAAAAAGAAAAGGTTCAAAATGTATTTTTGTGTGCTTAAAAACCATATCGGCCAGTTAAAATTATTGAAGTATTTTTAAGTAAACTGACGATGATGAAACCGTTTGAGAAACACCAATTTAGATTTTTGCTGTTGTATGTTCAGCTTTAGGGTGTTTATTTTGTTAAATTCACGGTTTTTGGCTCTTCAGTCTTGAGTATTTGCTTTTATTTTTATTTAAACAAGTTTCGTATTGCGTTTTCTTTATTTTTCCGTGATTTTCTCATTTCATTCTTTTTTCAAATAAACAGACTGGACGATCTTTATGAACAGAAGCTTTTCACAATAAAATTAAATTGTTGGATATAAAAATGTAACGTTTTGGCATCTCTTTCGCTAAAGGATCAACACCCACCTGGTGTAATTTTTCTAACCATGTTAGGGCTTTGAAACGCTTGCTTAGCAAAATCTTCTTTTCCCTTTTTCATTACCGATCTTCTCTGTTTGTTCAATAAATTTATTCCGCGCTACAATAAGCTTTTAAATTGTTGCCAAGTGAAAAATGCTTTTAAATTTGCTTCATCATTAAAATGTTTGGAGTTGTAAAAATTCAAATTAGTTTGAATAATGACGAAACGTCGCTTTAGTATTGTCAATTTGCTTTCACAAAAAAGCAATAAAAAAGCAAATTCAGTACAATAAACGATTCGATAAATGATTGGAACTGATCCCATCTACCTCTACTTGTGTGTGTGTCCCCTATTTTGAATTGTTCGTTCGGCGCACTCCCTCTGAAAACAAATATCGCGTGTAAAATGTGGCTTAGTAAACAACGTATGTACGTTAAATACATGCAATTGGTGTGTACATTAGCTTAAAACGAGGTTTGCTATATTTGTATGTTTGAACATACATTACATAAATGCGCACGGTTTTTTAAAAGGAAAAACGGAAATTGAAACAAGATGAAAAATGAATATAGGAAATTAGTTCGATCTGGGGGATATTGTGATAATGGAGATGGACAATATTATTGGAAAAAAGGTAAATAAAGCTTTTTACGCCAACAAATCCAATAAAAAACTAATTTTGGCGTCTTATTTATCACGCAGCCTTAGAGAAAATTTTATATTTTCTATGTATGGAAGCACGCAGTGCATTTATTTTTGTTACTGTATATTTTCGTCAACGAGAAATTAATTATAACAGTATTTGGGACTCGAGGAAGTTCGATATTTTTTAGGTGTGGGGGCCAAGATAAAATCATATTTTATTTTTCGATCCTATGCGAAAACTAATTTTGGGAAATATATTATTTTATTTGTTAATTATGCTTTGCTCAAATAGGACATTTCGTCGTCGTCACTTTGTCTTCGTTAAATATAGTATGTATTTCATATTTCAATATAATATATTAAACTTATTCAGTTACCAATATTGGAGGGTATTCCATATCCCTCAGAGCTCCCTGCTGCACGTGAGAAAAAATTAGGTGTATAAGGGAAAGTTTCAAAATTATTTGAATGCTACCGAAAGCCGGATAACCATCTAAAACGCCGACTATATGGTTGAAAACATAATTCAGGTTTTTTCTTCCAAAAGTGTGGTTTTTGAAGCATACGTGAGAATAACTGATAGTGTTACGAAGTATAGTACAGGTTAATTGTATTTGATGACTCATATGGGATAATATACCTGATACCTGCTGCTCAAATCTGCTTTCAGGTTCTTGAGAGATGTTTCTGATTTCAAAATTTTTTTCTGCAAGATTCTTCTTTAAAATTTCCGCGCTCTTCAGTTGCAATTGGATCACACAAGGTTCTCTATTTGCCAATTGGGTCTGGGAGGTTTGAAATACCCATCAAAAGCAGCCCAGTACAAATCAATAGTTTTAGGTTGGTAAAGGAAGTAACTTCGAATCCGAAGAAGGACCACGAAAAGCACTAAACCAAATTATTCGGGGAGAGCAATGCCCAGTTTTCCAATTATTGCTAACCTTTTTTTTTGTCTTTGTCTTTGTCTTTTCAAAGTTGAGAAAATCTAATGATTTTCAACGAAGTAATTTTCCATTTTCTGAATGGCTCTCTACTATAATAATGACGGAATGTAATTGCTTTCGAGGGGGACCTAACGAATGAAGAGTAATTGCAGAATCGGAAAGAAAATTAATGACGCTATATGTGAGATTTATTTTTTGATTCAATATTTTTTTAAGGGCGTTTTTTTATCCTTGATTGAATGTAAATCTGAAGATTTAAGTTTGGTAAACTTCTTCTTCCTACGATTTGTCTTTCTTAACTTAATATTTTTTGCTTTACTGTATTGTTCGCTTTGTTACGAAAATAAAATAGAGTTTTCGGCTCGTAAATGAACGTTACAAAGTTCTCTGTCTGCGAACCTTGTTAACTGCTTAGCAGGAGAAAGACAAATATCAAAGGATAACTTAGCAGGTGTTTGGGAGGAGGACTTGATCTTTTCAGAAAAAGGCTAACATCGTAAATATTTCCCAACTAATGTTTATGTCTAAACGAAACTGAAGAAAATTGTTGTAAATAATCTATGAACAAAAATGAAAAACAAAAGTTGGATGTAATCTAGAATTTATAACTGAATAACAAGAGACGAGAAGTCATCTAAAAGATTTTGCTGTTGAATATATTATTTATAAAATTTTATGTTGGAAAAACATGGCATGAAAAATAAATCAGCAAGGTTTTACAAAAATTTTAAACGTACATCTGACTTTTAAATAATAAAATAGGTTTAAGTAGAAAAAAGTAATTAACAGAGCTACAAAAAAATTCATTTACTTACATCAACAGCATTGCGCTTTTCATATAAATTGCTGATGAATTTAAAATAACTACAGATTTTTTGTAGTTTTAATTATGTAATACCGTAGCCAAGCTGCAAGATTTTTTTAGGCAATCAGCACTCGGCTGAAGTATTAAACCGAACAGATTTCTTAATTATTGATAATAATTGAGTGGCTATAGCAGTGTTTAATAAAATGTTTAATTATGATTAGAAAAAGCCAAGTAATACACAGAGGACTGATCTAATCGTCTCTGTGAGAAGTGCATGGCAATTACCAGGCAATTACAAACCGACTCGCGGTGTAAGCTCGGGTAGTAGTAATTAAAATCTTAATCAACGCTCGCTCCCTTCTCGTTTAGTTCGGATAAATTTAAACATCTCAGTAGATACATCCCCTTTCACAGTTTTCCCATCAACTTTCAAATGTTTTTAGGGAATATTAATTTCAAAGAAATATTTTTTTAATTATTTCGTTAATGCTTCCGTAATTATACTTTAATAATATCATCGAATTTTCACAAAGGAAAACTGTCAATGGGATGCTCCAGTTTTGGTATGGCGTTCCAAATCTGGAAGGATGTTAATACGCGTACCGAAACGTGACTGCTGCAAGATTAATAAAAAGAGCGTTCGAAACTTCATTTTACAAAATATGTTTTAATTACAAATTAATCTCTTTAACTTTTTGTTTAAGTAAAACAGCCGCTAATTTTGTCGTACTCAAGTAGCACAAAACTTAATTTAAAAAGAAACAGAATTTTTCAACTTGTTCTTGTAAATCAGGCAATTTATTTTAATTAACGTGGGCCTCCGATAACATTTTTATAATAATTTTAAATTAATCACGTGTCGCCGTAATTAATTTTTTATTGAACACTTATTAAAACGTAATAAAAATATTTAGGTATTCTAAATTGTGTAATTACGTAAATAGCTACCTTAAAAATTTATAAAAAACTAAACCAGTTCAGAATATTATCAATAAAATATTCCTTAACTTGGAAGTTGGAAATATTAATTGTTTAGCATTTTAATTATTATTCTAACGAAATACCACGAGTTTTTTATACAAAAATATTTAAATTATTTAGCATTGCCAGTCGTTTTATATCAAATTTATTTACTGGGGAGCAAAAAAGCGACGCGAAGAATATTTTTATTTAACGAGTTTTTGGCCTTAGGGTTTCTCTTTAGATGGCGATGTGCATCTCAATGCAAATTGATGTCTGTTACTTGGCTGCTCTACAAAATTTAACAAAATAGCTGTCAAGTCTTTTTACGTTTTCTTCTCGTTCAACACCAGCTGATTTAATAATACCTTTTATTTCATTGTTTTTTATTTTATTCCGGAACTATTGATCATAAAATATAAACATTTATATTCGATTTATGTTTTAGACAGGCTAGATATATAGATTTCGTTGTTTTACATCACAACATGGGACTTTAAAATGAAATTTTAGGAAATAAGCGAATATTAAAATTTTTCGACTAAACCGGAATCGATCGATCCAAAAACTAATCAGCATCATCACCGATCAGGTCGATCAATGCCACACGAGCTATTTTGATAATAATGCGGATGTGCGAGAGTGAAGGTTTTACTTTGTAAAAATATAATCAAAAAGCACAAGTGAAAAGGACAAATGGTTTTATAAATTGTGAAAATAATCAGAGCCTAACAGAGTGAGGTAGTGCAAAATTTTCTTGCAAAATTCACAGTCAACTTGTATGTTCTCTAACAGCCAATTACTGAATGCACGACGCCGTAAATGATATATTAACTTCAATTCTCGAGTCAATTGGATCTTGTAAGCATAAAGATGCAGATCTCAGGTTAAAATTGTTGAGAGGCCTAGTCGTTGGGCACGGGGTGTGATAGAGATGGCGTTGTCTGCAGCCTATAGTGATGAACAGATATTACATTTTCCTTGAAATTCTCCATAAATCTCTGAATTTTCCGCTCATCAGGTGTATTATATTGACCGAAAATTGCACGCAAGATGCTTTCGGTAGAGATAATCGATTGCTTCAAGTTGGTTAATGCATGACGCCGTCAACTCACACACGTACTATGATTGTAATTGCATAGAAGAGTTTATGCAGTCCCTTGGACACGCGTAAATGTTACGGCGTACGAAAGAATTAACTTACCTTTGTAATAGAACAAACCAAATCTGAAATCATCGTTCGCACATTGCATCAAAGAAAATATACTTAAAATACATCAATTAAATACAAAGTTGCTGTTATAAAATAAATTTGCTAATATGTTCTCGATTACTAAGTTTGATGTTCATATTATGTAGGATACACGTTTATCAAAGGTCGACGCGACGTAGTATAACTATTATTATTTATATCTTATATTATAATATAATAGAAATATTACATTTACATGCACTTCCATATATCATGTCACTGAAACATTTCAGATTAAATTTATCATCAAAATTTTAACTTAAAGAGCTAATTAACTTTCATCGTAGTCGTGCACTTGTTTTAGAATTAATTTTGTGCTATTAATTGGTTAATTTACATTATAAAAGTTTTTGAAAAAAGGTTTAGAATTAATTATTTTAATCAAACCCCAATTTTAATTTTTTATTATATTATAACATTATTTTATTTGTATGCTGTTCAAATTTTTAGCAAGGTAATTTACTTTCAAGCAGAAGCAGTTACGTTACGACTTAATTCTTACGGCTGATCTCCACTGCGTCTAAAGTACTGCTAATTTAATTTATTTTACAAAAATTCCGATTTTATCTATTCATTAGATATATGTACATAGGAAATTGCATATAGGTTTTAATTTTAATATTAATTTATATTTAAAAAAATGAACAAACTATACCATAATTAAATTCAAATCAGAACTTAATAGCTTGTTGTTTTTTTTTAAATATTTATTAACACCTCATTTCCTTAAGCTAATAATAAATTTAATATTCTTATTTGTTTTGGAATATGAGAATCCTTTTGGCTGTCAATCAAGATTATATTATTATATGTGTGACATATTTATAAATATTTAAATAGAATAAATACGTTTTTATTTTTATTATTTGAAAAATAATAATAATAATTCTAAATAATGTAATAATAATAATTTTAGTTTCGAGTGTAGTAAGCTCCTAAAGTACTTGCTGAATTTTTATAGTTCTTGCTATATAGTCTTGATTTTTTTCGTGGTCACTTGCAAACCTCAAGTTAGAATCACACTAAAAAATATTTGAAACGTCAGAATAGCACTAATTGACACATTTCAAGGTCTTGCAAATTTTTTAAATTTTAAGAACCAATAGGCAGTGGCGGCTCGTGACATTTTTCAGTGGGAGGGCACAAAATAAAAAAAATAGCTTTTAAAATATTTATTTATAATGAAAATCTATCCTTCTATTGTTTTGGGTTTTGAGATGGGAGGGCACGTGTCCCTGTGCCCTTTATGACAAGCCGCCACTGCCAATAGGTACATTAAACTTAATATTATATTGCTATGATAAACTATATTTTTATAATAAAATTGTCCTATTTGTGATATATATTATTGTATTGATTAACTGGAACTGCAAAAAGCAATTATAATTATTTTTTTATTTTGTATTATGTTTTTGATTATGTTTATACTTAAATCTTTTGAATGTGACTATTAATTTACCATGGAAACGATGGTCTTGAGATACTCAACGGAAACTAATTGGCTTTCGACGCTCAGACATAAAGTTAAATTGATCTCATCTTATTCGTCGCAGAAGAAGAATTTAAGCAAACTGCTGGCAAGACACGAAAATTTAAAATCCACCTACTATTGTTGATGATATGTAATCAGAGTTCCTTCGTTATTGATGTCCTTGGATGGTTTAGTGGAACACCTGTTTATTGTCTAGCTGACACGAACCGTTGTCGATACTTGAGACACTTCAATGTTTCTAATCAAATCAAATGTTGTGGTAGCGTAAGGTTGGTTGTCTTATATTCTAATAGAACAAGTAATTATACTAATATAATAATATTCGCGTGTAAAATTCGAGTTAAAAAATCTCTTAATAATAAAAGAATAAATTTGTAGTTTATTATATTGAAAATGTTAAGAACTTGAAGTTACAAAAACCGCAAAAACCGAAGACCGCAACACCAAAGCTGGGCTAGGCGTTAAAGCTCACCTCGAGCTTTGACCTCATAAACGTTAATAAAAACTATCGATTTTGTTCATGGAATCATTCACAGACCAGTTAGCCGGGTGTAAGCAAATAAAGCCTAAGTGGAGTTTTTCATGTTTGTTCGTCAATCCATCTATGAGCAGCTACACAAAAATTAAGCTAAGATTACGAAGTTTTATTACTCCATCTTTCTGGCGGACAGAGCATAGCTTCTACACGAGGCAATCAAACAGTTTTATAGTTTACACTTGGTTCTTGATAGGTAAAAGGACAGTTTTACAAGCCAGTATAGTCGTATTAAGAGAATGTGAGTTTTTTAAAAATGGTTTGTAATTAAACTTAATTAGGTGTTGTTAAATAGTCATAAATTTAAAAATTCTACGAAAGTCGCGCTTAAGTGTTAATTAAAAACTTAAATTTTAAGTAAAATATTTTATTACGGTGTTACTTTCTGTTTGTTTCTTATTTATTTGCTTTTATTAATGAAAGATAACTCAATGTTTCATAGCCTAATCAAAAATGGCTGAATTTACTCAACGCGTAATGTTGAAGGTAAACAGAAAGCCGTTAGTTTTGTTGGTTCAGTAACTCAAATAATTTACTCAATGGAACTACAACAGTAGTTTACTCAGGGGTTTACTCTCTTATCGAAGGGATGCGGACAGACCCAACAGACTAACCACGTAATGTCAATATTTGATGTTATATAATGACTGATGTTATTAGAAAGAATCCTTTATTGTCATTTTTATCATCAAGAATATAATTTTTGCAAGCACTCCGCACTATTAAAAGTAACAGCAAATAAATTATGGGACGGCGGAATGATTTTTGTTGCTGCCTCACGAAGAGTGCTTGTGAAAAAACGCAATTCTCCGAGTCTGAGAGAAATTGCTTCGAGCCACGTTTTTGTACCTTGCAATAAATCGATTCTTGTCCTTTTTATCTTTGTCCCAACAGATCTCAAAATGTCAAGATGTTATCAGTTTCATGATATCTTGCTTTTTATTGACGACTGCCAACATTTGTTTCAATTTCAATCGAGTAATTTTTCATTGGTTATTTTTATTAATAACAATATTTAATGAAATTTATGTTAATAATAATTATCGTATTCGAAAACATTTAACTTATAATAAAAGCTATTATGTAATTTTTTAGTTGGTCAATAAAAAATCAATTTGCATATCATTATATCTGGTTAACATGTCAAATTTTAATTTAAAGTCAAAACAAATTTTTCGAGCATCGAATATAATATTTTAGTGAGGTAGGTAGGTTATAGGATAGGCAATATAAACAACATTTTTTCTTTGATTTTTTATCTCGAACATCGTCAAAATATTCTTCATCTATCCCCCAATGAGCTTCTCACACCACGAGATGTAAAGCCTCAGGCAACCCACTTGATCCGATAAAACCTGACAAACATATCAAGATTTTCTACTCAACCTAAGCTTCCTTTTGCTCGGCGACGTTAGGGAATCCTGATTTACAGTACATACTTTTATCAATTCAAAATCTGATTTTCCATCCTTTTTATTAAATTGGATAAAATATGTTGGTTATTAGTTATTTTTTAAATGGCATTTTTATTTTCGAAATTAATTTATGTAAGCTCGGAAGTGCGACAATGGGTGGGCGGGCGGGCGGAATATATTTCGCGAGATGAAGCCAAATAAATCTTGGTTTAATTTGTCGCCAAATTTGAAGACGTAAATCGGGAATATTTTAGGTATACAATACCAACATTTAATTTAATAAAAGTTGCGGTTTAGACGACTTTGGTCTTATTATTTCAAAGCAAATTTCGGTATCTTGGGAATTCTAGTGAAGGAAAATGTTCAAACACATAAAATCGAAGTTGACAGCATATCTGCAGCTTTGCTCAAAGTTGTAGCTATTCACGACCCTTGAGAATTCACCGGATCAAAGCTAGAAATTGTTCATTCTGCATGACTTACAATATAACCATAATATAGAAACTGATCTGCGCTCGTAGTAAGTAGGTATATAGTAGTATATGGCACATAATGAAATTGAAATGTGGAATATAAAATTTGCAAAAAATAAAAAGAAACGTTCGATTAAATGATAGATATAATTTAATAGGTCGTTACATTTATTTTTACGCTTTCTTGTTCGGTAAAAAATTTGCAAGTTCATAAACTCGCGAGAGTCGTAAAATATTAATACACTTTTCCAGTGTTGTTCACGAAGGGTTCAAATCTCCAAGGAAAACCGTTCGATTTTTTTTCTACGCCTAATCAACATTCCAATCACCTTCAGACTTTATCGGGCGGAGGTCTGGCAATTCCCTTCTGGAAAATTAAGTGGAGTCTAGAAATTTTCTCCCAAGGCACGTAAAGGTTTGTGTAATCTTATTTTATCCTGCAATATATCGAATATATCGTTTGCGAAGCCAGCTGTTTACAGGAATTTGATGGCGAAGTTAGAGAGTTGGAATAGATAACGAACTATTGGCTGTATTTGAGAGATCGTTTGTCTTTGTATTATATGGCTTTTGGTTGGTGTTTGAACAGTTTAGGGTTGTCAACAATTAAAAGCTAGACACACTTAAATTCAAATTATGCATTATAACCGAACATGTCGGAGGTTTTGGCGGTGAACCGCATTAGCAACAACCCCATATCACGGTCAACCGCCTCGATGGAGTTGTGGTTGCAATTTACTATTGTGTATGCACGCGTTGTATTTTACAAATGCCCTGTTTATTCGGAAACTGTTTTACGTGTTTATAAACACTAAACTGTAACTTGGGGGCGGCTTAAAAAGGGTTCGAACGAAATTTCAAAAACAAATTAATAATAATTCGGTTAGCGAATTAACAAACTTTCAAACACGTATTTAGTTAATATAGCAATCAATTAATATACAATGTAATGGCGCGGTGTAAAGCATTGTGACGAACTAATTTAGCTGATTTCAATATAAATCCAACTTGCATCCAATAAAAGCTTCGTTTTTAATCCACTCGTACCGCTGGACGGAATAATTTAAATTACAAAGCGAGTTTGCAGATGATGCTATTATAAAAAGCGCCAACTAGGGGGGACCATCATAATCCAATTAGTATTCAATGCGAGCAACGCACCACCAAATACAGCGAAGTTTTCAAATTAAAAGTTTGTCGACTGCACAAGCGGATCCAGTCGACCACGTTTAATGTGATTTTTGTTCATGTTTGAACAGCTATTGATTTATGTATGACATGAAAATGCAGCGTTGCTTAAAATTATACACCAAACCACTGCATTGCACGAATTATCATTTTCACCTAAAAATTATGGAATTTCAAATTTGTACATACATACATATATTTAGCTTCCGTCGCAGAAGCGAAAAACAATTATTACAATTGGGCCAACAACGTGGAAAAATCTTGCTCCGATTCTTATTCGACTCTCCAGTGGGCTGCACAATAAAATCACTCAATGCAGAAACACAAAGAAGAGATAAATACAAGCACGCAGTATAAATAAACAAGAATTAGCAATTCGATTATGCGTGGAATGGAATTAATAAGAATACAATAGAAACGACACAGGTAAAAAGCATTCATTGAACATTTTATGTTGCATTATATTTGCTGAGATTAATAATGGAGTGGATTTCTATTTCAAAAATAAATATAGCTGATTGGTTACCTATTCTGTTATAGTTTTTGCTAACATTTTCAAAGCATAACACAAATGTTGGGTGTTTATTTAGCTTTGTATAAATACCGGGCTTCCTATGTATTCAAACCGTTTCATTGTTTAATTTTTATTTCGTTCCGTGGAATTTTATTTATTTATTAAAGAAAATGTACTATTGACAAATAGACAAATGTATTCCGAGTTGAATCAACATTGGTTTATTACATTTTGGCAGGGATTATTTCACTAATAATGATTAAGTTTTTCATATTCAATGTTTTACTAAATGCGATTTAATTTTTGCACAATAATTCAAAATACTATCAATATTATTATACAATAATATTATCAAACAGAAACGAACATATTAAAGTCAATAATTGTTATATATAATCGAACCTGATGGAGGAAGGCTTGTAATTTTTAGTCCTCGCTTCCTTACTCTACTATCGTCCAGGATTTCAAAACATTTACCAATAATTGTATATTTACGCTTATTTTAAAACAATGTTTGGAAACCCATTGCCTCTCGATGGCTAAACTTCGGCAGAGTGCGAACAATACGATCCTTCGTTTGTCAACAAAAACATGGATATGCGTTTTTTATTTAAATTTCAGCTACGAGACGAGACAAACATAGAACATAAAGACAAACATTGAAGACAAACATTATTAATCCGGGATGAATTACTCCATACAAAAAACTTAAAAATAATAACACATTTAAATACTAAACAAAATTATCAAGTTCGGTCCTGACTTGTCATCAATCCTCCCTAAATTGACAAGTTATGATTTTTTGAGTAAAGTCAATTTTGTGCATTTGATCTATTTTTGATTTTTATTTCAATTTGCCAATTGAATTTTATACTTTAATCGTTTCAAAGCATGTTTTGCAATTTTTTCGTGAAATTCTCCGGTATAGCCTCTCAGATCTTAACTGACATGGATACCACGACCTCGGTACTCATAAATACCAAATCCAAAATCCATAATATTTACCCGAACTAAATTCCTTCATGTAGAAACTAAAAAATTGTGTTTAAAATAACTTATTTTCAAAGCAGTTCCAAAAATAATTCGGTAATGGATATTACTCAACGATACGATAGGTAGTACTCGCTGGGCATCTCGTGATTTTTGTTAATAATCTTTCTTCTCCTATTTATTGATCTAGAGTGATCTGCAGGATTTCTTATATAAAAATCAGGTCCTAACTGGTAAAAATGTAGCTATTGAACAGCTTCTTTGAGCAATTCCAGTATTTAACGCGTATAAAATGAAAATCGTCATCTTAAAACTGCTTGCAAGATTAAATTACAATTTTGAAAGTACATATGAGCCCCATTAGAGAAAACAATAAAGTATTATATAGATTTATATTTTAAATAATGCGTGATAGAATGGATAACTCCAGAATACCAAAGAAACTGTACCAATATAAACCCAGAGGAAGAAGATCCGTAGGTCGCCCCAGAAAGAGATGGCGAGATCAATTTTGAGTGACGTAACGGACCGCGGTCTTATACGTGTAGATGATGATGATGATGATGATAATGCGTGTTTTATATCGAAATATAATATTCCTAGATAACAGTTTTTAAAAACTAGATAGGTATTATAAAATATACCCATAATAACACTGTTTTCTCTAATGTGTTTTATATTATATGGTTTCAAAATTATAATGTAAGTTAATCTGTCAAACAGTTCTTTCGTATTTTCTAGTAGAACATCACAAAAACCCATTGGTAAGAAATCCTTTGCCACAAAAATCTTATGTTTTTAGGTAGACCTTTCTACTTTTTTCTCTCTTTTATGTTGTGGGAGGAAAAGTAGAACTTTGCTCACTGAGAATGGGTGGGTGTGTAAACGTAAGGTAGTGACTGGCACACTTCACAGCCTCCTAAGCCCTGGTACATATCTGTTTTATATGTATTTACACTCAATGGTAATTGGAGGTATGCATATCAACCTCCTATAAGTGGAATATAGGTACCGTCAATTATGCATTATGTACTTATCTAAGATACACCAGTTTACCGCTTTCATGTGTTCAGATTAGGTCGGGCCAAGAAAATGGTCGATCTCACTTGACATCAAGAAATCGACAGGTATAGGTATAGTCGAATTATAAAAGAGATTTACCTATGTTAATGAAACAAAGTGTATTATATTAGGTACTAGATTTCTCACATTGTGTGATCTAAAAGTCGCATACGGCGGAGTTTTAGATTCAGAATAGAACTGAGGACTACACCGAGCTCTGGAAGGAAGTCTTAAGACTGGCTTACTAAAACCGCGTCTCGATGTGATTGTTTTTAATTAACCGCATTAGCAAAAATAACTTAATTCTTAATATAAAACCGGATATTTCCTATTCTAATGATATTATTTTTTTATTCAGTTTTTAACAAGTGATTGGGGTAGGTGCTGACACGATTTTCGCTTTTAGTTTGGTTATGAAGACGTCACCTGTGACGAAAAAAGTCTCAATTGCTATTTAATGAAGCGGCCTTCGGCCAGTGTAGCTGTTATATCCCCTTCAGCAGAACAACAACATTAATTTGGTCATTTGGATGGCAATAACCACCGGTAACACGTGTTGTTTATTATGTTTTAAGTCTCCAACCTGATCATCATTTTTACCACAATTAACAAATAATGTTTCTAATTTCTGGAAGCGCAAAGTATGTTTAGATTTAGAACCCTAAAAAACCTATGTCCACCATGTGGATACTGCACTTCTATTCCCAGCATGGAAGCAATTCAATATTTGTAACATCCAAAGCAATTCACATTCCAGTACACTGACATTGTAACATGTAGATAAGAAACCCAACAGTTACGTCCAAACATATAGAGATGGAAACAAGAAAAAAGCCGCTGAATGATGAGCATGTCAAAAATCAAAGATTTATTTTTAATTTTAGCGCGCCTTATTAAAATTGGTAGCTTTTAATTTTCTTGGTTGTTTTTAATGCGAATTGGCAGGCGGTCACATTGCTTTATGATTACTCGTCTCATTACTTTTATTTCTTGTAATTCACGAGATCTCAAGATCTCTCTCCATTCTGATGAGTCATTCATTGTCTTTTGCAAGTTTAGACCACCATAAGCTATATTGGTTTGATGAGTGGTTGTTTATGCAAATCTTCATAACTTGTATTAACGCCTTATAGCAAACTAATGACCGTGCTTGCTCGATTGGTTTATTATTGACGTTTAGCTTGCGACTTGTGGGGTCTTTCAATATGGCGACGCATTCTGTTTTGCTAATTGAAATGAACACATGTTATTTCTGTAGGCTTCATTCGTGAAATCGTGCATTGGGTGTTTTATTCTCTTTTTAATGTGGGAACTTTGTCATCTGCATGGTGCAATTTTCCCATTTTTAAATTTGAACATGAAAAGCTTTCCCATTAATAATAAATAGCCAAAAATAAAATGCATTATTTGTTCTAAAAACGCAGTGCAGATAAAATTTTCTTAGAATGTACTTACTGTTAAAATTTACATAAAACTTAGAGAGCGGATTGTCGGTTCCCCATGGAGATCTTTTGTTATTCATGCAGCGCTGCCGTTGGGTTTATAAAAAGGCGAAAGAAAGCATCGACTCGCTTACTTCAATCCCTAGAAGAGCACTCATCCCACATAATTCCAGTTTCTCTTGCCGCTTTACATTACTCTATCCCAACATGGCTTTCAGTTTACTTGCTGTTTTCTTCTCAAAATGTTTTGAATAAATTACCTATCACATAATTCCGATTGCGGTTTTCGAAAAATTATTTTTCTTTAAATCTCGACATTACCATTCCGACGTTAAGCTCGATTGTGCCGCGTCGAATTGAAAATAAATAGGAAAAAATATCAATTGGAAAGAAAATTTATGTTTGTGCTAAGCAATTTTGGAGAGTCTAATTTACAGCGGCATAAATTATGGAGGAAAATTAATTTTTTTCCTTCAACTTTTTCGGCCACGGTATTATTCATAAATCGCACACTTAAGAGAAACGTTTTATTACATTTTTAAAAATTAAACCAACATATTTATTTCCTGTTTTTTAGAAAGAACAAATTATTTATGAGTAACTTTAAAGGCAAATACTTCCTGTGTATACAGAAGTTTCTTGGCAAAGTTTTGAAAGCAAATCTCTTGCATATTCCAAAGTATTTTACAAAATTTAAAACCGTTCGCTCAGTTTAAATTCCCGAAAGAATATAAAATTACTAAAAAATGTTTTTATAAGTTTAAGAGTTCATTAAACCGTTTTTCTTGCGTTATCGTACTTAATACGTGAGCATATTTTCTTCTGAGGGTTTATTTTAATATTTTTATGGAATTATTTACCGTTTGAAGATGGAATCTCTGCGAATCCTACTGACGGCTTACAGAAAAATGTCTGTGCGTATTTTATTGGACTAAGCACCGATTTCATAAAGAACTTTAAGGTAGCATTAATATTTAAAGGCTCTCGTTGGTCAATTTTCTATCTTCATGAAATTGGCCCTAACAAACAAAAATAAAGGACTGATGTGGGATTCGAACACGCGACCGCTTGATTGCAGCCGTTCACGTTTTTCAGTATGATGAGGCCGTCGGGCATACACATCGATTCCACGACACAAAAAACTAATTAATACAGTATTCCCTGCAACTCTGACCCAATTTTTTTTTATTCTTCTATAAAAATGTTCTCCGTTAACGTGTGATGCAGTCGCGGGCTGGCCACACCCGATTTTTTTTCTATTAGTTAATACAAGAGGAAATAAAGTGCCACTTATCAATTCACCGTTCTCGTCGTTCTCTCTATACGATGCTAGAGTTTATTGTTTCGTTTCACCCTCAAACGATATCACACGTTTTTCAAAATAGCAAACGTTTTATGCTCTAGAGAGAAGAGATATCTTACAACCAAATGCTTTATCTGTCACTTTCAGACGCCATAGTTGACAAGAGTGGTCCACTTAATGCACTTGAAATAGATAGTGCGGTAAAGTTTTGAATGCAGTTCTGCAAGTTTATTGAGTGTACTATTGCACTGTAGAAAAGCCTATTAATCAACTCTTTTTTTTATTAATTTTTTCCGAAAAGTTTTCAATATTTTGAAGTTGAAAATTACCTCTGCGAATTGTGGTTTAATTCCATACGCTGGCAAAATAAATGTCAAAAATCATTATGAGTCAGGACGAGATTTGTCACCCTACAATATTAAGGCTTCCCTTATTTTCTACCCTCAATAGAGACGAGTACGACTAGCGAGTGTCAATAAAGGAGTAATAACATTGCAGTTTCGTTCAACTAATTCTGTAGGGGATTACAGCTTATACATATACAGCGTGATTATTAAAACTAAAATTAAATACTTTTATCGCGTTTTCATTACGAAAGCGCCGGATATAATGCACTTCCACTATGCTTTCAGTGCAAAAAATGAACAAAAGGTGGTCAACAAATTATTGACTTAAATTGAACAGCTTACGTAAATGGAGAAACTAATCCATCATAATACAATTATTGCAAAGTTTGGTCTGAAACACTTCCTTTTAATACAGCATTGTGGTAATCTGTTTTTCACGTTTAGCAGAAATTAAAACTATTACAGACAATTAAAGAAGCATAGAAAAAATCTTTCAAATAAATAGCTTTTTAAAAGGAATTAATCTTGCGATCAAGGCACGTAGCAAGTTTCTGGAAGCCTCTCGAGGCTATTTTTTAAGTACTACTCATTTTGCTACTTTCTAGGAAGTTTTTACACATATTTGTTCTTACGCTGTGTGAAAATAATAGAAAAATAAGTAAAAGAAATAGTCTTTTAACATTATTTAAGATGGAACATGTTAACTCCTCGCTGCAATGGTCTCCAGCGTCCAGCTGCATCATTAACTTTGTAAAAATAAAGTCTTCCGCGATTCGACGGTTGTTTGACCCTTCATCGGGCGTCATTTAATGCCCGAACAAGCTTGACCAGATTTTTTTGGGAAGGGTGACGTTCTTACATTCCCGTATGCGAGGCAACCCTTTTGCAATGTATGAAAGTACCTTAGCCGGAGGTGCCATTTAAAATGTGATTATTTTTATTGGTGTGATATTCTACGAGGAGCTTTTATATCCTTCTCATACCTCGGCCATTTGTCCCGTTCCCATAGGGTATTAATGTCCTCCCCAGCTTGGGCATTTCGTTATCAATGACTCATCCCCGGTGTTTAACGTCGGTTTGCCAATTTTCTTAGATCAGTACATCATTTAATTGGATTTCTCTGTCACATATTCTCCTCCAGGCTAAGGTTGATTATAAAGGATCCATGCCACGGTTCAATGTATAGATTACAAATGACAGATTTTGAGGAAGGTTGGGCTTGAATGGTTGTTTATATAGTAGGCTTAGAAAATTGTATTTTTTACGTGCAAAAGTTTAAATAATAAGATGTTATGGGCCCATGTCAACCATATGTATCTATCGCACTGAAAATTATGTAAGATATTTGTTACAGATAATAAGAGCAGTTCTTCTATTTAATTATGAAAGGTCCTGCTTGTTAGCGGGAAAGATCCCAATGAAAAAAAATCAATAATAAACAGAAACTATTTTAGGAGAGCAAATATCTTCCAACAAAGGCGGTTTCAAGATTTGAAAAATTGTTAGCAATACCAGAGGAACTTTGAAATAAATCCATCTCAATTTCATCACAACTACAGTGCTCCAACCACCTTGGAAGGGAGTTTCACCAAGGAATTCTATCTTCCAGGTTTTTCAATAATCATCATTCATTTCCACATACAATTAATAGTAGTTTACGTTATTAGAGTAGAAAGTCACACTTTATGCTCAAAGCATTTATATTGCTGCAACTGTTTGCAACTGAGTAATACAAAATAAACCAAACATTCATTTGACATGATTGTTATTTAAATAAATAACATCGTTAAGTAGTGGCAACAGCTAAAAATAGTTAACTTAATTTTAAAACATTTGAAATTTAGGTTCTGGAAAGCTCTTTAAAAATTAACTTTTTTTTAGCTAAATTTGGAAAACTATTTTTGTAGGAGTACGTTTTAATCTGTCTGCAGCCTACAATCCACCACGAGTGTTCATTTACTTAACGTCAATGGGGAATACGATATATTATTATGGGTCCATTATTAAATTTAGTTTTTTCAGTTATCCCTCCTTTTTCTTGTCATCCCTGGTGTTAAAAGTGTTCGGTTAGCAAATGTATGAGAAAATCTTTTAATTGAATCACTACTATTTTGCTGAGCATAACGAGTTGATAAACTTCTGTTTCTTACTGCTTTGGAACATTCTAACATTAAGGAACGATCAGGATTTGGTCGAGTTAAAATAAAAATGAAAAGTTAGGTATTAAAAATATATTTCGACGAGAGTTCAATTTTGAAAATAAAATGTCATTGCACACCAAGTTGCATTATATAGAAAGCAATTTAAGTTGTAGCGAAAAAGGATAAGAAATCTTTCATACAATTCTTTTCGAGATTTTCATATTCGTGTTTTGACGAGTGGCACTGAGATCGATTCTAAAATTTGTTGATATTATGCAGGAAAATTCTTACGACTGTTTTCAATATTGGGAAAAACTAATATCGCTTTCTGTCAACAACACGGTGTATATTGTAAATTTTTTGTAATTAAAAGTTTTAACATAAATCAGGTTTGCAAATCTTGTGTTATTTCAAAAAGTTGTTCAAGTGGAGAGAGTAAATTTTATATTAAAAACTCAAGTACCTCTCAGAAGTAGTCTTAATAGACGCCCTTAGCCTTTCAAGTGGAGGAAATGGTATCTGTTGTTCGCGGTTGTCATGCCGACGAGTATTGTTGGAAGCATCTCTTTACACGTCAGTGAGTTGTTTTTCAGAAATAATCATGAAATATGAGGGTGCGACTGTTTGTTGTATTTATATGCGCCAAAGCGCGAACACATTATTTTCACTTCTTTTAAATTGGAAGAGTGTATGTTCCTCGACTGGAGTAATTAAAAGTTAAAATAATTCCCTGATTACTTAACTACAGTTGAAGTAAGCTAAACTTTTTTAATTTGTCTGGATACGATTTGTGAAATTGTTACTGTTTCGTAATCCACTCAACTGAAAACATCATCGTCCGCTCGCTACATTAAATTATTGTTTTTCTTTTATTTTACATTTAAAAGCTTTTTAAAGCGTTTCAATTTTTAATACGTCACCATAGTGCAGCATTTATTTATTACAAAAACTATTAACAGCAATTAGCCGAAACGTCAATAACATATATTTTGATTCCTATCGCATTATTAATGTATCTCTTATCGGAGACCAACCGGTCATAAAGCTCGTGATGTTGGTAGTTACATCATGAAACTAAATCAATGGAGATATAACGTCTTTCTGGCCAAAACTCATTACGACCGCAACTCAAACTAGATAATGTTATCCAATATTGCGTTGACATTAATGTTCGTGGATGAAATGAAAATGAAAAACTTATTAATTTTCACTAAATTAATTGTATTCAATTATTTACGTTAATTCCTCCATCTTTGATATGCGAGGCTTAATTCGTTAAGGACAGATGAGCAAACGATTGTTTCGAAACCTTCAACAGAAACGAATCTCTTATCGACGCCAAACTTAAAAATTACTCGCTAGCTGACATAAAGCAAGAAAATCATCACTACTGAGGTTCCAATTTATACTATTAATTTATGAAATTTAACTATGAAGATTTAAAGCATTTAATGTGCACACACCTTTACTTTATCCTAAAAGAGAATATCAAAATATAAATGAGAATATTAAATTACCTAACTGATTTATAATTATGCACAGATTCGGTTTAATTAAAGCAACATGCGAACAACTTAATTTAAAGACAAAATTATTCTATTACTCAACAATCAGATTCATTAAATTTTTATTATCACAAACATTACTTTGTTGTGAAAAACAAACAAAGAATTCACTCATGTTTTAATGTTAATTTTAAAACCAAAACAATTAAACGGTAAAATTTTGTGCACACTTGAAATAATTTACTTGCTTTCCTTTATAGGTAGAATGAAACTTTTTATTACAAAGTAGATACTAACTTTATAAGATTTTCCAGTATTGAAACTATTTAATATGCATAAATGATAAATGAGCAATATTCTTTTGAACGATTAAATAAATTATCCAGTTTTTCAGGAGTTAAAAAAGTACGACGATTGTATAGTCGAAAGGTCAAATCCTTTTTTGTATAGCGAGGTTTAAAATTAGAAACCAATAATCCAATAAATATATTTTTCCGAGAACAATATTATTATATTATAAATTGCTTTATTTTAGCGTTTGCGACAGGCGGCGCTAAAATACTCTGAGCTCCGCCGGCGTTAAAGTGGTACTTTAACATGTACAGTGGTGGTGTACTGGAATACATAAATTTTTTCCTTCCTTCTACTTCCAAACTGCTAAAAGAGTTCTTAGAGAAAGGAATGCTAGCCTGTCAGTTGGGAACGGTAGCGTGGATAGATAACTGTACGCATAATTTTTCGTAACAAATAATTTTTCTGAGTGTGGATTTTCAACGACCGACAAAGAGCTTGACTTTACTGACGGAAGACACTATTAAAGTAGTCGTTGTCATCAACCATAAACAAATAATAAATAATTTTCAATAAAATTTTCCAAGTAAGAAGAAAATCTTTTATGGAATTGTGTTTTGATCTTTCAACCTTTTAATAAACAAGCTTACAGCGATTCATGCTGGAATTAAAATTTTTATTACCTTTTGTTAATGACCGTATTTTTCCTGTGCAAAGAAGCTGTCATTACATCAGCTTTATGCTTTAAATTTAAAGAACTCGCTCTTTTATGTAGCGATGCTTTTAAACGAA
Source organism: Cantharis lateralis (assembly GCA_963170105.1). NCBI lineage: Eukaryota > Metazoa > Arthropoda > Insecta > Coleoptera > Cantharidae > Cantharis > Cantharis lateralis. The sequence goes on from OY720629.1 coordinate 26,282,557, forward strand.
TTGCTACTCAACGTTGTATTTTGTAACGTTTTTGTTGGAAGCTTACAATATAAGCCGATAACAAATTTTAAAATGTAACTTTCTTTATTTGACAAATAAAATTTTTAAGGGAAGGAATTAAATGTATTTTATTTAATCAACGAGGCGCGTAAGTAGATTTCGACTTGCAATCGGGAATGCCGGTAATTAAAATAAAGACATGCGTTACGACTAAATTTAAATTTGTTAAGATTAATGTTTTTGCCACCTAATTTAGCTTGACATTTCTGATATTTTCGACTAGGAATTTCCATTAACACCGTTTCTGTGGTAAAATCAATGTCGCGATGGGTTTAAAATTAGAAAAGCGATGATGTGAAAAGAATGTTTTAACACGATCCAAAAATTTAAAAATGTGGAGGAACTTTTTACGAGCGCAATAATTTGTACTAATTTACATCTTAAAATAATCGTGGGGTGGGGTATTTCGCTGTCATTTCTATTTGTTTTGACACATCGTACGATCCACGTCTATTTCGGTTCTCTCGGATCCGGAATATTTTTAGCCCTTTTTAATGTTATTGCTTGGGTGCATTTGATTTCAATCTGTGCAAGTCACACGCTGAGCAATTTAAAACAATCCAAGCCACTATTTATTTTAATCTTAAGCTCTTAGAAATAAAAGAGATTTTGAAATTGCTTTATACTGAGATGGAATTAGTTTAAATTAAGCTTATGGTTGTTTAAAAAAAATGGGTTGTGTAATGTACCGCACCGCAGAAAAAGATTACATGGAATATCGTCTTTAGAGAAGATGTATTAATAACACAAAAAAACTAAACCGTCTTGGAACAAAACTAATTTAGAACAAGCTTCAAATCAAATTAATCCGGTGAGGCTTAAGCGGGTGACAGCTCGTAATGTTCTCTTTCCGTGCAGTGGAACCGAGGCGTAGTTCGCACACGTGGATTCGCGCCCTCGGATCCTGATTACAACATTAACTACCCCTGGGACTCCTACCACACACTTCCCTACAGCTGTTTTGCTTCCATAGACTCGCACCCTTTAACATTAACTTCTGACTGTTTTCCTCCCTTGTTTGTTAACGATCTGCAACATTTAAAATACTCCTCGCAATTTTACCCGATTTACTTTGTACTATGCCTACTCGAAAATTAAATAATATCAAAAAATAAAAATTAAAAGCAAACATTTTCCTTTTATAAAATAATTTTAATTAAACGTAAAATATAAAACGTCATCCACATTAACTGCTTGTATTGTTTAGTTTAAATTAAGTGGGGTTCTCTCGTCTCTTACTTACCCTGTTCTGCCTGAGATAATTCAACAAGTTCGCTCTTGCCCGCGCGCTTTACCGCCACTGCCAGAGTAATTAACACCCTAATTAGTCCAATTAACACTTAGAACTAGCTGTGCTCTTGCCAAGAGCGCAACCAGTCTCTTACAAACACGAAATGTAAACTACAACAGCTGCCAGTTATATGTATTTGACATTTTTTGTTTGTTCATTAAATTATCAAACTTAATAATTAACAAATTCTACATTTTTTTCTTTACAATCTAATTATCTCACCAAGGTCGCGTTTAAATGTCACTTACACTTTTCCAAAAACAAGTAGAAACTCAGTTCGGGTCATTCTTGTTGGCTTTAAGCCAGGCGGACACTAGTTTTCAGAAGCTTCAAAAATTATACAGTAAACTGATTTCTTGTTAACCTAAATAGCAGGAATTGCCATGGATACCGGTTCAAAGTCAATTATGTAAACAATAATTGTAGTACAACTCACCTCACACACAAAAGAAGTTTGATTTTTCAGCTCAATTCTCACAATTTCCTAACGTTTAACTCATAAAGTTTGAAGAATATTTGATAAAAGATATTAACCCGATACTAACGTAACCTAACATAACTTAATTTAAACGTAACCTAACCTAACCCAATCTAATGCTAACCTAACCTAACAAAAAGACATATTTTGTTCAACTTCAAAACGAAACAAAAGAAAACGAGAATTTCTTTATATTGGTGCAAGCTTCATATAATTTTTTTGAAGACAAGTAGATGGGAAAGTCGATGTTTGATTGTTACCCAGCCATAGTTCTCCTATTTCATCTGTTGAGAGATTTGAATTGGGTTGGTTGTTTGTAATGGAATTGATTAGCTATGTAAGGGTTGTAGCACTGATGAATTCCATTGACCTATTTCTAGTGTCAATGTAGACAATATTGGTATTTACTTGGACATAAAAAAATTGTTATAGTAATGAATATTGGTGCAAGAGCCCTTTGGAAGCAACTATAAAAATGGGTCTTTTTTATAAAATATTAATAAAAGAAGACAGGGGCACATACACATCATATATGCTATCAACTACTGGTCACTGAAGTCGGTCGACTTCTGATAGACACCACTAAATTCACAGAATAATTCATCACCTTTATTTGTGTTTTTGTTTATTTGGCATGGCATCCTGAGGAAATTCACAACTCTCGCCTGCCGTCATAGTATAACTGGTATAACTATCCAAAATTAAGGGGGTAGGCAAGACCCTTACCTTTAAATATAAATTATTGTAACAGATGTATTATTTATTTTTAAATTTCCTAAATTAATAACGTCGAATAAAATTGTCTTACCATTTTAATTGATTTACATTTCAGCATTAACAAATTGTCCTCCTGTGAATTCTACATTAGAAATGTCCGGTCACAGCAAATTAAAAACTTTTTTTCTAAATTAAAACTAACGGCAACAATTCAGTAATAAAAATTCTGGAACAATCCGAAATAAATTTAAAAAGTTATAAATTTAAAAATGGCGATGGTCAGTTTTTGGCAATAGTGATTCATTGACTTTGGAAAGTGTAAAGTATATGGCGACACTTTAATATTAATTTTATAGGAAAATACTTACATTATTATTTACAATAAAATCACGTTCAATAAAGCAATATTTTCAGAAATTGGAATTGTCTGGAAACAAATTATTAATCATCACTTTTCCATTTCCCCGGGGGATACTCATCCATAATAATAAACCAATTTTTTTTTATTTAATTGCTACAATTAAAATTTCTATTTAAAATATTTGTATCGCAAAAGCTGTACTTTTTCTATTTTTTACAATAATATAATAAAAACTTTTTTTATATAAAAATAAAAAAAAGCTCTGGTTTTGAATGATTCAAAATATCAATTTAATATTATTTAATTGTGGCCAATTGTACAAGGTGTGAAAAACATGGTGGCACTTTAATAATCGTTAATTATAGAGCAGAAAAAATTACACTTCTCTGTAAAAAGAAAATCTGGCATTTTCTTAGCTTAGCGGCCAGTGTCCGTTCACCCTTATGGAAGTCAATTTTCCAGCTTTACCCTTATACTTTGGAAGATTCAGAAAGAGAAAACAAATTAAGCAACATTTTTTCTGTTCATTGCTGGATATTCACCCATGAATAATAATAATCGTGCGTAATATCGTTTATCTTCGATTAAGTCCTCACGCAAAGGGAATAACACTCGTCAGTTTAATTAATTATTTAGAGTGGAATTTCCATATTTCATTCAATTTAGAAATAAATATATTCTTTTTAATATTGAGAAGTTTCAATTTTTGCAAGAATGCAAAGTATATTACAATGCGGCAGTTCTTTCACTTATCGCAAGAATAGGACGAGAAAGTGTTTCGTTAAGTAATAAGAAACCATCCAAGGATCAAACTGCCCTTATTTGGGAAATTGTGGTTAGGGTGCAATACGCTTTGAAAGCAGATCCCTTGTACGAATCTCCCCTTCGAACTTGCATAAAGCAATAGATAACTGTAGTCGTGATCCAGTTCAGTTATCACATTGGGGGCTGAAGTACTATAACTTTCTCTCGGAACAATGTAATTTTTGACCCCGTCTGGAATGTGTTAGAAGTCAGACTTAATAATTTATCAAATTCGCGAAAGCAACTTAAAAATCTTTGTAGCCGAGTTCAAGAAGCTTCAGACAAAATATCGCCAGAGCTAACATGGATTACTTCCGTCGTGTAAATAAGTGTTCAAGAAGTCACAGTGAAGCTCTTGATAAATAATTCTGTCTTCTTCTTCCAATTTTTTCTCGCCTCCTAGGATAATTTATCTTTCTTTCTTTTATTTTGAAGAAAATCGCTCAATTAATAAGTTTTGAATTGTGATAATATTATAATAAAGATAAACACTTGGTATGTTGACCGTTTTTCGAAAAAGTTAATACTTGAGTTATATATTTCCAATTTAGACACAAAATCTTATACGATGTCGCATTTCCCTATGCATAAATTCGTTTAGCATTAATATGAAAGCGGAATCCTCTTTTGCAGGAAATGTCTGAACTGGCAGCAAAACTTTTCAAAGGATTTTTGATCAATGACACAAAAGGTGGTTGAATGGAAAATATAAAAGGGAAAATATATTTGGCGTCAAACAAAAAAGTTGAATTTTATATCGAGAAGTATTAAATTTTTTGATAAATATTGGAGTTTTTTATACAAAATAATTTTGGGAGTGTAAAAAATTGTGGTCATCATAAGTTAGATGTAAGTTTCTAAACGAAGCCGTAAACTGTGTAAGAACAGCCACAAGCAGAGGGTTTTTAAGGTGAGTAGGAGGATTTAGGGGATGAGAAATGAAGGGATGCTTAGAAGCGGGAAAGTTCGCTTGGGGTAATTGAGAGAGATTATGAGATCGGGCGTACCGCATAAACACGGTCCCTCTCTAACACAGACTGGTTTTGAATTGAGACCATAGAATAATTAATATTGACTTTCAAAACCATCGACTATTAACGGCTTTTAATGTGGTGCTAATTAGAAATCATTTGGACCGAGAGAAAATGCAAGGATTGAGCGAAATCTTTCCCAGAATTAAATAACTGCTGGAATTTACACTTTATCGGTTTCTTATTTTCAACATTTTCACACCCAATTAAAAGCAGTAGTGTTTTTCATTTTATTACTTCCTTTCAAGTGTTGAGTATTTTTAGCAGAAGTCCTATAAAATATTATTTATTCGACGGTAACTAATCTTCGGTTAATGTAATTCAAAAGCGTTACTAAATCAATTATCGGTAAATTCAAAAATTTTAACTTTACGATTACGTGTTGGCACAAATTTTAAACGTTTTGTCATTGAGATAAATTTATCAAATTTTCTTTGGCGTAAGATCAAAAAACACAATTTTACTGAGTGAACTTCATTGTTAAGTAGCGTTTCGAGCTAGTAATAATTTGCAATGTCACTTATAAATTACTAAATTTAATTAACAATTTATTTTAAATTTTTAATAATCGACTTTTTAATTAATTCAGTCAGTTAAACGACTTGGTTTTATTTTAAATTATACAACGGGCGTTCAAGTATAAACATCCACCTTATTATATTTATAATCCGACGAAAAGTTATGCTGAAAATTTTTAAAATTTAAGACAACATTCTAGGCTGCTTCAATCTAAATCAAATTACCAACAGATTGTAAGCTCTCGCGACTTTCAGTATTTCCATCGACGGATTGCAAAGCTTATAAAGTATAAATTTAAAAATTAACAGGCTAAGCAAACAAAAAAAAAACAAATATTCGAAATACAATGTTTGATTGCCCAATAATTGGGGTCTTCTAGTCTCAGCTAAATAGAAAAAGTAATGATGTTATTCTAGATGCCAGTTATAATATAAATAAAACTAAAAAAATCAAAGATTCACTTTAATGCATTAACACAAATAGAATAACAAATGAATACACTTGCCAAGAAATAAACAAATAAGCACACACGTAATGGTCAATTAAAGCTAGTAATAAGCTGAAGACTTAAACACTAAATTTATTTTCGTATGTGTAGTTAAATTTATTTTTTCTATTGATTAGAAAATTATCAGGATTGTTATTTTTTTTCTAACAGCAATTATTTACAGTGAACCTATTTTCTAGCATCCGTTTAAAAAATAGTGAACACATTTTATGAGGACTTCAAATTGAAAGTCAAACAATCAGTGTTCACGCGACGCATGTAATGTGAAAGAAGTAATAAGTATTTAAACGAAAAGTTCTCCACTATTTTTCTGATAGTAAATTTCAACCAGTTTGCAGAAAACAAAAATTATTAAAATATTACTGTAAAAACAAGAGGTTTTTAGAGAAACACGTAATAGTTTTTATTTGAAATGGATTACTTTTTCAAAAAATGTTAATTTAACTCTCAGGAAACAGGATTCGATGTGTTTATAAAACTTTTCGTTTAAAAGATGCAGGATTTAGAAATTTCATCTTTTTCAACATTTTTTTACTTAATTTAATTCATAACTCAAAACCCTTTGATTTAAAGAAAAATTAGTTAGAATATAGTTTGTAGACAATTTCTCGGCCTTTAAAAAAGAACTATGTCGATATAAATAAAAACCTAAAGTTTCGGTGTTATGGCCATTAGAAGATTAAAATTCAAATTTGCATTTTTAAAAGTTAAGGAATAGATTCGACAATAAAAAATCAGTCTCTAAATTACATGACATGATTACTGGATTGTTATACAGTGATCCAATGGTAGATAGCATAGTAGAAATGACTTATTCTAAAATAAATAATTTGACGAAGCACTTGTAATAAATTGTGGCTAATGGCAAAAACATGTTCATCAGTGTGCGCAAAGTAGCCACTGTTGTAACAATTCAAATTAAATTAACATTGACATAAATAATAATTTCGTTATTGAACAAACGAAGACTTAAATTCGATAATTGACGGACATAACATCGCCATAAAATCTCCTGTGCTGTAAACTTCGCCACAATGATTAAATTAATTCTGAACCAAAAATTCTGATCGATGTGGCTGATGCTCAGTTGAAAGTTCTGAAGGAAACCAAAGTCTAAATATTATGAAAGGAAATAAATTTTTCTCATCCGCTGAATTGTTTTTCTTTGAACCATCCTTATACAACCGAAACTGTAATCAAATTTATGTAGTAAATTTAATACTGCAATTTTATTTGCATAAATTTTATTTATGAAGAAGTTTATTATAAACTGAGAACAGTTCTGGGATAGATTTATTAGAACTTTGCACAAAACTTTTTCAAAGTTACTTTTTAAAATCTTTATTTATTATTTTGGACGCAGTGGAGCTTTATCTAAAAATCGACGTTTCCTAAATTAATATTTAGTACCAACGTAAAGTTTTGTGAAGATTTACGTGGTGGGCGTTTTTTTTCAGCGAATTAAATGTAATTACATTTGAGTAAGCTTGTTTGGAAAATCCCCTCGTCCTCGTAATATACAGCTATGAAACGTTTAATATCATACGAAATCGAATAGGGTTTCTATAACAATATAGAGGGAACATCTATCTCTGGATGTGAATCATACCTAAGTGACTCTCCATGCTTATAATGTAAGCGTTATAACCTATAATGAACAATATGTTGCCTAATGGATCAACTTGTCCCCTTGTAATAAGCTAATACCGTAAACGCTCGTTTTTATTCCCCATGGAAGACACTTTTTGCATCAACTTTTTGCGGATTATACCTACAATTTTTAGTCGCTTGCTTGTGAATATTTTATTGTGATAAAAACTTTTCGACTGAAGGAGCAATTTAAGGATGTCAATAAATTTCAAAGTCGATATTACTTGGCCAAAGTTTGAGAAAATCGTTTTTGGTTAACTCCTCAAATTTTTTTCAAAAAACATTCTTAAAATTGAGATATAAACTGCGTGCTCCTTTAACCTTTCCTTGAGCAACAACTTAACGAACATAACAGGAGTCACCCCTTTAGCAGGGATCATCTAGCTTCAGGAGCAATCGCAAGGTCTACCAGAATCTGCAGATTCATACTACTTGATGTTAAAATCACCCTTCCTTCTAGTTTAAGTCTCCACCACTTTGATCGGTGAGTTGATTAATGTAACCTAACCTAACTTACACATAAGCTAACCTAACTTACATACACTGCGAATTAACTAACATTCGTTACTGATCAAATACAACAACATATTTTAACCATTTTCAATCCATGTAAAAAGTAGTGATATTAAATTATCTGATAAGATGACAGAACAGTGGCGGAACAGTATTAATTTATTCGACTTTTACATCTAACAAAATTAATTAATTTAACATAATCAAATTTCATATCAGAGATTAAAAATAAATGTGGCCACAAAGCGTGTTCCTTATTGAAATGCATAGATTTCCTAAAAATGTATATTCATTGCGTTAGAGAACGTTATTATTTCCTTAGCGAATTTGTAGGTTCTCTGTCTTCAAAATTACACCTTGAGTTTCGAATAATTTCTGCTTTTCTCACGCTTAAAGTATTATAACGTCTATCTAGAAATATTCACGTTAATTGTGCAATTGTTACAAAACAAAATCGTTATCAATATTATTGTTATCCGTTCTTACACAAAACGTGTTAACTGCACAAAAGACCAAACTAAAATCAGTTTTCAAGATTGCAAAACCAGATACCGACAGTGCCTGAAATTTACAGATTCTATTGTTTATCAACTGCTACTAAACAAATCGTGACTTGTCTATTTTCTCGTGGAATTGGATGAAAATGTTGTACAATGCATGTGGAAACATATTGTTAGCTTTGGTCATAAAAAAGAAATAATGTTTATAGTAGAGATGGGATAATTGGTGAAAGAGGGTTAAGAAAAGATGAAGCGTGAAATAAACGATTGATTTTTGAACTTGAAAATGAAATTAAAGTGAGATACAGTAAAAATGTTAATTTCTTTTAGCGAGTTTGTATGAAAGTTCAACGAATAAACGACGGGAGTCCAAAGCATTGCAGACGAGACACAAAAAGTAGATTTGCTCCGAATAAAATTTCAAATGTGAAATGCTACTACTAACGACGACATGCAGTACTAAGGTTTTACTTTAGTTCCGGCGGAGCTAAAGTTGTTGTCGTTGGTACTAAAATACTTTGGCGCAACCTTCGCCGGCACTAAAATAATACGAAGTCATAGTTATAATCCACTTTATTTTTTATAAAATGTTAATTGCAAACTGGAACCGCCAAAAGGGTTGCCTCGTTAGTAAATTATTACCAGTCCTGTCCTGAGTGATGCAATTAGGAAGAGCATCTTCTTTCTACGTCAAAAATCCTACGAACGCCCACAATATATTTTTGAAGTCGGTTAATAAATTTTTTAAACGTCCCGTCAATGACATTAAACTGGAAGGAAAATGAAAACGAAAACAACTTCGCTTATGAAACTAGTAATGATAAGTTTTAGCACTCATAGATCAGAGGAGCTTCCCTTTGACTACCTGCTTTGATAGCTTCTCCATTAAATAGGGTGATATTTTATAACCACCCCAAATATTTTTCACAAAACTTGATCTCTTTGGCTTAAAAGTCCTCGCGGGGTTTAAAATTACTATTTTTATTACTTTTACTATTTTTTATTGTCAGCGGAGCACATTTCAGCAAAGGCGAAAACTATAAAAAGTTTTATTGGGTTCGGTTGCTTCAATTTAAAATTTTGAAAATATATGGAAAATGTGCAAAGAAATTTATATCTTTTCAATAGAGCTGAGTTGTTATCGTGCAAGAGTTGTAAAAAGGAATAACATTTAAGAACCTCTCGTTAACCCTTCGAGGCATGTTAATTTCTCAATTAGTCGTGGCAGCGGTTCCCTTCGTTCAATAGAATCACATCTTTGCACCCTTCTCATGTTAACCAAATTAAATAAGCCCTAATATGAAAGTGTTTTAAAACTTTGATATTTTTCTAAAAAAAATAATGAGTTTATTATTGTTCACATTAAACAATTTGTAAAAAGGGTTTTCTTCTTCAATCAAATAGGTCAAACAAGTATCGTAACTTTACAACGCTCTTTTATGTGTTCCGGGTAATTTCTCTTGTGTGTCAGTACTCGACGAAGCTTTTATTTCCCCTGAGGAATTTACTCCCACTTGGAAAACCGAGCCATTCGATATCGAGTAAGTTTTGTGTCACCGAAAGATGTTTGTAACATCTCTACCATCATCAGAAAAATTGCTCTCCTTTGTTTCCGTCGTCATAAATGGCAATTTAAAAAATTATATTTTTAAGCTTTTTATTATCGAATCAAAACTTTTATTACAAAGTAAAATGAAATGAAAATTGTTAGCTTTGAAAGAAATTCAATAAAGTAGACAAGACGTTACCCCTAGTAGTACTTTATATAATTTATTCAACAAAAGGAAGTAGAAGTTTGTAGTAAAAACATAAAATTGTTTTAATTTTAAATCCAAAAGGAATAAAAAGCATTTTGCTTTGATATCAATTTTTCACGAGCCGTCAAAGAAAGAAAAACGAAGGATCAATCCTGACATTCATCGGCGAAATGTCTTTTTGTTGTAATGTTTTTCGACTGTTACTAATTTGCACAAATTTTTGTTTCTTATTTAAATGATGACCCATTTTACATTTTCTAATGCTTACTAAAAAGTATCCACTAAAAATAAAATGTTTGCTTTTGTACATAAACATTTCAATTTTTTATGTAAATATCAAGCGTTTGTTATGTTTTATATAGTGATAACCCACATGGATTGAACTAGAACAAGGGAAAACGTAGAAACCATCTGCCATCGCCGCAGGAGATTTGCGGCAATTTTATTTCCTCACGAGAACGAAGAGGGTGGTACTACAAATAACGAAGCGCGTTTTATTTTATATGCGATCTAAATTTGAATATTGTCTAACTTTTGAAACACAATAAAAAATTTTATATTTAATAGCAATAAACTATACTATTTGATAGCAATAAAGTCTTGATCATTGTCGACGAGGGCCCACATTTATTGCGTAATATTTCCAAAATTTTTCTTCAAAAAATTGCAACACAAATACAAAAATCTAAAAACGTTCATGTTATATATTATTTATATTCTTGGTAATTATAAATACTCAAAATGAGTAAATCAGTGAACATATTTATAATTCGACGCCGTCTGTGTCCTGCTGTACAAATCAGTTTGTATGCTTATTGTTATTAAATAAATTGTGTTGTTTGCTATTATAGTACGGTAATATTAATTTCAATTTAAAAATCAACACAATATTATTTCAAATTAAATTAATTTAAAAAGTTTAATTCGACATTTTGTTTATATATTAGTTTTAATTCACTAAACACTCTTAGTTTTAGCTTTTTAATGATTGATATGAAAATTCCAGTATATGAGACGACACAAACATAGAAAATTTAACATAAAAAAAATAATAAAATATTCCAGTTCATATAAGTATTTAAATAAAAAATAAACAAACCATGAAGCAAAAATATACGAAATGAATTTGATTTTTATTGTTTACCTAGCTCATTAAATATTTAATTTTCTTTACATAAAATTCAATAAGCAGGTATCAGCCGTAACTAAAAATTTAGAGAAGTACTTAGGTACTGAAAGAAGTTAATTTTCTCAAATAAATTCCAAGATTATTGATTTTACATGCTTGTAATTAGTAATTCAGTACCATAACTAAATTGAAAATGAATTTCAAAGTCATGAAACGAACTATAATTTCATTTGTTATGACGCTTTCGTATAATTATTTTCTACCATTCAAAAACCAATTTATACAGCTCGGCTAAAATAAATCTGTTTTCTTGTCTTTTAGTTTTCAAAATTTATCTCGTGATCAAAATTCGAATTTTTAAATGTGTTACCACCGATCTTTCTTACTTTTAGTATTTTTAATCCGAATATTGTAGTTTATTTTTAAACATTTTCGTATTCAATTGAAAATAGTTGATGAGCTATACAGGAACTGCTACACTTTTGTTTGTGGAAATCTCTGGAATCTCCATTCAATGGAGATCCTTGTAATTGTAAGTCCTGTTGTGCAAAAATCAATTTCAATATGATGAACCATTTTTTCAGTGTACAATAAAAATTAACTTTATGACCCGAAGTAAACCAAATTTTCACTTTCGTAGTAGGTCATAGCAATATATATTTTATTGCCAATTTGCGTTATTTCGAAAGGAAATTTACATGCTCATTGGGCCAATATACATATGTACATAAAGGTATTTACATACAGGTACAATCACTCCTTAATGGTTATTTGATTAATATTGCATCAAGAGCAATAAATCGGTTACCTTGCGAGCCTCCTCTGGGTAGTTGGACGTTCATAAATTCCAATTGTGCATAGCAAAGTTTTTTTCAATTATTTTACCACTTTCATTTAGTTTTTTTAATAATGATGCACCTTGACAGCAACAATATCGCATTAATCAGGAAGTTTGTACAGAACCGTTACACCTTTCTCTACGTTCGTGAAAGATAAACTTTAAACTTTATTGCACGAAGATTTTTACGGTGAGGCGTAATGTTGAATTGATGTTCTCGTATGGATTTTACAACAGGTATAAAATTAATTAGTTGCGTGTAATTGCCTTGAACAACTAACAATAACATGCATTGCCGGTTTATGGTGAATATATAGAGAACAATAAATAAATCTATTTAAATTTTATGGCTCATAAACTCAGCTCATCTTAACTCGAGAATGTAATATTTTAAATTCCATTCTGACTTTATAAAAAAGAACATTTTGAATCGTTTGCAAATGATATAGCTTACGTGAGAATTATCAAATTAAATTTAACACCGAAACTATTTAATTATTTCACCTGCCATTGCTTTTATGGGTTGGTTACAAAATACAACTGATTATTATTTATTATTAAATTTATAATTCGTTTTTAACTATAAATTGCTTTTGTAAGCATTTCATTCGAATTAATTATGGAAATTTAATTAATTAAATTTGTTTTGCCTCATCGATTCCTTCCATGTTTACGACCTGGAAAAACTGTTTCTCCTACTTATCAAAAAATATTAAATTTTATAGATCGTAAAACCTGCTACGATTACTTAAATTATTTTGGTTTTAACCGTCTATTTCAAAACTGTTGATTATGGATTTACAAGTTTATCCACCGATGAAAAGTTACTTTAATTGCTTTTCCTTCAACTTTATGGATCTTTTAATAATTTTCAAGTTATTTTCGAAAGTAAAATCTTAAAATACTTAACGATTGTATTGCATTAAACTTAAAAGTGGAAAGTTTGTTACGTCTTCCCCTTTTCATAATGGAAGCGTCACTGTAACTAATCCATTTTTATGCAGGTGTGAAGTAAGTAATTCAAAATCCAAACATTTTTTCGTTGGCAAACTTTTAAAAACCCGAACCTATTGTGCATTCTTTCGAATTAATAGCAGATACAATTTAACCTTGTCGATGTTCCCAAGTCGTTAATATTATTAATTACAAGAAAAAGTTTAATCAAAACATGCTAAGTACCATTGTTAACGTTACTTTTTTCTATAAGCCACTCCTGTTTGTTTGTTTGCTCGGCTGAGGTAATTATGAACAATTTTACAACTTATACATAACATAAATAAAAATAATTTACTTACAATGAATATAATTACATAGAACAATAAGTAATTAAACTTAGATGTACTGTTAAATGCAACAATCAACTTTCCGTTTTTATACATTTAATGTTTATCATAGACAATGCGTGTTTTTAACCTTGCACGTAATTGCAACGTCTAATTTCGAAGTAGTCGCAACGTTTCGGATACGTCGCCGAATAAAAGTCGTTCAACTGCTACTATATTGCATATAAATTTGTTATCCAATAATAGTGTAAATAAAATATCGAATTGCCTATCGTTTTAAATTAATAGCGAATCCTGCGATATCGTATAAGCTATGTATAACAACCTGATGCAGTTGGATGGGTAGTTTTAGTGGCTATTGTGGAATACACACAACTGTAGTTGTATTATTATGTCGCATTTTCACTCTACGCTTCATATAATTTAAATTAATCACATTTATTAATGCCCCACTTATTATTACACAAATAAAATTGTTGCAGTTAAATACATTATAAATTGTAGTGCACCGTGACATTGCTCATTTATATTGAACACTAACTTTTCGATAAATTCCACTCTAAGCCACTTTGCGACTATAAAATGCAGTTTTATATATGGGAGTGAAAATAAACATTAGACTAAAAATGGTATGTACCAGATGAGTTGTAATTGCGGTTCGACATACATCGAACAAACCGAACAACATTTTAATACTACATAATACATTACATTTAGATAGCAATAATTGTGTAATGCGATGATGTAAAAAATAATAAAGTAATTTGTCCGAAAGCCACAAAAGAGGTTAGCGTGACTCGATCTATTTATACCTTTGCCGTGCATGTGTAGGCCGAATCTGTATGTCATACTTCAATGAAAAGGTTATTAAAATAAACTTATGAAAAAAAAGTGGTACCAATAAATCGATGTTATAAAAAAAAATTGCAGTTAGAAAAGAAAATCTATTCCCCGTAAGACAGACCACCGATCCGCATCAAATAACCATTAAGTACACCACCTACAACCGCATACTCGAGTATCGTGAATCATAGGGATTCGTGACCATTGTTCTCTAAGTAATGGACTCCTCGCGCGTCGACGGTAAATCTTCTAAAGCGGCAGCGTTATTTAATTCGCTCACGACACGCTTTCGCACGCGATCGTTATTGCTGGAGTTGTGGTGATACCGGACTCCTATGGATGAATACGTAAGAATCGACCTAGAGATGCATAACCCACTGGCACGCCATCGTACGCATAGGTGCCAAGCACCAGCTCGTTAGTATAAACTTGATAAATTTATTTACTCTCATAATAACCAATAGTATCTGTACACTACCATCAGATGATCAATAGATCGGTAGAAGCTAAAAATTATTTTTCAATTGATATGAATTATCTTGAGAAGATGGAAAGAGACCGTACTTCATCTCGATAGACTTTTCCTATTTGCTTCCAACCAAGTCATAAATTATATTAGCAGTATTTTCAATAAGTTTGATCTCGAATTGAGGAGCTAATCAATTTGCGGAAGATATATGATGATAGAACGCTCTCCAGTAAAATCGTTAGTGCTTATCCTATCAATCCTATCGGTATTCTAATTCTGTCTAAATGTTTTGCAACATTACATGTGTTAACTGCTAATTAAACCGGTTGTTTGGTTCCAGAGTACGTATGGCGAATAAATAAGGCCATAAATTTAGAGCCGAAACAGTAAGTAGCGCTGATTGGAAAACAATATCGAATTTAATAATTTAGATAATATATTTTGAATGCCTCCGCATAGACCATTAATCGTAGTAGAATCTCGACTAAGAAATAGATGGAAATGCTGCAGACATCGAGCGTTCCATATAAGCAAAAGTTAGTTTTTATCTAAAACGAAGTCAATCGTTTGAATTCCATTGAGCTTCAATAAGCTCCATACTCTTTATTTGGGTCTAGGACATTTCGCTGATAGGGTATTTCAATAACCCCAAGAAAAAACAATACAAAAAATTGGAAAATGGGTTAAAAATTACTAATTGCAAAAACAAATAAATTCAATACCTAACGTGTATAAATTTAGTTGCAATTTAGAAGTGGTACGAAATGTTCGGTAGCGAAATGTCCGGTAGCGAATTTCCGGAGGCGAATTTTCCGGGAACGAAATGTATGATAGCGAAATATCTGATCACCAACTTACTACTCGTAAGTTAAAAATTTAAGAGAAAACCAAATCATCGAATTGTTACGAAATGTAAGATTTTCATGCGGACCTTTAGCTGTTAAATTATCTAAAATCGTGAAACCGTTAATTAATACTTAATGTACTCTTACACAAAAGAAGAAATAAAAAGTAAATTGATAAAATAAAACATAATTGTTTCAACCAAATTTCAAAGCAGTTACTGAGCTTGAACTTTAAAGCGAGGCCAAAAAATTACTAAATAGCTGTGAAAATACCGAAACAAGGGCAACGAGTCTATGGAAAATTGAAATCATCGCACAATAACAAAATAACAGATGCAAAATTGCTTAAACTACAATTTGTGTACATTACAATGAAGTATAAAAAATATAAACAAATTTTTATCACCATTTTTGAAAATGTTTACAGGATTTGTCAACATATAGTGGAAAACGTATTTGATTTCATAAATCATATCCATCCTACCATCTTCGTATTATTTTCTTCATAATTATTTTCGTCGTCATCTTCTATTCTCATATCTTTGATTACATATAACATTACATTTTGGTAAATAAATAAAATAACCATTAAATATTCAAATATACAAAATATTAGTATATTATGTCTTTTTTATATAAAATTCCAATAGAACTTTCCAACTTAAATAAAGTGAAAAAGCTTTTATTTTTCCTCATCCTTGCTCCCAAATGAATTAAACTTTTTGAAATAATTTAGACTGAAAAGATTACAATAATTGACAAATTGACCGATGAAAATCATACAGAAACTTACAGTGGACTCGTATAAAACCGGACTTCAATATGTTCAATTAAAGTTAGAAATGTTTGAAAGGAATTTTTAATTTTCTTTCATCTATTTGAGTTGATTAATCCAATTTATGCTGCAAGTTAGATTACTTGGGATTCTTATAATACAGTGAGCTGGTAAAATTTAGAACAAATTTCATAAAAAAATTTCGATATTGATAGAAAATCTTCAGACATGTCAAACATATTTTTTTTAAAAGCCAAACCCAATTTGGGTAAATCACATATTTCTGAATACGAATGTTCATAAAGAATGATCTTGAAGAGAGAAGTTTTCGAGATAATCAGCCCCAAACTTTCAAAAGGGCAAATTAAGATTATTACATTAACTAATCAGTTATTAGGGAGGCGGTGAAACCAAAAGACGGTTTTGAGAGTTGACAAAATTTATTCCATCTAAAAACTTCAGTAAATGAAAATTAAGAAAAAACTAATTTTATGGCAAATTTCAATCTTTAGTTCGTTGAAATAAATTTCTCTTCAAATCCGCCAAGAAAAATAAGGGTTGCCATTTAAAAAAATTGTCGATGACGATATAGTATTGATTATTATTTTCAAACTTTCCGAGCTTGCTGTATGTATATTTAAAATTTTAATTTCATAGTTTTTATTTTGTTTTCTTGTCATTTTTCATGTAATATTGCAACAGCTGCAAATTTAAAAGTTTCGTAACTACAAAATTATGTTAGATTCCAGATTATCAACTGCTATAAATAAAACAATATCACTATCGTATATACAGGACAACCGGCTATATTTCATAAAAATTATAATTCTTCCTAAAGGAAAACCTTGTAGCCGAATATTGCTGTCAATTTAGCATGATCGATGACTGTCTGAATGGAAAGACATTAAAATGGAAATAACAATGAAATTTTAGCGGAAAATAACATTTAGTTATAATTTCAATACCTCATCAGTTTGTCTAGATTGTTATACAATCTGCTTTCATCAAAATAACAAGTTTTTCCGTGTTACCGCACAGGCTGTGGCTTGGACCGATTGGTGGTCGAGCACCAAGTGGAACTTTTCTGTCCAAAAATTGGTTGTACATGAACTACATGTCCGACAAAAAGTCAAGGCCTTTTGAAAAACAATAAAGTTTTTCTGTTTAAAATTACATTATTCGAATTGATTATGAATAACTTATACAAGCACAAACATTTTTTTGGTGTGGGCATCACGATTCTATTATAAATTTTTTATACACAATACACAGAGTTAACTGTATCAACATAAAACCTTGTAAATTATTTAAAATTTTATATGTATTGATTTATGTATCAATACTTCAATAAAAATTTATTTACTTTAAATAATTTATTTACTTATCGATATTTAAATTTTAATAGCAAATATGACAGCATATTAAGTGCACATTTAAATGTTCCATTATATTATTTATCAGTTTTATCATATACTTTAATAGTTTACTATACACACATACTAAATTTATATCCATACTATATAATATTTTTACTAATATTTTTATTTATTCATATATTGAATGTTTTATATCTTTATCGGTTTAATGTGTTACTTTTAAACCGCGTCTTATCGGTTCCAAACTATAAATTTCCAAATGCTACGATGATCGTTAAAGTTTTCTAAATATTGTGTCTACGATTACTTTACTTCCTATACCACAAAATATAGTCCAAGGAAAACATTAACCAAAAAGAACGAAAGTTTCCTGTTAATCGGACGTCGTCGGTGAAAAACAGTTGTGTAAATTGAAGAAATTAAAATTGTAACTTAGATTAGTGAGATCTAACTTTTCAATTAACTAATCAAGAGTGAATACCTGAATCTGTTCAAAACACAAAAAAAGTCACCACAGTTTATATCTTTGAAAGAGGAATTTCGTTTCTGAAAATGTGAAAGCCAAATATCAATATTATAGAAACAAAATACCAATACAATATACATACATAAAAAGATATATTGCAATGATCCGGGGTATAAATTTTTAATTATTTTGTAAAAACGCTTTTTACCCGGAATCATTCATTTTTGTGAGCATGAACTCTTATATTCTAGTCGAGGTGTGCAACAAATATTTCGCACGTTACCTATTTAACGCAATTTTGTTTAATAAAATTTTTTTTTCTCACCATCAGGTCTACTTTTGATTTTAATTATTTAATATTTCCAGCTTTTAACCTTTTTACTTCGGTTTTTATTATTTTCTTCCACAATCCAGCTTCCATTTTTATTAATTTTTTTTATCCAAACTTATTGTTTTCAAATACGATCCAATAATAAAACTTAAAAAATATCTTCAAAATCACTATTTCACATTTTTATTTCAAACTTATCATCAAATTATGTCTAAATATGAACTCAAACTTGGATGTTTAATCAAACAATTTTCGATTAGAGCAAAGTATATTATTTTATCGGAAAACGAAAAATAAAATGATATGGCAAAATTATGAATTTTTATGAGGTGTGAACTTAGGTTTAAATTATTATCCATAAACTTAGGGTCATTAAAATGTCATTCTAATGGTACATAAAAAATAAAATTTATGGATCGACCACTAAATGCTTTCCAAAAAGTATTTTCCGAGCTTCTACGTCACAAAAATTTTCTTTCTCGGCCTCGGTTTCTCACTAGACAAGAGTTTTCCGATAAAAATCATTCCTGCTGCACTCTGCCCCATGGTGATCGAATATTTCGTCCATAATATTGGCATTTCGCTACCGGACATTTGGCTACCAATTCTGAATTATTTCTAAAATTATACGTTAGGTTATGAAACATTTAAATTAACGATAAACGCAAGTGAGATACAAAAAAATATATTTGAGGTGTGGAACATCAGAGAGACAGCTATCTTTTTAGTATTTTACTGCAGTTACTGGTGGGGCACAAAAATTTTTAATACCAAATTTTGGTCAATTGTAATCAGTTGTTATTCAAATATCATAATAATATTAATTTTATCATATAATAAAACAAAATAGCATAGGATGTATTTCGGATTTTGCAGATTGTTTTCCCATCATCAGTGTTTTCTTAAAAACGTTTTTCTTTAAATGGCAGTGCCTCCAATTTCACTCTGTACACATCAAAAAAACAAGCGGGATTATCGCCACTTTAAGAAATAAAAACGTCAATCTTGTCATTTAGCCAAGAAAAATTCAAGAGCCACCTGCTGTCAACAGGTATGCCATGTCAGCAAATTGAAAAAACTTGCCCGAATTTGTATCTGCAAAGCTTGAACTGGTTCGTAATGAAATGAATTACGGAATTGTAAGTCAAATACCCTGAGATACGAAAGTAACTTTAGAAAACCTAAAAAAAACCTTAATAGAATAAAAGCTATTGCTGAGCTGAAAAAGATCTGCAGTCTAAAAATTGCTAAACATTAAAACTCTCACGGTAGGTAGGATAAAAATAAAAGAACAACAACAATGCACATAGGAGCTATCAACTACCAGCAGAAAGAAAAATCAAAAGTTAAAAGGTATTTTCACTCGCAACTTACAAGAGAGAAAAGAAAAAACTCAAATTAGCTACTTGGGATACCAGAAAATTGATTCAGCAGAGACTCATCGCAGTACTATACAAAAGGTCAACTAACAAACTAACTAAAAAACAGGGTAGAAGAATGAAGAATGAAAGAAGAAAGACAAACAAATACGGAAGAAAAAAGCGCAGAGTAGGCAATAGGAATTGCCAAATAGAGAATTAAAATAATAATGAAGGAAAGTGAGCAAAAGAAACACAACACTCTTGTAATTACAAAGAAAAGTTCATGAACTGCAAGTCAAAGAAGAAGAAAAAACCCATATAACGGAAGATTTATGCAGATAATCAAAGAAAGTAATGCCTTAAAGTGATTACCAAAGGGAGAGAGTATTAGGGGGTAACAATTCCCTGACTACAAACTTCTAAGGGCATTTCCTAACATACTCTGGGTCAGATCATGTTTCAGCATGGCATACCCAGGGGTGGGCTGGAGCCGGCTCGGTCCGGCTCGCGCGAGCCGGTTGTTAAAATTTTTGAAACTCGGCGAGCCGCTTGTTAAATTAACCCTAAAACAAAAAATAAGCCATTTTAATAGTATGTTTATGCAAAATATGCACATCGCGCCGATGTGCCACACACTCGCAAACATATCATGCAGGGTGCGCAACACAATACACACATCATGTGGGTACGTAAAATACGAAGTGCTGAATGAAGACAATATACGCATTTACCGTTTTTTTTGAAATATTAGCGAGCCGGTTGTTCAAAATTTGGCAGCCCACCCCTGGGCATACCCTGTTAGGACATTTATTTGTGGCCCTGATCCGGCTTAGATTCAGGGAACCCTATTGGGGCAATCCATGGTTAAACCTGACTTTAAGGGTTTACGCACATGTGGGGCCTGATTTGGCTCCACTAGATCAGCTAGATGTGATCCTGATTAAGTTTAGCGTTATATGCCTGATCCGGACCTGATCTTTCCTAAGACAAACCAGCTTCGGACCAGCCTTCCAGCCTAAGAAATTTCTAGTCGGGTGAGGGAGTGGAAATTATGGTAGTTTATGGTGCAAATTACAAAAAATACTTATAAACATTAAAATTTTTGGGCCATCAAAAAATTCGGCTAAAAAATGACAAGAACTGAAACCGAGTATCCGATTGGCGAATTACAAAAACATTTTATTTTTGTTATACAAGTATTTTTGGACATAAATTGAACTTTAAAATGGTGGATCCGAGATTTTCCGTGGCGGCGCTTGTTAAAAGTTTACTCTGGTACGCTACGAGCTCTTTTGACAAGTGTTCAACAATTTAAAATAATCCCTGGGGTGATACCGAACTCAAAAATTGCGGATCTTGAGAAGGCGGAATTTATATTTCAACTTAAATTTGGCTATAATTAATCGAATCCAATTTGAAATAATAGGAGCACTAGCACCTTTATAAGTGAACTGAAGCCAGGCTCCGCCTACTAAATCACACTCCTGGTTCTTTTATTAAAATTAGTTTTTACGTACTTTCTATGTGAAAAATCAAAGTTAAACCATTTGAAATTTAGAGTTCCTCCATAGTTTAATCGCTTCATTCATTCAAATTCTTCAAGAATTTTTATAGTATCTGTGTCTTTCTAAAGACTTTCTCCTTCATGCCCAAGAAAAGGCTTGTGGTGGAGTGGATTGAGTTAGGGTTAAACTTGGTTTTCAAGCAAATTCTATAATCTTTCTCTTAGAAGAAGATGCTGAGTGTCTAACGGTGGACAGAAGAGGTTGACGAAGAAAAAAAATGGTTAAGAGATTAAAAACTATGAAGGCAACGTGCCTCACGCTCGGGCTACTTTTAAACTGTGAGAGTTTTATTCTGTGAAGTTTACTAAAGAAACGGGAGAGGTTTAAGGGAACACTCAATTTATTGCTGCAAACTGGGAGGTCTGGGGGGTATAAATTCATGAGAAACAGATTTCTTTGCTTTCGGAATGATTAAAGGATATTTTAACTTACATAATTTAACCGAATAATTAAACTGTGTAGTTATTTGGGTTGGACAGTGGAATTCTACTGCACTGATTATATATATAACAGAAGCTAATATCGAATAATTGACACTTAAAACTTTCAAGTACGTACTAGGTATTCTAAATTCAACTATTACTTTCAATCATTGCACAAAACTCATGTTATCATCAATCGACCTCCAAAGATATCTCATTTTCAAGTTGAATTTTGTATTGCATTCCATTTGTACAGAGCGTTAAAAATTTAATGGTAAGCCATTCAATTTAATTAATTACTTTAATTCCTCGTACTACTGATAAATTCAATATATCACAATTTGAAAATTGGTACAATATATTGTGAAGGCCTGCGTGCTGGTACTACCCCAAGGTACTGACTATATTCTATCTACTGTACTAAAATTTTGTTGTGTCCTGCAGAACTTCATTAAATATTTATAAGTATTAATTTTATGTCGACGATTTTAAAGCCGAAACATATGACTAATCAATTGTGTGTTCACACCACCAAAATAATTTCAACGAGAAACTTAGTGAATAATTAATGATGCTTGTAGTACGTGTCCATGTATGGCATGCATAATTAAAACAAATTAGAAAGTGAATCAGATGTGTAGAAATAGAGCAAGCAATTTGCAACCACAGAACATCGTCGTGAGTTTGAAAACAAAAAAAAAAGAAGAAAAAACGTAAAAAATGAGGTTCGGCTTGTTAAATTGAATTAAAACAGAATATTACTATGGTTTGTTTAGTATGGTGGTATATATAGAAAAAATCTAAACACAAGTAAAATTGCGAACAAATGCGCGATTAATTGAGAAATTGTTTTTATTCCGTTATTTGGCTGTTATCGACAAGTCAATTTCAACTATCAATCAATACACTTCTGCAAATAAATAAAATGTAGCAATCTCCGATAAGTCTGAAACAATTACGGTTCAAAAATAGTTGTAGTATATTTTAATAAAGTGATTTTCCAATATTAAAAAATAACGCGATTAGGAATTTTTTTGTTTACGTCATTGGATTAATCATTAATGGAAGCATTAATTGAGTTTGATTTTAACCTTTAACCACAAAACGTGGAGTGATTAAAGAGCGTATTCTTTTATTAATCTTAATTGATCTTCTGGGTAATACTTTATTACGACTTCATCATCCTATATCTAAATAAGTTTGAACTTTCCGAGACCCCTTTGGCACAATTAACCTTCTTCGTCTATGTTGTGCATTTACTAATGTCTTAAAAAAGAGAAATACATGGGTGACGTTTATGAATTCGACTGTACCTCACACACTCAGTGCTTAGTTTTCTACATGTGTGTTGACACTGTACATTACATATGCTAGGTATGTAAGCAGTAAGGTAAGGTTAAGTCCCGACTGTGTATACCTTCATGCACACACCATCAACCGATGCCATTATCAGCTACCTACCGACAAAGACAAGTTATCTTACAAACGATTTGGGTAACAAAGATGATACGAGTAGGTACTTTTATTCCACACAGAAATGTACTACAAGGCTCTTTATCCTCTAAGTAAGTGGGCGTTATATTCTCTTCCATTGGTTACAAACTTTGACATAAACTCTTCAAGTCCACGTTGCCTCTCGTTTTTCTCCTTCTGTCCTTAAAATCTCGCATGCCTCTTTCGCTCTCGTGTTTGGGTTCTACAAATTCGACACTTTTTCACTTTAACAACTATAACATGCCTGATTCTATCTCTATTGTAAGGTAGATTAGTGGAACAAGGACAAAAAATATTAGACTTACCTGAGAAGAGAAGGAACGAAATACAATCTTAACGAATTGAAATTCCTCGTGGAATTCTCATCTTTTCAAGACAACCCAAGCGTATACTAATAAAGAAGACTATGTGGAGGTTGAGGAATATTATGTGTTTTCTAAGGGTATACTCCGATGCATAAGTCATATTACTTCTTTAATCCAGACTTTCAAATTTGAGATGCCCACACCACTAATTTTTGATTGATTGATTGAAATTTGCATCGTAAGAATTATTTCAAAGTTTCATAATTAAAACTGAGAGTTTGTTACTTCATATATTTTGCTTTACAAAATAATAAGGATTAATAGATCACCTAACACTTTGATTAAAACGAATGCTGGCTGTGGAATAAAAAAAGTTGTAAGTGCGGTATTTTTCTTCCTTAGACAATAAAAATATTACCCTCGGTTTTACTACTTCTAAACAAGAAAAACAATCACAAAGTCGTTATAGATTTATCGACCACGGTACCAACCCTAGTCGTTTCAAATTTTTGCAAGTAAGCAAGCAATTGCCATTTTTTGCGAATCACCCAAAAGTGATAAACTATCGACAGTTTCAGTTTGTTGAACTAAATTTAGAATGATATAAAAAACATTACTTAGGATGCAATCGACAATTGAAAATCCCTCACACTATAATTTACTATAATTGACTTCTTTTTATCAATATCGAAGAATTTTCACCTTGAACTTTTAACTGCAATAATAACTTCGATTAAATCATGAAATATTAAGCATAGCTCATTTAAAATTATCAATATGAAGGTTTAAATTCAATAGAAATACGTGGTATAACCTTCTAAACTAGTTACATATATTAGTTTTGATTTTAATACACTCAATGCTTATCTTTTTCACACTTTCGTCTCCAGATTTGCACCAAGTCATACTTCAATAATCTACTCTTTCCTTTTGATAAACACAACCAGCAGCCAATCTACATAGAAACGAACGTAATTCGTCCCAACCTATTGGATGGTCAACAGTAGTGATTATTGTTGTGTTCTTTTCGTATATTTACAAAAAAAAATTTAAACTCCAAGATTGGGTGCACCAACTCTTCAACTCCAATGAAGTCAGATCAAAGGTAGTCCAAACGTGATGGAATAACCACATTTAACTGGATGGTAAACCGTCAGTGAATCCAGAATGAAAATCCCTAAGTATTGTTAATAATAAAATCGGTAACAAAAATCGTCGATAAAAACTTGCCAATGTAAATTATGTTTGATTATTACTGGTGTAATTTGGCGCTTCTAACTTAATCACAAAATGTAATTCCGAATCAATAAATTCAACTGCTCAGGTCCGGAAGGATCTACATTGGACATCGTACGACACGGTATGACGTAAATGACTTTTGTTTTCATCTTTTCCGTTTTTTGTCCGCAAGGTTAAGGACCTGAGAGCACTTACAGGTGGTGAAATTTAATTAATCCATGTTGTTTACTTGACTAGAAGGTACTCTAAATCGAACGGATAAGATGACATTTTGGCTGCGTTAAGTTATTTTACGGTAACTCCAATTATCCTTACTTCTGCATACATTAAACTGTTCGTTGTAATCGTTCGGATACAGCAAACGTTATTGCTGCGGGGGGGGGGACTAAACTTTGGAATGAGTTTTTATGTAAACTGATTATATTATGTTAATTATTTAATGTATGCGTTAAAAATGGCCGTGGGGTCTTAAAGATAAAACATTTCTTTCTGGTAAACTGCTTATTCTGCAATCGACAGAAAAGACTGAAGAGGAAGTCCGGAGGGAAACGAGAGGTAGGAAATATCCTCCAATGTTTTAGTGATTGTGTTCAGAACGAAAATTCTCATTTCGTAGATAAAAGTTCACTTTATACTACGAATTGAAAGAGTATAGAGTAGACGTGCAATTTATGCCGTCAGAAGTACTTAGAGTCAATAATAACAATCTATTGTGAATTTTAAATTTAATAATAGATTATTATTCTGTTTTGTCAGGGCGTCCTATTGTATCCAATACATTTTAAAATCATGGTAGTGATGACCAATTTCAAGAAATTAGGAAATAATTGTAGAAAATAAAGAAGCAAAATATATTATAAAACAATATATTACGCTACCACTTCTAAATCAATTTTAATAATTAATTTTCAGTCGGCTTGCTCCGTTGGTGTTGTTTCAAAAGGAAATCATCCCACAAAGTAATTATTGACTCATAAAGTAGTGCACTTATGCAAGACTTGTATTATGAACATACAAAGTAAAATCAAAAGTTGCAATAAGTTTAGTAGGCATTCTGAACGAACAAAGCTGCTATTTCAGTTCAATTACATATTTTAGAAGACATATTCAATTACAATAAGATCAGGTATTAGTTTTACCAAAATTGATTGAGTAGTCATAGCAATATATAAGACTGTATAGACGAGATCCCTACTTTTTATAGAATTATATCCACATCTAAAATCTAAGAATGACTTGCGATGAACAATACATTTTGGAACGAATAGAAATAGTAGATATATTATAAAAACATAAAACAATAAACGGTGAAAAGTTTAATTTTAACGTAGATGCGCTTTTACATGCAAAATAAGTAACATTTACTGCAAACCATAAATATAAATTAAGTTTTATAGTTTTACATAGGTGCTTTCCCAATATGAAACGCTATCATGAAGATAATGAAGAAACAAGAAATGTATTTGCAGTAACATGATTTTACAGTGTAGGTAGATCCATAAAAAGATGCTTAATAATATAATATACCTAATACGGTACATGCAAAACACAATTTTTTTCATTTCTGTTGGTCATTATCGTACCAAAAATGGATTTCATTGTTGTTTTTTTTTGGTTTTGTAGTCAGTTCTAAAGAAGGGGATTTCGGAATTTAAAGATGAAGAAGAAATAAGTACAAGATTGTAAACAAATACATAAAAGAATGTAAACACAATTTTTTATCTATACCTAACTCATTAAGCCAAATAATAAAGTTATTCCTACATATAACACACAACATTAACGTCTTAATCTTGGCACATAATGTTATATTTTATTATACATTTATTAAATATGTATAACCGCTCGTTTATAAAATGTACCGTTCTATGCACGGACGGATTATACAATTTATAAGTAGTAATCATCGTGATATTGAAATATAAAGTACGCGTTTTAAACCGTATTGATAATTTTAAATATTAAAACGCAGGTATTTACTGATCGAATACAAGAATAAAATGGAATTTTCGCCTTTTGTATTACTTAACAGTTACGAGGTCAATATGAAATAAATTTATGAATAATAAACATGATTATTATAAAAATTTCAGATCGTTTGATGATAATTTAAAATATGTGAGATAAATCTGTTTGATAAGAAACAGGAAAGCCAAATTATGGATAAAAAGAATTATAATGAACATAAGCGAAAAAGTTACAACAATGAAAATTTTAATATTTATTACTTTTAAAATGTGCCAGCTGGATCTACGAAAATTCCTTAAGCATTTCAAATTTAATTAATTGGAATAAAAGAAATCCCATCAGAAACATATTAATAAAAAACCTAGCGCATCTTTGGCACCGATGGATACAAAACCATAGATTTTTCGTGTAGATCTCGCAAAATCTTTGCTAATCTTGACTTTAAAAAATATAATAAAATAAAATAATACTTTAATTTCATCGTAGTATTATATTAGATTATAAATTATATTTGATGAATATAATATAGCCATAAAAATGGTTAATGAATTTTTTTATCGCCATTAATTTAAATAATTATATTTAACAACAACTAGCCATAACTTGGCCAATTGTTATAAATTTGAAAGATATACATTTGTTATATTTTATTGAATATGCAACATAAAGATAAAGCAGACCTAATAGAAATTTGGTGACACCCCTGACCAAGAAGAAGAAGAAGGGTGACCACAATTTAACAATTGGAGCTAGAAAATAAAATGAATTAGAGAGCTGCAAGTTTATATATTATGAAAATATCATTTTACAACAACGAACAGTTAATAATTTTTAACTGTACAAAATTTTGGCGAAGTCTCAGGAAATTTCAAGAATGAATGAACATAAAGCAGTGACAAAATTAGGTTTCCTCATGAGGAAGTCGTAATTCCTAATTCCACCAAAAATTGTTTTGTTAATATTTATTTAACTAATTTAATTTTTCATGATGAAGAGTCAGCTACTTAAATTAAAGTATTTTAAGGTCTACTTTTCAGTTGCATAACTGTTGGCTCTTTGAACCAAATAAGCTGAAGTATCGATAATTTACAAATCAAAATTTGACTTTTAGAATTTTAAGAGATTGGGAAATAAAGCTTTTCAGTTACCAAACACTTGAATAATTTTTACTGAATACGGTCATGCTTGCTGCAATGCATTTTGCATTATTTCAATACTTAAAGTTACGTGAAACAAATTTTTAAATTTTGTAAATTATATTTTCTCACATCTTCCTGGTAAACGAGTTTGTGTAATTGAATTTCAGTGATGACCATAATGAACTGAAACTCACGAAGTAATGTAAAAATATTGAGAAGAAATTATCCTAATAAGAGTGTTCTCACGTTCTTATTAACTTCTTCGTGTTGAATTAGAATTTTAAAGCTGTTTCTACTATTTTGCTATTAATGGACGAAAAAACTTCAAATTTATTTACTTAAGATGCAAATTTATCAATAATAATTATTATAAAATTATTCAAATGACTATCAGAAAATATCAAATTAACTATCTACTACTACATAGTATAGTAGATATCTAATCTAATTTAAGGTATTTTTGAGATTAAATTAGGTAAGAAGTGGACATCAAACGGACACTGCATTTAAAGCTAAACTAATCAATTTAATTAAAAATTTAAATTTTAACAAAGTTAAATACATATAATAATATAATTTGAAGATCGGCAAGCAATATTGGTGCAATATTGTACCAAGCTTCAACCAATATTGATACATTATTGAATTCCTGCTATATTTTCATTGTAGTATTGCAACAATTAATAATATGAAGATTTGCAAGCAATGTTGGTCATCGATATTAATGCAAGATACTAATATTAATTTTTTATATTGCACCAATATTGGATGAAGATTGGCTGGAAATATTGGTTATTAGTATTAGTGCAATGTTGCACCACCCTTCAACCAATATTGGTATTTTATTTTGAAACTTGTAGCCCTAACTGGCAGTTAGATATTTATGAGTTTTGGTGCTTTGGTGGGCGCCAAGAAGAATATTAAACTTATAGGAAAAAAAAGGAAAAGTTTAAGTCGATTAGTATTATTTTCAAAAGAGAAGAACAAAATAAAAAATGCTTATCACTAATACGAAATAATGTCAGTTTGATTTAAAGTTCTTGTTCAATAAGCGTAAGTAAAAAAAAACCATGACGTAAATTTTCACATCGGGTGCTATTAGTAAATTGCTGTTAAATTATCGATAATATGAAAATTATGATGACATTTTTTATACCTAATCACTTAGAATTTTCCATAAATAATTAATTAGGCTTTGTTTTATAATTACTTCAGCAGTTATGCATAAATGGTCGTTTGTAACGACATCAATTTGAGGTTAGGTTCTTTAAATTTTATTAAGTGCTTAATTTAATGTTATATATTATTTTACGATTGCTTCTCGTGAGATTGGATGTTTTAATATCGCAATATGGTATTTACTACTTACCGAGTCAATTTTAATTTTCCCCTTGCAAATTTTTTGTTTAAATTGTCAAGAGGAGAGTTTTTATGGTGAGACACTTATGTGTTATAAAGCTATAAATTGGTGTTATATTTTTATTTTTTATTAATTACATAAAGTTTATCGCTTAATAATGTAATAAATTAATAAACTGGCGTTTAACTGGTTTCCAGATTAATCTTTCAGAACTCGGAAAACTTTTTGTTGTGGTACAAATAAACTATTAACTTGTGGATTAGTTTTTCAAACCAACTGTAAACAGTGGGAAAAATTAAATTTGATAAAAAATCAGCCAAGAATCGAGAATCGTCCAACTTCTGAAATAACCTTTTGAAACACCTCGTGCATAATATAATTTATTTCGCTGCTACGTTGCATTGAGCAAGATGATTTGGTGAACATTATCACTTAATATTATTACACGGTGTATTAATAAAAATTTGTAACGGTTGTACGTTTTAATTATTCAAAATGCTAATCAATTTTTTATCTTTGATTTTGACGCATTACCATCAAAAGCTACGCCAGATTAAGCATGTACTTTATAATTGGTTTTAAATATCCTACCTTTTGGTTACGATATCAATATTAATAACCTGCTAATTGCTTAGAAATTGTGTGTGGGTTGGAGATACTTTGGTCACTTGGGAATGCGGGCGGATATTTCGACCGAATCTTGCTTAGCGCCAAACCATGACTACTTATTGTTAAGTAGTTGATCAACCCTTAGGTATAATACTCTTGGGTCTCAAAACTTCAATTGATTTTCAACTCTTGTTCAAAAAAAGTAAATTAATTCATAACAACAATAATTATAACTTTTTTACAATTTATTGCTGTGTAGATGATATCGGTGCAGCCATTATAATAATTGCTATCTGTTCGATTATCCATTATGCATTTTGAATTGAAAAAATGTTAGAAATTATTACTTCTCATTATTATAAAGCATTCCAAACGAATGCTTAGTGTATATTCAACACCATATAATTTTTTCGTCTAAATAAAAAACAATTTATAGTTTATGAAAGTAATTTATACCCAATATAATAGATAAGTACTTAATAATTCAAAAATGATTGCACAAAATGATTATTTTATTAATCGGAAAGGTTTTTTTACATTGCGGTACGTGAGTCCATTAAGGCAAATATAAGATACAGGGTGTTTCCTCTCTGTTCATCGTTCAATTTCTACCGGCAACCGTTAGCATCAACCCGACGAGCAATTACGGTGCGGTGGTGTCTAAAACACCGGTACCGCTAAGTTGCCAGTTTTAAGCGATGACCACCCTGTAGATAAAATTATTGAAGCAAAAGAAATCATTAAATATGTATAACTGCCCATAATTAATTTATTAATTAAATAAAAGTTACTTATTATTAATTATAAAACAATTAAAACGAGTGCGCTTAAAGCCTTCAACATTGAAATCTAACAAACATTTGTTAATATACGCCGATCGAGACGATTATTAGTTGTGTACATAATTGTTACTTTATAACGTTATAATTTTTGTACGTTCATTGTGTCGACTCGTAAAATAACATATTATTAACAACGATGCTTGAATGAATAATTTTCTAATCATCGATAGTTACCTTGTAATTTCTGCGGAAATTATAGAGCCGGTACTAATAATTTTGCGGTAATTTGTGATTAGAAACGTCTACTAAGTCGAGACGTTTAGGGATGGTCGTAAAAATTATAAAAAAATGCTATTTATCAATTAACAAAGTACTTTTTAAATTAAAGTACTTTTCGATATTTTAAAATTCCTTTTCATGCTTTCTAATTATCTTTACGACATTTTATCATGAAACCCGCACATAAGTGCGGTTTTCTTTTTAGGAATTAATTTAATAAATTTAATACAAAATAGATAAGAGGATCGTTACGCTACCTGCGAATATGAACTGAAAGAAAGCGAGCAGACCTCCAAAAGAAGGGGGAATGCACGCTTCAATTTGTGAGGTAATAAAAGAATTTTTTTAAATAGAAAGCAAGGTACGTTAATTTTTTGTAATTCCACTGCAAGAACCTGCTTGTTCAACTACATCGATAGAAATATAAATATAATTTCGAGTGACCGCAGAGAACCTTTGTGAACGGGAGAAGCAATCTTAAAATTCTATCTACTTCAGATACGGCCTCTATATTAAATAATGAATACGTTAGGTTGCAAGGTGAGGGTGCCATGACCCTTTGGCTCTCCGCCATGACCGCCTTTTCATATTTCTGATAGAGTTGATGTATCTCTCCTAAAAATCTGCCTTCTTCTCTTTTACAGTTCTGCCTGCACGTAATCACTGTTGTGCTGTTAATAATGTTATTTATTTTTGCATATATCAAGACTAAATTACTTAAAATTTACATGTTAAATGATTAAATATTATTAAGGATGGTATTAGCATTTGTATATGGACATGCCACACATACTTCATAAGTTCTTACATAAATTCCTTACAAATTTTTAGCTCCCATTATTAAATTCTGAATTTTTGAATTTCTATTAATTTTTTTGTAAATAGCAATTATAGTCAAGATTTGTAATCAAAATTCAAATAATAAATTAATAAAGCTTGACACCTTATGCAAAAAATTAAATAATGCAAATAAATTATTATTCGCGCTATTGGAAAAATTCTATTGATGGTATAAGCTAAAAGTTTTTTTTATTGAAAATTATGGAATTTTAAAATTTTCTTTCGTCGTCTCTTAAAAAAGTGATTGAAATATTTTGTCTTTGTGCACACATATAATCAGCTATGATTCATTGTTAATAATTTATTACTTTATTTACATTGATATAAAATATTTAAATTATTATAAAATATGAAAGATCATAAACAAAACGCGAATCAAATAATATCAAAACTTCCACCAAACTTATTTTAAATGTCGTTTAGAATTTATTAAAAAATAAATCCAACAAAGTACGTAAATCCTGATTAAAAAATATATAGACTGGCTCTTTATTTGTTTGCAGGAAATATCAAGAGGTCAATTAATTGTTCCTACGATTTGCAACAAATGAGATAAACGTCTGGAAATGTACACAAACTGGATCCTGGAAACCACAGGCTGCTATGGCAGGATTGGAATATTATAAATGTTATTTCAGATAACATACGATATAAGTATAGAAATTTACCAAAATAAATTGGAACAGGTTGATTGAAGAACAACAAAGAAGAAGCGCTCTTTTTAAGACACGAAAAAAATAATAAAATAGAGGCTAAAGAAGAGAGAATACAGCTTCAGAAAGTTCTATATGGATTCAAGTTCTTGAAATTATTTTTGACAGTTTTTAAATGACTTGTTAACCACCTTCGAATACCAGCAAAAGGTTGCTTTAAACCCCTGTGGTAAATTCATCAAGTTAGCGTGAAAACACCCATCCGGGAGTCTGCCCACAAGCCCTAACTCTCACCTCTACAAATCAGCGCACTGTAGAGGTTTCAACTAATATCGTTACTTTTTCAATATTCTGGTTGTTATTCAGAAATGCCCCCCCCCCCCTAAAATTACAGATTGACCTCCCTTACTATCGGGAGTAACAAGGGATGCTGTTTTCTGTTCTACCCGGCCCCAAGAAATATAAATATTGCATATATTGATTTATTGTAGTTACATAATATTGAAATTATAAATTTTTATAATCTATATTATGTTAATTAATAGTGGCAGCTAGTACGCATAGAGCGATGGGCGGGCGCCTATCCAGTTTTCAAAAATTAAACATTAAAGCTATGTAAGCAATGCCAAGTTTATCGCGGAAATTTTAACAATACAATTGTTTACTTCCAGAAGTTTTTTTTATAAACACAATTAATGAGTACTGGGGAGGGGATGCTAAAGGTCTGTGTGCATGATTTTTGAGTGATTTTATTATAGGTCCCGGCAGGCACTGATCCAAGGGGTGGGCGAAAGCTCTTTTCATAATCTTCAAAAACAGTTGTTTTTGTTGATTTCGATTAATAGGTACCTAAATAGGTACCTGCGTCCGGGGGATCTGGGAATCATGAAATACCCCCAGGGCTCCAGTAATTGTGCTAGAACACAGTACTAAACAGTACTTTAAAATTTAATTTTATATTACGGATCCATTTCTGGAAAATACCAAAAATAATAAAAAGTCCATGAGGGTCGAATTATCAAAATCGCGACTGCTGTTTCGGATCGACATTATCGGCTGTTTGACGAAATACGATTACTTCGCAGAATTTTTTGGAATCAAATCAGCATTAAACAAACCCAGTTGTATGGTCACTAGATCTCCGGTGTGAAACTCAATTTAATCACCTCAATTCGAGGAGCGGGGGGGGGGGGCAGTTACTCTTCGAAAAAAAGTAAATATTAAAATTTTTTTGTGACGTAATTAATGAATGACCCTTCACTTGTTTTAATGGTAAACAACTAGCACTTTATACTCGCAACATGTATTGTGTGTTGCCTATATAGGAAATTAGCATAAAAAGAAGAAAGAACCGCGCAGTCTATCAAAGAGCACGTCAACTGCAAAACCTAGGAAATCGAAGTTACAACGCCTTTTAGTTACGCCACTGGAGCTAATATATGGGTATGTAAATAATCTATAAAAAAAAATTCCGTGGTTTATTTGCTATCTGCTTCACGATAAAAGCTATTTCGTCTTCAAAATTATTTATATTCCGAAATTGTTATCAAATTGTCTTTTTTATTTGGTTTTTACTTGTAGAAGCGTAACATTTTTTTCAATTAACCCTTCATGCAAAGTACTAGTTTATTTTTACCCGAGGGTGTGAACTAGTGATTTGATGTCGAAAATAGAGCTTCCTTTCAATTTGCAAACACCCTAAGATTCATGCATATTGGTTGTGAAAAAACGAGTTAGGTTTTATTATGCGGAGAGGAGCGAAAGTTATATTATGCATTAAACAAATTATTTTTTTTCAATCGATGTAATCGGAATAATAAACATAAACTATTATTAATAGCGCCTACAGTTTTATGTGTAAGTAAACAATGTAGGTATTAGTTTTTCTGTACAAATAGTTTCGATCGAAGATGTTTGAACAGCGGTCAGTCGGAGAAAAATGTATTTTTTGAACTTTTTTATCAAGTCAACTTCCAACTCGGATGCCTGCCTATTAACTAGTAAACCAAGAAAGTGCGTCGTTTATTTTCCCTAGATCACAACACCCCTGGAAAACTGACCCTTAGATTTTATCAGACTCTTCTTTTATGTATGTATTCGATGGTTAGAACTTAGAAGGGATTCACTCATTTTTAGTCCGCTCTATTCGAATTGTAGTGAGTGAGGTTGTACGCCGTCACCTCGACTCCACGTGGAGTTGAAGCGAACGTCAATGTTGGATACGGTTTAGAGGGGACGCGAACGCCGACGCGATTGGTCGATGGAGGAATATCATTGGCCGCAAATATTGAAAACTGTATTTCTCGTTTAAAGTAGGTGTGATTTAAAAATCTTGCCTCGCAATTGGATTAGGCGACGCCGAAACGCGAGGTAATTGGATGATGGTATTTGAAAATTGCGAGTCCACGTGGACCCAAGGACAGTATTGTATACTGGCAATCAGGGCGCCATGTTTATAGGGCTGAAAGGGGATGAAGTGAAATCACGCGGATAGAACAAGGACAGATTCGACCCCTGTTTCAGCTAAAATGAGATGCTTTCTACCAGGCAGCCATTTTGGGTTTTTTGTTTTTTATTTCTTATATTTTTTTCTGTTGCGAACATGTGCGGATCACTCTTGGGGTGCAAGTACAAGCAAATGTAAAAGCGACGAACGGGTTGAGTTTAAACCACCGGCGATCGTGGTGGTCGTCATGAATACACCTAATTGATTATAATTTGTTCGTCCACTTTGAATGCCAGTATTATTACGGCCAGTTATGAGGAGTCACTTCTTGAGTGGGTAACGAAAATGTGTCGGGGTTAGCGGTAAGTAACGTTTCGGACCGACTTACTTACAGCACAAGTGCGGCATTTTATAATGTGTAAGAATATTAATTTGCTTCTTTACAAGAGAATTAAAGTTATAATATTGCAGAGCGGTTACCGAGTCATTTACTCGCGTTGCTCACGTCTAATAAGAAATTTATTCCAAGCTTGCGCTAATTAGGTTTTAAATGCAAGCAATTTTCCGAGTTTCCGTTCGAGTGTTTTCTTTTGGGAATGTACCAGCTGCCAATATTTTTAGGGGATTGTAGCCTTTTTGTAAGGGAGATTGGGGTGTATGTTAGCGGTCTGAGGAGGCGCGGGTCGAAGAGCGCGATTCGCATGCAGGGAGGGGGAGAACGTGTCGGCAGTCCTTTGTGAACTACGGCGAGAAGTAGACGTGTAAACGTTCGTTCACCGGCAACCAGCGCGTTTATTGAGTTGTATCTACATACGTGTATGTACTTATTGCATACAACATTTTGACATCCAATTAAATATTAATTGTCATACACTTTTACATTGCTCCTTTGTTTTTATATAAACAAAAAAAAACAGTTTAGTGAAAATTTGTGCATCGAAACTTTTTTTTGTGATTTGTGCAATTTTAAGGATTAACATCTTTCGATAATTTAAAGGAATACGATGAATGATTTTTGACGTAAAATGTACCCAAGCGCAGGAATGAACGCGGCGGCAGCAGCAGCGGTAGCAGCCGCGCGCCATCCGGTAAGTTTTGGTTTCCGTTTTTTCTTCGCCTTCATTACACCTGTTCCACTGCTAATTGGTTATTTATGTTGATTAACATAACAAGTCCCAATTCCTTAGTTTGCCATAATATGTTCTCACGCTCCCTATCGCGCCTGATTGTTAACCTTTCGAACAATTGCAGCAATCTGTGATACAGCTCTCGAGCTTAATCATCAACCAGCACTCAATATTTTTGTTATTAACTTTTCGAGTACATATTTGCGATAACGAAAGTGGCCAAATTCTGCTAGTTTGTTGTCTAGACGGTGCAATTAAAAACACAAATGGATGTCTGTTGTTGGAAAAGAGTGCGATATTAGAAATCATATTTTGACCCACAAGTGAGGTGTGTTTTGTCTAGAAATAGGTACTATTTTAAAATTTGCTCAACATACCCACGCCGCGCTCACCGGTTATCCTAGCCAACTATGTTCGTGAGGTCAAATTATTACGTTGTAATGCCACGAAACACATCAATTACGAGGGAATCCTCTATCTCACGCCAAATAATTTAGAAAGTTAGTCAACAATGGATCTACACATAATTCCATACTCTCGTACGTTATAAATACCCACAACTTGGCAAAAGAAGTCATCGACCTTCTTATTGCAATTAAGATGCTTAATGCTTTTGTCAACGACACCTTGCCAACATAATAAAGATGTCATCAAAACTTACTCAATTGTTTAATTTCGGTTGCAAATTGAGAAATTCCAATTATTCCAAAACCGTAATACCGTCGCATAATTTAAAATGGGCCGTCTCGTGGTTAACCATTATAAAAATATTTGCGCAAGCTAATTATATCTACGTACAAAAATATAAACACAACGTGATTTTGTGTACATTTTTTTCCCTCGCACCTTTTTTCTCATTCAGCGGTAACCAGTTTTCACCAGTTGGTAGCGATTTTTAAGTGTTATTGTTTATTATGACTAGCAGGGTAAATAAATATATTACGTAACTTTGCCTGCCAAACCTAAACAGTGGCGTGGTCTATTAGAGAGACTCGTAGATTTGATTCGTTCCGTAGGCTATGTGTTATATGCTGATAACGAAAACGACGCGACGGCGCTATTGCCAAGATTATCTTGGTAACGCTCACAGAGGCCTTCCCCTTTGTATTAATTTAACAATTCATTTGTTTGTTTATTCTCTCAAGTGTGAAGTTTCCAGATATCAGACAGGAAAATGAAAAGTGAAGGGTAAACTCGAATAAAAGTTTGTTTATCTAGCACGTTTGTACATTGGAGTCAGATCGATTTTGAATGAAAGAGAACACCGACCTACGTTCCTCATTTCCACAATATGAATTATAACAAGAAAATCTTTATTATGATCCCATCTACCAGATGGACCAGACCATATGGTATGCTTATCATTTGATTCCGAAAGAAGTAGTCTCGCGGTTTAATTCGTTCATTATTACCCCAAATATATTCTAAACCATGAAGGCATACGGTAGACTATCTCCTTAGGGTGGAAGGGAGAATACAGTTTCGGCAGAAGGTATTTATGTAAAGAAAAGATCTACCAATGTTTTCTCTCACGTTGGTGAGATTTTATTCCATATAGGCGGAATTTGGTCACCCTGAAGTCCGGCTGACACGGAGAATTGAATTTTTCTGTTCTCAATTTTATTTTTTAGATGTCCAGGGCATCCTTAAAGGACTAAAATCACAGAAATCTTTGGTAACAATACCTCCCAGTATTCCATTTTAAACCATGAACCATCAGTAGCGTATACAAATATTGTACAAAATTAGAAATAATAATTCTGGGCCAAAGCTCTATCTCCGCACTAAGGTTTTACACCATCAAGACTAATCTGTAGTCATGGGGAAGATTCAAGTTTTGTTGGGGCGTGAAGAAATCTTTTACATTGGAGACGCATGGCTTGAAATTACACCAGCTTAATTTGTCCAACTGTTTGAAAATGTCGGACGATCCCACTGGATAGTCTTTGTATGTGAATTTTGGCGTTGCTCATGCGCCTGACTGTTTAAAAACCTTTCAAACTGCTGCAAAAACAATGTATATTATATTTATTAATGCTTATATAAATCGATATCGCCTTTTTGGTTTACAATGAAGCAATAATATAGAAGATCGAGGTATGGTATTATTTACCTAAAACCAATAGTTCTGCAGTGGCAGCTGGTACGGAGATGGCATAAGTTATTGCTTTACTCTGTCAATTCATAGGGTAAACTAGATGGTTCTCCCATCTAATTGGGATGTGAATTAAAGTATTTTTTAAATGATCTCGCGATCCAACGAGAAACATAATAGCACAAGAAACCATTGTGTAGCAATTTTCCTTACAGTAATATGGGAACGACATCTTAATTCGATAATGTTCTCTCAAAAATCGTGTTGGTACAATTGTTACAACCCACACAGCAACTGCCATTAAATGCCTTTGGTAATCTACTAATGCTATCCACCCTCCGTACACCAAATGCTACACTTCTTTTCAATTTATTGTTGTGATATCTAAAGATTAAATCATCCAGAAATCATTCGCTTGGTTTGCAGTTGAATAATTTTTCCGCATGATCGTTTCATCCAAAAGTTGAAGATCTCTAATTCACCACATTTTTTGCCTACAGCGTTTACCTATTTCCAACCGGAAATCTTGACTATGAGCAATATTCTCAAATTTCTTCTTCCATCCTTCTAAATTAGCTAACGCAATTTTAACCATCTGTTACTAACATGTAACTGAAGTACATTAATAAGAGATTTATTTCGCCCTTATTTTGAAATTCATTGGAATATTTATTACAGTTGCTTAATTTATTTTGGCATAATCAAATTGGAAGGTCCGTTTTTCTATTTAATAATATAACAGTTCCTTTCGTACCCTTAAATCGTAAACCAGATATTAACCCCAAACGAAGCTTTCTATATTTATTAAAAGCTTCATTCATGCATGAAAAGCACTCTCAGTTCC
This sequence comes from Cantharis lateralis, assembly GCA_963170105.1. NCBI lineage: Eukaryota > Metazoa > Arthropoda > Insecta > Coleoptera > Cantharidae > Cantharis > Cantharis lateralis. The sequence continues at coordinate 26,321,629 of OY720629.1, forward strand.
CTAATTTCAACGTAAGAATGTGGGGTGCCTAATTGTAAGGGGCGAAGGTAGGTTTACCACCCTTGTATTAAAGCTAAGCACAGCAAGGGGCGGATTATAGACCCGACCCTTGCGTAAATAGCAGCTGATATGAATACCTACTTGATGTCATGGGAAACGAACCCTAGTGATTAATTGTGGCATTTTTGCTGTTACGGGGGATCATTCCACTTATTATTTTTTTAATGTTGTTTATTCATACGGAATTTGGCACCTTAAAATTTCCGCCTCTTAAATAAATTCACAGCGCCAAAAAAATTTAAATAAACAAAACAATGAAATATGTGCGAAACACAAAATCCCCCACGACATTCCGCCCGACCTTTTTTTTATTTTATTTATTGCATCCTTTCGCCAACAGCAAGTTGTGTTGCAAAGTTACGGTAAAGTTTAATATTTTTGAGATTATCGCCGACACTTTTCGTTACGTGGAATAGTGCGTGCATACACACAACATATATAAATTATATGAGAGAACATCCCATGGCTGGCTTAATGTGGGGGAAACATAATCGAGCACATATAACCCTCCACAAAATTTACAAATAAGTGTAACACCCCTACAAAGCATAAGGGTATTTGGCTTTCAGCAGATCGCTTCTAACTATGCTTATTATCAATGCACCCCTTTATTCGACCCTCAGTAGACGATGCTTTATTTGTTTTGAGCAGGCGATTTTTATATCAAGTTTCGTTCCAATATTAAATAACCACTTTCTAAATATCTGCAAGGGAATTTTTATAATTATTTTATAATACCATTTACATTTCGTTGAAAATGGGGTTGCTGCCTTAATCCCAGATGAGTTACACTTCGCACGATAAACATGAAGTAAAACTAATGTTGTCACTTCTGGATTCGTGACCCGAGTTTTGCGTGGATATAGCGAGAGCCAACCAAGCGCAACATCAACCGTTGTTAGATACGCTATCAAAATAGTGTCAAATTATAGCTAGACAATTTATTAATTACTTAAGTATCTACTTTTTCTTTAATAACCGTAAAGAGGTCACAATAAAAATTAAAGTTTTTCTTCCATTAAAATTCCGTCTCCAGTTAAATATTCTAATTGTCATCAGTCATCACCTTTGGTGTTCCGTTCAATAAAAATCTCCGATTATATACGCCCGAATGATTTAATATCAAATTACATAAAGATAAAATTACTTCATTCATAAACCACATCATCGGCACCAATATGTTCCATCGTATGCTGGTAGGCAATAATAAATTACATTTTTGATAAGTTTTTCGGCTGTTATTCACGTGCAACAGCTTTTTACCGGAGGCTTTTTTTCGGTGGCAAAAAGCGGTCGTGTATGCCGCCAAGTTCTGATATCACATGAAAGTCGGAACGCATCTGGAAAATTTTCTACAATAAATTTTATAATTTAGTTCTCATGTCCGCTTGCATGTGGTATCGAATAGTAAATTTCTTTATAACAAAAAACTTAATAAAAATACACGTCATCGTTCTCATCACTGTAGTGGAACAGTAATTCTATCAATTGCCTATGAGGTTTTGATTGCTTCGAAAACTTTTTTTTATGTCGAAAGCCATTATTCAACCAAATAATTCTGCAGGACATCGTCGGTTAAATGTCTTATTAAGAACAATGCAAAGGCTATTTGCACTGTAGATGTATAAATATTAATTGGAAGAGTTTTTATTTCGTATATGCTCGCTCGGCAATCAACTTTGCAAAATTTATTAATTAAAATTATTATACTTATAAACATTTTTATATCAACTAATATTTGATATTTAGCAGCAATAAGCGATCTAAAAGATTGCAAACCGGAGTTTAAGCTTCATTTCGTTAATCTCGGGTTTATACTGACACTGAAAAACTGGGCTTAAGTGCCAATTGTATAAGGCTCGGATAAAATTTAACCCAAGATCAATTCACCGGGAATTCCGTGACTTCGCACTCTGATCCGATGATGGTGTACTGGGAGGTATTCCAGACCCCCCAGACTTCGCGGTGTCAGTGAAGGGAGCTTTGTGTGCATGTTCTATAATTGGTTTTATTAAATAAGAACCTTTCATTTGTTTTTCAGTAATTCCATAGACTTCATTATGTATTGAATTATTATATAAACGTTAATTCAACGTCATATAACGTCAAACAATTATAGCTGCCTCTAATAATGAAAATCTACGGGGCGTCACTAAATTAAAATATTAGAGTCAAGTCACTAAAAAATATTATGATCACACAGTGGATTTGACTCAAATAATAACGGGTTATGGACCCAATTCGACTTTACGTTAAAAATTCGAAACAATAGTTGCCGTTCAATGCAATAAATTGTATTGGACAATAATTGTATTGCACAAAACTTTCTGACAATACAATATACAGTAAATTCGCGTTCATCCGGCATTCAATTATCCGTCACCAAGTACAAGGTTTTGTATTTCTTTTGCAAACTGCTGTTAAAATTGTAATACTTAGTTTATAGAACAGGCATATCGTCGGAAAATATCAATCTCGCGACATGCTGCCGGTTCCGGTTGAATGGGAATTTATTGCAATACGAAGTCTGTTCTTCCAAAAATTCTTTGCTGGAAAATTGAGAACTCACCAGCTGAATTTACAGTGCAAGTTTAGTTGAGGGGTTAGCCACGACCTCGTTTGGAGGAAAATACTTCCTTTTCCTTAAATATCATATCGTTGCCTTCAATTGCCACGAAAAATTCTTTGAAATACCTCAGAAATTTTGTTTATTTTCTCGTAAATTTTAAGGCAAATTCCAATGATCTATTATTAGGTTTATCACTTTTCACTTCTTGCCTTCCTAAATCTCAAAACTGAATGAGTTTTTGGTTTTGCCTCTCATAATCTAGGTACAAATTGCGGAGGGGGTTTATTGAGTTACTGTGGAAAGCCGAAAAACTACCTTGTTCGAAAACTATAGGCCAAAACAGGAGACTACAAAATTGTTGTGATATTTTTCCAATGGTGGAAAAGAAAATGACGACGAATTTTATGTAATATGCGTAGGGTAAACTTATCAAAATTAAAAGTTGGATTGCTCTTTTTGGATAACTAAGCGTGGGCCATAAGCCATAACCGTATTCAAACAGGCTTTGTTCTTGGGAACATAATTTATTCCCCGGAGAAAATTAAATATACGATTGGGTTAATTTGTTCGTAATGCATGTGAATTACACAAGACACAGGAAGATTTAGGTAATGTTGGATTACTGTCATAACATCAAGATCAACAGACCAGATTATTCTGCATCAAAGCGTTCACACACAGCTGCAATGATAATAAATTTCTTGTTTCTAAATTTATAATGGCGATGCAAGTGCCAAAGGAAAGGCACTTTTCAAAACGGATTGAGTCACTTTATGAAAATTGCGTGCGAAGTAATTATTATTGTTATTGTTGAATTAATTAAATTGTTTTTGGAATGAGAGTCGGTATTTATTTGTTATAATTAATTTTGCAATCGTTCAATTAAACGGTAAGTTAATCATGAGTTATCGTGCGGCCCACGCGTGATATTGCTTTCTCATGGATCGACAAACCAGAGGAAACAATCATTACTCAAATGTATAATTATCTGTATTTGTGCTGCGTCGGCGTTCTTTGAAATTTCCGATTGTATTGGATTCTTTCTAACCGCAGGAATACAATGAATCTCTTTCCGTTCTCTCGTCCTGTAATTATACCTAATCCTGCTAAAGTGACACTCGCGATAATTATTATTAGGTGTGCGCAGTTTGTTGGCTTTTCTATTTTTGCCAAGTAGGATTACGGGTAAATAAACAATGGTGCGATTGTGTAAAAAATTATGCGAATTGTTAACATTCCATAGTTTCTTTGCAAAATGTAGTGGATGCTGAGTTGTCGATTATTTCTGTAAATCTATCATCATTCCTTCTCGTTGGTGTGTTTACACGGTTACATAAAAGATGAGATTGTGGAAAATACGAAAATATCACGACCGACATGGAATTGCGATCACAATGATAAACCAATTTACCGATACGAAAACTAATGCTCCCCATCAATATAATTCTTTTAGCGATAGTGTGCTAATTTATTGGTCATATGGTTGGGTTTTTCTAAACAAATTAATTATTATTTTTGTATGTAATTATCGCTTTTTCTAATGCTAAACGTGTTGGAGATTCAATTAACTTTTTTATCGCTTTTTTTTTTGATTTACATAAATGGAGAATCATCACTTCCTTATTTTGGAACTTGAACTGGAACAGTTCCACACATTTTTTACAGTGCAGAGTTATGTTAATTTGGAGACTTTAATTTGCTAAAACAATACCGCATTTGCGGTTTTGGGGTGCACTCGTATTTAATGGATCTTACTCATTGCAAAATATAAATAATTGCGGTATTCATATTATAATCAAAATGGGATGTGGTTAACATGGCATAAAGCATAAATTTCCTGGTACGGTTAGTTATATTACAAAAGAGCAGTTACAATTATTTACGTTTTATTTAAAATAATAATTGTGTAATTTTTGTGTAAATAGAATAGAAACCCAAAAGCTCGAAAAATAAGACCTGCTTGTGTTTGAAGCAATAACGGTTCGCGTGTGTATGTGATGATTGTATAACACGAGCAATTCGTAAATTAAATTTCTCGATTATGAACACAAAATAATCTCGTTTATTTTGCACGCCTCTGTGCACACCTGACATGCCTGAGTGGTTCTCGTATGTCATGGATAAAATACGTGATGCAACACTTTAGAGAGCCTCTCAAGTCTTGAAAACCATCCAAGTGACACCACTTTAAAACGAAATATTCGATCGTTAGGCGGATATATATTTATAACTTGTTCGAGAGCCATTTCGCTCATTTCCTCTACTAATAAACCGCCCGCAACATAGTTGATGCAATTTATTCCGAACCCACGCACATTAAATTTCATTGTTTCAATATTGAAAATTATATAATTTTGCATAATCTGGACCGCAAAAAATATGCAGAGCCCAGAGTGACGAAGCAAGCAGCAATGCATTGGATATAGGGATTACGGTCGAGCATTCCGACATTTTTCAAAATGCAGTTCAAGAGATTAATCGATCAAGTGCACCAGAGCTTTGCAATTTTATTGCGTTCCGTAGTTTGGTGCCAGAAAGTATGCGATTTCAATAGGACGAATCAAATGAAAGAAACCGACAATCCTGATATTTGAGCTCGAACCAATGGAGCACAATGGAACGAAATGTTGCTCTTGGTGTAAAATCAAACGAGAAGCCTGATATTATACACGTCTATCATAATTTTGCCAATAATAACACTGAGGAAATTTTGCACACAAAATTCACTTCTAATCAAATTTCAACTTCGTTAAATCATCGCGCAAACTACTTGTAAAATTCATATATTACAGTTTACAAAGAGTAGCTTCAGCGATGAATCAGTTTTGTGGTTGAGTTTGAAATTCGTAAAAGATAAAATAATGATATTATTACATGTAAATATGCAGATAGTTTATTTCTGGTACTTGCACATTAATCTCGGATGCTTTAAAATCCATTTTGAAGTAGTGTAACTAATTCATTTGAGGTTTTCTCCAGAAATTTCTCTACCCTGCAGACCGCATTTTCAGCATCATTATCAATTAATTTTGCTTACTCATCCGTTTGAACGAAATGTTACTTTATGAATTATTTGCAAGATAATTTTTACACCGAATAGATTCAAAAAAATTGCTGTAAATTTTCTTTTTTAATTAAAATACATAAATTAGTTGCCGTCAAACACCAACACTATTGACATTAAAATCATTCGATCACAGTCGTTTCAATTTCATTTGATGGGTAACAAAGTCATCAAAATGAAACTGAGGCGTGAAGGACAAAGCGGTCCTTGCATACACTTTTTTTTGGCATGGCTAGCAAAATTGCAGTGATTTGGAAGAAGCTGACGTTAAATGCTGTTTTGTTTCCGATAAATCACGATTGTAAACAGGCCCGTACTGGTAATAATTTACGTATGGGGTAATCAAGCTCTTTTTTTTCAATTATGAGGTAGGTACAAACGGGTATAAAGTATTTAAAAAAATATTTATCTCCAAACGTAAAAAGGAACTGCCTTCATATTATTTAATTATTGTTGAACTTAAGATTCACTTTTCTGCCGGGGCAATTGTTTTACTTTACTGTCGGTGACGGACGGCACAGAAGCACTTCTATGATCTGTTGAATCCGCACTCGGTCCGTATAGTCAACTTATTGAGTTTTTTAATGCCGCCAAATTTAATTCCAATGGATTACGCATTAACAGAAAACAAGTAAGTTAAACCCTTGGTTGTAAAGATAAAGTTACAGGCTGGGGGGGACGGGGTCTCAGGGTATCCCCTGATGGAATACCTCCCATTGCGAAAATTATACCACCCACTCGAACTTTTAAATTTAAATTTAGTTGCTAATAATTCGTAATGAACAGTTGAACAATTCGCGTGTAGTTTTTTAGTTAAAATATAATAAATTTAAAAAAATGTATTCAAATTATAAAGAAAATTTGAGTTTTAAGAAGGTTGAGAAAGTTTGAGTAGTTTAAGCATATTTATTTTTTCGTCTGAATTTGAAATTTCTCTGTTGGCTTCAAGAATTTATGAACGTGTTTATCTTCATTTACTACATGCACTGAAAAATAAACAAACAGCTGATGTCAACAATTTTTATTCCATACCCCGCGGTTTGCAACAGTTTAATGTGCATAACTTTTGAATCTTTTTCAACAAACTTCGCATAACAAATCAAATTTGAAAATACTTTTCCGGCTCTGTCTTCGAAATACCAAAAATATAATCGTACTAATCGAATGGCATATTCCAATGTTATTCACAATTTTTACCTTGAAATTCAACTTTTCGATCCGCATTGGAAGAATTCAATTTTCTTATAGACTCCAAAGAAGCTTTTATTCTCGGCCTAGCCAATTGGCAAACCAAGACTTACTTTAAACCAAGTTTAAACTGTTCCTTCTTCGCTTAATTTCTCTATTTGCTTTCGACGTTTCAATATCGGCTACCTTACTTGCGAAGATCTCTTTTTCGCATCATTTCATCTGAGTTTATGAGAAGTTAATCATCCGTAAATGAAAGCGAATGTCTTATTCGTGGTGGAATTTGCGAGAAGCAAGATATGATAACATGGTGCCGATTTGTCGTTGACCTTTCGGCTGAAGTCGATTTAGACGTTTTTGCGATAAGACTTTTATTAGATCGGATATACCTACCTACCTAGTACTGATATTAATTATTTCTCAAATTATTATTATTTATCCGTAGCTAAAGTTGAATATACGTAACGGATCTGCGTGTTAAAGTAATCGACATTCCACAGCATGTATAACCAACCAAATCGTTTTGTTTCAAGAACAATAAAATTGCTCTTTCGATCCCGCAAACACTGGTAATTTACGATGAAGTGTAAAGAAATCTAATTGACTTTATAATTAAGGTTATTGTAAACGGTTAATAACAGCACAATTATTTTTATTGTCGAACAGAGGAAGTTATTGGAAGTAACTTGAGTTGGCCAATTGGATGGTCGGTTATGTATCGTGTTGTGCGTTTTGTCCACTTTAATATATGCACCAATAATTAGGCATGTAACTACTTTAATACAATTTCACTGGCTTTGCATTGATCTTTGCCTCAATTTAATTCATTTGATTTGTTCCGAATCCGATTAGGTATGTGGGTACCCATTAATTAGCTGCCTTATAGTAAAAGTGACTCTTAAATCTCTTAATCGATTTTGTGAATTTATTGTTAATTTTAACGAGAAAATTGAATTCTTAATTATTTTTTGTTTAAGTTGATATTTTTTTAACTCGATTATGTTCGAATTAATCAAGAGGTTATTGTTATTGTTAATGGTAGAGTGTTAAATTAATGACAGCAGTTTAATACCTCCGCTTGTAAAACAAACCTTTATTAAATATTAATAGGTTTTTGATATAAGAGTGTGTAGGAAAAACACATTCAAATTCAACGACTATCATTAATTGATTATTTAGAGCTTTCAAAAAATTACTGCTTCATTCATCGATCACTTTCTGGTAATTAACTTTTGCCTAAAATAAATTATATTGCCGATATACTTTCAAAATATAAATATAATTTTGCAATCAAAGTAGGAGTTATATCCAATAAATTGTTTGGAAATTTTATATTATCGTGTTCGTGTTTTTTTTATCGATGCCCTCCTAAAAAATTTATGGTGTATTAAATTATTAGTAATATTATCCTATATCATACATATTTAAATTTATTAGGTAGGTTAAATCGCCAGGTGTAATTCAATCATATGTGAATATTTTTGTCCGACACACCCAGAAATTTATGCGAATAGTACGAAATTCGCTGACAACCTGTAATTTCTACAATAGAACATGGTTCGCGGTGTCAATTTTTTACGACCATATTTTCTCATCTCCATGTGGTCGGTCGGTCGGTCGGTCCAAATGTCCGGAACAATATCATATTTTAGCCTTGGCCCTGTGGCGTCTGATGCTTAGACACCCTTCGTATCATTTGGGCATAATTACTTTCTTGGTAATTAGCACATTTAAACTGAAGGTTGGTTCAATTTGCATTTTTAACATTCGGCCTTGAATAATTATGGAACTTCCTAGCTTTCGGCACCTCGCTCTCTCGATATTTTGGAAACAATATCTGCGTACGATTGCGGAACAATCTAAACCGAAACGATTAACTGATCAAAGCTCTTTTTTTTAATACAAAAAAATTATGTATGGGCGAATAACAACTGTTGTAATCAGTAAAATAATTACCACAAACACTAGCGGTAATGTGTAGTTAGTGAGAGTGTGAAATGAGGTGCGCTTCCTCGCTCCACCAAACCATAACTAATTTGATACTCGTTTTTCTTTATGGTTAGTGTATCATTTTACGTGGTTACCTGAGGTGGAACGAATAATGCGGGACGGTACAAATATAAAATTTCACTTCGCCATTAAAATTGTGCAAAATTTTGCTTGCAAAAAATTTGCCACGGTAATTTGAAACTTTTACTAGTCTTTTTTTCGTCGAGCAGAATGTTAATTTGATCCTTTGACATTTTGGGCCCACTTAAAAACTAACATCAGGCTAATATCTTAAAACCAAATGCGGTGGCATTACTTTTTTTACTGTTTGTGTCTCAGTTTTACAACGATGTCGCCGTGAAGAAGCGATATATGGGCGAGATAAAGTGACGAATAAAATATAATTCTACAAAGTTGTTTTCTTGTAGATCGGCACTGTATCGTTGAACTGTGGAAGGACTGGTCGAACTCGTTTAAAACAGAATCTCTTGGTAGTTTTATTTTAACTTACATTCGTCCCGAGCAAGATACATTGATAAATTTATTTTGTTTATTCATACTTAATTAATTTAAATATTGTGATACACAACAGATAGATTAGTTTTTTATTTAATTTTATTTGTTTTTATAACTCCTCTTTTCTTTCTTCTTTTTCTGTTCCGAAAACCTTGTTATTTTTTTCTTTTTCGTAACTTAATTATTGGCGAATTGATTATCTACCGACAAGGTAAATTATTAAATGAAAATATGAAAGCGATACACTTGTGATGACGTAAATTATGGAGTCTCCTAATTATGGGAAAGCTTATATTTTACATTCGAGTAATTTATTATATTTCTTTTTATTTTTTAATTTCGCTTGAACGCAAAGTCGATTTTAATTATCATGTATTTATGGTGTGTCGCCAATTGTGGAGTAAAATTCCTAGTTTCAGAAGAGTGACTACTGTGTTACGATCATCGACCGGATTCCAAACCCAGTAACGCAAGAGTAATGACTTGCCCTCACAGTAAATGTTTATTAAAATTCAAATAACACCTCACGAATGCATAATTTAATTTTAGAATGTTCGTGCGTTGGTGTGCAGCGATGTTATCGAATTTTGTGTCTCTGGTACCTGCTTGAACTATTAATTCCTGCTCCTAAAATTACGGTGTAAAGCTTTCAATTAAAACTTTCGGATTTGTTTTTCATTTTCGAAAGTGCACCCCAATTATCGATTTTAGCCATTTAAATGTATTTCATTAAAATTCAAACTAGTGATTTTGGGCTTTTAAGTCAAGACAGTTAGAACTAACTTAATGTTCATCGTATTGTTATGGCTATTCATTTATCTTCGATCTTTGGTATAAATGGCGTGCTTGCTGGTGAAGTGCTTCCATTTGATTTAATTGGACGATAAAATCGAATACTTAGAAATTCTCTAAGGAATGGTTCAAGTTTTATCTGTCATGCTTCATTGCATTTCTTTCCTCGCTGTTTTATCGATAACTTGCTCGCATAAACTATGTTGTTATTTATGAAAATTTGAAATAATCTTTTAGCTAGAAACTAGGCGATCAGGAAAGTGTAACTTGTAATTAAGTGCCAATTAAACAGTGGAAGTGGTACGATTAGTAAAACAACTTAAAGCTAAATTGGTTTTAACGTGGTTTTAATGTAGGCGAGGTACAAGACCACCTGCCGCATTTTATATTACTCAAAATAGTACCACAGTGTGGCCATTGGTGCTAAATCATTTTTTCGATTTCGTCTAAGCAATCCTTTCCAGATATTATTAAAATCGGTTTAACGAGATTCCCTAGCATTAAAAATTATAATTTATAACACACTTGGCTCTCACCATATTTTTTCGGTGTCCCGGGGCCCCGAGAATTTAATCTGAAAAAAGCCGAAATTTAAAAATCACAATATTTTGCCAAATTCATTGCAGGTTTAATTTTTTTATTTTATCAAAGCTTCTTGCCTGGGGGGTATTCGGTACCACCCAGACCCCCCGGATAGGAATTTCATAATCTAGTATTAAAATATATTTGTACTTAAATTAAAGGCATTATCTACAAAATAGAATCTTTTTGTTAAAATGTTGAAAACTTCCAAGTTTTAATTTGAAAATTCTAAAAACCCAAAAAGTTACTTTCTTTTACACAGAAAAACCGTAAAAAATAGGTACAAAACTAAATTCATAATATTATCAAAAATAATATTTATTTTTTTGACTTAATTCGAAGTGTTTAAGATCTGGCGTGTAGATACTGAAGTGGCGGAATAAATGTTGACTAGTGCAACAAATTATTCACGGCGGGGCCTATAATTTGAACCTATGCTACTCGAAGTACAACAAATTAATTAGTGACGCTCCTGAAAAGATTATAACAAGATTCTTGTTGTTTTGGTCATTGTAAAATATATCAAAGATATTCCTCTTATAGTGCATATTTCCAGTTTCATGCTAAACTACCACATAACCAATGCTTTGATCGTAGAGCTTAGAGCACTTAGTACTCGTAGAGAAAAATATATTTTTCTAGCGTCATCTAGTTCAAGAAAGTGAATCGTTACCAACCAATGACCAAATGGAAAAAAATGTTATTTTTATTATTGTAGAAATAAAATACCCTAGAGTGAATTTCTTCCTTGCTTCTAACGAAGCAAAATTATCATTTTTTGCTCGAAACGAATTGAAATTTATTCCGCGATGTTAATATAATTAATTTTTGATATCCCATAAAATAGTATACTTACCTCGCCTGTTCTCCAAATGTACTGGGTGTAGTGCAAAATACAACTAAAAATGTTGAAGTTTTTCTATACTAAATTTTTTTCGATTTTTGAACTGAGATTTATAAAAATGTGTTAGATACAATAATATATTATTACCTATAATTTGCAATTTGTTTGTTGTTTTAATCTCAAAACATAAAATTGTTTCGGTAATGTGCCAGGACATTTGCTACTTGCAAGAGGTTTCTTAAATCCTGCCAACTGGATTAATGCCAAATGGTTATTTTTCGTTAGACACAAGGGTAGCCACAATATTTTTATTGGACTATTAGTGGAGAATGTGATGAACGCTATTACCAAATGAATTATTGGCAGCAAAATATATTGTGGGATTAAACAAAAATTCAGTTCGGAATCTGCTTGAAGTTTGAAAATATTTTAAATACTTAATCCTAACTAATCAAAATATTTATTACTGCATAGTGGTGTCCGTCAGGAATGACGAAAAGATAGAATAAGACATTATTTTCAAACTCCCTTTCCGTCGCTTCCATAATTTATCCCTTCGACTTCCGTGATGATGACTGATGAGTGAGTTATTTTTCAATCCGAAAGGGTGTGCATCGTGCTGCCGAAACAAGGCAAAACTGAATAAATGTTGTTATAGAAGTTCAAGTTTGCTGGTTTATTATGGGTAGGAGCCCTTATGTATGTATCCATCACGTGCCCAAAGGGAGTTAGGAATAGATCAATAAAAGACCGGTATGTGAATGCTGTGTCTTGAAGTGGTAGTTTAGGACTCAATTTGAATTCGTGACAGTCGGTGCTTTAATTTGGAATTGTTTAGTGGCCTAGATTTGCAACAAAAATATTCCTCTTCATCATTTTTATTTGTTTGGCCAATATATAGGCCACACGATTGAGAGAGCGGTAACTTGGATTTATTTTTCGAATGGTGTGAAATCTCGTCGAAATTTACTTTTGCAACTGCGGATTTGGCGATGTGAAAAATGCCCGAGCCGATAATGAAATGACAATCGAATTTCATAATTTGTGGTTTATATTTGGTTTCTATAAGCAAATAATCTGTTATTAGAGAACCAAACCGAAATTAGCTTCGATGGCAAACTGAAGGGTATCCCGAGGGTATTAAAAGCTGCGGTAACAGACGTTGCTGGCCGATACCACGCTGCCAAGAGCTGAGAGCGTGGTTTGCGGTTACGGTCCAGGGTCCACCACTAACCCCTTCATCCCGTAAGGCTACTAACTGTTCCGCATTCTTCACATGGGCGCACGTGCTTTGAATACTTTGGGTGGTATCAGGTTACCATTAAAATCTTAGGGTGTGCATTATAATTGAATTTGTAATGGAGAGAGAGTATATAAAATGATTATGATTGAGCTGGTACTTGGCTCATTTGGATTATTAAAAACAAACTTTTCTCTTTATTTTTTTGTCATTGCTAATTTGTTTTTTTAAACAGGTCGGTATAATACGTTTTGTGCGTGCTCGTAATGGGCCATAATTAAGAAAACGTATGTTTTTTGATTAATAATGTAAAGCAGCAATATTAACGAGACAAAGGAAATTAGTGTCGTGAAAAAACTGTTTAGTCGTAGTTTTTCCAACTTAATTAAGTCAAATAAGAAAAAGTTCTAGTCAATTAGGTAGTAGCGATATAATCTAGGTGTTGCAAATTCATGTGGTGTATAATTAATTTGATCAAAGGATTAAACGCAGTTGTTTTGTGTTGTAAGACACTAACACCTTTTAACCGATTTTCAAACGTTTCGGCTTAATTACTTTTCAACCGAGTAGTGGTGCTCGACGTGTATACTCGGAAATGGTATTAGGTTTAAAGGGATTGGGTCTAGTGATCCGAAGCAGCATGAAAAGGTAATATCGGGCGACATTTGGTGGAGGAGATCGTAAATACAACCTCTACAAACGACGAGGCGGTCCGTATGGAATTGCTTAGAGGCGAAGTAATAGTGAACAGCTATTTCCTCGTGTAATTTAGGGTCTCAAACCAGGTGGCTAGGCGTCGTTGGTTGCCCGCAAGGGACGCTGTTTATATCAAACGCGTTTCCCTGAAAAGGTTCTCGAAAGTCGTTACAAATTCAGGGTAAACAGTTTTCAAACTGGACCCTTTTTAACAATTTAAAGTGTTTGTTCTTTATTTTCAAACCACAGACTGTTGTTTGATAACAAAATATTAAATATTGATACTGCTCTATCTGAAATATTCAACTCCGAACGGCGCTTTTTCATCGACTGGCTAAAAGTTAGCGTGCGTTCAGGCCGGCCGCTATCAATTTTCGTCGGCGTCACCATTTTAGCGAATTAGAATTTATTGTTTCTATTGAATAAACGAGAGTTTACCGAAATAATATTTTAACATTATTAGTTTTATTTATACAACGTAAGCAAATTCAAATCATTAGATAGAGAACATTAGGTATACATAAATATTTATCAATTGAAATATTAATTTATATTGTGCTTCGGAATTAGAAGGAAAAGCGTTTGCACAAATTTACTGTTGGTGTTTGCAGCAATTTTAATAATGCAAAACTAACATGTAATTCCTAAATACGCCAGTACTACTAGTACCAAGTTTCAGGTGCATGTTAGTGCAATACAAGAACTGAATTAATACCTAAAATGCAAATACAACTGCTAATTCCCTAAGCGCATTTCACATTCATGGCATTGTGTAATCAAACAAGCACAGAAGAGATTAGTAAGTGTCTCATTTAATTCTACCATCCACATTATAACAAGAACGAGCACTTGATGTTACTAAATAATAATTTCAATCAAATTTAACTGACATTCAGGGTGCAGTGCACAGGCCCGGAACGCATGAATAATTCCCTACCGAACGTAGCATTTCAATAATTTTTTTTTGCTTTATTATGACATCATCAAATCTGATACATCAATCGTTTACGTGTTTAATTATTATTTTGAAGAGAAATACTTGTTATTTGATATTTTATCTCGAGCAGGCATTTTTGCTTAGATTCGCGATGCGATTGTGGCAGCTTAACGTCAATTCGATGTAGATACGATCAATTTATGGTCAATTAATTTTGGTTTTTATATTGAATATTGCATTTCACTTCTGATTAGTGGTTTATAAAGTTGATTTCCCGTTCAAATCCGTGAAAAATTTAAAAATACATGGTTAATTCAAAAAACATCTACTAGAATAAGCTGTGCAGCATTCGGAGTAGCGTGAGAGGCTCCTAGAGCCTTTTTTTTATTTTTAAAATTAGGAGTAATACTTATTTTTTATTCTCGAAGAAATACAATGTTTTATTCGGGGCGATTGTATTTTTGGGGCTCATTTGTAATAGTCGTTCTTATTAAAACAATATATACTTATTAAGTTTAATTGACATTAAAATTTTAAAAAATGCATAAATGCAATTTTCTACATGAAATAACATTTAAATGACCAATGGTTGAGGTTAGGTGTGTTATTAGAATCCCAAATTGGGTTGAATTTTAATAATTGTAAACTTGAGCGAACGCATCTGCAAATCGGATAAACGAATGCCTCGATGTGGGGTAGAAGAAAGATGAAACATCTCCATGGAACGACAGGATAATATGACTAATATGCAGTAGCGGCTCGTAGTTTACGCTAATGGGAGAGGGGACTAGAAATATAAAGTTTCCTCATATACAATTACTGGCGTACTGGGGGATATTCCAGACTCCACAGATCATAATCCATTTGTTTTGAAAATATAAAAGGATTGTATTATAATAAAATCAGTTGTGGAACATATAAACATACCCCATGTCGTTCCCATGCCAGTTTATGCAATTGCAAAAGAAATTTGAGATAAAAATATTTACTAGTTGTGAACCGGATCTGGGCCGAAAAATCGCGTGTTAGCGTGTCGAAACGTTCTAATCGGCCGCATGTCTTGTACCTTCCGAACATTTGAGAAATATTAACCACACGTCGATATAATATTTTTTCACAGAGCGAAAATAAATATAACAATAAGTTATGTTTAACTATAAATTCACAGCAGAACGTTCTGTAAAAGTTTCATATCGCCTGAGCGTTAATTGAAATATATTTTTGGTAAGCGTTTGGCTGAGCAGCCATTTTATTAGCTGAGGAGGATTAGTAACATTTATGCCATAATACTATTTTACTAGCACACTGCCACTTTCTTTTAGAACTGATATTGCCACTTACTGCTGATACTGCCACTTTCTACCGGTATTGCCACTTACTACTAATTCGGCCGCTTTTTGCTAATATTATCTAACTGTCGATTGAATCCTGCCAAAAAATAATAGTACAGTGCGTATTATACGTACTTAATCCCAATGATTCGCGTTTTTAGAAAACGTCAGCAGGTTTCTTCGCTGTATTTTAGCTAATTAAAAATAATGAAACATTCCGTAAATTCCAGTGGCGGTAGGAGGACAATGGAAATCTTTCGGGCTATCAAGATTCTACTGTATTTTAATCGAAACGTAGCGTTTAATGAGACACATTACGATTCACTATTAAAGAAAGTAATTGAAGTATTTTTTAATAATACTTACGTATTACTACAAATGCGGGCTATTATTGGCTAACAGCTGTCACATAAAAGTCGATTTTTAATTTCCATAATTTAACTCTATATTAGGCCTCAAGTTAATCGAGACTGAGCTATTAAGGCAACTCTATTTTAATGTTAGTTGTCGACAATAAAATTACAGTGACTAGTTTTACTTAATAATACCTACATATGCTATTTCAAAAGCCACATATACATAAGCATCACCTGCTAAAGCGCTTTTCCATAATTTGCATGGGTAAATGAACCATTTAATTTGTAAGTAGATCCTTATACACAAGTCAACAGAACCCATAATTGTGAAACTTAATTAAATGGCAATTATTTCTGCAAAGTATATGTTAATACCCGCTTTTTTTAGTACCTTTAGGTCAATCGTGAAGTTTTTTCAACCCAAACACTGATATTATTTGTTCGTAACTTCACAAGGAAGTTTTTCGGTCATGCGGCCGAGCCGGTGGGAAAATATTGCAAACTTTGTAATTTAAAAATGCTCTCGCGTCGAAACACCTCACTTTCCAATTCCATCCGAATACTTAAAAACAAATATAAATTTTGCGAATTGGACCAAGAACGTAAAATTTTCTCGAATTAATTTAAGTGCTTATTTATTGGCCACTTGAGTTTGACTAATCGTGCAATTGAAAGATTTATTTTCTGGCATTCTAATCTTAATTGTTACATTTTTTAAAGTGTTATTTAGTTTAATTTATTAACGATGTCGAATGATCAAAGCAAACACGCCTTCACTTTTCCGAATTGAAAATTTAACGCAAGTTTCGAGTAGTAGTAATTTGGGATGAAAACTAACTTGGATTTCGATCATAAATTTATAGCTAAATGCGGTTGATTAAATTTTGGTGGAACTGTTAATGGATAAAGCGAGTTCGTTGGTATGTCGGTCGAAAAGTGTCGGCAGATAGAGAGAGGTATCTCAAAATTATTTAGATTGGGTACATTTCAAATTAGTTTCTGAAAGTTTTCATTTTTGATTTGCTCCAAGTAAACCATGATACAGTCGCTTTTCCCATATAAGAGATAATGGAAGGATCTAACAGAACTTTGCAGATAAAGATAAACAAGTACGAACAAATTTAGTGTGTTGAATATGTAGGTGGTATTTACCGCATATAGATCGTTACAATAGTGAGCATGTAGCAGTGGCACAGACGTTTAAGGAACAAACAAAATTCTTGGCATGGAAACTTCATGTTCGTGCTGGCTACTATTGTATGCTAATTCAGTTCCGCCTCCACGCGCTCATAACCACCGACATGTTTTGTGTGTTTATCTTGCTAAATTAATAAATTTATTCATTAAAAATTTTGTTACTGCTTTATCTAATAGAACTTTGGCCGAAATAATTGATGTTTCTCGAGCACGCACTTGACCTCTTCCAATTTCTTTTTCGTGCTAGACTGCCAAAGTTTCTTAGCTAATTCGACGATTCTCTTTTGTTTCCAATCGCATCCAATCCGAACGTCGGGTTTTTAATTTTTCACGATTTAAGTAGCAGGAAAAATAATCACTTGAGCTTTAATGAGTTCAAAACAATACACCAGATATCGATTTGAAAAGCTTTTTATGTTAATAAAAAATAAGGTTCGACGCTGATAAAAAGTTTCCAATGTATTGAATTTTTAAATCGTGTTGATTATTTTTCTAAGAGCCTTCCAAACAGTATTTGTTTTAAAACTCGAAATATTTCGTCATTTGGCTACTCTAAGTGGTCATCAACATTCTTTCTCGAAATCAATTGCACCAAAACAATATCGAGCTATTAATATCGAGATTAGTGACCTTATCGTTACAATATGCTATTAATGACGCGATAATGTCATAATTTAACAAATAAGCACTTCACGTTTTTATTTTGCCACGAAGCTCGATTTGAAATGGAAAGGTGCTGGACAACAACAATAGTACTCGTAAGCTTGATTGGTCTTATTTGCGATGCGAATGCTACTTTTAGATTTGGGCTAACAAATCTTATGTGAACCTTCTTCAGCTGTCTCACCAAGTTTGTTTATTTACAACTTCCTCGAATAGTGTTTTGACTTCGGACCGTTTTCCAATTTAGTTTCCGCAATCTGTCCAAATTAATGGAACAAGTGAGAAACGAAAATGAAATCGGTTAGATAAAATAATGTCGATAAGTACTGAAGTTAATCCCATAATTGCAGGGAGTATAAATTGAAATATGAAAACAAACACACATAAATCTCAATCAAAACGGCTGTCCATGGGCAAACTGTTGGCAAAATCAATATTTGGCACTAAAAGCCGTAATATTTATAAGGAAATGATATGCAGCTTGTGTACACACCTGAATGGGCGCATGCTAATATTTACACTGCCCAAAAGCAAATAAATATACGCCCGGCAATATCCGAAAGATCCCCTATGCTGCCGCGGTTTACAACATTTTATCCTTAAAGCTGAGAGTTGGATCGATACTTCCTGTTTGAAGGTTTTGTCCCGATGATAAAGAAACTGTTTAACATAAACGTCAAGTTGTTAATCATTAATAAATAACACAATCGCGTACTATTTATTATTCATGGATTGTTTGGACACTTCTTGTAAAGCTAATGGAATCGATTGATTGCTTTTGCATTCCACATCCACACGAACCGAACGACGTGTGGGTTGTATATTTAAAATTGAGTAATTTGAGAAAGCTGCTATAAAATTTTACGGTTTTTGGCAACTGCCGTGTTTATTTTTTGGTTTGAAATAAGTCATCGTACAACAACACAGACGACACCAAATTAGTTCTTTCAGTCGAAACTCAAGATGGCAAGACCACACCGAAAATAGCTCATTCAACTTAATTAACAAGGTACACCGTGACTAAAATACTTTTGTAATTGCAAATTACGCGTGAAGTTAAATTTCATCGTCATGCACTTATACCCAAATTACTGGAACGAAAATCCTCGAACCATTTTCGACATTTTCTTGTAAAACAATTATTATTTTGTAATAACCTAAAGCTGAAAATTGTCAGGAGGGTCGATCGTCTATTTACATTTCCTGTGCAAAGCTTGTTCGGATACCTATGTAAGATTTATCCAACATACAAGACACCATTGTAGTAAAATCCGTTGTGGTGACAGCTGCTTTCCTGGGAAGACATGACCCGTGTCACAAATCCAGTCACGACGACGGTAGTTTCAACTCACGTTTATGAAAGACAATGACGTTTCCTTTTTCTATTACTTTCTTCCATGTTTAGTAATATAAACATGTATTTACGAAACACGAAATTGAATTGTAAATAAAATTGCACGCCTCTTGCATTTATTCCTAAGAGGTGTTTGGAAATTATGATGCACTGAATCAGCCACACCAGCACTACATAAATTCAGTAGCAGTTCATGATGTATTTCAAGCTACTTGGTAATTAAAACATAATTATTTTAACGTGCCCTAGACGGGGCGCGCGTCTCTTAGCCCTCAAAGTCAAACCGCCACTGTATAAGTGCAACATATTTGCGAAATTTTATTCCACGGTCAAACTAATTATAATTTTTGCATTTGTTAGCAATTCTGATGTTTTTATTATCTACGTAGTATGCAAAGTGTTGTAATAAACTGCATTTTTAAATAAAATTTAATTATATAGGATTATGTGCGTCTTTATAATCGATTACCCATACATATGTAACTAAATAAATAATGACAAACTGGTTATTGAAAAAAGTAAATGTAGTTGCTTTATTGCTGACGTGGTTTTCGTTATTACTTAACTTAAAAATGGAATTTTCAATTGTTTTCTTTTATTTCAGGGTCCACCGCAACCAGGGCAACCATTTAAGTTCACCGTAGGCGAATCCTGCGACAGGATAAAGGAAGAATTTAATTTTCTTCAAGCTCAATATCATAAGTAAGTATTTTGTTTTCATAGAGTCCACACACTCTGAAAAATTACCATTACGTACACTGTGGCCTGATTTACAGAAGGTATCATTATTTACAACCATTTATGTCGGTTTTTGATTTTTTCCGTGGTATTTCAAATAAGACTGTCTGCATCATACATTTATTATGTCGAATCCTTACAATAAATAACCGGTAGCGATTGTCCATTCGTGATATCCGTACTTGTTCTTTTGAAACCTGTCGTCTGTCACATGTTCCTGAAAAGGAATGTGACGTTAATAATGCATCCGAATTACCATTATTTTGCTAACAATGTGGGAGATTTTCTTTTATGCCTCGCTGTTACGACATACCCTTTTTATCGTGCTCTCCAAGCAGATTATGTAGGTATACGAAAGGTGTTCTTGTTTGTTCCGTCAAAATTTAACACTTCATAATTTTGAAACTCCAGTAAAATTTTAATCCAACAAGTTAGTATAACTTAGTTATAATTTGACGAACGGTTTCCCATTTTCAGAAGTTGTTTCCGAAGTTTGGCATTTGTAGTTTACTTCTTTTTCTGTAATCGTATTTACAGCTGGGGTGTACATTGTAATAATAGGGGCCCTTTATCCGTCCAATTTGAGGAAGCAAACTATTGAAGAATGAAAGGATCGCTTTACTATAACAAAAATTGAAAACAGTTATGGTTGACAATGTTTATCTAATTCTAGTACTAAGTTGAAGACTTCAGCACTAGGATGCTTCACGGATGGAATACCGAAGAATATCAGGTTATGTAAGCCAGCCATAAGAAAATTCTGGTAGACAAAGTTCATCAAACAAATTAATATTATGTTATTATTGGCAAAGTAATACGTAGAGACAATCCAATCGATCAAGGATAATAGAAAAATTAGCTATCGCCTTGAAGAGTACGCAAAATATTTTTGATATTAACTAATTGCCTGTAAGACAAAAATTAGATAATTTATTTTTCCATTATTCCATTATTACATGCACACAAACCTTCGGTATTTGAACCTGGAGGACCCGGGGGTATTTTGTACCTCCCCAGAAAGCCTGCAATTTAGAAATTTTAAATTTCAACAATAAGCAAGTTCTCATTTAAATAGAGAATATTGCAGTTGAAAGTTTAAGACACGCAGGGCTTAAATGTTTGCATGCATGAGACTTTACACTTTAGTCAGAAAAGTAAACAGATATACTTAAGCCTCAAGCAAGGTGTCGGGTCCTTTACATAATATGCCAGGCACATAAAACAGACACAAAGCAAAACTCGGCGTGTTCGGGTGAAAAAAGAGAATGCGACACGCCAAATATTATCAGATGATTAGACGATTGCATCACGTTAGGATTTGTGCATAAACCAAATTTAACTGTTCTTCCTATAGTACATTTTCTGCTGAGCTTTAAAGGGGCGTGTACGCAATTGGAATGTTTTCTTCCGACCGTGTGAAAAAGGTTGATCAGTAGTTACGTTTGCATGTTAAATTTTGAAATTGATGATTGCTAGAGAAACTTGGCCAAACATTTTTAACACTTGTTTTAATTTTTTTTATAATAATGTAACTAATAATTTGTTATTGATCGTGTTCTAGCCTGAAATTGGAATGCGAGAAATTAGCCAGTGAAAAAATAGAAATTCAAAGGCATTACGTAATGGTAAGTAATTATTTTGATTCTTTAGATAAATTAAAAGCACTCTACTATTAATATAATTAAATTATAAAAAAATAATCCATCTTGATGGCAAATAGAGATTTCGCTACTAAAATTATTTCTTTTCATTTAAGAGTGCTATTGAATTGATATGATAAATGGTACTTATCATCCAATTAAATTTGACCTAATTAAAAGGTTATTATCGCATTAATAAGAGTAGACTTTCAATTGCTGCATATTATTTCTATTAATAAAGAAAATGATGCGCACTAATTTTGAAAGCAGTAAAATAAAAATTAAATTAATTTACTCAGACTAATGCCATTTAAAAAGGATTATTTTTTGTTTGCAAAATCTCATTGGAGAGTCGTTAGGAAGATATAAAAATACCATAATATAGAAGCAACTTTGAATGAATGTGATATTAACACGAAAAAACGTCCTTTATTGCATGACTGACATTCCAAAATAGGTGGTCTATCAACGGATATTAGTTTTTGTAAAGCTTTATCGACTTGAAAAGTAAGTCGATTAGCATTAACAAAACCGTCTCGTTTTGTACTCGTCGTTTTTTCCTAGTTTAAATTCCTGCTGGTTCTTCTCAGAAAGACGTGGCGAAAGCTCTTGATTACAAATGTGCCAAAAGATTTTTAATTTTTTGCATGCCCAATTCTGCCCTCCAAATGGAACCCTTAACGGGTGCGAGCTTTTGACGTGGTACATAAATTTAATTTTTCCACCTGTTCCTGTTATGCATTTCTACAAACTTGCTATTTTAAATACCATTTCAGTGGTTAAACGCAAATAAGCGTGACTAACAGCTATTTTGTGAGTAAATAGAGTAGTTAAACCGGTAGCCCAAGAAATATATATCATTAAGATAATATCTAAACAAAATTCTTTTTCTTAATCATTTTGAGACAAAGAACACGCAATCGCGCTTCTTTCGGTTGTTTATTTGGATAAACACAATTTTGGGGAATCCAATTCATTTTGGCAAGAAGAGGTCATAGTTTTTTCGCCTGGCTTTGTTCAGTGTAATATGAAGTGACGCCTTGCCTATGCAACCAGTTAAACAGTTACAGGTGCCAGGACATCGGGTATTGGCTAATTATTGGATCCCGGTGTAAAATGTATCTGGAATAACCACTATGCAAATTACTTAAAACAATGTTTGGGAAAAGTATTTTTAGAGCAAAGAAAAAAATAATAGAAATTATGAGTGTTAAAGAAGAAAGAAGGGGTGGAACCCTCCAAGCGCTATTATTGGAACAGTTCCTGTTGTGAATGTGAAATAAAATGAGAAAAGAAATCATTTTACTTTTAATTTGAAGGGTTGTTTCGTTAATATAAAAACCACAGGTTTCCTTATCACCCCTAAATACAAAAAGAGTCACGCAATTGAGATACACTTTTCACTTTTCTTGATAAACATTCCATATTTAGGTAAAACTGATAAAATCTGGAAGGAAACGTTAAGGTAAATTGCTTTTTCTGGAGGTGTTAATTAACATTTTACCCCTAAAAATGAAAGAACATGAACGGGTGCTTACACCCTTACATGAAACATTTTTCCACGCGTTTTATTAGAAAAAATCGAACCTGGGAAGGTTTCGGTTCCAAATAGAGGATTATCATTATTTCATTGTTGGTCCGGTTAGGGCAGGAGTCAAACGGATGGAATTAAATTAATTTTGCGTTTAATTTTCTAGTTTAGATCGATAGGTTGTACATTAAATTTTTATTGCATTGGCAGTAAGTATTCCTTTATAAAATAATTATGTCAATTTTAGAGGTCTTCATTTAATAATTTAATTTGATGTTCCATTAGTTGATCGAATCCTCTCAATTATTTACGACCTTTTTCTTACGTTGAAAGTTTTGTAAGAAAAGTTTCATTATGACGTGTATTAGCATTGTTAACAATTTATTAGGGATACTTTACATATATAAAATTCAATTAAACATTTATGAGGTGTTAATTAGCCATACCCACCCATATTTTTGTTTTAACGGCTGAATAGTTTATGAAAGCTTTGATGTAGGTTGGTGGATACATTTACATTTTCCAGTGGTTTCTAATGCAAGTAAATTAATTTTTAAGTTTAACTCTAAAGAAACATTGATTTTTATGTCGTGTTTCGATAAGGCAGGAGCGTAATAAGGTTAATTCTCGTTACACTTATCCTGCAATCTATAAAACACAAAATTATTAGCACAAATAATTAGTTGAACATTCAATTAATCACGTTAACTATTAAGAGGTTGTCACTCTTGTCATTATTACCAACGTTGAATTTTTAAAATTGTTAATTGCGCATAACATTCCTGACATGCCTTCAAACCTGAAGTTTTAATTTAACTCGGCTTAGGCTTGGTCATGGGGGTCAAATCTGATTAGATATAAATATTTAATTAGGTTTTATTTACATACTTATTGGAATGTTTAAATTATTCCTTTTTATCTGACATTTGACATTTTAATATTTACAAACTTTATGGTTATTAAGATATGCAGAAATTAAAGTTTCTTAGAAGCTTATGTTTTGCTTTGCTTTTTTAATTTATTTTCTTTTACAATTTATTGCTTGAACTAAATTTTATTTTTGTTTCAGTATTACGAAATGTCCTATGGATTAAATGTTGAAATGCACAAACAGGTAAGGAAAATTTCAAAAATTTAATTAATAGACGGGTTGAAATGCATAAAATTAAAAAAATTGAATTTAAAACACTTGAAAATCTGAACGGAAATGTTTTTTAAGACAATGAAAATTGGACGGCAATTACTTTTAATTTCTAATGAGGGGGACGTTAAATTTACGACATTTTCACGTTAAATTGACGTTTATATTATGTGTTTATCGGTGTGTACCTAAACCTTGAAATTTTTTAATCAATAAAACCAAGTGGTAGCTAAAATGGGTAAGTTCCAATGATACGAATATTTATATTATCTTCAGCCAAATCTCTGCCCTTGGGTTGTTTTGGGGAAAACATGATGGTGAATAATTGAGGAGGTTACAAAATCAGTTGCAGGCTTATACATCCAAATCATCGGTGAGAACTCAATTGAAAATGGGCCGTTTTTAGCCTATTGAAGGTCCTGGGTACTTTAATTACTTAATAATATCGGTTGGTTATCTGGCAGGAACTAGGGGGCCCCATGGATCACGGGGTTCTGGACACTTGCCCTGAGTAGCCAATGGAAAAGAGGAGCCTGGTTGAAATTGATAGCCCATTGAATCTGTACTTACCATCAGGCTCGATCTATGCTTGTGTAAGACAGAATATTAATATTAAATCATATAAAAAGTCCACAAGCAAAGTTACAGGTGACGCCACTCGTCCTTGTACACCAAGAAGCCCGGTTCAAACCCGGGCAGAGTAAGAAATTCTGATCGGGAGGTTAGTTTAAGCTGATATAAATGATGTAATACAATCAAGGATTGGATTCATTCTTAATGGAAAATTTTTAGTTTTAATTTAGCTTCATAATCATTTTAACGAACGTAGCCCTGGTCGGGCGACATTAAAAGTTACAACGTTTTTAGCTGGTAAGTTAGATTTTCGTGCATGCCAAGCTTACATTTTTTGATCAATATGAATTGTCAAATATGTATTTAGTACTGCCGATGACGGGCGGCACTGAAGTATTTTAGTTACAGGCACGGTTCGTGCACCAGTACCATTGTGCCTGACACAATAAGAATCCAGTTTAAAAAAAATTTCGAATAATATTCGCATTTTTAAACTTCTTAGGGCATAAGTAATTTTTATTTTATAAATATACTCCGTACAATAAGAAGACATCGGATAATTTATTTATTTATCAAATAAACCTAATTTGTCGTTAATCTCGTTAATCTATTTATGCGCACCAGCTATTATATTATGAAAAATTTTTAATTTTAATTTTTAAAGTTTTGATATTATATTTCGATTTGAATGCATTTAAAAATTTTGGCCGAGGATGGTTTATAGTGGAAGCAAAATTGTTGGAAAGAAATTACATTTGACAGTAATCGGTAAAATTAGCTTTATCAACATTTTGGGTGTAATTTAAGATCCGGTTATGAAAAACTAAACGTTTGGTACCTAATTAAATCACACTTTCCTAGTGTTATGGTTGAACACCTTATTTCGTCAGGATGTACAGCGGGTTCTTTTATAGTCGAAAAATAAATAAAACGACTGGTCGACTATTATTAATATAATATTTAATGATTATAAATTTTATGCTAAACGCTAACGTTTTCACGTAGCTCAAAATTACAACTAACTATTGAGTTACAAAAATGTGTTGGTATGGGGTGAATCTTTTATTATCAACTTCTTTGATAAGGCACCCTTGGTTAGACTTTGTTCTACAGATATGCATAGTACAATTTAAATTTAATGTACAACAAAGTCTAAGAAATGTGAAATAAATTTATCTAAAAAATAATGTTGTAACTAATATTATAACACCTCCCGAGGGAAGAATTCAATGTCCCATTGAATTTATGACTCCGTTTTCCAACCAGTAGGAATTTTAGGGGGAGATGTGGTACGTCTTTGTTGGACCGTAGGTGACTTTGCCCGCGTTTGTCCAAGTTGTGCTGATGGGTCAGTAGTGACGTCTTCTTCGTCGGAGCTAGAAATGGAATGATCGCGAATTGCTGACATTCGTACATTTGTTCTTCCTTCTTCTCGAGATCCGACTTGATTATAGATAGTTAACGACGGAAAGCACTTTTTATTACATTTACGGCTTCGAATAAATTTCCAAATTAAAGAAAGTACATTACATTTGCACCAATATTGGCAAATGCACAGTGACATCAAAAACGTAATTAAAATGGTAATGAAGGTGTATAATGGATAATGTTTTTTTAAATGTTTATGAAGCATAAGCGTATCAAGATCTTCGTTAATTTTTTTTAGATTTCTCTGCGCGTGCCACAAATCATCTAAGTGCACAGGAAATTGTTCGACGGTATCGAAATGTATTTTTTCCACATATTTTCGTTCTTCTTGACAGCACTTATCAAACATTGGTGTTTGTGGTATAAATAAGGTCAAATTTGATGTTTCTTCGTTGAACGCAGTCAATTGAAGAGAAGCGATGAATGCTTGACATTTCGGTTCTAACGTCAGAATGAAAGTATGTCGAACCATTTCGTTAGATTGCGAATTAGGACAAATAATATCGATGTTGTTATTAGCTGCGGAGGTAATGGTACAATTTTATATAATTTATAAGAGTATAAATCCGCGAGAGGAGTTTTGATGATAAAAACTAAAAAGTTGTCGTGATAATACACGTCTAAATTTGATAACTCGAGAAGTACATGACCATTATGTACGTCTAAGGAAACGGGAAAAGTTTTGCCGTTTGGTAATTGATTTTGAATTTTGCGCAATTCGTGAATAAATTGCGATGGACCTAAAATAGAAGGTGAAAGTACATTTTGTTTAGCAAAAAGAATACTGCTGATTATCATCTCTAGTTGATTATCGAGTGTTTCAGTTATAAAATTCAATTGTAATACAGTATCGTGAACTAAGTCGGCTTTTGAAAATTCGTT
This sequence comes from Cantharis lateralis, assembly GCA_963170105.1. Classification (NCBI taxonomy): domain Eukaryota; kingdom Metazoa; phylum Arthropoda; class Insecta; order Coleoptera; family Cantharidae; genus Cantharis; species Cantharis lateralis. The sequence goes on from OY720629.1 coordinate 26,348,940, forward strand.
TTCGTGTGTTGAAACTTCGTAAGCAAGCTCATTTAATTTGTTAATGTTTTCATTAATTTTTGAAGTATAATTTTGCATATTTCGAAGAGTGAGATTGAAATTTGAAATGGTTGAACTGACAATTTGAATTTGTTCTCTAATTAAATTTTCAATTTTTACTTGATCATTCTGTGCATCTATAATAGCTTGATTATAGTATTCCGCGTCTTTGGCATCTGGCGATCCGGCAATGAATTTCCAGATTGTACCGAGAAAATCGATTGATCGTTTGAGCCGTTTCTCTTGGTTAAGATTTATGGGCTGATGATTAAGGATTTCTGAAATTTCGTGATAGCGTTTCTCTATCAAAGGTAGTTTATATTCGTATTGTTTTATAGAAAATTTGCATGATTCTATTTGCTTATCCACGTGAGGAATGAAACAAATTTGATTTAAAGTATTTTTGAGATTTTTGAACGAATTGATTTCGTTTTCGATTGAAGATATATTTATGTAAGTAACTAAATTCCAAGTCGAGTCCGTTGTTTGTGCTGTTCCTAATTGATTAAAGTATATCCCTGATCCTTCGGATATTGGTTGTATGTGATTACAATGACTGAAGTGCCAAAGCGTTAATCTGAAAAAGGCTTCAGTCGGTTAATGTGTACTTTTAAAGGTTTTTTTGAATTTGTTTTTAATGTCGCGTTTGTACTGGTTAGTGACTCTACGATGTACGGTCCGGAATAAGAATGACTTAATTTCTTCGCGTTTTCATTTTTTAAAAGAACTTGGTCTCCTATTTGCAGATTGGGAATTTGAATCTTATTATCGTAGTATGTTTTTGAATTTTGTTTTGCTTTAATGAGTCTTTCTTTAGCTAGTGTATGCGAATTTTGTAAATTTAGTTTTAGCTCATCGAGATAATCGTTATATGTGTACTTGAATTCCGATTGTCTCTGTAAATTTGAAGGTAATGACATAGCATGTCCGAACAATAATTCGTAGGGTGAAAATTTTGTTGCAGAATGTACATTAGAATTATACGAAATTATTGCGGTGGATAAATATTTATCCCATTGATTTTGGTTATTATGTACATAGTGTCTTAAATATTCTTTGATTACTGCATGGGATCTTTCAAGAGATCCATTTGTTTGAGGGTGGTAACTAGTAGTACTTAGTTTATCAATTTTTAATAATTTATTTAATTTAGTGAAAAGTTCTGACATGAATTCTGAACCTTGATCCGTTAAGATGGATCGTGGAGTTCCATATAAAGAAATTAATTTGACGAGTTCTGCAGAAATGACTTCGGCCGTATGTTCCTGTAAAGGAACTGCATATAAAAATTTTGTAAGATCATCTTGTGCAGTTAGAATGAATCTATTTCCACTTTCAGTGAGCGGTAATGGTCCTACAATATCTAAAGAAACGCGCTCAAATGGCTTTTCGCTAGTGGTCGTAATTTCCATTGGGAGTTTGGATGGTTTCCTATTAATTTTTGATTTCTGGCAAGATTCGCATTTTGAAACGTATTTCTTAATGTCTGTCATCATATTAGGCCAATAATAATTTTTTTTTATTCTTGATAACGTTCTGTGAAAACCTGGGTGACCTGCAAGTGGGGAATCATGGTTTTCTTTTAATATTTGAGAGATTTCGTCGGGTGAAATTTCTGTGATTTTGTTTAAAAATAATTGGATATCTACGTTTGGGAGTAGATAATTTAATATTTCTATGAAATATTTTGTTTTCAAAGTTGAAAAATCGTCTTTCGGAAACGATACGTCTAAATTTTTAATTTTGTTTTGTTTACAGTAAAGTGAGACATTGTACATACTATGGTATATATTCTCGTGACTTAAAAAGTCAAAATAATTAGTTTTATGATATGAAATTAACATATCATCACAAATTCTTTCACATTCGTATATTGCAGCATTTACGTTGGGTATCAATTGTTTAGATCGAAGAATGTGAGAAGTTAATGTGTCGTTATCGTTATCGAGTGATTGAAATAATAATTTTAAATTTCTTGATTTACTAATAGAATAATTAACATGTGTAATTGCTCTTGGTAAAATTTCATTGCAATTACGGGCTTTTAAGAAGTCTTGGAAATGTGACGATTTGGAAATTGCTAAAATGGAATTTTCATTGGTAGTTTGAACTGGAATACGAGAAAGTGCATCAGCATTGGAATTGAGTTTTCCGGGTTTGTATATGACTTCGTACTCGTACTCTTCAAGAATTAGTCTCCATCTGATTAATTTAGAACTTGGATCGCGGCAATTTTTGATCCAAACTAACGGTCTATGATCAGTAATTATCTTAAACTTGGTCCCATAAAGAAATGGTCTAAAGTGTTTTACTGCCCATATAATAGCTAATAATTCTTTTTCTGTTGTACTGTAGTTTTGTTCACATTTGTTTAACGTTCTGGATGCGAATGCTATTGGGAGATCTCTATTAATTTCACCTTGAGACAATACCGCACCTATAGCTATATTGCTAGCATCGGTTGTTAGTAAAAATTCTTTAGAGAAATCTGGATATTGTAATAAAAGGTCGGTTGTGAGTATATGTTTTAAGTTATCAAAAGAGGTTTGCTGTTCCGATTGCCATTTAAATTGTTTATCTTTATGTAACAAAGAAGTTAACGGTTTAGTGATTTCGGAAAAGTTTTTTATAAATTTGCGGTAGTATCCGCAAAGACCGAGAAAAGATCTTACATTGCTAGGAGTCTTAGGGACTGGAAAATTTTTAACTGCTTGTATTTTTTCCGGGTTTGGTCGGACACCATCTTGAGAAATTATGTGACCCAAAAATGCAACTTCTTTACGTAAAAATTCGCACTTGTCGGGTTGTAACTTAAGGTTACTTTGGCGAAGTCTATCGAATATTTCCTGCAATTTTGTATTGTGGTCTTGCAAGGTATTTGCATAAACTATAATATCGTCTAGGTACACAAAGCATCTTGTGCCTTGAAGTCCCGTTAAAACAGTATTCATTAATCTCTGGAAGGTGCTAGGGGAATTTTTTAATCCCATTGGCATACGAAGATATTCGAAATGACCGGTAGGTGTGGAAAATGCAGTTTTTGAAATGTCCTGAGGATCCATTGGAACTTGATGAAATCCGCTGGCTAAATCCAATACTGTAAAGTATTGAGAATTACCCAATTGATTTAGGATTTCCTCAATATTGTGAATTGGAAATGAGTCACCGATTGTAATTTCGTTCAATTTACGGTAGTCGATAACTATTCGCCACTTTTTAGAACCACTAGAATCGGTTCGTTTTGGGACGACCCAAAGGGGAGCTGACCATGGTGATTTTGAAGGTCTAATTATTTGTTGATCTAACATTTTCGAGATTTGAGAGTTCACCTCATGTTTGTGAACTTCTGGATACCTATAAGTTTTTGTTGCGATAGGTGCATCCGAATTAGTAGTAATGGAATGTTGAATAACATTGGTAAACGGAAGAATGTCACCGGGTAAGTGAAATACGTCTTCGTAATCGCGACAAAGTTTTAATACGGATTCACGTTCTTCGCGATTTAAATGTGCAGTACGAATGTTATCGTTGAGCACTTGAAGTCTAATTTTATTACTCTCTGTCTCTGACATCGTAGGTAAATAACAGACTTGGAAACTTTCGGGAGTTTCAAGTGGTAAAAGTGATACTTCACTTAAGGTGTAAGTATAAGAAATTTCAGATGTATTTGCAATTGTTGCAATGCAGTGACCGTTAGGTTGCACATTGACTAATGCTCTAGACAGAAATATGCCTGGGTCTGGAATCAGTTGTGGTAATAATCCTTCTTTAATTTCGGGGTTTTTTACCTTGAGTGGTATTACCATTTCCGTACGTGCCGGAATTGAAAATGACACTTGATTATTAGTATCAGTTAAGGGAATACTAACATTATGTATTCGCAGATATTTCATTTTGAAGATTGTAGCTTCATTTTCGATTAGGAAATCTGAACCGATTATACCGTCATTGGGTATGTTGGTTGCGTCATTGATGACGTAAAATTTAAAATTCACCGTTTTCTCATGAATTTGTAGAGCTAAAACAATAGAGCCTAAGGTAGACATATTTGTGAAAGGATTAATACCTTTTAAATTAATAGTATCGTTATAATTAATATTCGAATTGCAATTTAACGAAGAAAGTTTAATAAGGGACACGGAAGCACCGGTATCCATAAGAAAATTTAGTTGTTTATTTTTATTGTGAACGTCGATAGTTTTTAAAGTGACCGTTAAATTGTTTGAATTGACATGAAATGCAGAAATGCTGTACGAACAGTCGTTATTACCAGATTTGTTCATTAATTGTCCACGGCACTGGTACTCGTCGTTGGACACACAAAGTTTAAATTTCCTGATTGACTTAAATTTTTATTTGAATAGTTCGTTTCGTTTCTAGAGAACGATGATTGTTGGTTGTGCGCATTTAAGTTAGGCGTTCTAACATTATTTGAATTAACTTGCATAAAATTATTTGCGTTAGGTTGTCGAACATTATTTGATGTATGTTGTCTAAAGTTACTTGAATTATTATGTCTAAAATTATTCGTGTTCGGTTGCCTAAAATTATAATTATTGTAATTATTTGATTCATATGCTTTTCGTTTCCTACATTCTTGACTTGAATGTCCTCTTATTTTGCAAAAGTTACATGTGACACTTGGATCATACGTAGATCTAGGAGAATAATTAACCTGAGTATGATAAACTCGGTTTGCATTAGCATTAGGAAAAGGTCTTACATTCTGATAGTTTTTTGATGACGCGCTAGGTAAATTCATCATATTTAACGAACTTTCTTCCGCAAGAGCAATCGATATCGCTTCATTAAGATTTGCAACTGTCGATGATCTTAAACGATCCGATATTTTTGAATGTGTAAAGTGAATAAAACGTTGTAAAGCTATTTCGTTCATTAAATGTAAACTACCGCTTAATAAACTAGGATCTGTGTTATTGGAAGAAATTGCTAATGTTACGCGTTTGATTAAAGTTTCTACTCGTTGAATAAAGTCTGAAAGTTTTTCATTCGATTTCTGTTCGATATTTGTAACATCACAAATTAATTGAGCATAATGCCTTTTGTCTTGATATAGCAATTTTAAATAATCTTTAAGACTATCCCAATTGTTGAAAGTTTTATTGCAAATTGCAGCTTTTGCTTTACCTTGAATCTTAGTTAAAATGTATTTCAAAAGAATCTCATACTGATTAGGATGAGCACATTGTATTGCACAATTAACATCGGAAATGAAAGATGCTAGTTTATCTCGAGAACCATCAAATTCTGGTATAAAGGCAAATAAATCTTTTAATGATAAGTGTGTTAAACTGTTATCAATTTTTACCGAAATTGGAGTTTCGTCAGTCATTTTAGATAATTTAAATGTTTTATTTTAAATTGAAAAAGAATAAAAGAAATTTTAGTTATTTTTTTGTAATTGTAATTATATTTATTAATTATTATGAGCAAATTATTATTTAAATTCGGGGAAGTTTGTGAGTCGCAATTTAAGCTGAAGTACGTGATTAATACGAGGTTTAGGATAATTTTAAGTTATGATAACTGAGGATTGATCAAAAGATATAAAAATTAACTTACATTAATAGTCGATGCATTGTTGTACCAAACCTTTTATGGAACTTGTTGAAGAATGAATTAGGCCTATAATTAAATCTTCCAAGTGGACCAAAGATTGTCGGGTAAATTTTCCTTTAATCTGCGTCCTAGTAAAATTATTAGTTGACGGTTGATTAGGAATGTGACGATTGGAATGTGTGGCACTCGCAACGTTGAATTCGATGATTCCGTTGATTTGTCCAAATTTTTCCACGTCGAATATATCTTCACTTCTGACACCAATTTATTTTCTTGTTATGGTTGAACACCTTATTTCGTCAGGATGTACAGCGGGTTCTTTTATAGTCGAAAAATAAATAAAACGACTGGTCGACTATTATTAATATAATATTTAATGATTATAAATTTTATGCTAAACGCTAACGTTTTCACGTAGCTCAAAATTACAACTAACTATTGAGTTACAAAAATGTGTTGGTATGGGGTGAATCTTTTATTATCAACTTCTTTGATAAGGCACCCTTGGTTAGACTTTGTTCTACAGATATGCATAGTACAATTTAAATTTAATGTACAACAAAGTCTAAGAAATGTGAAATAAATTTATCTAAAAAATAATGTTGTAACTAATATTATAACACTAGTTTAAGTGGTCACGAATATTGGACTCGTAAACACAAGCCCTCGCTTAAACATACACATCATGTACAGTGGTCACGTAGTGGCAATTAACGAACCCTGTTTCATATCGCCCTTAATCAAATAGTACACCCTCTATTTACTTCATACGAAGAGCGTGTCCTAGCGGCGCCACATCGTTGCAAATTTTGATTATTTTTAGAGCGGAGGGTTAGTGCAAGTTGTCGCCCGATTCATTTTATCGCTGGAATCGAATCGGAAAAAGTTCATAATTAAAAAGTAAGACTTAGGGAGATTATGCGAGGGTGAAACTTGCAAGGGTGAGAATACGTTGTTCGTCGGCTTGGCTCATTTACTTAATTGCCTGTCAGTGTCAAAGCGTGTTTTTAAATTTTCGTTTAAAAATTAAATAAAATAACCGTTATGTGTGGGAAGTATAATGAACAGGCCAAAACCAACAATTTTCGTCAACGACAATGAAAGGGTTTCGTTGTTACTGGAGGTAGCATTTTTTGGAGACCTTTTATTGGGGTGGATTGGGTTTAAGCATCGGCAGAATTGCGTGCACGTGTCAGTTTGTGGTATTTCACCCTGCTAGCTTTATTGTTAGGGATAGAGTGGCATTTGGAAGGTATTTCATATATGTCGAGATGGCCACTTGATTTAGACGGGGAATTTTATTATCACATATTTTACTTTTAAATTGAGCTTTTTATAATTTTATATTAAATTCACATTTTCCTTGTTGTAAACGTTTTTCATATGCTTGTCTCGGTTTTTTTTAAGCGCACCAATGTAAAGGCTAATAAGCCATTTCTATTCTGTGCAAAACTGTTACCGCTATTTCTTTTGAAAAGGCTGCAATTACGTTCAAAGGCAACACTTCTAAAGGGTTCTTTATGTAAGGCATTTGAAATCGCAATTCAAGCGGCTATTTCCAAGTAACCGCACTGCAGACTTTTCTTACAGCATTCGGAAACTGCGTGATTTCCGGACATTCATTGCTATATTTTTTTATTGTTCAACGAACATCGCTTTTTGCTTCCTTTTTATTTGACAATGTCAATAAAAGTTCAAGTGTACCTTTTCGTAAAGCGTTTTAAAATTTAAAAGGAATTGATATATCGATATCCTCTTAGTCAACCCTAACAGTATAACCTTTTCGGTTCAAGATCCTGCCATCCATTTTCGCATAGAAACAGACAAGAAATCCCGGTCTGTCCAAATAAGTGTTGGGTCACTTTATAGGGGGAAATAATAATAGGTCACGTCCGATAAGCTGTCAGAGGGTGCGTCCCCTGTTGAGTGTGCTCCGTTCAAACCAATTTTGTATAGTAAACATACACACGGTCAAATGCGGTTAATAATATTCATTCGCCTATATTGGGGGAAGCCCAGAACGTTATATGCCTCTTAGTGTATTGTTTTTATCGCGTCCAACTGTTGTTTTATTTTTATTTTTTACGCGTCGATTAGGGATGTGCAGATCGATTTGCTACGAAAGTAATAAAACCGTGATTACTTGTATTTACGACTAATTTAATAAACTAACATAACGGCAGACAAAGGTGTTCGGGCACAACTAATTTACTGCATTCGGAACGAATCGCATTAGGTGTGTGCTGTTAAGATAAAATTGTTTTGAAATAATGGGAGAAAAGGGAAATACAGCAAATTGGGTAACACATGACGTCGACTTTAAATTGTTAATATTTTTAAAGACTTCCCTTTGTTAACGGTTTTATCGGAATCACTCAACTCACGGATGGCATGGGTTGAAACGAACATCGATTTGCACGGTTTCTGATCACGTCAGTGGCCACTCGCTTCGAACTTGAGGGTAGAATTACATAAAGGGCATCTCACCCCAACTCGCCCATTTTCCAATATGTGAGGGTAACCAGTGGCGTATAACGACCGGATATAAACTACTACGCCAGGGCTAATTATTGTTACAACTAACCGCTTGTAATATGCCCTTTTGACCGACTATTGCGTTATTAATTGTTGACAGTTTATGAGTAAATTTTCAGAGCGGTTATTTGAAGTACTCTCCTGTTAATTATTACACAAGTTAGTTAATGAACGATCGTTACGTACGCAGGGTTTAAATTCGGACGAGCGCGGGCGATGCGAAATTTTATCCAACAGGAAAGAATCTATCTTCCTTAATAATAATATACTGAGGGAACAATCGTCGTGTCTGCAATTGCATCCACCCCATCGACGCCTGGGGTAAAACACGTTTGTATCATTTTTAGTGGCACTTCATCTCGACGTAAATATAAATTGATATTCGTGAACTTTATTGGCAGGTTGAATTGAAAACGAAATATATTGGGAAAGCTTTAGAAATTCATTTCCTTATTTACCTTATCGATCAAAGGAATGTTTGCGCTATATTTGTTGCTTTGTAATTAAAAAAATATTTTTTAATCGTAAATATTTTGACTGTCCCGAGCAAAAATTTATTACACTTCAGAGGTTTATTTTTTCCTGCACGATCAAATTGTGTTGAATTTTTTTTATGTTGGGTGTATTTGTTCACTTTTACAGAGATTTATTTACAACCGGAAGCATGTCGGTTCTGTTTTTCGTACGTAACTATTTACCCCGCATTGTGGGTGGCATGGGATGCAGCGAGCGTGACTGTGTTTAGGGCACAATGGGGTGAATTTATTGCTTCGCTTATTCGCACTTTTCTGTTGTCCAAGTCCTAATCACTTGTGGGAATGTGAACAACACGATGTCGTCTTGATTAATGATTTTCGAGCGTCTGTTCTTTTATTCCCATTTCAAACTACCATTAACCAAAAAAGCTTTACGGAATGCTAAACACACTTAAAGGTTTTATGGTAATTTAAGTTGCTCGCGCGATCGATCGCTGCGACTTTTCGATCGGTTTAACAAGTTCGTGCAATTTCAGCGATTTTGTACGTTTGCGGAGATGATTCAATTAATGTGTCGTAAAGCGATATCATATTATGAACCACATGTAAAAGGACCAAATGTTCAACGTCAGAGCTGGGTTAGATTATTTCGACCACATTCGAGAACTTTATCTAATTACTTGCATTCATTTCCGGAGTGGTTTGCTCTCTAGTTACCGCTGTTTTGTGGTGATCCCATTTTTGTTCCAACTTGAAATTTCATTTGTTAAAATAAATCCACACCCAGATGAATTTTTTAAATTCCAAGAGTTATTAGTACAACAAATTAAATTAACCCAATTTACAATTACGAGCAACGAAGTTTACGTAAGGTTTTGGCCGTCCAGCTAGGGATGTGGACAGACAAAACAAATTGTTTGCACAGGGAGTTGTGTCAATATTGGCATATGCGGAAAGTCGACCTCGTATTACCGTAATACAAGACGAACGAACACATTCGTTTCCGATCGATAATTTTTTTTGAATTATAAATCAAACTTTATCTCGAATTAACCGACGACTTATTGTAATTTTTTTCATTAGGTTTTCTGTCAACTTTGTTTTAGTGTTATTACCTTGCCTATCTCGTATCGACTTCTCAAACCTTTTGAATGACTTCTGGGCGAACCGAAGCGTATTTCTCACATTTCTCATCACATAAACAGACCTCATGATCCGATAAAACCTGACAAACATATCAAGATTTTCTTTCTCCGAATCTTCTTTCTCTTTAGAATTTCTGCGCCTACTTCGGGTTAAGTTGATATTTTTTTGTAAAATTGGATAATGTCGACTTCAAAGAGTGCGATAAATTCGGAAACGTGAGAATTCGATTTGATTGTTCCCTAAAATAGTCATTTAAGCGTTGAAAAGTGAAGAAAATGTTAGTATAGTAAGTTAAAACTTTAATTCAGCTGGAAGAATCAACAATGCGAACACAATGTTTACACAGAGAGCAGAGCACTCGTCAGCAAAAAAGGAAGGTAAAAAGTTTAACAAGCCAAAGCTTGTGATTTGGGACTATAAAAGATGTTTTGTATATATTTGTGTTTTTCTCGAGGGTTATAATATTCAAACACGACTTGATAATAATATTGGATATCATCAACTTTATTTTTTTCTCTTGTTTTTCAGACTGAAATAGCAAAGCGACTTAACGCAATAATAGCTCAAATTCTTCCTTTCTTATCGCAAGAACATCAGCAGCAAGTCGCCACTGCAGTCGAACGAGCGAAGCAAGTAACCATGACCGAGCTTAATGCCATTATAGGGGTAAGTGTTTTTATCTTTTTTAATGCATGCAACTTTTATACTCTCCACAAATAACAACCTATGGAACTGGGCTAAACGTAACGAATTTTCTTTCCAGCCACCATTAAACTTTTTTAATGCGTTTTGTTTTTTAATCTCCTGGCGTTGGTGGTGGAAAAAGCTGAAGTGAAAAGTAAATGCTCGACAGGTTTACCGCTAATTGTTTTAATTCGTTGTACTCACAGTGGATTTCTTGAAGTAGGGCAAGTCGGTAAACACTGTTTAAATAGCACGTTGGCGTTAAAATGGTTGTTTAGCACATCGCTCATTAAGAGGCGCTTATTTGTTCAGCAAACTCTCATTTAGAAATCTTCTCTGCATATCGTGCAATGTTTAGCAAACTGTTCCTTGTTGTCGAGATATTTTCTGTGTGTATATTTGAATTGACGGCTCTTCTCACTTTTGCACATTTGTTTGTCAAAATATGACTTGAAGATGCCGTGCTGAATATCAAGCACCTGATTAAATATTTGTTTTGTAATCAAATTTTTTCTTCAAGAGAAGACGGGAGTTTGTCTTACAACAATTTTACGTATGTAAATACAATTTATTACCGGAATTTCGAAGTGACACAAGACAAATTTCTTTTACACTAATGATGCAGGTATACCCGTCATAAACTACTCTCCTCTTGTGGGAAATGCAAATACGGCGGTATCAAAAAATTATGGATTTTTTTCAATCGCCATTTGGTATGTTGAAAAACGTAATCCCATACATTTAGAAACGCATTAGCAAATTTTCAACATCAATTTTGCAAATCCCTAGGTGTAGCGTCTGATTAACATAATAAGCATTTATGAGCAATAATTAACCACAACAAATGAAATGCGTAAAATGTCAGAACGACGATGAACAGATTATAATGATTTCCGTTTGATTGAGTGTAGAGATAATGTTGGGGTTGTTCGAAATAGTTGCAAAATATATGAACGTATGTTTACAACAATAACTGACTGCTGGCTTATAATTAAGCCATTTAGTGTATACCTACAACAAAACAATGTTATTAACCCAAATATCAATATATAATGTATTGTGCCTATCTAGTTTTTGTTATATGGAAATCATCTCATCAAAGATAAACAACAGGGTACAGGAAAGCCAGCCGAAAGAATTAAGTCGCAACATAATAATATATCGTAATATGCTTCAATTAATCAAAAAGTATCCGTTTCTTTTGGAATAATGGTACCGTGATCAATTGGATTGAAACCGTTTTTTTTTTCTAAACTCCCCTACAGAAAGATGCCAAGTCAGGAGTTTGAAGCAAAACATGGTTTTTAATTTTATTTTCCATTTCGATTGTTTCTTTTTTCGTTTTTATTGTTTAGTTAATATTAAAGTTTGGTGATCAAAATATTTGTTTAATTTAAAACTAAATGAGGTTGTGTCCGCGTTCAAATGTGTATTCGAATCAGTGTTATTGTTTATAATAATATTATAAACAATGTTATCTTCTTCTTACGGCTTTAAACTAAAACCAATATTTGGACGATTAACTTCTAAAACCGTCTATTTCGCGTGTGCAAATATTTACTTTTACACACTAGTGCGTAACAAAATAGTAATTTATGAAATTTGTGTATAAACTGCCGAATTTTACGGGCGAGAATTCTGTAAGTATTTCGATATTTCGTGCAAATTGACACTTACTTCTTGGGCTGTATATATTTTTCGTTAGGTATGCTCTCATTCTCTACGAACTGCAAAATGACAGAAATCAATTATTTCCATAATAGTTAATCTGTCATAAATTTACCAAATGTCATTTTTGCAAAAGACATTGTTGTTTCATATCTCAAATTTTTTTTAACTGTTGAATAGCTGGAACTGCTGGAAGCTAATTAATACACCCAACTTAAAATGTCTTCAAATTGAGTTCTTCAATATTGAAGTCCCGAATTATTTTATTCTTTTTTGAAAATCTAATCTATGTATCTTCTTATGTTTACTGACATACAGTCAACATCAGGTGCTTACTTGGTTCAGAATCGAACCAGGCACTTTGACGATTTATTGTCTTTTGAGATTCCGTGCATCCTCATTTTTATGCGATCTATAGTTATTTAACTTATTATTGTTTACTGCATCCTATAAAATCACTGTATTTTATTCACGCCTTTTTAACAAATTCTTCTTGCGTTTCCTCAACTTTTATATGCATTGAAGTTCGAAGAAGTAAATTAGAATCTGTTTTTATGATATTACAAATTCTTGTATAATATAAAATTATACTTTCAAAGTAATCACATTTACCTACTTATTGTTGTATTAGAACAAATCGTAGATAATGACTGATATGGTAAAACAAATTTGCGCTTATATACCGCAATAGATGCATTTTTCTTCTAAAGTGCAGTTCGCTTTCTATAGGAAAATTGAATTCAGTTATTATTGTATGCTATTAGATAACATCGTGATAAAAGCAGAAGCTTAGAGGAAATCATGTTCCTGTTTCGAATCTGTTTGGTTAACCACGCCGCATTATAAGGAAAATTTTGTATAAAAGGAATTCGGCTTTGATATTTTAGTTTCGATAAAGTCATACACGTCGACATTCTCTTTCGTCCAAATTAAGCCATCATTTTTACCACCTTCACTCGATGATCGGTTGTCGTGGCAACGGTACCACTGCGATTGACTGCTGCAGAAATCCCAGAGCATTAGGAAAAATTTTACTTTATTTTTTTTTGGGGGAAGACGATTCTTAAACCCACGATCCATCATTTAGCTGAATTTGTACATTTCAAGTTATTCCAAAAAATGTTCTTACTCCGGTTAACATGAATAAATGCGAAAAACTTGTTGTTTATTATTAATAATGCAGCTTGGAAATAATATTTTTTTCCTATTTTACATTTTCATCGTAAATTGATATGTCAAGAATTGCTTGAGAATCGCCTTGTCGATTTTCGAATTCCATTGGGTGTGAAGAAAAGTTCAATTTTCAATACCGACTTTTTCGTATTTGATGCCTTTTCCATGCTCATTTTACAATCCCTAACGGTATAAGACGAATTTAACAACTGTGTTCGATTTCCTTTCGTTTTCTTATTCTACATTTTCCAACCAAGATTGATATTTTGCTTGAAAGGCGCTTATCAAGTTCAGAGTTACAAATTTTATTGTCGTGAAAATTTGTAATATTTAGCTATAACTTTTTGTTTACTCAAATGTCTGGCAAGAATACAATTACAGGAATTTCGAGTCGGATAAGATTGTGTGGCCGCATTCTCTCGGTGAAACATCTCTTGGGAATTGGACTGCTCAATACGTTTTATCCCAGATTTCGTATTCAGAGCGCATATTTCAAATTGTTTTAACCTCCCTTCGATGGAGATTGCTGGACAGACAAAAATATTTGTGGAAAAACCGGATAGGGGATTATTTTATTCGTTTCCTGAATTTTGTAACGACGTTTGTACTTCCATATATCTCTTTCAAACTTTTTTATTTATTGCAGAGAGTATAAAAGTTATGGGAAGAGTTTTGCATTTAAGAAAGAATTCGCTAACCTTATTTAATTGTACTTCTGGGAAAAGCATTCTTCGAGCTATTTAAAGTTTAAAGGTGGTCGGAATGTTGATTAGGTGAAAATAAAGTCGGCTGGTGGGTCTTGATGCATTTGCAAAGCTCGAGCTGGAACGTATATTAATATTTTACAACCCAGGTGAATTTATCGTTTCATAAAATTGGAGGAAGAGGGATACGTCTCGAGGCGCCTATAAAACTACTTATCGTTCCTTGACTACACGTGATCATTTATTAGTTTTTCAAATGGGTTTGTTAATGGTCGTGCAAGATGTCATGGTCATAAACACATACGACGTTTTAATATTCCATATCGCTCTTCGAGTGTTCCCTCGTTGGACGGTTATTTAGTATTCCATTAGTAGTTTGCGTTGTTTTAGATAATAATAGTAATAAAAGAAAAATGTAATTATAGCGAAACAGACTTGGACCGAATATAAAACTCTCTTGGTTATGGTGTTGGAAGAAATCAATTTGCAAGCTCGTATCTTAAATAATGGTCGCTGGTGTTGGCCAGAAAAGTTTTGGAATGGAAGTCGGGAAAGGAAGCGAGAGAGTACATTGCAGGTCGGATGCGTTCACACTTGGATAAAAATATAACTTCTTGTCACGTGTCTCGGATCTATTCCGCTCAATTTCGAGTTGAACTTGTGTTTACACTACATTTGCAGTACCCTAGTTTTCATCCCTCTGGAAGGTGGTGGGAAACAGATTACGACACCAGGCGACAATCTCGAGATGCCTCACTAATTACGGCTAAATAATTAATGGATGCGATGGGAAACAGAATAACATCCCCAATTAAATATGAGCGAGATGCCGTTATTAATCCTAAATTTTCTCATTATCATCAATAAAACCGCAAACTTGATACTTCCATCTTTATTCCTTCTTTTAATTTTAAGATCATCTCCTTTATCATTTAAATTACTTTGTATAAGTTATAAATCGTTAAATTGGTTTGACTTAACTTGCAAAAAAATGGTACAAATTTGTAAGTTCTGCGATGTAAATACGAGTCGAGAACTACTATACCGTAAACCCTAGTCTGACTGCAGCATTAGAATGACAAAAAGATAAGCCAGATAATGCTATTACAAAAAGCTTCAACAAGGGGGAGCATTATAATCTAATTAGCATTCAACGCTAGCGACGCACCACCAACTACAGCAAACTTTTTAGATTAAAAGTCCTTTATTCTATGAGAAGGGTCGAAACGACTGGATGCTAATGAAATTTTGTTCGACATTTAAAATTTATTTTCATCTTTTTCGTGTTGTGAAAACAATTTTTCCAAAGTTGAGATTTTTAATTAACAAAGTATTAATTATTGAGTAATTTAATTCCAAACTGGGTAATCCAAGTTAATATTGTCGAGCGACTCCAATTTTCACCCCGTTTTTTTTTTCTCTCCTCTCTTTCATTTC
The DNA here is from genome assembly GCA_963170105.1 of Cantharis lateralis. Classification (NCBI taxonomy): domain Eukaryota; kingdom Metazoa; phylum Arthropoda; class Insecta; order Coleoptera; family Cantharidae; genus Cantharis; species Cantharis lateralis. The sequence continues at coordinate 26,364,382 of OY720629.1, forward strand.
GAAAACCGTATTGCATTGCTCCTCGTGTCGTTGGCAATCCAAATCACGTTGCTAATGATACGTTAACGTCTGTCTTGGCAAAGGTCTACTGTTTCATATGAATTTCAGATTATAACTTTTGAAAAAGATAATCTCATCTTTCTTCTCGGTATTTTTTCGCAATATTAAAAACGGGTTGAATAGAGATGCCTCGAGCTTGGGTAACAAGATTGTTTTATATAAACCGCACATCTTTATTTTGTACGCGCTTGTCATCTTAATAGAGTGCTTTCTTTTGATACAGCACTTCCCCGAGGGCATTGTGGGAGTAGCGTTCGCTCAAACGAGGATTTTGGGGTAACATTTTAGATTTATTTTAACTTACAGATCTTTCTCGTGTAAACAATCTCTTTCCTAGCGAAATATGTGGGCAGGGTTGCAACAAAAGTTAAAAGAATGTTATTTTTATTTTCACTTTTTTATGTTAACGGAAAACCGTGAGGCGGATTTTGCTACCTTTTAAAATCTTGAGTTATTCATGCGGCATTGGATTTGGTGTAAAAAAGCGAAGGAAAGTATCGCCTCGCTTACCTCAATCCGAGGCGGCTCTCATCTTGCGTGCTTCCAAAATCCTCATCTCTCTCGCCGCTCTACTTCCCTAAGCGTCAATTCACTGCTTTGTTTCTAAACGTAAAAGTGCTTGCTTAACAGTTTCGGATTGTCGGTAAAATTTATTCGCAAAGCTTCAATTATGAAAGATTTAGAAAGTCTACGAAATATTTTCGATTCTTTATTCTAAAATTACTATCGAATATCGAAAATAAGGGTCTGTGTTTTCGCACTTGAAAACAACCCTCCAGTCAAGTCGCTCAAACTTCTAATCCGATTTCTAGCGGTAATCCGTGCACGCACCGACTTGAACATTGGCTTTTGGCACCCTTCTAATACTGATACGACGAAATGTCTTTTGTAATATATCTAATCTGTGCTTTCATAGTTTACGCTCGAATTCTCAAAGTTCCATTCAATCATTACGACTTAATAAACAAACACGTTGATGTGTAATAATTACCTAATTAAATATTTTGTGATTAACAAGTTTCTTTTTTTTTGCAGCAACAAAGACCAGATTTACCACGACTTCTGCAGCAAATGCACGCTCAGCAACTTCCAGCTCACGCTGCGCCACCAATCCCCATGATGCCTCATCCTAGTTTAGCAGGGGCTCCTCCAAGTTCGGCTGCCAGTCTTTTGGGACTCTCGGGAGCTTTAGGAGCCCACGGCCAACATCCACTCTCGATGTTAGCTGCCAAACCCGACTTGCATCGATCAGACGATGTTAAATCCAACAGCGGTAAATTTAAACTCTTAAATAATTGATGTACCTTAACGAGATTTTGTCGGATCGATGGGTTTTAAAATTTTGTTAAGCAAACACCTTTTGATTCATTTTTCTCTTTCAAAAGCTTACGCGAATAATAAAAACCATCTGCTACTGCGAGTGTGATTTGTAGTGTGCTTTGTAGGGAAATAAAGAGGAATTGGAGGACTAGGAATTGGATAATATTCTTTAAAAATAAAGAGAGAGGTTGGAGGGTTTTCTGAATACGGAAACACCAACCCTCGTTTTCTTTTCAAATTCTCCGGTTCCGATTTATCGATTCAATACTAAATGCAATTTATCAAGCGATAAAAATTACTTTACTCGCTTCACTAACCAATACGAATTGCATTGTTGCACGTATTTTTAATTATCCTTCACTTTAAAAAATTTAATTACAATTTTACCTTGCCCATCAAATTTTCGTTTGGACCATGGCGAAAGTTGTTGGATTCGATTAAACTTTTTTTTTCGCAAGGATGCAAATTGTCACCAGTTAGCGGGAGTAAAATAAAACTTTTCGCACTAGGGCGTAAATTATCGTTTACATAAAGATCAGTAGGTGGTTTGATTGCATTACATAGTAATATCTGTGTGTGTTATAGTATACTACTCTGTCAAGAAAGTACCGGGAATTGATCAATATAACGCAAAATATTTATTATTCATCTAAATTTATTTTATCGCCTTCAAAGTAAGCCCCTTCCGAAATAATGCACTTATGCCAACGAATAATCCAGTCATCATAACAATTTTCAAAGGACTTTTCTGAAATCAAATTCAGGTCTCGCAGCGAATTCTCTTTTATGTCTTCTATCGATTGGAAACGCTTGCCTCGAAGTGGTAATTACCGTTTTGGAAAGAGAAAAAAGTCTGCCGGAGCCATATCAGGTGAATAAGGTGGCTGTTCCATGGTATTTGTTGAGTGTTTGGCCAGAAATTCAAGTCTTTCGGAACTAGTCGAGCGGCAACGCGTTTCATGCCCAAACTAATGTTTAAAATGTTACGAATTGATTCATGAGACACAGGAAGTTCAGCGGATATCTCTCTCAAATTTAAATGACGATTTTCAGTCACCATTTACTTCACTTTAGCGATGCTAACTTCAGTTGAAGACATTGATGGCCGACCAGAGCGAGGCAAATCTTCCACCACATCTCGACCGCTTTTGAATGTACTGTACCACTCATACGCACGTGTTTTTGGTAAAGTCGATTCACCGTAAGTCTTCTGTAACATTTTCAGTGATTCGGCACATGAAATTTCATTTGCAATGCAAAATTTCAGAGAAATTCTTTGTTCGAAATTTTTATCTATGGTAAAAATCGCTGAACACACTGGAGTTGAACTGACAACGTCCAGAACTATAAACAAATTAAACGACAGATCCCGCTCAAACTCGGTGTCAGTATAGAGAATAGTTGTGCCTACATAGCGACAAAAAAAAATTTGACAATCCTTTTAAGCGGGATTTTTAAATTATCAATTCCCGGTACTTTCTTGACAGAATGTATAATAATTATAATAATATAACGTTTAGTCAATAAGGAATAACTACTGGCTTATAATTTGACCACGTGTAAGTAACTGCAGGCAGTGACAAATCAATCACGCTAACTTTAATGTTACTTTATTGTATGATATGAGCTTGGTCGCTTACTTTAAGATATTTTTTACTAGGGGGGGGGGGAATAGATTTCAGAGACTACCTTGTATCAAGACGAAAAGGTTTGCGTATGTGGTCTGTGGTAGATTTTATTAAATGGGAATAATACTCGAGGGTATTAATTTAAAATGCTGCTAATACCGGTGAAGTAAGAGCATTAATCAAATGAAGCTGGTTACGCTTCCTGTGATACGGGCAGATCCCTCAATGGCGACTCTATTTTATGTAATATATTTATTAAAAAATTCCTAAAGCTACATTGTTACGGGTAGTGATGGCACGTGTACGTTTTGTTAAATGAACGTTTCGTATGAGATGAAAGGGGTCAATTAAACACACCTTACGATTAAAATTATTTTAATTTTACTGAATTAAAAAGTTTGATTTATTCAAAACTTATGCCTGCGCTCTCAACTGTACACCTATATTGACTTTCGAAAATGATTTAGCATTTTTATGTAAATCAGGAAAGTTCTTTGACATTTGGGAACGTTAATACAATTTTTAGTTAAAAAAGTTTTAATGAACGACTTTTGACACGACTGGAGAAGTAAAACAACTTAATTTTCGACTAGAATAAGCATGCAAAATATCGCACGACGTACTGCTAAGAAATCTGCTAGAAAATGAACCCTTTTTACGCCAGAACGAATCAAAATAAATTTTACGTCTTCACTCTCGCATTTCATTATTATTCCTGGAAAGCTGTGCATTGGGGTGGAATGAGACGCTCTTTACAATATCTCGTCGGCATGACAACCCGAAGAGATCTTTAAGCCACCCTCTAGAGTGCAGCCAGAGCGCAGTTTAAGAGGGTGCTTTGAAGTTCAGGTTGCACAAGCAGTTTTAGTCTACCTGGTATTAAAAAAAAAAAGAATTCCGGCATTAAAACCTCTCCAGTTTAAATAGCAAAATCAAATTGCTCTTTTTATCCGTCTTGCTTCCTTGTTGATCAATCATAACAACGTTTATTATACGACGCCTTTCAAAAGAAAACGAGCCCGATATGTCGAGTGAAGTTGAATGCAAGCAACCTTTTTAAAAAACGTAAGGGCGGTTTCTTTTATTGGAAATAGATTTTATTTTATACTCTGCCAGTAGCGACGTTTCTGAGGATTTAAACGCTTTCTCGAAATATTTCGATTGAAATATCGTGTGGATAATTAACTTCCTTTGGAGAAAAGAGTCCGCATATTAGAGATATATGCATAGGGTGTTAAAGTGTGCAAACACCCCATTAAACATCAGGAATATTATGAACGCTTCAAGCAACCTGGAAATCCAATTTTATTTTCCGGTTCTAAAACTCTTCTATCAATTCTTATCCTTTAATATATTCTGTCTGATTTGGAGTGACATGCAAATTCCCCTGGAGATAAATTTTTTTTAAATAATTTCAAACTTCTCTTGTTTGATAAAGTGATCCGTTAATGATAGGCCAAATTTTATTTTAAATGTGACGGAATTTGTTTTCAAACGAATTTAAGTTTCTAATTGCTCGTCCATTTGAGTTATTGGGCAAACATACATTGGAATGATGGCTAAACTTTCATTCGCGTGAGCAATCCATTAATAACGCGACTGACAAAACCAAGTATTCATTGTTACTCGTCATCATATTTTTGCACGCCATTGAAAAATGGAACAAGGAAATTATCGCTTTTTAATGTGGTGCTCGGCGACATCAAAATATTTGGCGTAATTTTATTTTAAATAAAAAAAAGAAAAGCTTTATCCTGCGTGGGAAATGGAATTGTGTCAAAAGTGATAAGTGGTGAAAATTGCGGCTTTTCACATTGCGGTTCGTTCACACAGAGCATATAACATTGTCACGAGTGGAGGAGGACTGGTCGCGATCGAGACCAGTCGCGGTGGTTCCCTGAAATACGCACCTTAACTTTTAAGCCTCTTACATTGGTGGCGACTACGTGGTCAGTTTGTAGGTCAGTCGACAGTCAATTTACGGTGTAAACATACTATGTAATTACGTTTAAGAATTTTCTCCGTTCCAACTGGCATTACTCATCGCAATTATAATTAATGATAATTTTCCTATTAGTAAATAATTTGGGGTTTGAATTATTTCATGCATAAACAAATAAGTTAGTTATGGTAGAATGAATTGTAGTATTTAATTATACATCGTTCTAGCTTTGAATTTATTTTATCGTTAAAATTCATGCATATTTGTGTATGAACTGTGACATAAAAAGATAAAAAGCATCCAGTTTCCGTGTCGCGCTTTTTTATTCCAATCATGACCACATTGATCCGACAAGCTCGCAGATGCATTGTTGCAAAACAGCGACACGTTCTGTGCATTTTATCTCAATTGTATTCGTCTCGATTGTTTCATGTTGTTCCTGATTGGCTCTTCAATGCTTTGGTGATGCTGTTTGATGGCGTTTCCATGGATTCTGCAGGTATCAACTCGGCTGAAGAGCGCCACGTGAGTACTATTTGCATATGTAAATTTGTTTTATTTTTGTTTCCGAACTTTCTACATGTCTGCATTTTATATTGGAATTATCATGTTTTTAACTTTTTATTTTCTTCTTCATTTTATATTTGACACAGCTGTACGCTGTGATATTATTATTTGCAGAAAACACTAGTTCGCGCATTCGAAAACCGACTGTAACTACAGGAATAACAATCGGGTTTTTTAAAATCTTTTACGTTTTTGTCAACATTCTTTTTACGAAGTCGAAGGCTTTTTAAAATTTCATGTAACTTTTCAAGCTTTTCCTTGTTCGCCTTAAGGGATGAGCGTGTTTTATTTTCTTATCACTTAGCCATAGCTGCAGGGCAAATGAGATTTTGTCTTTGTTAATAGAACTTGTGATGATTTTAAATTGAAATTTCAGATTTTTTAGATGTTTGATAATTATTAACTCGTGGACTGAGCAAACTTGTTTTAATTAAAATTTTATTTAATATGGAAAATGCCGGGTAATAATTTTTAGATATTAATCTGGAATAAAATTACAATTAATTTTTCCGTAGAACGGATAAAACGGTATCTTTGGTTTTTAGCAATTTGGATTTATTTCTTGAAATATTTCGACGTAATATATCTTTTGATAACCACGACGATAGCATTTTTAATTTATTTCACAGAACGTACATTCCATGTTTTTGTATTTTTTATAAGTTTCAGATTGCAGTTTTACGTTTGCCTTTGCAGAGTTTTGATTTTATGAATCAAAAGGAATATACATTTTTTTAATTTTTTAAAACTTCTAATGTTGCGTTATATACAAAATAAAGAACAAATCGTATATGGCGCCCATTTTTTTTGTATTTATAGTCCTAATACATTACCTGTACAAATTACTCTCGTTCTTTCGGCATAGCTTCAGAGAGACATGGATGACCACGAAGAATAAAATTGATTGGAGCTCCAGAGAGCTCCTGTGTACAGATCGCTAACTAGATGGACAGATGACATTGAGAGCTTACTGAATATGTAGCAGTTCTGAAACTTTTTAGGACAGAAATCATTTATATGCCGTCTAGCAGCTGTCATAATAGTTTTTCCGTCAGCAGCTTTTGCAAGCTTTCCATCTTGGCAATGTTCAGTCAGTCTGACAGTATTTAACGGCAAGAGCGAGCAAAATATAGCATCCAGTTCAGTTTGGTGCTTTGATCTTGGTGACAGCGACAGCATTGTCTCTCCGCTATGTCTATTTCAAGATGGACGTCTCAAAATAGTCACCAGCTGTGTCATTTACCAATGGTTCATACAAATTACTTTTTAATGTCGAGATTTCTGATGCTAAAACCAGCCGCAAACAATACATCAAGTATAACCCACGTCTGTGAGCACGGCCAATTGTAGAGAAAACATTTCCAAGTTTTTCTGCTTGTCAAAATTCACATTCTAATGAATAAATGCGTGTTTTGTGCAGGACCAATTAGCCCAATTTTCCTCAAAACATAATTTGACAACCTCTACGTTGTTAGACTTAAAATTCTGTATTACTTGGGGAAGAAGTTTCTTCACTTGGGATAATAATAACGCTTAAATAAGATACAAACTTTCATAATTTTCCTTATAAGTTGCTTAATAATTGGAAGTGTTTTTCCTAAATATCTGATTTGTTTTTGGCGAAATTTAGGATGAGCAACCTGGGAAATGGATTTATCATTCAAACTTATAATGAAAATTTGGAGAACTTATTATGTAGTTTCCAATTTCTGTTTAACGGCGTTTAATTTAACGCCGGAATCGACTATCTCTCCGCGCACACGTCATTTTATCTTCACTGTATATCTACAACTTTTCAATATATTCCACCTCCAACCGATTACTTCACCGTGTAACTTTATTTTCCAATTTTATTCATCATCATTTCCTGGAACAATGAACAACATTTTTATTTTGAGCTTGCGGTTGTGTGATTAATAATTAAAAGTTTGTGGTAAAAGAAATAAAAATTGAGGTTTTAATGTGGTTTATCCATTAATCGTGATTCCGATCGACAATATCCTTAATTATAATTTGATGACATTTGGGAATTACAAAAATTTTTTGTTGTTTTTTTTGCTGATTAAAATTTTCAGAGTTTTTGTTCGTTTTTACCTGGTCTATTCGGTTGAGTTAATTGCACGCGTCTAATTTTCAAGAGAGGGGCGACCTCCTCGAGCGCCAATGAACAGGGGCACCGCACCGGAGGCGCCATTCAATTCGATAATTAAATTACTTTTGAAGATAATTAAATAGTTTTCGTGTGATATCCTTACTTTAATCGATCGAATCGGTATTTGTTTACCGGCAAAAAGATGTCTTCAAGATCACCTTGACGAAGTGGAGATATGGACGAAAGCCATAGGCGCAGGCGTTTCGCCTAGTACCGAAAAATTTCAACTTTCCTTACTAGTGACATAGATAGCTATTCTTGCGATTTTTGGGCTTCGGATGGATGGGGACATCGCAAGTTCTTTTTTTAATATCTGTGTGTTCGTAACGTAATGGAGTGTAAAATATTTTTTGTATGGTTTATTATGTTCTAGTAATTCATTGAGAATGCATGGCTGGTATGTAATTAAAACGCCCACTGCATAAATTAACTAATTTACAGTAGCTGACTAGTAAATGGCTCACGCTTCGATAATTATAAATGATAAGTTAGTAAATTTATTACTTAAATTATTTTTAAAATTCCAATTGGTTATGTTGAATTTAATGGTCTTAATGGTCGTATTGCGGGTTATGATAGTAATCAATATTGTAGTTTGAAAAAATAATTGTTTGTTAAAATTAAATCGTTTATTTTAACCACAATGTAAATTAATCTTAATTTAGTGGATAAATTCGGCGTCGGAGTTAATGAATTAATTCACAAAGAGCAATCACCGAGTTGCGGTTTTCGTATGCAACGTTCGTTTCGTATATGGGTTTCTGTTTCTACATAAAACCAAAATAACGCAACGTAATCTCGTACAAGAACAGGCTTTCAAATCAAATTAATCCGGTGGGGTTTAGTGGAGTGACAGATCGTAATGTTCTCTTTCTGCGCTTATCCTGGGGCGGCGCCCTTACACGTGGAATCGCACCCTGGGATCTCGATTACAACATTAGCGTTAGAACCGTGTTTTCCTTCACTGTTTCGAATCGTCTTCCCATTCAATCAGTTCGTCTCTCCATCTTTTTCTATTAAAAGTCTCGATTGTTTAACTAATTATTTTATAATCATTCTTCTCGATCATTGTTAAACTTAATTGACATTCTCCTGTCTGCTATAGTTGAGGTAGTTTATACTGAATAGTGTCTTGTTTCGCCCTTAAACCGCAACCAAACCACAAGGTTTCGTAAATTTCTATCAAAACCGCAGCCTGTATTGTGTGCTGCGGTTTAGCAGTAAATTCCAAGTTTTTGTATGCACAGTAATTTTAGTTTAAATGATGTTTGCGATCGTCTTCTCTAATTAGTTTTAAAAGCCAAAGAGAATTTTCCAATATCTGGTTAAATTGTGTTTGAATAAGGAAATCGACTTAGGGTAGAAGTTAATACCCTCCTTTTTTCGGTATTTAATTATTATTTCACTTTTAAGCTTATTTTCATGTTGAAAAAATCAATGTGAGAACCTATAATCACCCTCCTACCCCAAACTATAACGTTATCTCTTGATATTATAACATAACATTAAACGTCGTCTTCTACGATCCACACACCCTGCTATCTCAAATTGTCTGCTGCTTCATTTAATCTTGTATTGGCAGTTTTTCTTTTGTCTACGTTTACGATTTCAACATTTATAGGAGTAATACGCTAGCTAAACTAGATAGGGGTTCTTTAGTAAGGTTAAAGATGGCGCTTACAACCGCTTACATAATAAAACGCAATTAAACGTCTTCTCATTTTCTTCAGGAAGTCACACAGTTAATAAACAGGAACTGACAATGATCGCGATGCTAATGGTTTCGAATACGTAATTGCACGTTTTTTGTTTACTTCCATTAATGCACCCCTTATCTTTTTGTAATATTTTTTGATTTATTGCTTGGTTTTATTACATCGTTATGCTTAGAATTGAAAGTTGATTTTTTCATTAAGCTTATCTCTTTCCCTTAACGATGTGTCATTTTGGATTTTAAAGATGAATCGTAATTCTGTTTGTTTTAAATTCATCAAGTAATTAGTAAAACACAAATATATTGAATGGGTTATTCCATACCCCCCAAACCCCCCGGTCAGGGATCCCATGATTAAATAATGTAATAATCCGATAGAGGATTTTTTCTCCATCACTTCAGGTGGCTCTTAACACAGACTAAAGTGAGCCTTGTAATTCAACACCGGGGGGTCTGGGGGTATTAAATACTCTCTCCTGGCTAATTATATAAACCAAGAGTAAGGGCTGCAGGGCCCCAAGTTGATGTTTATGACAGGATAATCGATAATTGTACGATCAAAGAAGTTAATTTTTCATGATGCACTTTTTTAAGACAGTTAAAAATGTCTCGAATTCTACATATTATAAATATCTCAATGCATATTTTGAAAGAGACCCTATTGCGATTTTAAATTTTCAAGAAACACGAAATTGTATCCTCATGAAACTTCGATATGCTATAAGTTCAATTTTATCTGCGGTTATGTTCATATTTATTGCATTACATTTTGTACTTTTATGTTTCTTGGTTCGAGTTCGATGATATTGGCGAACCAGATCTTTGGTTCTTTATTTAATATTAACGCTTTATTGATTTGTACATAAATATCGGAAAATCGGCCGCATAGTTTTTGAGTAATTTATGTTTTTAGCTCAAATCAAATCTCTATCTCACTATCTCGGTCAAACTTCAGTAGCTGCTGCCTGAGATCTTCTAGAAATAATGCAAGTTCCTATTTGATAGCATCTTATCCATTTTATCGGCTATGTGGAATGGAAGCTAATAAATCTATCAGAATTAATAATTGTGAATTTACCACATTTGCACGAATAATGTATGCTCGACAGCGAACTTAAACTGCAACTGAATTTTCCTCCAAATGGAAAACTATAAATTGAACCACAATCAAGCTAACTTTTCGTAGATTATGTAACGATAAATCGATTCATCAAGTGATGGATTTCTGAAAATTTTGCTTTAATAATTCGAAAACTGAAAATTATTAAAATACTTCGAAATCTTGATGGGAAAAGATCCGCAGATACTGCTCTACTGTCGTTGTTATAGCATTTGCTTTTGCGATCGGTCGATATATTTTTCTAAGTAGAATTTCACGATTTGTTTTGTAGAATTTTTGCCGTCAAGCTGCGGCATTTTGATTGACAGCTTTCCTTTATTAAACCATCTCCCAAATGCTTATCTTTGATCTTTTGATGAGTTGGTGTATTTATGACTGAAATTGACATAGAAGTAATCTCCTCGGGGTAAGGTATTACTTCTTTTATATTAAATCTCTCATCTCCCAATAAATGTAGAATATCTTAAGAGATGGAATAAATCAACGTAAATTACAGGAAATCGAGTGTGCAATGATGTGTATTATTGAAAAAACGATAGACAAAGTTTAATTTATAAATGGAAGTCATTCTATATAGTTTTATATTCTGGGCGTGTAACGTCAAACTTGCTGGAATAGATTTTGACCGTCGTTTTCTTGCTAAGAAGGGAAGCTTAGTGGGATGAGGAAACGGGGTCGCTTGAGAAGTTCGCTTGGGGTAATTGAGAGAGATTAAGGGATCGGGAGCACCGCATAAACACAACCCTCGCTAGCACGGCGGATTTTCAATTGAGGCTATCGGATAATTAATATTGACTCCTAGTGTCGTTAACGATTAGCGACCCTTATTGAGTTGGTAATTGGAATTTATTTGTGACTCGAAAAACATATGCACGATGGAAGGAGAGGCCAAAATGCGAAATGTTCGACTCAAGACACCCGAATGTGTTTGAAAGTATAATTCGTAATATGATTTTGTAAAACGGCTGGTTGGACTTAATAATATTTGGGTTCGATAAGGGATATTGTCCGTTCAAACGTTCAATATGCAAATTAAGTCGTCGGGGTTTGCAACGTGAATGCATTAAAGGGCTATTAAGTAAAATGAAGTCATAATATAAACGACTTGTACTAAACGCTTACATAAAACGTACCTCATAAAAGCTTTGGCTTTAGAAATCCGCATGTAAATTTTATAAGCATAAGCTAAATATCACCGCGCCTTGTATTAAATGTAACCACATTTAATTTTATTAAGGAAACTTGTGTCTCTCAGTTACATTTTAGTGTATTTGAATAATTTACTATTTTGCAGCTCGAGATTTATACATAGAGCCGTCTCGGTCACATTTAACAAATTTTCATATATATTTTTAGTTGCTGCTAGCTTGCCCAGTTCGGTACCGAAAAGCATGGTAACTGTACTGTATTTATTACTGATTTCAGTTGTGCAAGAAAACATGAGTTACAAGGAAGGAACTGAGCATTAAAATTTTGATTCAAACTGACTCATTGTCATGGAATAAGGTTATCGAACCCTTCCATCACTCGCCTAACGGCTCGTGCTTTAATCTGTAGACTCGTTCAGTAATCTGGTCTTTTTTTCACTCGTTGTGTAAATTACTTATAAACTAACCAACAGCTTGGTTAGAACATTTAATATTATTTTACCCACATTTTTAGATTGTACGCAGATAGTTGTCATTTTAGTTGAACTTCATGCGGTAAACCCAGCAGATTGCACTTATTAATTTTAAAACCTCTAGGTGTGATAATTTCTTGAAAATCGATAGAATTCACTGAAAATCAGTGTAAATCTCTATAGAATTGCACTTGTTTAGAAAATACATTCGAAATATCTGGAACTTCTTGGAAATTGCTAAACTTACTTGGAAATCAATTGAATTCATTATGAGAGGAAATGACGGAAGAAAATCTTCCCAATGTTCCCCTAGGTTTTAGTTATTACAAATCTTTGTACAGTACACTTTGCACTTTTTTAACCTACAAAGAGGGCGCAACTGAAGTACTTTAATGCCGTCAGTCGTCGACAGTAAAATAAAACAATTGCTTTCACAAAAAATTAAGTGTTTTGTTAGGAGCAGTGGGCGAGTTTGTAGGACAAGCGGAGTAGCTAATTTGTTCTAAATCTTTTTTTTTTCAATTAAGAGTTATTGAGGTCCCGGCCAAGTCCTGGCCTGATTGCCTGTATATAAAAAGATTTACCGTAAATCAAATAAATAATTTTGGTTTTTCATAAAGGAAAAGTAGGGCGCATTAATCACAAAAATGAATTTTCTTATTCGTTATTCGTATTTAAAATGTAATATTCTGTTGATTGTAGCATAAACAAAATATATGAAAGGAAAAGTTTCTTATGAGAAATGTAATTCAGGTAAATTTAAGTTTTTCAATGAATATACTTGTCGACAGTCGCTGTTAGCAGTTTTAAATTATAGCATAAAGTGCTTCATCAAAGCAGAAAATAAATTCACGTAACGCGACTACTAAAAGAAAAAGGGATACGAAAATAAAGAAGAATGGGGGCTTTTATGTAAAAGACCGAAAAGTCGAGCATATTTTTCCGACGCTCGTTCAACGCACAGACTGTGACTGAAACCTTCATTTAGCTGGAGTGCATTATTTTATTTTTGTGTGCTGTCGTCACGTTCTTTCAATCTTTGTGAAAAGCGCGTAAAAATGGAAATGCCGCAACTTTTTCATGTTCTTTGATCATCACCCGGCGTGTAATCAAATTGATCGTAAGTGGAAGTATTTTATAATGAAATTTCACGTTGCATTACCGGCGGAAAAATTTTAATTGAGTGCTCAAAATGTGACCAAACAATTTTCGATGGTTTTTAATTATTTATTTTGTGCCGTGGCATGGCGTGGGCGGAAGAGATGAATAATTAAATGGAATAAGAAAGTAATAGAGACTAAAGTAAATAGTATGAGCCACTTCTCGCGGAAGCTCAAATAAACTTGCGGCAATGCTAACTCTTCAAATTAAATTTACCCCAAGTCTGGTGGCGCGTATAAGTATAACTTTAAACTCGATCTAAATTAAATTAAGAACGCTACGTCTTCCAGTTGGAAACCGGGGTAAAATAATTTTTGCACTTAACGACCCCCTTTGTCTTACTTATATTTAAAGAAGCTGAATGACTTTGTAAGGGTTGTTTGAAGGATCTGAAACGTAATTGCACCTCGAGGGTGTCGTTTCACTCCCTCTTTTGGATGTTCACACCCTAATTGTGTAGTTTATGGAAGGCGCCATGTTATGTCGGGTTCTTGCCCTTAATTTCAGTTCACAAAGTGGGTAAAGTGTGCGCTATCGCTCTTGCGGAGTTGTTAATGTATGTCGGTGTCTGACTCTTGCTTTCCCTAGTTTGCGAGGGCTTTTCAAGCAATTACAGAGAACTCGAGTCGTAAATCTAACTACCGAGATTTTCTTAAATCATACTAAATGTGTATTTATTAAACCCCCCCATACCAGAAACTTTCTTCGTCCGCCGTGCGTGACATTTCGATTCGTTAATCCGATAATTTCGAAAAATACAAAATCCCAAATTATAATTGCGTAACAGATTTTACCGATTTATTTTTTATTACAGATTTCAATTTAATATGCTTTCGCAAATGCGGTTATTACACAATCAACAATTCAAACATCACCGACTAAATTAACGATACGATCAGTTTTACATTCGTGCTACAAAATAATTATGCATTTATATCCCGATAACATCAAATAACATGTGAACACAGAATGGTTAAATTGATTACGGTCTTTGTTGTCGATTTCTGTTTCATGTTACTGCCAAAATTTATTATCTACCAACTTAAATTTCAGTTACAATTTTTTTTAAATCGAACCCTATTTGATTTGCGTTAATCGCCAAACCGCCCCTTTCCTAGTTTCGCCCTCGTAATAACGCAATTGCGGTTCGAAAAGTAATTTTATAAAAATAAAATACACTCCGGAACATTACTATTTTTCTTAAAACATTACGAAATAAAACGTCTTCATTACGTTTATGTAATTAAGTAGACGTAAGTCTTGGAACATAAACATCGACGAGAGCAAAACAATGACCCGATACTACAAAAGCTACAAAATTAACAATAGAACACAAGTGTCGGCAGAATAGGGTAGCTCGGTGCATTATTAGTTATGACAAGGGGACAAGTTGTGCTATTAGGCAACATGTTCATGTGGGTTATAACGATTATAAAGCACGAATGGATGTTTTACCCCAGGGGATGTTTCCTCGTCGTATTTGCCTTATGCTATCGACTAGGGTAAAGAAAATGTCACCTAACAATCTCTTACATCTAAATTGTTACATTAATTTCGATTTAATTTTTCTTGCCACGTCTTCGGCGAGGTATCGATTTGGAAATAACGAGGGAACAATTTGTAAAATACTTAATGGTTTATCGATAAACTAATCTATTAAGTGCATGCGGTAATTTATTAGGATCCCTCAACGAAACGTCACATACAAATTTAGGTGAATCCCCCTCTGTAAAGAGAAGAAGAAGGAATGCCGAGGATCTAAATCTGTTCGGTTCCACACTAGTGAAGAATTAAAATGGCACCTTTTTATCTTTGTTAGTTGTGTAATATTTTTTCATTCCCCTTGTCTGTGCTTAATCCATTTAGTGTCCCTATCTACTTGCTGCCTGCCGGTCGCTCTTAATGCATCGCTTTATTTTCATTTCGCAACCCCCATTTTAACGATTGTAAATATCTCTTGAAAAAAAAATCAAAATTTTTAATTTTTCTTCTCGATCCATTATGCTAATTGAAATAAATATTTCATTTGGTAAATCGCTTTTTTATTCCGAGAAGTTTTTTTCCATCTTCTGGATGTAATCAATCCGGGATTCATGAAAAATGTTCCGTCTTATTTGATTTTTATTGCTAGTCTACTTGGAGACTGATAAGCCCTAATCTATCGTTAAATCGTATTCCTAGTCAGTTCCAACCGTTTTCTATCATGTTATATCCGACATTCTATTGTACTTAAACGCCTTTTCAATTCAGGGAGCGGTCTCCATTTGCATTTTATTTTGCCGTGTTTGTTTTTACCCTTTCCTGCAACAATATAATTTGTACGTCAAGAAAATTGACATAAGGGATAAATGAAAATATATGTAGGTGCAATATCGCAAAGGAAATGAAATTGAAAACCAACAAGGAAGGGTGGAAACTTGGAGCTGTCAAAAGATTTATCGTGGCGTTATTTTCATGGAATGGCTTACAGGATGACACTACATACATTATTTATCTACCTGTTCTCCAACTTCTATCATTATTTCACCATTGTTATTTCGGAGCGCACTTTCGTGTTCACAAAATTACTTTTGGCATTGTGCTTTAAAAACTTATCTTGGCACGATTTCAATAGGGAAAATGTTTTCTTCTCTCCACTTATTTAGTAGGTACTTATTTGTCAGTCGTTTGGCAAATTTCTTTCTTTTTCATTTTTTGAAAATGCAATTTGCACTCGAGATGAACTTATCTTTTCTAATCCACTTTCGACTTTATTGCACGAGTTCTTCCCATCAGTGGCTCCATCAGTATGTAGGTCACATTCTCATGAAGCTGCAATAAATAGGTATAAAATCGTAAACTGTCGCATTAAACGTGTATCGTTCGTGTTTCCAGAGTTTTATCGCATCCAAACCCAGCATGTGTTTTATACCCTCATGATGCAGTAAAGTATAATACACTTCCACCCTCCAGGCTTTATGTTGGTTATCTTTATCTATTAAATATTCTCCTCGTGATGAAGTACGTACATACAATGAGCTTCATGTTTTACAGCGACCTCTATTCGTACTTTTTTATTCTAATGTCATGTCACGTCTTAATATTTTCACACATTAAACTTGGATGTTGGAAGATCCACATAAAATGTTAGTACCAACTATTAACAAGCGTATAAAATGGCGTTTTCAGGACGAATTCAATAAAATAACTCCTACCACTTCTAAAACGCAAGAATTGTAGTAATAAAACCAACCAACTTAAATGCATTTATATAAATTCCTCGCATATAACATCGGTTTATACCGCATGAAATTTATATTGTTTCCAAGTTTACTCTGTCACTCTATCGTTCCAGTTCGGTGGTTCATTCAAATATTATTAGTGCTATACAATCGGGCAAATAGATTTCCAGCGAGAAGTGTTTTGCTATTGTAATAACATATCGTGTACAATCGATTAGTTAAATATTTACTACAATTTATCTCTTAATTAATACGCCGCGTCGTCGATGATGTAAATACACCGCCAAGAGCTATTTTCACAAGAGATTGATCTTCTGATAGAAATTATTACAATCTACAATGTGGGATTTTTTGCCACTCTATACAACAATAATTCAATAAATGTCTAATCGTCTTTTTTCCTCTTCTGTGTTGACGACAATTGACCACTTATATAATTATTATACTCGAGCAGCTAGCTTTCAGATTTAACTCACAGTTCCGCGAGCTCTGACTAGAGAGGACAATCTCTTTTGGATACTATTACTGCTTTGTGTGCACTTCTGTGTTGGATTTTTGTTAAATATGCAGATTACAGTATTTTTTACTGATTAGATTAGTTTTGTCTGGCATTTGTCTGTACGCAATGAGGGACCTTCAATTGGTTAAATCTTATTCAAAGCATAACCAATACAAAAATCATATAATAAAATACGATTGATATTATTCAAGAACAACCGGGGCTTCACCGAATAGCAGCCTAGCCGCTCGCCTCTGAATTACGTGTCGAAGTTTACACGAATAAATAAGAATTGATGTTTAACCTGGCCTATAACTCAACGATGCGATGGCAAGTAAAAAATCAATGGAAAGGATTATTTAGTTTCGCAAGTGCACTCGGTCAGAAGTTTTGGATGACAATTTAAACTTTTTGATTATGATGAATGACTGACAAAATCGTTAAAATTTATTGCAAATTAATTAAAAATATTGGAGCACAAATTTCTACTGTAGGAGGTAACGACAGAAAAGTACTTACTTCAAGTTTTATAGATCGTAGTTGCTACTTTATTGATATGTTGGTAAACTTGATTAGTTTTCCTGGTATAACGCTATTTCGTTGTTAGAATTTATAACTCGAACCACTTCTAGTTGTTAGTTCAACGGGATCGACATCACCTTGTTACTTATTAAGAAAAACGATTGGATGGTTTGGATGATGCTAAACGTGTCCTGATTCTAAATGGTTTCATTCCCGACATGGACAAATTCTCTCGGGGAAATAAAAGCTTCATCGAGTCGTGACGTTGCGGAGAAATTGCCCGGAACATGCGGAGAGATCGTAAAACTTCGAAGCTTCTATGACCTATTTGATCGCGACGGCCGTCTCATTTACTGGATTATTAACACTGCATTCCCTACTTCTATTCCCTTTGTTTTAATGACATTTAGTGTCTGGAATTTCTAACATTCGGAAACTAAAATTTATTTGTTCCTTTTCCAACTACATCGTTAATTTATCCCGAAGAGTTACCAGAACTTCGCTACAGAGTGTTTCGAAAGATTCGCTTGTTTACAAAGTACATGATCTGGCCACGCCCAATTGAACCTGATCAATTAGTTCCGACTATAGACGCTTTTTCGAATGCGCCAAAAATTTGATTTGTATAAGAGCATTAACTTCCTTTTGAAGGCGAATAAAGAAATGCTTGCTGGGTTTGAAAAGTAAATTAATTGTTGTGATATAAATTACAAGATTGATTGCCCGTTCAATTTAATTTATTTATGGTTATTGTTCTAGCTATACGAATATTATTATTTAAATTTGCTTCCACTTCCCACCCTGTATTTATTTACACTTTTTATAGCTACTCCTTTATTAATCAAGTTAATCATTTTATTTATTATGTTGGTTTTATTAATGCAATAAAATGTTGAATCGTAACTCGTATTATTTTCAACTTTACTTTTAATGACTAAAATAAACGTAGAAATTATTGCTTATCGTTTGGCGGTAAAATGCAATTATTGAATTGGACGCCGACAAGCGGTAATTTTGGATTTAATAATTTAAATAACAAAAAATTTTGTTTTCTTGCAGAGAAGTTCGATATCTCCTGCCGAACGAGAGAAATATAGACCGAGAACGTCTCCAGAACCTGAACACAAGAAAATAAAAAAGGAAGATAAAGATTTGGGTCACGTAAGTATTAAAGTGCGTATTATTTTTTATTCCAATTTGATGTTAGCTGCTGCTTTATAAAACCTAACTGAATTCAATTAACATTTCCGGAAGTGAAAAATTTTGGATTTTGTTTTTCTTCTTTGCGCACCGTATCACCTGGGATTTGGCAACGATTTAAAATAAATTGGAATTATATCGTGTAGCTAATGAAGCGTTTATCAGACTAATTTCTAATTATAATGAGATTAAGCTTTCAATGCGACAGAAACACTCTCAAGTTCATTTTCTTCGGTAATTGCTGATTAACCAACTGTTGAGTAGATTCTGCACACTTTTAATTCCTTGCACAGTAATTTCCAGTGGAAATTTTTATATAGTTTATTAATTATTATCGGCCTTTCGTAATTTCAACATAATCAAAGTTTTAAAACGTTTAATTTAATATTGCATATTTGTTGGCCATTAAAGTGCACCGCATTTAAATGGAAATTTTACGACATTTTATAAGGGGTACTGCGTTTCTCGTTGCATTAACGTCGGGAAAGTACTTAAAAGTTTAAAGTAGAACAATTTTAAAAGTACTTTTTTAAGTTTCTTCCAATTAAGCTTTAAATGTGAACTTATTAATTACAATTTAGTTGTTACACACTTGCAGACTTCTACCTAAAATGAACGGTTCTTGAACCTTGTGTGGGCCAAAACGTGTGGTAAAAATTGCACTGTAAAACAGTGGATGGAAAGATTAAAAATTTGCATTTTTAATGGAGGAAATTGTCGTAGTCATTTTCTCGCGAGTAATGGTCGACGTTACATAAACGTAACGTGGTTTATAAATTGACTTCTGGTTTATTTGTCGGCAGTAAAAAGCAAATTACTTTAACCAGGTTTCTTTTACCGTGCCATAACAAAGTGAGAAATTAAAAATCAAAATAATATTTACGATGGAATAAAAAAAGCGCAGTGCCGTCAAGAATGACGACGACCTTTAGCAAATCTATTTTACATCGTGCTTTTACAGTCCAGTTGATTAGCAATTAAAGTTCAATCATTATGTTTTTGCTTTGTTGTTCATATAACCAATAATAGGATCAATTTTCTACACCATTAAATTAATACAGGCTTACTTGAAAGCAATTTAATTTATGGGAAATAAATATTAATTAATATAAAGGAAAAACTTAAACCTTTACTTGCATCGAAGTAGTCGTAAAATTTTGCTTTTTCCAAAAAATCTAATTGTATTACTTACATATTACATCAAGTTCGTTGGAACTTGAAAAGAATTGCCGTTTCCATGCTTTTACGACAATTGTGCTTTTTCATAGCTAAACTATAAACCTAAAGAGTAGTCATAAAATGTTGTAGTAAATAGCAACAGTGCTTTGCTTGTAATATAAAACTTCCTTCAAAATGTGACAGCCAGTGCTTTACTTTCATGAACATCTCGAGAAATGCAATTTAAATTGCAAATTTTCTATGACCCAAATTTATAAGTGTGAGGAGAGATAGCTCCATATCATATCGGAATGCGAAACTTTTATGTTTATTTTTGTTCTAAAACATTTTTCGTTTTATTGTTTGTTTTTGATAAGCTGGATAATCTTCGTTATGTTCGTAGCAGATTGTTAAACTTCAAGTTTTATATCTACTAAAAATGATTAAATATTTTTGGATTTTGAATTTTTTAAGTGAAGGAATATTATAAGCATCTATTCTAAGTAAATTCATCAAGAACTACTGGTGCATTGGGAGGTACTCCATACCCCCAGACCCCCCGCTATGCTATAATATGTAAATCAATTGGAAGCTAAATTACTTTTTCCGGGTGTCGAGCATACCCCTAGTTCTTTGGGGGTAGGATTTCGTAGTCTACATTTTTTCTTTTTTCGGGATAAACAAATTGCATGCATATTACTATTATCATAAGGTAGTAGTATCTCCGTAAAACCATTTTTCATGAAATTTCATCAAATTTTGGGTATACATAAGGAATAACCTTTTCGTATTAAATTACTTAAATTTAAAAAATTTGCCCGTCGAATAAAGGAGATATTCGCGACCAAAGTTTGAACTTTTTGCATGGTTTAAATGCACCGTTGCCTGAAAGTTCCACATTTCATATCATTACTTGAAAATTTTTCTGTAGATTTTTTCCCAAAATAACTAATTTATGCATCAGTTTATTACAAATATTTTGAATTAAAAAAAACGGTTATTGCCCGATTTGTTGCAAAGATGATAAACACTAAACTGCTATTGCTCGATTTATTTTACGTTCACACCAGAATTTATTTTTGTATCAGATTGTCGCGAAGAAACTACCTTAAACAAAGTATAAATTTTTTTGTACTATTAAATGCTCTTTTTATTAGTTGGTTGGTTGAAACTAAGTAGCAGTTAAAAAATTTTATACTATGCTGGAATTTCGACTTCAATTTATTATTTATTTGCATACAGTAATAAACTTCTTTCATTTAACTAATGAAGTAGGTAGTTAATAATTTAATTGATCGGATGAAGACATTTTATATTAAAACTTGTTCTTCTTCCACTTACGTGGCAGCAAAATTTCTAATATAATTATGTACATATCATTTCACAATTTTTTATATTTATTACTCAATTTCACACGGAAGTGACCGATAATATAATAATTAGATACAATAAAAAATTTAATATATACTTTTTACGTACAACTTCCATAAATTCACCTGCCCAGTAATACCAACTCTGGGAGTCCTTTTCTTCCCTTCCCAAAGTTAGATTATAATTACTCCATTGGCTATTGCATTATTTAGTTCAAATTATTCAGGTTGCACTGTATATTTACCCATAAAAAAGTTCACATTCCAAATTTTAAAGAACAAGTTTTCAATTGCTACCAAGAAGTTGTAATTTTGTTCGATATTTTTAGAACTTGACAATTACGTAAGTCAAGTTTATTATTTAAATTTACATTGATTTGTTAGAACTTTCACAAACTGTGCTTACATTTTTAACTGGTGATTAGTTTGGTGTTGTATTCGTTAAATTAAGGTTTTCGTATTTTTCGCTGAAATAAAATTATGAAATTTTGCAGTGGTGTGGAATTGTTCTGTTTTGAATGCCTTCCGGGCTTTAAATTATGCCGAGTGAGTTAAATAAATTTTACTAATTGAATTCAGTTAGTTTGTTGCTTTTTATTCTATTAATCGTGTTATTTCCTTTTATTAAATTTAATTCCAGTTTGGGAAAGTTGTAAAAGCTAGCGAGTTTTAACTAAGTATTTGTTATTATAAATTTTTTTGAAATTGGAAACAAAGGTTGCTTTTCGCACATTAAATGTATTTTCCGGCCGAACTTACATTTTTATTTTATTGTTACAGCATAGCGATGGCGAAAAAAGTGATCAAGACTTGGTCGTGGACGATGCTTCGGAAGATCCAGTTTCACCTCCAAACGGAACTGCATCACCTAGAGAAAATGGAATAGATAAATTGAATGTGAAGAAGGAACATCTTGGACCACACAGTCCAAGATCGGGTACTTCAAGCAACGCGTCAACACCTTCCACTAAAAAATTAGATGGAGATAAACCTACAACGCCAATTTCTAAGCCAGTTACTCCTACGTCGGGTGGACCTTCTGGATCATCGTCAAATAATGGTGGTCTAAAGCCCGTCGTTAAACCTCCGTCTTTAGGGCAATATCCTCCATATCTTGCCGGTATGGCGAATGGTGCGGCGCACGATTTACAAGCTGCTGCAGCAGCTGGCGCCTACGGCCCATTACACAATAATTTACCACAAGCTTTAAATAATTATCCAAGACCCCCTTTACAAGTTGGATACGACCACCACTCTCAAATGAGAGCTCCTGTAGTGCCTGGTCTCGCAGGTATTCCTGGAGGAAAACCGTAAGTTTTATTATTCAATTATTATGTTTTCTGATTATCACCATATATCTTTACAGGGCTTATTCGTTTCATGTGAGTGCAGAAGGACAAATGCAACCGGTTCCATTTCCTCCCGATGCGCTGATAGGGCCTGGGATTCCCCGTCATGCGCGTCAAATTAACACGCTAAGTCATGGGGAAGTAGTTTGCGCCGTAACAATTTCTAATCCAACCAAATATGTTTACACTGGAGGGAAAGGATGTGTTAAAGTGTGGGATATTAGTCAGCCTGGTTCGAAAAGTCCCGTTTCGCAGTTGGATTGCTTGGTACTAATAACTTGCCTGCGTACCTGTGTTTATCAAAATTACCTCGTTTATTTTTTCAGCAAAGGGACAACTACATTCGATCTGTTAAGTTGCTTCCGGATGGAAGAACTTTAATTGTTGGAGGCGAGGCAAGCAACTTATCTATTTGGGATTTGGCGAGTCCAACGCCCAGAATAAAAGCGGAACTTACTTCTAGTGCTCCTGCTTGTTACGCGTTAGCTATTAGTCCGGATTCAAAAGTTTGCTTTAGTTGTTGTTCTGATGGAAACATAGCAGTTTGGGACTTACACAATCAGACACTTGTGCGACAGTTCCAAGGACATACGGATGGTGCATCTTGTATAGACATTTCGGCTGATGGAACTAAGTTATGGACTGGTGGTTTAGATAATACAGTTAGGAGTTGGGATTTGAGAGAAGGCAGGCAGCTACAACAACACGACTTTAGTTCGCAAATATTCTCGTTGGGTTACTGTCCCACAGGGGAATGGCTTGCAGTTGGTATGGAAAATTCGAACGTGGAAGTTCTTCATGCATCGAAACCAGACAAATACCAATTACATTTACACGAAAGTTGTGTGTTAAGTTTGCGGTTTGCTGCTTGTGGAAAATGGTTTGTTTCGACCGGAAAAGATAATTTATTAAATGCGTGGAGAACGCCGTACGGTGCAAGCATATTCCAAGTAAGAATTATTGTAATTTCTAAGTTTCGATTTGGTTTTAATGAAATTTTATTTTGCAGTCAAAAGAATCTTCAAGTGTGCTGAGTTGTGACATTTCTGCGGACGATAAGTACATAGTGACAGGTTCGGGGGATAAAAAAGCTACTGTGTACGAAGTAATTTATTAATTAATTGTAAGAAAGTTTAAAAAAGCAGTTTCTGTTATTTTTGAAAAAACATGACGTAAAAAGACATTTGTGTTTTATTGTTATTGACGAGTTAATGTTTGCTTTTTATTGGGTAACCCAAAAAAATGGAGATTTTGGAAGGAGAATATTATTTAGTTAAAAGTTGTTTGTTTTTTTGGGTTATCCACACTTGCAATACTCCCTAAAGGCCATGTAAATAAACTTTTGTCTCAGTAAATTTAGAAAAATGTGATAATATTGAATAAAATTGAAATGGCAGACCTAAATGAGCCTGTTAAGATTATAAGAAATTTATACTTTTTCAGTGATCTCCATGACATAAATTGCTTTGTAGAAATATTTGTAATTATCGATGGTACGTGATGATGTTTGTTTTATTTTGTATTATAATTGAGAGAATTGAATTTTGTTATATTAGGTACTACCTATGTAGATATTTGTATACATAATCACGATTTAGTATTTTTTTTATTTTCTTCAAGATTCTGTAATATTTTGTATGTCTCGATGCATCGTTACTGTAATTTTTCAAATTTGGTATATCTCAGTGTTGCCTATACTATTTTAATGAGAGAATATGCATTTTCAAGTGCTAGTACCTTTGTAAAAATATGTGTTCTATTATTAAATGATATAGCTATAGTAGAAGTTTACAGTTTTATGTTAATTATGTGTAAATATATTAAACTTTTATATTATTGTTTTGATATCATTGTTTTTATTTTGGGTGACAAGAATTTTCTTTCACTCCTGCATAGACAAATAAACCTATGCCTATTCGATGTCCGTATTTTTATTTATTGTTGCAGCAGAATTCCTGATTGTGCTACTACACAGCAGCAATAGTATCCAAGGAGATGGAAAAATCACTGCAGACAAAGATGAACCAACTTTAGAAGAGCTTTACGAACAGATGAAAGCAGTTTTACAACTAATAAAATCAGGGGAAGTGTGCGTCATAATGGATAACTTTAATGTAAAGATTGGAAGAGGAAAACAAAACGGCTGCGTTGGAGAATATAGACTGGGTAGAAGAAACAACTGATGTGATCGTCTAATTCAAATTTGTGAAGAGGAGGATCTGATTACAGCAAATACATTTTTAAACTACCGCCATGCAGACTGTACACGTGGAAGGCTCTGGCAGACGACAATCAAAATAGATTTCATAATAATTAATAGGCGTTTCAAAAACAGATTAAATCTGTCGAAACATATCCTGACGCAGATGTAAATTCAGACCACAATTCCTTAATTGGGAAATTCAATAACCAATTCAAAAAGTTCAATCAAATCGACGCATAGATAGAATCGATACTAAGAAATTAAAACAACCATGAGCTGTTCGAGAGGATGATGGAGTTGAATGGGGGACGATTGGAAGCGGGATAATAAACGATAGTTTTAAAAGGATAATAATAAGGATTATATTAAGGATAATAAGGACAATAAAATTGAAGTGGAGTATGCCATTAAAAGCAACAAAGCACCTGGGTCAGATGAAATATCGGTTGAATTGTTAAAATTGCTAGATGACTTCTGTACCATAAGCCTCATGGGTCACAAGTTGAAGATAATCTTGAAGATTTTCCACGGAAGAGTATATCATCGATATGAGGAGATGGTGGGTGGTACACAATTTGGCTTCAGATATGACTTTAGAACCAGAGAGGCACTCTTTTCTATGCATATCGAGACGTAAACAATGATGTATATTTGTGATTTATTGACTATGAGAAAGCGTTCGGCAAGGTACAACGTGGGAAACTCTTTAAAATTCTGCAAGAAATAGGTTTGGATACTCGTGACATTCGCATTATTGCGAAACTTATACTGGAATGAACAAACAAAATTGAGATCCACACCAGGGAAGAAATCAAAGTGCTATGCAGGGTCCGACAAGGTTGAGTGTTGTCGCCATTACTTTTTAACCTCGATTCGGAAAGAATATTCAGTGAAACTGTTTGTGATCGAGAGGAAGGAATAAGTATAAATGGAAAAATAATAATAACCTGAGATATCGTCGGTTTAAGATGCAAACTGTCTAACTTACAAAATAGAAATTTTTTTTACAGGAGAGTCAAAAAACGTTTCTGATTAAAAATTAATCAAAACCATAATTTTTTTCTAATAATACATTCCTGGCGTGGGTGCATAAGATATGGACTTTAATTAATTGGAATTATTAACTCTTGAAACTATGTAAAAATATATATTAAAATTTAAAACGAGTTAAAGTAAACGATAATGAATTAATAAGATCTTTAATATTTCAACGCTGATTGTGCCTTCATCAGAAATATAACTACAAATTGAAATATTTTAGATCTTATTAATTCATTATCGTTTACTTTAACTCGTTTTAATTTTTAATTTAATTTTAGATATGGACTTTAGCTGATAATTTCAATTATACGTTTTGATTTAGCCAAAAATGGACTTTCACAATTTGCATCTTAGACCAGACGATATGTGGCTGGTACGATTTTGCTGGCCAAGTATGCAGAGGACCTACAGATCTTGGTGAACAGGGTCAATAATGCCAGTAAAGAATATAGGCTGAAAGTTAACATCAACAAAACCAAATATATGATCATTAATGAGACGGAAAATATCCAGACAAGAGTGACATTGGAGGATGAACCAATTGAAAGAGTGGTAAGAGATATAAATATCTGGACTGCAATCTGTATGAACGCTGGGAGTACGTAACACCAGGAGATACGATGTCTTATAAAGCAAGCGAGAAACGTTTTTGTAAAAATTCGAAATCTATTATCTAATCGCGATTTCAACATAGATCTACGTATTTAAGTTTGGACCCTCATAGAGGACTCTTGTAGGAGAGTAAACGCATTTGAGATGCGGATGTATCGGAGAATGTTGCGTATCTCATGGGCGGATGTCGTCACTTATGTTGTGCTACAGCTACAGAGAATGGGTACTTTATTGGAAATGATGTACATACAATCAAGAAGCGTAAATTGGAATATCTTAGGCATGCGATGCGAGGTGAAAGGTACAAACTGCTTAAGCTGATAATTCAAGGCAAGATTAATCGAAGAAGAGATTGTTGCTTCGATCTGCGGTATCGAAGATGCAGATAACCATGTTGATTTCCAACCTCCGGTAGGAGAAGGCACATAAAGAAGAACTACACTGTTTGAGTTCTCTACTGTCAAGTTTGATAATATAGGCTATGAATCTAGCACGGTTAGAACTTCACTAAAATGTATTATTTAAGTGCGAAGTGTAAACTTGGTACATTAAAGAGAATTAAATGGTCTAGCGCAAGGGTCGGCAACCTTATTAGTCAACCGAGTCAAATATATTATCTTTTAAGAGCCAAAAGTTTTTAAAAGCAAAAATAAACTAATTTGTGATTTGTGGCAGAGTCGCATTGAAAGGGCCAGGTCGGGGGTTGCCAACCCCCGGTCTAGCGTAAAAGTCATATTTTGAAATTTTTCAGAAATTGATTTAAAAGTTGTGGAAATGCTGTATAGTCCAGTCATTAGGTACTTTTGCATGGGAAAATTTATCAGAAGAAGTCCAAAAAATAACGCCTGTTCTAATCTTTTTTGGCTATTTATTAAATTTCTGGAAACACCTCAATCTCAGTACATTCTGGAAAACCGTAATTCTATAACCGTTAAATTTACTACTCTATCTCTATTTTTAGACACGAAATTTTGTTTTCCGTATTTAGATAATATTGCGCTGTCTCTGTGCAAAAATGCACTTTGAAAACAACCGAGATATCGACATTTATTCAAAAGTCAACAAATCAAACTTTTGCCTATAAATCGAAAACAAAAAAGATAACGAATTCTGGTTTTCGCCATTGAGTTTTTCTCACAATAAGAGATCAAGAATTATCGAAATTGGCCCACCGTGTACATCAAATTTTCACAGCAATTCCCCCATTGGATTTTTATAAAAGGAAAACAATACCATTCGAGCCAACGACGCGACGTTGACCGG
The DNA here is from genome assembly GCA_963170105.1 of Cantharis lateralis. Lineage (NCBI taxonomy): Eukaryota > Metazoa > Arthropoda > Insecta > Coleoptera > Cantharidae > Cantharis > Cantharis lateralis. The sequence continues at coordinate 26,392,105 of OY720629.1, forward strand.
GAAGGAACCGGGTTAGTTCTGGCCCACATAAAATTTGTCTTGGTGATTGTATGATTCTTCTCTGATTCACCATCGGTTCAGGTTCTGTCGAAGGCTTTCTCAATATGTAATATTGATGTCATGAACGCAACTTTGCCATTTATTCAATTGCCCAATAATATCGTTTACAATTCAGTCCACTTACAGAATCGTATTACATACAACCCATCTTGCATCCGAATTGCTGAGGGTTTTTACTATCGTGTTGAGCAACGTGATTGGTCTATAACTGAGAGGTAGCGTAGGATCTTTGTTGGGCTTCTGGATGGGGATCGGGAGGCGATTTGAACGTCGTCGTTTGTTGCAGTGAGAACAGTGCCAACCATCGAGCAAGTCTGACTTGTTTTCCACAATAAAGACAAATAAATCCAAAAATCGAGTGATGTAGCCGAATAAAATGGTAATGCCCAAACGATTCCGACGAAGAAGTCATCCTTCAATATGTGATTGATAGGGAAAAGGAAATCGATATGCCTTAATCGATCAATGGCTCTTGAAAAAAGCCGCCGACACGATAACCATGCCAGCCCTCGCTCGTGGCAAAATGGATCTCGAATAAGAAACCTGCACAAAATTAGGGACATCAATCGGGAAGCCAGCGAAAAGGAAGAAAGAGATGCAGTCAAATCTAATACCGCATCAACGCTCAATCCAACAATTGACCCGCAGCATGGAGGCAATAATGTCGGAAGCCAGCGACTTGGATGCTGAATTCGAAATCCTCGCAAGCCTGTCACCACCACCCTCTTCCGAAAGGTTAGAAGATGGAAAGGAGGCGACGCCACGAACGACGGATTCACTATGACAAATAACAAAGACAAGAAAAGGAAAGGTTGCCCAATTCAAGTCAAGCAAGGAACCAAAATTCGAATCACAAACAGATTTCAGCCTATCGAAACAAGAGGAGGAAATCACAACCGATGATCCAAAACGCTGAATTTGAGGTTTCGATTGACGAAGCACAAACTGCCAACGTAGCCAAAGGACTCGCCATTGAGCCATCGTCTTTCGATGTACTTCGATGCAAAACTCGATACCGCGAAGAGAGGACACTTTTTCTATGCAATCGAATACTAAAATATCTCGTGTGGTATTACCGTTGTTACAGCGACAGTGCCGGGGGGGGGGGGGGGGGGGGGAGTGCCCACCCGAAATTTATACGAAATTTTAGAAAAAGGTTCCGAAAACCTTTTTTTTAGGTGCTTATTTCTATAATGTAATTTATTGACTTTATTTATAAATATTGTGTGCCTACCCTAAATATTATATTGGGCCCAATTTGTGCCCACCCATTCCAAAAATACTGGCGCCGCCGCTGCGTTGTTAGGAAGTATTTTTTGTTCTATTTTTGTTTTTCCAAAAAATAAAGATATGAAATAGTAACTAATATTCAACAATAATTGTTATTATTAAAGAAATATATATTTTCAATGGTAATGTCAGTTGTACATTTTCAAATGGAAAATTTATTAACCTGTAATGTGTGTTGCCGGTGCATCAGGAGTAAATGTGTAGGTTTTTCCATCAAAATACAAATTTCGTTTCCTTGAATCGCGTCATAATAGCATAGATAGCGCTAGTGTCACCAAATATATATTTTATTAAATTTTCCAATGAGAAAATTAGTGAAAATATTTTTGTAATGATTCCAAAAATATGACTATTACCATAATAATTATTTTATAAATGACTCAGTATATGTTCCAAAAAATAATGATGAATGTGAAACTGGCATTCATCATTTCATGCTAGAGGGTTATCGAAACATTTCAACTTTTAAAATATTTAAAAACCGATACTTAAAAATTCTGTATCGGTTTGGTGCATCTTTAATTTTTCTGGTTGAAACATCTTAAGGTTCTTGTTAGGACTTGTAAGCAAATTCCTTTACCTGCTCATAATGAGAGGGTAGGTAGATAAACCTTGCACTTTTTGTTAAGTGAGGGAAAAATTAATATATTTTGTATTGTTTGGTGTGTACTTTACCGAGGGATTTGCTGGATCGCATTATCGAAGGTACCTACTTACTGTGCAATAACTTCAATAATTCAAAAGAATTATAATTTATTATTATTTAGTACCTACTCTTCTTGGTTCTAGTGATTTTTAATAATGGGCAATTCTAAGTAAGTTCTTCAATTACTAATAATACCAATAACAATGCTTTGCCTTGGATAGTTTTTTGTAAACGTGTCTTGCTCGGAGCAACCATTAAATTAAAAAAACGAACAGGATTAAATTTATAATTTAGTATTAGTATTTAATTATAACATTATTTCATTTAAAATGGAAATAAAAGGAATCTAACGATCCATTGTTTGCCATAACGTTTATTGATGTTTTTATCAGAATATTTTAATAAAATTTGGCAAAATTAACAAAAAATACTAGACAATTGCAAAAACATATTATTTAAATCTGTTTTTATTAAAAATTTATGTCAAGGTTAATAATTATTACAAGTCGATGGTTTTATTGTGAATTATGTTAATGGTTCGATTTTGAAATTTTTTCTAAAATAAAATGCTTCCCATCCTTTGTTCTATTTTGTTTTATTTTTTGTAATAATATCAGGTATCAGAATCAAAACTTAAAATAAAACGTAAAAATAATGAAATTTATTTTGAATGTTGTAGAAGAAAATAAAGGTATTAATTTAAATAATACTTTGTATTTTACCGACTTGTCTTTTAGTTAAGGTCACGTTTTTAATGGCCATTAACTTTTTGCACATTCAATAAACTTGTGTGAACTTGATGTTATACGCTTTATTTGTTAATTTAATTTATTGGGAGGTACTTGAAAGTGGATCTAGAAAAACTGTTCAATGTTAGACGTAAGAATGCTTTTTGTTCACTCAGATATCCACTTTTTTGCACGCGCGGGGGGAGGTACTACAGTATTTTTAATAATTCTTTTTGCGGGGGCGACGCTACCCCAATCGTTACGCCACTGACTACCTAGTTTAACGACTTATTTGTCATAAATAATTCTATTAATTTGTTATTATCTTGTTAGGTTTCTTTTGCGTGTTAAAAATTGTATTTAATTTTCTTTGTTTATTATAATTAAGTAACTTAATAAGCGGTCCGTTTTGACTTTAGAATTTGGCCCAACAAAACTAAAAAGAAGGTTTACCTGGAAATATTGCTTTTTAAAAATTGTGGTTAATCGTTTAAAAACGTAGGTAGAGATTTTTTGTATTTAAAATTTTTATAATAATTGCAAAAACCACCTCAAAAGATTTTTGGAATTAATCTCCGAGGACAAATTTTGTAAAAATTGCTAAAGACTGACTAAGGTTTAATTAATGGAATTTTTGATTATTCGGCTGACTGGCAGTTAAATTTGAATTTATTCCCACAAATAAAACCAAAAAGTGCATACCGAATTTTTGCTTCTGAAGGTAACAACAAAGATTACCGACTCGGACATAATATACAGTAAAAGTTATTTATAATTGAAAAACATCGCCTTAAGAAATTTTCATCTGCAATGATTAATTCGTTAATTTCAAGTGCAGAATGTATATCTTCTTTGATAATTTAGTATTTTAAAAATCTTTTGTAGATTTAAATTTAGTGGTTACGTCTCATGCGTTACGTTAATCGTGTCACGTATTAATTAAAATTTTGTAACGAATGAACTATTTCTATCGGGACTGGAACTGAAACTATAGATTTATGCGGTTTAAAATAAGCTGCTGTGATGTATGTATAGTTTCAATTCAATTCGTTTGTAAGTAGTGCGGCAACAAAGTTTGAAAAATGCATTTTAAATTTAAAAAAAGTGTTAGTGAAATACAAATTTGTGAAGCTGAAATGCAAAAATTAGAGGAATATGGAAGCTGAAGGCCTTGCGTCTAAATTCGACACCTTTGAAATGACAATATGTAGTCGTCATTGAGTAATTCATGTTTTTTTGTCATACGTACTTATATATTCAAAATTTTTTGGAAATTTAAATAATCGCTAGCATTCCAGAATTTTAGAACATCTCTTTATGCAAATACAAAAAAATAAATTAATTTACTGATTTGAATATCGTGTAAAATGTAAACTAAGATTTGAAGAAGGGGGGTCCCTTTTTTCCTTTAAAGCCACAGGCTCAGGTAAACTTGAACTTTGTAATGAAATAAAATTTCGCAATTTTGCAATTTTTATAAACAATCGGAGATGTGTTCCGGAACAATAATTATTGACAGAGCAATAGAAATGCTGATCGCGTATGGTTTGCGAAAAATATTAAATTTTCAAAATTCAAAATATTCTTGGATGCAATGGACCAAAATTTTAATACTTATTTTTTTAAATTACTTTATAATACATAATATTTGACACCACCTAAAGATTCTTCAAGTCGATGCTTGATGGGATTCTGTTTTTATTATGGATATTCAAAACTATTTCAAGCCCATTAAAAAAAATATTATGCCCACCCCCCTTGCCGACAGAAATGTTTTTATTTGAACGCTTATGTAACGCGTCAGCATGTCATTTAAAATATGTTTTAAGAAGCTAAATTTTTTTAAAGCAATAAATTTTAGTTTTCGTTATCTATTTTTATTGTTCATTGGCATCTTAGAAAAATATTGCCACTTGAGACATATTTTTAAAGTATAGGATCGCCAACCTTGTCAATGTGTTGAGCAGATTTGATAATTTCGGAATAAACAGTGAGCTATCTAGGACCAAATTTTTCGAGGGAAGAAGTTCTCAATTTGCTCACCGTCGATGTTTATAATTTGCTTCTTTTCCCCCTTGTTCGGTGTACCAATGAACTTTTTGTTATTTTTAGCGTTTCCACTTTTTTTTTTTTTAATTTTGTTTTTATGATTTTTAGACATTTGTATTTTTAAAATATGTTGTGAGCCACAGTTGGCGACCACTGGTATGGCCCATTACTTTTCTTGGCGAATAAAACACGTGTCTTTTACAATTTTTACTTTGCTGCTTTATTAATTTAATAGAACTTAGTTGTGTTATTAATTAACATTAATGTACCAAGTTAGAAGTTACATATTATACCATGACATTCTCATTACAGCTTCGGACCTGCAACTGCAAGGCAGGGTTAGAAACTTATTTTGGAAAGGGCCAGATCGTAAAATTTTTATGCTCTGCGAACTAAAAAACTCGAGAAAAAAAAATTAGTAAAACAATTATTTCTACGTCAAAATAATTCAATAATTTATTTTAAAATTTTCAAAACCATGGGGTGGGCCGCATTTAGCGTTTATTCTTTATTGTAAATAAATATGGAAAAATATATTACAAAATTTGTTTTTTTCACTAAATGTTTTATTTTGTGTAATTCCCCCACTTCGAAAAAACAAAACTTATAGAAAATCGTCGGGGAAATCCCAAAGAGTTGCAAATTTTGCATGCTTGTTTAAATAATTAAAACTCGCAGTTTTGATACACGATTTATTTCAAGGTAAAATTTAAAAATTATCCGAATTTTCTAAAATTATTTTGTAATAGATACCTCTAATCTTGAAAGTAGTGAAATTTTTATTCAGTGCGTCGCCAAATTTTTTTTATGAATTTGTATAGACAGAAAATTCTCAAATTCAATATAATTCCGGCAATTTCGAATAGTCTAAAAATAAATTACGATAATTCCATGTTAATTCCGATTAAATTCCACATATTCAAAACTCAAAAATTAAAACTGTATCTGAATATTCTGAATAAAAATTAGTTGATATAATATATAGTTCTATTGCAACAGCGTATTATTTGTTCAACTTTCGGTATTGACTGGACCTTGAAAATGGACCCTATTTACCAGTGCCATGGGTCGGGAAAATAGAACTACCATATTTATATAATATTATAAGTTTTATTCACATTAAAAAAAAAATCTACTACAATATACTATAAATTTTATTTATTTACATATAAGTAAGCATCTTTAATAAAATCAGTGCGGTCAGAGAAGGATCCCCTCCCCCCCAACTTAAACTTTGACTACTTTTGGGTCTCTTTCTTGTGCAATTTTTCAAAATTTATTAAAGATGTTTCCAGCATCTTGGTTTACTTGATCGAGAACTACCACGACAGACATAGACGCCGGATAGGAGGGGCAAAGCAGGCCACTTGCCCCCCCCCCCCTAGAAACTTAAATTTTCTGTTTCTATCTAGCTAGCGCTCGTAAAATATTAAAAAAATTTTTAAAAATCATAAAGCCTAACAAATTTGAATACTGTGTCCCCCTCTATATTTGACCCTTCCGGCGCCACTGCAGAGCAATCAAAAACTCTAATTGCCAACTTATAATAATTGGTAGAATTATATAAACATAGAACATTCATTTGCCGGAAATTCACATAGCAATATTATTTTAAATATAATTTATTGTGAAATGCATTACAAAATATAACAATATTCTTGTTGGCAGAAACAAAATAGGATTATGACGAGGCTTGCAGTAGTTGTAGCGATGCCGTAGTTTAGCTTTACAGCTTGCATTAAATTTTCAAAATGCATACTTCGCTGCGATCTGGATCTTGGTGGTAGATATCATTTACTAAAAATCGGACAAATAAAAAATATTCGCTGTGAAAAGGCGATAGAACAGTTTCGCGATGTCAATTGGAAAAATTGTCAGCCCGGTTTGCTTCACCCTGTGGTACTTTTATAAATTCGGTCTGTGAGCATCTTCTAACGGAATAGGCCGTAAATGGATCCACGTGTAGGTCTATGACTTAATTGCTAGTTTTGCATGGTCGCCCAAAATATATAATAATAATTCTGGTTTTGTGCCCCGGGCACTTTAGGTAATATTTTGAATTATGTCCAAAAATGTATCGTTAAGTGGTACTTTCAATTGGACCCTTTTTAATTCCATGTTGATTTTTTTATAATTGAGGTAGACTTTTAAGGGATTGTCTACGTTGTGTAACGGTACCTTTCGACTCTTGGGACATAATACTCCCGAATTAGAAATGCGTTGCCATTATTTTACTACAAAATTAAAAGTTGCATTTGTAAAGTGGTCTAGTACGGTGCTGGCCTTAACTATTTAATATTATGATTACATACACATAAAATAGTATAATCTAGTTATGTATTGTTGTGAATAAATTGTTATCGCAGTTTAATTGAAATATTCGACGGTTAATATAGCCGAGTTTATTTATGTTTTTTAATTACTCATTTAAGGTATTCGTGAAGGACGATAAATAAAAAAAGGAGGTAACAAATAATAATAACGATTAATTGGTGCGAGGTATAAATGAAATAATTTCGGAATGTTTAATGTAAAATTGAGAAACAAAGAAAACTCCCGTTTTTGAGTTTCTTGAGCGGTCGGTTTAAAGTTGTGGAAGCCGGCATTTAAGGGTGCGCGTGCGCATTGGAGCGAAAACCTGCGCACATGGAGTCATCCGAGCCATGCCGCACACAAATATTCAGTTGATTACAAACAAGCAGTTGGGTTGCATCTGCTTCATTACAATAAAGCTTCACCCAAATACTAGATGTTTATATTTTTATACCGGCAAACCATTTTAATACTTCGTCGTTTTTTATGTCTTAAGAACGTTGTTGCTATTTGAACTTAATAGGCTTAGCGCCATAGTGTAATAAATTTATTAAAATCAACGACAATCAAGAGTTGGTTTATATTGTAAAAAAATTTGTGGACTATCGTGTCGTCTTGTGAATTGCAGTGATGCCTGCATCATCTTGTTTATTTAACGAAATGGATCGTACCGGAGAAGATAACATCGAAAGTCGCGCATTTCAGTTGGCATATGAACTGTCTATGCTCAGATTTCCAGAAACAGCCACATCAGTTTCGGAACCCGAAAGTCCTTCTGATTTTGGCCAGCTTCTCAATCCTATGAGTAGTATCGGTCTCGAAGAAACCAGGTCCAAGAAATCGCAAAATATGACCGAATGTGTGCCGGTACCGAGCTCGGAACACGTGGCCGAAATCGTTGGCAGACAAGGTAAGATTTTGGTTATTCATACATACATTTTTTTGCAAAATCATTTTAACCTCTTGGTGATACTAAAATATTGGAAGTTATTTTTGACACTATTTATCGGGACGATTTCATCGACTTGTTTCCTATTTATGGCATACCAATCACCTTGCGAGTAATAATAGATTCGAGTATTAAGATGAGGAAGTTTGAAAGCCTTGTCTGGAATTATTAAACACCTACGTAGTTGCTTATCATTTTACCCGACACCGACCTCATGCATTTGTAATTTTTTCGAGATAACAAAAATGCGGCACTGAGGAACATTTTTTCCATCGGATTATTATTTGGCATCTCGGAATATCGCTTTTTTAAATTCATATGACTAACATTTTTTTCTTTATCTGCCGGGCACAGGAAGTCGTTTTGATTGTTTCATAAACTTAATGAACTTAATGTGGCTTTGTTTAACGAAGAGTATGTGGTTACACTTTATACATATTTTTAATGCTCTTATTATTTCAATCGGATGGGGAAACTTTTGCATGTACCAGGGATATTCAATTACATATGGGCTTATTGATCGATATTCGATATTTCGTATCCGCAGGATGTGGTGGTCGACACTTCAGGGGATGATTTTTCCTAATACCACCCTGGAGCGTCTTCCTTGAAATTTATCAGCCAGACCCTCACTTTGTTAGCGAGCGTCGTCATTTATTTTGGGTTCTATTAATTCTCAAACCCTCCAAGGACGAACATTTTAATTGCCTTGTAAAAAAAAGTGTCATGATGGGGGCCGGGATGTGTGTGTGTGCCATCAACGTTCAGACGTAGATTGTAAAAAAACTAATATTTTTGTTTTGATCCAAACGTGGTTCGTTACTTCCGTTCCATCGGCTCCCTTTACATGTCATACCTGTATTGCCAACTGGTAACCGAATTTGTTGGCGGGTATAATTCGTTAAGTAATCAGTTAATGCCAGCTGCTGACCCCATTTATTCAAAACTGGTAAAATTTGGGCAACCTTTTACGTTCCTCGGTTCACTTGCGTTTTCGTCGAGGAACGCATACGAGGAAGAGTTAACTCTTTGGTAACCGCAAACATCCTTCAATTAGAACCATCATCCTGTAAAATTGACAGATCTAATGCGATTAAATAAACCACTTCCTTTATGTGATTCGATTCACCTTCACCTTTTTTTTTCATTTTGTTACTACAAAATGTGGTAACGCAGAGGAGGACGTCAATCTTTTTTCGATATATAATACAAGTTTGTTGGCGATTTTCTATTTTTTACCTTGAAATTAAATTGCGATGTTTTATCATCAAAGTAGGATTGAACCTTGTAAATTTTGATTTATTAAAAACTACCTAACCAAATTATGCAGGTTTTGTAATTTGGCATGTGCTCAAAAGTTTTATTACGTAAAACCGTGCTCGAGAGAACTGCGGACAAAAATCCTCCAACTTTATTTACTGCGGTCACTAAGCTTGGTTTCTTTGTGGATTTTATGAGGCAAGCTTATCTTGTGTGCTCGTGTGGTTAGGGTGGGTAAATGAAGATTTAATCCTCCATTTCATTTTTTTCGCACGTGTTCGTCTTCTTTTTTTTTATTATCGATAGATTTTGAAATCTTGCCCGCAAACTTTGGAGATAAAGGTTAACGCCATCTCTTGGCAAAACTGAGGCGACGAGATTATTTGTTTGTTCTCTTTTATTATTTACATTTTTACGGTTTTTAATTGAATTTAAATTGGTATTGTTTTATGTGCTCAGGTATTAATTGCAACATAGGCAGTTAACCAACTAACTACCTAATGTTTTATTTGCAAATTAAAACGAATTGAATGAAAGGAATATCGTAGTATGGCGGGCGAGTGACCGTGAACTCTCCTACTTAGTGCAATAGCATTATGTGGTTTTTTGCCATTCTATAAAAAAAAGTCATAGTAGTGTGTTCAACTTTTTGATTCGTGATATTGAAGGTTAATATACTTGGGATACTAATTTGTCACACTATAAATAGTGGTGCTTATATTGGCATTACATCATTTTATCGGGCACCCTTTCGCAAAGTCTTTGGTGTAATTTCGGTATGTCACATCCGTGCAAATAGCTTGCAGTGTAAGAAACTGATCACATACAAAGCTCGGAGCAAATTTTATTCGAAACAGAACTAAAATGTATTGATTTTACATAACGTCATAGGAGAGGGAGATTTTTCCTTTGTCGATAAATGGTAGGGAGACTCGAGTTTTCCCTGGATTACATGTCTGTTTTATTACTAAATATCCGTTACTTTAATTAAAATATCATGCAACAAATCCAATTTTTGCCGTAAAGCTAATTACGATTTTAATGAAAGATGCTTGAACTTGAAAAGTCTGAAAAATGCTCGATTTCCATTTCGATGAAAATCTCATTGTTCGGTTAATTTCCTTTATTATTCACGGTGCTTAAAGATATGATGAAACGATGTGAACCAAAGCATAGAAATGCCTTGACCTTCCTAGGAAGCTTCAGGGTCGCTACACTTGGTCTGTAGGCTAGGCTAGATCATCGTGGACCAAACTACCAGCTGTTTGTTATTCTTCCATCCCGACAAAGGTTTCGAACCTTTTAACTAGATTTCCTTGTTTAAATGAATTTTTGTTTGTTTGCAATTTTTAAACAAACTGGTAGTTCGTTATGATCATTATAGGCAAATAATCCCGGTTCTTTTGTGCTAAACGAATCAATCGTCTGGCAAAATTGCTGTAACAAAAGCTCGTCTGACCCCACACGAGATGAAACTCGACCGTCGACAAGGGCAACTCGAGATCTTGGTGCTCTTTTATTATTTTCTTTAATCTAAATGTGCCCAGACGCCGAAAAAAGGAAGAATGCCACTGGCCTGCACTATTCAAAGAATTTCAAACAAAAAGTTGGTGGGATGTCGTATGTTCAAATTTGGTGCTCAACCTTAGTCATATTGTGAATATCGCACAAAGGTCTTTTTGTGTTAATGTAATATTGTCATATATTCCAAAATTTTCCGATTGGTTCGCGAAGTAAACAATAATATTTAATTCGGATTCGAAAACTTGGCTTTAATCTAGAGATATTTGCCATTTTTTTAACTTCTGAACTACATTCTTATCATTCGACTCGTAGAAAGTTGTCTGTTCCTTATTTATTTATTTTAAATATGATTAGAAACAATACATACTTTATTATGAAATTTTATGCAACTAATAATTCTTGGTACACAGTAACATGTAGGTAAACAAGAAATACGCGAATGAAAATGTGTCACAATTAACTTACAAGATAATTCTAATCAAACAAAGTGTAGGTACAGCTTTCAATTTTTGCTCCTGCTTGATAAAAAAATAATTAAATTATTGTTCTTGATTTCAACACCACATTTTAGGGTAGGGCTAAGCAAATATTGTCGTAATGGTTATAATTGCCCAACCTAATGCTACTGCACTATTTTTCACTAGTTGACATTTAAGTATTCTTTTTTGGGGATGGCATTTGCTTATTTTTTCCAAACAATTTATCGATATGCTTTATAAATATTTAGGAATAAGGTGAATAACTTGTTTCACTTCGGCAGGCCACCATGAACGTTACCTTCAAACTATGCTAATTTTCCACCATCTTAATTAACAATTAATTATAAGTTTCAATTTTATGATCTGCACAAGATTAGCAGACAGATGTGTCAAGTTTCAAGTGTGAACTTTTGAGCAATAATTTGTTTTAATTACCTTCCTGAATAGCATACAAATTCTCAACTGACGACAGTCCAATTAGAATCGGAGACGAATTTTACCTGTTTGTTTAAAACTTGCAGTTATTACATTGTTGAAACAGACCAAACTATACAACTGCAATAACATCAAAACTTTCTTTTTCATTCGCGAACCTCCCATTTCTTTCTTCAGCTATTCTCCATTGGAAGAATTGCTTTCCTTTCGCTTTTAGTCATATTACTATAGCCGGATGAGCAGGCATGAAATAATAAAAATAAGCAACGAACCATAGCTTCAGATCGGTCTTCGGAGGTATCTGACCCCGGTAATCCCAACGCGGAAAGTTGATTCTGAAATTTTGAAATTTTAAATTGCCTGAACTGGTAAGGAATTAGCTCTCGTCATGAATGGATTAACGAAATTCCACAAGCGTTTGAAGAACAGGCTGATCGGTTAAATAGGAAGCGAAATTTTAGTATTATCAGACTTGCTAGGTTCTTCAATGGTAGCGAGTAAAAAACAAACTATAGGAGATTGAAGCTATGTCGGTCGCTGACATAAAACCTGTAAAGAAACAAATCGGGACCTCCACATTGGCTTATAGAAACAAGTTTGTTTGGCATTGAAATTGTTCTTTAAAACATCGCTTTCTAGTGTCAGGAGTCGCACAAAATTGTTCCTCCTAGGCTAAAAAAGAAAAAAAAAGAGATAGAGGTCTGTTTTGGATGAAATTAATCGGAGAGGGGTGGAGTTCAGTTTATTTCAATTATTGATATTGAGGCTACTGAATCTGGTTTGCTCGGGCTATTGTTCTCTCATTGTGGCGACGGTATTGCAAAATTATATGGTTATTCGATTATTATTTTATATGCAACCTTATAATTTTAACGACCTTTGTTTGGCGTTGGAGCGAAATCGGTGACCTACACGACGAGTAAAATTAGTCTAAAACAATTATAACTTTTTTCACCTTCACCGATTTAAAAGAAAAATTTACGGCCGATCCAAATATATACCTACCATGTATTAGGTCCAAGTAAAAATATCAAATCTCTTATGCAATTTAAATGACTTGTGTGCATTATATTAATGAGGGAAAGTTGTATTCATTTACGAGTAGGTGGTTTTGTATTGTGTTGATTTTGTTATTGATATTAAATTTATTAATTGTTATCGGCCTACCGTATATTAGTCAAGTTTCTATCCGCTCCGTTGCGTCTATTTCTCGATTCCTTTATCTAAAATTCTTGATTTGTAGGTTAAAATTTTGTGCTGTTAATCATTTAGGTGGTACAATATTCGTTAACCAATAACCGTGAAATGCTCGTAAATGCCACTTATGACCTGCAAAATCCAGTCTGCGGTAGGTGTTTATTTTTACCATTGTAGGCTTATATTTCATCTTTTTGCACGGGGGTTATTGTGCACATTGCTTTTGGTCCCACAGTTTTTCAGACCGTTTACCTTCAATTTTTTGTACAATATTTAAACAATACCGTCGAGGCTGAATATTGAAATTAAATCGAAACCAAATCAAGGTTGCCACCACTTTTGAACCTCTTCGCACGATATCAGGTACCTAGTTAGTACCTGTGTCAGTTTCCGGACCCCGAACTATTCATATGTAAAATCCATAGATGAGAACCTCTCGAGAATCCGCTGCGGAAGTTGCTACATACCTCCTTCGCGACCTTACCCAAGTCTGTTTGCCTTTATTTTTAGATTTTTATGTATTTTGACTACGATAGGGCTAAAAGGATAATTTAAAGATTTAGGCCAAGGGTAACGACATTGAAATTGTTTTCAACCTCATTTCTTTCCACTCCTGCTTTAAATACTTGTATAACAAGCTACTTTACATCCCATTATCTATTATTTTTAATTTTCATTGCATCATCTGGCTCTTAACAAAGACATATAAATTTGTGTGATTAACTTAAAATCCGAGGTTCGATTCTTCTGCAAACGCCAAGATTCTTTACCTCCGCTCTTGTTTTCCATTGTTTCCATTCGAAGCGTTCGCATTATTTATTTTCGCTTGCTCGTTTTTCTTCACCGATGATGCATTCCATTCAGATTACGATCACATCGATGGACATTTTTAAATGATTATGAATATCGTTCTTATTAAATTTAACATTCAAGAATTTTTTGCAACGATTTCGTTATCAGTGGTTTGCTTGATTCGGCGAGTTTAATGAGTCATTTAAATAATGAGAGTAACGTCCTCAAAAATTAAACAGAAGTTTTATGTAAAATATTCATGTAATTGAATTCACCCGTAACAAAAAATGTAATGCTTAATGAACACACTCGTGTCGAACACTTCATGAGCACGATATGGAAACTATTTAATTTGCCAAGTTGTCCTTGTTGAAAAGTGTAGAATATAAGAGAAATAACTTTATTAACCAACACTTACAAGGTTAGAGAATACAGTGACCCCTACAATCATTGGCAAAAAATGTTCGTTCATATTGTCAAGGTTAGGTTAATAATCTTTGTAGAGCGTTAATTACAGGAAGCGACCCCTATCACCTGTGCCTGCACCCCGGATACGATTGGACCAAAAATTGGACTTCCCGGTTCGGAAGCGTGGCCCAATTATCCAAGTCCAAGAGCTTTAGTCTTTTTTGTTCGGTGTCATTCTTCATGGTTCGTTCTTCGAGTTATCGTTTCTTCCTGTTAACGCTTAGATTGTCTCAGGCATTGACCACCGGACACGCTAGTCGTTACACTCTTCGTCGTTATGTGTCACTGAGTACCGCTTATTATTCTTATTACGTATTAATTTTAATAGTTGTATGACTTTTTCCAAGGCTTTGTCTCGTTTTTTCTCTAAAAACAACCAACTCGAAAAATCGTTACAAAGGAATTTCACTCGCCGAATCGCAATTTGAATTCTGCGCAATCTTATCAAATCGAATTTTTCTTTTCGTTGGTATAAAAGTCCACTGTACCTCCCACTGGTAGTGAAAATTTCTATTTTTGTTTATAAAACTGCGATAATTTAAAACCATTTTATTATTTAAATTTATGAGTAATGTAAGCATTTTATTTGAAAAATAAATAAATGAGTTAGCTTATTATAAGTTAATTTGGTTCAAGGTAGAACGATTTAAGATTTCACAATATTTTCGATAATTGTATAAATTTAGTGATTCTTCATGATGACAAAAAGTTATATTTTTTTGTTATTACATCCATACGCCGTACCCGAGTTCTTGAGAAATATCAATGTTTATCCAAACAAGCACATACGAGTACATCACATTTACTTTAGTTTAACCTTCCATAGCCCCATATATATTCAAATTTTGCCGGGGATCGTTACAATATCAAATTCCATAATTTTTGTTTGGGCAAAAAATATTTAAACAATTAAACCATTGTCCGAAAATCTAATTTAGATTATTGTAGCGATTATAATTTTGGCAATTAATTCTAACGTACTTGATGATGATCATGCAAAACAGGTTCCACAGAATGAGATCATTAACGTATTCTATGTTTTTTGAACAAACTTTTAGTTTCGGAATGATGAGGCCAATTTTATAGGGGGGAAATTTGATATTTTTCTTTTGTCGATTTGGAATTGATTTGGTGCGGTTGCGAAAATAATTAGGATCCCTCGAAGAGGACAATGAATTCTAAAATAAGTGTTTCTTAATAGGTCTTTAGGTAACCAAGAGTTTCTTGAGTTAATGACCTAAAAAAATTTCGGTGGGAAATGGCGTTGTAGTACCAGGGTTATTGGGGTCAGAGTTGCCTGGCTGGGGCTGTCGACGGCAGCTGGCCGGAAGGCTGCCATATGAAGCCGCACAAAGAGGCCCTTGCCCGAGGTCTGTTTTGCAGCTGCCACCCCGATGCCGTCTGGTCGGAAGAACCGACCATCAACCACCGGTTACTAATATTTCATGGTAACCAAATTTTGTCGGCGTTTATTTTGTAATAACCACTTGCCGAAAATTTGAACATTACTGGGAAACCTTGAGTTAAATACATAAAACGTGTACTTCTCTATCAAGTGACATTGAAAATCATTCGATAACGTATCGGCCCTAACACGTTCGCACTTCATATCGATATTAAAATACAGGAAACATCGAAATTATTTTCGTAATATAGTATGATGTGTAGTATTAATGAAGGTTACTAAAAGGCGGGAAAACGTTTAAGCGAATTTGGATGATAGCGCAAAGGGGATTAATTCGTTTTGTGAGGCGGGAATGCGTTAAGTGTCGTATATGTCATAATAATGTATACAGTTAACAACTTGAATTAACTTTCTTCATTTTATAAGGCCACATGGTTGATGTAATGTTTGTAAGAAGCACGCGTCGCGTCTCTGTACTACATTTTTTATCGCTACTCGTTTCGCTCGCTATCAATTTCAAAAATTCAAATTTTTTACTAACCATCTGGCAATATCGTTCAGGATTGTATCATAGACAAACGGAAACTTTCTGGAGTTTGCACTCTTACCAGAAATACTTAGCCCACATTTTAAAAAGATGGTAGACATAACAGCGCATTATCTCGGTCTGTATCATTCATTTTTTCCATAAGTGTGGGTGAAGTGTCTGGCGGAACTTGCACTTTTATGTTGTGCTGATTTGGAACGAAATTATCACCGGTCATAGGAAAAAAGCTGCTCTGTTAATATGTATGACCCATGCTTACAATTTAAAGTAACTTTCGCAACATCATTGTTTTGTCATCTTACTTTCAATATTTACTAATGCTACGTGTTCGTATTTAATGTTCAAGGCTTAAGTCGATTATATAATATTTCCAATAACCTATACCTTTGGTGTGCGTGTATTGCTTTAGCTTACCATTTTTGAATCTAGTTCCACCTTTAAACTCGTTTTAATTACTCAATTTGGCATAAAACCCATTTTTAATTGTTTTCAGGTTAAGGTTTATCGTAGTCTACTTACCATGTTCCAAATCCAAAATCGTCCCCCCCCCCCGTCGATTTGATGTGCAAAATTTTTAATTCGACATCTGTTCAACATACATCGACCCTTCCGAGAAATTACCATTAAACCACAGATAAAATGTCGCATCTTCCTGTTTCGTGTTCTGGTAGCCTAAATGCATGCGTTCAAATTAAAACAAGCTGATATTTGAGTAAGGTTTTTGGGCCCAAGTCAACTTAAAATTATGTAACATAAATATTTGCTCAAGTCTACCGATTGTAAACATTCCTCATCTTCTCAGCTTTTTTTTTTCAAAGAAAATGTCGTTGTAGGTTCTCACATTTTTGTTTTTTGTCTGATAAAAAAATATGAAATTAAGATGCCGTTTTTATTGGCAGTAAAATTAATGTGTTGTGTTAGTGAGAGATGTTAAAAGAAGTTATTTTAATTGGTATGGTTGTAGTTAATGGTAATTTTGAAGATTTGTATTAATCTCGTGGCAATTTGGACCGCGACTACATTTCTCGATTTGCAATTCTGATTTTGCATTGTAGCGTTGTTCTGAGAAGAAAAAGCAGTCCTAATGTTATGTTGTCGCGTTTTTGGTGTGCAGACTAAAATTTTAGGCTTGCTGGTCGCTGATCCTTTTTGCCCTGGGCGTTTGCGGTCCTTTTTAAATAGGCCCCCGATTGCATCTACCTACAAAAATACTCACCACGAAGCTTCTCCACCAAATTTCGTAGACGACTGCTTCACTTTTTCTTGCAAACTACGTGACGAGAATTTACCAAAGTATCTGTTAACCTTGGTAGACTAGGATAAAAATGGAAGTTGAGTTTGTTTGAATGTGTGAATAACGATAAGATTATCGTTAATTGTATAAATACGCCAGATATATTATTTTGTAACAATTTGAGAAATTAATTTCATCCATTTTTATGATCAAAAGGACCAAATTAAAACTTTTTTATTGCTCGTTTGAAATCGTTGCCGAAGGATTTTATTTTCTTCCAATTTCCAGTTGTTAATCGATTTTACAATAAGTAATAAAATTGATGTTCCAGTTAGTGGTACTTGTTCTCAAAGTAACCCTTATCGACAACAGTTGGCTTTGCAATTGCACTAAGCACTGCAATATAAAAGAATTTTAACCTTACGGCTGTCGTTAAGCCATAACGTCATAAACCAAAATTTCTTTGAAACGTTCCGCTTGGCACTGTTATCTTAAGAGTATTTGTACTTGACAGTATGAACAGTAAGGGCGCTAAAAGTTTTTTCCCAGAATTTTGTTTATAATCTTACCTGCAGCTTTCAAGGTGTGTTCTCTGTGATTTATTTACCAACCGTGAAGATAAATTTTTACAATTGGAATCTTCGAAAAAAATTTCTTCTTCATCTGGAACAAATTTTATGTTGAAATTAGGCAGGGTGGTAACATATAACTCGGGGCTGTTGGGATATGATTTAATTAAGCGTTTTTTGTTCTTATCTTCATAACATCACCTCGTTTATCCGCTCGGTGGTATAAATTTAGATATTAATCTTCAACAGATTACCTGCCTTTTCGAGACAGCATCCTGTTATATTATTTGAAAAAATTGTACACTATCGAAGCCACCATGTGGGTGTTGTGTAAAGGATAATCATTGAACAGTGGCGTAGGTCATGGTTGCCTGATGGTGTGAGCTAAGAAGTACGTCTCGAGTGTTAAGTAACGCATTAGAATAACATGTTAGGTGCACTTGCTGGAGATTGTGGGTCAATGTTTGTTGGTATAAGATATGCGAGCGAAGTTGTGAGAGTGGATCGTGCGTTAGAGAGTGACGAGTGCTCGCGCGGAATGCAGCACTTGTACATGGTTTTGTCTGTTTCATGCTTCATGAACTATGGGTTGAATGGTAAAACAAGAATGGGAGGAATTTAAGATTTAAAATACCCACTTCTAAAACAACGCTGAAAACTGCTTCCGAAGGAGGGTTGAAACGTCTTACCTTGAACTTTTATTTACGTTCTAATTTTAGGGGAACGCAAGTATAAATTTACACCACAGCAACTCATGGGAAATTACAAAAATGTGTACTACAAGTTTCAAGTTTTGTCAACAAAATTTTGGTACGACACAAAAAAAAATTTATGGAGTCGAGTTTCTTGTTTTTGTTGTTATTAAATTAATAACCTGCGAGCTTCGGCGCGGTTTAATTATTTTCTCATAGGAAGACGATCAGTGGGGGGTTCGCCCACGTGATATTGGAAATACTTAGCATTCTTCTAGCTTCTTGTAATCGTCGGTTTTAAGTTGATAGTAACACCGTACCCGAAATCGAGTCGTGGGAGAATGAATGAAAGTGAAATTAGCGAAAAGTAGCCGGCGTGTTCGCGGCCACGGACTCCTTCAGGCCTTCAGGCTAACACCGTGCGTTCGGATGTTGAACTAGGTTTGTCTCAAGGCCTCAAGTTTGAGACGGCAGGAAGTACGACAAAGATCGACTTAGTCGCTGGAATGCTTTCCCGCGAACAAAGAACCTGCAGCCACAACATTCAAATTACACGTTTAATCGACTCAAAATCACATAAATTCTCTTCATCTTCACCTTCGAGAGCCTTACCTTTTTAATTACTCTCGAATTAAAAGCAAATTAAGAAGAAAAAGTTGGAAGTAGTCGTTCCATTTGATGAAATCTATAGTGAGGTAATTAAGCAGGAATTATATTTAGACGGTTAATTTTGGAATTTGTTAATCCTAAGTTTAAATGTCTCAATTTGTTCGTTTCTTCTCTTGGTTTTTGACCCCTGCAAAATTTGCATTCGTTGCTACAAAAGTGGTCCGGGAAGCTTTCAAGGAAAAATGAATAATGTTGGTCACTTTTTCGTGCCCATCCATATTAATTGGTGAGCAAACCAATCGTGAGTAACGAAATTTTGGGAAATCTTGGGAAAAAATGTCGAATTTGTTTATTACTCACAGAACACTTCTAATCTTCAATTATAATTTTAGTCGCTTCTAATTTAGTGGATAACATTTGTTGAGCAGCAGTTCTATATTTTAACATCCGAGGCTGAACGCATGACTTCCAAGCCATTACTATTTTTATAAATGTTTGGAACCCACTCTATACACTAATGTACTCGACTTCTGTCTTGTATGATTTGTTAAAGGCGGTCAGGGGAGATTACTACCTACATGCATGCAAGGTGTGTCTAAAACAATGGATACAAAGTGTCGAAAAACGCACTGATTTAATTTCAGACGTTTCTCTAGAAATTGGGTCACACTTCTTACATCCCAAAAAGGTTACCCCGTTATACGATGTGCTTTTATCGAAGGACCAACTGTCGGCAATAAAATTATCTAGCAAATTTTATATTAAAAAAGTTTTTCCCTCCATTATTGCGACTTCATCTCTTACTAATGTCATTTTTTAAGCAAGAAGTTTGAATGAATATTAAAGTTTCCTGCGAGCAAATTTATGGAAATTTTTAAAGGTTATAGACGTAATTAGTATACATCCTTTGTCCCATCCTTTAGATGAGATTTGCATATGATATTACGATCTTTGTAGATTCAAATTCAATGAATTCCATTTTCAGACAATGCATTTGTTATCAATGAAAGCACGACCCACATTTTTGTATTCCAAAAATAATTCGTATAATGAAGTAATTAATAAATTTCGTCCATAAATGTTCGTTCATCCGCGCCGAAACTCTTCCCTCCTCTCCTGTCACGCTAAAATCAATCTCCTCTTGTTTATCATTTAATTAATATCTTTTTTTTTGTTGCAGGTAAGCATTCTGACTTTTTCTAACATCTCACGGCGAGGAGCGGTAAGTGGTAGTAGTTTTTTGGGTACAACAAGAAAATTGGAAATACTCATTTCAATAATTCAATAATGTAGAAATGTGTTCCGTATTTGAATATTACATTTCTCTCTTATCGCTATTTACCTGCTCACGGTGGCATAAGGTCTTTGAACTTGGTGTATCAGAAACGTATTTGCGTATCGTTACACATGTAAATGACACATCTTATTGTTCTCGCGAGGTTTCGATTCAGAATCCAAAAGCAAATATTTTTTTAAGTGGCACAGTCTATTAACTCTTAACTATTTGGGGGGAAAAGTGAATGAACGTACGAATATGATTTTGGAAAGAAATTTCGTCTGCTTCTTAATGTTACGGTAGCATGTTATAGGTCACGATTTGGGATTGTTCTTTATCACGAAACGATTTATCGGATGTGGGTGGTATACTACACGAAAGTTTTTTTTTACATTTTCATTACAGTATTTTCTTGTTCTTCAATCATTATTTTTATATGGCCAAATTGGTAAACGTGTTGTTTGGAAACGGAAGAAGGTGATTGATACGAAAACGCAATTTGGTAATCCTCGAGGAAAGTTTTTGGATTATGCCTTTATCTTTTGCGGAAGTTTACTTTGCAGTTGTATCAGATGTACTGGATTGTCCGTCCGCCTTACGCTCGATATGATTTTAATTTGATATTCCACTGCAAATTAACCATATAATGCCCTTCTTATTCCTTACGTGCGGAAGCATGATCACTCGGTATAATAATAATTTTATTTTTTTAATAGAGAAAACGAAAACCGCACCCGTGTACCTTTA
The DNA here is from genome assembly GCA_963170105.1 of Cantharis lateralis. Lineage (NCBI taxonomy): Eukaryota > Metazoa > Arthropoda > Insecta > Coleoptera > Cantharidae > Cantharis > Cantharis lateralis. Next base: position 26,413,374 of record OY720629.1, read on the forward strand.
ATCCTTTTTACCGTCATTGCGGTACGCACGCCGAGGGTGAATATCTGTATATCGGAAGTGGCGCAGGACGATGGCAATGACTTCTATTGAACGTGAACTACCGGGGTCGACGGCTGCGTCGCGGCGTTCGTCCAGGATCTCACTTGCGGTTATTGCGGGGTGAGGCACCCTGCACCCGATCACGTGACGTCTGCAACCCCCACCGCGTTGCACCAGTTTCTATGGCAACGTACGATATTCAGACATCCTATTTATCATCAATTAATTTAATTCTTAAAATGTCCATTTTAATATCGCATATCGGGGCTGTCACATTCGAAAAGGGTTCTTTTTGTCGCAAAAAAGTTTTTACCTGCGGGAAAACCGTTTCGAGCTTGAGCTTTGACAACATCGAAGTTGGCCATTATTTAAAAAAAAAGTTTCTCGACCCTCAAGATTTTCACTTTTATAACTTGGTCGGGATTGATGTGCGCCCTCACGAAGCGATCAAATAGATCTGCACAATGGGTGTTGAAAATGTGTTGGGCTATAAATTGAATATTCTAATAGCGTTTGGGCAATTTGTTGACTAACAACAAATTGCTGTTTGTATTGACTTGATATTAACAGTATTGGAGTTGTTGAGATAACTTTTGTTTATGCGGTAGGATTGATCGATCCCTGTCGTTTTCCTATTTGTAAACCCTTCTAGTAGTTACACAAACGTGACTCCCCACCATAACGTTAATCGAATTTCCATCTATTTATGTTTCACTTTCTCACCTATTTTTGTATCTGGATTTAATTTTTCCGCCCAACCATAGTTGTTGACACCGTCATCGATGACGAGCACATTTTAGCTTCACGAGAACTCGCAGCACAATTATTGGTAAAATTAACTACAAAGCAAATTTTGTAAAGCCTTTTCTTTTAAATTGCGGTGTTCCATAACTCCTCCCTTGCGATATTTCGTGATGTTCACAGCCTCTATCTGCATTGCTGCTGTATGTGACCTGTTATCCCATTTAAACGAAATTGAGATAAAGAAACACGAAGTTCTACTAGTAGTTACATTGCCCCCCCCCCCCTCTATCGATACCTGTTTTTGACTGGAAATATGTTGACATTACAAAGAGATTAAAATTATTTAAAACATCAAACTAGAATAAATTGATATTATTTTTCTTTAAGAATAAATACGCGTGTTCGGCGTAATGGAAAAACTGTAGCAGCCGAGCTTTGAAGTTAAAACTCCAATTTCGTCTGAAATTCTTTGTTTTGTTATACGCACGCATTTTTATGTTATGTCGGATTTGAATGCAAGAATTACACTTTGAAAAATTTTTGATTTGCCCATTTCATGAGGGCAACGGTGACAGTTGGCTGAATACAAATTTTTAATTAAAATTTAGTTGCAGCAATAAACGGAGCAACTTTTTTCTTATTATACATTTTTTAAATTGGTAATTTTTGTATACAAGTCTTCCAATTTAAAATTAATTCAAATACCGAAATCGATTGTCAAGTCAGCTTTGATATTTCAAATTATAAGTTTTTCCCTTTTTCATCTGAAAGACTTTCATTAAAAAATCGGATATGGATTTTTTTTAGGAACGCCACTAAATTAATTTTGGTTATTATCTCAACCCTTACTTTGAAAGTTAAATCGATAGTATCGAATTTTAGGGGTGAATTGTTAATCATGGGAAATTTGCATAAATGTACTGTTTAAATGCACGTGGCATTTTTTATTATACGTACTTTAACACACCCTCGTTATTGTGCACGAGCGATTCTCCAACATTTTGATTAAACATTTAATTAATGCATATTTGTAAAAATAGGGAATTATTTTTAAACGGCTGGTCGTTTTTAACAATTTATTGGAGTTTCGAATATTTCATTAGCACGTCAATTAGGAAATTGATTGGCTTTATTAATAACGTACCTGTTAATTACTTTATATTTTGATTTCTCTACTTTATATAATTAGACTATTAAAAGTTGGGCTATTAATTATTGTAATTATGATGAGTAGGTGAAACAGCGCCAATAAGTAAGGTAATGAATATTTGAGACGTTTAAATGGAAATTAGAACTTGATCTAGTTTTGCTAATATTTTCAATACCTAAATTTGCTGCAACCTGATCGTTAATGTTGTACAGTATGGGGTGCAAGAATTTTCATTCTGCATGCGCCAAAATCAGGTTAATCGGGGGCGGATTTTACAGTGTTGTCGCTTCGAGCCACGAAACTAATTTTTTCTTTTCACTTTTTATTCAACGACAACATCATTAATACTATGTGAACGCAGGGTTTATAATGTGCCCTAATAGAGTGACAACTCTTACGCTTTTTTTAATTTTCCTCGGTACATTGCATCTATTCTGTACCAGCATACATCGATGTTTTTATGGTGAATAGAGATAATACAACTTGATTACTTCATAATTAGTTAAAATTATTTGAAATTTTTGTGGAAGGTACGCAAGTACATATTTATTATATTTTTGTTTGCATTAGAATACATTGAATTTACATTTGACAAATAGTAAATGTTTATTTTGTGGAACTATTGAGCTTGTAAACTAATTTGAGAAACTGGTTTGATTCTTTGAATGGTGCCTCGAATACCTATCCTAAGTCTAAAATAGACGATGCATCTACAGCTGAAAATACAACCTGCAGATTAGGGCTAATTAAATCGTGAAACCCTTAAATTTTCAACTTTTCACAACAAAAGCGGTTTACTCATAATTGTCAAAGGAAGTGAAGTAGATGCAGAAATGTAAAGAATACCAACCCAGTTTTGGATTGGAATGCAGAGTGGTGCATTATAAAAGTACAACATCAAACAAGCGTTTCAAGTGTTTTTTGTACTGAGGATTATTAATAAATTTTAAATTGGGGTTTCCAGCCCGTGCAATACTGGCACGCCCATTGAGCCGGCCCTGACTCATATGTCAAAGTATGAAGAATGTGACCTAAAATGGACATGAAACCTTTATTATTTCAGATTTACCGAGTCGACTTTGATTGATCTTTTAAAGCTTAATATACATTTATTTATAATAGAGTTGCATTATTTATCTGGGCACGTAGAAAATACTAGTTTTTAATACATGGGTAGCTTACTTAGTTCCATTCCTCATTATAGTTCATGCGGTTACATTTTGTTGTAACGTTTAACTAACAGTTTCAATTATCTGTTATTAATTAAAATACGATTTTCAATTACCCGTTTGGCCAATTTGTGAATAGCAAGGAAGTCACGTTTTCGTATATTCCGATGGAAAAAGAAGGTAAAATTGACCAGAAATATTGCAGATAGTTTTCACGGATCCCCAATAATTGTTAATCAAATTAATAGAACCGATGGAACTATAAATCGAAGATTAAAATGGCACCCTTATTTTCCGTTAACTCGATTGTAGATTTCCAGCGTTTCTTCTACGATTTTTCTCGGAGAAGTTTTTCTCATTTTAATACTTGGCACGTATTTCCAATAATTTTACGTACTTTTTTAGATTGAATTTTTACTTTGATAAATAGGGGGAGTTTTAATGTACTTGGGATAATGAAACTAGGGAAGGGTAGTCGTCGGTTTTTTGTTCTTTGTTGTTGAATTGCGTTTTGACGATGTGTTTTAAATTAATCTCGTGCGATGTATAGGAAGAAACGAGTGCGGTTCGAAATAAAAACCTCCCCTAGAGTGGCCGGATTGTTCGGAGGAGCATTGCGCTATAACAAATTAAAATATTTAACATGTGCACCCACACACGCGGCCATCTACCTCACGCTTTGAGCTAACTTTTTTGACACAATTGTGTTGTCTTCCGGAATCTATTTTTGATCCAATCCACGCTCTGTGCGTAGCTAAAGCTAATTGTTTCACGACTCTCTTTCTAAAAATTGATTTATTCGATTTCGATATTTTATATCGACCTCGTTGAACTGGTGTTGACTAAAATTTCAACATCATCCTGTCAACTTTTGCAATGTCGTAACAGAATATTCTTGACATTATTTGATATAATCCTTAGGTTTTGTCATAATTGATGCAAATAATTAACACGATTGCATTTTTTTATAAATGCAGCTAACATTTTGACCCTAAATCGTTTCATCCTTTCTCAATGAATTATGTTGATGCAAATTAAATATTAATCGCTAATTGAATTTATTACGAAGCAAATTTGTTTAACCAACTAACAGTTTAACAAATTAAACCAATATAAGTTAGGTCATCCTGCAATAAGAATTAATTAACAGCTTTATCGGCACGATTGAACTTTTCTGCCGGATTAAACTTTCATTAAGCGATTTTCATTAAAAAATACAGTTTTCTTTCGTTTAAACAGCCCAAATCCCTGTAGTTGTAAATTCTTTGGCCGATATTTTTAAATCTAGATTAAAATCGTTCAAATTTAGGTGGCACACTTTGAAAATGCTAATTACCCCGTTTTCCTTAAAAAATACAGCTCGCAATGTTTTTCTCCTCAAGTGCTACTTCACACGAAAACGAATTTAAATTTTCCTAAACAAATAGTTTTTCACTGGAAATATGGAGTGATATTTATTTTTAATTTAAATTTATGCGGTCATTGCATGAAAACGAACTTCAACTAATTCAGAAAACATGACCAGCGAACACTTTTCAGCTGTATTTTTGGAAGCTTAGAACATTGACGTCTTTTTATTATTTTTCAAAACCGATTTAGATATCATTAATCTCGCACAGCGAACCGCATCAAAATTTGTTATGGAAAACTGAAGCGATGCAATGGCCGGAAATTTTCTAACACTTTTATTGCACCTGCTGTAATTTTAAATAAATGGTCTGCAATTGAATCTAAAAGGTTGTTGGCTCTAATAAATATGTCACGTGTACCTAGATTTTCCAATTTATATTTCACTTCGTTTTCTATAATTTCAGCCATTATGCAACCGGGATGTTGTTCTTCTCTGTTGATATTAATAGATAATCTACTAATTAAGTTGTAAAAAAGCCAGTTTCAAAATAAATCCAAACCATTTTAATGACCACGAAGTGTGATAATTATTTTTAAATCTCCAGCTCTCGAAATTTAATTCGATCGCCTATGATTTTTGAACAAGTGTGGACAGGAAATATTAATTATTGGACATTAAAGAATTGATTGTAATCACAGGATGTTCTAAAATTGGATTATCGAAACGTTATCAGACGTAGAAGCGAGTAAAAACTCCAGGCACCATGTAGGCTGTTTTTCTCGTATCGATTATAGTGGGAAATTCTTTTATCGATTATCTGGGAAATACCACTTACCATTGCTGTGATATAGATTGAACGAAATAATTGTGTTTGTATTTTTACTATCGATTTTATGTTAATAATTGATTAAAGAGATTGGTTTCGATATTTTGCGGTTTTTGAATATATCCATTTCAACCACTTCAGAGTTGATATGCTTTTAAAAATCTTGTTTAGGGTCAGTGTGTATTTTGGGGGTTTCGATAGGCGCCATATCAATATCAGTCGATTGTTCCGAAGCAACGAATAACTGTAAAACAAAAACTTCAGCAAAAACAGTTTGTTTGCAGAACTATGATGGGATGTTCGGTAAAAAAAGTTATAGTTCCGGAAACGGATGGATTTTTAACTTGTTAGGAAAAGATTGGTCACACTTAACCGAATTCGTATTTCTTGTAGTAGTACATAATAAGCGAAATTAAAATGAAGCACCCTGTAGAAATTTTAACCAGTGGCGTTACGTCATGTTACGGTGTGTGCATAAACTCGAGTTTAGGAAGGACGTTGGGTGATGACTTTTTGGCCTGCATTTCCGAGAATATAAAATTGTCTTCTAAAAATAAACCCATAGTCATATTTATAGCGTTGTTTTCGGTCATAAATTAATATGTAAGTACTTAATGAACTGCAGTTTAATTCAATTGTGCATTTTTATAATCATTCATAAGTTCGGTGTCCTTAAAACAATTTAAATTAAGTTGAATGTTGATCGTAACATTTTAAAGCTTGCAGAATATCGGCGAGTGGGCAGTCGAACAACAATTTCTGTAGTATGCAATTTATATGGGTTTTGAAGCCTTGGTGTAACACTGCGAATCTTTTTTCCAATTTATTTTAATTTATGCAATTGTTTAAATTTTTTTGCCATTATTTTTCGAGCCCAAGATGGCATGATCGAGGTTTCATGCTCGTCCTTGTAGGTTTAACGATTTTATTATTTTCGACTTGTTTCTAAAGAAAATTTTTATTTTTACGACGGCGGCGCACGTAATCCCGAATTATTTTAATAATAAAACGTTGTCGTGAAGTATGAAAATTTCAATTATTGAGCTCCAAAAAAAAGAACCCAATAGATCATAAAAATAACAACAATATAAAAGGGTCGTAAAAGTCTTTTAAAGTAGGTAAAGCTTTTTGAACTCTCCGAAAAAGTACTTGAAACTTTAAGTGGATTGAATTTTTTTAACTTTTAACTTGACACTGATTAGGACGAGTTTAAATTTTTTTAGGTTATCTGCTATTAATTCACCTTATTTTCCAGTCGATAAAGTTGGCCTTTTGCTCTGTTGTTTTTGTTTTTATTACAAAGAATGTGTCAAATTAGCCGGGATCGGGAATTAATTTTATGTTTCGACTATCAAAATTAATTTTTATTAACCGCGGAAGCGAAAATAGCTAATAAATTTTATTAAAGTCTTATTAAGAGTTTATTGCGGCATAAAAATGTTCTTGTTCTTAATACTCGTGTCGAAAAAAGAAAATCTTGTGGTATCTTAATACGCAAGTGGCGACTTAAACAGCCCGCATGTATTGTAAAAAATGTGAAAAAAATAAAATACCAGTTTGTTAAAAACGAAAAGATGAAGCGCCACCAGCATTACATGTAAGCTCAGCATGAGAGCTCACTAAATGCACCCGCTTGAAAATGTCACTTATCTGGCTCTTCTCCAGGAGAGGTAGGATTATACAGTAGTGCCTAGTCGTTTTGTTCATGACGAAATCGTAGAATAATCAATCTAAAAATATCTATACGATAAATGCCATCTTGTTATCTAGTAAATGCAATTCGGCCCAAAATAGAAACGACGTTACGTCTTCTCTTCCATATGTCACAACTTCAGATAAGAAGGCTCTCCAGCTTTCTTTTTGTCCCTTAACCTTTGAGACAATTATAATAATATACGGGGTTATAACTTCTCTGCATATTAATTATCGTCAGTTTGTTCTGTGGTACTTGGGTAATAATAACATGGAATTATTGGAAGCCCTTGGTAATTGCAGCATGGAAGGTCATGATAATTACTTAAGGTTGATAAGTTAATGTTGTGCTTTATTAAATTAATCGTTCCCAAAGTCTTGGACACCTTTGAACTAATTAGAAAATCGATCTTGGAAAATTATTCACCACTACCTACACAAAAATATTTTAGAACAATTTGAAAAGATTGTTGTTTTATAAGAGTCATCACTATTGGCAGGAAGACGCTGTTTAACTAAATTAAACCGAACGCGTTAGTGTGGCTAAAAGTATTTGACTTATTATAGAACGTTGCACCATTACTACTACAGTTTACTATTTTTACTGAAGAGAAAATCGCTGCGGTTTTTTTTGGTAACTTTTTGTGTCGACTCGGATCGAAGAAGGAATGCTTACGAGACCAGTTTTTCTTTACCTTGACCATTTTTAGAATTGGTTTTGAATTGGAAAATTTTAATTACCAAAGCTTGCATTCGTAACCTTCTTTTCGGTATGAGAAGCCAAGAGTGGCAGACGAACACTACTGCGGAGGTCGAAGACTATATTTAAGCTCTCGGAGTTACATTCTTCACGCAGCTTGTGTCATTGGCTGCGAACCCCAGGAATACACATACCGTCGAGCTCGGTGCCCTCTTATCTGAACTGCGGTAGTTACGACATTTCGTGTGACATTTTTTTCATCGCGAACACATTAATTAGCGATCGGATTATTTGGAATTGCAGATTTGCTTGCGGCAATGGGCATCTATCTCATTGGAAAGAGGTTTTTTTAAAATGTTTTCCTTGGCGCCTTTCTCAGTCTGACTTTTTTTTAATATATAGCGGAATCTTGGCACCGCAATAAGGAAGAATATTATATATATAGCGTTTTCGCTATAACAACCTTTATTTTACGCCAATCGTTACCTTACCTATGCTAACCGTTCATCGGATGGGAAATTCGTTTCCTGCACTGTTATGAAATTTTAATGTGGACGAACCGACTTGGATCGCTAACGATTATTGCAAAGTGTCGTACACAGGATATGTCTGATATCCTGGATACACATAGTAGGTGTGGGAGAGGAATTGATCGCGACACTCGTTTATTACCGCTAGTTTATTAGCGCATTAATATTAAATCTACGACACTTTACTTTGTTCGCCAGCTGTGTCGTCTGCATGTATAGCCAATGTGTCTGGTCGATTTTATTACATTTTGAGAAAATAACGCAGTGAAGGTCTTCTAATTAAAGACGCAAACCCAGGCTTTAGTCGAAATTATGAATTTATGCCGGCATCGGCAACCCTACTTATAAATACGTTCACGGGCATCAAAAATGTTTGTAATAAATCCCGACCTTACCTGAGTTGTTGCTATTCCGTTCTTGAAAGCCAAGGTTAGCTTATACCTGGCCATCGCACCCGCCCGTCTCTTTATTTATAAGACCAACACAACTTTCTGCAACTTGTACACAAATAAAGAAATTAGAAACATTCGAACTCGTTTCATATTGTTAATTCACGGCGCCATGTAGGTAAAAGTTATTATGCTGCTCTGAAATCTTCCGTCAAATTGACAATCCAACTAAATTAGCTCCCACCTAATTGGGTTTTACCTATCTTACGTTTTTGTTCTTATCAGAGCATACCATGACCGATGGGCATCCTTTTGTCACAGTTTTCCTTCGAAAGCTCCTGATTTATACGTCTCGAAGACGTTGTCTTCATAAAAAATGCCGTAATTACCATTGTTGGCCGTTAATCGATCGGTTACGATTAAGAATTAGTAATGAGGATTGAAAAATAGCCGTGAGATTATTATAAGTAAAAACTTTAGCCGTTGAAGGATGACTGGATGCAAGTGCAGCATGCATTCGCACGCAGTCTACTGGGCAGTTGATCGCCCGCGCACAAGGTGAATGCAACTGACCTGTCGGCAGGTTGAAGGGCGTAGCCATAGGCACAACTTTTGTCTGCCGAACACCTCCAATTTATGGTTATTACCATTTAGGTCTAGTACAACCGCTTCCATTAATAAAAATTGGCCCACAACTAAAATGCAAAGGTTTCGTGTTAACAAAAACTCGTGCGAAAAGGTTCCACGAGTGACCGACCACACGTAGACAGACAGACACTCTTCAAGTATATTCACTGCATCCAGCATGTGGATGAACTTTACCTAATAGCAAACATTATTGTACGATCACACGCTTTACGGAAGTAATTAACGTGTTTTTTTAGTTGACATAAGAATTAGTAGTAGTAAGCAACAAAAAATATCCTCTTTACAACTTCATGATATAATCGTTAACGTTGCCAGTAAAATTTAATCAAACCTCTTTTTTTTTATTCGCAATTTTTAATTGTCGTTCTTTTGTTGCAGGTTGCAAAATCAAAGCGTTGAGGGCGAAAACGAATACCTACATCAAGACGCCTGTGCGAGGAGAGGAGCCCGTGTTTGTGGTAACGGGACGTAAGGAGGACGTAGCTAAAGCTAAACGCGAAATTTTATCTGCCGCTGAACACTTTTCCCAAATTAGGGCATCGCGTAAAAGTAACTTGATCGGTGGTCTGAATGGTGCTCCTCCCGGTCCTCCAGCTAACGTTCCGGGACAAGTAACCATCCAAGTTCGCGTTCCATATCGAGTGGTCGGTTTAGTGGTCGGCCCAAAAGGTGCAACAATTAAACGCATACAACATCAAACTCACACTTACATCGTTACACCTAGTCGGGATAAAGAGCCAGTGTTCGAAGTAACCGGAATGCCCGATAACGTCGAAACTGCTCGCAGGGAAATCGAAGCTCACATTGCACTACGTACCGGCAACACCTCTTTGAACGCGTTGTCCGCATTTGGCGAAGACAACACCGATTATCTAACCACAATTTGTAAGAATGGATTGAACGCAATTTTTAATTCGTTTATGGAACCTGCGACGAACGATCCTTTTAGTAATATGGCATCTTCTACCGGCAGTTCGGGAGCGTTTTCTAGTTCGAGGTCTTGTTCAAGTAGTTCTTCGAGTTCCGGTCGTCCCGATTTAGGAGCAATCTGGTCTTCCAACGATCGCGACGAAGGTTTAGGAGATTCTCCCAGTTTCGATACACCCACCGCTATTTCTAACATTTGGTCGTATCCTGCAGCTCCTACACGCCCGAGTCCACCAAATAGCACTAGTCCTGCAGATTCGCTTTTAAGTTCTGCCAAGTGTTTGGTGTGTACCGAGGCAAAGGTAACCCACGCTCTCATACCATGCGGTCATAACTTCTTTTGTATGGATTGTGCTAATCGCATCTGTGGAGAAGGCAGTGATAACCATTGTCCTGTTTGTTCAATTCGTGTGCATCAAAATCTTCGCATCTTTTCGCTCAACCCTTAAGAAGTTTGTTGTTGTCTACGTTGAACAATCGATCTCCCTCGAATATCCTCATTTCGCCGCCATCCACATTCCCCGGAAACCCGCGTCCCTCGGGTAGATATCGTAACGTTTTGGTCTCATGATCTACAACGAACACTAGATTTATAATATATTTTTGTTGTTCTCATGATTGTTTAAATTGTTTTGTTTTTTAATGTTACGTATGGGATCGGAACGACACGATACGTACCTACAGCGTAGTCATTATGCCAGTTTGCATTGTTTAAATGCAACTTTATTTTCATTTTTAAAATTGAATAGTATTAGATTCGCAATCAAGTTATACTCTGTATTTTTATGTGTATGCACTTTTCGTTAGAAGATCGATCTTCTTAAAATCATAAAAGACATGACGTGACACACGGTAGGTTTTAATGGTTAATTTTCTTTTTATAAATTTATATCGATAAATGTTTTTTATTTTTATATTTTTGTAATATTTATCTCATTGATGTGTCACCGATTTTACAAGTCTGAGTCTCTTTATATTTAAGTATTAATCCGAGAACAACACTTTTTAATATATCGAAAAGTATTTTGTGCTAAATGTTATGTATGTTTTTTAAGAGTTTCCTTTTTTTATTTGTTATAAAAAGATATAATTTTGCAATTTGTGTAAAATTGCATATTACAGCAGCTAAGCCTTTTAAGCATCGACTCGTTTCATTGCTTAAAACAATTAATTATGACAAATATTTTACTTTAAAAACTTTAAAGGTTGGAAATTCTGCACCTATAGAATTGGCCAGTGGGTTTATATTTTTTGTTATAGTTTTTTTATTACTTGAAAATTTTTTGAGTTGTAAGCGTTATAGAATTATAAATTTCTTTACATCGATCTTAAAATTTTATTTTGCATTTGTTAGTATTAGTTCGATATAGCCGTTTTTTGGTAAATTATTTTTAGTCAAAATTTTTTTGGGCAAAGTCCGTGGTTTGTGCGATTTCTTGGTATGGGGGCATTTTGGCTGTGATTCCAACTGCCACACAATTGCGTCATTGCCGACCGGGGTTCGCGTAATAATAATATACATATCCCTTATTGTTAGTTAATCGCTCGCGAGACCACTCATTGTTGCTATTGTTCTGTTGTGTCGTGTGATGTGATAATATATAATATTATATTTCTTATAGCTTATAAGTTAAGAGTAAATGAAAATTATTTATATGCAACGTGCACCCTCGCGGTCGGCAGCGAGTCGCTTCCTCGAACTTTTCCACGTTCACAGCTACATTCGCATGTTCGAGTAATACCTATTTTTTTATGTATACCCTTGTAGCTAAAATTAAGCAATCCCCCCCCCTCCCCCCGAACCCCGATGATTAAAAACCGTGTGTTTATTTTGCTTGTCAGTATTCAAATTGAAGTAAAATCGGAGCAATCGGTCTACACTTCCTATTATAGACGCATCGTTCGTTCGTTCGCTCGCTCGCTCGTTAGTTTTCTGCATTTTCTCATTAACATGCACATTAAGTACATTGTAGTACTTCCGGCTGACACTGACCGTTTGTTATCGATTATTTAGAGATTGTATTATTAATATTATTATTACTATATTTACTGTTATACTGGGCGTCTCTTAAGTACACTTCGAGACGGTTCGAGGGAGAGCGTGTGTGCCAGTTCCTATGGAACTTTTTTTTAAGTGAATAAATTTACTGTTCCTCGATCTTGATCGATATATTTTTGAATGAGCTCAGGAACCCCCAGTGTATAATAGTTTTCTTATTTAAGGAAGTTTATTTAATTTATTTTTTATATTATAATTTTGCAGTGTTATTAAATTATATATTTTATGATGTGTATATCTTATACTTAATTTATAAAAAAAAAATTAAAAAATTTTTTACAGACGGACCGTGTCGGCCATATATTGCGGGTCTGCTCCGCTGACTTAGTTTGTTTATTATTATAATACGTACGTTGTATATAGGTTGTTGTTTTATATAGCTATTAATAACATATGAATTATTATTATTATTTTATTTTTTTACCTATTTTTGTGAAGATATTTAATAATGAATGTTAGTACAATGCGTGCAGTCAGTATGTGTCCACAAGTTTGTGTGTGCATGACTGTTTGAAATAGTTTAATTAGAGTTTTGATTACTTATTATATATTTATATTGATATTTTAATTATAAACAAATCCTGTGGTGATTTCTTTTTTGTAATTTTGTATTTTTTTATTCGTTTTTGACGATTAAATATATAAGTACGTTTTGAATTAGAAATTTTAAAAATTAGCCTAAAAAATTATTTAGCAGCGGTCGACCGACGCTTATTTGATCATGTGGCCGACGTCTGCGTCTGTCGAGGCGGTGGTGTGGTATATTAATATTCTGTAACACAAATATAAGACTTAACCGCACCTCGAGCCTCGGCATACGCGAATTACGTAGTAAATAATAAATAATTAAGATATTACTTGACTTTTATAAATTAATTTACCAAATAATATACGAATAAATTTTCTTGATTTAAGTTTTTCTTTTTTTTTTATTTTCGTTTTTATTTTTTGTTTTTTAGTTTGTAACATACCGCCTTTGTTGTGTTCCCCGCATGAGCTGTGTTCATTTGTGTGTCGTTTTGGTGTAGACGCATCTTCATCTATATGTTTGATGGCTACTGTAGACTCTGTAGCGCACAAAGCACTTAAACTTCATGTGTATTTGTAGAAAAATCGCGTTTTATATTTTAATATTTAAATAATAATAATAAACTTATAATCATAATAATTTAGTACGCGTGATGTAGTTGTAGCTACTAATAAATAAAATTCGGGTGAATTGTGTAGCGTGGTTTTTAATAAAAAAAAAATGCTCAAAATGGGACGATTTGAAATTTTGCGGGGATCTCGAACGGTGTTTTTGAAACTAGTAAGAATTTTTTAACGTTGGCGGAGTCGAATTCGGCAATGATCACGCAGAATTAACCTTTATTTTGTTTACTAATTTAGGTCTAGGGAATGATGTAAATTTTCTAATAAAAATAAAATAATTTACTTAGTATGTAATGTATTATTCCTTGGTAATTATAAAACGGGGAATAATTATTGAAAAAAAAAAAATCAACGAGTGAGTGACGAAAGTGGTACAACTTAATAAATTAGCGTACCTTTTTAATATTATAATTATCGGATTAAGTACCACTAAGTAAGCGAAATTTTGCAATTTTTCTTATTAAGGATGTGATAATAGTATTTTAAATAACTTAAATTGGGAAAAGTTGTGGACTAAATTGAATATAATTGATATAGTTTTTTAATGAAAAAAAATTGTCGTTTTACGGTTAATTGTGTGGTCGTTGCGGGGTTCTTCGTCAGGAATGATGGTACGACTTTGAGAAGGTGTTATTGCAATCGAGATATTAATAAAAGTCTTCCCGCCCGGAAATCACGCAACATTTTATATAAAACTTTAATAAAAGAACGTTATATAACAATGATATAAGTGAATTTTAATAATCTAAATTAGGTAGTATAATTGGCATTTTCTTAATGTGTGTTTTTTGATGTGTATTGTGTCTATTTAAAATTTTAAGCATTTTGTTTGGTATTAGTAAAAAAAAAAAAAATGATAAGACGATAGTGGTGTTATATACCACGCCATTGACAATTCCAAACAAAATACTTGAACGCTGCAATAATATAATCATTTCACCGCAATATTCACGCTGCGATATAATTGCGGCTTCATCATTCACAAATCGACTGCGACACACATTGCAAATCACTCTGTATATTATTATATTTTTAACACGTAATATACAGGCCTAACTATGATACTTAAGTAATAACTAATAATCTATATTTCATATTTAATATATACAAAAGTAATTTTTGAAAATAGTTATAACAAAATACATAAATATAGATGTTACTAGGAAAAGCACTGTATATTATGATGTAAATGAAAGTATATATAACAAGATATATATTGTAAAATATTCGAATATATATCTTTTTGTAGCATCCTATATAAAAGACATTCGCTTAGGGTCGCAAGTTTCACTGTTACGTGATGGTTTCAATGGGTTGCCCTTGCCATACCTAAGTAATTTTTATTCGCGAACCTATAAATGTACTTAAGTAATAATAATATTGATGATAAAAAGGAATCGTCGAAGAAGGAATGCATATACAAGACAGCCCTTTGAATTTTAAACGATTTTACGCGTTTTGTCTTCTAAACGTAACCTAAAGCAATAAAATAACGAATAACGTTCAATACTATTTTAATGTTATTTATTTTATCTACCAATGGTAGAGTAGGACTTAAAATATGCGTAACAGGTCACTTTTGATCCAAAAGCTGTCACCCGCTCAGCATTTATAAATTAAATAATTAGCTGGAAAATGTTGAAAGTATTTCTATATTATTACTATTAAATGTATGCGAGATGTCTGGACGTACTATATAATATATTATGGTTAGAATTTGTCATTTTGTAAGAATTGTGTTAAAAAAATGCAACTTTACAGCTGTTGGAAACATTAAGCAATGATTTTATCATCGAATGATACTATAAATTATTGTTTACCCCCCTCTCCCCCCTTTTGAGTGTTTACAAGGAATTGATGTATATAATATTTATTCGTTTTATATAATTAATTGTGTTATTACTAATAATCCCACATTCCATATTACAAAAAAATAACTAAAAACCGCAATCTCCATCTCGTGGCGGAAAAGTGAAAAATAGAAACTTAGCACAATAATTGATCATATCAAATTTTCACTGTGATTCGTAAGACTGACTTAAGTGTTATTTTGGAAAAGGAAAAGTTAACACAAATTTCCCTTTTTATAAATAATAAGAGTTGTTTATTTATAAATTTTACCGAATTTTAAAATTTGTTCTTCACTCGATGTACCAACAGCTTTAAAGTCGATTAAAAAATTTAAAAAAAAATAATTATAAAAAAACTATTTAAGTGTGCATATTTTTACAATTTTTCAAGAAATGAAGAATGAATCAATATAATGAATAATACGTATACTAATTAAATATATTTGTAGACAAAAAAGAAGCCAAAGCTACTAACTCTCTATGCTTTCTAAAAGTTGCGTTGATCTTGTTGCTTTTTTTAGAAAAATTTGAATTTTTAAAAATATTACATTAGTTTACATATGAGTCGCACATTGACGACTGAAAATAATTTATACACGACCAGTTTGTTAGCATCCTTACAGAAAATAACCACCATCTTTATAAACTGTCGCGTATTTTAAGACTCTTGTTCAAGGTTTTCATTCACAAAAGTAATTTTGTTCTTTTGAATAAACAAACATCTGCACGAATATAAATTTTCCTTAACCTTTTTTTTTTCAATTTATATTAAGTACCTATACCAGGTCTGATATTATTAAATTTGCACTAATTGCGGTTACTGCTTGACGATACATTTTTTGTACGACTTCACACCAAACCAATTTAAAATTCATTTCCTAATATTTTTTTATTGCTTAATTAGGTGACCCTAATAAATGTGCGTACCTTCCGGATTACTTTTATCGTCGAATAAAAATGAAGCAGTAATAACCGATAGTGCTAAGTTGATTAGATCTGATATCGCGCAAAAAATTAATAAACAATCACATCAGCAAATTTTTTAAAAACGCAGTGAATAACAAGGGTATGAATTAAATATCGATGATCGACCCTACCTCATCAAAAAACGTAACATACCTAAATTTACCCTTTCGTCCAATTAATATTTATGCGGCGATGGGGTAGAAAGGATCAAACACACATGAGGGTTTTTGCGATACAAATTATAATTCATCCAGATGATTCAATTTTTAGTGTCCGACAATATTGGTTTAAACATCCTTTGTTTACCGTTTTGAATTATCGCTTCCAGCACTAAATTTTATATTTTATTAAAATAATGAAAAATAATAATTGGTTCGAAAACGAAGTAAACGCCGAAAATCGAAAACGATTTATGCATATCAGCGTAGGCGTCAGATTTTTTGCATTTATTGAATTAAGGATTGTTGGTTTTGCGAATGAAAATTTTGAACACGGCTGTTATTGTTTCCTTTTAATGTGTTAAGCTAAATATTCTGTATTGGAGAAACAGACTGTTAGTGCAAATCCAGTTTTTAACCAAAATATTTAAGAAATAAGTAGTAATATTGGGGATCATTCTCATCGTACATCGATAAAATTAGTCATTCTAAAAAGTTACATTTTTACTAATATTCAGGTGCCAAAAACTATATAGTTACTAAAAAATTGTGACACGTGTGGGATTTAATTTTATTGTATGTTAAAGAAAATTGAGGAAGATAAAGGGAACGATTTGAAAAGTTTGACTATGTCACGCCAATTTGTCGTTAATATCGAATAAAATTAAAGCTCTTGTGAGCGTGTATTTTTAACAATAACATAAGTAATAATTTTGGTGACCAATATTTGTACTTTTATTCTTATTTCATCCTGACGGATGCGTTGTTTGGGCAAATGTAGCATTGATTATGTAACAAAAAATTTGATATCGATCAAACTTATCAAAAATAATAAAAAAATGTTATGTATGATTTGTTACATTTTTTAATACAACTTGGAACATTTTGCAATATAGTTAAGTGATAAGGATAAATCCAGTTTAGGTTTCGATCAATAATTTTAAAATTAATGCGCACCATGTTATCACACCAATTTCGTAAAATTTTTAGTGTCCGAATAGAATTTTGAAAACAAATTCGTATATTTTCGTATTATTCAGTGTTTTAATGTGCGTCACGATAATCTTTCTACAGGTACTAGAAATTGTAACAAAAAAGTTATTGTGTTTTATGTTTTATTTTTATTATTACTTAATATTATTAAGTTTTGTGTTTAGTGATAGTTAAAATTAAAAAAATATTAATAATATAAAAAATTATTTATTGCCACCTTTTGTAATCTGAAATATTGGTCTTTTATAGAGCTAATGTATTACGGATTTATAAAGGATTTTGCTTAATGTATACCTACTCAAAATCAATATTTTTACAGAAGATATTTTTATTATTCGATATACTTATTTTCGTACGATATTCAGAGTTCCACTGAACGTGTTCTCGATGTGAAATATTTATATGAGTGTTCATGGTGTGTATATTCTTATCAGAAATTGAACAGTGATCAAGGATTTCGAAAATGGTTTTAACATACTCACACGCCGTCACAGGAACTGATGGTGATTGTAAATTTTATTTTAAAATCGAAATGGTTTCGAAATTCTCGGTTCACATTTATTGATTGTTAATACTGAGGATGTCGATATGTTTTATTTAAGAAAAAAAAAGTTTAAATGCTATATAAAAATGCATTGGTATCTTTAATCGAGTTAACCTCCCCATATAATATTTTAATATTGATCGATTCATATACGTAGCGTACATATGTTTATGTAGCAGTATTTTGTACGAGTACACGTTTTTGGAAAATATATATTCTCTACTTGATATTATTATCTTTCTACTTATTAAAATACATATAATAAATGTTGCTATACCATATTATTACTTAATTTATTTTATCATACACCCGTATAAATTATATATTATAGTAATATTCTATATATCTAGTGAAATATATTAATATAAATAAAAACGTATTTGTATTGGATCTTGTTTACTTTTTTCAATCCCCAATATCTTCAAATTTCATGCGAGCATTTCTAAAGGCGTATCGAATATACACTTTAACATTTAAATTCGATTCATTCCATGACAGTTCGACAGAAAATATCAAAAGAGAACATTAAATTAGTTTCCACATCAACGATTTTCTTCATTTCAACAAAAAATTTTGTTGGCTAGGAATACCCCATCAGACAATCAACGATAAACAGCCAAGTTGTGATTGTATCGCAGGAAATTTGAAAAATTACTTCAACCCTTTCAATGCGGTAATTTACCCAAACCACACCCGATACGCTTTTAAATACGTAGAAAAAGTTTTCAACCCCTAAAGGCTTAACAAAAAATTTCACTAAAAACGAAAACCTCTACATCGAGCATTTAGCAATTGTGTCGACTATTCCAACTTCTCATTTAACTCTGACCAAGTTATAACCGAAAGGTATACGAAAGCATGGGTAAGTATTGCCTACCAGCTATAAGGAGAAAAAGCTATTAAAAATCTCGGTGTACTTTAAAACAACTCGAAATAATTATTAATATAAAAGTTTTCAATGCCGAAAACTTTCTGTAATTTTCTTTCGTAATCGATAAGTTGGAGAAAATATTTTTTGTGTTAACCTCTTTCAGAGTCTAATGGATCACGACAAACTTTGGTCCAAAAATTATTAAACCTAGGTCGGACAAGAGATTAAATTGATAGAAAACTACCCAAGTAATTCGATTATTATAGTTTCATTCCCCATTATTGGATAAACAAACTAGAAATCTGTTGGAAAGCTCTCAATTCTATTATCAAAATTGGAAAACATTATATTATTATCTTGCAAAATTCTTGGGTTAGTGTGCGTAGTTTCAATTAACCTTTTTATTAGGTAAAGTACATAAAGTATATTATATAATGAGGTTTGTATTATGTCGCACCCTATGCGTTACGTTTGTTGTCTATCATTATTTGTGACATCCCCTCACCCCTCTTTTTACCATTTGATAACATTATTATGTTGATAAATTTTTAATTAAATTTTGGAGTTACCGAAGTCAAGAGAACAAAAACAGAAAAAGAGGACACAAAACACAATGTTTTTTTACTTTAACAAAACAAGTGGGGGGGGGGGGGGAATAGGATATAATATAAGATCATTAAGCTGTAGTACTCGAGGGAAAATTATGAGAGACTTTTGAAGCCTTTTCGTTGAAAACTTGATATTTATTATCTGTCCTATTTCATTAAAATTTAAATAAAAGTTTTAAGAGAAAATCTGGTTACGGAAATAAGCTAATGGTTGAAGTAATTCAGGATCAATTTTTCTAATTCGTGTAATGCGATAAACAATTTCAAAACTGAGTCAAGTTGACAAGTAAAAAAATTGATATTTTGTGTATCCTTATTTCTAATACATTTTGGAAACACCTACCCTAATTACGATCCTAATGATTGATAAATAGACCTAATTTAATGTAGGTATTATTAAGTTAAAGGTCCCATAAAAATGTTTAAAAGGGATAGATAACATAAAAGAAGATTAATGGAAAACCAACGATAACTCCAATTAAATCATTGTAAAATAAAATAAAATAGTTAACTGCCGTTGTCAATCAACTTTTGTTTTGTAAAGCAGCTCGGGGCTGTTGAAATTGCGAAGAAAATATTTTATTTCGAAAATTCTTTGATTAAATATTATTGAATTTTATTTTTAAAATTGGTGGAAAATTGTTCATATTTGGCCGAAAACATTGGCCCCATTTAAAAGTTACTTCAACAATTTTGGTGAATATTACAATTAATTAAGAATAAAGAAGATAATAAATGAAAAAATAGAATCATAGAAAAGAGGAGGAGGAGAAAGCTTTTATTGAAAGTGATCAATTTACAGCAAAAAAATTAAACTTAAAATAATTAAGTTAAATTTCTTTGATTACATGGTAATCTCAACAAATGAAAGATAGCCAATTGTATTTCCACTGGAAGACATAGGTAAAAAATTAAAGATTTTAAAAAACCTGAATTGAGAGGGAAAATATCACAATAAAATTATATCATGTGTTATTACTATCTACTCACCAGATACTAAAAAACTAGATTCAATTTCACCTAAAATATTTTTAAAACATATCTTTTGGGTAATAGTATATTATACACCTAAAGACTAAAGTGATACTTTTAATCCCGAATCTAAAGTGAAGTTTTATAATGCTATATTTTGGCGGATTCGTTCTCAAATTTTGCAGTGAAAACTCAGTTTTTATCGCAGTGTGAGTTAACCTACCACTAAAAAAATTAAAAATACAAATTCACAGTTCCATTGTACGGAAGAAATTTGACAGACGAGTTAGGATATCTCTGATATATTCAACTATTTAAAACAATTCATTTTGATAAGGGTGTAAAAAGATGGCTATGTAGTGTAGATAGCTTGGCGGGGGTTGACCTGCTACGCGGCAATGACCTAAACTACTATTTGTGTCTAGACAAAAGGTACAGACGGTAAATTATTCGCAAGCGTTGGTCCAGATCTAAGCCATTTTTACTTTTATTTTTAGCTTCGGAGAACTTCTTCCATATGCGATGATAATTATTATGATAATTACGTACAATTTTAGTACAGTAGCACTTACCTTGAAAAAGAGCTCCATCCTTTGAAACAGGAGACTATTCTGTTTGTTGCACAGCAACGCTTTCATGAGAGTGACGTGGTCATTATTTGACTCAATTATCTTAGCAACTATAAAAGAACCTCACGACTTTTTTTAGTCATTAGTTTTTAAACAAAAATTGTATTTTCTTTACAATCTTAAATTTTCAATTAAAACATTACATATTGTTATATTATAATATCTACTATTGATAATAATTTTATCTTTGCCTTTAAGAAAAATCGAAATTTGTACAATTTATTTTTATTTCTTAGAAGCCATTACGGGGGGGGGGGGTATTAGGTCTGGTATTCACATATCACTGATCAGTCTTATCTTACCTACGGGGTGGTAACTGCAGTTAACAAGCCTGTGGCTAGGAAACATATTAGCCCCACCCCCCCTAATAGCTTTTTAGCTTCAATTTACATACCTGAGATTCTTTGTTTTAAAATTTAATAATATTTAGTAAAATAAATTAAATTTGGGTTATTTGCCAAACATGCAAATAAACTCCCCTAGAGGCAGAAGCAGTTTTTCCTCCTCCTTCTCCACCTCCTGAGCCCTTGGCCACACAGAGTTTGGAGCTCCTTTTGAAATTTTCTAAGGTAATGCTTAGTAAAACTGCACTAAAAATTCATCTCGGCATTTTGAGACCTCCATCAAGCCGGGATCCCTGCGTTTATGCTCCATGTATCCTTATGGAAAAGACGGAACTGCCTCCGCCAGAAGAATTCTATAGAATCACAGCCAGCTTAACTGCCTATCAATGATGAAAAGGATATTATATTACTAAAATATAAAACACCTACGAATTTATTTTTTCTTCTTCATTTTCTTCTGTGTTATACCTATATTTTAGTCATAAATTATCTTAAGATTTCTTTTTCCCTATATTTTTTTATACTTTGAGTATTGGATATTTTCGACCAAATTCTTTTTCAATAAATCTCATTGTATGTTTCTTTTAATTCGATTTATTGGATTTTATGAATAGTATAAACAAATTTTGAGCCATACCAATAATTTTGATTTAAATCAGATCAGTTTTGTTTAAAAATCAATCTTATACGATTCAAAGTGATTTTTCTAACTTAAAAAGATAATGGAATATTTTCTTAGAAATAAAAACAAATGCAAGTTTACTGATAGACATGATGATGATATACCGAAATCTGGTCACGCGCGAAATAAATTTTATTTATTTAACCTTTAAAATTCACTTCAACCTCGCACGGCATCGATTCGACTTCATATTTATTTTCATGGTAAGTTTTTACATATTTGCTTATTTTTAAACAATTTTTATCAATAATTCATTCTATACCTAGTGAGTTTTATTAATTTAGTTCCAAATTTAAAATGCTTTTTAACCACAACAATGGATTGGTATGATCGCTGGTTGAGTTGCATGGAAGAGTTACTTCCGGTGTACATCAGAACGTTGTGAATTTAAGAATTTCTTCTATATTGACATAATCTATATAATTGACAAACCGTCATGTCAAATTTTTTGTTATTTTGATTATATGCAACTGATAATTGGTAATAATTATAAAATGGCACCATATTGCATTATTTATTCGGCGTTTAAATTAATTTAATTTTGTTTCATTGTTTTCATTTAACAATAATTGTAGAGAATTGTGATTATGGAAAAATAAATTAAAGTGGAAGAAAATTGAAAATTATTACAATGAATTATGGTTTAGTAAGGCAAATTTGTTGGTCATAGCTGTCCGAAGTATAAACGATATAACGTGCACAAGTTTAAATACATAAATAAAATAGAGGTAGATTTCGAAATTGCTTAAAAGGTTTGTATATTATTAAAAAAAATATATCGTTCGTTAAGCGAGATATCAAAAATACTGCAACAAATAATGTAGGTTTAGGTATATACTTATATGAAAATAAGTTTTTCCCGAAAACTCTTTGTTTTGATGAGATTATTATACACGTAGTGTGATAGTCCAAGTTTTTCAAATTAAAATATTTTACCTCCGTCCTTCAGATATAATTTTTTTGTGACAAAATAGAATAAAGGAAAAAAGTAACACCATTTTTTTTACAGTTAATATCAAAATGAAAGGTGTCGTGTAAGATCCCAGTTCTCAAACTGGGTATAAAAGCTATCCAACCACTTATCTAAGGCTTAACGCCATTTAATCTAAAAACTGTATACGCGAAGAAACGTTTTTGTTCTTTTAACAAAAGCATATCCAGAAAAAATTAAACTCTGCTGAGGTTAACATATTAACTAACATATTTGTTGCTATAACTAAAATCTTTGCTACAAACAGCAAAGTAAAAACTTTAAAACTAACTAAACAGCACAACGAATTTTTTTCACGTTATTTGAAAAGGAATAAACAAACAAAATTTGAAAATTTATTTTGAACTTTTGAACTGTAGTCTACAGTCATAAAACATGGAATATATTTTTTGTATTCTGAAAATGGCGGAGGTATAACTTTGTGTTTACTTCATTTTCTTGTAGTCTCTACTTGTTCGTTTTCATGTTTTGTTCAAACGAAAACACCTCCTGCTTGTCACGCCATTTTCCGATTCCTGTGCCATTAATGGACATACTTATTCATCAGTTTTTAGTTTTTCCTGAGTGATTTCTATCAGTTAATATTTTCTATTGGCGCGAATCGTTCTTGTGCCATTCGTACCATATTGAAGCAATCTTTCAGACAAATGATATAAATTTAAATAAAGTGCACAAAATTATATCGCGTGTTTCAGAGAAGGAATCAGATATCACATTCATTCCAACTATTTATTAAAAAGAAATGTTGATTGCTATAATTTAATTTAAATTCGAATTAAGTGGATATTTTTTTCTACAGAACTTTCAGTACAAAAAGATATTATAATAAATAAAATTATTCTGGTAAAAAAAAGAACCTAACTTTTTACATTATGTAGTTAACTTGTCTTACTAGGTTTTATAATTGCACATACAATTTTTTTAATAAAACGATATATATCATCGATGTTGAGATGGACACCTGGTCTGATTGAGATTAGTAAAGATTAAAATTTCAATTTTGTTGAAATTTAAAATTTAACGTGCGCACCTGTACACGTCAAAACTCACCGATGATCCATTTCTATCAGGTTCCATCTCAGGTTCTGGATCTTATAACTCAGTGATTAGCGGACTAAACAGCCTGTAAGTTTCCATTTCATCAAAAGAGAAAGTGCTACCTACCTTATATTATGGAATACTTCCGGACTACTACTTTCAATAATTTGATTTTCCTGTTGGAAATAAACTGATTAATATTATAGTGATTTACTCCTGTCTAACTTCGGCCGAACGACACATCATGGGCAAGGTGTTCATAATTAATCTAAAATGTTATAAAATTATTTTGTAAGTTTTTCCTCTTTTTACTGTAAATATTGCAAAAGGGTAATGTGCTCTATGCTTATATGTTTATAGTTTGTTTATTCTAATTTTGCGTTGAAAGTATTTTGGAATAATGCCACTAATGAAATATTTGCTTTTCATTAGAATTAGATGACGCTATGATGGAACGACTGTTTTATTCCGTGTAAAACTGGCGATTGCCGTTTAATCCTTTTCAATTTTTTATATTAAATTACAGAATTATAGCCTTAAATTGGATTGCCATATTCAGCAACTTAACGCTTTCTTTCAATTACTTTCAACGAGAATACACCAACTACTACGCCTTTAACGGTTATGATTAAAATTTAATAGCTAGAAATTCATTTGCAATATAATATTACCGATATCCATAGTATAAGAAATTGTGGAAGCTGTTAACTGATAATAAATTTGAATAATCACGAATGCCTGATTTCGCTACAATAAATTATCCCAACGATAAATCAAATTGCTTATTGTAACAGTGCGTGACATATCTTAGGAGCTTATTTTATTAATCAGTGTAGAAATCTTTGATGTTACTGAAACATTGTTGGAATAGCCTAAGCATAAGCTGTATAATATGATTCCGTGATGTTATATTAAATCATAATAAATTAAGTTATTGAGAAGAAAAGGAACACGCTTCGAACTCTCTCAAGTTTATGAGGGTTGTTTCGCTATCACTATAATATATCCTTCCATTTTTTTGTTTAACCGACAGTTCTAATATTTTGTTCATATTTAACCAATACACAGATATGTGCTATAAGCCACATCATTGAGTTTAAAAATATATTTACTGTAGGAAATCAAATGTTGAATTAGGTGGATGGTTAAATAATCTAATAGATCGTTCTGCAAAAGCAAAGCGTACATAGAGATTACAGGATCCAAATGTTTCGAAATATACAAAAGCAAACGAAATTTCATTCAACAATTCAAAGGAGATTATATAACAATAACGTGTGCTGAAGTATGAAAGGAACTATTCAGGAAAAGAATAGCAAAAAGGTTTCTTCGCATGCGATCCTAAAATTTCTTAATGTATCCCCAGCTGGCCAAGAAAAGTATTGTCACCTATTCTTACCAAATTTACGGATAGGTGCGCTTACATAGCGAATAGATTAACTATATTTTGCGCAAACAGAAATTATCAGAAAAAATTTGTTTTGTCCGAAGCTTAACAAGGAGTTTGGTAACAAAACGTATTCTCTCGTTGAAATTTCGTTTTGGGTATTGCAAAAATAAACTAGCTGATATATTAAATAGTAGCTGATTGCAGTTTAAATTATATTTTGTGGGAATACGTTTTGAACCAAAATCATTTTACGTAATTGGTTGGAATTAGATTGGTTGCTATCGTTCTTTAAGTTTAGTAAAAAAATTTACCACTGATAAAGCTAGAAGTCATGTCTGATTCGAACCTAGAATTTCGCACAAGCCATCACTATGGCTACAATTTACACTAAACGAACATGAAATATTTTAATACTATGTACTTTAACACCATCAGAAAAAAATACAAAAAATTTCCTTCTCACTGGAAAAAGTACAAGGGGAAAATTTTACCCAAAATTTTTTGTTATTCAATAATTTATAGAAATTTAGAAATAAATATTTTTTAAATATCATTTCACGGCTATCGGGTCTCTAGGCAGATAGTTAAAGTCCTAAAAAATAAGCGTTGGCCTGCAATCAGGTTTTAGATCTAAAAATAGTGAATTTTAGCTAAAAAACACAATCTTTTATTCGTTTGAGATAAAGCAGCAGTATAAAAGCAAGAAATCAAATCAAGTTTGATCAAATATGAGAAGTGCTTTTAATAGTATTATTAATTTTAGCACAAAAATTTGCCATTCGCAGCAGTAAAAGTAATATAAATTAAAATTAGCTTTTCAAGTTTTTACATATTTGATTAAGAGCAAATGTGTTCGTTGTAGCTTGCCTATGATTATCAATTAATTAAACTGAATTAATTTTTTATGTTTATACAAAAACTGTGTTAAAAAAAATATATATTACGATTTTAGCCTATTTAGGTTGCTATAATTTTATGAAAATAAGTTTGCCGCTCATTAGAAACATATTTATTATAATTTACACACAGTCAGTTTTATAAAATTATTTATAATTACAGCTGCAATTCTATGATAGCCTGCCTCTAGTCAATAATTATTAGTATTGTGATATTCAGCCTTTATCACAGCCTATTTTGATTATGCTATAGAATTAGCTGTACTTTTCTGCCGGCGATAGGTGCCACTGAGTGAATATTCATAATTCAACTTACACTTTTAGTGCCGCTTGGCCGGAGCTACATTTTCAGCATTTCCTTCAAATGATTACGAAATAAATTGAAACCTAAATAAAACCATACATAAGCTGGAATATTGTTATTTGGCCGGAAGTCTACCCCTCCCCCCTGGGTGGTAGTATCATTAGTTCAAAAGTTATATTTTCAAATTGTTTCAACTGTTACAGCAGGATGTCTGCTCCTCATCCTAAAGTAATCAATGTAGTAGAATTATACCCTTTTGTTCAAATTTCTAGTCAGTCGAATAATTTGCGTGAAGTTTTTCGGTGAAAACATCCCTTAATAATTAAACAACGGAACTTTTATGAATTAAGAATTTTCCTTAAATTTAAACTATAGTAATATATATAAGTAATATAAATGCAGAAGATAATACACATTTACTATTTACTATATATTGATATGATTTCAATCTTATAATTTGAAATTTTCTTAAAAATTATATTAACTTCGTGTATTCCAGTTGGAATTTTTTTTGCCATGCTAAACAAAACAAATAATACACAAAAATAAAAATTTGGGTTTTTTCTTAACGCCAAAGCAAGCTTGACAAGAAAACACAGCAATATATAAAACGTCAAGAGGCCTTGTGGTTGCTCTGATTTTGCAGTTTACAATTTCGATCTCACAGTTATATGCTTTAAATATCTTGAGAATAAATAAATGAAAAAGTCAGAAGTTCATAACAAATAATAGCTTCAATGTAATATGGTATAAAAAATACGTAATATGTACAATATAATAAAATAATGTTGAAGTATATCATACAGTACAGACAAACATGAAATATGATGCTCGAAAAACTATGAGTTATTTTAAACAGTACATTGATTATAAAATATTAGTCAACATTCGACGTTCCATATCCATTAAAATATAGATTAATTTTAACTGCACGTTGAAATGCATTTGAATTTTAGCTAAAACTAAATTACATACAGCCGAAAACAATGGAAAACAAAGGATGATATATTACAACGGTGAAATGCTGTTCCTCTTTGCAGGTATATCTAATATCTACACCATAGAAAATAAGAAAGTAATATGGATAAGAAAAATTGAAATAACCAGAATTTTAACTGCCAGTTAAATTTAATTAATTTAAATTTCTAAATCTATATAATTACATATGCATTAAATTATTTTGGATGTAGGTATTCTTTAATTAATTTTCTTTAGGGGGGGGGGGTAATTCTGAATTTGTAATGAAGTAGATTAATTTCTACTTCTAACCCTATCAGTAGCTTTTGACTTAATGAAAAAAGCAAAAGTAATAAATAAAGCGTAAAAGTACATCAATAAATAAAAACCAATATTTATTTAAATCTTTTAGCTTAGCCTTTCCCACAAAGTTAGCCAAATATTAAGTTAATTACTAAAATGAACGATGAAAAGCAAAAGAAAACAAGGACCGTGTTTGCAGAATCAAATTATGAAAATAAAATGTAGATTTAAATAAGGAACCTCTTAGCTTTTCTTATAACTCTTGAAAGTTCTCAGACTGAAAAATCAGTGTTAAGTATTCCGACAAGCTCCTTATGCTGCGAATATTAACAAATTTCCTAAATTTAAAATTGAAAAAAAGAGTAACGATGAAAAAGTACAAAGTAGAAAATTCATGCTTGCAAGTTTTTAGTTTTAATAATCCGAAGTTATAATTTTACCCTTAATCAGAGTAACGGCTTTAGAGATACTTGAAAAATTGAATCATTTAGTTTATTTAAGATTTCAGTTAGAACGAAATATAACCGATCTTCAAATAAACCAACAATAGCCCAGCGTGGGGCGGCGATACAAAAGGGCGGCCGACGAACTCGACGCTTTTGCTAGCTGCAGTCATTTTGCGATTGAGCGCAATAATTGTAACAGTTACAAACGAATTTAAAATTTTTTGTAAAGCCAAGTCAAATGATATTGTATAAAAATGTCATATTTATAATTATGCAAATTGTATTTTCATGCCGGCGAAAGAAAAAAATGTTTAATGTGTTATAAAGCGCTAAACGAATGGATCGTAATTTTTTCTCAAAACTTTTCTCGTTAATCAATAATAGGAGATTACACAATTTATTAAATACACATTATTGTACAAACATGAAAGTAACATTCAAAATTTATTCCCGGGCCTTGTAGGGTACGAATCGTTTTTGCTTAACGAGCTACACCCCAAATCCTGGAAATTTTGTTGATTTTCGCAGCTTCGCGTTGGGTCACCGACCTTTGTCAAGCTTCTGCAATCCAAAACGGACTTAACGTGAAAGTTTTTACCCTTCGTCCTTGAACCTATACCGATACATCCGTCAATTTTAAATTTCCCAGGTTGTCAAGTTATGAGACAAATACGAGTACGAAATTCTCATCTAGATTTCCGAATGGTGGTCGTGAGACCCGGAAGATCGGGTGTTCGTTATTATTCCCTTTATGTGTTACCTTTCGAGGAGGCATCGCCCTTCGTGATGTAACTTTCAATTTTTCGCACGTCTTGCAAAAAATTATTTGGAAGCATTAAACATGATGTATCTTCTCATAATTTTTGGAGTAGATAAAAAACAAATTGGTTGTAAATTATTTTTCGATTGCTCACGTGACAATGCTTTTCTTCCGTTATCATTTTATTATATAATTTATTATTTTAATTACCCTTTTTCTATTATTTACAAGCACAAATAAATATATTTGTTGGATTATTTGATATCGGTAATATTTAACGACAAATTTCTACTACTCCTGAATAAATTATATCAGACGCCAGGTCAATGTTCTCTCGGAGGGTGGTTGGGAAGTTGGGTGGAATCAGAATAGGGTGTGACTACTACTTTCATTTAACGTAAAAATTTTGTTATTTTATTTTTGATTGTTTATATTTAGAATTAAATCACCTTTTAATGTATAATTTTTTTAGAAACACGAAAGGATCATTTTCAAAAAGTTTTCAACGTACACTTTATACAGGATGATATAATTGTACATCCCCCTAATGTTTTTAATGGCAAAATAATTTTTTTTACCTGAACATCCCTTAATTACCCGAGCGATATCGAACCAATTTATTCTTTTATAATGCATATCCTAAAAATTACAGTTAAAAAGGCTATTCGGGTTTCATAAATTTAGGATTCATTTTCATATAAGGCGGTTTTCATAATGTAAATTATAGGTCTTATTTAAAATTATAAGCAACAGTGCAGCTTTGTGGTTAAACCGCCAATTAATCCGATTGTTAAGTAAAAAGTAATTTGGAACTTTTTCTCGTTTTTTTCTTTTAGCGCTAGCTTTTGTAATATTCCATTATATCCTGTTCCTATTCGTATTTTTGTTTTTGTTTGTTTTCTTCTTTATATGAATTCTTGTTATTTGGTTTATACTTCGGTGTCTTTCCGTTGGTTTTTGCTATTTCCCTTTTAAATCTTTCATTCTTATCGTTGGCTCTTTGCATTCGGAAACAGATCAGAGATTTAAACATTCCACTTATTCATTTTGTCGTTTATAAATTACGATATCAATAACAGAATGGGAAAGGTATAGGTAAAAAGTTGTAACTACGCTTAAGAATCAATACTGTACAAGTCTTCAAAAAGTCATAATTTCTTTAAAATTTTTGCAAACACTTTGCAAACCGTGGTAGCGATAAGGACTTTTTGTCCTTAAAATAAATAATTAACTGTCAACAAGCTTTTCAAGACCTGTTATTTAGCTGTTCGTTAGTTATTACAGCTCAATGTCAGCTAACTATTAGTATAACTAGTCAGCTTGATTGCCAAGTGGCTTCAAAACTTGTTGTTAACTAGCTTATATGAAGAGTAATGGAGCAGCAATTATTAGCAGCCAGTCTGCTGCCAAACAGATTTTACAGGTTTCTGTGAGCTAGCTATTATTAAAAGCAATTAGCTAGCTATTTGAAGATGAGATATTAAAGATTTGGTATACAACAATCAGTAACTTTTTACAATTTTAATTTAAATCATTGACAACAACATAAAAGTTGTAGAAAAGTAATCGGCCACTTTAGATTCAAACCACTGTAAAAACAATAAGATATTATACGAAAAAATTCATATTACAATAATATATTTTGTTTGTCCATATGTTAGCTGCTTTAATTTTCGACCAATAATCTTATTATTTTCGAGTTGTCCACCAGGGGCCACCTATTAATTACGTAAGGGTTTTGGGAGAAGGGGGGGGTTATCGGAAATCTCACGGACCCTTACATGGGGGGTCTGACGTATTCCTTATGTAAGATTTAATTTAATTTGATGTTGGTATAATTCAGGGACGGATACAAAACATTCTTCGGGGGGAGTGCCAATGTTGAGGAAAATGTGTTTGGATGATCATTTTTTTGTAGGTATTTCACTTACATTTTAGAGAAACTTTTCTCTTTTAGAGAAAGATTTGAAAAATATAATTTTTATCATTACTCTTACCATTTTGAAAAAATATTGAAATAATTTTTTTTAAATAACCCTTCCGTGAGATATGTACCTCTACGGGAAGGGGGTCAAAAATTACAAAAATTGTTTTTACGAAATTAATTGACGGCTCTCCAAGATTAAACCTAATTATTGATGTAATATTGATTTTCTATATTGCTTCAGTATTTTTCAGGTTCAACTAATAAATTCTGCAATGTTAATTATATTGCCGCAATATTGGATGGAGCTTGCAATATTGCAAATTGCGTACCAACGCAATTTACTTAATATGGGTAAAATATAGCTGTTTGCATGAAGTAAAATATAAAAAAAAAAGTATAAGAAAAATTTGAGGTAATATATAAGAACTACATTATCATTAAAAGCTTGAATAAATTTTAATGACCCATACAGGAAGTAACGACGGGCCCAGACTTGGCCCAGGCTTGGCCCAACTCTAAAGAACTCTGGCCCAGGCTTGTAAGCCAATATTGGCCCAGGCTTGGTGGAAGTCTGGAATGATAACGTCGTGCCAAGCATGGTTGCCATGACTGGGCCAAGCTTGGTTGTCAAGACTGGGCCAAGCTACGTTACCAATGCTTGCCCAAGTTTGATTGCCAAGGCTGGGCCAAACATGGTCACCAATGCTGGCACGACGTTATCATACCAGGCTTTCACCAAGGCTGGGCCAATACTGGGTTACCAAGACTGGTCCAAGTATAACTGCCAAGACTGGCCCAAGCTTAACTGCCAAGACTGGCCCGAGTATAATTGCCAAAACTGCCCCAAGTATAACTTATTTATTTAACGAGTACGATCTTCTAAATTTTTACATAATAAAAAAATTATGAAATTATTTTGTAAATTCTTTATTTCTACACACCTTTTAAACAATGTTCAAAATTTTAACAAACACTTAGGTTCGCTTTTACAATAGTCGGTTAAGTATTATTTATCCAGGTTGTAACAGTTGTCGGGAAGTTTTTGGTAAATCTTCATGACCTTCTTCTCGTAAAATAGTCAATAACTGAGTCACTACATTTAAGGTTAAAACATTTATATTGTCTAGTGTCCAACAACGGAGTTTTTCAAGCAAAGTTTTTTTCGGCGTATCATCTTTCTCACTCTGAGGTGATGAGTTATGTGGAACATCATTAGCATATAAAGCCGGGATCCCACGAGTGGTGCATTTGGTCAATGTTGGTCATAGAAGTGCACTTACTGTCTCCTTCTAACTAATGCGATCCCGTAAGTGGTAAGCGTCCTTCTGTGGCCAACATTTGATCAATGCACCACTCGTGGGATCGCGCCTTAAGTCTTCACAGTTGACATTTTCAATATCATCGTCACTATTGATAGAATCATGATCACTACTGTACAAATCACTGTGATTACTATTATCTAAATCATTATAACATTCTTGTGAACCACCTGCTTCTGAAATAACAGAATTCTCACTGCTCACACAGTTTATAACTTTGTTTTTTGATTGAACGTCTGTATTATTGGGATTATTTAAAAGTTGTCGAGTTTTATGTAAAGCACGCCACTTTTTAACTCTGAAATATGAATCAGACATGGTTTAATTATTGTTATAAAATGTGATTCAAATCAAAACTCAATATGATGTAGCACGCTAGAAACAGTAAGAGAACAACTTGCAAAATGGTCGTGTATTTATTGGAAAAGACGTTTCGCGCAAGCACACAAGTATACATGCGCAGTACTCCTGGGCTCTCCAGTCTTGGCCCAAGACTGGCACGTCATTGGATGGCCGAGGCTTGGTATCCCAGTCTTGGCCCAAGCCTCGCACGCCATTGAATGGCCGAAGCAGGGTTACCCAGACTTGGCCCAAGGCTGGGTAACTGCAGGTATGGCCGACGCTGGGCTACCCAGGCTTGGCCCAAGACTGGCACGTCATTGGATGGCCGAGGCTTGGTATCCCAGTCTTGGCTCAAGCCTCGCACGCCATTGAATGGCCGAAGCAGGGTTACCCAGACTTGGCCCAAGGCTAGGTAACTGCAGGTATGGCCGACGCTGGGCTACCCAAGCTTGGCCCAAGACTGGCACGTCATTGGATGGCCGAGGCTTGGTATCCCAGTCTTGGCTCAAGCCTCGCACGCCATTGAATGGCCGAAGCAGGGTTACCCAGACTTGGCCCAAGGCTGGGTAACTGCAGGTATGGCCGACGCTGGGCTACCCAGGCTTGGCCCAAGACTGGCACGTCATTGGATGGCCGAGGCTTGGTATCCCAGTCTTGGCTCAAGCCTCGCACGCCATTGAATGGCCGAAGCAGGGTTACCCAGACTTGGCCCAAGGCTGGGTAACTGCAGGTATGGCCGACGCTGGTTTACCCAGGCTTGGCCCAAGACTGGCTTATCATAGGAATGGCCGAGGCTGAGTTACCCAGTCTTGGGCCAACCATGGTACGCCGAAGTTTGGCGTCCCACTCTTGGCCCTAGCCTGGCCCCGTTGTTCAACTCTGGGGGCTCCTGTATGGGGAAATGTAATTTATCATAAAAATACTCGATGCAATTGCATTAAATATTATATTAAAATCCTGGGGTTTTGAAATGCCTTGAAAATTAAAGATGCTAAGAGAAAATAATAAAATCGAATATAAAAAACCTAAGAGGAAAGAAAAATAATAAATATGTATATAAGTAATACTAAATATTACTTAAGAAATATGATCTCAAATGACAAGAGCGTATTTTCGTGATGCTATTGCTTCTAAATGCAGAAAAGCTCTTTCCGACTAAACATGAGCTGAAAATGTAGAAGAGTAAGTTGACACTTTTCTTTAATTTCATGTTTGCTTGAATAATAGCATTCAAGTCTAATAATTAATTTAGCAAAATATATTTAATTAATCAACTTATCTGCTAAATTACTTAACAAAATACTTTTGGTTCATTTTATATTGTTCTTGTTTTCATCTTGCAGCATTCTCTGTCTTTTGTAGCATTTCATAACGCCACGGAGGAGCTAAGTCGGCAGTAGAAAATGCAATCCTGGGATTATTATGATTTAGATAATCCTTTAACTACTGTCTAAATTATTTTCCCTATAGAAGTTTGGGTTAGGTTAATATTCAATTTTACGTGTCGAAATGCTGTGGTGCAATTTATTGCAGAAACTAACTTAATTAAGCGTCTTTTGGTTTATTTTTTATACATAACATCGATTACAACATCGTAAAATCAATTTATGGTAGTTTTGTTATAAAAAGGATCTTCTCGAAACCTCCACACATTGCATATCAATAATATACATTTTAAATGAAAATGTAATGTTAAAATTTCAACATAATATTATCAAAATATCAAAGAGAATTAAATACTTCTCTCGATGGTTATTATCCATAATATCTTTCTTTACTACCTTGTAATGTAATATACTATTACCATTAATATTTAAAAATTTAAATTCTACATAATTTGAGGAATAAACCAAATTGCAACAGTCAAAGAAATTATTCAAAATTAAAGTTTTTAAACAAAAACACAATTAAAGTTTTTAAGTAAACCTTCCAGAATCAAAATTGGAACTGTTCAAAAATTAAATTGAAAAGCAAATTATTTTCTTTAATAAAATATAATTACTCGTTTAGGGTTTAATTGCATTATGCGGAATAAATTCGATTTCAATTTGGTAATTTTCATAACGTCAAATGTATCTGAGGGACATTGTTAATTGGTGGGTTTTCCACCAAACTTTCCAAATTTTTTTTTCCAAATTTGAAAATAAAATTACGACTCTTATTTACATACCTAGATGTATAGAATTTCATGAAAACCAATTTAAATTTGGTTTGAAAATAGCTTGGGTTTTCATATAACCGAACTAAATTTTGCGCATCACGAGAAAGAATATAAAATATAATTTAAAAAATTTGATGTAAAAATAAATTCTTGTTTTATTTCGGAGTTTTCGCTTGTATGAACTAAAATATAAACATCTACTGACTTACCACTGCACAAATCGTTGTCTGACGTGTAAGTTTTAAAAAGCTTTAGAGGCAGTTTACGATGAAATGTTATGTTTTAAAACCAAGTTTTTCCAAAATGTCCTTAGGCAACATATCAAAAATAAAGTTCATAAAACTCAAGAGCTCATATAAATAGAATAAATAAAATTAATAGCAACTTAAAATACACTAAATTATTCCTTAGTTTTTGCTATATGCAACTGCAGATTTTAAATAACGAATTCCCGATTAAATAGCGCCATATTGTATTATCAATGTACTGTAAAATACGAATAGTTTGGGTAGGTGTTTATCTCTAAATTTGTATTTTGTAATTAAGTTTTCTACAAGTAAAGTCTGCCATTTATTAGTTTTTCCGTCTATGGGTTAGGAAAAGCGCCTACACCAGTTAACTTGATATTTCATACATATTATTTATATATTTTTAGAATATGGAAAAGTAGGAATTACGATATTCTATAAAAAGATTGATACAGATTTTAAATTTAATACAATAAATATTTTGTAAACTCTAATATGGCGTTCCTTTTGCAATTATTTAAGTCCTTGTGTGGTGCAATTTTATTCATTTGGTGAAAACCGCATCAAAATTAGTGCATTCTTCCTGAAGATATGAGGAAAGATACGAAAATACAAATAACAACACACTTTAATAGTTAGAGATTTTAATAGTAGTAAAAAAAAAAAAAATAAAATTATTTTAGAACATTGTTTTAATCATATTTTGTAGTACCCCTTTAGATACGCGATCCATTTAAAAAACTAAATATTAACTTATAATTATGTATGCATGCAGATGCAGATCAGTTTGATATTGGAAGTATGGACCATTACATATACATTTAATTGATATTATTTAAATTGACATGCAAGGCGATCCTTCTTTTCAAAATTGGTTAGGTGCTTGAACCTAGTAAATGGAAAAGTCATGATGTGTTGTCTCGTCGGATGATGATTTTATTTGTTCACCTTTTCAAGGAAATGTTTTGGTTCAGACTTGTCAGAGAGGGCAAATACTATATAAATGTATTGGTATTAAAAACTTTAAAATGATTTCTAACTTTACTGGATAATTGCACTGTAGGTAAATACTTTTTGTCTCTTGTTTGTTAGCGGTTGTTTGAACATCCACTGCAGCCATACATCAATTAATAGTATACCTAAAGTTTTAAGAAGCTTGGATATTAGTTTATGTTAGGACGTAATATTTGAATGTAATTTTTCCAACGTAGACCTCAGACAATAGCTTAATGAAAAGTCTCGACATGTTGCAGAAGGGGAACGGTTCCCATGACGACGTTGCATCTAGAATTGCTAGGTTTGGGGCAGATGTATTGGGGGATGCTTTTGTGCAAGGGGGTGTTTTGTCTGATACCTTTCCGTTCGTCAAGATTAAGAATTCTAATTTCATTATTTAGTCTAGCAAAATGAAAGATATAATTCATAGCAAATATTTACCCAGTAGGAAAGATCCGAATGCAAATAATTTGCTTGAGACGTTTAATTAAGAAATTTCAATATTCTTAAAAATAATAAAAATACTTGGGATAGGTTTAAAAAAATATGGCGCGGTCGGGCACCCTTTACTACATAACTGGAAAGCGAAATTTCAAGCTACATTTAATCTCAAGTAGCTATGTCTTCGGGGCTTGTACTAAAATTAAGTATTATTGTTAAGAAATCTCATTTTGCTTCCCGACAAGGGTGAAACATTTAAAGCGCCAATTATAGCATAAACGTGGTTGAAAGCTCATTGACAATTTAGAGAAATAGATTCATTTTATGCAAAATAAAGTCAACATGAACTCCCAGGAATGACCTACTTTTTCATTTTGGAAACAATGCAACGAGCTTTTCGCAGTTACTGAAAGTTTACTGGTGGTGATGGATCTCGTAATGTGATTGATTGTAGATAAACCTCTCCTAGTCTCGTAACAAAACATAAAGATGCAATAATCATTTACGTTTATTGATGTAAGAAAATTCGAATTTGCTTGTGTGTGCACGGTGCCCACATCTTGCTCAATTTTATCGATCTTCAGTCTGAGCAGACAAGATTGGTTTCTGCATTATTTTCTACTTACAATGAAGATTGGGTTTCCAAATTAATCGTTAAATTTATATATGCTTTGTGTAGCTTTTATGTTTTCTTTATATCCATTTTCTTTTGTAAAGTAACATTCATATGGTTTATTTATCAACTGCTTATTTTTATTGCTCAAAAGGAGAAAAAATTGGTATTAAAGTCGAGGAAAATCGGACATAATTTAGTGTATTTTCAAAAGTGGACTACAAACCGAGAAACTCAAATAAAAGATTGTATTTCGTTTGATGTCAATAAAGCTGTTAAAGCTATTGCTGTCAACTTTGCGCCGTAATTAATTTTGTGTCAGATTACCAACTTGAATAATCCTTGCCAAGAAATCAGCCCCGTTTCTTTTGTTAGACGTATCATCGACCCTTTTATTCCACGGTAGTACTTTAGCGATCACTATTTTTCAAAAATAAACATTAGCTTTGAAGTATCAAACTTTAATATAAATTTTTAAAAATTATTTTCTTTGGAAATTACTTTTGGCAAAATACCTTCCGAGCGTATCAAGTCGGGAGAGATAAGAGAATTTCCTGATAAACTTTTACGACTATCCGTAAAAATTCGACGCTTAAACATGTCGAATTGAAAATAAGGAAAGATACTTCACCATAAAAAATTTAATTTTTTATTTTAAAAAGTTGCGTCTTTGAATTTTGCACTTTTCGGCTAAAACAAAATGCAATAATAGAATTATCGCATGTTTTGAAAATAGAAATCTTCTAGGTTTTATATATGGGTGTGTCTGCTCGTTCTTGTAGAGTGTAATTTATTGAATGCTTTATGAGATGTTTGTTTGCCACCATATAAAACCAGTGGGTGGTATAAATTCGCAACATTTACTACAAAACATAATACATCAACGATAATTAATTTTGTTAATAAAAATATATCCAAATTCGTGTGGAACAAAAACTGTCAGTGAAACAATCCTTTGTTACTTCCTGAAAATGTCTGCGTTCCCTATTTCTACACAATCAATTTTTGCTACAACTTAGATTACAGCAGCGTCGAGACTTTTTCCGGGCGACTACATCTGTAAGCGTGTCCATGGAAACCCTCCCAGCTAAGCTTACCGTCATCTGGTGTATCCTGGTTCGCTTTATCATTCTTCCCAATGAGCTTTCGTTGCTGGACGCACGAACTCACAGATTTCTTTTTATAGCGTTCTTGTTTTACACGTTTAACATTAACCATTTTAATGGTTAATTTCTCTCATTTCATGTTTTGCAATTATGGAATTCTGTTCTAACCTTTAAGATACATTCAGGATTATGGCTTAACAGAATAGGTTTGAAAGGAAACTGGACCGAGCTGTAAGAGGTCGTTCAACTCGTTTTATACAAAACTTGGTTTGTTTTTCGTTCCTGGCACAAAATAATTCGGAATCAACACGAAAAATGAGAATCGATAAATTTGGTTGACGTTTTTCCTTAATTTTTGTTAAGTCACGTCAAAACTTTATTACTACAAATGACTTAATTTCCCATAAATCGTTACCTACTTCTTATCTCGAAAAAAATTTGAATAGCGTATTTGAATCAAATTATGTAATAATGGTAACCTATCAAGTCGACATCAAGGATTGGATAAGTATTCGTGTTTCCTTTATACAAGACTTTTAGACTGGTTTCATTGACATGTGAATTCAATATCCGTTTGTTGAAAACTTGATATCAGCGAATTTATTGTATTAAAATGACCGTGATCTAAATTTTTAATGTACATCATGGGATATTTGGATATTTCAGTTTCGTATCCTTATCGGCACTATCTTCAAGGTTGGTGATAACCATTAAATGTATTATTAAAGGGTAGTTTGACCTTGATTACTAATGATAAACTTAATTACGTTTTAATAAATATTTTTGCCATAACAAATATTTTTTATTTTCTTGAGGTGATTTCATCATAACCTCTCGCACAAATTTAACGACAAATTTATTGGGTTGCTTATTGTTAGGTACAAGGATACCTTCCAATTTGCATATTTTAATTAGTTTGTGAAGCCTGTGATCCAAGTTGAACCAAAAACTTTCTTGTTACTTCAAAAATACTTTTTTGAAAGGTAATATGCACATTACCTGTGAGCCTGTGACCCGTCTGGGTTCCATCGCCTTTCAGCTAAATTATAGATAATTCTTGTTTTCTTTCTTTTTTGTATTACCTCATAGTCTGGTAAGTACCAAGCTCTTAATATAAGATTTAATTCGTAAAAGTACATACCCAAGTGAAGCAAACCCTTTGTACCAATAGAGCAATACCATTAAATAATTTAATTTATACAAAGTAATTGAATATTTAATCTGTTTACAATTTCTATTTGTACGAAAATCCTTCCAAATTAATTCATTAAGTAATGAAAACAGCCGAATTAATCTTTCTTCTTTACTATATTTAATGCTTTCTTTTGTGGGGGTGCTTATATTTATACAAACATTTCAATCTTGCTATATGACATTTCAATAAAATTATATTTACATTTTATGTTTCTTATATTTTATTCGGATTTTCCTGTGATAATTGTTTAAAAGGTTTTATATTACGTTAAACGTCACATTTAAATATATATTAGCGATAAGAGTTACGAAATTTGTTAAATAGCAAGCTTTTTCATGCTTTCAATTGGAATAATAATGAACTCTACTGTATTGTTCTGTTACGGTAAACTTCGTATTACGAGCCTGATCGTTCTCCCACAAATACAAACTCGTCGTGACTCGTCTCGGTTGCGACACGATATCGATTGCCAGACGAGTAGCTTGTGTGCTTGTGCGAGGTTGCGTTACTTTGTGAATAATTTAAAATGGATTGGCCGAACGCAGTAAGTCTAGAATTTTTAGAATTGTATAAAAACGAACCCGTAATATGGAATCCACAACACAGCTCGTATAAGGATAGAAATTTAATTAACGAAGCTTGGAAGAGGATCGAAAAAAGTATAAGCGTAGAAACGTCCGTCATGGAGTTGAAAGGAAAGAAGGAATCTCTCATGGCAACTTTTCGAAAGGTTTCGAATAAGGTCAAAGTATCAGACGACGATTATAAACCACCCTGGTTTGCGTACGAATTCATGGATAGCTTTCTCAACGGAATTTACACACCCAGGCAATCCATAACTTATAAGGTAAGTGCAGACTACTCCGCATCGAACAGGTTGAAATTACCTCTTTTGTATTTTTCAGAGCTTGCAATATAAATCAAATAAACTCCATAAGGAAGGGGATGACGACATTGACGAAGACGATGTTCAGATTAATGAAACCCCGGAAACAACTTCTCCAGCTATAAATTTGGAAGAAACTATCAAACCATCGGCAAATGCACTTAACAGAAAACGCAAAGCGTGGAAGATGGGAAAAGTTGGTAGTGCGGGAGAACCATACACAGTTTTTAAACGGACATACAAAGAGCCCGATAAAGACCAATGCACCTTATATTCCGAATTACTTGCCAAAAAATTGAGAGCCTTAGACGAAAAGACGCGAGATTTTGCCATGCTCGAGATTCACAATATAATGTTTCGCCTGAAGTATCAAAACAGTGAATCAGATTTATCACCATGTGCTCATCACAGTTGTTTGTCTTGAGAAAATTCTGGCTTGTGTGATAATAGAAAATATATTTGCCAGAACATCAGTGAAGTGAGTTCCAAGATTAAAATTTGTTAAATTTTTCTGTCGTTGAATTGATTATGTAATATAAATTTTTATTCTTAGTGAATAAAACTTACCGAGTTGAGAGTAAGGTATAAAATTTTCAAATGGTCGTTTATATTTGCAAATTTGAAGCTTCCTCTCTTTCGCTTTTAACATATCTTATATTTTATTTGACGCTTTTCTTTGCTATGTTCTTTTTATGGTTTTCACAATTTTGGATGATTTATTTTGGAGATTTTTGTCAATTTACCATTTAATATTAAAAACATTCTTTTGTCACCACGATCACTGTACAGTGTACACCCATCTATTTACGGGTTTCTTTTTCATATTTTGATGCATTATCATTCATCAACTTGCCTAAGCTGGATCTCCTTTGTTTTGCCCTTTTTCATCCACATAAATAATATTAAACACCTAGGGGGATAATGCATCCCTGTTTGGTCCTTGATTTATCTAAACGTGCTAAACAGAATCTCTATCTTTGCGTGTTAATAGTGAGCCGAATTCTTCTTCATAAATTGCATCTGCCACATTTAGCAAGTAAGTACGTGTAAACAGCCTATTTTTTTGCTTGTCAGTTTTGCCCCCTTTCAAAA
The DNA here is from genome assembly GCA_963170105.1 of Cantharis lateralis. Taxonomy (NCBI): domain Eukaryota; kingdom Metazoa; phylum Arthropoda; class Insecta; order Coleoptera; family Cantharidae; genus Cantharis; species Cantharis lateralis. Next base: position 26,454,778 of record OY720629.1, read on the forward strand.
CCACATAATTAAGTAAACTTCGGAAAGTGGAAAACTGGGCGCCATAGTATTCGGATAGTATTCGGCAAACCTCAAAATGGTTTAAATGCCCAATTAAAACATTCCAACAAATTAGATACCTACATAAATTGAAGCAAATATTAAAAGCAAATATTTAATAATAAAACAAGAAAAAGTTCCCCTAAAATTTAACCTGCAGTTTTTTTCTTTTACACCCCTACTTTAATAAATGATTTGTTATTTTTTGGTGTAATGTGCAAGAGGGTGACCGGTATATCCCCTGTGTATTTTCGGCTAGCTTGGCTCTGCATTTGAAGGCTTTACTTTGATCAGGACGACATTGAGTTTTGTAATTGTGGAGTCGGCGTTGGTTCTTTATTGTATTCTCTGTATTTGCTTCGGAAAGATAAAATAATTTTAATCGTTAAAAAATATTTAATAAGAACGCCCACTAAAAGTTAACAATTCTAATTATGCTTGACGTTCAAAGGGCTTTTATTAAAATTTTTATTTATTTCTACTTCATTTTCTTTCATGTTTTAATATTAAAGAACACAAATTTTATTATTAACTTTTGGATTTGTATAGTACTAATTTTTATGTTGTAAAATGTAAATGCACGAAAGCATTGGATTAAGAATATAAATGACGTGCGATTATGTAGTAAAAATGGAAATTTAAAAAATCAGGTTTTTCTCATTAATCATGAACTCAATGTTCTGTGGGAAAAAATTAAATTTTGTGTGACTTAAAATTTCAGTCATCATCAAACCCAGACGAGTCTGGAGCATTGTTTGAAAAGGCCCGCTGTTCTTCATTTGATTCATATTCAAAATATTAAATACCGGTTCGTAATGAATGGCACAAAAGATTTACAAGTCGGTCTAGTTCTTCGACGACGTCGTCAGAATATGATTGTTATCCCGTTTTTTTTTATATTAAAAGAGGAACGGCCCTACCCTTTATTTTTATTCAAGGTAGTCTGGATAGCTAATTTGTAGTTTATGTAGTGCGCAGTGATATTGCTCGTGTAATTATTAAAATTGCACCCTACGCATCATGTTTAGGAGGTTCAAAGGGGAATACATTGTGAAGTTGGCTAAAGTCACACTTTTGTTGGAAATATATCAAGCCAACTCATTCTTTATAGATTACAGCTATCGAAAATAAATCACCACTGCAGAAGTTGAGATACGATCAATTCGGTGATGAATTGTTTTTTAAGATAAAGGCAACCTAAAAATTTTAATCGCCACGAAAATAAAATAAATGATCCAACAGTTTAAATTTTAACAAATCTTTCAAATTATTCAAAAAAATCTTCTTTCTAAACAAGGGTGGTAATTAGTACGCATTTTCAAATATAAATTTAAAAAAAATGCTAAGTGGAATTTAAATTAAATTTAGCTTTAGCTTTGATAATCTTGAGATCAAGTTTGATGATTGTGTAGCGGTCTGAAGGACGTCTACGTTTTAATCACCTTACAACAATAATAAATCAACTTTATAATACCAAGCTCCATCCAAAGAGATACTTTTGAAAAGTTTAAATTAAAATCTTTGATCACTTTGAAAATTACACAATTGTTCAATATCTGAAAAAAAAAATTTATAGAGAATAAACGATGAAAACTAATTAATATTATAGATCAATAAACCCCCATTATTATGGAAAACTGGTAGAAGTGGAAAAAATGTAGGCTATCGTCCTCGGCTTTCCTGGCTCCGAATCCCAACCCCTTAAAAGATCGGCTTAATTTATGTTTTTAAATTTTCTGGAGTCTGGACTCCCCAGCATTGGCAACTAAATATGGTAATGCCTTCGTTTTGAGAGTATTCGAGAATATTCCAGATCCTCTGGTTTATACTTACGATTTCTTTTTAAGTTAAGCTCAACTTGTTTTGGAAAGAAATACTTTTTATTATACTCCTATATGATTTAATTTAGATTAAAACTTGAGGAAAAAATGAATTAACATTTCTTTAGTATTATCGCCATTTTAATTTTCTTCTTCTCGTTTTTTCTTTCTACTGTACCGAATATGATATTTTATTCCTCGAAAATATATTGAAAAATTTATAAACCTATATTTTTAAATTTTACAGACCTATCAGCAAAACATTTTGTGTGCTGTTCAATGCGACCATTCTTTTTAAATGAGTGTAAGTTTTCAGTTGTTCAAAAACATTTATAAAATTAAAAACGTCTGGTATTGGTATCCTATCTTTTATATCAATTTATTGTTATTTAGATTTTTATTAATTTTTTTATTGTCAACCAATTTCATTAATTCTTTTGGTTTTTATTTTCCAAAAATGTGTTTGATTTTAAACTTGTAAATTGGCATTATTTATCGAGTCTCTGTGCTATTATGTTTCCCTGATGAGATTCTGATAAGATCGAAACAATTGTACTAAACTCCCGTTTTTATTTATTTCGAACAACCCTTTGCTTTGTAATGCAGGCTGCTTTGTTTTAATTTGTATTTTCATATTTTTGGAATGTGTAGTTGATTTTAACTTTGGTTTATAATTTAATTTAGCGTAAGAAACATTTTTCAAAAGCTTAATAACTGGGAAGAATAATTGTAAAGAAGAAAATCTTTATTTGCTGGATGGAAATGCATTTAAGTAAACGGAATCGCATTTCGAACAAAACAAATTCTTGCCAACATTAAATTGCAAACTTACAAAAAAATCTTAAAGTGCAATATAATGAAAGGTTTTCTAAAGGTGAAGTAAAAATACCTGAACGATCTGGTCATACGACAGATGTAAACCGAATCTGTGGCTTCTTCAGGTAAATTTTAAAAATATACCATCAACATTTCTTTGTTGATTGTAGAAAGGATGTGTTATAGAATTTCAGGCTTTTATGCATTTACTTAGTTTAAATTTTTAGAAAGTTGTACCTTACGAAATTGTTTGTGTACCTACTCGAATTTCAAAAATTTAAAATCCTCTCGAAGAGGTATAATAACTTGGATAAATTTTAAATTATACTTGTAATTAATATGCACTTAAAAATTATACCCCAGTCAACAGTTTCATCGCGGAACAGGGTAAACTTTGCCAAGGTAACGACTTTAGTACCTACTTCAAAAGTTACATTTTTGTTCATCGATAAACAAAGTTCAGAGCGTTAAAACCCAAAAAGCAATAACGACAGAAAGAGAGATGTTTATCACTTCCATTTTCCATTTCCTTAACATTTTCAAAATTCCTCATTGCCTAATTATCTAATATTGTGCGTTAACGTTTTCTTTTGTTGTAGATTATAAAATCCATAAACAAAGCTTCAAATTAGAAGCTTAGTCAAAGTCCACCAGCGTTTTAAGGTTAATTACGAACTTTGCTTCATATAAGTGTTTAAGTTTAATGTCAGTTAATGCAACCACAACTATCTATAATTAAATCTTAAACAATGATAATTTTAAGTTTAAGTGATGTTTATGTTATATTAAACACTAACTTTTTTTATTATTCATTGTAATGGCTTAATTAACTGTGGAATATACGAGCTTCTGAATTGAATTTAAAATTGTTGAATAATCCAATTGTAACTTGGACGGAATACAGACGGACGCTCTTATATGTGGACTTCCAAAGAAATTGTACCAGGGTAACTCCAGTAATTGAAAGCAAACATTACACCAACTTTTTGATCACATTTATTTGTAATTAGTAAATCGATATTTTCCATTAAATCTAAAGAAATGATTTTCTGACAATGAATCCATTAGCAGTGTAATGACTCACCAAACTGAAAATTATTCCCACGCGTGATCTAGCATATAAAAAATTGCTTTTAGTAAAAAATGTAAAATTTTGGCTAGTTTCAGTAAAAAAAACAGCAATTTTTTAAAAATATTTGGATAGAAAAAGCTGATGGTTAAATCTGCCTTCTGTTTATTTAGTAATTGATCTCATGAACCTAGTAAGTTTAATTAACGTTTCTAGCTACTCGTGGTTTGTTTTCACAACAAAGAAGAGCTTAGCGTAATATGGTGCATCATTTGTCAAATTCTAAAAAGTCTTTGATGACCGAAGTTTTTTCATCAGTGGAAAAATCGATATGCCACTAACCTCTAGAGGTTGTTTATTAAATTGAAGAATTTAATTTGTAATGTAATTTATGATTTTATTTTACGATGGGTTGTTTGTGAAGGTTGGTACAAACAGAGCAACAACGTAATTACATGGAACGACCTGTACCATTAGTTCATCATACATTCACCTATTTCTAAAACCATATGACGATAGATAAGATCTTAACGACTTGCATGGTTTTTTCCTACTGACAAATGTTTACCACGTTTAAACAATGTTTATTGAAGTATCAATAAACTTTTTTATTAAAAAAAAAACGATATTATATTATATCAATTAAAATGCACTTCACGTGCCTTCCGAAGCACGGAAATGGTCACAATAAAATGTCTAAAATTTCAATTTTACAAAAGTAATAAAAATCTTTTGAACCTAATTCCGTATATTCACGTAGAATTAATAAACAAAAGAAGCTAAAATAGCAATAATACATTCTGAATATAAAATACAATAACATCATTCCAGTGTCAAGATGAAACAGTTAAGGGATTTTTTACTTTGACCACAATTTTTAATTAATTGCCCTGCATTATTACGACAGATTTTTTATATTAATTTAACATGGTTACATTTATTATCTTAACTTATTCATCACAATATTAACATAATATACGATACACACACAATATTTAATGTATAGGAAGAGCTATTGCTATAGAATATGTTTGTGTATAATATTATACGTTTGGTAATACATTATTACATAATGTAAAAGACTTGTAAAAATGTAAAATAATTAAAATCAGTGCACATCTAGTTGACCGCTTCCTATCTCGATAATCAAAAATTTACATACAAACTTGAAGTATTCTGATCGTAGTTGGAAGAAATCGAAGTTGGAGTCACTTTTACCGTATTCTTATCAACTATCTGTTCAAGTATTGCAACGAATCTCCTTCCGAGCCCGGGGGGGGGGATAGCCCTTCTGCCCACCCCTAAATACGCATAGCATTGATTCAGTCATTAAAGAAATATCCAAATAGAAAACATTATTTTAATGGCTCTTTCTAAATAATTCAAAAATAGAAAGCACAAAAATTGAGACGGACATCGGTTTTGCACGTTGATCAATCGCAATCAGTAACAAATATGTATCTAACGTTGGCAAAATCGTATTTCAAACGTTACAATAATTTGGGGTAACGAGAATCGATACGAAAAGTAGCATTTATGATTATATAGAAATTATTTTTTCATATTTTATTGTATTTTATTCATTTTCATTTCACATCTATGCGTAGAATGAAATTCTAATAACTATAAATTTAAATTATTTTCAGTAAACCAAATGTCAAATCATGTAACAGCCCCTTCGGGTGGTGGCTTTATTTGTAATTTTCAAATTTCAGAGCTAATTTTAAAGACTACTATACAAAAGAATTGAAAAACTAATTCCAGTTATATTTTCATAAAACCTTTTTAATTGAAATTAAAAAAAATTGATGAAAATACCGAATTGAAACAAGATACTTTTAATTAGAAAATTAAAAAAATTAAAGTTTTCGTATTTTAATTAATTAAAGGACGATATTTTAATAAGAACTGTTCTAAACAATTCCAAAAGATTTAAATAAACAGTGGTAAGAAAAACAGGAAAATATCCATTAATCATTTACAAAGTTTTATAATTTTAGGGTTTTATGCCTTCTCTCAAAATGTCGGTGAAGTAGAAAAAAATTGTGAAGGAGTAACTATAAGAAAGGAAGAATAATGATACTAAAATGTTGGACTTTATATGAAGTGTAAAACATTTTTTTTTCAAGAGGGAAAATATTTTTATGATCGCCTTTTCCATTATTTAAATCAACTTGTAAAACTCTTAGAAACTTTTAATTGCTGCATATAATTAGCATAAAGGGCCTATTATAACTTTTTTGGTTGTAAAATTTCGCATTACGTGACGACCTTTCAGAAAGTAAATCTTTGGATTGTCATTTGAAAATCATTACCAACTTTCGTGTTTTATATCAAATGCACCATCGTGAAAAGTTATATTTTGCTAATGGATGATATCGAGGACCTAATTTCCATATCCTTATTTACTTGACATAAGCAAGGTAGCACGCACTAATTTTTCACCCTAACTGAGTCACCCATAACTATAGTGCCAGGGTTATTTGACCCCTTTTATGTGAAGCTTTTTTTTAAGGGAAGATATTATGATTGTACTGCACAGCGACACTTTTTTTAATTTTTTATTACAAAAAGTAATTAGCAAACACTTTATGTAAAATAATTTACCTGTGTAGAACATTTTGTAAAGTTCATTAAAATATGCTAACCAACGGATTGTCTTAATTAATAACTTCTCTTAACATCGCTAAAGTATAAAATATTTAATAAGTGTTTTTAAGTACTTTTAATAATACACAAGGGAAACTTTTCCACCGCCAGACTCTTCTTTAAATAATAAGTTTCTAGCAGTTAATGAGGAGTGCTACGATAATTTTAAAACTTCAGATAACTAATTCTTTTATTTATGGCTTGAACGATTTCATTTGTTTTATAAGCGAATTAATTACAATAATAAACACTAATTGGGTTGAATATATTCCATTACGTTGTAATTTCTTATGTAACATTTTATTATTTATCTTCTCGTGGATGGACACACTCTGTAATGTTTCTGAAACTCTCCAAGGATAAAAATATCTTTCAATTATTGTATTTGTGCATTTAAAGTGCTTTGCTTATTAAAAGGATGCATGTGTCTATTTCCTTCGTAAGGTCCCAAGGCTTTCGCGTATGTACTACGTAAAAATTAATTCAAAATGAAACCGTACAATGGTGTCATGTTATTTCATAAATCGCTTATACCATTACCGAACGAGTTGACATGGATTTATGAAAAATAATGCACAAATGCAGACCTATTTTCATCACGCAAGCATATTTTTATGAATATTTGAGAGGTTGAATAAATTGGATTAGTATCTGCTTTGTTTTGATCCAACAATTTAACGAGTTGTGGGGTTCTTCAAATTTGATTCATTACGTTCTCGTGCAACGATAGGGTTCCGCAAGACAAACTTTTAGGATCGTTGCTTTTTAAAATAAAGTGGTAGATCTGAAAGTCGAACGGTTTCACGATTGATTAATATTAGACGAAAACAATTTTTATATTAGATAGTGGAATGTCTCGGAATGCTTGTGTATCAATTTCCAGAATACTCGAATAACTTTTAAGAATGTTATTCATAACGTTTTGCCTTGATGCGAAAAAGTTATTTATTTGACTCGTTGATGTCATTTAAAAGTGAGAACTACTTATTTATTTTTATAAAAGTACGATACAGAAAATAAGTTGATATAAATGCGAGATACTTCGTTGTGAAGCGTTTTTGTATCTGATAAAAAAATTATCGGTGAGGCTTCCAAGAAAAAATGTATTTTTTAAATTATTGAAACCTCGCGAATTTTGAAAACGACGACACCTGAAGCGATTCAAATTGCACGGTTGAATGAACACTTGGAAATTACCACTATTATGCAAGATTAAATTAAGTGCACCATTAAAGCCTATAATCTTAAACAAACGTGAAAATCATCAAGACATTGTCAGTCTAAAGTTCAGGCAACACTGTTGAATTTAATTACGATTAAATCATAACTTCTAAATTCTGACAATTATGTACTACTTAACGAGATACCTAATTGACAGGAAAACATCACAAACTAGTTTAATTTTATGAAAAGCTTGTAATATCAGAAGCCCATTTTCACTTTCAGCTGAAAATCTTAAATTCCTACTATCTGCAAGATTTACACACTTGGATTGAGGCATATGAACCAAATTCAAAAAAATATTTCTTAATAATTTTATTTGTTATCTACGTTAAATTTTTTGTAAATTTAAAAAAAATTCTAGTTACTTTTTTGTTTGCAGATAAAACATTTTTCACTCGGGCAATGTTTTAATATCAAAAAAGTTTTTGAATTTAATACAATATTAACTGAAACTTTCATTAAAAATTTATATTACAATATTATATTTATATTAAAATGTAGAGAATCAGGCACCAGCCGACTGTAGGAGTATGTCGATACAGTTAACCCTACACCAGAACTGGGCGGTACTCTTGTACAAGCACTCAAAGACTGTACTCGAAGTACTTTTTTTTATTGTTACTTGGTACTCAGTCTAGACTTTACACTGTATAGTATTTTATTTGAATTGTACTTGTAGTTGTACTTTAGAACGCATTTAGAACCAAGAAAATGTGCTTGAATACTTTCGCTGTTCTCCAGTACATTTTGGTGTACTCTGCTCTTACAAAAGAAAATTTGTAATTTTGAAAGCGAATAAGATAAAAATGTTAATAAACATGTTAGCCAGAAAGAGATTTCTCGATTGATTAAGTTCGTAAATTCGTAAATTACTCGACTGCGATGTCATTCAGGTAAATATTATTATTATATTATTTTCTTTTGAAATTTTAAAGTTAGATTTATTTTGGCTTTTTTTTTGTTTGATTTGATTGATTGACAATAAGGTACAATTAAATGGCAATTTCTCAATATTAAATCCGAGAGGTTGAGGATATGGGAACAATCGAGGGTAATGAATTTGATTTAATTGTAAGTTTTTTTTTTATTTTTAAGTTATAAAATCGAATTTAAAATAAACTACTAAACAATTCTCTATATTCTAAAAGGCACTTCTTGCACACATGAGTCATATTATACAATTTTTTTTTAAATTATTGTTTTTCTAAAAACCAATAGAATATCCAAAACGTCAGACAAAAGTATTGACTTTATTGATGACTTTGAATACAAGTGAAAAGTCTTTAAACAAAAGAACGAACTTTGTTTTGTTATAGTTGTAACAACATACAATGTATTTTAAAATTTAAAATATCATCAAAGCATAATATAAAAGAAAAGAAATCTTATGAGGCCACACAGAAAACTTTATCAAAAAATTGATAAATACCGCTATTATTTTATTTTCTCTTAAAATTTAAAAAATAAAGAAAACAAAGCAAGTAAAATTGTTTTTCAAGTTTCTGTGAACTGATTTTTGATTTTAGTGATTTTAGAAACTGATTTTAGTGATTTTAACTAAGATATAATCAGCTCAATATAGCTGATAAGGCTTCATAGTCTCAATATGCAATTACTGAATACGAAAGTAGGTTAGAAAATTTCATGTGTTTTTCTTAAAAAAATTAAGGTAATCCTCTTATTTAATCAACTTTGCAATATATAAAAAACAGAATATAGAAAAGGATACCTATTATATTGACAAGGTGCTGGCAACATCTTTAGAAGACATTTTATAGTTTTTGAACATTATGTTCAATCCATTTAAATATCTACGATCCGCTGATTCCGTAGGCGAGTTTTTAAAAATATACAATAAGTTTTACAAAAAAATTGCTGTATAAGTTTGAAACTTTTAGAATTTAAAATTTATTTTAAACCAGCGGAAATGTCTCTTGCGCTCTTTCACGGCGGCTGTGACTATAGGTTGAAAAGAAAATGAGAAGATACGAATACAAAAATATGTAGTAGCTGTTGAAAATGAAAACAATCGGTATTAATTTATTGTAACCCTGGGAATAAGTTATATGGGGACAATATAAATAGAAAGAGGAAGATTTGAATAGATGAGGGGTGGGAAGCTGTTGGCAGTGAAAATGTAGGGAAAATGTGGCAGCATATCTACGTTTCACAGATTGCAAAAGTTGAAAAGGAATAATAACAAAAAATAATGGCGAGATTGAAAAGAAGAAACAAATTGGAAGCAAAACTGAAAGCGACGTACTGTATACATTGCATATTATTAAAGTTAAATTAGTATTATTAGTTTAATAGATAAACTGTGTACATCAAAAAGTTACATTTCGACCATTTATGATTTCTAAATGCAATTATAGCAACCGAATAATACAAAAATATCATTAACAAGAAAAACTCATTTGAAAATAATTTAAGTTCACTTAGGGTTGTTTTTCATAATGCACGGCGAATATAATAATGGTAGTAACAACAACTGGCCTTGAGGTCGACGAACCTCAAAATTAGCCAGGGCGAATTTCATCAATAATACTGGAAAATCTTGGATGCTTTAAACGGTGGCTGTGAAAATGTTGTATTTCCCGAAAATGAACGAAATAACTTAGTTTGCGTGAAGAAAGTCTCAGGTGCGTAAGAAAACCAATTAATTAAGACGAAAATTGCCAGACGCAGCTGCTTATGTTATTTATATAATTTGTTTAATAAGTGCTTCGCCAGAAAAGGGTAAAATAGACAACAGGGATATGGAAGATCATTTTTTTTATTCCAAACGATAATGACAGGAATTTATTTGTTATCACTTAATTTATATTTTCTTCGTTTGTTTGTTTTTCATAATTTAAGAATGAAATAAATCTGTAATAACTTTTATTTTTAAATTAAATCATGTAAAATAAATCATCAACCTTAATGCTTCGTAACAATTCTGGAACGACCAAGCTGCAGTCTGATGCCCAAACCGCCAGGTGAGACTGAACGCCAACACCTGCTATTTTTTATGGTCGCCGTCGAATTCGGAGCAGACATCCACCGCTAATGTGATAGCCACCACACTTCAGACAGATTCATTTAAATACTGATCACTTTAAATATATTAATGATTGCGTATCTTGATTTACACCTTGCAAAAAAGAAAACTAGCACGGGTTCAAATACCAACACATTTTTTTAGGTACTGTATTAAATCTTAATCAATTATTCATATTATTTTCTTTCGTCACTTTAACAAGAATAAGAGTATGTTACATTACAGATGTGTAAAGGTAGAAATTGCAAGTGTCGCTTACTCGGGAGTAGTATATACTATTCCAAAAAGTTTACATTTATTTTTCCAAGTACTACTTAATTAATTATTTCAGCTTTTGTCTTTATTTAACAATGCCGTAAGCTGTTTTTTGAAAGATTAGATAAGCTTTACATCAAAGTGCGTTTGTTAGAATTCAAATTTTAATAACTTAGAACAAAAGCACCGCAAGCTGCGTAAATGTGGGAAGTTCATGTAGTTCTAGTCGGGTGTAAGTCATACCTAAATGTTTATGAAGAAAACAAATAAGGTAGGTTCTAGATATAGGTTTTTGGTTTTCATATGAACCAATTTTACGTCTTGTGTGGGTGTAGGGTAAATTTGAAGCTAACATGCTGTAGTATCTAACCTCTAACGCATCTAAACAGAGAATGTAATATTTTCTGGATTGTTTATTTATTTACAAAATTATTAAATTTTAAGTATTAAAACGTTCAAGGAGATCATAAAAAAACCATAATTTCAATCATAATAGCATATAAATTAGACGCGAATATGACGGTGCTAAACAAGTGTAAATTCTGTAATTAAAATTTAGCCAATAAATTGTAGATAAAATACAAATAGTATAGTTTGCATCATGAGACCAAACTGATACTTAAGTTTTTTAGTATATAAAATATTACATATCTTTTATTATTTATTATTAAAATTAAATTGCTGAATTAAACATTCCAATTTTTGTTTCTTATTTATGATTATTAAACTAGGATGGGCAAAAAATTAAGGGGCTATTCATAAAATACGTTCCAAAACAGGAGGGGAGGAAGGGGGTCCAATAGGCGAAATGACATATTAAGCTTAATATATTACATAAGAGAAAAATATACTGAAATCAAAATTTTTAAATAATTTCAATCATCTACAACAGATAACTAAATACGAGAAAATTTGGGATACCATAGAACTGTGGAGACTAATATAAATTTTAAACACGTAAACATTAATAGTAAACATAGAAAAAGTAGTTTTAATTAATTAGCTTTGCACAGCACTTAATGTCTTCTTTTGTTGTTATTTTGCTTTTTATAAACGTGAAAGATTGTTGGCTTATTATTTTAAAACTTTTTTATATAAATGGAAAGGTAAACCTTGGTTGAAGCCAAGATGTCTTAATATGATAAGCTAATTAGTGGAGTCGGTGGCGATGAGTGGCGACTTGTACTGGGAGGCCGATGGGGCGCCGCTGTCTCAAAATAGAATCTTAAAGCAATGCAGGCAATGATAATTTTAGACTTTTTTGCCTGAACACAGTTACTGGTGTATTGGAGGGTAATTGTAATCTATACTAAGAGATATAATCTATACTAATATTTAGCTTTGTCGTGTCTCGTCACACAAACACAGATCTCTTTTTTTAATATTACATCATATGTCTTTTATTCTTCCTTTTAACTTAAATGTGTTTCGAATTTAAAAATGAAGTTAAAAATGATAGCAATAAATCCCTGAAATATTAAACGTATTTCAGGCTGCTTTAACTCTTCGAGTGTAACAGCAGAACATAACCAGTAGACGGGCGGTTAGCGCTTTGGTCTACCATAAATACTATCCATTCGTTCCTGGTTCAAAGCTACTGTTTTTTTGGGACATGGGTACCAAAATTTTTACTCTTGAATTTTTCGGAATTGGCTGCATATATACCTCTACTCGAGATATAAATTGCACATCTTAAATAATACTCTCTCTGAACATCCAGAACATATTGGGAAATCATTTAATAGAACTTCAAACATCTTTTTAAATCTTTTAGCTCTTGTACACCACACTCCTCGTGACTTACATCTCGAAAATACGGAATTAAAAATATCAATAATAAAATGAATATATCTTAGTAAGAAAATAAGATAAATTGAGAATGCTTTAGTTAAAAATAGTGAAAAAATGAAGATATTCTCAAAAAGTATAAGATCGCACTTTATTCCTAATAAAACAACATACTATTTTTTTTTAAATTGAATAATTATGTAAATAATAAATAGTATTATCGTAATTAATAAAAAAAAATAATTCGATTGTGGTTTTAATCATATCAAACTTAAAATTCTGCTGTGGGAAATTGAATTAAAAATTACAAAACAATGCAAATTGTAGCTAGCTACATTTTAAATTTAATTGTACAAAATGAAATTATAGGAATTACCAAATAAGTTTTAGGACATAAAACATTAGAAAAAAATTTGTAGGTTGGGAAGAAAGTAAGCAGATGTGAGGTAACAATTTCTAGGTCTGTAGTCTAACACCTGAAACAATTCTGCAAAATTGGCGCCTCTTTTACAACACAAAAACCGTTATATTTTTTACAGTAATTTCACTTTTACAAAATTATGCGGCGCTAATAACCTAATATTTTATTAGCCTAAATTCACAAGCCACCAGGTGTTGCATAACAGACAAACAAACGAATAGAAAATTTTAATGAGCAACAAATTTCATTTTTGCATTCAGTTTCGATGTCGTTGGAGCTAATTTCATTTTTAAAAATTGAAACTTACACTTTCAATTTTTCACCATACGTGTAATTTTCCGTTTAAAGTTAATATTGAGAAAATTTGACACCTTAAAAGTTTTAAAAGTGAAGAAATAAAGAAGTGATTATAATAACAAAACTGGAAAAACCACAACAATATTTAAAAACGTTCAAACTTTATAACCAAAATTCATACATTATAAAACTTTTGGATCAAATAAATCTTATAATAAAAGTTCATTGTAGTGAAAATAACAAAAATAATAAAGTTATTCCGCATATTTCTGAAATGATAATCTAAAGAGGGTCATAAAACTTTTAAAGGAAGTGTTATATCTTACGTTTCTGGATTATGGAGAAAAATTATGTAAATAAGAAGCACAAAAGAATTATATTCATATAAATTGCATTAAACTTATGATTTACCCTCCCTCGTCTTATAATGTTTCAACTGATTGCTTCATTTTAAGTGCATTCACGAGAGTGTGCAAAAGGGGATGTAATTATCCATCGCATTTAAGTTCCCGTTTCATTCTTCTTTCAATTTCATTTTTTTGACCATAATGTATCTTGCCATTATTATTATGGCGCCCCCTGCCATTTGCAAAGGGAAGTAGTGCTTCCTCTATTTCCTGCTTGGAACCGCTACTTGGTTTTTGCTGGTTTAACGCAATAAAAAATTAAAAATTAAAAGGTGATATGAAAATTGATGCAATACCTGTTAATAAATTGGCAAAACGAAAAAGTTTGCAAAACAACGGTAAGTGGTATTGATAAGGTTTTTATCAAATGCTAAACTAATGTTATTGCTTGAAGGTTAAAACCTTTATAAATTTCATTAACCACCAAGCGTTAAGCGTAGAAATAACAAAGTTTGAAGAAACTTAATATTATTTTACTTGTAGGCTATGAACCATGACGCGCAGGTGACGAAATACCTAAGTAGGTACATTGGCAAATAGTAGGGACAAGTTCTTCTACGTTTAACTGACAAAATGTGTACGACATATGTAAGACCGCAAAAACGATTAACAATAAGGACATGATTGACCTTCATCCTTTTGAAGCAATAACCTCCAGTTTTAAGCATTTAAAGAACCGGAAATGATTTTACTTTTGGGGGCAATCATCTAAGACACCTGCACTAGTTAGTTATACTAGGTTTAGATGTACAAGGACAAGGTCAATAATCGCAAAAACTTAATACCATGCCATATGCAAATACGCCTACGCCATCCAGAATTCATCTGCAATATTGAAATTGAAAGGAAAATTATAATTAGTCATTAGATAACATTATTTTAATATCATGGTTGATATTACATTGGTTTATTAGTATAGAATCTGAATAGTAGGCAGAGGTAGTATATACTGAGATAATAATTATAATATAATCGATGGTATGAATATTTAAGTTAAATTTGGGATTTACATACCCAGCACCTGTACAACAACTAAAAGATACATAAATTTCATTCGAATAACATAAATAAGCCGTGGACCAAACCAAATGTATTGACGGGCTGTGGATTTGAGAACCTCGTTTTAGATCAATTACGATTTATAAAATATTTATAATTATTAATTATGTATAACAAAATTCTGTTCATTGAATTGAAAAATTATTATGGTAAGCTGAATTATAAATATTCAGTAGCGACTCGTATGACCAGGCCGATTGGGCAATGCCCTTCCATGTTTTTTTTTCTACATGATCGACTTAAGTATTACCAAATTATATAGTTAAAAGTTGGGTTATCTTGTTAGGTATAAAACATTGAAACTTAAGTAAAATTTTTGATTAAACTAAGAGCAGATACACATAACCGATGATCTCATCTCCGTGATGAATGAAGCAAAAAAATATGTGAAGCGGAATAACAAATAAAATATTAAACGACCATAAATAAATAATTCATTTAATTTTATCACATCATAAAAATTAAATTTTCACGATGAGTAAAATTCAATATAGATTAGCAATACTCCACATCTAAAATGTAAAAAAGAGCTAAAAGTGTGATTCTTAACGTTGCATGTCATTGATTGGAGTATTTCAAAATTAAAAATTTGCTTAATGTTGCACATTTATTTTGCACTATTCGATAAGATGTGATAAACTATTTTCTAGAAAGCAATGTAGGAGACCCTAATTCAATGAAAAATTATAAACCTTAATAGTAGTACTATTTGAGAAATAGTACTAATAGATATTGAGAAAAATATGGTCTTGAACTGAGGTAGAAATTCCTTACAAGCTTTCGTAAACTAAAATATGAAGAAGTTTTCCCCATCTTCAAAGTTGTCCAAGTGGTATTTGTGATGGTGAGCGAGAGTCGTGGTCTGTTCAGAAAGCTAGTGAAACCAAGAAAAATAAAAACACAAACTAACAATGTAATACCTACCTGATTGTTTTCAAAATTCGAAAAAACTTCTTATCTTTTTGGTCAGTTATCTTATTTTATCTTTTTTTTATGGAAAGTGACTATTATTCTGCAGAATAGTCCCAACTTTATTGAGATTTATTTTGCTAAACGTAACTCGATGCTACTTCCTACTAATTTTGGAATTTTCATGCCACCTCTGGTGATTCTGTTCTGTTTGTCCAGGTTAGATGGCTTGGTTCATTAGTTTCACCTGGTGCCCACAGCTAAACTAGATTCGTTTTCTATTATTAGATCGCATGCAAGAAATTGCATAAAAATTTTGTTGTCACATATTTTATGAAACAAAAAAATTCGCAAAAATATTAAAAAGCAGGAAACAGAAAGGTTCAAGTTCTTTTCAATGGCTATATTTAGAGCAGATATTTTTCTTGATACTGAAATAAAAGAAAAACCAGTACATTCACAGAAAGAGCGGGGTTAAAAAATAAAAATGCGCAATGAAAAGATATACTCGAACTTTGATATCACAACATAATACTTCAATTTGTAAATTTTTAAAGACTTTTCAGAATTTCTAAAGTCAAAACTTTTAAAGTTGAAACTTTAGAAAGAATAAATTTAGTTTGAAAGAGCAAAATCCGCAAATCTATATGAAACGAACTATAAATAATGGTAGTTGCAATAAAACTATAACCGAAAATTTATTATATTTATGCATGAACTGATATAAGATAGAATTTGCAGTTTTCTAATTTCGTTATCGTATAATTTTCTATATGTTTATTAAAACAATGGAAAAAAATTTTATTACATAAGAACTGCTGATATGATAAATAAGAAAACGAATTGGCTAATACAAAAAATATGGTAAAAGCCAGCTGTTTCAAGTTATTTCCTAGATTAAAATGCTCATCCATTACCGTGGGAATAACAAGGTTGATTTATTGCACCCCTATATATTTAGATTTGAGAAAAAAAATTTATTAACTCTTATTCTGTACGGCATTGTTTATTATGACACTGCAAAATTTTAGTTTTATGCTGCTAAACGTATAAATTAAACACCATAATGCATTTTGATATTATAATCAAAGGCAAAGGCAAAAGGATGTCTAAATCGCAAGAACCTACCCTTTGAATATCAAAGATACCTTTTTTTTCAGAAATTATAACAAAAATGTTTATTTGGAACAGAACCTCCAGTTTGAGATTCAGTAAAAGAATAAAATAAAACAAAACAAAATAAGAACGCAGAAGATAAAATAATAAAAAATAGCTTAGAGGAATAAAGGAAGTGTGACCATCTTAAGCTTCATTCACAAGCGCTTTTGAATGGTGTCTTGAACAGTTTTGTCAACATCCCTCTTAAGATACGGGGGCTTTCGTCGTTTGTCTGCTTGACAAAAAATATTAAAAATACAAAATAAATTGCAAATCGGTCTTAAAAATGTCACACACTCTTAACTCACAGCACCTTTATTTGCTTAAAAGATTTCCGGTTTCGTTCTTAATCTGTAAAATCCATAATATATCATTTTTGTCATTTAAAGGTGTCGCTATTATAAAATAAGTCGGTCAAACTTTAGATCAACTGCTCGTTTGTACAATTATTTAGAAATTTATAAAATAATTAATTAGAAGCCGTAATTACCATACATAACAGTAAGTTCATTATTAAATATTCTGTAATTAATATACAAGAGAAAATACTGAAACATAACATAAAGGAAGTTTTTACACCTGCTTGTCCTTTGATGATAATTTTGTGAAATGCTATTTTAGCAAAAATAATTTAACAAAGTTGGTTTACGCTATGTATTAAAATATCCTGCGTTGCTCAAGCATAAATAATTGTAAAAACCGACATTTAAATTTTCAATTTTGTTTTGAAATAATTTCTTCTATTCTTCTTTATTTTTACGGTTAAACCTAAACTGTATTTATTTTACACAAATAAAAGTAACGCAAATCCAAATTTTCTGTACAATAAACCTTAACATTTGGTATATATGGGATAATAAGGGCAAGGACGCACTAACCATAAAAGCGTCAAGTTTCTATTCTATTGTTATCCACCCATAAAGTTTTCTTTAATATTCCTACAATCAGGTATCGACTATTGGTAATCACAAAACTAATACATTTAAAGAAAACGATAGTATGGTGAAATTAAGAATAATACAAACAATTTTATTTACACCTAAACAAAGTTTACTTAATTGACTTTACATTATCAGCACGCTATCATGTTTGTGCTTTTTAGGTTAAGTAATCATGCAACTAGTTAGTAGGTTTACTGAGCAAAACAGGAATAAATCAAATCCCTTAAAAGGGTTGTTTGTAGAGACTACTGCGATTTGTTATTTTTTGTATAGTAAGAAAATATGCTACCCCATTGTTAGGGACAATCCTTGTAATGCAATAGTTTTCTGATATAATCGAAGCTTTTGAATTATCTCATCTGATTTATCTTTATTGGAATTTTAAAAGTTTTTCATCGGCACAAGTTTCGAATTTTATAAAAATTGCGACCGATAAAAGAAGTCAAGGATATGTTGCCCAAAGGAAAGATTATTGGGGAGGTTCCGGAAAAGATGGAAGGAATCATTGGAAAAAATAACTTATCGATCTATAATAAACTAAAAGAAGAAAATTTTTCAGCTTAAAACAGTTTATTGCAACACCGTCAAGGTTTTATCTTTTCTCTTGTAATCTTGAAAATGTCGGAGTTTTTTATTCATATTTAAATATTTCCATAATTGCGTGATTCAAATAATTACTAAAACATTAATTTAAATAAATTGAAATAAATGATTCGGTAGGTAGTACTTTAAAATAAATTTGTTAATTATGGTTATTTAATAAGACTATTATCCTTAAAACTCCAAGTTACCCTGACGGCAGCAAAACTGTATTAGATAAATTCAAAATAAGCTAAGGGAAGTGGGAAAATAAGGCGCCCTTCGAATAATATTTTATCTTGCAAATTTACCGAATTTTAAAAGAAGAGAACGCTGATATAAAAATAATAAAAACAAGTAAACATGGAAGTTTGTCTCTCTTCGGGCACTAAATAAAGACAGGAATTATTTATTTATGGGCCACATAAAGTAAAATATTTGATATCGCTATAACGATAAAACTTTTATCATAAAGGAGACACGCGTGCGGGAAGATTTTCAAAATTAGGATAATCACTTTAAATGTCCCTTATGTATAAAATATACTCTTTATGGTAACAAGAAATATAAAATTGATAACCAAAATATTTTACTGATTTCACGCAGTGCTACCGCGTTATATTTTTATTTTGTGGCAGAGGTACTGAATCATTTTCAGTACCACTGAATTTTAAACAATAAATTTCGTGCTACAACTTAAAAGTCATATATCACCATCGAATCTTTTGAAAGAAAAATGTTTGATCCACTAAAAATTGAAATATGATGCTATTTTAAATATTGAAAGCGCTGTGCCGGCCCGTAGGCGTTTGTTTGAAAGAAAAACTATTTTAAAATAAATTATCTTCCCTTCTAACAATAATAGTCTACGGGTAGACCATTGCGGTAGAATTTAGAATTAATTTTAACAATGTGCAAAAATTTGTTTTCTGCTGACTTTGTCAGAAAGTCGAAGGCAAGCTAATGTTCGTTAGAATACACAATTAGTATGACGTCACAGTATATCCAAACATCACATGTGATTATTATAAGTTACAACATACATAACTTTCCTTATTAAGGACTTTCTGAGCTGAAGGAATTGCTCTTACAGGAGTCTTACGTTACGCGTTGGATATGTATTGTGGAAGAAGTATCTATCTTTAAGAGAGATCACACGACCGAAAATTTTGCAGGATTTGATATTGTAATATTGTAAAGTTCGAATTTTCAAGTTTTCCTATTATATTTTTAAATTACTTTTACCCCATGCTGATAAAATAAATGCAAGATAATATGGTATTTCAGTTTTTTCTTCAACTCTTCAAAATGCAAGAAATAGTACATCTTACCAAACAAATATAGCAGCTACACGAAAAAAAAAAAACCTTAAAATGATCAAATTTTTCACCGGGGGGGGGGGGGGGGCACAAAGTCAGATTTTAAAATGATTAGGTACCTATTAATCGAAATCAACTAAATAATTGTTTTTGAAGATTATGAAAAAAGCTGTTTCTCCTTCCTTTGCCCCCCTCTCTTGGATCCGCGCCTGTACCTGATATAGAAAAATCCTTAATACATTTTTGCGAAAAATTTGAAGAAGAAGGTTTTCTTCTTAGTTTCTTGATGTTTCTTTTTTTTTTGTCTTGCGTTAGTACAATTCCGTTATCTGCTTTATTCTAATTATATAATTCTATTTAATTACAGGATACTGACATAATTATTTCGTACTTATTGATTCTATGATATCAATCTTAATTTTTTTTTTTATCTCGGATAACTTTGTGTTCTTACTCTATCTATTGTAGTTAGACTAAAGTTTATCACCAAAAATTTATCTGCATTGTTTCCACAGTTCCAGATTACCAGTTAATTATTTCGTAAACATTTATTTGGCACTATAGTTTTTTGTTTTCGTGCAGCTGCTATATTTGTTTGGTAAGATGTAGTATTTTTTTTATTTTGAAAAGTCGAAGGAAAAATTGAAATACCATATTTTGAATTTATTTTATCAGCATGGGGTAAAAGTAATTTAAAATTATTGTAATACGAAAACTTGAAAATTGTACCTGCTAAATAAAATAATTAAAAAGTGAAAAGTGAAAACTCTAGTAGGGTACTAACCTGGCTAGATGCAGCGGCGTAGCTTTTTTTTAGCCTAGCTAAATTAGCGGCTAGCTAATTTTGAATTATTTTCTGTTGGAGGCTTCTGCGGGGCCCTTGAACCGTCTGGGCCCCTGCGCGCCGCACCGAACTGCCCTATCATAGCTACGCCACTCCTTAGATGTATAGTCCATAGGTGAAACTCAGGCTTTAGTAACATGTTGATTTAAGACTTATACACAGTACTAATGAAAGAAGATTTGTGAGTTGCTTTCTTGGATATTTGATAACTCCCCCCCCCTTCAAAATTTTACTAGCGAAGTTAATTACTGCTATGATAATTTGAACTGAAATACTTATGAATGATTTTACGAATTATTTTTTGAATTCTTCAGCTTATCATAGCTAAAGTAAAACTCCAACTGTATTTGAGTTCAGAACGTTAATACAAGTAAAAAAACAGAGAAATCTTAACTTTGAGACAATTTGGCCGCTACAGTGCACTTTTCCTTGCTACGGCCCTGGGTCCAGAAACTACAAAGTGTGCAGATCCGTCTTAATAAATCCTATACTATTACCTAGTACCAGACTAGGACGCTGGGGTGTGTTTAAAAATAAATATAATAAATATTTTCAGTTTGAACATAAGATTATTAATAAAATTAAACAACACTTTTCAAAATGAAATGGAATGAATGCTGTGTAGTGTGTTTGCGTTTATCTTTAAAAAATCGTTTTTCTAAATTGTTTTATGAGCCCGGACAGTAGCGCTTATGGCAGATCCGTAGTAATGGAACGGGGTAGCCATGGGGACTGTTTTAGTCTCCCACCGAATACATTTAACTTACACATCAGATAAATCAGCCCTAGCTCAAACTTTGGTTGGTTATTGATTGATAAAGATTGATAGGGAGAATTTTTGACTTTTATAATAACAGAAAACATTTTTTAACATTCATTTACATATAATATTCAGTATTTGTTAAGCGTATTATTTGTCTTCCTTAAAACAACATCAGCACTTCTGTTGAGCATGTTTGTATTTAGTTAATTAGTAACGAAGTGTGTTAACGTATGAAGCTATAAAGGATTTAAACTTTTAAAAGGGTAGATTATCAACAAATTCGAAGTACTGCACTAATTGCTAAAGCACCCTACTGATATCCATAGGGAATATTATTCAAATAGTATTGTTCTCCGAGTATTTACTTCGTTTACTTAGCTTTGCCTACGGATACATCTCAGCATGAAACCAAGAAAGTGTATTTGTTCAACTGAAGCATTAAGTTTGATCTTATGCAACTGATATTTATTATTAACAAAAGGACAAGAAGCCTGAAAATACATAATTCTTATACAAAGTACACATAATTTAAAATTAAATACACAAACTTTGTAAGTAATTAAAGTGGTTTACCACGAAGCCAAATAAGATCTCGAGGCAAAATATCATAATTTCGAGATGACTACCGTACGGTACTGATGAGAAAACCGAAAGGCACAGTCCAAACAGGCGAACGTCTCAAATATTTCAAGAATATAATTTCTATTAAAAATATGATTCTTCATCCAGACCTCTTTGGGGCACTCAAAAGCGTCGTTCTCGTTAATTTGAAGTGTCAAATAATGAAATTACCTTAATCATTTTAACGAATTACACGAAATAAGTACTCCAAATTCAGATTTCTATTAAATTATCCACAAAGAAAACTTTTACCCAGCAGAATCATTATTTACCGTAATTTTATAAAGGCGAGGTGAAATAAATTTGATTTTTGGAACAACATTTTGAAATAAAATTAAGAAGAGATACCGGATGCGAACGCATTATCACTGTTGTACGTGATCGAATTCCATATGCCAAACTTTATGGTACATAAACATAAAAAAAACGCTATTGTAAAAATTAAATTGTGGGCTGTTTCTCAACATAACTACCATATGGGAACCGTTTACATGCGAAATGTAGGTTATTCCACACGTACTGAAAACATAAAAGACTTGCAACAAATTTAATGTAATATAAGTAGATTTAAAATCGCATAATAAAAATATAACGCCTTTTAGTTCTACTGCTTTATAAACAAACCTATAATTTTCACGTTTGAAGGATCCCGAGAAATTAGCAATTTCACTAAATAGAGAGGATTGCCAATGCCACTTCTGATACTTGATTATATTAAACATTATCCATTACCGTGTTTAATCGTAAACATATTTAATCGAATTAATTACGAGAATTACTGATCAGATTTCGTTAGTGCCAATCCATAAGTAATGCTGGACGCAATGACAGAAATGGCCAGTAAAATATTCTAGGTGGAATAGAAATTTCATTAAATCGAATGATTAAATTGATAGGTGGAAGTACTTTATGTTGTTTCTATCATCTAAAATTTAAACAGCAGTCAGCCATCAGGAAAATTTGCAGTTCTCATAACATATTTAACGCTTTCAACAATCGACACTTTTCTATAGCTTCTTGGGGGTAATATCTAATTTTCGGGACGAGGGAGGGTAGCAAATTTTGATACAAAGCAATCAGATTTTTCAAAAATAACAATGGATACGGATAAGTTTCTCATGGCTCGGAAACCTTTTTGCATTGTATCGATGAGAATTTATCTGTAAGGTTTGCAACACCTACCTCTAATATGGAACAGTGAAATTACCTTTAGATTTGTACAAAGCACCCTCAGAGATAAAAAAAGTAGCGACCTCTTCCAAACAATTGTGAAGAAGCAAAAAATGAAGCAGGAAGCGGTTCGGTTTAACGATGTTTAAATTACATGCCAAGTGTGTCAATATATTAACAATTACAAATCTGATAATTAAGTGTATTTTGAAGGTACACATCGAGATTAAGTAATCATATTCACCTGCTTGATTACGAGACTTACTTAACCCAATTTTCCAAGGAGATTGAAAAAATTATTGCACCCGCTAGTTTTAAGTAAAAAGATGAAGAGACTGCAAGAGATTTCTTAAGAAGCTGTTACACCTTGAGACATGGGCATGTGCCACGACAGCTGCAAACCCGCACATAAGAAGAAACAACATGCAATACCCACCTGGCTTTACCACCATGAATTATAAAATCCAAAGTGGTTAAAGTTGTTTTTTATTTATGGACATTAAACAAGCTCTCCTTTGTTTTTAACCTTTTTTTAAATCGTGGTCAAAAAACCGATATATTTTACAAATTTTGGTAGAATCATCTCGCATTGAAATTGGAGATTTAATATTGATTGCTTTTATTTAGGTCATCCTAGGTACCTCGTATTTGAAAACCATAACTGTTAAAAAATATTCCCACCCTGTTACCATCGCACAAAAAATATTTTTTGTGCTTCGTATGTACTTTTCCCAAACTAGAAAAAATTTCACCCCATCACGTATCAGCAATAAAATATTTATCAAACAGAAAATAACCAAATTTTGGTTGATTATTCTAGAAACGAATTCGTTTACTAATCTGTTTTTTGTTAAAACCCTCACGAATTCTAATAAAGAACATTCAATTACCCAAAAAGCCTGAATTATTAACAAAAACTCGATACTTGCATGCAATAAACTGTTATTACCCCTTGCAATACATATTTTATTATTTACGTATTCAAATAAGGGTTAACTTTCTAAAAAAAAACAACAATGCAAATATAGATAGGTAGCTAATTACAATGTTTATTGTTTTATTCTAGTTGTGTTTATCCAACGAACGTGTCAATATTTTTATTGGAAGACTCTGGTATAAAATTTAACTTGCAAATATCATTGGGAACTTTTTTCGGCCAAGCAAGAGGTCGACAACTCGAAATTAAATATTTCTAATAACCTTAATTTAAAAAAAGTTTTTGTACAGCAGGTTTTGTTTCTTTCAGGGTTGGTTGTCGACCCAACGTTCTTCAACCCTTTTCAAACATCTGCTTCTGACGTCATTACCACAACTTGTTACAGTCAGCTGTCGCACGTTATTGTAGTTTTTTACAATTTTTGTTTTGTTTATTGTTACAATTTTGAATTTCGTAGTACTTTGAACTTTTAATTATTATCATTCATTAAGAAGGTAAAAATTAAAAGTTTAGATTATTTCAAGGTAAAGCGCAATTAGAATAATGGTAATTATTATAGAAGTACGATACGATCAAATAAAACTTACCAAAAAAAAAATTTAAATAATTGTTTTGCAATACATTTGTAGAACAATTTAAAACTAACGTAACTTTAAATTAACCAAATTTTGTAAAATTAGGTAAAAATTTCTACAATTTTGAATACCATCGTAATAATCTACCATTAAGTTGAGGTGTCCCTTAAGGGCTATTTTGAGGTGCCGCATTGTGTAATATTAATTTAACGGTACAGGATTTTTGTTATTCTAATGTCTCGGTTACACGTTTTGCAAACGTGAAAAATGCTTTGAATAAAAAATTAAAACAGTTAATCGCCGATTTTTTAAAGTTATACATTGGTTTATTTTTTCCCCTATTCAATATTTATTTTATTTTCAAATTTAACTTTGAATTAATAATTATGTCGTATTGACTATGCTTTGCCTACGCTAGAAAAAAATGTTTGAGTAATAACAAAATATAAGAGATAAAATAAAAATATACAAAATTATCTCTGTCGTAAGAAGTTGAATAAACACTACCTATGTAATTGTAAAACTTCTGTATAAAAACCAAATAATTCAAATCAAAATTTCCCCCAGGACATTATGTAAATTTTTGAGAAAATAATGATCATTTTTTTAGGTCCATCTGTCATGTTCCCATATTCTAGAGCATACTGTTGACTGTGTTAGTTTACTTTGAATTTCTGTTTGCCGATTTGTTATTTTAATTTGTTATAGGTAATTCACCAATTTTTTTACGATTAATATTCCCAAATTTATTTAAAGTATAATTTCTGTTCGTATACGACTGATATCAACGAGAATTTATTTATTTCAAGATTATTACATTACATTTGTTTATTTTTGTATGTGGTGGGTGTAGAAACCAACTAATGTAACTCTCCATCGCGGTGTGTGAAACAGATCTAAGAAGTGTGAAAACTAAAAAATCTATGATTTTTTAATTTAATGTTTAATAGAGAAAAGCAATAAATTAATAATTATAGAATTTCCAACTCAATATAATTTTATAATCAAGTAGTCAAGAAAAATAAAGAGTTTATATAGCTGCTGGCTATGAATAATTTTTACTTTTTATTTTAATTTCAAAAGATATAAAAAACCGGCAGTTCAGGCGGTCTTGCGGCCGCCCTGACAACCTAGTAAGTGAATAATTGGAAAATTATTTTCAGCACGTGGCGAAAGAGATGATGCGTATTCCCTGATTCCGATCAGTTCCAAAGTTTTTACAATACATTACGTAGGTATAAAATATAAAAGAATACTTTTCCACCAAATGTAAGAAATCAATCTGACTTTATCCCATTCATTTTGTAAATTTAAAGCTTTGCATATTGTTTTCGTTTAGTGCCAGCGACGTGCGGCGCAGAAGTTCTACTTTAGTGCTGTAAAAGTGATGTTATTTTATTAAAAAAAAAACAAGCACTATAATAGAAATATTATCATTAAATATAGACCACAGCATATATTTTTTAGAAATACAAAAGAGTGAATCGCAGAGCTTAATTTGGAATTTATATAGTTGAAGTGATAAACTAAGAAAAAATAAGGCAACTACCATAAACGCATGTTAATGTGGTTACATACCCAATAGTCTAATTTTGGTTATACTACGCAAAGATATGGTTTAGAGCGTCGTCGTTTAATATTCAGCGTTCAAGAAGAAGACTTTTCCTCATGCACAAACGGTTATAAATATAATAGAAGTATCAATAAAAAATTATAAATTTAAAAAATTACCACCGGTGCAGACGGGAAGAAGGGGTTAACTACTTATAAAAAATTTGTAAGTGAAGTCTAAAAATAGTAAGTAAAAAGTTAATTTTCAATAAAAAATTCGTAGGCGTAGAATATTGAAAGGTAAAATACAAAATTAATTTGAAATAAAGTTAATAAATATTAATTACAGCTTCGTTTATGATATACCTTGCTCGATAATACATCAGACTTTTTTTCAAAAATTTCTACTGCATTACGCAAAGAATATCTTAGTCAGGGAACTGCTGCAAAAATATCTTTGCAATTGTTGAATGTTAAAATAAACAAACAAAATTACACGATATTTTGAAGATGTTCTAGAAATTTTTTTATAGAAAAAATTTTCAGCGAAGCTCTCATCTTTTATCCGCCTGTTTGCTTTATATTATACCTACTGTTTGCAGGGGTTCTGTGTGTAAAAATTTATTGGAATCATTCTGAGCAATACACTTTATGTTCTTCCGGAAAATTCAGTTCTGTTAACTAAAGTAAACCAAAAGTGAACAGAAGAGATTGTAGAATTTCGCATTAAAAGCATTAAATATTTACTGTTTTCGTAAATACAAACATTTTGAATATTGCATTTTGCAGTTTTAAATTTAAAATGTTCAATATATGCATCAATAGCTAACTCATCAAATATTTACAGCTGAATATCAAAATTTGCCAAACAATGCAATCAATATTTTAATTTGACTGAATATACCTACATATTTGCTGCTAAATTAAACATTACCTATTTTCTTTATATTTTCAATCTCGTTATTTTGTAATTCAAATTTTCAATGTAACATTGTGCCACTATACGAGTACGGAGGTAAACTCGTTACATGGTATTGGTTTAGTCTCGGTTTCAAAATTTGATTAATTTTGTTAATTATTTCTTTTGTTGCCAGATTAAAAAAATTACATCGAATTATTATTCGAGATTCTACTCATTATTCTGCCTAGGTAGAGGACCCAACAGTCTTCTATGCGTTTAACATCGTACAAAAGAATGAAATTCTTTGATAAACCGACCTTTAGTATTGAATTAAAAATATTACTTTTTATTCAGTTTTACAGAAACTACCATTCACAAATGCGAAATAAAATTTAAATAAATGTGTGGTTCGTACTACTGGGTAATTACAGACAGTTGTGACTTAATAATTATAAAAATGCACTGCACTAATAATATAATGACCGCATATAATTAACGACACGCAGAGCATTAAAATTACCCTTGAATTAACTTGCATTTTCTAAAACTGTAAATTAAAAACAAATTTTGAAAAATTGAAACATTAAGGGTAAAGGTCTTGGATCTTCATAATTAGGGACACAAAATATTGAATTTCAATATTTTTGTAGAGAAGATCTTCTTATAAAAAAAAGATGAGGACATTATTATTGTGATAAATGGCACATTTTTGAAGCGATTCGGTTTCAAATTATCTCGAGTTGATTTATTTTGTAAGATTAGGAGTTTGTACAAAACTTGTGTTTGGAAAATAAATCTACCAAAATCAGATTTTACGCGACTTTTTTGACCAATACCAATGGTGTACAAAAATCAGTTCAACAACATATTAATTTATATAAGGTCCTTCGTAATGCACATTGGTATCCTGCTACAAAATAAAAAAAACTTGTTTTAGTGTTTGATAGGGTCAACCGTAGGTGGGAAGTACAGAGTGCTTCAACTCGGATTTCTATTTTGTGAGGGGAGTTAGTAACAGATCTCATTTTATCGTAAGTTTAGGATGACATACGTTATATTGCACGTGGACGGAAATTACCTCCTGCGAAGAGGTGGATTTCAAAAGAAGTGCTCGCGTTAGAGCCCCGGATCTGCCCATTGTTATAAAAATAGGTGCCGATGAGGTCTATATAATTTTCCGCATAGTTAAATATTTTGTAAAGACACCAATTCTCTTTTTGCCCAACTGAAATACTAGGTTTTTTGAGTACACCTCAACCCCGAAATCGATGCAGGTTTATGCGAAATATGTGCTTATCAATAATGACATTTCAATAAAATTATGGTAAATAGCTTCAGAACTCCATTATTCTCAGGAAGAGCTCTTTTGACCTTCATTTATTGACGCGATGGCTTCTTTATTTTATGAATAATTTCAATTACCATTTTCATCCAACTTCATTTGAATGGCGTAATTTCATTTATCAAAATTAAAGAAATAATAAATTCTTAATGGAAAACCTCGAAGTTTTATGTAAACAAATAAAAAGTCCATGGAATATGCATATTCGTCAATTAAGAATTAATATAAACCTAATTATGTACTTTTTAATTATCAATTAAACTTTTTTTAAACAATCAAATTATAACTTTATAAAAGTTTTCTCCCAAAAGATATTAAAAAGTTAAAGATGCTGAATGTTATTTTTACTATTAGCAATAATACGTATCACTGTCAAGTTTTCAAAAGTGAAATAAAAAGCAGTGAGAGGGAAAATCGACTCGGTATCTGTTTTAATAAAATATAAGAAAACTCAATTGTTTTTATTCTGAATCAAACATAAAAAGTTATATCAACTGAATTATTTTCTTAAATCTGGTTTTATTAGAACTCATTGATTCGATATTGGTTTTATATTTATCAAATTGTCTAGGACTACTTAGTTTAAGCAATATAACAATTAATTGAGGACACCGATAGGAACTAATTATCCATAAGTGCCACTTTAACCAATAATATTGGATTTATATTAACAATGATGAAGGTGCCATATTTCCTAAATTTATCCAGGTTCAAACGATTTAATTTAAATTTAATTAGCTATACACGCGATCAGTACGATATTAATTATGTCAAGAGTATAATATTTTTTAATGATTCCCACACACAGGGGTGGACTGACAATTTGGAGAACACACAACTTTTGCTGTGCCGGCCTTCTTGGAATTAATTGTAATATTTTTTTCTAGAAAACCCAAGAACTCATATGCATATCGGGGCGATATTAGATAAACTTTGTATCTGTCTACGCGACACTGCAGTTTAAGCACCCTGCATATCAAATTATTGCAGTTATATCTTCGGGTGCCCAAAACTGATACATATAAATTTGTTTCGACTTTTTAACTAAGTGCAATTTTACATGCGTATTTTTTGTGGGAATAACTATGAATTAACGGTTTTCCATTTGATGTAGTGAAGTTTTTGATGAATGCAATATTGTTTATTAGTATGGTTTCCTGTCGTTGGGTTTTTCTCGGTTTTCCTACTATGAGTTGGAACACTTTATGAAGCAAAGTGTATTTGCATCCACCTTTTCAATAACTAGGTACTAGCTAAGAAGCCAGGTTCTGTTTGCTATCTTGATTTAATTTACGTCATAAACATAAATTTTGATTTTCATTTTCATTTGGAAAACATTTTTCTTTTAAACAATTTTTTTTATTTAGCAGACATTCTTAATGTTTCTTATTGTTAGTGAATTTCTGTATCTCTTCTTTGCGAGTTGATATTAAGAAATCCTGTTTGGTGTCAGATAATAGTATGATATATGGTGACCAACTGCTTCGGTTTTCCCGTAATCTACAAAATCTATATAATAATCATATTATATTGGATGATAAATAAAAAAGGAAAAAATTTCATGCAAGACATGGTGAAAATTAATCGTTCCCATTTGTATGCGATATCAATTTGGTATAAGAATTAAAATTTATATTAACCGGGCAATTAAATTTAAAGATATTTTATGCTTTTAGTTTGATTTTGGAAAGGTGAACCATAAAAAGTACTTTTGATAAGAGTCTCATGCTCAAACCAGGTGCAGTACTCGGTTTCGTAGAGTTTGATTAATTAATTTTTTAAATTCACATCCCCAATACATGGAAATATAATTCTATAACTTAGCTTCCCCCCCCCCCCTAAACCTTAGATATATTTTACGTTCATAAAAATTGTATATGAATTTTTAACTTTATTCCGTAGGACATTAGGGTTCATAACAAAACTTTTTTTTAATGGACTTGATTCAGTCTTGTTCTGACCACTCCATATAAAAGCGAGAAAATCGGATATGACGTCTGCCTATAATAAAAAGCCAAGTTGACTATTCTTCCTACACGATTTTTGAAGTTATAGTAATGCGATGCCGGATTTTATTTCTTTGCAAAAAAGTTTCATCGGTTTTCAATTTAACAAATTAAAAACTTTTTTAAACTAAACGTGTCAACTTTCTTTTAACTTAACTTCGAAAAACGAATACTCTATCACAATAAAAATATTCTTATATATTTTGTGCCTTTTAGCACTTAGTAATTTATTCTTAAAACATCGGACTGGTGAAAAT
This sequence comes from Cantharis lateralis, assembly GCA_963170105.1. Classification (NCBI taxonomy): domain Eukaryota; kingdom Metazoa; phylum Arthropoda; class Insecta; order Coleoptera; family Cantharidae; genus Cantharis; species Cantharis lateralis. The sequence goes on from OY720629.1 coordinate 26,485,538, forward strand.
GTTTACGATTCCTACAACTATGAAATAAATGACAAGAATACTACTCTGTAGTTTATGATTTTCTCTTACAGAGTAGTGCATAATAAAATTACAACGTTAAACAAATCTATCTACTTACGATTTTTAAATTAGCATTCTAAAATAAATAATATAATAAACTTTTGTTAAAACTGCTGGGGTTTTTAAATTGTCATTTAAATTTCTTCTTGTCAATATAGAGGAAAGAGGAGCTCAAAATTTGAGCGCCAGTCTGTTGCTGCATACGTTAAATTTTGGCAAATCTGGATGAGCAACTACAAAATAGCTTAAAACGAGAACCATTATTAACCCGTTTATTAAAAAAATGTAATTAATTTTGTTAATGTTTTATAAATTATATGGGAATCCACATTGATTAATGTATTCTATTTTGATTTTGTTTCTATTTGCTTGCTGTACTACACGCTCAAGTGATTAATGATTTAAGTCTTAACTTTGTACACATAATTTAATAAGTTAATTAGGATTCAAAGCGAACTTTGTGTCCAATTACACCAAAGTATACAAAATTATGCGGTTATTGTTTCAAAGTTTTTATTATTTTAATGCGAACATGCTGCGGTTACCAACTAAAGCAAAACTTAAACTGCGAATTATATTTTAGACCCATATTGGTTAAAGCGCTGGCTTACGAAATGATTCGAATTTGAATTTATGATTTTTCCGCTTTGATATTAAATGAAACGTTCTCTATTATCCCACCTAAAGTGAAACCTGAAATTTTCCCAATGTTTTCACTTTCTTTTATTAAAATAAGGAACAATATACAGTAAGTGGAGAGCGCTATTCCGCTCCAGTTTCCACCAATAAAAAATACATTTTGTAGATACACTTCGCAATGTTTCAGTGCATTTAGTTTCAACTACGTGTGGTATCAAATTTTCAGTAGGTGAAAAATGCAAACTAAAGTATTTCCCGAAGTCAATTTCGCATTATTTTACAAATTTAAAATTTACGGACACATTAAAAATTGAGCAAATAGGTTTTAAGGTGTATCGTCTGCGAAACGGTTATGCACTCTTATTTCGTGTGTGGTTTTCTCTATGGAATAGAAAGGAGTTTTGTTAAGCTTTACATAACGGAATTTCATTAGCCCGTCCTAATTACATTCCATTCGCCTAAAATCCATGATTAGGGTAAATTCGTTAACTATATATAGTTTTCAACTGAGGTGTTCTTTATATTAGGTATATACTAATGCTGCTTATTAATATAGAGGTGAAACGTTGCAGTAAATTAACTTTTTTTTTAGTTTAAACAACGCTACTCGTTCTCATCTAATGGACAATAAATTAAATATAAAAGTGCATTGGTGCATAAAGTTAATTAAATATTTTGTTTTAATTGCTTTTAAACTATTCGGTCTAAAATTAACCATTAAGCTTTGATATTTTTTGCTCTCAATGCTGAATTTTTAATTTTTACTTTACTATTATTATTGCAAGTAATTGTTTACAATGTAGCAATATAACAACTTTTATTTCGACATTCTGGATTTCTAATGAAACTATTGAGTTTTCAGAAAATGGCGCGTTTCCCTAAACAAACGTCGGTCTCGCTCCAGTGGGTAGAAAGAAGGATATAGCGTTTGAAACTTTGAAAGCAGATTAAACTTTTGAACAACATTATTGAGTGGTACTGATTAACACTTATTGTTTGAGATTGTTTTCCTTAAATACCAAATTTACAGCTTAATTTTTACATTCATAAATACGCTTTAAATTTATATGTGTTAATTTTATTTGTTGCTATATACATGTGACGATAATTAAGTTGATTAATATTAAATTAAACACAACCTGCCAAGTGAAATTTTCGATCAAATTTTATTGTTGAGTTTATAGAGGTAAAAGCTTAAAATAAATTTAAACAGCTTAAAATGGTGAAAATGCTGCCAATTTGTAATCACGTCAACGATACCAACTTTAGATTGAAATGTAGCGAGTGGTGTAAAATACAACTAATAATTAATTAAAATTTACAATAATCATTAAAAATGAAAAAGTAATTTTTAAACTAAATATAAAAATTTAATTAATATAAACATTTTGAATATATCATTTGCTGGTTTCAAATTGCGGAAATTTTTTATAATATTTATAATAATTCGAAAAATTAAGATAAGATAAGTTTCCCTTTTGTTTAGTTATGATAACAGAATTCTAGTGGTTTCATCCTCATCCGAGATAAAAAATGCAACAACCAAATAAAAAAATATTCAATCAATGGTCAATTTAATATTAATAATAAATCAAAAGTTAAGGAGTTGTCGACCTCAGTGACATGGAAAATAACATTGTTTTTGTTTATGTCTAACGAACAAGTTTAAAATTGTGCTCTATAAAATTAATAATTAAAATAAAAAAAAAAATACAAAGATCCAATGATATAAATTTATGATACTGAAGTGACAACTATCTCAATGTTAAATATTTTACAAACATTTTAAATATTTCCAACTATACGGTGTTCTCGACAAGATGTCGAGAGTTCTCTGGTTAAAAGTTTGTATCTCCAGTTAGAAGAACCAAACAGAAGATCAAAACTTTTATTCGATTAGATTTTAGGGTCGCATTTTCAAAAGCTGAACAAATTACTGTAATATGAATAAAATATTGTTAAGTAGATTTCTGTAATAAAATTGTTCATTTTGAAAATAAATTTACAAATTAATTAAAATTGTTAATTCAAACAGTTTGAATACAAAAAAAACAATTTGGAACAAATTTATTTTAGCTATCGTGCTCATATTTCAGTGTCGGCTTGTGCGGAATTTAGGTGGAAGGATTTAGAATTAAAAGTGAAGTACTGATTCCTCTACTTACCCCGACAAGCCGCCACTGTCATAATAATTGATTTATTTGTCTTTTTCGAGACAAATAAGTATTTTTAGGTGACAGAAAAATTGTATATTTTTTCTAATTGGTATGGGTAAAGGTAAAAGTGGTAAGGTAGAGGTCATCGCAATATATAATAAAATATTTTAAATTAAAAGGTTAGTAAAATTGGTGAAGTTCACAATTCAATATCTATTGTGGAGTTTAATTGTTGTGGGGTTTTTAATTTTTAAAATAAATTGCAAAATTTTCTAAATAATGCACGAAATAAGATTGGAATATATTGGTACAAGAAAAGCAGTGAAATTTGAAGTAATTATGACAAAAATTCCACATACAATACAAAAAAAGTAAACGTGCTAAATAAAATTCTTAGCGAGAAAATTTTCATTAGATTACATCCAACTGTTTATTGCATTAAAAAAACAATTTTCAATTAAGCAATAAGAACTTGACATTGCGTTTTCTTACAAGTAAACATGTCGAACAACAATACATTTTTTATATTTTCGACATCCCCCAGTTCGTTTTTAATATATTGTTTTATTTTTAATATCTGGATATTAGAAACTTACGGTGAAATATGAACTTAGGGACTTATAGCAGGCAGTACGACCACCCGATGAAAAGGGGGGGTCATACATTATTTACTCAAATAATATTGCTCTGTTTTCCTTTATCAGGCATACTATATCCTGATGCAGATGCAAAAAGTGACATGCTTGAATCATTTTTGTAATGGGAGATTTGTATTGGTGGATGTAGAATTTTATGTGGAAAACTTCACTTTGTATTTACTTCAATAATAATTAAGTTGTGCTGATATTTTAAATTCTACTATATAATTTGAAAAAATAAATTGATTGTTGATAAATACGTTGCTTAGTTGAAAAAAACTTTAGAGTAACCCAGATGGTTAATATACATACTATTAATGCGGTAACTAATAACGAAATTCTTTCAGATTTAGTAAATATTTTAGTCTAAAAGAATTTTATTAGAAATTTTCTGTTTTGAAATATTTAATTACAAACATTTAATTTTTTTCTTGGCCTTCAAATTTCTAAAACTTGCTTTTATACATCAGCGTTAAAAATTACTCTAAAAAGGATGCGAATGGTCCATTATGGTCAAACAAATCTCTGTCGATTAAAGGCATTTTTATAAATGACAGCGAAAAATAGGAATACATAGAAGTTCAAATGAAACTTAAGCGTTCACACCAAATTTATTTAAAAATTAAACACAGGGCTGTCCTTGAAAAAATGCTGCAAATAATTTGTAGATGGCGTATGTTAAGCGATGGAAATGAGGCTCATTGAAGCCCAAAAGATGACATTAATTTTAATCAAAAATTTATAATTGTGGGCGCATTGCCAGCGACATGTAACTTGCCAGGGGGACATCAAACTTAGGGGTTTTTCAAGACAATGGCTCGAAATAATTTTTACTTCACCACAATCGAGAGCTAGCTCGAGTTGCTTATTGAGGACAAGAAGAGATAAAATTGGGGGAGCAGCTTTATTAGTTTTTCTTGTATTGACCGAATGCTGTTTTTCATCAAAGATATTTCATCCAAAATCCAAATAATAATTAAATATCAAACTTTTTTTCCAAATAGAGATGTTTCCACATAAAAATGTTCTAATTTGTTTTACTTGAGAGGTGTGAAAACTACATAGTATTTCCTTTTGTGTCGGGAACAAATAAAACATTACTATTCTGAGCTTGTACTTGAGAGTAACGTTATCGTTGTAAAGATTGAAATGACAGGGTTAGTTTTTTGTAGGAGTTGGTGAATGATAAACATGGACGGCAACAGCGCGGGGTTGGAAGTCCGTATCGACCAGCAGGGGTGGATTCCGCATCATCGTGTAACTCGACGTATACCATGCGGGGACGCAGCCTTGACATCAAGTAACCGAGTAAACTTAATGCCGTATTCGCCAACAGAATAAATGTTTTAGCTTTCGCTTCTTTCAAGAAGTGCAAAATTTAACACAACCTTTCCAACAAACTATCCTTTAGACCCATGTGGAATATCTTGATGAAAAAGTAAATACTTGGATACAACTACAGTTTTCATCTCAGTTTTCGCTAATGACAATAAGAAAATTTTATTTTGGGTCATTCATTTGGATAAAAAAATAATGAGGTTCTATAAATACGAGTTTCATTTTATTGGATTCAAGATAATTAGTTTTTTGATATAGTTAAACAGATTATGCTGGGGTATTTTAGGCGTTTTCATGAGCACCCGAAATTTATATGGATTTATATAAAACAACCTTTTTATATATTCATAGAAATAGGATCATAGGGTAAGAAACCTAAAAGGTCTCCGATCATCATCATAAATAAGCTTGACTTATTTTTACTAAACATCAAAACCTTTAATTCGCTTGAAAAATTGATTGGGAGATATATTAATTTTGGATTAGAAGAGATATTTTCCAATTCAGTGTAGCATTTGGTTAAGCAAACACGGATTTGTGTGAAATCCATAATTTTGAGTTAACTAAATATACCAAAATTACGTTTCATATTGAATCAAAAAATTTAATTCGTATGTGAAGCCATTTCCTGTTTGAATACGCTTTATCATCAAATATTGTCTAGCGCATCCGAGTCACTTGGAAAAGTGCAAAGAGCCACCTCCTGGTTTATTATTTAAGTAATAATATATGGTCAGCTATTTTGAAAGGGTAACAGGTTTCTGTCTTAAAGTACCGAAATTATTTTTTATCTCAAATTTTATTATATTGCGGTTATTTAGAATGGTTATTGCAAATTTTGATTGTAGTTGTGGCCAAAAAGCAGCTTGTAGACCATTTAAACTTTTCTTTTGTACTCTTCGACTTTATTGCCAACTTTTATTTTTATAAACGTTCTCACATTCGTGCCAAATAGCCAATTTTTATACTTCAGTTAAGTATGGACCATTTTTATCAACCCTTCTCGATTTTTATCACATTTAATTCATTTAATAGAAATTCTAAGTAAAAATTGCGGTTTTTCAACTTTATTGTGACAAGGTAGAAATAGAAGTATTTTATATAAAAAAAATTTAAAATTAAATTCAATGTACAGATGTGTGCAGTACCTACTTACTTCTTAATTTTGAAAAAGGATAAATTTTGCAACACTGGGTTATTGACCGACACTTCACTGCTGGTGGTATTCAGTAAATTTCTTACTATATAGTTCATTCTTTTTAGGAACCAAGTAAAAATTTGTACTAAACTGATAACCTCGAAATATTAACATTTTATCAGCATTAAAATTTTATCGCATTAAAATTGTAATACATTTTTGAAAATTCGTTTTGTAAAATTACATTGTAAACATCCTAAATTAGGCAACACATATAACACATTTGGCTTTGCAGTCGACGCGCCACCTACATTACACTTAAACCGTATCAACTGTAGACTAACTTAATTTTCATTTGATTTTCAATCGTCAACTACCAATGAATGCTATATTCTATTACGTGCAAGATTGTATTGTACCCGTGTATTTGGATAACTTTTAAAATAAAATTTTTTACATCTTGTAATTTTTTTTATCGTCATCAAACAGACACAAATATGCCCGACAGAACTGTAACGTGCAAAATAACAATGTCACCAGGAAGTTAAAAAATATTTGTATCAATTTCACATATTTCCAACATCAAATCGGAACTATTCTTAAAAAATATGGGAATAGTCGATACTAAACGTCCAGTTAAATTCAGATTTTGCAGATGTTTTTGATGGTTTTGTTGAAAGTTAAAATTGAACGTCATATTTTGTTAATTTCCGTCTTGTGATCACTTTTTCCACAGGTAATTAATTTTCTGAGAAATTCTTCATTTCTGCTTGATTGGTTATTTTATCTTGTGTTAGAATTTTTTTTGTTTTCAAATAGTCAAAATAGACGGAATTTTAGCCCTTGTCCTCATTTTGACTTTCACCCCTCGTGCCTACATATCTTTTAAAATGATAACACAGCTTCTTTACCCCTTCTTTAGCATTAACGGGAACTACTATAAATTACTTCATTTATGTTTAATAGTCCAATAAAATTATCGAGTCAAATACCCAAATAAATGCTTTAATTCCGGCAAAAAGTTTTGCCGAGGGCGCCGCCATCACCAAAAAACAGCAGAATTTTCTGGCAATTTTCAGTTTTTGCCAAATAGCAGGGAAATAAAAAATGCGTGCCATACTTTTTAAATTAGTACATAAAATTTATAAGTATTTTGGATCAAAAAGAGTTTTCTAGCTCCAGTGGTGTCGGAGTTACAGCTTTTCAAAAATCAACAAAATTTTCAAAATTTGAAAATTCGGTAATTCTACGATTATTCTAGTTTGAAAATTATTATACAGTTTTTACCATAGAAGTCGTAATTTAAAAGGTACGGGGTGAACAGTGGTTGAAATTCTCAAATTTTCAAGAAGATATGGTAGAAATTTTCTGTCAGATGATGCTTTAATTTGACCGCTATTTGGCAAAAACTGAAAAAAGTCAGAAAAGGTTTTTATGTTTTGAAGATAGACTTAATTTTTTTACATATTGTATGGATTGATTACCAGATTGATCTTCAGTAGTTTCCCATCATATAAAAAAATTAACTCTATCGGAATTAATGCACCTAAATTGACTATATTTTATAAAATAAAATGTTATATTTATGATTTATTTTTCTTGGCGACCAGTTTTAATATCATAAAAATTATTATAATATTGATAATAATTTATAACTATTGGTGTGGGATACATATTTTTCAATTATATTGATAAATACATTTGTCCAGGTTAACCTCCCGTAACCTTTCAATTCATAGGTTAGCGACTTAAAATGAATCAATCGGAAGTGAAGGTACAATAATCTTCATCCAGATTTAACATTTTCATAATGATATTATGATAGTTGAGAGCATGAAATACAAATATAAACATAAAATGCCGATAATTTCAAAATTTGGGTAAAAAAAGATTCAATAACAGTAAATTTGGAATGCGTATGCTGTACTGGCTGTTTTATTATTTTTAGTAAAAAATATTTGATGTAAACTACAAATTTAAGAAAATAAAGAAAGCTAATACAAATGAGTTTTTATGCCCACGCTGTTCATAAAGACATACCTAATCGAAAATCCATAAAACACTACGCTACAACTATTTAAGTCAAGTATACGTACCGTCAACAGAATGCTCTGAACCGGTTCTCACTTCTATCAAATGAGTGTTTCTTATGTGAAAAATCTAAACTTTATTATTGATTATTTCCTAAATTAACGGATATCAGAAGTTCCTCCATAGTTTAATCGTTTTATAGTGTTATCTATCGGATAACTATCTGTAAATCTATCTAGAAAAAGAGCAGAAGTAGTGTATATTTAATAAGACACATTTTTATCAACAATGGGAAGCATTTGTATACCATGAGCTTGAAATTTAGGTGAACATTTTTGAAAGAATTTTCTAATTCAATTTTTTTAATGTCAGATAAATTGGTTGAGAACGACATTGTTGACATTGTTGTTGTTTCATTTATGTTTGAGGAAGCCAGGGTTGCACTCGGGGATTTTACGATCTGAATCATCTCTATTATTTTTACTTGCTTAGTTGCATTAAGTTTTTATTCACGCGTATAACACAGTTCAAAATTTAAAAAATGTGAGCTTTGTTTTTTGTTACTGGATTTAATTATGGCTGCCGATGGGCCTGACTGCCAGCTTTAAAAGTAGTTCTACAAATATTTGGATTTTAATGGAAATTATCAGAATTAACATGGAATTACTGGAATTATTAGAATTATCTTGGAATTAATGGAATTTGCATGGAATTATTATAATTTACAATAATTCCTATTGCATAAAATTGTTTTTTGACAAATTTAATATTTATCATAATTTAAGGATTCAGCAATATAACCAGTATTGAAAGTTTCAGGAATGGAGTTTTTGTACATTAACCCTTTCAGACCCCCCTGTACACGAACATGTAGTACCAAATATTCAATTTTATTCAAACTTTATGCCACTTATTTAAAGGCAGAAAGAATTTTTTTTTTTCTAATTATGTTTTAAAAAGTTTTACTTTGTGATATTCAAAAGTGTGTGGAAAAGTACTACTTTTTCGTCCTAGTGCGTAGGTACATTGCTGTTTCCATTTGGTAATTTGCTGTTTATTTAGTAAATTTTGGTCTGAACAAAAATAAATTGAAATTCCAAAAAATTATGTAAGAATAAGTAAGAGGGGCAAGTTTTAGTTATACAAGATTTTTCGTGTTTTATTACTACATTGTTTTATTACATTTTAAGACACTATTAACTTTTATTAAAAAGTTTGTAAGTTGGAGAGTTTTAAATTTAATAAAAATATTTTAACTGGCACTAAAACATAGAAGATGATACTTTCACACCCTTAATAAAGATTCGCGTTTTTGCATTATTTCTGCAGGTCACAGGAAAAGTGTGTAATGTGGGCAGTGTTGAAAAAAAATTTGAAAATGAGCTAAAAGGTCGTCGTAAAAAGTTATAATTTAAAACACTTGCTGGCAACTCCCATAATGCATTCTGTTAAAGTTTTAAATTCGCAAGTTAAATACTTTCTTTGAAAATTGACATACATATAACACGAACTTACGTAAACCAGTGCTAAACCTCATGGAATACGTTGAGAACCTCTGCAATAATTATTATTAACATTTATCTTGGTTTCATTTCTCTTTTCATCAACTTTCCATTCCTGTTAAGTTTCATGTTTACTGTTTCTTTCTTTTTAATAGCTAGAAAGGCGTACACCACATATTGATTTTCCGTTAGGCTTAATATTTAAAATTACTTAAATTTAAACCCCCTGAATAATGTAGATTTTGTTACAACCCTTGGTGGTTTCAACCCGTAACAATGGCATTGATTAATTTTTTGTTGTTCGTGCTGTACCTCACATTAAAGAATTAAAATCAGTAAACCTTAATATTGTGGGTTTTCCCTTTCACCCACGGGTTATTAAATCAAAATTTTTAGAGCAAAGCTTGAGAGCGTTCAGGAATTCAATGCGGCTGTACCACAAAATGTTGTCTAACAAATTTTATAAGAAGCTTGCATTTCTTCGTGAGATCATCATGAGAACATCCAGATGTCTAAATTTTCCCGGCTTGGCGAATTTTCTTTGTTTCGACATGAGGTGTGCAAAGCGAGAATCTCTGCACGTAGAAAAATTTAAACATATTTTAGTAAGTAATTTTATCACAACTTTAGTTGAACAGGTAAGTGTAAAAAAAACTGTACATTCCAATTATTACAAAAGGTTTAATGATCTTCCTTTTGAAATTTAATTACCGTTAAATTAATAATGATTGTTTTTTAAAGCAATGTTTCGATATTTATAGTAATAAGCCGGATCTTTGTTCACTATATTTATTTTTCTTACATTTTTTCGGTGGATTTTTAAAGAAAATCTATTTTCTTTTGTTGCTCACTTTTTATGTCATTATGAAAGGATCAAAAAAATAAACAATGGAAATTTATTAGGGTGGAACTGATAAAATATTACAGAATTTTTTTCCTATATCAATCGTTCACCTTTAGTGACATTGGAAAATTTGTGCCAATATAGCTTGACATGCTCAACTGCGTAGTAAGTAGATTTTTTATTATTATTTGTGAAGTAACGAAATAATTAACAAGTTTATTTTGTAATATATTTTTTTCAGATTGTAAATTTATAATGATCAGAATTGAATATAACATAGAAAAAAAATTCGTTAGAGATGAAATTTAAAACGTTGAAAATGGATTTATAAGCTTTCAATTCTAAGGTCGAAAAGCGCTTTTAAAAAATTAGACCTAAACTTTGGCAATAAAAGATCGAAGTCTACGAACTAGCGAGATTTTTCCCACTCGGTGTTGATGTTTAAGATTTGCTTCCAGAGTTCCAAAAGTAAATGATCAACGTCGCAGTTTGTCTTTTTCGACGGTTTAAAATTAAAGGGAAAGATACACTTAAATGCCGTTGCGTAGTGAGGTTGAGAATGTTGAAAACGGCAATCGAAATTTTGATGATTGCTAACATTCTGAAATAGACTGCAAAATAATAAATGGTTGTTGTGAAAAGAAAGATAAATGCTTGCGAAAATTCCTTGCCGGCAAATATATTACGAGCCTAATTTTTATTTATACATTGTGTACTAAAATTTGAAAAGTGTGGCCATTTTGCCTTACATATATCTATTCTAAATGTAGCGAACATAATAAGTGGCAATTCATTTCTTATAAGCACTTTTCAGGGAAGTGTTTAGGTTGACGTTATCTCGTTTAAGTCAGGGTTGCCATGGAATCGAATAAGGGTGTAGCATCAACTCATTGTCGACCTACCCGACGTCGCAGTATTTGCCAGCAGTTGAAAGAAAAATGTAAAATACGTGTCTGCAATATAATATATAATACTTCACTTCATTTCTCCACAATTGAAATGTTGAGCTTTCCGATTCCAGAAAAATTGAGATTTTTGCATAAATCACCTACGTACTGCACTGTTTGATATTTTAATAAATTTAAGTCCTTTGCAACACAGCAGGTAAAATCAATCGGTTAATTTAACCACGCCTGGAAATTTTATCAAAGGTACAATAAATTGACTCGATTTTCTTGCCGCAAATTAAAAACGAAACTCAACTGAAAGTTGGTTGTCACCAGGGATACACCGTTTTATGGTTTTTGATATTTTGCAGAGCTGAATAGACTCTGGTTATCGACCAAATATTATTCAATTGACCCAAGTTACTCATGTAAACTCGAAAATAGTTTGATGGGAGTTAGGCTAACCTAACCTTGACTTTTGCTTTTTTGCATTTCAGTAATTTTTCCATTATCTGCAAAGTGTTTTCATTCGATATGATGAGATTTTCAAGTCTTTTTAAGTGTCACTCACATTTTTCCAAAATACTACAACACGCTTGTCATTCAAATGCCATTTCATCTTATTAACTTTTGATATTTTTATCCTTGCAGCATTTCTTATCGTGTACTTTTGCCTTAGTTAATAATGGATGGGGTTGTTGCTTTGAAGCCACTCGAGACAACAATTTTATTGTATTGATTACTTTAACATTGAAGCTGATGTTTTACAGGATATTCCTATTGCTTTAGTTTTAACATACAGAATTCTAAAATGCTATACTACAAGAAATTTTGACATTTTCGAGATGTCTGCAACGACATTGCTTACAAGAAAGTCTGAAGCACATCTCGAATTCTTTATTTGGAATTTTTACTTGAGTAGATTCTTTTTTAATTTGTACTATATCTTTCACATTACGATGGTGAAAACATTAACTAAAGTCCCAAATGTGGACGTTCGAAATTAGGTAAGTACAGAAACGGTTATTGGTCTAGTAGTTAGGGCGATCAATTGCTGACGCAATTACGAAATTACAATCGTTAAGCAGCATAATAACTTTATCTATTTTTTAAGACTAATTTTTATTTAGAAAAATTAAATATGAACTCATTCCTACATTTTTCAGCTAAAAATTAATGAACCAACTTAATAATAAAATTTGTTGAGCTTTCTTATTATACTAATTATTAAGAATTTACTAATTACTAATTCAAACTTTTAACTAACTCGAACTATTTAAACTGTTTTTACGAAACAAATTTTATTCACGAAACTTAATTTTTGGCAAATTTACCTCAGAACTAATTAAAGCTTCCAAACTTCGCGAACATCTTATTTAATGATTTTGTTTAAATTTTGAATTTGGGGAAAATTAAGCATGACTGGGTATGTTTAGAAAAAACAAGAAGCCGTTGGAAAAACCAAGCTTGTTTTGGACGAGATTGATAAACTCATTGGCGGCTGGTATAGAAAGGGCCGTTCTTCCAAGATTATTTTTTTACGTTCCTGACGCCGTAAGTAAAGTGAATCTTCTACAATGAACGATTTGGGCGGTTCTCCCATTATGTACTTACTATATAAATATGGAAGATCTTGAATTGTGTTTCTTTGACTGATGATGGGTGGAACTTGAACTGCGAAACTGCGTATATTCAATGTGTCTGCGGTACTGATGACGACCAAGAAGTCGGAAGCACGTGTTTTCTTTTCATCATAATATTAAATTATCAATTCAAATAATTCAATTTTGTTACGTATTGATTTTTTTAAGTTCAAATAAAAAAATTTGAAACGAAAATCAACTTTTTTGTACGAAAATCAACTTTTTTGTACGAAATTCGTGCCGAACAATTGTTTATTTTCACGACTGATATCTGAACTACTATTAATTTACAGTGATACCTTTAAACGCAATAATTGTAAATTTTTATTGACAATTGTTATCTCTCACTCTGTGATATTCAAATTTATTTTTACTCTTTGTTGAGTTGTCCAAACCTGCCTATTTTTTTAACTGAAAGCAAATGAAATCAATTTTTTAGTTGCTTTCTCTTATTGATAAATTTAAAAATGTCCTAAAAATAACAACCCTATTGCTGTCTGTCCCACTGAAAACTCAAACTGTTTCCTATAATGCGAAAAATATTTAAAAATTCAAAATAATGTAATCGTAAATATAAAACAACCCATAAAACCGGTTCTTTATTTTAACGGTATTTTATCCATTTACTGTCTTTTCATTATTGTTTTTTAAATTTAGTGTTACTACGAGTACTACAATGTTATTAAATTATTTATGAGATTCACAGTTTTATGTGTTTGTTTAAAAATTCATAATGATTTGTTTTTAAGGACATAGCAATCTAATTACAGTAAGTTTATACTCTTGTTTTTTGTGTTTTTTTTTGTTCTTTTTAATAAGATTAATAAATCCTATATTCTTTCGATGTACTCTTCCTACAGTTTGTGTCTCAATTTCGTCTTCGTGCGGTATATGTAGGTATATAAATATAGAAATGTACAATGTACTATAACCCCAAAACCTTGAAGTAAAACATCAAATGGTTAATAATAAAGAAACTTAATATATTCCATGGTATCGCCCTTCTGAATTAGTTCAAAGTCTGATGTTATAACATGTGAATGTAAACAAGCTGAAGAAAGTATAAAATTGGGAAAAATTTCCAGAAACGACATTGATGGATCATTTGAGTTATTCACTACTGCATTATGTAAAACCTTTTACATAAAGTCAAGAAATATGTATTTATGGAATACTTTTAATATTATTTGCTAATTTTTATTTATACCACCCTACAGAATATTTAGTAGTAGTACAAATTAAACTTAATAAATTTGTATCAATAATAATAATAGCTTGCACGCTTGTACATAAACGTCATGTACGTATAGTACATTAAAAAAATCATTTTTGCTTTTAATGTATTTGATATTTATTACGGTATAGTACTATCATCAAAGTGTCATTTGCCTGTGTTAGTTTATTAATGTAAGCTGCATTTGCTTTATTCGTCACAACTTTCTGGGTTATTCTGAATAGTATAGCCATGAAAACACTAAAATTTCTATTATCGGTATTATTATTTTCTAATAATCTTCTATACCTTAAAAGTATAGTTTTACTCGTTATACTTACTTATAAAATGTAATCAAAATTTCGAAATTTAAGTGTCCCAGAAGCAATGTAGTTCATCTACTATGCAATAATTTTAAGGAGAATTTTACATATTATATATAACCTGTAAGTATAACCTATTAATTTTCAATACCGAGAATAGAATTCACGGTTTGTGAATTATTGACAACATTTACAAGGTAAATATAGGGCAAGCTCATCCATGCTATCACCAATGCAGACCACTGTTTAGTCTACAATTTGTAAGGGTTTACATCACACGGAATTGATTGTATCCAGATTCAAATTTAGATAGAATTTAATCGACTATGCAAATACCATACTTTATATTAGTTAAGAAGCCAGAGCCCAATTTGATATTTAATTTTATAGACTTTTAATAATCAAGTATATTTCCATAATCTTATTTGTTTACAAGGTCAGAAGGTCATGGATAAGTTCTAGTATGCGATTTATATGGTAAAATATTTTTTGTCATTTTTAGTAACCAATCATATTAATTTTTTTGATTTATTTGTATTATATCATAATATTTTAAAATTTTGATTGCCAATCCTGAATTTAATCCTTTAATAGCTGGAATTGTTCAAAAGTTATCTACTGGCACTCAACGAATTTGAAATCAACAGATCAAAAGTGACCTGTTCATCATCGATAATAAAAATTCGTTTCAGGTATTATTTAGCTATCCCAGATATCTTAGTGTTTTCTTTGAGAGGAATTTTATCAAGACAGCATGGGATTTGAGTGCTTGTTTCTGTAACTTTATAGGAGTCAAGGTCTTCAAATTTCAGATGTTTTGTGAATAATTGCTACAACTGTCGAAATCCTTAAAAGATAATACATCTTTTTGTAAAATTTATTTTGCTGTTTGTCACATTATTTTCTTTTTTCCTATTCAAGATATGTATTTTTGTTAATCGAAATAATTATTATATTAGTTGTAATGTCATTTTCTTCAGCATTTCCAAAATCCCAGTCCAAGTTTAATTTTCTATGTGAGCTCGTGGGAGACCATTCCGTGCTAGCCTAAACTGAATAACAAGATATCAATCGTGGTGTCCTGTGAATGAATTGAATGATTGGTTCGTCACCTTATGCTTCATGATAGGCTTTTGACTAAATATCGCTAAATCATGAAAGTAGAAACAAAAAGGAATTAAATTAATTTTATTACCCTTAATTGCGTCACGATCTACAGGCCGTAGATTTTTATCTGAAGGACAAATTCAAATGTACATTACAAATCCAAAGTAAACCCAAATAGATAATTCGGTGCTCTTACAGTAATCCGCATTTCAATTACGATCCGAATTATGTCTATCGTCATCTTCAAATCAACCCTGGTAAGTTGAGAAAACTGTCAACACTAACTAAATGGTTATATTATTTGAGCTCCCACGTAGAAGATCTCAAATTATTTTGAGCGTTATCTGTTTATCAAAACTAAGGTAAATTTATTATGTTTTTAATTATATCTACAATTGAAGGTACTAATTCTCATGTTATTCCAATTAAATTATTATGATTGTTTAAATTTTAAATTTTACAATTGACTAGGGCTAATGCAGGGCTCCTTCCTGGCGAGCCAAAATATTAAGGCGCATTTTCTACGGAAAGGTCCAAGGGTTGTGTAAACAAAAACTGTAAATACGATGATGATGCACACCTTAGTGCAATAAAAAAACCGGTGTTATAAATAAAAAATATAGATTAAAAGACTGTAAAATCTATTTTACAAAATTTAAAAAAATATTGTGCCACTCGCTTATAGTTTATTGTATAATATAAAGTTGTTTTAATGTTGAAGGTATATTTTGGGAATAACAAAAATGAAATTATAATCCTTTTGTTGAGGTAGACTTTACAATATCTTTTTGCAACTACCTGCTGTTATGTATAGGCAGGAATATAAAATTTTTTATAGATTTTCGGTGTTTAATTTTCTCATTAGTTATTTTCACAACTTCTCTTACTGAGAGTGTATTTGTGCGGTTAAAGCACAAAAAGCATATTTCAAGACAGAAGCTCTATTTTATTAGCCAAATATTAAATATTAAAATGAAATAGAGACTATTCAAAGTGTTATTAAAAAAATGTTGTAAATTTAAGATAAACAATTATTTACACATAAAATGTACAACATTAAGTTAATTAAGAACGTTGTCTGCTAGCCTGAAATGGAGAACGTAATGGTAATTATTTTACCCCTAAAAACGGAGAGCTTTTTAAATTTTTTATTTATGACTGACACCAATTTAAGGTTGCTTATTCAAGGTTGAGCTCCTCACATTTTCATTTACAAGATTTTGCATTAACCTTATTATTTACAAAGTAAACATACTTTTAAGAATGTTAAAATGTATAGCTTAGCTTCCAACTCCCTAATTTTTTACATTACAATTTCATCTGCATTCTTCCAATCGTTTGAAGTTTCCCCCTGCTTTCCCTCTTGAAAACAATAAAAATTCCAGTTTGAAATTAGCATTCTGTATCTTTAGGACAATTATTTTGACTATAATTAAACCCAGCTCCTCATTTCTCAACTTTAATTAATCCAAAGCACTTGTTTCACACAATGATTTTTACGATTAGTCTGCGAAGTGCATTTTTATTAAAACATTTTTCAAAAATCTCGCGGTAACTCGAGGTTTTTATTGTTCATTAACAAAGGAAAAAAGTTTAATAGATTACATTTTGTTTTTATAAAAGAAGTCTTTAAAGTTCAGATTTCCTGCAAGGCGCTTTCCTAAGGAAACTTTACGCAATATTAGACTTTCTAGCTTAAAAAAATAAATCAGAGCCTACCCTGGGGATCAAGTAGGTACTGAAATATCTCAATTATATTAATAAACTTTACAAAATAATCGGTAGATTCTATTTATAGTAGAAACTTGAATTTAATTGGCTCTTATTAATTTTTCCTCTATTTACAATAATTGCATAATTATGTTTCAATTAGTAGTGTACTTTAATTTAGCGAAAAACATGTTTAAGCGCTCGTAATTTGAGCGAGTTGAATCGACAATTTGAAAGCTTCATTTCATTTATTTTTATAAATATCCTTCATTTTATAAACATGTTCCATAATACGTTAATATTTTTTGCATTATTGACCCATCCCAATCCGCATGGGAAATAAATAGCTTCAAATATTTCTTGTCTAAGTAGAGCGGTGTTTCCTTCTTAAATTCTATTTTCCCTTTCCGGTTTATTCGTGTTTAGACTTCAACCGACATCCAAAAGGGACACGTGGGAATATTAAGAAAAAAAGTATGAAAATATTTCTTCGCATGAAGCATTCTATATCAAAACTTAATCAAATTTTAAAAATTGCAATAGTAGTTTGATTTTTATTAATATAATATTCCGAGGGAATTTAACCCAGGCCACGCTGAAATTTTGTAAAATTTCAGATTAATTTTAATTTAGGTAATAAAACACCACTAATTTTAAAAAATGCGCCTAAAACTTGTCTCGTGTTAAAATAATCCACGCCCTCAAAGTTAAATTCATTATTGAAGATCCAGGAAAAGCTACCCTATCTACAATTTTTGTTTTTATTGCATTAAACTACGACACCATCAAAATTTGATTACCTCCTAAAAAATAATTAGATACAGAAGGTCTCTATTATGTGTGTAAAATATTGAAGAGATGCTGTCGAAATTGAAATGGCGTAACAATGTTACAAGTTAAATGTAATTTAATTAACAGTGCAACTTTTGATTGCATTTGGATAAGAACTGAAAAGTCGTAACAGCTTCTTTGTGATGAGAAAATTTAAATACAAACTTTTCACCGTCCAAATCCAAATAGAAAAACTTTTTAGTTGCTCTTTTTTTTTGTAATTAATTTTATTACGAAGTTGAAATTTTAAAAAACTTTTCTTGTTTGGCTTTTTTTGTACTTACATACCACATGGTTTGTTCAACTTTTATACATTGATACACATCGTTTCAATAATTTTCACTAAGGCGGAAGGTGTTAGCTGTACACTCCCACGGAAGCGTTGTTCATTCTGTTCCTGCTGATGACATTGATAGATGAGTTTCTTGCCGAAAATTTTGCACCATCTCCAAGTCTATAAATTGACTGCTTTATTATTATTATTATTTGTAGTAATTTTCAGCTAAACACGTCGAACTTTAGTCAACTAACTTCGAAATAATTAACCATTCAGCGAAAAGATCTTCATAAATTTAATTTTAGTTTGCAAGCTTTTGTAGTTTTTGCAATTCTTTTTCGTTTCTACAGAAATCGATACGTTGTTCTAGCGACAAGTGCCAATAAACTACAGATCACGCAGGAAACGATAGATAGAGCTACGATGGAGAGTGAGCCTAATGGATAAAATTAGAAATATTGAAATAGGAAGAATAGCAAATGTCATCGACACTATAGAGAAAGCTGCAAAGTTGAAATGGATCTGAATGTGATATAAGTGGAAAAAGTATTCATTTATTTTTTACTCGGGATTTGTTAAATTTTGTCTTATTTTTTGTTAACCTTTCGTGAACAAAAATGCATGCTTATTCGTTCGTGACTGCATTACAATTATTATTATAATTTTAAGAAATAAAGAAAGATAAAATTTTGTAATTGTGTACTAATCAACGGCTTTCGAGTTATGAAGAAATAAGTGACTAAAGAAAAAAATTCGAACTTTTTTTTTTTTGTTTTCAAGACCCTGTATCTTTTAAACGAAATACTTACTTTTAAACGAATTTTTGTCCAGTAAAATTTTTGAAATTTTTGTTTTAGTTGTATTTCACTTTGGTAAATCCAGCAGATTGCATGAATGTATAAGGTTTAAAATTCATTCTGGCGAGAAACCATTTAACAAATAGTTATGATAACTTCTAAAGGATATAGAACCAAATCTATTGCTAACATTTCTATGGTCCACCATTATAAAATAGGCTGTTTGTTACAAAATTAAAAATTTTAAACTTAAAAAATATTTCCAATGTATTACATTGTGTATATTATTATTATGTATACTATTACCAATATATTGTTAAAATCTGTACTTCAAAGAGAATTGTAAAATTCACATTTGAACACTTACCGAAATTCTATATGCTGTTTGATTTTTCTTTCATACAAATTTTTTATTAAATATTCAATACAATTTAACTTATCTATATTAACTAAACTTACATTTCCTAACAATTAATTGCAATATATCACAACTTACACTAAAATGACCGTATCGTTCGACCATTTGAATCAATTTCAATAACCCCAAAAAAGGTTGACTATAAATCAGCGCACGTCAACGAAAATCTGCAGTACCCAAACAAATTACCTTTTTTATTTAACATTGATTAAAATGAGGTTTTAGATAAGAATTTTTTTAATTAATTTACGTTGTGTTAACTGGATGAGAACAATGACGCTTAAGTATGGATTCACAATGAACATAATCATAAGAAATATATAAGGCATAAGAAATACAAATACAAATAAAAACTTAATCGAGTATCGAATAATGCTGGAGTTATTCTGATATTCCCAATAAACTATTCCACAACATGCAGCTTTAATATTTCAACATTATTCGATATTTTATTAACTGTTTATTTACATTTATATTTCTTATGCTTATGTTCATTGTGAATTCACACTTAAAAATCAGCAAATCAGTGTTTAGAAATAATAAAACATGATAATTGTAACATAATAATATCTTATCTAGGTATTATAATAAATTAAAAACGTAAATTTTTATTTGCATGGATGGACTGGAAGCACTGAATATTAAAAATTTTATGGGCGGTGTTTACTGTTCTTAAGTTTATAGGAAAATAAAAAATAGAATAATAGAAAAATAAATCTTTTAGAATGTTGCCCGATACCTAGTTGCCATCCCAGGCAATTTTTTAAATCATTTTACAATGCTTGCTGACTTATAATTCACAGAAACTAATCTGACACCTCAAGTCACAATTTAAAAGAAACCAGTGGTATATGTGGCACAAATTACGACGCTAGGCTTCATGTTGTTAGCAAATATTATTTCATATATGATATTTTTTATATTTTATGTTTTAACTATTTTAAACCGAAAATAAACCATTCAAACCCCTTAAAGCAAGGGGTCGTAATTGCAGAACCCACAGGCGATGGTGCACCTGTGGAGATTCTCAGGACTCTCTCACTTAATGCAAGCTTGAGGATACCATTAAATTATCCGCATAAATAAATTTTTCAAGAAATTAGGAATACAAACGTACTACGCCATACAGGATGTGCTGCCCAAGTGGAAAATTCAACTAGCCCCTCTTGGGTTGGCTTATGGCAATTCTTCCATATTTTAAAAAATACTTAAGCTCTCGGATTATTTTTTTCTTGTAGCTCAGGTGAGTTTATCAAAATTTAGAACTGGTAAATTCTGAATTTAATTAATTTTTTTTTTCTAAGATGCAGTAGAAATCGCCATGAATAATTTAAAATAAAATTGTTAAAAGATAAATTTCAATTTATCACTGGCGTTTTCGTTGATTAGAAATTGTTAAACATTTATTTTATTTATTCATATAATACATATGTATAATGGATTCTCGGAGGTATGAAAACGTTAAATTACTCCTTTAGTTCGTACAGGTTGTCAAAGAATTGTAAAACCGGCCCTTATATTCATGGGTATTTTAACGTTTGCATTACACCCTTTATATAAATGAACTTATCCAAAGCTAACTTTAAACTACGAAAACTCCACAAAATACCAGTATCTACATCAGTAGATATTTTTTTTTAATTTTTCATTTTTGAATGTAAACTATTATTACCGCATTGTTGCACATCAGTTTTATTATAAATGGAGTTGGTCAAAACTCATTGGTGTATTAATAATACTCCCATTGGAGTAGTAATACGTATTGATTACCTAAACTGGAATTTACTCACCCCAAGTTAAAAATTGCAATTATCTGACAAAACTGAATTCAAACTTAGGGTGCAAAACTTAATGTTCTTGTCCATTGTTTAGCACACCAAGTTGCCAGTATTTTAACTTATCTTGAGTTAACTTGATGCCTACGCTTCGTTAATTGAGAAGCTACACAAATGTACACCGTTAGGGAATACACGAATATACCAGAGGCTGGAGATAAAACTACAGAATGATTCACAATGTAACATAACCTATAAAGTAAGACCAAAGGGTGATAATTATATCGTTATAAGAAAGGGACTTCAGATAACTTTTTAGGCCTAGCCCCTGAGAGTGCAATAAACCGCGGCAGGAAATTTATCAATCTTGAATAGCGTAAAAATAAATCACATCTATTAAAAGCAGTTTTAGAGTGAACAAATTTCAAGTTAATAAAAACACGACAAAAAAACTTTCGTTAATGAAGTCATCTTCAAGATCCTTCCTTTACATCCTGGCTTTGCATATTAATATTATCGATTTTTCTATTTGTTGCCCTCGGGTAAAATTATAAACAAATAAAAATAAATAGTTGGTCCGAGCAATCTGCATTAAGTATGTAGTTCTGACATAAGATAATGTGTGATCATAGTGAGTGATACATAGTTCAAAATATTCTAGGGGGATTATGCCATGTATCGGCAGCAAAAATATTTTTTGTGCAAAATTTGAATTTTGAGTTTTGTGGTTAAAGCCTTGAGAGATGTGAAAAATAAAAATAATTTAAATCTTTAAAAAGCTTCAATTTAACGAAATAAATATTAAGAATTAAATAGGAAGCAAAGAAGAGAAAAAATTTGAAATGATACCATGTAAATTTTATTTACTGCAGATTATGATAAAATAAGTTAACTCGCCTTAAATATTCTTCTTCTTTAAATCTCTTGATAATTTTAGGCTGTCTGAATTGAAATTGCCAAATTTTCAACTAAAGAAAGAAAAACAAGTATTTTGGGTTAGCCAATTTCATACTAAAGTGAGATTTCAGGTCTACTAATTCGTTTGAATAATTGCAATATTTCATTCCACAACTTCTTTGTGGAAATTTCAGAACCCTTTTAGCATCTAAGGGTAATCCAGCTTTGCAAATCTTAGTACATAAATTGCAATTTCTGATTCGGTACTCGTCTGAGGTTATTAGGCTTGAGATGTTTGCAATTTAATTCTATTGACGTTGAATTACCCAACATTTTTATATGAATTTCAATTATTGGTTAAAAAAACTTTCTGAAATTTTTCAAATATTTAATCTAAAACAACAAGAATTGCCATTGAAAAAACGATTATTCTAATTTTTAAATCAAATTTATCACGCAGAAGGAAATGGAAGTCAAAATCGTTTGCGTCCACATCATAACCATTCTTAACTAAAACTTAAAACTTCTGACATTTTTTAAGCTCCCTTCGTTCATAACAACTTAATATTTTTACATTGTGAATCGACTTATTTGCAGTAATTTGTTATTTTAACATAATATTTTCTTCAATTTGTACTGAATAAAAAATTTATAACGAGCAAACTGATAACATTTCGCAAACGTAAGCTTCGAACTTTAATTTAAGCTCTTGAGTTTGCTCTGACAAGCTTAGATCTATTTGCAAATCCATCAATTTTAACAAACAGTTTTTAGTTTTAATAATTCAAAAATATAAGCTAGAAGTACCTACTACCTACTTATCTGAAAATAAATGCTTATGCAAATTTGTTGTTACTTAGCAACAAACCTTTTTAGCATACTTCATAATTTTACAAAATGTTAAAGGTTGTACGTACTAAGTAAAAATATATTAACAAAATATTTACAGTTACACGTAGTTGATGACTGCGCCAAGTTGAAATTTTTAACTTGAACACAAACTAAGTGTTGGAGGATTATACTGAAAACGTGAGGATCTTCGTAATTCTCTTGTAATTTAGCATTTCCCAACGTCTCAACGGGCATTATCTTCGCAAAGCTTTCAAAGTCTTGATTTAAAGAAAGTACACTTATAAAATAAAAAAGCAGCTAATAGAAAAGTTTTTCCTGATTTATCGCGTTAGTATTAATCAAAATTTTTTATACGAAAATCGCACAATAACGGGGGTGTAGTAATTGCGGTTTGAATATATAATTTTGAAAATAATTTATCTTTCGTACCCTAGTCAGTTGTTAAATTGCTACTATTACGTTACGAGTTATATCTAATATTCCTATTATAAGTGATACGCATAACGTACAAAGTAATTAATTCTAGGATGGGGGTGTGAATTAGGTATTACTTTACATCTGGTACACCCTTCTGCAGATGGTGCCAAATATGTTCTTTAAGTTGTTTAGACAAAATGGCCCATCACAACAATTATGAAAGAATTTATATTGCATTAATGCTCTCGCACTAGCAAAACTCAAATTACGTTAACTTAATTTATTTGCTTGACTTAATTTGAATTGGAAAATTGTAGCAGAATTAAAAAGACTAGGATTCTAGTTCGAAATACAAAGAACAATTTTTCAAAATCCTGTTTTTTGTTTTTGAATTGAAGTGTATTTCCAAATTGAAAGGGTAAATCATTGCAATATATTGCTGGGTAGCGATATAAATTTCAGCTGTGTAAATTTAAAAAAATAAAGTGATTGGTGAATACGATGTTGAATTTTCAATTATGAAGATTTTAGAATTATAATTTGAATATATAATAATATTATGTATTTATGATAAATTAACATTGTATTTTGAAATTTGATAATACTACTTTGTTTCTCTTCCTATTTGCAATATAAAATAAAACTCAGGTAGCTTAAATCATTAAAAGTTATAGGTTTAATTATAGAATTTGATAAAGCTGTAGAAGCTTGTTAAAGTAAACTTTACTAATTGATTCTTAAGTATCGTTTACCAAAATACTAATTGGTAATTATAGTTCTCTTGTTGACTTAAATTGCAAATCAGTTAAGGTAGTAAAAAAATGTATTGTATATTATTAATCAATTTTTTATAATTATTTTCATTTTAAAATACAATGATGCTGCATTGAAGATGAAAGAAGTTCGATATTCCGATAAGAATAGATTATTATTATTGTATTCGACTAATCACTTCCATGGTCACATACTTAATGCCACCCACAGCTTATTTTTTTAAATTTACATACAATTCTAATGATATTAGGTATTAACGATAAAATGTATAGGTAGAAGTTGAAACTTGGGCTATAAAATGCATAAAAATAAATGCATTTTTAATTTTAAAAATATTTGTACCGTTACCAAAACTATTATTTACTGTCATTGTTACACCATTTTGAAATTTGAATATAGTAAATGAATTAACTATGGAACCCAAAATTCAATTGTTACATCAGCGTACACTGCTGCATCACATCCTCCGGTTTCTAAACATGGAAACCACATGTACGAACAGACCCCTAAGTAATTTGATGTGTTTGCAAATTTTCGTTACAAACCCCGTATTAGGTTAATTCTACTTTTTACATGAAATATATTCTAGGAAAATGTTCACGGTTTGTGGTTTCAGTTTTCACATGTAAAATAAATAAACTTTGAGTTCTATTTTGGCATTTTCATTGTATTGCATACAAAATCAAAGGTCCTGGCTGCATAATTTTGCATAATTTTTAACACCATTTAATGCAATATTGAATAGCCGGAGTTTGCATTAATTTGCTTGCTTTTACAAAAGAAAACTGTGCTTTGTAAGCCGCTTATGTATGATTTATTATTATAGTTTTAATTTACATTCAAGGTAAAACACTATTTTCGAATAGGGGATGAGAAAATATCCATAGCTTAATAAATTCAATGATTGTTCCAGTAACCCCCTTTGTGTAAAATATCGAATTTATTTTGGTCGATTTTCTTGGCAATATCTGCATCAGAAAAAAATTATTTTATTTCTCGTCGAAAAAGCAAAATCTCAATTTTCACTGTGATAAAATTCAAATTTAAAATTTCATGATTATAAAGAACTTTTCGTAATTCTGGAATTTCGATCAAATTTCCCGAATATTTTCTTTTTGAAATTGAAGTTACATTTGCTTTGTTTGCAATTTTTAAAATTTTTCTAAAGCGGTTTCACCTTAATTTAAAAATAAAATTAAAATTAAAAATGTAATAAAATAAAAGTTTATAATTTTTATATAATATTTCAACATCCACCTCAATCGAAAGGTTAGAAACATAGCAATATATTCTCATGAAATTTTTATGCACAGTGTTTTGTTTAATTTGATAAATTTCGATAATTTTGTGAACCCAAAAAAGGGTTGTTGGTCAGCCACCACCACGGACGGACGTTCGAAATTTGCGTCCGATAAATTTTATTTGCGATTTATATTTGTGCAAATTTAAAGTGCTGATTTTGATATTAGGTTTAATTGTTTTGAATTTGAGAATAAATTTCATCGTTAGATGTTAGAGTTTTGGAAAAATTATAAAAATTTGGAATTTTGATACGAAGAAATAAATAATTTAAAGTGAAAACAAAATAAAATGGTGTCGGTGAGATATTTAAAAGTTATATTTATCTAAATTGCGTTCGAGGTATCGCAAATTTCAACGTGGGTACTACAACTGTATAATTTTATGAAATTAAAATACTGGCAGGGCAAATAAATTTAAAATAATTTTTAAGAATACGATTTTGTTTTGAAAATGAATTAAAATTTATTTAAGGATAAGAGTTTCATGCTGAAAAGATGCTGTACTCGGGTAGAAGAAATTATGTTTATAAAAATATAAAAAAACTTCCCCAATACATTGCAATATATTAATGATATACATAAGTGGTTAAAAACCGACGAAGTTGTCCAATAAAAGTAGAGAAATGATTATATTCAGTAATACGATGAAAATTGCAAAAAGTGAAAAGTAGGTAGTAGGAGCAGTTTACATTACCCCCTTATATAAGAAGATTCATAAAATATTAAAAATTAAATCTACTGTTTAATAAAATAAAAGCTAAACCATTAAAAGGTCTTAAAAAGCGTTTATGTAAATGAATTCATAATATCTTAAGAAATTTGCTTTGCTAAACTATTTATTTAAAATTATAGTTAATTTTTAAAATGCTTTACGAGATAGTAAAACACAATATTTCATTCATAATTGCACATAAATTATACACGAATCCAGTTGTTCAAAAAAGGTTTAACTAATAAATTTTATATAATAAGTTTAAACAATATATTTAATGTACCTATACAGAAAGAAAGCAGGAACAAAAAAATCAAACAAATTTAAAGTGGCCCCATATTTTATATATTTTTTATAGATATAGTTTTTGAATTTTGAATTAAATTTAAAATTTTCCACGTTTCATTTCCTATTTTACCAAGCTTCGTTGACTCCACCGCAATCTTTGGATTTACATCAAATTCAAAATCAACTTCCAAAATCTTAGGAGCAGCACTGCTGCGGTTATCTATAAAAGCCAACCGTTTTGTCTAGCCAATTTTCCCAAGTTAATTATCTAAATAAATAATTATTAGTCAACTTACTTTTAAGTGGTTTCTATTGAAAGTTTAGAAATTCAAAGTCAAATTTTGATTATATTAACACTTAAGTTTTGCTAAATATTACTCAACTTTGGGAAAACCTAGCATCATTAAATTCTAAGATGAAAGTAACTAATTTATCTCCATTAGGAGAAATTAATTTACTCCGAGAATCACTCGACGCCATGTGTCTGCTTTAATATCCTAGATGGTTACAGTTTTATAACAATGTAAGCAAAAATTCCAAACATTCAGACAAAATTTCCTTTATTGAAAACTACTTTTAGATTTCAACTGAAAAATATTTTCATTAGTTTAATTTGAAATTACAGCGCTTTTTATTACGACCCAATAATTTTCTATGTTGCGAAGTTCAAAAGAAAGAACGACTGATAATTTAGTCTGAGCTATTATTTGATCGAAAAAATTGTAAATTACGAAATTTCTTAAAATTCGAATTATTGAATTTTTGTTTTAGGGATAAAATAGAGAACACGACGAGCGGCAACAATGAAATTTAAATTTGCTTGAAAATACTCAAGAAGAAGTTGAAAGAATTCAAATCAATGAGCAACTCGGCATTCCTTTTGTAGTATTCAAATTTGGAGACAATTATTTTTACCATCATTCACAACTGTCGTATGTTTTGTGTTGTGTTATTGTGATCTTAATTTTGAAAGAAAGTTTTTTTTGTATGAAAAAACTTCTGTGCTTAACCATTATACTTATATTCGAGATAATCGGATATCGAATTTATCCCAAAATAATCGGTTTACTACATCCTTGTATTTAGAAGCAATGATGGGGCACAAATTGGGATTATTTATTTACAAAAATTATTTTGTAAGCCGTCAAGTACGTAGTTTTAGGGAAATTGAATAAATTTTTAATTCTAGTTACGTCTATTTTTAGAAACCTTGAAGAAAAGCTTTCCAACTCCCTAAGGATTTAATTAAAAATAAAGCAATTCAACTCCAAGGGGTTACAGACCAAGGACCAGTTAATTATTTCTTCAATTCTCCAAAAGTATCAACTTAATTTTTTTTTATTATAACGTCAATTTATTGGAAGTTTTTGGAGAAAGACGATGAGTCATATTTTTGATGATGCGCCGTCATTATAACATAATTTGGGTATTTACTTTGGTGCGGAGTACTTAGTAAGGGTGCGAATAAAGTAAAATTAATTAAAGAGGTGCAGTCTAATAGGAAAACCACCTATTTACTGCGACCATTTGGGCAAAATTATCAAGAATAAATGGACTTTCTTAATTTTTTTGCCAAATTATGTCATCGATTAAAAAGATTAGTCGATTTGTGCGGACAGCCGGGAAAGCTTCCGGGTACGTGTTGGACTGCCGCAGTGAAAATGGGATTGAGAATCGCTGCAGCAGATTGCAGTTTTAAGTATTTTCCGACCCTGCGCCTAAAGAAACGCTTTCAATATAGCAATTAAGTAAATTAATTTTTTTCTTTTAAATTACAGTTTAAGTAATCTCTGTAGCTAATTAGAAGCACGCATTAGTACAATTTAGATTTTTAAAGAGTCATTATGGTGACATTTAGCTGCATTTACCTTGGAAAATGCACCTTTAAGAAGGTTACAACATATACAACAATCAGAAGGCGCATATCCGCGTGGCTGCACGAAAGGTTGCTACCCTCACCTTGCCCGGGCTTACGTAGCTCGTTCTAGGGGTAGTTACAGCTACACCATTCATCGTTATAGATTTATTTGCTCAAGGTCTTTGAACTTCTCCAAGAGCGTTAAATTCAAAATAACACCGTATCATCTGCTTATCGAAATATGCCTTCATTATTCATTTTTAAGCTTTCACAGTTCCAATTTCGTGTCTTATTGATTAAAACATTAATTCCGAATCTTTAATTTAAATATTTGCTTTCTCTAATAAATGAGCTTTTTCGGATTCTGACAGTTAAAAATATGGAACCGTGCGTGCATTAATGTTATTTTCTTTTCCAGTTCAACACGCATCCGATCCTCATCATTTACAACCGTTGGTGTTGGCCAAAACCCAGTGGAGTTGTTTACAGAAATTAGAGATAGTAAAGAGTTTTTGTCGAGAAAATTTTACACACGGATCTGTTTTATTATGGAATTCTTATTCGAGAGTTTGGGGTACAATTTTGGATTGCTTTATCGAAATTCTGTTTATGTACTTAGAGACCTCGCTTTTATGGTCAATAAAAAACGTTTGGCTTTGTTTTTCTCAAAGCCTGCTTTTGCACGAACTAAGCGCATTTACAAAATATTTCCTTCATTTGCATATTAAATTTAGAAAATCGATCTTCTTAGGGGCAACCTTGAATTAGTTTTCTTATTTAACCCACAGCAGCATTTCTCTAGAAAATTGCGGAGTAAGCAATTAAAAATGAAAGAGTTATATATCGGCACGCCATAAAAATATATTTCCTCTTTGGCTATATAAATTTATCGTGAAAGGTTGAAAATTAATTTCATTATTTTGTGAATTTTAAATTTAGAGAAACACTCCAAGTTAAATTTATCGTTCCGGCAATTTTACATTATTTAAATCTTTCATTTAAAATAGTAAAATCCTAAGGGCGTGTTAAATGTATTCAAGTAAATTTAACCCTTTTACCTTTTTTATAATCATGCGATACGACATTTTGTATATTAGCAATTTGTGTAATGGTTGATATTCATTCATTTTAGTGCTTCAGGGGAATCCCGCGCAATTTGTACCTACGCTTAAAATTTATCCATTTTAGTTTCGAAAATTAATAAAACGAATAGGTACGGCACCCGCTATCGAAGCACGTATCTGGAGAGTTGCGTAATTTTGTTGAGTAGCATGATACTTTAAATTTTTTTTGTGGCCATTAAAGAGTTAAATCGATATTATCAACCATTTAAACGAGCTCGCAATTTCCGCAATATTTTTGGAGTTTGAAGGACACATTCCCTCTTTTCCCTGTTACAACGCGTATACGCTATTTAGGGTAATACTCAATTTCCTTATAGTGCAGAGCCAGGGTAAGTTGGGGGATGAAACAGGTGAACGACCTAGGACGACCCAGACCGACGTCGGGCGGCGGCAGGCATCGATCTTTACCGCTGCACCCGGCTTGCGCAATGCGTCTCGACGCTAGTTTTTCGAAGGGTTTCAAGCTTTTTCATTTGTACCCCTTGCTTATCAAGAGAAATATTTTATTTTTGGTTTCCGACTCCAAATGGGCAATATAAAATATTTAAATAAATCTTTACGGTTATAGTGCAAAAATTTTAAAATATCATTGCCCTGTCCATAGATTTGCAAGGTTATTAAAAATTTAAACATGTGAATTTTATTCTAAAATATTCAATCCTCCGATATTTTATTTTAAACTTCGAGTAATTTTAGGGACCGTTATGGAGATGTAGATGTCACTCATTTCCATAATTGGATTTATTTATCCAATTGCTTTGCATTTGTAGAAGTGAAACTTTCGGGACGTTTTATTATTAAATTTAAAATTGGTTTCGTTATCGGTTATGAACTTGCTAGTTTCCACCATGCTCGCTTCCGCACTCCAAACTGTGGAACCATGTCACAGAGAACTCGTTATATTCAAAAATTAAAAAAAAATTGAAATCATTTATTACTTGGATTGAAAAATAAATTTGTGTCGATTCTAATTCAATCTCTTGTTGCCAGAGATTCAAATAATGCATAATTTAAACCCAAAATGTAATCTATAATCAGACCTTTATCAAACGTTTCAATTTCTCCCCTACACAACATGCAGTGGTTTTGCATAATGCAAAGATGCAATTATTCTTCATCCAAATGTGGACACCGAAAGGTTTATAATTTTGCTGTTAAATAGGCAATAATTGCAAAAAATATCTACCTTTGGTAATCAAATGGCGAAGGATATTTTGGAAAAGCGATTGGTATACATAGAAAGCAAGCAATCGAAGTGGAAGTTTCTGTCACATACCACGATATCATAAACCCACATTACCATATTTTTATATATCTGATACATTTTCTTCCGGCAGAAAATTGGGTAAAAGGACTTTCATGCATCACATGAAGTTTGCTTTTTCAAAAGGAAATCCATAGTCCCGAGGAAACCGTATCTCAAGCAAAAAAAATTGCCTGTGGTTTCAATAATTTGTCTACTTCTTTATTTGAGTTTCAGCAGTGGAAAAATCAGAAAAATAAAATAAAAATTAATAACCGTGAAGTTTGTCTAATTTATATTATAATTCGTCAAAGTTATTAGTTGTAAGGTCAGCAACCACCGACCAACGACATTTTAATTAAAACCAATTACAAGTGATACGAAATTTTTATTGGCCATATATTTGTTTATTATTATTGAATGGCTTTTTTTCTAAGTGGAATCTGCAATTTTCTATTTCCCAACTTTCCTTATAACGAAGTTGGCTCCCAACCTGCAATAAAATGTTCCACTTCCAAGTTTTATGATTTATTTATACGCTGGTGGTTAATACTGCCAGCTCAGTACTATTTCTATTTTTTTTATATCGTTATATTTGTGCAAGAGTTCTGGTGTATGCATTTCTCTTACATCTTCATTGTTCAAGATTGCACTTGCAAATCAAAGACGCGTTGATGCAAGCACGCTATTAAAAAATGCTTGATGTGCTTTGAGTACTCTTCGATTTTGTTTCATAATTGAAAACCAGGTCAACCGTATCTTAAGGGTTGTTCATCCTCTTCGTAATTAATTTTTTAAAGTATATTCGCATTTTTAATGTTTTAATATTAATATACACACGTAGCGAATTTATGGTGTCCGGTAGTGCTTATATTTATGTTTTGATTATTTTTTAAATCTTAGATAAGCAAGGCATATAAACCTTGAAAAAATTTATAGTTCTGACCTAAATAATAAAATAAAAAAGCAGTACATAATTTCGATATTGTTAAATCGTTAATATATATAACGATAATTATATGTAATGGTTAATGTATTGTGAAACATGTTGCGGCATCTGCCGGGTATTTCCCGAATCACTTTCTTATCAATATCACATCTCATTTTACAAAAGAAACCTGTTGTGTGCTGGGAACAGATAACTTTAAATATAACTATTCACTTTTTAAATTTTAAACAAGTCTTCTACAAAAAGTCGATAAAAATCTGCAAAGGTGGCAATTATCAGACTCATCAGTTTTGCTCTACTTTGTATATCAAAAATGGGATATAAAAAAAATAAAACTATAGCAGTTTTGTGGTTTTGTATCTCGAAACTTAAGTGTCATTTGGATTTACCCTCTGCTATTTATGTGACCGCAGCTTTTGTAATATGCTTGAATAGTGTTTGATAGGGAATAAAAGAGCTGTATTCATTTTCAAATCTTCTTGTTTTATTTACTAACTTGCTGTATTAACAATCAAAATCATTAACCAAAATAATATGAATTTTTAGTGAAAAATATTATATTGAGTCAATTTATGTCTTTTACTGTATAATTTTTGTTATATAGAAATGGGGGACAAATAACATAATAAATATTTACTTGATCAAAGTCTATTTGATTTATTTGTTCTTTGTTATTCAAGAAAGTTTAACTAATATACATAATAATAATGATTTTAAAATTAACTACAAAATAAAAATAAGAAAACTTATGAAATAAGAAAAAGTTATGTATTATATATATTATGTAGATACGAGACAGGAGTTATATATAGTATGACTTTAGGTATAACAAGCTTGAGTAATAACAACATTTTACTTATGTATAACAATTTTCTTATTTACAACAACTTGCGTTACATTTATGACAGTTGGAGTACTGTTATTTTGCTTCGGATTTTTGAAAGGAACTTGATGAGCTCCTTGTTTGTTAGTGTTATTTTTCTGGTGCCCGTGACCTAAAGGTTTAGGATTACTACCACTTTGTACATTAGTTTGATTTGAAGTTTTTATATTGGTATAACTTGGTTGATGAGGTTTTCCAACTTGTAAATTAGTTTGATTTGAAGTTTTTATATTGGTATAATGCGGTTGTTGAGGTTTAGCAGTATTCCCGCTTGATTTTTGGCATTTAGCATTAGACTGCTGTTGTTGAAATGTATTTTTGGGAACATTTTGTTGTACTCCATGATGGTGGTGTTTATTCTTGTCAGCATTTGTATTTTGAACACCTCCTGCTGGTCGTTGACAATTAGAACGTGCATTTCCTTCCCCAGATTTGACATTGTTCTTACTATTATTTGTAGCAGGTTTTTTAGATGCGGCATTTCCTACTACTGTCGTATTACCAACTACGACAACGACTTTGTTTACAACGTTCAAGTTTTGAACTTTTGGTCCTAATTTATGATTTTGTTTGGACATGTCTGTAAAAAAACAGTATTTTAAACAAATTTTATTTAATTCTGTGGGAAAAGACGTCTTTTTATACATCCAAAATCGCGTTCAAACTGATTCATTGTCAAAGCAGTTTCAAAATTAAGATAGTTCAATTAAAAATTAGATAAAACATTGTACACAACTCGATTTTAGCCGCTCTAGTTCAAAGAGTATAGCCGAAAAAGATGAAGTAATGTGTCCTTAGACCAAATTAGAGATGTAAGAATTTTTTCATAATTTTCCAGTCATAATTGAAGAAAAAAAGTTTGGTTTTTGCATGGTTGGGTTCTAAAACGAACATTCTTCGCTTGGTGCAGAAATGGGCTAACTTGAAATGTTTGCACATATCCCCTTCTTGCATCAGGGTCTTCAATTATTAGGGTCTTAAAAAATTTAAAAAAGATTTTCAAGTCCGATTTTATATTGAAGTCTCCACTTTTATAGTTATTGTCTCAGAAATTTTTAAATTTTTGCATAGTCCAAAAAAACAAAAACAAAAATTTTGATTTTTTTTTAGATTTCATATACAATTTTAGCCACATTTTTGGAATCAAATCAAGAACATCTTATCTTAAAAATCTATTTCTCTAAGGTTTGCGCCGCCATCCCAAACGCCTCGGTCGCCACACCCTTGCTACGGCATTGTATACGTACATCTTTGTAATAGTCGGAATAATGTAAAATAATTACTAACGAATACAATATATACCGATTAAGTTTTATGCCAAACGGGCTTGAACAAAATCGGCCCGGTACCGAACTGGGTGTGTATTTAAAGTCTAAACGATTACATCAAATTGTCCGATTTTTGAATTTTCTCTCGAAAACAATAATAATGATCCCATCTGTGATCGAAACTCCAATATCGTATATTAGTGGTTAATATGCTTTGTGTAAGATTTAATATTTAATTTAAAGTTGAAAAGTATCAGTAATTTGGTATCCATGTTTCTGTACAACGTCTTGGACAAAGAGAAAAATTGTACTTACCTGCAACACTCAATACATGTAGATATGCTATCAACAAAACTTGAGAAATTACTGAGTTATGATAACTTTCCAATTTCTTTAAGTAATAATATCATAAACAAATGCGAAAATATATAATTCTTTGCTAATTTTAGCAATATTTGTTTTGTTTAATGTTGTTTACGAATGGTCAAAATGCAACCAAACTGAAAAACTGGAGGGAGGTATTATAAGTTAAATTCAATGGTTAAAAGTTATAACGGATATTACGACCTTGCCTCTCATGGGCAAGTGCATCTATGTAAATAACATGCAACAGTGCATTATCACAGTGGCGTAACTTCACCTTTTGAGTCTGGGGTAGCAATCTCGAAGAACATATCTTGATCAAGAGGTGTAAAATGTCTTTTTTAATTTTTATATAGGTAAATTACCGACAGTTACAAGTATAACATATTAGGCGCAATTAGGTCTAATTTTGTGGGGGGGGGGGGTACAACAAATTTTAACGGTCTCTTGTTTCCAAACGTCTTTCACGGTCCGATCCAGAACCAAACACCACTGACATTGGCTTCAGTCAATTAATTTTGAGGGCTAAGCCTCTTCCTCAGTTGCGCATATGATAACATACACTAAAGAGATTGACAGACTTTGTAGTACTATTCTGCATTTTTTCTTAATATTTTTTTACGTACCCAAGGCGTCAAGTTATACGGTAACTGTCAGTACAATAGTATGAACAAGTAGGTACGTCATATAAATGATTTTGTTCATCATATTTATGAACACGTTCATCGTAAATAAGAATGAAAAATAAAAATTGGATTAAAAGACTGAGAAAAAGAAACTCAAATACTCAAAAGTAATTGAATTATTTTTGTTCAGAATTCATAAACTTTTTTTTTAATGATATTGTAGTTTATTGTGCATTGCCTAGGATACTAGACTAGCAATGAACAGCGAACCATGAAGTGAACCTACAGTACTCTACAATTTAATAACTCAGGAGAGTAAGGAAAGGCCAGGCAAAGCGGAATAGACGGGCAAAGTGAAATATGTATATCTTTCTGTTTTGGCGGAATTTTAATCTATCACTATAATATAGTATTTTGGTAGTTTTAGACAATTGGCACTGGTGAGTAATGTTCGGTGGTTTGTGATCAAGCTAGTGTAAAACTATAGGGTTCAATGTGCTTTATATTTTGTAAGCTATTATTGCTTTGCTAACAACTTTTTTGATTTATTGTTTGTAATTCGATAAAGCAAGGTCCTGAAATCATAGCATAAAACTTATAACAAGTATCCAATTTGTTCTATGTTGAAAATATCTATTAATTTTTTAATTCTTTTTCGTCATGTCGGGCAAAGCGAAATTTACTGTTTCGGCCAATGTGAAATAGTATTTCACTTGGTAAAGTTGCCAGAATCCTTAAATTGACTTTGTCACTTTACCCGGCCTTTTCCTACGAGTGGAAATATGTGCGACAATATTAATGTGAATTTATTGTATTAAGATCAATATTTTCAATATTTTCATCAAAATTTCGATTTACATTGTACATAATATATTTCAATAGTATTATTTTTGATAAAATGATTTTGCTTATTTGGTTTTTCTCTCTCAGCTTTTCCGATATTTTTGGCACCAACCATTTCTAAAAACGTAATATTTTGGAACACAATCAAAATTTAATAATCACAACATTCTTTTGAGTTTAACAACAACTTTACATATTCGCTACCAGCCGAAACGTTAACCATTGATTAATAGTTCCTTAACCTCCTTTAACTTCATCGATTGGGTTTTGGCCATTTAAAGTCTAGATTATTATGATTATTATGATGATTAAAAAAATCAGTTATTAAAAATGTATCACAAAAAGAAATTAGTAGCCCTTTTACACTGAGTAAAATTCAAATATAGGAAAATTTTTATGAACATCAAGAAAGACGAATGGTTGCCTGTTTTCTTCTCGGTAGGTACCGTACTAGGAGAATGCCGCTTCAAGTGAGGATTAACCCAAATTTAAAAAAAATTGGTTATCAATTATCTGAAGATGCTGAAAATCTGAATTCACTTCTAAATTCTTCTTGCATACCTACGTAATCCAAACTAAGTTTTGGGCCGAAAGGTGGATATTTCTACTGAGCTGATGAAATTGTGTATTTTATTGGCGATTCCAGAATATTGCTAGGGCTCATAGATAAAGAAAGAATAATTATATTGATTATAATAATAATGACGAAACTTATAAAAATTGAGCAAAAATTTCGGAAATAATAAAAATAGTTTTTATCAGAATAGAATTAGCGGCGCGGCAGACCTACATTATATGGGGCCCCATAACATGTTTAGCCTTCGCTCCCAAGAAAAGAAGATCCACCACTGGAATAGAGGCACCACTAGTATTTATGTTGGAAGTGTGTCCAAATACTTCTGACTTGGTAGAGATTATTATTTACCAATGCATTTAGCAGTTACACATAAATTGTGAAAATATCGATTAAAATCGACCTTTAGATATTTAAATAATTTTTTAATATCGATTAAAAGCTCAAAACGTATAAAATTTGTTATCTCAAAAACCAGTTGTCGGTAATTTAAATAACAAGTTGATAATGGTAACCATGAACTTTCTATTTCTAAATTTATCTTTAGTTACACTTGAAACGCGTAGTTGTGTAGCCGTTTCGACAGTGATTTTACAATGGCTTCTCAGGGCAAACCATTTGATTCAAATTGCATGACTTTAACAAGATTTGTGTTAGCCCAGCAGAAAAATTATCCGGAAGCCACAGGAGACCTTACGCAACTTTTAACAGCTTTGCAAACAGCCATCAAAGTTGTAAGCTGTGCTGTTAGAAAGGCTGGAATAACGCAGCTGTATGTATGTAATTAAATACATAATAAATATTAATTTGTTAATTAATTTTGAACACATCGTGATTATTTTTGTTGAACGAATTAACTTAAAAATTAAATTAACGGGCTGGTTCAGTGGCGTGCCGGCGCGTTGGACTAAAATTCCGCGGGTTATCCACATGGAAATAAACGTTTTCAATTTCCTTCGTCAATTTTAAATTTATCAAACTCATACACGAAAATTATTGAATCCTATCTGCTCTAGTTTAATTTCCTTATGTTAATGAAAGTCGAATGCAGTCAACATTACGAATAATCTCGCCGATCTTGATTTCACTCTCTAGTTAACCCGACTAACCGTGTTTTACGTTTTCACTTGTTATTTTTTAACGTAACTTTTTTTTATTAGCTACATTTTAACATTTTCAGATTTGGAACTGTCGGTGAAACTAACGTCCAAGGGGAAGAAGTAAAAAAGTTAGATGTCTTAGCCAATGAGTTGTTCA
Source organism: Cantharis lateralis (assembly GCA_963170105.1). Classification (NCBI taxonomy): domain Eukaryota; kingdom Metazoa; phylum Arthropoda; class Insecta; order Coleoptera; family Cantharidae; genus Cantharis; species Cantharis lateralis. Next base: position 26,523,094 of record OY720629.1, read on the forward strand.
TTAATATGTTAAAAGCATCTTTTACGACATGTGCTTTAGTTTCAGAAGAAAATGAGAAGCTCATTGAAGTCGAAACGGAACGACAAGGAAAATACATAGTTGCCTTTGATCCTTTGGATGGTTCGTCTAACATTGATTGTTTAGTTTCAATAGGGTCAATTTTTGCCATCTTCAAAAAGGAAGGTAACGCAGTTCCCTCCTTGAAAGATGCGTTACAACCTGGAAATAAGGTCGTTGCTGCAGGTTACGCTTTATACGGAAGTGCAACAATGATGGTACTTTCGATTGGCAAAAACGGCGGTGTGAACGGCTTTATGCTTGATCCATCCATTGGTGAATTTATTTTAAGTGATAAGGATATGCAAATTCCAAATAGGGGTAAAATTTATTCCATCAATGAGGGATATGCATCAGAATGGGATGAAGCTGTAAGAGAATATGTCGAATCTAAGAAAAATCCAGCTAATGGTAAACCTTATGGTGCCAGATATGTTGGTTCTATGGTGGCTGATGTGCACAGAACCATTAAATACGGGGGAATTTTTATATATCCGGCAACTACGTCGTCCCCAAAAGGAAAGGTAACATTTTTATACAAATTACGTTATGGAAATATAAGAACTTTAATTATTTTAGTTGAGATTACTTTATGAGTGCATTCCAATGGCATACTTAATTGCCAAAGCAGGAGGGTTAGCTTCAAATGGAAGTATTTCAATTTTGGACATCCAGCCAGAGACTATTCATCAACGCAGTCCAATATTTTTGGGATCAAAGGATGACGTACAAGATATTCTGAGCGTTATCGCTCGACACAAGAAATAATTTTGATAATTATGATTATGTAAAAATTTTTATATTATACACAATTATTTTTTCATGTAGATTTTTCAATTTTTACCCTGTTATTTCTAACCATACAAAAGGGGATATTGATTTATGAAATATTCTTGAAAACGTTTATTTTATTCTGGGAATCCCAACTGCAGTTAGTACTTCATGAAATTTTCAATACCTAGGTGTGTTCTAAAAATAACCTCGCATATACAAAATTTAACATGTTAAAAAATAAATTGAATCCACTCAAATGTAAGAACATTTGTGCAGTCGTGTTGTAGATAAAATGTGCTTATTTTTTATTTCTAAACTTGAAAGTTAAATTTCAGAACAAAAAATTATAATACTTATGCCATTAAAAGATTACTTTTGTCACTTACAATTTTACTTGCATTTTAATATTTGCCATAAATATGAATATATAAATAAAATAAAATCTATTTCATTAGGAACTAGAGGTGTTCTTTGCGTTTAAAAGTCTTTCACGTCAACTGAAGTGTTTGACACAGATTTGAGAATATAAAATATTGAACAACAGATAATACGTGTCGATGCAAATTTAGATACTTCCATAGTTTTAAGAATCAATTAGGTACACGAGTTCGTTTATAAGCTAATTATACCTCAAAATTACAAACAGAAACTCCAATTCACGAAAGGTTTACTACACGACATTACAAATAACGAGAATTACCAGTGATCTTTTAGTCAAGACAAATAGTAACCTCCATGATTCAATTGACCGAGTAAAAATTATTACATTACAAAATTCCAATCCACCTAATAAATCGAATACATTTTTTGTACTGACTAAAAAACTATTGGGACCAAAATATTTTAATTTATTTATCAATGATATACCGATATTTTTTTAAAAGACAAACAATGCCTACTACGCAGACGACACTGCAATTGACGCACTCTCCTTCCGCGCACAAGTATTCGTCGATACAATGAAACTGTATTTAAATTATTATAGTATTTTTATACTATTAGTATCGAGACCAATAATACTACTAAAACTTGTTTATAAATTTTGAAAATGTATATCAAAAATTAAATTTAATCAAAAAAGTTGACCATAACTGGGTTCTACTGTAACTGGAGGTAGTGGCTTACAAGCAGAGACCACTCGATGACCTGTCGGTTTTTGAGTTACAGTAGAGCAATTTTGGGCTTGCTTGTTCGGCGTTTCAATGAATACTAACTAAATGATACTTTTAATGTTGTTACTGAAGGCAACTACTTTTTTACTTTTGATTTAATTTAAATAAAGCATTTGGTCTTTCTTGGTAATTGAATTTAGAATTTTACCAGTTTTCAGCTTTTTCACAATTTGGTGACAGATATTTATCCCGACTGAGGGACCACTAGAGACTTTTTACAATTTGAGTGCCCCTTTTTCGTCTAATTTATTTCGTAGTCTTTTTCTAAACTGCTTCACAGCTTCTGTGGTTACTTTCCGTCTTAGTCTTTCATGATTTCAATTTTTCATGTTCTTCCTCGTTTAATTTATCTTTGTTACCATTATTTTCTTTCATCTACTCCATGATTTTTTCTTATCACTCTAGGGCTTTTCTTTGTTTATAAATTAAAGAAAGCAACTAATGTTATGTTAAAAAAATACATCAAATTAACATAATGGTCTTTCTTATTAAATAATTTGAAACTTTAACATTTAATTTTTTAGCAGAGTTGCTTGCCTACAAAACAGATACAATGGTTTTCATTATGTTTCTTTAATATTTGTAAACATTAGGGGGGGGGGAGGCTCCCCCCTCTTCCCTCGCATGGAACCGTCCATAATAAAACAAGCAGCTTTTTTCTTCTGTACTACAGTTTTTTTATACCTGCTATAAATCCAATTTACTAAATTTTTTCAAATTTTAGAAGTTCAAGTAGTCAAAACAGGCACTAATCAACCCTTAAATGGAATAGTTCCCTTTAAACAATTTTTTCAAAACAAAAATATTTTCGAGAAATGTACCAAAATCACAAAGCTGTGGATTAACCGTTTCGTGTCCATCCTATGTTCAAAATCCTTATAAGGTTCGCTTTTACAATAGTCGGTTAAGTATTATTTATCCAGGTTGTAACGTTATCTGGCTGCTTATTGGTTAACGGACAACTGTACAACCAATAAGCACCCAGATAACGTTACAACCCGGATAAATAATACTTAACCGACTATTGTAAAAGCGGACCTAAGAAAACAAAAATTAAATAAGATCCTATTTATGGACTAAAATAGTAGGTACTTATGTTGTTTTATGAACAAAAAATTTTGAATTTTTTATGGAGAGATTGTAGGAATGATCAACGAGATCAGCAACATTTGCTCTGAATAACTTTTGTTTAATTAACATTACCGTCTTTCACTGACATTAAATTAAAACAATTACTGCCACAAAAAAGGAACTTCAAATTAAAAAAAATAATGACTTCAATTCAAGTTTTTGGCTGTTTTCAAAGAAGACAATTTCTTCAATACAATAATTTTTGTCGATTTAAGCAGGAACATGTAGTTCTCTTTCTTTGATTGAAAAATGATTCGTCTGCAGATGAGTGCAATTACACTTAGTTATTTGTAAACCCCTTAACTACCTTCTAGCCCTAAAAAGCTAATATCTGAAGCTTTCAAACTTCATCACTTATGCTGGGTTTCATAAAGGTATCATAAAATTTAAACTACGATTAAAATTATAACCATAGTTACAACAATTAAAATGTATTGTAGTTATATTGTTTGAATATTATAATCCTAGATTGAATTTTAAACCTCTTTTGTGAAACCCACATTAGTATCTTATGCCCGATTTCACCAACATTTATTTAAAAATTCCCTACTAAAGAATTCTTTACGCTAGGTATTCCATAAAATAATACTTAGGAAAATTTGCATTTCACCAAGATAGGAATTTCTTAACCAGAAGTTCCCTTGCTAGGTATTTTTTACGATCAACAAATGAACTAATACGGGTCCTAAACGTCATACATATTTGAATTTGACGTGACGTTACAATATTGTGTATATTGTGTTAACTAAAAATGGCAAAAAACCGTAAGAAATGCCCAAATTTTACATCGGAGGAAAAATTTAAGCTAATATCATGTGTCAGAAAACATCGGGTCTTGTTAAGTAGACAACCTTAAAAGTATACTAATAAAAATAAATTATATGCTTGGACGGATATTTCAAATTCGTTTAATTCTATTGGTATTGGTACAATCAATAATTGTTGCTAACGCATTTGGAAAACCACATATTTGATAGTAATCTGCTTTTGCTTCAGACATTTCACTCTCGGTTGTAGGAAATTTTACAAAATGAGGTCGCAAATTTGCAATAGCTTTGCCAGTAATAGCTGATTAATAGGCGATACTGATTGATTTCTATTACCGATGAACTCCAGAGATCCTTCTATTAATTTCAAAAACAGTTTGTTTTCTTAACCGAAATCTTGCAGCAAATTTCACTTCATTGAAACTATCAAAATAATTTTCCCGTTGTTTAATGGTTTTGGGGTATACAACTTCTTCATCTGATGAATCTTCAAATCTTTCCAATCTATCCAAAATCCATGGCGAGAGGTTGTATTATAAAAAGTGCTTTTTGCTTATTATACAATTTATGAAACGTTAATTGTCAAAGGAGTTGTCATACTGCGCTCACTTTTTGACTATAATACAATCGCTAAGGAATTCCTAACACTTTAGGGGTCGGTAAATCGGATACCTAAGGTTAGGGATTTCTTAACGCTCATAGGAACTTTTATCGCTTGGTGAAAACCAAATTTGACGTAAGAGTTTCTTATCTCAACGTTAGGGAACTCTTAACGTTAGGGAATTGTTGGTGAAAACGGGCATTAGATACACTGAAATTAATACAATAAAATTTGTAAACATTTCAAATAGCAAAAATTATCAATCTTGAAAGCTCACACTAAGGCCCAATAGGCTTACGAGGTTGTTTCACGCTAGCTTAATGGAAAAAGAAACTAAAAGGTCTAAAATATACTAACATTTGAGTGATTTTTAAGCAAAATAATCTAATAACTGCACTATAAATGCAGTTTTAAACCTCCAGAAACTTTCTATAGTATTAAATTAAAATATCAACTTATCGATTTCAAATCGACAAAACAAAAACATACAAATTCTGCAATTTTCAAGGTCAGACAGTTCAACTATTTCATAATAAATTATAAATGTTCGGATTGCAGAAGAAAGGATAGGATGAAAAATATGTATCTAATGCAATGCATAAGTGCTACAAACATTTATATTATGTGACCTCCGTGAAGTTAGCATCTTATAATATTTTGATTAAAAAAAATATGGAATCGTTAGGTCTTGAAAGGTCACTAAGGTTTTACCTTCGGGTCACTTCTACTTTTTTCAATAAAAATTACTTAATTGTTTTAAATCTTTTTTGGTAAGTTAGAATACTATTTACAGTTCGAGGTTTGTTTATTTCAAAAATAAAAATTATTTTAAAATTTTCGTTATTTAATTTTATCCACTAATCTGAACTTCTCTGTAATCCGAATGAGGCCAGGTTTCTATTAGTTCGGATTACCGAGACTGTACTGTATTGAAAAAAACAAACCTGAATGGGTTTAAAAGTAAACAACACTTACAAGTTATAAACTATAATGCCTTTAGTAAGCATGTAAAAATAATAGGTAAACTTACACTTAAAATCTAAAATACAAAAATATATTTCAAGCGATAACCGGACTTGGATTAGATGGAGAAAAATGTTTGCAAACTTCTTCAAATTCTGCTTCCTTCAGTTTAAGTTCTGTAAGGTACACATGATCTGCATGCTTATCTTTTAATTGTGCCATATACCTGTTGGCAATCTAAAAAGAAATTTTTTTAAGATTTAATAACCAAAATTAAAATAGAATACCTCTGGTCCCTTGCCGGTTTGGTAAGACAATACAATTAAATTTATCAGAGTATCAGGATTATTAGAATCCTTATCCAATGCTTCATTAAGAGCAGCTTCCGCTTCCTCGTACTTCATTTGACCAATAAAAGTGACAGCTTGCCCGTTCAACAAAATCGGAGAAGAACCATATTTGTCGATTAGGTCCTGGTAGATGTAATAAGCATCTTGTAGTTTATCACCTCCCTAAAATTATGAAAGTAAAATCAAAAGCACCACAGCACTTGCAACTCCTACAATTGCAATGTTAACCCAGGCTTGAGCCAACTGCGTTAAAGTAGCATCGTCATCTTTATCCTGCATTTCCTTCAATTTTTTCTTAGCGAAGTCCAGTCTGTTTAATTTCAATAAGATATCCAGTATCATGTATTGAGCTTCCAACGATTCAGAATTATGTAGGACCTTATAAGCAGATTCATAATTTCCATCGTTAATGTAGATTGTTGCAGCTACTAAGATTAAGGTGTCGTTATCGTCCACATAATTAGATAGCTTCTGTTCAAGTTGGTTAATAATATCGGAACGTTTCTGTTTATTAGATAAATACTCGGCAAGAAGCTTTAATGGCTGTATACTTTGAGGTGAAGCTGCGTTTATTTCATCCAAAACAACCAAAAATTTGTTTTGTGCCATGTAAGCTCTGTAGGTGAACAAATCGCGTTCGTTTGCTACCTCAGCGGATGACGGCTACAATAAAATTTAGTTGTAACGTTGAAACTAAAATGAAATTAAGTACCTTTTTCAACTTCTGAGTTTCATTGATGCACTGCTGGTAATTTCCGATATAGAAATAATTCCTAATTTCGAATAATTCGTCTACGTCCTGTTGCTGACGTGCCATTTTGACAATAAGTTTGCTGTCACAAAAGTTAGGTTAGAAAGATTGTTGTTTCAAGGTTTTTATGTACAGAGGGTTAGAACATATTTGTTACAATCTGAAAATTTATTTTATATCAAGAAAATACAAAATGAATCTAACATAGAAGTTACTGGCGTATTTTGTTAGACATTAGTAGATTTTATGAATAAATTTGAATTATTTCTAATTTTAACTTTGAAATAACTTGTGGAATTTAAAGGAAAATGGCAAGGCTTAAATTTAATATAATATTACATTAATAATATTTAACACATCGTATATTCCGTCCCGAGGTAGAAAATGCTTTATTATAGCTTGGCATTTAAGTCAATTAAAATCCTAGACTCGGTTATAATGAAGTTATCAGTTAGTAAATCATAAATAAATAGAATTTTATTAAAAAATTTTTTATCAGGTCGAAAAGTGAAAACTTTCTTCTGGAGTGAAAGTAAAAAATGGGTTTATTACTAAATAGAAAGTGTTAATTTATTTTTAAACAAATAGGTACACACTCTATATTTTTCTATACAAAAATAACAAAATTGCAGAGATCGATTAAAAAAAAAACTCCATCAAATCATATCCTGATCAATTTATTTTTTTTTATTTTATTTTATTGTTTATTATTCTACAATTCTTAGATGTATTAGACTTAATTTTCAAACTTCAATATTTTCTTTAGGCCAAATATAAAATCCTGCGCTATTAAATTTTATAAAACATAATATTTTATTTTTGCAATATTAAATATCAGTTTACTTTTTTAATCAGTCGAACGCAAACTATACAAAACTTTTAATGGGGCAAAAAAACTTAAAGTTTTCCAATTCGTTCTCGAGTTATTAGATTATTACAAAGAGTATTTTATAAACAATACTAAAAAGTAGATAGGTATTGTGTATCTACATAATTTATATTGTAAATATATATTTTCGGAAACATCGGAGATTGAATTTAGAAAAAATTTAATTTTACCCACTACTTCGTATGTTTTCTAATATCATATCAAGTTAAAGCGCTTTTAATTTTTTGCCCTAAAATTTAACCTATTTTTTACCTACCCTTGTTTAATATATGTTCAGAAGAGCGGATGCTATTTACAATTTTAAATCGAGAGGAGTGGGGGTAAAATTTAAAAATGAAAAAATTACTTATTTTCGTAATCGACTGAGCTAAACGTTTGATCTTTGAAACCGGGGGGTCTGGGGGTATGAAATATCTCTCAGTTTCCTATTAGTTTTGTTCAAGGGCAGCTGGGGGGAATTTTGTATCTGTTCATTTAGCTCTGAGTTGACAATAATAATAATTACTCCAATTTAATTTTGAAAATTTAGCAATGATTTAAAATTGTGATTTGGGAGGGTTCTTATTAATAATTAATTTAATTCTATGTCGTTTAAGCTTCTAATTGTTGCCGTAGTGAAATTTAGATTAACAATTTTTGATTGTGGAATTCCTATATAAACCTACGTAACTTATCGATACCATCAATTGCAAATAAGTCGGAATTAGCGACTATTTTTTCAAACAAGAAAAACAGATTCCATTAATTTTCGCAAAAACAAGTGAACATGTGTCTGAAGAGAAGTATTGCTACTGTAAATCAATTTCAAGTCGTTTAGAGAAAAAAGTTAAAACATGTAAGAAGACTATCAAGTATCAATACTTTTTCCATTACCTGTTTAAAGAATGACACGCAACACCATTGACAGTTAATCTAGTTTTTCAATTTACGTTCAAACTTCTACATTACATAAATTCAATACAAAAGGTGAAATATGTTTTAAAATATTTTTTTGATACATAATTTTTACCTAAAAATTATATAGTAATTATTTCGTATAGAAATTGATTTCCTTTAGAAATCCTGAAATACAAATAAAATATTGTATAATAGTTATTATATCTTTAGTACGATGTCTTCAATAGGATGTGGAATTATTAATTCCATGTGCTATAAATTTAAAATATTTTTTAATAATAAGAGTTACTTTTTCATGATTTTCCGTAAACTTATCTAAGCGAAGTCAGTTATTCACAATAATTCAGAACACCTTTGTAGTCATAAAATGGCCTTTTTTTCACACTTTTGTTATACGCTGGTTTTCCATAAGTTAGCTAGTCGATATTTTACACCACTACTGGTACTGACAACATTGCCCAGTTGGTCTACCTTACCATTCATTCAAAATTTGTTACTTTCAAAGAAATTCGGAAGGCCGTGTATAAGTCGGTTATTTATGCGGAAGATTATACGGTAAGATAGTGAAAGCGAAATTGGAAAAGTTGGAAGAAAAGTTACAGTACTCTGACAAACTGATGCATAAAGGGCGTTGCAGAGTTTGGAAAGCCATGAGTTGCAAAAAAGGAGCTAGTGGAAGTGCCCCAATAGCCATAATAATTCATAATAAATTTGAAAAGCAAACTGTAATATTTGCACGCAACATTTAATTTAAATTTTATTGTATGATACCAATAAATAATAGATTATACATTTTAAAGCTAAAATTTATGAATTAATAATTTTTATGCTACTGCAGTTTAATAAATGGCAAATAAAATGTAAAATTTCAACGCAATTATGAACAAAATAATTAACAATTCAAAGCTTAACTGCATTACAAGTTATTTTGATTAAAAAGTTAATTTACGTTTTTTCCGGCTAATTTTACATTTAATTTTTGTGATTGTTACAAAATATCGTCATAAATTGTGTAGCCGCGTCATAAAGTTAACGGAGGTAATTTAAAAAGTTTTAAAATTTCTGTAATATTAGTCATTACTTTCGTGTCAAAAATATCTTGAAGTTGCAGAAAAAAAGTTATTAGAGGGTGAACTAAACAAAATAAATTGAAGAATTAATTCGAGATTCTTAATTTTCCGCATTATTACATTGCAAACGCAGGTGACAAAGCAAATGAAGCGCAAGTTCCTCAGTCTTCAAACCAGCAAGAAGTTGGCATTAAAGCGTGAAGCTTTGCGAATTGTAAAAAATTGAAAGGCTGCATCCAGTCAAGAGGGTGATGTGAGAAATCGAGTCATTTGGCCCGAGACACTTAAACCCCTCGATTTTATTTATTTTCGTCCACGCCTTTATTTAGCTTTTATAAAATACTTATTTTGGAAAAAAATTACTCTCACTTATTTATACCCCGGGCAATGTTCACGTTATCGAGTTTATTTAATTTGTTATTATTTTGCAATAAAACATCCACAACACCCAAACGATAAATGATAAATTTTCATCTATCGCACCTCGTGCAGTTGGCCAAATCTATTAGGCACAATTATTAACTTTCCGTATATTACAGAAACTGCGTCACTGGCTGGTTCAGTGACAGCTACAATAATTTTTGATACAAAAATAGAAAAAAGATTTTCTTAAATTTAGAGAAGTTGGAAAATTTACGACAAGTGAATAAAAATATTAATACAGAAGACATTTTTATTTAAATTGAGTTATTACCACTGGGTAGCAACTTTTTACACCTCGTTATGACAAAGACTGCAAAATTGGAAATAATGGATTTAGATCCTTTTGTCTCTGCTGTCATATATTTCATTTTTATTTGAAATTGTTGAAATATAAAAGTATGTTCAAATAATTTATAATTGTCAGTTATTTTGGATAACACAAAATTTTATCATTTTTTTGTATTAGATAATTGAGTTTGCACGAGGATTTTTGAATAAAGCGCTGAATGAAATTATTGTGGTATTCAAACTTTTGAAATTTTATATAGCTGGTGTTTTAAAATTTCATTTTTCTTCAGCGACTTCTTATTCTATTAATAGTAGAAGCACGTAGCGTTTTCAAGATACTTTTGTAAATGATGTGTGGATGCATAATTTCATGGTAAGATGGGAAATTTATTCACACGTATAAAATCACTCGAGCTTTGTTAATGCTGTGATATTACAAAATAAAGCTAAAAGTGTAGTCTTGGTTTAAATAAATGCGCTTAAATTTGTGATAAATATAAACGGATTAGGAATTTTTCCTACTCTTTGCTTTTGTTACAAGGAACTGAAATAAAATAACGAAAGCAATATTATTCCAATTAAACTAAAATTTATACAGAAAGTAGTAAAATTAAGGCATGGGTTTTTTCGATAACATCCTAAACCTAAACTCAACCTAACCAGTGGTTTTTTCAGCGTTGACCTAAATTCTCGCATTTTGAGTTTTCTCCAGATGTTATTAATTACTCTTTTGAACTTTGTGTTCTTCCAGTTCATGGAAGGCTTTCCCTAATTCCTAAGGACACATTTCATTATCAGGATCCAAAAAGAAAAGATTGAAAAATAATAAATAAAAAATTTATATCGGGACTTGTAGAACAAACTGTTCAAGTTTCGTCATCGATGTGATAATATTATTGTAAGCTCGTAGATGGTATTACAGATAGCATCCAGCTTTGAGATTTAACCCACAACTTTTCAAGAATGATATAGGTTTGGTTAACATTTATATTACATGCTCATTATATTCCAAATTGGGTTAACCATAAGTCGGCAAGAAATTTGATATTGTTGAGTGATTCAATGGGAAAATTGGGAATAGTTTATCGTATTTCCAACGATGAATTTCTTTCTGCAAGAAAATTACGACTATATCCTGGGTTAAGTAAAAAGTAATTAATGCTTGTGCTTGCTATCTGCACGTACGTCTTACGCTGTCAACACTATTTAGACAGTAGCGGTGGATATGAATTGTGAAAGAAGTATCTGTATAAGATATATCACACACATATTTAAAATCGGTTTATAAGTAGAAGAAAAAAACGGTTTCTGCTTGATGCGATGACATTGGGAAACCAATAATTACTAATTAAGTTGCACATTCTGCGTGTCTTTCTCGATGGCGTGTATTAAACCAATTCCTCGCCATATGAGTGTCAGCAATTATTTCATAGTACATATAGTTGCTTATCACAAGCATCTCTAAAGCGGCATATATGGATTTTTCATACGAGCTATTGCAATTCTCGTGGCGGCTCTGATAAGCAGAACTTACGAGAGTAATTTAAAATGTTTGACATTGATAATGAACAGTTTTAGCTTTTTTCCGAAAACATAGTTACTTTTCTAAGCTGTAAAATGTAGCTCTCGGTTGTAGCCCAGAAATCGGGCGAAGCCGGGTACGAAAACTAGTAAGAGCGTTATAATAGTATGATAAATTAAAAAGTAGGCGAGTTTTCTACTTTTTAAGTAAGATAAGAATGCATAAATAAGAAAAACTGTACTATTTTTTACGATACATTCATAAAACATGATATGAGTGTGACCTTGTATTTTTGATTCTATATTATATTTTTGATTTATTTTATATTCGAACGTTCATCTCGTGGTGACAATATAAAACCTCATCACACAAACTGAATACTTCATTAGTGTTAATTAGAAGCACTAAAAAGCTTTCGTAAATATCATGAAAAGCTGAGACTATAGCATGGCAGTATCTCGCTTCGGGGCTGACAGACGAGGCCGAATATGATGTATGGATGACCATATCAAATTAAAAATCATATTTAAACAAAGCAAATAAAATAAGTAATAAAATACGATTGTTTGCTTAAGCAAATAATGTAAAGTTTGATATTAATCGAAATGGTGAAAATTCGATGGTTTAGTTGAAAAGTGGAGTAGCACCTAATGGGATGTAGTGAGCTGCTATTAAAATTTATAATGGGTGCACGATACCATTTAGGCTCTAAATGGGTAGTTTCATAAGTTGCATGCAATTTGTTTATTAAATATTTCAGATCTAAATAGTTTAGCATGTAAATCACGTCTAGTTAGCGTTTCGTGCATATTCATACTGCTGAGTACGTGTATACGCCCCCATATTTGCTATTTACATATTTACCAAGTAAATTAACTAATAAATTTAATTAATGTTCAAACTTTCCGAAGACCACTGGTCGTTTTACTTGCGATTAAAAGTTAAATTTATTGTTTCACATAAAATAATTTATCGGAAACAACCTATTTATTACAATGTAGAAATTGCAATCAAATTTTTTTGCGTATTCTAAAAAAGCTCCATTATGCAAATAATAATTAGACAACGGTATCTTTTTAATTTATTTTTAATTTAAATTAACATTTGGACACGAGAATATACAATTTTTTAAATTATCATCAATCAACAAAAAATTTTGACACTGTATGGTATTCTGGCATCGGTGCTTATTAAGCTGATGCTTGACATGACGTTTAAATTAATGAATTTACAAAGTTAATTTAAAAATAAGAGTATAATTTTAATTTTACAATGTGCTCATCGCCGTATAAATTTCTAATATGGTAATGATAGATATGTACCTCATTGGCAAAAAAAACGTTCCGAATAAAAAATGATACAAAAAGAAATAGAAGAAAGGAAATTAATGATTCATGTTTTCGGGTTGAATTGCATTACCTTAGGGGTTAAATTTGATCGCAAGTCACTTTTTTGATTGCCGTTGATGTAGTGATGAAGTGTTTTATAATCAAACAATTATTAAAAACGGTAAGCTTACTTAAAAAAGACGAAAACTATTAATTAAAAGCAAACATTTCAAAATTTAAAAAGATTGCAAACATAAAGAAAGAAGAGCTTTTTTTATTAAAACAGCTTTCTCATAATTAATCACAAAATTACAAAATAAAAGGTTTTTTTTATCTATTCATATCAAAACGCGCTGTTTATCCAGAAGTGAATTTACCGCATTCAGTGTATTGTAACTTTTTTCAAGTAGGTAAATGGTAGTTTTTGCACTTGTATTAAAAATAAATTAAAAGTCTTTCTGATGAGATCGTAGTGAACAGAAATTCAAATTAATTTTTTAAGATAATAATATGTTGGTATGGTTGATTTAGTGGTGTCCCCTACGTTTTGATAGGTACCAAGGAAGGACGACGAAAGTCAGTAGTGAGGAACGCTGGATATAGATCAATTAAGTAATTATCTCGACTGAGTGCTTAGTTCACTTTGGCTTGACGTCTCGAGCTCTACAATGGAAGCAGATTGATTTTTAGTTTGCTTTTATTTCCCATATATTGTAATGCTCGGAGTTATATTTATTTAATCTTTATAAAAATGTCGCATTTCACCAGGGAATGGAGATTTGTTCCACTTACAAAATCTGTTTAACATTCCATATCAAAAAGTCTCCGTTTCCCCTGACTTAAAAATTAACGTTCAAATTTTGTAGGGGGGGATAAGTTAATTTTTCGAGTTAAGTGTCTGAGACTTTATGTTGAGTGAAGAAGAAAAAATTATTTTTTTCTTTTTGAAGGGAACAGCAGCTTTTAAAGTAAGGTGCTTTTATTATTAATTTTTATTTTTAGAATTTTTTTACAGTCAGGGGTTTTAAAAATTTTTAATTATTATTTTATTTCACTCTTTTTGGAGTAAATTTGGTCAAAATGTATAGAGAAACTAATATATGTTTTAAACCGCTTCGTGATCCAGTCAGCCGACGTGGTAGCGTGAATAGTTAGCGAATGATATGAATTGGAGGATTGTGCATGGGCGAGTGCATAAATTTTGGGGTTGGGGGGGAGGGGGGTGTAGAGAAAGTTTTCTGAGATAGAATTTCTTCTCATGGGTGAAAATTGTATTTGACCAGCCAGGAACACTCCCCTGGTCTTTACAAACATATATATAAACACAGATTGTACATAGTAACTTCATATACCCTGTGTTTTTCAGAAAAACAGTCAGGGATAATAAAATATAATTTTTACAGTTAATTTTCCTGGCTATTATTTTCATTGTAATATTTGTTTTCAACTGTTAAATTCCCAAATATATTTCCAACTTTTTATTATTTCAAAGCTTCCAATCCTTGTCTTATCGTTCCTTCAAAACATTCAGCTCCCGTTTAATCGAATATCTTTTATTTAATTTTTTTTATTACGCTCAAAACCAAATACCACATCCAAATTTATTTCCTATCAAACAAATTCAATCAAAATTCAATTCACTTTTGTAAAATCACTTTTATTTTAAACTTTTATCAAAAAAATTTTTTTTTGTTACCTGCGCTGCTCGGCGTTCACATAAACTCGCCTCTTTATAATTTAAAAAAAACAGGACAATATAATAATCTTTTTTTCTTCTCGATATTGCTCATATTATTATACTTTTTTATACAGATGAAATCAGCATACCACAGCACATATTCTACTGTTTTTTCACACCAACTTTAGTATACTGTAAATCAAAATTACTTCATTCGTTCTAGTTTTTTTTTCTATACTAGTTTGACTCACACTAACTTACAGGAAGACCATTTTTTTAAATTAATTGAGAATTACATATTATATTATATTATATATATTATATAATAATCCATCAGATGGTAAAAATACCATCTGATCGTTTACCATCACTTAGAAATAATCCACAAGGTTCCAGTATGGAAGGAATGTCGGCAGACACAAAAGCACGTTTCAAGATATTGTTTATTGCACTATGCCGCGAGAATCTGCCATAACTTTTAGAACATGAGAGACCATGATATCCCAACCGATCAACCATTGTTCCACACCCACACATTTGAATCTGACAAATCCCTGAACCAATTATTAAAGGCACGGCTATTAGTAAAAAATGTTTGTCTAAAAGGCCCTGTGTGGGAATTCAAGATGAGATAAAAGTTGTTGGTGTTTTTCCTTCATAATTAGAATATCCCAATTTTTTTGGAAGACTGGTCTATCTATCCGGAACCATTAAATCCAAAGCTTCTATTTTTTGTACTGGATGAACAAGATAGTAAAGATAAATTCGATATGGAATGAAGTCCTAAACCCTCTAAAGAGACAGGAAAGGACGCCCGAAACCACAAAATCAGAGAAAGACTGACATTTAAAAGATTCTCCAAAGTGTTTTTGATCTTGGTGTCAAAAAGTTGACATACATCCTCGTGTTTCCAGAATGGGCTACATCTCAAAAAATAATTACGTTTTGGTATCCATAAACAATTACGAAGAAGGAAAAACGCCATAATATGTGGGTTTATATTATTGGCCAGGGATATAAATTTTTCCATAATTTTGGACGGAAGTAAAGGCAATGCTTCTTCAGTTATAGCGGCACTAAGAAGATATAAATTATTTGTGATTGAAATTTGTATTGAGGGAGTAAAAGATTCAAAATCCGCAGAACCATCGTAGTCTGTTCATTCGGTAAATTCTTGAAGAAGTAAGTATAATTGACATTGGGAGAAATTCAGAGGTAGTCCAATATTTTTGAATTCATGGATGATTGTTTTTAAGTCTTTAAGATTTTCTTCATATGAACCTCCTAAAGTTCCATCATCGAGGTACCAAACGCTAAGTTTTGAGGCAAGTCTCTTTAAAATAGGGTGGATTGCCAAACTAAATATGGCTGGCCCGAGGGGATCTTCTTGCTGACAGCCGACGGACGACTAAATTATATGTTGTTTATACATCAAATTAGGTGAAGAAGAGTAACCCTGCCAAAAGTATGGGTAAAGCTGTGGTATTACTTCTTTAGCATTATTAAAAAAGATATCGCGTTCCACAGAGTTGAAAGAATTTTTCATGTCTATTTTCAGTAATGTTTCTGCTGAACTATTCTTGGTAATGTAAGTTCTGACTGCGTGGACGGCGGCTTCACAGCCACTTTTTACTCCAACACCAACCTGGCAAAGCCTCAAGTAGTTAAAAAGTAAACTCGAAGAATGGCGATATACATTTAATATATTGCGATGTCCAAATGCGTAAAATAGTTTTGACGCTAAAGAAAACCTAATTAATTACCTTTTTAAACATCCATCCCTTTTGTTATGAGCTTGAGATTCCTTTAACTTATTTTGATGTTGAATAATTAAAGCAAATTTTGTCCATTTATAATTTTTTAATTTAATCGAAAAGTTAAACAAAATTTAATTTTACAAATACACAGCTAAATAAATTTCATGTAGCATTTAAATTTTAAATTTCGATGTTTTTAGTCATCATCCGTATTACATCGGTTTACCAAATAAATCAATTCCGTCTTATTGCAATTTTGGTCTTATTTAAATTTTAGTAATTCTTTCAACCACCTAGACAAAGTTGTCTAGCAAAACAGCAAAACAGCCGTATTTTAATTTTTATTAGTCGATAATTTTCGAAAAAAAGAAAAGGTTACGAGAGATTATGATATAAAATGAATTACTCCTAAGCTTTAAATTCCTAACATAGGCTTAGCTCGCAATTTCGATTAAGATAATTCACAAAATTAATCAAAATAATTCTACTCTTGCTGCTTGTAGATCAAGCACTTTATTATTTGTGGGGGGACTTTGTTCTCAATTAGTATTGGTGTACATAAAACTCGGAATTCCGAAGAGAACCAAAAAATGATATCCAAGGAATACCACACAATTATTAAAGGAATTCCAATGAAATGCAGACTGAAAAATTTGATTTCCCTCCCCCAATCCATTTTTTTAAAGTCTTTCAGGATCTTGCAACAGAAGAGCGTTATTTGTTCTTCCACTCTTTTTTTTCAAAGAAATTTGAAAGATTTTCAAGGTTTTCCAAGTTTCCAACGAATTTTACTTTATTCTGCTCGCACGTCGTAATATTGCATATACTATCAAATAAATCGTCAGAAAACCGAAAATTTGTATATTATGTTCTGTAATTTCCGAAACCAGGGGGTTCGGAGGCATGAAATACCGTTTAGTATTCCAGAATTTTTGTTTAAAAGAAAAGTGTTGATACAATCAGGCTTAACGGATTTTCTTAATTTCATCTATAATATTTTAGTTTACTTTTTTCCCATCTTACTATTTCCCGATTTCCCGAAAGTCCCAATTTCCTTATGGGTATCCCGGTCAATATACCACACATACTGTATACAGTTGCATTTATTTATTAACATATTTATTTATTTGGGCTACGAAAAATTTCAATCCGAATTAGTTTAATTATGAATAAAATTCAAAGTAGGTTAAAAAAAATTTGAAACATTTTTTGTAAATATTCGTTTAGTAAAAAGCACTTCATTTCAGCTATATTTACATTCATAGCATATCAAATATTGATTTTCTATAATATATTTAAAATATTCCGGGTGTTGTAAATACTCTTCTATGTATTCCAACGATATAACTTATATTCTCATTAACGAAACAGATCTAAAATTTACAATTGTAATATTTGAGCCTGATCGCCTTTATTGTGAGATCTACTTACATGTTAATGTTAAGTTACTAGCATCGTAGAATGCAAAACTATGTATTACATTGTTCTAAACTGTAAATGTATATAAATTGTTAAATAGCAAGATGCCAACGTTGATTGTAAAGTATTAATTAAGCAGTGGCGGAGTTTCGTGGAGGCGATAATTTTTCAACCTACGACTTGCTTATCAGATATGGAATGATAATCTTAAACTTTTTGGACGACGATGACCCATCCTAGAGAAATTAGGCAAATATGTCGTATAAATTAATTTTTTTTACGTTGAACCTTTTAGGAAAATTAAACAATTAGGAGGTTTTAGCTAACAAAAGTAAAAGTGGACATATAAAATGGGGTGATATGATATCAAGTCGGCACGCACGCTTACCATGTTTTGCAAATCACCTTATCGCGATATACCCATATTTATTACAGCTTTGTAGAGGCTATAATTGCTATTAGGCGCAATCGCTAGTTAGTTGCCAATTAATAGTGGATAAGCTTTAAACACTCGACTTATCTCACCGACTAACTTCATTGATTATAAAACATACTTGCAAATTCTAAAATGAGGCTTAAAGTTTTGCGCAATTCTTTAAAATAGTTTTGTCATTAAAATAACGAATTGAAATAACGTTAGGCAGGTAATCGAAAACATTTCACAATGTTTGATTGTATAAAATCGTGCAAATGTAGCGAAAGCTATAACGAATTGCTTTTGTGTTTATCGCAATGTCTGTTTAAATCGAGTGGTTAATTTAAAACAAGTTGCACAGTCACAAACGCTGGGAAGTGCTTTCTTTAAATCGAAAAAGAAAAACAATGATTTAAAAATTTCCGATTCTAAATTTACAATACGGCAGTCATTACTTTTAGCTTTACATTGGGGAATCTCTTGATTTGTTTTCTTTTCGTGTTTAATACAACTCGAACAAGCTTACAAAGTTTTAAAAATAAGAAAATACTACTTTAACCAATGGTTAGAAAAATAATATAAAATGTAGTTTACCTAGTAAAATAATTTAGTGATGAAATTTCAAGCAAATTTAGGTCTTACCATATAGAGCTGCAGTAATAGCAATTACCGATTCAAATCGAAAACTGTCATACCAATGCAATGTCACGAAGAAATGCTCCATCAGCAGTATGAGCTCTAATGTTAACGATATTATTAAATCTCGGTGATATTTTACCATGATGGTATTATCAAGTCGGAAGTCAAAACGCTTTGCGTTGCATATTAGTATTACTTTCGTAGAGATTTTCATTTAATTGAGTATAAAACTGTATAAAATAGATAACAATATAAAAATAATTAAAAATTGAGCAACCAACCCAACCTTGTGTAGGCATTCGTAGAATGCTCAATAACCCAACCAAACACACCGACTTTCTGTTTTATATTCGTATTTTATGATTTCCAGCAGATCAGACGGCTTCCGGCCGCCTTTACCTTGTAGTCATATTGAGGTGTTCAGAATTTTGTTTTCTCAAAAAAACACGATCGGAAGGTCTCGAAAGTACGCACTTAGTGAATAATTTCTCAATTTCAAAATAAAAAGGAAATGTTGCGCTGGAAGGTATTCCATGCCCCCTCAGACCTCTCGGATTTACACGTACATACGTTATATATTGCGATGTGTGGGGGATAGGATTTTAAATATTTAATGTAAACTCTTTTCACATTTAATTTCAGGTTCACTTTTAAAACAAAATCCAAATTTTGGATTATAAGTGGAAATAAATGGAACGATCAATATGCATGCCTTGTTCCCCAGATGTACAATTCGGATTCCTTCAACGCATTTTTATCCAGCTCTTATCCAAAATCCAATCTAGCTCCAATTGTCCTTTATTTATCTTCAAACATTTCAGCTTTAGTTTTAAATCAATTCCAAATTCCAAGCTTATCCTACTCCAAATACCAAATCAGGATACAAGAAACGAACCAAAGATAAGAAATGGTTCGATACAGAATGTGAAGAAATAGCTGAAAGCAAGAAAAAAGCAAGATTGCAATGGATCAAGACAAATAGCGAAGAAGACCAGAGTATATACAGAGTCAGAAAAAGAAAGGCATACAAGAAATACAAGGAAAAGAAGGAAAAATGGATAAACCAAATGATGAACGAAATAGAGAACGACTGCAACAGAAATAACATTAAAACGAAAGGTGTCGTGGGACACCCGACAAAAGCGAAGCTTTTTACGCTATGTATAAATAAAATCCAATTATTACTAATATAATAAAGCTTACAATTGAATCCTTTTTAATTCGTTTTATTAACCTGTTCTTAGTTTAATTATTAATTATAATATAATTTTGATAAGGTAGTAAATTGTTATTCGGAAATGTATAGTACGATTTAGGAGCTATCATCTTAAGATAGTTTCTCCGCGACAATCGGATACAAAAATAAATTCCAGTGTGAACGTAAAATAATTTAAAAAAGAGAGAGAAAGAAATCATTATTTTTTCTGGGAGTGTACTTTAAATTCGTACAATGCATTGATAATGATGCACAACTGCATACATACAAAAGGTATGGCAACGTTGCGTTTTGTGTCACATTTTAATCTAAGGTTATGTATGTCGTATGTGTCAAATCTAAATGTAAAAATTTTAGAAGCGCGCAAGAAAATGTGCAAAATGTTTAAAAGTTCAACTGGTTTAACTTGGGTTTAACCAAATAAATTGTGATATTGCTTCTTAAATCAGTTTTCTGCGCGCTAATAAGGTTTATAAAATATCGAAAAGTTGCCCATCTATAATATTCTCTTATCTATGCGAATCATCCGTCAAATTACTTGCACAGCGTTGTCAGACGCTCATTGGCATGCCCCTTCACTAACCGAGCACAGCTTAAATTGTGCATATTTTATAAATGTTTATCTTTGTAGCAAAACCGTCAGTAACCTTTTTTTTTTATTCAACATATTTGTGATAAGCTGATATACAAATTAGTAGTTTTTTGAAAAAAACCAAAGAACATTTTTTTAGTTATGATGTGAAATGTGTAACTTTTAGTCAACTGGTACATTTAACCCATGCAAAAAGTTCAAACTTTAATCGCGAATATTTCTTTTATTGAACCGTCAAAAATTTCTAATTTCAGCAATATAATGCGAGAGGTTATTTCTTATATAATTCCAAAATTTTATGAAAATATATAAAAAAGTGATTTTACGGATTAAATCGTAATTTTGTATTTCTTAATTTTTCCTTTTTGTAATGTCAAAATAAGTTATTTTATATTTTATTATATTCAAATATTAGCCGCATTAATTAAAGTTGCTGCAAATTTAATTTTTTTCATTAATTTTTTAGACATTTATGACAGTCTCTCCTTAGCAGGTACGATTTAGGCAAGTTTACCCTATGTCAGCAGATGATTTAGATGCTTTGAGCAACTTATTACGTTCTGTATACCAGTGGCGTATTAAAAAAATTCCTACGGTGGGGGGTTATTATTATTTTATAGTTTAATTGTCGGGTTCTCGTTAATCCATACATGTGCGTCCGTTGTAAATTTAAGAATTCCAAACGTGCTCCAGACTATACTTTCTGTACGACTACTAAGTCATATCAATTAATTCATAATAATAATAATCAATAAAAAAAAGTCAATTACTTGTAGTCAACTATTCAACTACTCATTATTGAGGTTGTTTAGAAGGAAATTTCAGTATATGAGAAGTTCGTGAAAATTTTACAGTATATTATTTGTATAATAAAGAAAATTCTGTCAAAGTTTGAAGTTAATCTCTTCTTAGTTATCGAGATAAAAAATGTCAAAGTTACGTTTTTACATTGAGGTAAATGCAAGATACGGGTTTGTCATTACTTCGACATTCAGAAATGTCATCATTACAAAAATTTGCCAAAATATTTATGCAAGGGTTACAAATAAGTGTACCAAATTTTAAAAAAGTCCTGTTTTTAGTTTCCGAGAAAATTAAGATTTTATTCTAAAAGAGAGCACAAAAGCTATCTAGATTTGATAGTTATCAAGAAAAGTTTTTTGACAAAATTTTTTAAATTAATAAAATTTATAAGTAAATTATTAAAAACTAAGTATTTTTAATTAAAAAAAACATATTTTCATTATTTTAATTATTAAAATTTTGTTTATTTGTAGTTGGCAGTGAATACATTATCTTATGTATTTATTTAGCATAGGGCAGAGTCCCCACCACAGCTTATCCCCACCCCTCTTCTTAACAACTTTAATACATACTACAAGTAAATTATCTGCCCGTAAATTAAGTTGCAAATTCCAGAATTTATATACGATCATCGCGGGCAAAGTATTGATTTTAGGAAAAAAATGAAAGATACCTTTTCCATTGGATTCATCTTTTTCTTCGTATTGTTTTTTTCCAAATGGAGATCCGACGTTTATTAAGGGAGCTGCAGGGAAAAAAAGTTTCGAAAAGTTTGGGTCAAAAAATATAGGTCAAAACCGAATTTTTTTTTTAAAATCCAGCTACAAAATTATTGCCCTTCTCGCGAGGATTCCAAATATCAAAAAAAAAGTCCAAAAAAGTTGAAAAATAAGGGAGATGCGAGCGGATTCGTAAAAATTGCTTAAACCCGATCATCGGGGGCGGGGGGTGACTTTTCCAACTTTTTCGATTTTTCGTGTTATATGTGCCCTCGACCACGGCCCCTGCCAAAATTTCAAATTTCCACGACCCCCGGAAGAGCCTAAACATTTTCGCATGTGGATGAATCAGCCAATGAGGTCGTCGCTGACGTCACTTCCGTTTGCTTTTCCGTCCCGTTCGCTATTTTAGATTTTAGGTACCCTGCGTTAAAAAGCTTCGCTTTAAAAAGTTTTACCTTGGAATAAAACATCAAATGAAGAAGTGTAACGTAACGACCAGAACTATGAAAGACGAAAATGGAGTACAAGGTAACAACGAGGTAGAAGTGGAAGAAATATGGAGAAGACACTTCCAGAAACTGTTAAACCAGTATGATAAAAGAGAACTTAAGAAAATATTGAAGAAGGAGTAGAAGAGAAAACAATGATAGAACCTTCGCTCAGCGAAGTAGAAACAATAATGAAGAAAATAAAGAACGGAAAGGGACTGGGAAGAGATGGCGAAATGCTAAAGAATGCAGGCGAAAAATTACATAAAAGAATACACATGCCGAACGATTGGAAACCGGTAGAATAATACCAATACACAAAAAAATAACACTACTGCAGGTGGCATACAATATCCTATCGACAATTATATATAATAGAATAAAACCAGTGATTGAAGACAGGACTGGAGAATCCTGGCTTCAGAGAGGGGCGATCGACAGTGGATGCACTACACATTATGAAACAAATTGCTACTGTTTGTTGACTTCCAACAGGCTTTTGACTCCGTTAAACGCGAAAAGCTGTATGAAGTGATGGTGGAAATGAAAATACCCAAAAAAATTAGAAGACTTGTCCAAATGACGATGAGAGATTCTAACGCTACTGTGAAAATAGGAGCAAAATTGCAATTAATGTTGGGGTGAGACAGGGAGATGCACTGTCGGCAGTTTTATTAAATCTGGTAGTTGAGATTATAGTAAGAAAATTAGAAATTAGATCAACGATAGCAACCAAAGAATGGCAAATAATAGCTTATGCGGACGATATTGTTATCATAGCGAGATCAAGACAAAAAATGATACAAACGCTCATAGAAATGGAGAAACACGTGATGGAGATGGGGTTGAGGATTAATGAAGCAAAGACCAAATACATGAGGTTTGATAGAGTAGGAGACGGAAACCTTAACGACACTGGGAAACAAAGACATCGTGAAATTTATAAAAGCGCAAAGAATCAGATGGCTGGGCCATGTAACAAGGAAAGAACTAGTCAACGTCTGGACGCAAATCATGCATTGGAGACCTAGTGAGACTAGAAGGAGGGGTAGAACTAGACACAGATGGCTAGATGAAGTGATGAACGACCTTAAAGAGATGGATGTGACGAATTGGAGGAAAAGTGTCAAAACAGAATGGTTTGGAGAAACATATAGTAAATGAAGCCAAAACACATACGAAACTTTAGAAGTCAAAGAGAAGAAAATGGGGATTGATTCACCCCGAAGAATGAATCGTTAAGACTCCTTGACGGAGTAGGCATATTCCTAAAGGAATGGATACCTGTTTATTATTATTTATTGTAGACTAATCTACCTACAATATTTTGCACTCCATCCCTGGTCGACAACTAGAAAAAGCTCTTATTCAGCTCTGAAAATATTATATTCTTGTTTAAAATTTCAGGAATGCTTTGTCTACTTTTGCTATGAAATGATACTGAATTCAATTGAACAGGATTGGGTTTTTAAACGTATAAGTCTTACCTAAACACAAAACGTACAATTGAACCGTATGTAAATAGTATGAGCTTTTTAAAATGAACATCCACCTCATGTTCAATAATTAATCTCTTTCATTTAATTCTCCATCAAAGAAATGCAAATCTCAAATAAAAAACGCTTAAAATTAATTTCATTCATTTTTAATAATTTTGAATCTGCAATTTTGTTCATTAAAACTCAATTTCAATTTATTTTATTTTTTGTAATATTCATTACAAATACGCTGATTGATTTGGATTCAATTTCTATATTACTTTTTATTTGCGACGACATTCCTTGCAAAAATTTTCTATTTAATTTTATTTCTTTATTTGATTTTCAATGTGGACACTCTGATTGATTATTATAAATCTCTCAAATTTTTAATAGATCCTTTTATGAAGTTTCTGTGTGTGCATTATAGCAGCACCTATCACGATTCCTCAAGGCAACTTAACCAGCGATCAAAGCAAAAATTGGCACCCTTGGAGAGTCAAGTTTTTCAGTTTTGCGTGGAAGCTCTAGGTGGATGCCCAACGAAATCCTGAGGAAAGGTCATGATGTCGAAAATAATTTGTAGTTTGTTGTAGCCTCACATTATTTGTAGTTAACAAGTGTTTTTAAATTAATACATAATCTGCACGACAATACGCGAAAGGAAACCTACTGAAATACCATCCGTTGAAAATCCAGCAAGGAAAATAAAATCCCAAAGAAACTATGAATATATTGTTGTTCAATTACTTTACGAATAAGTTAAAGAGCCAAGGAATTAAAAACGATAAACGAGTTAGCTTCTTGAATTAAATAAAAGCGGTTAGTTGCGCAAATTAAACTTATAAAATCTAAATTACACAAGAAACCCGATTACAGAAACAGATAGTAATGAAGACGTTAATAAATTGATGTTTTAATATTTCTTTTTTTATTTTCATGTAAACTCGGTTTTAATAGGCGAGCTGGAGTGTAATTTATAGTATTATTCAGATATTTTAAATAAATGTAGTTTTAATAGCAGCATCTTTGTTTAACTGTAAGCCATAACAATTTATGTTAAATATTCTTATAATTTATAAACCTGATATATAAAAAATCCAAAATTATCATTTACATTACTGTCTGTTAGTTGGTTAGCAAGATTATAAATTCTTTTCATTTGCAAGAGTCTGTACATATGCTGGAAGGTGTGGTAGTGCAATCGCCCACACCATTACGTTACCTAGAGCTGCTGGACTAAATCAAGAAGATAAGATAGCATGCCACTATTACACGGTACAGCTCTCAGGACTAACTTTAATACCACCTACACTGTACATCACAGTCTTTATTTTTATTATGTCACACCAATCCGGCTTTTGTTTTATTAAAACAAATTTCTTTCATGCATAAGCGAAAGTGACAAATTCCATAGGAAGAAGCTACATCATGAGAAATGTCTTCCTGCACATTATAATCTTAATAATCTTTTATTTTCATAAGGTAATCGGAAATTTCGTCCTTAAAAAGAAAACGAGGCAGCTAAGCATGATTGATTGAATATGAAGAGTACCTGTGTAGGCATACGTCAACGACCTTCCTTGCAGAATTAGTAATGTCTTCTTAATACTTAATGACAGATTTTTTATTCTATGCTTTAGAGCGCCCGATGAAGAAGAAAGAAGTAACGTGAACCTGAGTTTGTTAGCTACAGAGGTAAGTTGTCCATTTATCCGCATCCCCTAGGGGTGCCAAAAATTGAAAGAAAAATTCAAGTTTAAATATTTTTATGTGACTATAAAAAATATCAAGTCTATAAAAAAGCAAGCATGCCAATATTTTGTATTACATGATAGAAATTTGGCGTTTAAATATTTTAGGTCCAAGCCAAACTAACTGATATTGCATCAACCTATTTTATAATCAATCTTTCGAACTAGGAGTGTATAAAATAAATGGAGATGCAATTTGAACTGAGATGTTACACTTGAGTATATGAACAGCATATATTGCTATGAGTTACCTCTCAATTCGGGGTTTGTTAGCGTTGCAACTTTTTTAGAAGTTTATAAGTTATTCAACAAATATAGCAATGTAAGTTGTGTTTTTATTTAATTTAATAAATAAATTTTCACGACTTGGAGGAAATCTGTTATCTACACCTGTGAAATAAAAAATTGAAAAATGTGCTAATTTTCCGGGTCATTTCTACTCATTATATTTAATTACGCAATTGCTGGTATTAGAAGTACACACAAAAGTTTTCTACTTTTAATTGCGACAAGAAATCCCAAAAAATTGTTTTTAAGAAATTTTGAAAGGCAAATTAGCCTGAAATAATTAATTTAGTAAAAAAAACCTGAACTACAAAAGTCGTTCATCTAGCGTCCTTGTGAAAATTCAATCAAAAGTCGGAATTAAATTTGCAAATTTAATATTTAAATGTTTTAATTATAAAAGTAAGTGCTTCGTCAATTTTTAAAAAAGTTTTAAATTTAAATGAGAGAAACGTTTGAATTTAACTGACAGTTTCCATTTTAGCAGATTATCTGAATTGAAATGGCGTGTTTTGCTTTCCCATCTTTTAATTCTCCTTAACTTTTTTTAAACTTTAATTTCCTTCGATTTTGCAGTTTATTGAAAACGTTTTTAATTTTCAATGTCGTCCTTTTCTTACTCTTGGGGAAGAAGCAAAAAATTGGAACGCTTTGCTACACGGAAAATTAAATAGCCTACATAAAATATTATATTAACAACAAAGTTGATTATGGAGCATTCATTAAATCTGAAATTCAATTAAACAAGAGATAAACAGTTTTGTTAAAATGTAATTTATTCAGCATTTAATAATTCTACTCCCAGCAGGTGAATTAATTGGAAAGGGGTTAATTACAGTAGGGCAGATTCAACGACTCTGTAAAACTCGAATGTGAAGGGATTCGCGACTTATATGTATCTATCCAGTTATACCAACAACTCGAATACATTAAATTATTTTATATTGTATAATATTAGGTACATGAATTCTTTTAATAATCGATTTTATTGTAAAAGTTGAATTGGTGTTGTATGGATTATCATCGTAAATACATTTTCCATTTCTATACATATTTTGACCCAATTTTATAAAAATCGAAATGAATAATTACAAAAAAGAATCATGTGGGAGTACATTTCTAATACACAATTTCGGGACTACTTTAGCGGATAGAAAACCTGCATAAATTTTAAAAATTGTCTTAAAATATTCGTGCGTTGTGCAACATCACGTCCATGCATTTATGAGCCCCATTAGTTTGAAAAACGAACTGTCATAAAGATTTAAAAACGAAATACGTTATAACTCTTGCTTAATCAATTATTACTTTTTGATTTTTAATTAAATTTGCATATCTGAAATTAGAAAAATTGTTGGTTTTCGCACTGCATTACACCTCCAAACGGTTCTCAATAAAACTCTCATAGAAAATGTTTAATTTATCGACTCCGATATTATTAATCTTCGGGGAAAGTTTCCCTATTGTCTTCATCCTGAAGGGGATGAAAAGAATTATAAGCATTATACGATTAAATCACTTTTTTACACTTACAGTTATACCGAGATTCAAAAAAATTAATCAGCTATCCAAATCACTACTTCCAATAAATATAAGGGTGCGTATACGTATCTAGCGATGGTTAATTAAACTAAAACCTTTTTGATCAAAGCTTATCTGTAAGCACAGCACACTTTTATCATTTTGTTCATTTTTCGTTGCAACGGAATTTCATTTTCCACACACAATTGAAAATACTCGATCTATTCGATACAAAAGCTACTACTTTGTCAAGAATTTTACCGCATCATTTGTTATTACTTTTATAAAAATCGATCAAAAATGAATTATGGTGAGTAATAAATAAATTGAGTTTATACGACAAATTAATAAAAAATAATGTTAACCTAGAGTTTAGATTACAAAAAATTAACCTTACGTCATCAGTTATGTATAATAATGAAATAACATTATAATAATAAATCGATGGGCAATAATTACTTCAATACAACATTAAATCGGGTTATAAAATTAAAAACAGGTATTTAAATGAAAAATTCATAATAATAATTATTATTTTCTATAGCTGATAAAATATTTTGCTCGTTTAGTCGAGCAAGTGTGTTTCGCATTTATGTTTCTCGCCAGATAAACCTTGGATAATAAAAGAGCTATCCGAGGTTTATCCGACGAGAATCAAATATTCGAAACACACTTGCTCGATCACAAGCTGTTATAAACTGTTCTTTTAAACTTTTAAAGACTGTTCTTAGATTTGTAATTATAAATTTGATAATTTAAATCAATTATTTCAATGGGTGCGAAACCGGTTGACAATAGAGTAAATGTCAGGTATTTTGTAATTGATTTCAGACTGTTTGTCTATTTTTGTTATATTAATACATTAAAGCAACTATTTCAATCTTTATTATTTTTATGCTAATAAATTTGTAATTCTTGCATTTAGCTGATCATAAAGCATTCCATTTCTAAGAATGCAAGCAGGTCACGAATGCTTAGCCCAGGCTCTCAGAACTGGGCCCTAAACAGACCGAGCTAGCTGTGCCATTCAATTATATCGACGAGAAAACAATTAATTTAGTGCTGGCGAAACTAGAAATGTTTTTGTTTCAACACTACAGTTTGTGTTTTATTTCTATCAATAATCTAATAATCCTTCGTGGCGCCCAAACTAAAGTGAGTGCACATGACTTACCTACAACATTTTGTGGCACGTTACCGAGATAGGTATAACGATAATCCAAGGGATTTTACTATAAAATTGCTATTGAGTCACTGAGCAGTGAAACGTGGCTGGAACGGTTGATTCGTTTCGGAGATCATTTGGGTTGATCCCAGCCTGAATTCTTCAAATGCAAGTGAAACATCTATTGGATCAAGAATCCTCAATAAGTCAATAATACTACGTTTTTCCTGTACTCCGAAAAAATGTACTACAATCCGGTACTCGCCCTCTGCTGCTTACACCTATGGTCATGTAATATATTAACGTCATCGTTCTCTGCAACCATGCAAACAGATTAATCTTATTGTATGACCGGTTTCGATATTACCTTAAGAGATTAATAATAATCCTTAGATGCACAATGACGTGCGATAACTGTAATCCGACAAAAATCCGAATAAGATTACGTCTCAATACTTGGAGCAGAAGCCTGAAACTCCTCATCTTGCAAATACCTGTTTTTAAATATTGCTAATAAAATATATATCGCAATTCTTTTGCAGAAAAACAGTCCGCTGTTGGCAATATAATATGAAAATAATAATGTACAAATTTCAACATATCAAAACTCTTATTTTATTTTTTGCATATCTAACAATAATTTGAAATCAAATATTAAGAACATATTTGGTATCTTGGGATATAAAGAAATTTCATATTTTATATTCTTATCCGTTACAATGGAAAGCAGGAATCCTACAACAACAAATTTAGCTAGTTATTTTACTATATCCGGGTAGGTATATAACGTAGATTAAATTGTTGTAAAGCAATTAATTTTTTATTTCCACAGAAACAAACAATAATTTGTGTAAACACAAGACTGACCCTTTTTTGTTCATTCAGCAAACCATGTTTCAAACAGTTAAACAAAATTTCATAACGTTCCAAATATGCAATTGTAGAACCCAGTAAGTTGCTTTTTGCCGACAGTAAAAGTTATTTTTATGCAATACTAATCATTTTTTCTTTTCGCATTGCTCACTCGTCGTGCTACCATAAGTAGCACTTTTGGTGTTCGTAATACAATATGCTATTTTAATAACGTTTCTATGGGTAGCGAGATGAAATACTATAATTATCGTGGCAAATAATCAATTTCCGAATATTCAATCAATTGCAGTACGATTTGTTATTTTTCAATTTATTGTTTTAGAGAATGTTATTTATCCAATCTCGGTCATAATACGATAGGTGAGGGTTATTCTCATCAATATTCAGTTTATTACTGTGGATTCGAATCGTAATGATTAAAACATTATTACATTAATGACTGAATTATAATAATGTTAATTGGTAATATTTTTAGGCGTGCTGATGACGTATACGTAGGAAAGCTTAATAATATTTGTAATTATTCAATTTGTAGTAATTAATTGTACATTTCTCTTGTTAGCGCTAACGAATGAAGCTCTTGCCAAAGGCATGCAGGAATGAAGACTAAATTAATTCGGAGCGATCGTTTTCGGTGCACACTAATTACTTGTTATATGTTTGAGGGAAAGTGGATCAGCATGAGACGGATCAAGGGATGCAAGTTTGATTAGGACGATCAGTAACAAGAGAATTTAGTTTAGGTTTACCTCTTGATTTGCGGATTTCAACAAAAATTAATTAATTTATTTAAGGTTTGATTTACCTCTTCGAAAAGGTAAAATCGAAATAAATTTTTCGCTTATTTAACTGGAGGGTCGCTTGTGGAAATTTGATTTGTGCCGAACAAAATAAAGTTTGGACTAAGCTAAATTAAAAGTTGATAAAAATTAGGAACAATTAATTAGTTTCAATCCGGTACTGCGCGAACCAATCCATTATTCAGCCTGCGTATATTCCTTCATTACTGGACACGCCGTTCGAGATCTGCACCATCAGCCTTAATGAACGGTTGTTAAGGCTGTATCTTTATATGTGCTTCTTACAAAGCCAAAGCGTTTCCTGCATGTAATATCAGTCACACGTGTGCAATTTCATAAAATAAACGAAATTTTATGAAATGTTGAAAAGCAAAATTCTGCGATGATATAGGTTCGTACCGAGGCTTCGAAATCAAAAGAATTTGATATAAATCAGCAAATTAAAGTAAAGAAATTTAATAAAAAAGTATATGATTGGTGTCAGCCATTTTTTCATTTCCCTTCATAATTTTCAGCACAAAGTTCAGCTTTTTAAGTTTTTTTTCTTTTATAAGAGACGACGACGCCCAAACACCCCATATAATTTATACCTCAACTTTAATAGCTTAATTTACTCGTATTTCATTATATTCATTTAATACCAACCTATGTGGCTTTATATTATTAAACACTACGAAACCCCCAAAGATAATAAGTAAGGTGATAATCGTTTTAATGAGCCAATTTGTTCTAGCCATAAGTTGTAAATTCTTTAATCTTGTACCCTATGCAGCATAAAACAGAGGTTTAATGTTGTTTGGCGGTGTAAATCGCAATGCATCGTCATATATTGCAAACGACTTATTTTGAATGTCTTTAATTAAACCAGGTCGTAATAACAACTTACATAATGCAAAATCTTCAATATAAGACCGGCAACATTTTTGGTTATTTATTAGTTTTTAACGATTTAATTTAATTTTATCTGACGCCTATTTGTATTCAAAAATTAATTTATTGATTATTTTCTAAACTCTATAGCCGATTCTCCAATTTAACTCGAAAAACGCTCTTGTTAATTAGTCAATAATTATTAATGAACATAATTAATTGGAAATTCATAGGTAAACATTAGGTTTGTTTAGGCAAGCACCTTACCCCATCAATAATATTGTCAATACTTCACATCAATACTCGCCATCAATATTTGCACGATCAACACTCCATTAATAATATTGTCAATATTTTCAAGTTTTGAAATAGCATTGACAATATTATTGATGGTATAAGGCTATAAGGTGCCTTCTGAAGTTGATGCATTACAATTACATATTTCCTTACACGACGCTACTGACATTGGTTTTGTAAAACTTCAGTTTTCCTATTATTTTACTTAAATTCTTATAATTATTTGTTTCGGGTTTAATAATTTTTGTGTATGGAAATGGTTATCTGTTGATATCTTTTAAACCTTGCATATTTTATCAAGGACGCATGACGTACATTTTAAACATAAGATGTTATTTTTCTTTGTTATTGTCAGCAACTTTTTTTTATCTGGAACATGTATATTTACTTAAACATTTGGGGTCCCTGGGTAAAAAATGAGATATTTTGGAATGTTGTTTTTTTCACCTAGTTTTAGTAATAAATTGTATGATTAAATGAAAAATATTTTGAGAAAAATGCAGACAATTGAAGATAAATCAAGTTTAATTATATTTTGTAGAATTTCTTTATTAGTTTGCTAATTTAATTTAGAAAAATTTATAATAACCTTTATAAAATACAACTTGTTTTTAAACCATTTGGGGATACGCTTTAAATTTAATATTTTATCTGTATATAAGTAATACATTTTAATTACAATAATTAATTTGTTTGTGTACACAAATTAATTAGAAAAGGACTTTCTTGAATTCTTGTCAATTAAAAGTTTAAAGCTACTAAAATAACAAACATAAGGTTCTATTTTTTATTGAGAGTTTTACCTAACTAATCGATTTTAATAAAATGACATTATTTACCTTGTGAACCCCTTGTCTTCCTGAACTACTTGTTTCCATGGGAAAAGAAGAAAAAAATCATTCGGAGTCTACCAAACTAATCATCAATTGCTTCCAACTACAATAACTGCCATGTTCACCAATCTCAGTTATTCATGCTAACACTAAACGATAGGCAAATTACACAATTTTGATTTTGTTCACTTTGCAAAGTTCCATGAGATCCTGTACTATTATTTAGTTGTTGCAGTCGTTGTAGCCAACATTGGTTAATGCTGGTAGATTGTTTTCCTTTGCTCTCGATCTGGAAAAATTCTGGGTATTGTCAAAAGGCCAATAATACCGATCAAAAAACATTAGTCGTTTGTTTGACGATTCAACTACTACATTTCGCTCAAATTTTGTATTTCTATTTTTTATTTTATAATTTAAATAAAAATGAATTTACCTTAAAGCTATTTGAAAGCTTATTTTATTGTAAAATTAGTAAAAAAATTAATAAAATAAGTCAATATTTTTATTTCATTTCTTTCGTCCTTATAGCTCATCCTCGAGCAGTTTAAGAAACGTGACCAGAGGAAATATCTTTATTATCGGGTAAAATTCTTTAACATGACATTAAATTTGTGTTGGTTTTGGATACTACACTTTGTTAGCTCCGTGATAAGCTAATACACCATATTATGTTTTCACGTTCGTTATTTTAATTTTTTAAAGCTGTTATTAAGTTTTTTATTAACGAGTTATAATAAATAATATTTTATTTTCAAAATTGTTATTCTGTACAGTAAATAAAATTATCTGTGGTTGTGATTTAATTTTAGTTGTTCTGATTTCTGTGATATGAATTTTGTTTTGTACTGTACCGGGCTCGCGGATACTGGCGGTAACACTGTGTAAATTTTTTTAAATCTGCGAACTTGTTAGAATGAAAATGTTAAAAAATCTGTATTAGAACCACAAATTTTGACAGTTTCAAATTTTTATTTGTATATTTAATACTCTTAAGTTTTCGTTGATTTTATTCAATCTTTAATTCAGGAGTTCGAAAAAAATAATGCAGAAACTAAGAGCCCGTTGATGAAATATTCACAGCATATTACTAGAAATACCTTGTCCAAAAGGTAAATATCCCAAGAATATTCCAAAGATTTTCGCGGAATTTCAAACATTTCAAAAGATTATAGGGAATTCGAAAATTACAAATATATCCATAAAATTGCAGGGATGTCAGAACAAGTGCAGACTTGTG
Organism: Cantharis lateralis; assembly: GCA_963170105.1. Classification (NCBI taxonomy): domain Eukaryota; kingdom Metazoa; phylum Arthropoda; class Insecta; order Coleoptera; family Cantharidae; genus Cantharis; species Cantharis lateralis. The sequence continues at coordinate 26,556,920 of OY720629.1, forward strand.
AAATATTATTATCAAATTTTGATATTATGTTTTCAGTGTTAAATTCAAAATTTCAATATTTTACATATAATAAAGTTTACTGTTTATAAACTGAAGCTGGATAGTATTTTAGATGATATCAATTTTTATTCTCTTTATAATTTTGATTTATTTAAATGATTTCCGAAATTTTTATGAAATTCACAAGAGAAAATCGAAAATTAGAAGTTAATCAATAAAACCTTTGATAATAGTCGAAATTGATTGATAAATGGAACATTTTTCGAAAAAACCCACATTTTGTTTTGTTGGAAATATCACGAAAGCTTCCACTTTGTTATTAAATTTAAGTTTGTTTGAAGTAAAAAAAAGAAAAACAATGCTTTTAAGTCAAAATATGTTATTTGATTTAATTTAAGAAGAAAATGGACAAAGTGTACGAACAGTCTTCAGATATTTTAAGTACTCCGTGACCGTTAAAGCCATAATGTGTTTTAAATGAAATTTTTACAATTTTGAAGGAATATATATTAACTTTTAACTGAATAATGAAATAAATTAAGCTTGAAAATACATCATTGCACATTTTAATGGCCAGCCATCAGAAATTATCGTAGTTGTAAATTAAAGTTATGCAAGGATTGTTAATCGATTTACAAGACTTGTTGCGTTTTATTGGGCATTAAAAATTTGAAGACATAAATTAAAATATTTTTAATTACAGCAGATAGTTTTCTAGTTTAATAAGTTGTTATTTATGAAGAAATAATGAAAAACAAAAGTGTAGGTATGTTAAAACCTATGGCGTGAACGTTAATGAGTTCGTAAAATCAAGTTTACCTGCAGGAGATTTTTAATGTCTTCATAAAGTAAAATCTGATCGTAACGAGCACCTTTGGGCACAGCAGGTTATTTTATGTAATAAACCGTAAATATACAGCGTGCAGTATTTAGAAAAATATTAACCATTTTAGAACAAAAATATACAATGCCAGTTTGAGCATTTAAGAAATAGCATCGATCCATTAGTATGCTAATAACAATTTATTGCTAAACTTTATAAATGTAAACAACTTTTTAAAGAATGTTATAAAAAAGTATCAGTTCGCATTATTCAAATGTAGAAAACCTTTTTTGCTGTAAATGTGCCCGACCAAAATTTATATAGATCGGTTTTCATTCAATTTTGCATTGATGTTCTTATCCGTCGTCGGTTGAATTCATAGTCTTACTCACAATCAACGAAAACTCATTGAGTTCACGTATGCCCATTAAACTTATTGTATGGCCAATGAAGTTAAAATTAAATTTACCTAATTTTTTTTTATACATCTCATGGTTCAACAACCACGATTCAGCTGCCAGCAATTTTGTTCGCTAAATTAAAATTACTTCTATATAAAATTCATAATTTAGGTAATAAAATAAAAATCCGCCAAATATAATTTTACAACTAAAATTTTAACTCGATTTATAAGTTAATTTCATTTTTTAATAAAAAGTAACGAAAACACTTCACCCCGTTGATTATATATGTACGTTAAAAATATTAATTATTTAAATTTCAATTTACAATACCTACGAAATTACGAGTCAGAATTTTCAAAATTAAACTTTTCATATACATAGGTAGGTACCTAATATTAACCGCTGATTACTGATTTATGTAATTGAAAATTTTGTTGCGTTTTTCAACGTAAAAATTTTATAATTTAAAAACATTTGGTGATTGTAAATATTAGTAAATTTCATCAACTTGATTCAAATCATTTAACACAGTATTTGCTTTCGAGTTTTCATTTAACAACAAAAGCTAAAATTATCGATGTGTATTGTGCAGCGATGCAAATATAAACCGCTGCGATCAAATATTACAATAAATCCCCATCCCTATTGAATTTTAACTAAGTTGCGTGGAGTATGATAATATGCATGACGAATTTTATAAATTCGTTACATTCGCTTCGATAGTTTATATTGAAAATTTAATTTGAATTTTTTTTTATTTTTTTGATAATACGCAATATATTTGTAAATTAGGGGAAAAACTGAAAAACAACTCGAGATAAGTCGGGTTTGATCACTTATGAACATTTACGATAAGTTCGGTAAGGAATTTTTAAGTTGATGAAAGTTTTCATCAAGGAAGAAGATTAGTAACATCGAAGATATTAAATATTAATTATTTAAATTAAGGGAACCTTAAGTTTGAAAAATAAAGAAAAAGCGTAAATTGACATCATCCAGCTGGAATACCGTAGTCCAAATATTGCAAATATAGAAATAAACTTAAAAAATAAATTTTAAGTAAATTCTGTGGTAATTTAGTATGATTGTATCTAATACGTAAAATATAATTTTTAATTTTTTAATTTATTTTTGTATTACGCCGCTTCAAGGGGTAGAATTGAATGTTTTTCAAATTTAGTTCTTAGGAATCACAGACTACATTGTATGAATTCTGATTTCAAATACCGGAAGTGGTGTTTTAGATTGTTCTTTTGGTGTTTTTGGTAAGCCAATTTCAACTTTTATTTTTAACGTTTCTTGAGTATTTTTGTAATTGTTTAGAATGTAATTTTCTACTTTGATTAAATTTTTTTCTTTTTCATGTTTCATTCAACTGAAGATCGGTAATAATCGTAAAATAAGGCCTCATATTGCACATTAGTTTATTTATTTTATATTTTTTTAAATTTTTATCTGGTTTCATAGTGCAATTTCTTTTTCCAACATTTTTAGTCCTACCCTGTCAAAAGTGTTAAATTAATGTCTTTTCATTGTTTTTTAAATATTAATATTATTATTTAATAATACTATATATAATAACACGTAGTCAACGGGTAAATGAAATAAAAAAAAAATTTTCGAGTTAGAATTTCTTCCATTGTCTATGAATTCATACAAATCTTTTGAGACTAATTTTGAAATGTTGTCTGAATGTACGTGGGTGCGTGCGTTGTGTGCGATTTTTTCGAAACGCGTGAACCGATTTCATTGAATTTTTTTAATACTGGTTTATAACAATAATCTAAAGAGCTGATTAGATTTTGGTTGAAATCTTTCCATGTTGACTTCATTTTTTTAAAGAATGAAAAATGTTATGGCCCGGTTCTTTTTCCCATTATTATAGATAGTAATGAAATTAGTCTCAATTGACAGAAATTTTTTTATTAATAAAAATATTAATAGTTCCTAAGTAACGAAAACAAATTTAAAATACTAACGACAAATTTATCAAAAAAAGCTTATGTTTCTCCTAACTAATAGTTAAGGACGTCACTACCAGAAAATCTGCTAGTCAATTTAACTGTTAGTCATTACGTAATTTTACTCCGATTACAGATTGTAAAACGACGCCTTTTGAAATTATCAAATCCCCTTGAACCCGAATACAGCACCGGTTTTGCACAATGAGACTCTTGCTTAAATTTTCGATTTTATGAACAATTTTATGCTATTATAACAAATTTTTTTAAATTTGTTTTTCATTTTTACTTTTTGTACAAATTAACATCGTGTTTAACCTTGGCATATTATGCTACCATCTGTACCAAGTGATTTATTTTAGAATTGGCTAATTTAACGCCCAGTTTATATATTTTTTTAATTTTGTTTCGTATGAGCCTGTAGACCAAGTTGGTGAGCCGCAACAATTTGGAATCTTTCCTGAGCTTTCTATTTTTGAACCATCATCTCCATCTTCGTTGCTGAGAAGAAAAAAATTTCCTAGAGTACCGTAGGTTTTAAGTTAGTAGAACTTTGTATAAGGAATAATTGTGTAAACCATTACTGGATGAGTTTCTTCTCTTCTAATTTAACGGGCTAAAATTTTTTGTAAAGCAGAGCAGTTTTTGTGGTTACAGTAGTGACAGTCCTTGACTGGGATTCTGTTTGCAGAACCACGCTCTCGCTAACCGACGAAAATCAGTTAGCTTCAACATTTTTCAGAGCCCCCCACACAAAAAAAGCTGATTAATCAGCGTGTAGAGAAAATTCTCCCTCAGAAAATGTTTAATTTTTATCTCTATGTATTTTTTAACCTTCCTTGTAATTAAATATTCCTTGAATTTCCGAATCGCTTAGTTTTTTAAAACAAATTACTCAATATAGCACTGGATATATTGTTGTAAATTAAGATTTCATAAATTATCTTCATTTGTTTGTACTTTATTTGAGTTGTAATAACTGCACGTTTTACGAATTTTTAATGGATGTACAAAAACAGTAATATAAATTGAGTTTTGTAATAAATAAAAGTAATCAAATTTCTAAATTAAAAATGAAACGGTGATACAGAGGACGTCGATACCGAATATCAAAACATCACTTTGATTAATAATTTATTTCTTATTTTATTTCAAGTAAACCCTGTGGAAAATTACATTTTTCAAAAGTGTAAATTAGCACGTTTCTACTGAAATACACCACATATAAAAAAAATACGTGCTAAAATGTCGTAAGTCACCATGGTCACCACTGTTCTAAGTTGAAATATAAAGAAAAAAGAAATTATTAGGTATATAAAAATCCATTTTCTTACATAAAATTAAAAATGTATTTCCTATAAACGAGGGTAACGATGTTTACCAAAAATAATTTTTTTTCTTGCTTAGTCGTTCAAATAAATCTAATTTGGTTAGGTCGAAATTGGATAAAATCTAACTTCTTTAGAATATTATATTTTATAAATAAGGAGATCTTAAAGAAAAAAGTACCTAATTTATATTCGTCAAACAAAGTTTCTGAGTTTGTGCCACTTATAATGTGGCATTCGACAATTTTTCCGTAAGTTTGGTTGATATTGTAAATGTAAATCGACGTTAATTCTATTTTCTGACTTTTATTTGTTCTTGAAGTTCTTTCAGACAATTAAATTGAATTTTACTTCTATAATTTTGATAAAATCATAAGTGATATATTACAATCCTGATATGCTTAGTAGGGTGGAAAATTTTATATTTATTTTCGTCGTAACGTCGCGTAACACTACGATCCACGCTTCTGGTTGGTCAAACATGACTGTAACGCCGTTTAGCCAATGGAACATGAAAGAAACGTGAGGTGCATTAAATTAACGTCGGCAAAATACAGCTTAACTCATTGAAACTAACTGGGCAACATAAACGATTGCAATAGCAAGCTGTATATTGCGGTTAATTGGTTTAGACATTAGTTTATTCAAGGTTTTAAACTCTTTTTTTTATTTAAAAAATAGCAATTTAGACCGGAAGTATGATTTAAAGCATACACTGACATATCCCTGGTTGCACCGAATATTACACTGCAAGCTAAAGTAAAATATTGATCTGTGCATTAGAGAAATGCAACGGAAAACTACCCCATTAATTATTTTACTTCCTTAGTAAGTCATCTTGGCTTCGAACAAGCTGATAACCAAAGCTCTTTGCAAATGCGGCAATCTATGAACATGAATTCTGTTTTTATTTTAGCCGATTTATATTAATCAATAGTTCACAATGCTATTGTCTTAAATATTTATAAGTAATTTGATTCGTAGAAGCAAACCTAACTCTCACTTAACTTAGTGGTAGACTAACCTCATCCAAACTTGACCAGATTCTGGGTATTATATTCTTGCCGACTAAAACCTCCTACTTTGGTGGAGTCGGGAATAACGGTTGGGCATGACTTACGAATTCCTCTTGCTATTTGACCGTGGAAAATTATTTTCTGTCTAATTTTATTTTTTATCTTTTTGTGCTCCTTCGGGTAACGAGTGTATGAAGCACCTGTGGCAAGAGTTTAATTTGCGCCCCTCACCCCGTAATCTAATAATTTTTCCTCTTAATATAGAACTTCGTCTCAATATAATCATAATGTACCAAGTCTAAACTTGGCATCTATTATGCATCTATGGATAACTCATAGTGTAGTTGTTGATTTCATCTTTGTTTCACATTACTGGTCTAACCCTAACTTAATCTAATCATCACCTAACCTTATCCAACCTAAACATTTCTTTCTCAGAGTCCTTCGCCCCACGTAAGGGCATAATAGCAATTTTTTTTCTATAAGGGATCTCTTGGCATATATCTGGCATATATCATAATAATCTAAACATAAACAAACCCAAAGAAAATCAAATCGAACATAACCTTACTTAAACTGAAACAACCTAAACCTAACTTCAGATTTTCTAAAAAAAAAACAAAGTAAATCTTTTCTTTTCATAATTTCTGTTAGCATTTTAGTGATGGAAAACCTTTTGTGCGTTGTCATTTGTGACTAGTGAATTAAAAACTGCTATCTAGTTTTCTTCTCACTGAGAGCCTTTGGAGTACACCGTAAGGGTGAAGTTAATGCCACATACCCTGGCGCTAACTACTACCCTTGGAATGTCTCTGTATGTGATTATTAAGAATGAGCATTTTAACATTAAATTATTATCAAAATTATAATACATATTTATTAAGCGTTTCAAAATTAGGTTATGCAAATTTATCGCATAGGTATAGGTATTTTATTTTCTATTGTTTACAAAATAAATCACGAAAACTTATAAGAATATTCAATACCTCGCGATGCTATATTACAACACAATCCACCCATGTCTGCATATTTGTAATGCAAAAATGTTTTTTATTTGTTCTTATGCAAATTATAAACAAGTTATGGGAGTCCGTATTTATGATCTACACCCCCATTTTATACACCACCGTTAATCAAACTAATATATTGCTATTATCTTTCAGAAGGGCAACTTGTAGTTTACTACAGATTAAGTGAAAACAAGGAAATTTTAATTGGTTGTCAATTTTACAAGGTTTATGTTTTAGGTAAGAATTTAGCAGCTCCTAATGTTTCCTATTGATGTTAATTTTAGGTCATTAATTTAATTATGTTTTCAAATTAATTTGGATTAAGCACAACCCTTTCAATTTTAAGCATGTCAAATATTTATTCACAATAAATTAAGTACCTACTATAGAATTTAGTAATGTAGTACTTTGTAGCAGTGTGGCTTAGTATAAAAATATTTACTTTGAACATCTGATTAATATTTTCGCTGCTGCAAAATTATTAATTTTCTTCATTATTTGAACATCTCTTTTCCCATTGTAATGTTGATACAGGCACCACCCGTTACAGAATCAATACCAAGTTGTGTTGTATGGTACCACAAAAAATCAAAATACATATATCTTAAATCTCGATCCGGTTAATAGTTTTGTACAAACAGAAATGCCAACCTGTTACTCTCAGATGTTGCAGACCAAAAGCCCTTTTGATAAATGCGTATTATATTGTAATAACGGCGCGTGATTCATGATACTGCTGATGGGTGTACTTTAGACAATATTTCATTTATTATGGAACCGTAATACGTCTCTCGCACGTGCTGCTAGAATTTTATACTTCAGTTCATTATTTTAAAACTGCTGTGTACCAACATAATTTTCAATTTTGATTAATATTTTTAAAATTGAACCACGAAATGTTACCCGTTCAATTCAAGGTATCGCAAAACTGCATTCCACCATAATATATAGATCCATATTTGAGAATATAATTTAATACAACGGAGACGATGTGATGAATGAGTTTAATCAAGTTCTACAAAAAAAAGAACTGTAAAGATTCTGTTCACCGAGAAGAAGCTTGTTCAGAAAATTGTGAAAAGGATAACGCGTATGTGAACATCCTGTATGGAGAAAACTGATTTGAAAATAAATTTATGCTCAATTACAATCACACAAACATTATTGTATGGAATTGAAGCTCGTAATTAAAAATTTTCTGGAAATTGGTTTCCGTTTTATTGCGTACCAACACTCATATTCCGGCAATATTTACAGAATTTCAATTCAACGCAAGCGATAAGGCCTTTTGTGTTATTCTAGATTAATACGCATTTTGTGTAAATTCTCTGGCATGCAAATTATACTTTAGCAGTTGTATAGAAAATTTTTAAAATTAAAAGGGTTGTTCGGCTAAGAATTTTTGTTTATGAAATTGGAGGATTTTAAGGGAAGCTTCATCGGAACTAACCGCATGCTTATTGTGTCCAGGGTCGCATTGTTGAGAGACAGTGTTTTGTATAATTACCACATAACGGACAATTTATGACCTTTTCTGCGAGCCGGTCATACCAGGTTTGAGGTATTTGGGATTATTCGGAGTGCCTTTGTTTTAGCGGTTTCTGTAAAATAAACGAGCGACGAGCTATAAATAACTACGCTGGATGTTGTTGACTGAACTTGAATATTTATTCAAGTACTTTTCGTTACCGAATCTGCACAATTTGTTTCTGAAAATGTTCAATTTTACCCAATTTAAATGTTTTTTCTACCAGGAATATTTAATTAATACCAAGCCGTGGGAAATAACAGTTTTGGCTTTACATATTGGACCGCTCCATATGACGATGTTAAGTATTGGAAAAGTTTTTCAATGAGCTTTCCTAGTTTCTCTTTTTCAGAAAGAAAACAAATCCTTTTAAATTTTCACACCTTTCATGCTGAACAATGACAAATCTTACGTTTAAACTTTTTAGTTGTTATGGAAATGATGATTTACAAGGTGGTTTGATCCTAATAGCAAAAAGGTGAAATATATTGTATTAGTTTTTGCTCCAAAGTGGAATCTTTCACATGTATTGCGACTTTCTGTTAGTGGATGCTTTTAAATTCATAGGATTGTTCAAATATTACCATTACGTCTAGCAATGTTTTTGCAATCTGATCCTTTCAAAACAAACAAATATAAATGCACAAATTTGCAATAGAATTTTCTACTCGAGTTCATCTGAATTTGATTATTTTCAATGTTCAATGTCGCAAACAATTGACAACTGTCCAGCCACAGTTCAATTGCCAAGATATTTTATACGAGGTTCGAATCATATCTTTATGTACAGGGACGGATTCTGCATAAGTTCACCGTAAGGACCGAAGAAAACTTTCACTGTTTTTTTTCGATTCATACCTGATTAATATATTACTTAGTTGGGAAAAAGTTTTATGTTTTACTTTGCATCCTACCAGGTCGGAAACTTTCCGACCTGACGGAAAAACTATCTTAGCAATCAAAATTTTGTTTGCGGCATCCAAATTTTATATCAATCGTAAGCCAAATTGCATTTGCACCATTTCAAATTTTGAGTCACTTTCAAATTGTGAAATATTTTGGTTCGTCTCTGTTTACAATAACTGCAAAAATCATGCCAGTTGGCAAAAATTCAAGGTCAATAAAACAATAATATAAAAAACGCTCTGTTTAGATAAAATTGAAATATGTACTAGATACAATGGTTAATTATGTCTACAATAAAAACAATAACTTTAATTCCTGAGTGTAAAGGTATAAAATAAAAAATCCATTAAACATAAATAACTTCTGTGCAGATTATAACAAAAAACGTTAGGCTTTATAAATCAGCTTTATTATTGCTTTCTCTTGACAGGTTCTTCCATAAACAAAGATTGCCGTTAAAACTTCTTTTTAACTAGACGTGATCTCTCATTTATTAACAGTAGTCGAGAGTTTTTGTGTGGAAATTATTTTCTATTATATGTAGATGTGTAGATTTTCCATATTTGAAATAATAAAAAGAACCATTTATTATTGTTTTAACTGCTCTGAGATGTTTACGGCCAGAAGATGGATTTAGGATTCAGAAATTTAGATGTAAAATAACTTTATATAGCAAAACGCCGTAGTGGATTGTTCTGAATAATATTTAAATAATTCAAAATTTGTATTAACCAACTCACTTTTTGAATTAATTTAAAATTAGAACCAAGTTTTTGACCAAACTATAAATCCACCAGCAGTAAAGGTCAATCTCGATGCTATGGAAAGACAACGAGAAATCCCTCTATTAATAAGAGTCCATAGTAAGTCTTCTTGGCTTCAGCAACTTTTCAGGAAAAATCCTGAACCAAATTTGACTTTTTCTGTTTTCTATTCGTACACCTTTTCTCACTTCATTCAGTCTCATCCTGCAATTACTTTAACGTTGGGAACGTGTGGGGAGTGAAATAGAAAAGTAGGATAACAAGCACTTTTGTTTTTGTCACAATTGAAGAACCTAGTAACATGAGTTACTTAGCGAAGATGTCGTTTTTCTTAAAACAAAAGTTTAAATGCTTTTAATAAACATCGAACTTGTTTTGTAAACAATCGCCAATATAAATCAAATTTAGATATTTGACTCTTAAAATAATTTGTAAGCCTTTATTTGGTTTTTGGAGTTTTAACAGTAACTCAAGACCTAATATATCTGTGTTTTACGAGTTTTTCATTTTTATCTATTATAACGGGAAGCTTCAAGCATGTGAATCATAAAAAAAATTAATTTTCTATGTAACTACTCGTTCGGGTGTAAAGCGGCCACACCGTATATCTTTATTGTTTATCTAAACTATAAATTTTAAGTGACAAGATGGTCACTTTTCTTGTATTATAAATTTTCAATTTTAGATAGCTTATTTGGATACCCACTTCTATCTATTTTAAATTTTGTTTGCAGTAGCATGAACGCTGGCAGCAAGCACGCATTTCCCCGTTTGGATTTCTTCATTTTCTTGCGCTTTTCGTCTGCGATTTGTCTTCCTATAACAGTTTTCATTCATTCGATTTTCTTTAATGCATTTCGGTTATGGACAATAAATTTTGAATTATGTTTTAAATTTTTTCGTGGCTTTGAATTTTATGTTATTGTCTTAAAATTCGGACCTGATTAAGTAACAAAAATGGTCTTAATGCGTGGAAAGTGAGATATTCAATAAATTTATATGCAAAGATTTCCACGACGGATGGTGCAGAAGCTTAGGGTTCGGTGACACCTTATCATGCCTTAATCCCTTTATTAATCTCCCTCTATTATTATATGTCGATTTAACTGATGTACTGGGATATTTCTGGCAAATTATTCCCCCACATCGTCGCTTCCATTCAACTAGCCACGAGGCATCCTGGTTGTGATTTATAAAATACGCTTTCTGTAATTACTGATTAAAATTTTAACGGTTCGAGATCTTTGTGGTAAGTAGCGTTTGCCTAAATCAATTATTTACGAACGACCAAAACAAAATCCAAAGAACTGGAGGACCTGACAAGACAAGCTTTTGTACAGGAAATCAAATGTCTAATTCACTTCCTGACGGAATCACTTTTGCATCAAATCGCAACAAAAATCGTCGGGCAATAGCCAAAACGCAGTCGTCTCGTAAGCGAGTGTTAAAATGGTGTTAAGTTAATAAATTGCATTTCAATTATTGTCAAGAAATGAAAGCAATTATTGTCACTCTGTAACTAGTAAATTATTATTAAATGTCAACTTAATTATTATCGATACGTTCGTTTTAAATTTTATTACTTTGTGAAGATAATTTTAATTAACCTAGTAGCAGGTATTTTAGCGTCGAGTGTACAGATCGAACGAGTTTTTGCGGGGGGTAAAGTTCTTCGGCGCAACTCCCGAAGTAAGGCTCACGCGTGGTGCCAGTTACTAGCGCCATCTGCTTTAGTCCTTATTCAGGTACTGCACGCAGTAGGTGCGTTGTCCTTTGCCGCTATCTTTGCGATATCGCGCTGTATTATCCACTACCGTTTTACGTATAAACAAACCCTTGCTGATTATTCTATGTATAAGACTATAGGTAAATAGCGAAATAAATGCGAGTTTATTTCATTAAATTTAAAAATTAGTTGGTGTAAGTTTTAAAAATTTGTGTCCGAAGTGGCGTTACGAAAACTTAATTATTTAGACTCGAAATATCGGTGTGTGTGATTTTTCGATTTAACTTGAGTTTTGTAATACTAATTAATAGTTGTAAGTGTGGAGTTTTTGTAATCGATTAAACACAAACTCAAATTGATAAAAAAACTTTCAAGTAAGGGAAACGTTTATTTTTAAAAACTTGACTCACAATCAGTAATGACATGCAAAGTCACATGTGCAAAAGTGTTTTGTGAATCGACTCGTTGATTTTGGAAATGGAAGAAAAATTCGCTTTTTAAATAATAAGGTAAGCGTGAGGTGCAATTTTATTCCAAAGAAAGGAAGAATAAATTTTGAAGACCGTAATTACTAGCAATTACAGGAAAGTTAAAATTTACTTTATTACAATAACGCAACATTTACATCGCTACTTCTCACTTATTTACATACAAATAGTATATTTTATAAAGTTTTACATTAACTCACTTAAGAATAAAATGGAATACGTAATTAACTTGGCAAATTCTTGAATTTATGAGAGCCTAGCGTGAAAATTTGAGTCATCCTGTTATTTTGAATATCACGTCACAATAAATTACAATTTGAAAAATCGTGCAATTTACAACTCGAATAAATGGGTAATTATTTCCTTATATACCTCCTTAAATTGCCTATAATTTTCTTTATGATCGAACACGAAAATTGAAACAAATAAACGATTTGAACGAGGAAACTTTTTAACGTGCTTTTTTTCTTGATGTTTTCTTTATTAACGAGGTGACTCGACATTAGAGCAGGATCACACTTGGAAACTTTTTCCAACTTGGAAAATGCAATTTAAAATTTTTAGTTGCCACTAAACGACGACAAAAAATTAATGTGTTGCCATGGATATTGATAATACCCACACAAAACCGTTAGGTTACCATGGCTGTTCAAAATTGTTTGATTACCATGGATACTGATAACCAATTGAATGTTACTGTATTGTCTCGAGATATTTTTGAAATAATACGATTTTCTTGAATTTGATTCAAGTAGATTGAAACCACTAACCTAACCCTATTTTTCATGGATTGATCATTTACGTCAGTGGATCATCTAGAAGTATTTCGGTGAGAGCGGACCTCACGCCAAAAAATTCTCATGCATTCCGATTGTATGCAATCATACATTAGTCAAAAAAATTGAACTTTATATTATACTGTTATTTTTAATACAAATTTAAATGCATAATTAAATATTTCAGATTGATTCTGTATCAGCAAACAAATGCAATTGAAAAATTCCTAACCGTTTCGAAACGGCAGCATTCAATACCAAAATTCATATAACTACGTAATAGAAAACTGTACACGTTAATTTATTTTCATATTGTACGTAGTTTTTGTAGCAAGTAATTGCAGCTGAAATTTTATTAAAATTTTCACAAATGGCTGATTCCGAAGTTCATTGATTTTTTTTTCGAGATGCTGTAACTGCAGACAATCTATATGCGGTTAAAACCAATTAAGCAATGGTAGACAACCAAGTCAAAGTAATTGATTGTTAAAAAATTAGTAATAATATCGAAAAAGTACACGCACAGAACAATCTTACTAAGATTATTTTAAAAGCTATTTATATAACTAGTTGTGAAATGGTATTATTAAAAAAGCTATGCATTTAAAAAAAAAACCTCAGCAAAATTGTATAGTATGGTAACTCAAAAACAATCAACAATTAACATGTAAATTGAAGACTTGGATTCCAAGTATTATAATTCTCAATATAATACTGCTAGGCGTCCCGAGGGAAAATTATAAGTTTCGTGGATAAAAATTATTTCGAACAGGAATTAATCAGATGCATCTGAAATGATATGAAAGTGTAAAACCAAATTTCTACTTGATTCTAAATAAGCTAACCGAAGCCTTTAGGCCAATCCAATGGCGCTTGATTTACAATAACAGACGCGGAGAAGAAATGTTTAATTCGATAAAACTCTCCAAAAGTGAAACCAAAACAAAATTCCAACGCTGTTGACCATTTTCACATCGAATTTTCCACGAGATATTTACGAGTAATAAGCAAAACGTGACACATTATCCACTCTGAAAATCTTCATTGAAATCCAGTGGCGGCTAGTACTTGAAAAGCGATGAGGCGCCGTTTTCCCGAAACAAGACATTTCATGATCATAATTTTAAATACCAAGAAAATTATTTTAATTATTTCAGTGCTCCAAATATGCAAGAATAAAATTTTAAGAATACTTTTTGCGACGATTGAAATTTTGCGATTGCGAAATATTTATTAAGGCGTTCTCGAGTACCTTCCAATTTTCTGAAAACCTTTCATTATCCCATTGCACATTTTTGTTGAAGCTTTCGTGTTTTACGATCATCAAGTATGATAACACTTGCAGAAGCAGTATGTATTTGGCAAATACTCGTTTTGAAACAAAAACACGTAAGTTCGTGTTTTGATCAATATTTGCTTAATTATTTTTTTTATAAAAAATAATTTGTTCCAGTTAAATTGCTGTTAGTGAACCAAATATCGTTCGAGTATACTATTAGAATTGTGTACCACTGTATAATGTACTTTGGATTTGCAACTTTGCCTGCAGGCATTTTCAGACACCCTAAACTTGCCTACTACAGTATTCTATATATTAACTCCATATTTCCCTTTTCTTCAAGAAATCCAACTTGAAATTGTAACCTATTTTTAGATCCGACCACTTTTGCAAGCTTTTTAATATTAAAGAAAATGAAATCTTTAGAGTGCACGAGTTTATCCTACTTTTCTGCTCAAAGTGACAGCTAATCAGACAATTAATACATCGTCATGATATAATTTTAGATTAAACTGTATTGTACTTATTTTGTATAATCTGATTAATTTGTTATTTATCAACATGCAATATTGAAATAAATCATAGTCGCTCATAATCAGGAAAAATCATATTTATTCTTGATTTCATACATTGAAATTAAACAAACTAACTAACCCTCTTATACAAGTTAATGTGTAATATTTATATTGTATTCATACTAGATAAATTTGCTTTGGTCTAATATTATACAATGCTTATTGTATCCATAGAGTACCGGTACTTAGCTATATAATTTATTAAATTTGAAACCAATTACTTTTCAATTCTGTTTTTATTTATTTATACACATATCTACCTATTTATAATTTAGATATCTTTTAATGACAAAATTTATTATTGATTTCTCTTATTAATTTTAAACAACAGAAAAACACAATGAACAATTTTATGTACACACAAAGTTTCATATTATTAAAAAATAATGAAATCGATTCCTCCATAGCTTATTCAAATATTATGATTGTTCATGCCATATTAGCAAATAGTGAAATATCTTTTAATATATTATACTTTTACGTTAAACAAAATTCAAATTTGTGATCAATATAAACAATTTTTGCACACATTTTTTTCCGTGTATGAATTTTGATATATATTTTGAACGCTATTTCTGAGGAATGCTGTATATTATTGCGCCGCAAAATATTTAAATATCGAGTTTAATTAGAATTGTGGGTTTAAATGGGCCAATAAATCATACTTAACAAATTTTAATTTACTATTAAACACCATAGGCTAATAAATAAAGTTACCAAGTCATTCAATAATATCAATATTATTAATTTTTTAATTCCATCATGAGTTGCACATTCAGGCACGGCTGTATACCATTATCAGTTTTTAATTAATAAATTTAACGTTCTAGGTAGAAAAATTTCAAGACATTATATGTTCTGTTTTTACCCTACCGAGATATAATTTGGTACAATTTTGTAAAGCAAAGTCGGCGGCCATTTGTAGAAATACCAGTTGGACTAACAAAGGGGGCACTTAGCAAATTAAAGCTAGTTGTATTTACTAAAAAAAAATCGATAGCAGCTACAAGGAAAGCTTTCGAAATTCTCGGCAGCGCCCTGTAGAAATAATATACCATTGTAAATTCCTCAAACCAGATTTCGCATTCTTTATAAATATTTTCTTTTTTAATTTTTAATTCAATATTTAATAAAAAAACGCTTTCTTATTGTTCAATTCCATTCCTTTGTATAAAATACTCTTTACGTTGATTTATATTAATCATTTTATTTTACATTTTAAGAATAGAAATCAGATATTCAAAAACGTAAAAACGTGCCCTTATTAACATTTAGATAGAAATTCCTAATTTCTAAAATGACCTGTTTTCTTCCGAATCACTTTCCTTCGAAATACGTCAAAAATTATTTCTTATTTAAACTGGCAAGATATAATTTATATTTTTGATTGAATTTCTTATCGTTATTGGGTATAAAAGCACAGATTTTCATAAAATTGTCGTTTAAATGTAAACAATATTTTCAAAAATAATTAAATTTTTTTAATTGGTATTGTATTATCTATTGCTATTTATCGAAAATGTAATCATTTCAAGTTCGAATCTCAGACTTGCTTGGGGTTTAAGTTCAAATTGTTTTTCGTTGACTCCAGATGTCGTTAGCCAGAAAAATGGGAAAATTTACTTCACAGTAATCTTATGTCTTTCTTCTAATAGACTCACCACATGCAGCAAATTTTATTATTACTCTTCTTTTAATTGAATTGAAATAATTACTTCCTTAAAACGTTGCTTTAAAGTATGTGTCGCCATAAAACAAAATACACGAACTTTTATTACTTTGTATTAGGATAGATAAAAGATTTAAAGCTAATAAAGTTGCAGTAAAAATTTGAAGTACCACACTGGATCTCGTATCGATGATCCAATCAAAAAATTACTTGTTTTTTAAACAAAAAAGGTTCTCGCTTCAACGATTTAATAAAAACAGTTCCAATTCCATCCCTCGAAATATTTGCACCTCGCAATTTTAAATCACAAACAGATTCTGATAATATGTAGTTGATTATAATGGTGAACGCTATATTGAATAAAACTTTTCAAAGTTTTTGATAAAATTTGACGCAATTCCGAAACGAAACCAAATTAATTAACAAAATGGAAACCAAAATGTAACCGCGGAAAATTATTGTTAATACAAATATAATTTTCAGTGTTAAATATTTACCCATGAAATTTAAGCTACAACTAAAAATATTTTATTACGAATTTAAAAAAAAGAACAAAACATAATCGAGTGGCATAAAACGTAACACCTGACTGACATACATTGGATGTGAAGTGAAAATCCTCATTGTAACATGAAGTTTTCAGCAACGATCGCAATTCGAGCTTGAATGTAGAAAAATTTCACAATTATCAACCACTGCCAAGCTAAATTCTGTATTTATTTCCATAAATTTACAGCGAACAATAACAGTTATGTAATACAAAAAATCATGGAACGATGCAAAGATATTTTCTACCATTACAAATATTTTTATAGCAGGACTAAATCAGTAAGATTTAAGAAAAATTTAGTATTGGTTTAAAGATAATTCGCAATAAATTAATTTTTATTATTTAACTTTGATGTTGCACTAAACAAGGAAACATAAAATGGGTCTAGAAATGTTTAATAGTATGTAAGCATCAAAGCACCGGGAAAATCTGTGAAAATTCTATAGATTTATAATGGAGAAGTATCTAGATAAGCTTTTTTGCTACTGATATGAAGCGAATGGAAATTCAAAGATATCTTAGAAATTATTAGGAAAGTCCAGAAATAATATCGACAAGCTTTCCATTTCTTTGCTTTCGTGCTTAAATTTTAACCATCTAAAATTGGACAGAAGAGAAAGCTCAGGAAATTCGAGAAAATCTCATAAATGGAAATCCGATGTACAAACATTCATCGTTCAATTGTGCCCTTGACCGGCTAGTGTCAAAGCTGTTGCTCATAAGCGAGTAAAAAAAATTAATGTAAAGCTCGCACTGGATTTCTGAGTTTAAGTTTTCAAGGTAACGAGAAAATTTCTGATTATGAACTATAATATTAATCTATGAGATCATAAATTACCCAATTTTTACACAGGATGCGCTCTGCGTGAGCACAAGAGGCGTATTCATTTGATAACTAAATAATTCATATCTTTCGATGTTATCAGCACGTTTTAGCTATCACATTGGTAATTAAATTAAAATTGTATTTTGATGTTATAATTAAACGAATATTTTAACTAGGAAATACTTGATTAATTGTATATTAAAGGGGCATCAATATTTTGTTGTAGAATTCTTGCTGCTCAACAGTTTAATGACCTTTTAAAATTAACTTCGATAACTAAGTTTGCTTATTTTGCATTCAAAATTAGCTAATGAGTTGCTGAAATTCTATTAAGAAACTGCCAATCTTAGTTTTACGATTTCTTAAACTACTTGTCTTAAAAATTGCGTGACTTGTATAATACCCGAACAATTTTTTACATCCAAATATCTTAATTTATACATAATTTTTACATAACATAATTTAGATTACTTTTCTGTTTGGAAAATTTAAAATTAATTTTTATCAAATACAAGAACGCACAATTGTGTTTTCCCTCTTAATTAATATTAATTTTTTTAACGAAAAGCTTGTTACGTATAGTACAAAACTACTAATTAAATTAATGGCTATGTAAATTAATGTAACAAAGACCATGTAGTTTGTACAATTATCTTCAAAATCAGATAAGTAATTAATTTATTACGAAATGGAAAATATTGTAATACATTTTGGGATTTTCTGTAATCATATTTTTTCAAAACATTTTTTTAACTTTTATTGTTTTTTGCACGTTTTTCAATCAACCTTTCGCCTTTCTGTATTTGTTCGAAAGATACGTAACTACGATTTTATTGTTTTTTTTGTTACATTCAATAAAATCGTTACAGCCGAATTGAACATAGCTTGTAAAATATGTTGTATTTTTGAACAAATAAAAAGCAATCTTATAGGATTCACAGATAAATTGCTCTCTTAAGTGGTCCAATTTTACATCTTGCGCTCTTTCTGGAGGTAATTGTTGTTGTTAGAGAAAGCCGGTTAAATATTTGGTTTTGTCAAAATATTTGGGTAAACTTTGCTCGAACTTAACCTTGACAAGGGTTACTGCCCTTTGCATATAAAACGTGTATAAAACAATCAATCATCCGTCACTTTTATAATAATAGGTATTAAATAAAGAACATAAAAACATTTACCGCGAGGTGTCGTGAAATGCGATACCTTAATACATCAAACAAAGTTTTATTTTACAAAATTGCTTACGGGAAGTTGTAGTATTAACAAAGCAGATGAGATAATATAGGGTGCAATGAGTTTTTTTTACTGGAAGCCAAAATTACTGAAATTTGCTGCTTTTATACTTGGGTTGCAGTCCAAAGTTGGCATTAGTGTCACTAATAATATAGTGGCGCATTGCTGCAACAACTGGAATTATATTGCTTAACCGCGCGAATTAAAATTTGATATTCCACTATATCTCGGCTATACAATTTAGCTTTTGTCCCTCGTTACTTAGATTCAATAAATAACTATCTTACCGCGAAGTTACCTAATATACCAACTTTTAAAATAAACCATCAACGTCTTCATCTTTCATCACTTACGTCGGTGCCTCCACTGTTTGGTTTTAATTATTGGCGTTACCAAAAGGATGATCGATTGTGATTGCTTGCTATCCGTTCGAAGGAATGAATCATTTTTCTTACTTTTTGACACACCCTCGTAACTTATTTTATAACTTCTGCTTGCTTTACTGGTTTATAAATTTAAATTACAGGGACGTACAAGTTCTTTTGGCCACAAAGTGATATTCCTCCTACTACGGAGTATTATATTGTTTAATTGAAATGTATGTGCTACGTTACGTGTCCAAAGTTTAATGCAATTACACTAAAATGGGAAGTACTGAAACAAAATTGTTTTCGTACGCGGAATTTAATTTAGGTAGGTGCTTATATTTATGCGTTTATTCTACACCTTTCGGTAATTATGGTTTTATTATTTATGTGTTTATTTGCAATTATAAATTCAAAAAATTAACTCTTTGTAGCATCAAAATAATAAAAATTTATTAAAAATAGTTTTTAAAATTTCTCGTTCTCTTGGGTGCTAGGTCAGCTATAGGTGTAGTGAAATAAATTTTAGTTAATGCTAGATAGACTGATTTATATTGTTGAACTTGTAGTAACATGAGCAGTTTTTTGAATTATTGTCGGGATGCAGGTCATCCACCTATCCAAACTAGGTTTAATACAACAGCATTTTTGAAAATTATTGTATTTGGTTGTTTTAAAAACACCCAATAAATTAAATTAAAAATCTTTTATTAAATCTATTCGAGGTGTTATTTCAAGAATGTTCCCAGTATAATTTAGAACCGATTGGTCGAGTAGAATATTTAAATAAAAAATGTAAATATAACTATGTAATAAAAACTCCCGTCAAAGGACAAATTATAAAAGAAGTATAATAAAAAGTGAACAAATGAAGAATAAACGTGGTCAACTTCGAACTACTATATTGAAATGAATTACGTGGACCTGCAAAACATATTTGATTATATAGCATACCGAGAACTCCAACTTAAAGTCTTTAAATGTTCACCCTGTATTTCTTTTAATTTATTTTTTGTTATTTAGTAGAAAGCCTTCAGACTTGTCAAATGATTTTCTTCAAAATACTACCCACCATGTTTTAGTGTTCAGTGGCCAGTGGCGGCTCCTGGCTTTTTCATCCGAGTGGGACAATAATAAAAAAGTGTCGGCTGATAATGTACGTTACTTTTTGGATATGTATTGTGGAAGGTGTATCTTTTGATAGATCTCACAATCGAAAAATCACTTTCGTACTATTTTGAAAATCGTCGTAGTTTGATAGTAACATAATTTCGGGGAATGCAAGAAGAAGAAGAAGAAGCTCATAGCTAAAGTTAAATGATGCTCGGATGAGGGATAGGTGAGGCTCTCTTTTTAAGACATCGTAGTAGCTCGCTTGTGCGTATGGTAAGGTACCATTTTGAACATAAAACACTCATAATTATCAAATAACTCTGGTACTAAGTTGAAGACTAAGCAATAAACAAACATATTACTACAAAGTTAACAAACTGATGTTTACCTGAAGGGTAAATTCAGTGAAGATAAATTTTTAAATTTAGTTTTTGCATGGAAATGTTTCCGCATCGAAAAGTCCCATTTTGCAATTATCTAACTGTCTAGATATTATATAGCTATCTATCTGATCTAAACAAGTAACATTCACCCTAAAATATTGTAACTACGTGTAATATTTCAAGAAAATCGCTTGCGGGACCTTGTTTAAAGTTTTTGTATGATATATCTTATAGTTTGTTGTTTGAATTCCATAGTTTTTATTTGGTCCGACACAATTTATTATTGTACTCCCTGTTCAACTGGGAATTTCAACTAGCTTCACATAGGTAGATTTGGTTCGATTCCCAGTTGCTGCAAAATTATTTGTAACCCTTGTCCAAATCTATAACCATCATATAATGCTCATCAGCACCATGGCTATATCTGAGCAGGGGGGGGGTGAATGATTTGTAATGTGAGTAATTCAACATTGTTGCCTTGTTCAAGGCTTGTCCCGAATGTGGGCGCATGTTGGGCGAAAATCTTACTGACAAATGGAAAAAGAATTTTAATACAATTATTAAATGGGTTTTCACTGTGGCTTTTCTAAATCCAGCCGCAAGCACTAGCCTGGCGCTAATAATCAGTTGAAAATGAAACAATAAAGTAATTGTTGATGCAAACTAATTAATTTAAAACTGTTCGAATCAGCGAATTTTATTTCAAAAAAGCAAAAGAGTATAAAATAACTAATTAATTCATTGAAGTTTACTTTAACTTGAACTAAAGCGGTTTGAAAATTATTATCATGAAATTGAACGTAACAACATAATTTGGAAGTGATATTCATTGTTAGTCGATAATATTGTAGAGTTTCGCTATTTTGTAAACAAATTGTTAAATTTATTAGAAATTAAATTTTTTTAACGAGAATTTCAGATTAGGTATCTGCTATTAGATATTTGAAGTTGTGCAGAGAAGTGGAAAACCAAAGTGCAACTTTAACCAAATGTTCAATTTCTTGTTAAAAGTTTTATTAAGCATTAATTAATTATTTTACGGATACACTTTATTTATTTAGTACAACTGCATTGAGAAATTGCTAAAATTTGAAATTATTTTCAGTCATAAAAAGAAAAACTTAAATTCATTTAAAAAGTAACTACAAGTA
This sequence comes from Cantharis lateralis, assembly GCA_963170105.1. NCBI lineage: Eukaryota > Metazoa > Arthropoda > Insecta > Coleoptera > Cantharidae > Cantharis > Cantharis lateralis. The sequence continues at coordinate 26,578,794 of OY720629.1, forward strand.
AGGCACGGAAAATATCATTAAATTTGTAAAACTTTAAATTTACAAAGTTTGCAACTCTTTTTCGCAAAAGTAATTAATTTTTACTACTCTCTGAATTTTTAAACTAATTTTCTAAGTCGAAATTTGGTAAAATATATTTATCACGTTTCCTTTATCTTTCTGTCGCTTTGATTGATTATTAAAAAATCAAACAGTGCTTAAATTGAGGAAAATTTGATTTAAGACAATCACTTTTTCGTTCCAACCATGAATTGCCACACGCGCTAATAAAATCTGAGCTAAATTCTCCCTTTAGAGTTCATAACTGGATTTAACGTGCACACCCCGTGCACAACTTAATAAAATAACAGCTCTACAATGCACCACCCCATGCATTAAGACTTAGCGGATGTACTGTTTGCAGTATATAAAAAGAAGTCGACGTGATTTTTGATGTGCACCCTTGAGTTTTCACCCTTCTTAGTAAATATTCGCAATAATTTAGCCTGACAACAACTGCTTCCTCCAAAATTAGTTTTATATAATTAACCTTTCCTTGCTGTGCCTCTGTGCGAGGAAGGCAAAAATAATTTGAAAAACAATTCCATTTTTTTTCGTCCGTAAATTATTCATTATTTTTTGCTTATTTTTTTCGTTTTGAGTTTAGTGTTAAGCACGCTGGGCCATTCTCTTGGCTCCAAAAATACTTGTATATTTATCAGCTGGACATCTTTATGTACTGTTATTCGTTATGTGTAAATGGTGTAAAAATAAATTGTTTTTGCATGTTTGACTTGAAATTATCTTACGAACACATAAAATAAATTCGCCTCCGAAATACAAGTAACCCACACTATTTATTTATGATTCGATATTATCTTCTCTTTCTCTGCAATTTAAAATGTTTTATTTTAAATGTAATGGATTGCGAGGTCTTGGGAGATGCAAATTTTTGATGATGCCATCGATATGAAGAAATTGATTTGATTTCTGGCATAGCGAGCAGCGCTGCGGTATTTGTCATCGAAATCACCCTCATAAAACCATAGGATCCACTTGATTTTGTAAAATAGTTTATATACTTATAAATACCGCATAAGTTACTGTTTATGTTAATTGTGTACAATAACCACCTACCTACCTAGCTTATTAAGTTTTACCGGTTTTATAAACAACTGTAATACCTAAAAGGACCCGAAGCAATGGATATGAGTGCGAAGCAATCATAAATTTTAAATGTTGTTCTCGAAAAATATTATCAATAATCCTCTCGTAGAGCGCAAGGTTTTTCTTTAAGCAGCGCTTAACTCATCAAGAAAATTGTTCGCCATCATTAATTCGGCTTTTTTCTTAATATAATCCGAACATTAATAAGTGTCGTTTAAGTTGTAACTACTTCACGTGTATGTTTAATCCGATTAGAACTTATGTGACGCATTCACCACTTGCGATTAGTTAAACCACTAATCCTTCTAATTGTTGTTAACTTGAATTATTGCTACCGGATTATGCTTTAGTGAATTGTAATGCTTATTACCAAACTACCCACACATTTCACTCTCGATGGGAGATCTGTTAATTTTTTAAACCATCTTCATAAATTTATTATGTTTCAAGAATTTAAATGTTTATACCCGCGATTAAGATATTTAAATTAAACCGTCCCACACGAATTTTTTTGGAAACACCACTTCAAATTTTTATTGATAAATAAACACATTTAATAAAATTAATTTGCCTGTTTACATAGCACGAAACGGTAATTAAATTACAAGGGTAAAATTTCTTCATACTTTAATTACATTTACTTTACTCTTTGGATGATTAAAAATAAGGAAACGCGAAGTTATTTACGCAAAAAGCAACATAAGCAGGTTATCACAGCTTCAAAGGTATAAAAGATTTCAATTGATGAAAGCGTTAAGGTTAGGAAAGAATTTCCCCTAATTTTATGTCACGACGGCAAAATACGAGAGAACATTTTTGTCCACAGTTACATCAGATCTATTGGTTTGAATGTCGAATTATGTTTTTCCTATTCATTTATACGGAGTGGGCTTTTAATTAAAACCCACGTTTTCGGGTGGCCTGTCATTGTTTCATAAAATACATCGACAGATCCGAGGACATAAATTATTTGGCCGTTACTTGTGTGATCGTAAAACAAATAAAGCTTGAAAGAAAATTTTGTGAGCTTCTTTTAATTTTCTAATTGCCAAAAGACTAATAAGGTTTCCTGTACAAGTAAAATAGAAGGTTTTTATCTTATTTCTAATTAACTGTGTTTTTGATTACTACAATAAATTGAAAATACGGTTTTCTTATAGTAATAAGAAAATTTTCAAAATTTAAAGGTTTAAATCGCGTAAGTTGTATTTTATTTTTCAAAGTTCTGATTACAGACTACTGCAGTTACAAGTCAAATCAAAGCAGAAACAATTGAAGAACTCTTTATTCCATTTTAGAGTTGATTTTTGATATAAGGCTATTGATTATGTCGGTTATCTATAGTTCTATAGAACCAGAGACTATAATTTTACGCAACCAATGGGCCGAACTATATTGTGAAAAGTAATATAATAATAAATTTCTTTAAAGAATAAATCCTTGAATTAAATGTTCCTACTGTTTTTAAAATAATAATTGAATCAGATCAAACATATTTTTGAACTGCATGCGCCGATAAAATCTGTAAATATCTCCCCGAGAATGTTCTAAATCCGCCTCTGATTTTGCATACTTAAATTGAACTATTATAATAATCATAGAAGCAATAATCCTGGGGCTATTCATCAAGCATAAATATAAATCGTAATTTTTTGATGTCTTCATCTTAGCAGGTTACAAGATTGATTCTCTATAATTTGGCGGCTCACGATGATGACTGGTAGTTTTCAACTAGGTATTTTATTTATACCTATAAGGTACTACTCAATATTTGTATGCTATTATCGAAATCGTTTGTTAACTTTGAAGTTTAAAGAGGTCACTTCAGTTTTAAATTACGTTGAATGTATACTTGACGAATATATCACGAAGTAAACTTATTCGATTTGCGAGCAAATGAAGCAAGATATTGGTCATTTAGAAACGCCCGCGGCAGATTTTTGATCTCAAATATTTTGCACATTCTGAGGTTAGTGAAGAGAAGTGAACTTGTACTCGAGCAGATTTTTAATTGGCACAATTAAGATTAGAGAGATGAAAATTATATTCAACAATGTTAGTTAAGAGCTTTAAGCTCCACCACTAAATCCTTATCGGCTTTATTCAAGTTCCAATTATCAACCAAAAATAAAGTGAAATGTAACAGAAAATTTTGATTATTTTCTTGATTACTTTGAAGCGAAGAATGGAGCTATGAAATTGAGTGTTAGGTGAAGTTATAATAGCCAACGGTCAGCTCTTTAAAGTTACATGTTTGTTTTTGTTAAACGGAAATGTCAATACGAAATGAAGGTCTTTAGTAGAGGGACTATTTATGTTTTAATTATTATCATTTTGGTAGGGTTTTTGTCTCCGTTGTTCCTGCAATATTAATTAAGAATCTTATATTGTTTGAATTAATTAGACGCGCGATTATGAAGCAAATAATATTATATTTTTGCGTTTGTTCTAAATTCTAACATTGGTAATTAATGTACACAAAGAAAACTTTAAATTACTTGGTACTTGAGATGTATTGTGCGAAAAGCGGAACAATAGTTGTGTTCCCCACGAAAAAATCTCCAATCAGGAGCTGCTATTAGGCAAAAATGGCGTCGCACTTGAAAATTGTATGAAGGAAAAAATCATCATGGTTACTTAAACCGAAAATGATTACTGTGCGTATCATGGCAGCTTTTAAGGTTATGTATTTCAATAATAATAAACAAACATTGAAATTGACATATTACAAGTTGTTCGGCATAATCTTGGGCTTTCGCTACATCTGTAGCAACTTAACTTCTTGTGTTTTATTTAAACAAAAAATCCTGAACACAAGTTTTTGTTTCTTCAAGAGCTCAATCTACATGAGGCGGAGTTACACGCTGTCATTAAAAATTGTTTGCTTTATGGAGCAGTAATGGCTTCTTTTGATAGTATATTTATTTATAAAGTGTCTTCCTGTAATATTGAGGCTCGAGTTTCTTTATCTGAAAGTATTGCACGGCAGTTCCATTTTTCTATCAATATTTGGCCAAAATAATAAACTTAAATTGATGTTTTTGCTAACAAAATATTTATTTGTAAATATTAATGCTTTATTATTGTTATTATTCTTTGCTGGTGGTATACAATTTTGTTAATCGTCCGAAACAGTCGAGTTTCTAAATTTGATGGAACATAACGCTTTTTCCATTCGCTTACTATAATATGCGCAAATGGAATGAGTCCTTTTAATGATCAATTTCAAAACTAAACTGCTAAATTGTTTCGTTTCTTCCAGGGCGCTTTTTTTGTTAAAAATCTCTAACCATAAATAACACTAAAACATTATTACCAAGACGGCTTCCTTTAAAAGGAATTACATTTTTATTTATTTAAGAAAGAAGTTTGTTAAATATGTTCTCTTATGTGTTAAAGTTCAATTTTCTTTTTATATTTATCGAAGAAATTAATTTACGCTCTGCTAGATTTTTCTAAAGGTTTATTAAACCGCGTGATTGTTACATTGTTGACTTCAGTTGCTGCTATTACTTTGTTCTTTAATGATACAGTACAATATGAATGGATAGATTGCTTAAGATCATGACAAGCAAAAATTGTACATGCTTTAAATTACTAATGAATTTCAAGCCTTTTATATTATTGACTTTTCAATGTGTAATAATAATGCCTTGTTCTACCAAAATAGAATCATTTGTAGACGTCATCCTAGCTTTTTGTGATATTAGCTGACTGATATGGTAACAAAACAGTGGTATTAGGGATCTTCTATTATGTTCGTACCCTGTAGGTTGTATCATTAACGTGTCAAGTAGGTTTTTTAGAGCTTGTTTAAAAAGTACATTGTGGTTTTATTAAGATTTGCGAAGCAACTAAATTTAATAATCCAATTTTTGCCGTATAACACTGTGAAATTAGGTTAACTTCGCAACAGAGGGATTTAATTTTCTTATTATTGCAATTTCCACTTACTAGTTCTTTTATTACTAATTTAGTTGTAAGAAAATACAAATAAACAAACACAAACAATGGCTCACACTTTTATTTAATTTATTGGTTTGGTCCTAAAACCACACAATGAAAAAGATTCAACAAGAATAAACATTTTTCAATCATAAATACAAGAATACCCGCTAAAAGTGACGAGTTACCCGGTTGAGAATGCTGAGGGGTATTCCATACCTCCCAAACTCCCGGTCGCGAAATAAAAATTTGGAACATAAGTGAAGACAGGGAAAAATTTGGAAATTAACTCTTTAGGGCTGCCGAAGGTCGAACAATGACCTCAATCGCCGATAATAAGGCCAGAGGCAGCCTTAAATTCGCCTAACTTTCTGGTAGTAATATAAAAGAAAGAGGGTTACCGTTGATCTTCTACAATTTTTTCCTTCAAATGTACGATATAAAACTATTAAATATTGTGAAAGAGCAAAGTTTAAACTTTCCTATGAGGTGAGAATAAATAAAATCGGCCCATGTTAGCTTTAAAAATTCATTCACTTGACGGTACGTGCACGCTACGTGGGTCTTAGCAATCCGAATTCAGGTGGGGAGTACAACACCCAGTTCAATGTAAATGGAAACTTTACGCCAGCGTATTAAAGCTCACCGAGCCCAATGCCAAAACTTCCATCACCATGATGAAAAGGATCAGGGCGCCTACGGGGCCAAATGCCCTGCAGCCACTACGCTACGCTACGCTCAGGCGGGGAGAGTCAATTACCCGACAAACTCTAGATCACCAAAACTTTATTCCACCCTAGTTCGCAGTTAGTTTTAGTTATTTTAGTGTTAGTCTCCATCACTAAACGATTTCAATCACCTTCAATTCAACACCAGGGTAATTTCGTGACTGTGTCAACAACAACACCATCCAGACAGGCGAAACTACTAGTTTCGTCAGCGTAATTTTTTTTTACAAGCTCTACGAGCCCAACACCAACAAATCAAGCACCATGATGAATAAGATTAAGGCGTCTACCAAATGCCCTACGCTACGCTCAGGTGGGGAGACAGCGTGTTCATTCCACTGCATGCGGTTGTAGAGGAAACATTGATTGCGTTCCTACATTATCGAGTGCATTTGCTCTCCGATGATTATTTAATAATTAATTGAGAAAACCACCCACAGCCCGTGCGAAGGGTAGGTTTTGACTGCCTGTGAAATCTCGAATCCCAGCTTTTGAGTTCTATAGTTTTCCAGTTCAGTAACACTAGGGGATCTTTTTAGCGAGTTTATCCTGCACCCCTCGCTTCGCTCGGATGTTCCGGCCCGTTTCGACAAGCGCAACTACCGCGAAACTCGGATCCACGCACTCTAAAATCCATAATTGATTTTAAAGACATAAGGTTTTTTGTGTAATTCTCACTGGCTCCACCTCCTGCTTGTTGTCAGTATTTAAAAAAAATTATTTTTTTTCAATTTTGTAAAAACTAATGGGCATTCCGCAAACTTTATTATTTATATTTACTATAATACGGACTATTACCTACCACCCAGTGCAAAAATTTCGGCGAACTTTGAAAGCAGAAAACATCGGCGACGGTCTCAGAAAAGGGGTTTTGCGTGTTTTTCTGATATTCAGATCTATAATTTTTCTTCTTTACATTTTCACGTCTTCTTTAATATACGTATAGATTATTTTGTTTATTTTCTTCTTCTGAGATCAATATCTGGTCTACTAATACCTGGATTGTGCAGTGTGAGTGGGACCGCATCATTTGCTGTATCTGAACAAAGTATATTCAAACACCCTTTTCGTACCAGTACCAATATACGAGGTAGGTTAAAAAAATAGCCGAACTGTATTTTTTTAAACTTTATTATTAATTTTTCAAATTTTTGCTTCTTGTCGCCTTCAAAGTACTCCCCTCCCTATTCACACATTTCTTCCAGCGATTTTTCCATTTTGCCAAATTGTCCTGGATAGGTTGTGTCTTTTAAGTACTGATTTTAATTTCGGAAATAATAAAACGAGAAAGGCCAGCTTTATTGAGTAAGGTGAGGAATTTTCTTGCTGTTGTTCGGTCATCAAACGAGGAACAAATTTTGCTGAAATTTGATGAATGTTGAATTCTTTAGTCAAAATTTCATGGTATGACCAAGTTGGCATGCTACCATCTTCGAAAATTTCATTGATAATAATCAATCGGCGATTTCCACGCACCATATCGTTGATTCAGTTGAAATCGAAGGCCTTCCTGGTCGAGGATCATGTTTAATTGACCAACGACCACTGTTAAATCGTGAAAACCATTTTTAACATAGCGTACGACTCACAGAGCTTCATCTCCTTAAGCTTGTTTCAAAAGTTGAAGCGTTCCTGTAAAAGTTGTCCACAGTTTCACGTAAAATTTCACGTTGCATTGTTGCTCTAGAAAATCACATATTTAAAAAATCGCCACCAGCAAGTCTTCCATTCTGATTGTTTTCGACTCCGATCCAAATCAATACGGGTTTGACTGCACTTCACGATTTTATATCCATTTTTAGAGCAATTCCATCCAGCACTTGTCGTCTCCATCGGTTCTTTAGCCTCCTCTGCATTCCAGCAGTATCGGGATCAGAGACCTAACACCAGAGATTCCAAGTGATATCCTGATTGAGATTTGTCCATATGCAGGCCTAAGAGGTACATTTAGAATTTAGAAAAAAATCGTTTCTATCCGACTATTCTTTGAATGATGCTTCGCATATCCCCCTCTTGTGCCAAACACGCGACGTCCGGAAAATATTATTTCTATTAGAACTTTGTAAATTCTAGTTTTTTTTTATCTTAATATTTATGCACTTTAATTCTTCTTTTCCTTCCTTCTATAATTATTTTGTTTTCGTTTATTTCATTCACTTTCACGAACCTTTTCCATTTTCATAATAGTTTTAACTCTGCGATGGACTCGTCTTGTCATCTTAATCTAGGTTTCCTTCTTAGTCTATCAACAAAAGATACGCGTAACACCCAGTCCAGTGGTCTAATTGTTGATAGCTGGAAGTCAGCTTCTCAGGTAATAACACAAAAAGAATCTGAGTCATCCAGACGAGAATCGGAAGGATAATAACAAAACTTTACATCACGTAATCACCGGTTATGCGATCTTCAGGTCAAGTAATTGTTAAATCATAATATCTTCGCAAAAGACTTTTACATGCATACTCGCCCAGCATGCACAATTCATACATAGTGGTTACATAACCGGACCCTTTTCAGTTCGAGGTTAATTATCAAAATTTAACGCAAAGAACACGTGTAGGTGTTTAGTGGACACGTGTTAACATATTATGCTGGTCCATATATTATCAAGGATAGGGTAATATTGCTTCCCTTGTTTCAGTTTACAACAAATCAATCACCTAATCCGACTTTGATGACCTGCGGAAGGTGGCGGGGTAGGGGGGACAAATAAAGTTTAAGACTCGTAAAATGAAACGCAACATAACTTCTTGAATAACCAACAGAAATGGCAATGTAATAATAATAACTGTAATTCTCCTTTTTTGAATTTTAATTAATATTTGATTAACTTCGCTTTAGCAGAAGCTTTTATTAAAAAATTCTAAATAATAATCTTGCGCAGGCTTATAAAATTTGCAGATTCTCATATAACAAGAAATAAGAAAGAAAAGCTGTTAAGAAAGTAATTTCGTTCAAGTAAATCTAGGTAGTTCGTAATGTTTCATTGTTTAGCGATAAAGTCTACATAAGCACCAACGATGTACTTTTTGTAAATTTTTTTACGCGGTGGGTGAAAATGCTGGAAACATTTTCATTTCTTTTTAATTTTGTTTGCTCGACAACGTCATAAATAACACTACACGGACTTGAAAATTATCATTCTTTGATTTATAACGAACTTTGCAAAACATACAATAATCCCAGATTACAACTTGTGAAAAATATGTAAAATATTTGCAGTAATTTAAAAAACTTTTTCTTCCAACTACAACATTTTTTCAAGATGTTCCACAAAAATTTATTGTTATACGAGTACATACAAGTTACCTTACACTATATGATTTTATTTTAGAAACTTTATAAATGAGTTAGTAGGGACGAGGTAACACAGAAGATGGATACAAAGAACACATTGACAATTTCAAACTTATATGCTCAAAAGACTTGAGGCTTAACAAAAAGTTTTCTTCTCGAATTTTATAGAATAAAGGAAAACTTTTTTTACTTTAAAATACACTTCAAATTTTGTAATCAACTTAATAAGTGTAAGGGACTCTATAGGTACATCAGGGTGATTAAATTAAATCACAGTATGTGTTTTATAATAGGACACCCTGTAATGGTTTCGGTTATCTAAATTAGCTTTTGTGACTTAAGTGAAAATTTTGCTTATCTCGAAATGTTAATTCACATTTCGCACCTAAATTGTTTTACCGAAGCAAAGATAATAAAAGTTGGTTTACTTTTGTGATTACTAACAAAGAAACTGCACACCCTAATCGCATTTAAAACTGAGGGAGGTCATTTTCAAGCAAAAATTTCCGTATACTTACCGGCTTTCACCGTAGCTTTTTTTCGGTAGCGGCGGTTTTACAAGAAAATTGTTTTTTTTTTAAACAGCAAAACAGCATAGTAACCGCTGCTGGCTGGGGCCTATCGTCGCAGATCGGTAAATTTATACTTTTTAATTTAGTTGGTCGTGGTGAAATAAAGCAATGAAAATCCTTTGCTTTTTCATATATCTTAATTTTGTTTAAATTTGCTCGGATTTTCATTTTTATTACATGGTTCACCCGTTCTGTAAAAAGTGAAAGAATTTAATTTTGTAATCCAGCACCCCAAGATTAAATAAACCACAGCTATGAATAATATGCGGACTTGTAACTGCAATGTTATAATTTCCTGCATGAATAAAAAGAAGAGATAAGCGCCGGGAGCGTTAGGCCGATGAGAAGAGCGTATAACAAGAAAATACAAAGACAGACTTTGCTAACAAGGTTTGCAATTTTGCAAGATTTCATGTTAAATTTGTTCTTTATCTTGGAAAAATCTAGTTAACCATGTTCTAGCACACGCAGTAATATAATGACGACTTAAATGTTACAGTTTTATTAAAATGAGAAATGTAATTAGCTAAATAAAGAGCTATTTTATGCAAATGTGGTTATTAAAGTGGTTAAAACGCATACGTGCCTTGTACAATATTTTACCCAATATTGCGCTTGGGAAATGTTCGTAATATTAAAGTTTTTCCTTTCAAAGGTACGTTTTAACTACAATCATAAAATTTTTTTAATTATGTAGAAAATGAACGTCTTAAAATAGCAAAGTTGCGGAAAACGGAACACAATGTGTTACATAACAGTGCGGAAAGACAAGTTTGCACGCCCAGTTGTTTTCATACGCTCCAAATGCTACCGTAGCGAAAAGTGAAAAATTCTGATTACACTTCGCTAGAAAAAGGAAAAATTACGATCACCGAGCGGAGGAAAATTCCAGAAAATTTTCTAAATTCAACGTAAAGCTTGTGATTTTCCTATTTCCATCTAAATTAATTTATGAGGTAACAGATGGCAGTGTATGAAAACAATACACCCAGTTGGTAATTATTCAAAATCAACTTTCCTGTTCGTCGCTTCTCACGAGCGTCGAAATTAAATTAGGTTTAAATAAATCATTTTCCATTGCACATTGGTTAGCCTGTGTATGTAATCCTTTATTATTGTATTCTAGAATGTTCATATCTGCAGAATTAAAATTATTATTAGCAAATAAATGCACAAATACATACAAACGGAATTATTATTTGCAAAAGCTGTGTTGAGCTTTTTTATCGAGTTCTGCTTTAATTTCGACTTGGAAGTGCATTAAATTCTACAATTTTAGGTTTTTTAAATTCAGGCATCTAAGCCTCTTAAAATAAGATCATCTACATGTGTTAACTTCCTTAAGTATATAGGCAGCCTCCCCGGTGAGCTTTAAAGAAATAAATTACAAGCTCAAGTTGTCTTCACCTAATTGAAATCTAAGTCAAATACATTTAAGTATAGAATTCTAATGATGTAATTTTAACTTAATTACTAGATTATGGATTTTAATGGTCTCGAGATGTATGCTATTATAGTATCTTATATCACTTGGAATTTATCTTTTTAAACGCAAATACCTATTTAGTTCTAATTAGCAATACAACCAGGTAGGGCTTATCTATTTTTAACTTTTTTTATATTAACCAAATTTGAACTTATAGATTTGACAAACGTGAATTGGAACTTGCATTGTTTATCTACTATTGTTTACTAAATCCAAAGCTAACATTTGCTTCTAAGCAAGGGGTTAACCGCTGGTGAAATGTTTGTACAAGCAACGTGAAGATTATAAAATTGACAAAATTAAAAAACCGATAAGTACAAAGAAAATTAAAATTATAATAGCATTAGAAATTTATAAGTTGGAAAAATTTCGGCGACCGTTTCTTTTGTTGAAAACTGAAAATCGCATATAAACGTACGTTCCAGCTGTAACTTCTTAAGATATTTAAAAATATTATTGCTTCGTGCGAAACGAAATATTCATGAATTCTGATTAATGCAGTTAATTTGAAGTCCGTCAAAAATAAGCGGTTTAAACGGACCTAAATGAAAGGGTGGTTGTTATATGTCAAAAAGAGAAGAACTGATGAAGTTAAGTTAATGCTGAAATTATCAATTTGGATTCTGAATTGATATGCATAAATAGAGAAAACCACAGTGAACAGGAACACCAACATTGACGCTTTGAGCAACGTAATTTACTCGTTTAAAGAATTTGATTTATAATATCGTGTGGAAAATTGTTATAACGGCATCAAAAATTTATTTATTTTTTTTTAATTTACTCTTATTATAGTAATATTAAAATTACCGCACAATATTATAAAATAGTATATTATTGTATTAGGAGTAAAAGGTACATTTTTTGTTAGAAGTAAGTTTGGAATGTGCGAGGCAAAGTGAAATTATTCCGAGCAAGTAGCGAAGTTGCGCATCGGAAAACATTACCTTTCGGTTCGAATAAAAATCAAGAACTTTTTTATAAAAGTAAAGTTAAGTTAAAGCTACAGTTTAGCGCCAGCTGGGAGTTGCCCATCTCCGACACTAAAATAAAACAATAGCTTTCTCAAAAAATTAAACTTGACGTTTGGCCATTGTTTGTTAATCCAATGCTTTTTACCTTAACAGAAAACTATCAATAAATCATTGAAATGGATTTAATCTTTTCCAATTAATTGGAAAATCTTGGATTTCCAGAAAATCACTGGAATCCCTTAAATTTCGTTAATCCCCATTCTTAAGTTTACTTGAGATTTTCATTTAGTTTATGCTGTTATAACTGTCGAGTAGCCGTTTTCCAAATAAATCTGTTATAATTTTCTTATGGGTTGATTTCAATTTTACCATTGGCTCACTCACTAGTTCGTTACTAAGTATCTACTACTAAAAAATTAGATTATTTAATCTCCATCGTGGACCAAGTTTTCCTTTTGAACTACTTCTCGACTGAACCAGCATGGTTATTCACTCTATGGATTTCTATGCAATCCAAATGTTGAAATTTTTTAAACGTAACAATCTCGATAAATATAATTCCATATTTTCAATGTATGAGAGTTACTACTTGTATTCTCGCCATTAAAGCTTGAACTCGTAAATTTTAATGTAGCAGGTACATAGATTCCATTTCTGATGAAGATATTACTTTTTGTTTAACCAAGGATTTCATATGAAAGTTATTTAATTCGTAATGCTAAAACGTCAAGAACATCAGCATTTAAATAATTTACAATACTGAAAACTCTGGCTGCGTTTTCTAAGGGAATGCGAAATTCATTCAATCGATTCCTTTTATGTTATTTAAATCAGCTTTTCCTGGTTAATGTTTTCGAAATCGAAAAGTTTACTACAAACATCTAATATTCCAATTGTGAATAATTATTTCTGCTATTCAAAAAAAAATCAGCCGCGACTTGTCTGCTTGATGTGGAGTTTTCTCTTGGCCAGACCTCCAGAACCATGTTTTTAGCGTAACAATAAATTATGGGTTGATCGTTAAACTGCCGAACTATTTTTTTTCTGATGTACCTACGGCAAAAATTTTAATTAATTTCACGTAGGTATAATTAAATTCAAGTCTTAACAATGACAAAAGTTAGTTTGAACCGCACCATATTTAAAACTTGATGTTACTTGGTTTCATCAATGTCCAATATTAAAATAGCAAGAGAAGCCGCAACAAATTATGATGGATGAACCGATACAACTAAAAAAGGTTTTCTTTTTATTATTCCATGTAATAATAGAAATCGTTAACATAACGCCGCATGTTGTCTTTTTTATCCAGAGGCCGACGGATTCACTAGTAGGGCACTATTAATTTTTAAATTGATTGATTTCTTTAAATGATTGCAAACGAAGCAAGAAATGTTGATTACGGAGAAGATATTTCATTTCTTAGTCAATTTGATCACTTCAAAAGTGCAATTTATTATCTACTTTGATTGGTCGACAATGGTGAAATTTAAATTTTTTCTGCACTGTTGTACTAATTTGCAACATTTACATAAATAACCGAATAACCTTTTATTAAATTAGGAAGCCTTGTAGAATTTGTAAGCACTTTACACCAACACGGATTAAACCCGAAACTTGAATGTTTTCCTTCACACTAATGCTTTGTCTTGGTTTAAGAATTTTTCTACACTTTTCAAGCCAAGCAGCTGCCGATTTTGCAAATTAATTAGAAACTTAATTATGCGGTTTAATGTATCGGTAAAAGATTTTGCAAAAGCGTGGCAACGCTTAGCCAGTTGGAAATGCAACGTAGCCTGCTTCTCATTAACCGAAGAATAAGATCAAACGATTGTTTCCTGCTTCCGGTTTATTTTTCTTTCATTAACTTAACGAATTTAACGAAGCGGAATTATTTTTCTTTTACATTAAAGCTGTGTCGTCCAGTCCAAAGGAACTAATGTATATTTATTCTTCTTAATCCTTCTTTTCTGCTCGGAAAACTTTGTTTGAGTTTCATTCAATCTTTTAATTTATTTCGTTTTGATTTAGGTAATTAGGAAGAAATATTATTGTAGCAGGCGTTTTTGAAAAAAATTATAGAAATTGGCATTAGTATGTAACGAACGTAAGGGGGTAATTTTATTTAAATTTACAACATACGAAGTTCGTACACGTACCGACACTGAAATTTTTCATATGGCTTGCTTATCTAAAAATAATTTGTAGAAGTTGTAATGTTTGCTATTTTAAATGTAACCCGCTGTTACCTTAAAACTAATTGCCAAGACATATACTGAATATTAATATGAATACAAACAGCGATTCCAAATTACATATTTACCCTAATCATTAATATTCTTACAAATGGTTTTGCTCGAGAAATGCAGCAGGCTTAAGACATAAAAAACATTAAAAATAGTCGGTCATCTCTTGGTATCAAGTGAGCTCTTTATATTGGATGGCTATCTATACCTATACTCGCTGATATATTGCGGCGTGCTTGACATATATCGACAAATTGGCTGCTCTGCTAACTACGGTTTTCCTTCAAGATGCTGAAATAAAATATTAAAGTAATTTACATTTTTTCCAGTAGCAGAACTTGCTAACTTGCAATTTACAAATACATACATGTTTGAAGCCCAATTAACACGTTCAGTGAAACAAGAGAGCCGAAACGACACCAGGTTCAAAAATACTACATTCAGATCACAACTGTTTGCTGTGTTTTCGGTTACCACTCTTATTTCCCCTTATTTGGCGTTCGGTCCCCACTCTTGTTTATCCTTTGCTGAATTCCTCTTATTGCAATAAATTTCAAACAGAATACTGTCGTACTATCGAAGGAGTATAAGTTTTTCTAGAACGTCAGAAAGGGTAGGACCTCAATAGGAGGTCAATAGCTGGATGGGATCATCCAGCAACGAACAGAACGTATTGATTGTTATATAGATTGATTGATGGAGTTTGGCAAGCTTTCAGTAAACATAATATGGTTTTTTAAGTAACTGCTAACTATAGAATTTTACCTGTAGTGTGGGGTAAAGCCTATACCGACCGATTGGGAAGCGTTAAGACCGCGGTTGAAATCCTGATTGCATCGGAGTCGGATACACTGCTGTGTTCCAATAAAGCCCAATATAGATCTGTGTGCTATGGGAAGGGAACTTAAATTCCCTGGTACGTCATCTTGACATTAGGGCCATGGTGATCGCCAATGTCCAAAGCGGATAAGGCACTTGAAGAAGAAAAGATAATTTTATTTGTGTTGATTAGTACATTTGTGTCCTAGAGGAGTTTGAAGAAGAGGCATTAAGATACGGGATTTTCTTGTCTTTGAGATGTTTTTGTCTCTCTTATTCTTCAGTCTGTTTGCAGAATAAGCTGATGTGTACATCTGACTTTTGAGAGTTTTTTTTATAAAGTTTACCACTTTTGGTTTTAGCAGAGTTGTTCTGTAGAGGTGGGAGCATTGTATTTGGTATACCTTGCGATATAATATACTTGAAGATATGATTATCACGGCATCAGTAGAGATGTTTCTGTATGTTTGTGCAAATTATACTGCAGTTTATCTGCGTATCTGTATGAGTTAAAGATTGGGGACCCATACAGTACAATGGATTTCCAAATACTCTTTAAAGTTAGGCAATAAACATGCCAATACTTGATTCCCCTATCCATTGCTGAATAGGATCTTCACCTTATAACTCTTAGCGCCAGTTTTCTAATTGTGAGTTAAACTATAAGTTCAAGGGTTAACCTACTACGTCTATAATCAATCAGAATATAAACGTATTTAAACCAAGTTCAAGATTGAACTCACAGTATTGAAATCTGGCCCTTAGCCTCTTACTCTTGGAAGAAGGTTTTAGCACGGCTACTTGAATGTGCCTGTTACCTCGGCTTTATTGTTGATTAAGGGAATCATTCTGGATTCTGGATTTGTGGTGGAGGGTAAGATAAACTCACATGCACTTAAGCCACTAAATTGGGCCCATTGTACTACCTCCAATTTCAGCTTCACCACAACCCTGCTATTGTCCGAGCCATCCCACCTGTAGGATGAACTCCAGGATTTTGGCAGGTGGAGTGTCACCAATTCTGGCCATGTTAGGTCAGAAGCTCCCTAACACGGATCCTCTTGTAGAACTGAGCGCCGGACAGTAACAGGGTACATGTTCAGCTATTTCCTCTTCTTCATTGCATCCACGACATACAGGACCATCTGCGTACCCCATCGTGTGGAGATGTTTGTTTAGTCTGCCATTTCCAGTGACTATCCCTGCAACTCTCAGCAGATTGACTCTGGATAGGTTCAGATAGTATCTCGCATGTTTCCAGGAAGGCGCACTTATTGCAGCTCTGGCTTGGTTTCATGCAGTTCCTTGTACCCATCTGCAAGTGTGCAGTTTTAGGGTATGTTGTTTGAGAAGTGCATCTCGAGTTTTCACGGAAGGCTTGACCATCGGCTCCGGGCCGCAGGGAAGACCATTGGAGCTGCTTCTCGCCAGCTCGTCAGGCCTTATGTTAGAGAGAAAGGGCATTTCGGTCAGATATTTTATTCAGTGTCTGGACGCAATCAAGCACCAGATCAGAGGTGATCTTGTAACCTCGAAGTGCCACAAGCGCTGCCCTGCTGTCTGGAAGAATCTGAATATTGAAATTTATTTATATTGAAACTTGAATACTAGCATTACCAATGTTATTTATCCCATATTTACATTGCGGTTTTGTAATTCCAATTCTTAAAATCTAAAAGTAGGTAATTATAACAAACAAATATTGTTTTAAATTTTTCCAGTTTGCTAGGACATAATTTAAGTAAATTACAAGTTTTTTTTATTTTGTTGTTAGGAATCCTTTTCATTTTGAATGAGCTATGAGTCATGTGTAACGCGGAAAGTATCCCTCACGTTGTCGCGTAATAGAAAAATTTACCGTAATCTCTTCTTTTCAATAGAAGGTTAACTATGATTAAAAGCCTTTTACACGTAAGAAAAAATGTTTCTGTGAAAGATGAAGGTGATACATCTCGTAGTTGCCTACTTAGTAATGGGCTATTATTGTGCTTTACAGAAATCGCTAAAAACCAATTTATTCTCATTTAATTCTTAATGTAACTCAATCCGTCCCTGATCAACAGCAACTGTTTTGAAATTTGAAATTTGAATATTTTACTGGAGCTTTAATGTATCGTCATCCATCTCATTTGGCACTGATATACTATTGAATTTTGACAATAGTATTTCAATAGTTTGTAATTGGTTGCTCTTGGGCCTTGTAATGGTATTTATAACCAAACTAGGTATGTTTGGATTTAATTTGACCAGTTACACGAATTTCCTATTACATACAAAGCAAACAATAATTTATCTTCATTGTCAAGTCAGTACATTGGTCGTTATGGTCATTGTGATACATAAATGGTTTTCATGTGTTAAAGCCGTTAGTGCATCGTTAGAACTTTAAATTTAATTACCATGAATACTTAAGAGGTTATTTATTTAATAATATCATGTGAACCTTCCAGAATTGAAACAATTGAAATAGCGTGCATATAATATTATCCCTTCGGTGTCAAAATTGAATCAGCATGCTTCTCGAAAAGTTGGTTCATAGTTAACAAATTTCTTAAATTAAATTGGACTCCGATTAATGCTTATTACGATTAAAGCTTCTGATTAAATTATTGCAACTTGTAATTATCTATTACATAGAGTAAATTCTTGGTTGTAATAATCACTATCATTCCTTTAAGGAGGAATAATGGAATTTAAGTTTTTGCTTGTGCAGAGAACTACAAGTTTTGGTCTATTGTCTTTTGTAGGTCTTATGACTTGAAAATGCAGCGGAGCGCGAAAACCCGATTGGTACTTGCCAAGAAGCGTTCCAGACTCCTATTCCATTGAGCTGCCGACTGATTCATTAATGGATATTGTATTGTGGTGTTGCACAATATGGTTTCCTTTGACGTACAATAGCATCGAGATACACGAATTTGATTATAATATTAAATTCCCACGACTTCAATAATTTAACTTCTCAAATGAACATTTTTCTATTTTTGCTGATAGCGTTACGTCGTCTCTCGAACTTCTAAAAATCAATCAAAAAATCTTGTTAAGGTTTTTAAAAGTTGCCGACATAAGAGTTGTTAGAAGTGCAGAACTTTTGAGAGAATCTCGAAAAAACAATATCACAACTTTTTGTTTCTAGCAGTAATTTTTGTTTTTCTTTTGGTTACAGATATTTAAATTTACTTATTGGGTCGCAACGTTATTAATCATAAAGGGAGCGTTCCACTTTCAAAACAATTTTTTAGCATCGAACGATATTTTCTGTTTATGCTAGATTTCGTATAATTTATATTCAAATGGCTATTTCTTCTTATCAATTACATTCGTTCTAATAAAGAAACTGCAAAAAATGAAATCGTAACTTATGGTAGATTTACCCTAACTTTCTGAAGATTTATGATTTGAGGTTGCACTGTTGCCCCGAAAGAAATCGTAAACAATCTGTGTCGGTTATTAAATTTTATTCAATAAGTGGATGAAATATATTTCACAGCATCCAACACTTTTCCTATAGATTTTCATTTTATTAATTTCTCTCTCCCTAACGATTTTCTATTCACATTAATGGAAACCATTCACACTAAACCGAAGAAAAAGTAATTTTGGCTGGTAAATATGCAATAATAAATATCGCTAACGAGGTTATAGAATTTAACTTGTTAGCCTCAACGTTAAATATAATCTGCCAAAATTGTTATAAACATTTTTAACAAAGGTGGTACCTACTTAATTTGTATTTGCAAATACATTAATACATTTATGTTCTATTAAAGAACCGCTGTAGCTTCGGATCTTAAATAAAAATCTCTAATATGTACAGTATATTAAAATAACGGTGAAATCGGAAACTACAAAATTTAATAATAATTTAACATTGCGAAATTTTCCACCTATAAAATTTACGCAGGTACCTAATAAAGACATGATATTATGACATGACAGAATAACCAACCGAAATGATTAAAACTTCAAAGCAGTACTATCAGGTAACCTAATGAATATAAAAGATTTTCACGAGGTTATATTCTACCGTAATATTTTTATAGCCTTTTATACTATAAAAATGTTGGTTAATTTCAAATTATCTATCATTAGTAATTTTTAAAACTTGGAAATTGTAATTATTATGTCGATTTTTATAATTTCTCAATGGAATTTAATGGTTTTTTCCTCTCCGGGCACCATGGAACCAAGAGAAACTATAATTCAAAAACGTTAAAATAACCGGTATTTGTTGAGTTGAGAGTTTTTCTTTCGAACACCATTATTGAGATACTGGAAGCTATTCCATACCCCCGAGACCGAAGGTTTGTGTCGAAGAGGATTTCACCACTGTGCAAAAAAGAGTAGCGGTACCTGCCGAATTTGGCAATAGTTGTAGAAATTTTAACTGAATGAGACACTCCTAGATTTGTGTACATATTCTATGATTGCGGAATTACAGATTGGGGTATGAAATACCCCAGTATCCCAGTAATTGTATGAAATGAATTTGAGGGTGTGACTATTAAATTTTTGATTACTATTTGTAGAACACACTAACTTTGACTCCACATTTCTACTCCTTAAAATTTAATTACAAAATTAGGTCAATTGCAATTGATTTGATTTATTTTTTCAACCACTAACGGGGAATTACCTATAACCAATAACTATCAGTGCAGTGCAGTGGAGGAAAAATTCAAAGTGAATTTATAAAGTGAACTCTTCTCAACTTTTTATCATTATTATGTCAAATAATCATAAATAAATAACGACACTTCAGCTATTGCAATAGAAAATGCATTTCCAAATGAATAATCAAAGTTAATAAATTCAAAACTCAAATCAAGGTTAATGTAGAATTTTGCATGCAGGAGTATGGTTTTCGGGCTTTCGACAGAAACTCATACATACAAATATTCTGAATTTCAAGTTGCACTTAAAATGAAAAAGTTTTAACATTAAATAAAGTTTTTTTTGCGAAATTTAATGGCGAAGTGACAAAAAAAACCCGTTAGTTAAATAAACAGAAAAATTAATTAACTAAAAAAACATTTTTAAGTTAACAACAATATGTTTTACGAAAACTTGACACGAAGTGAACTTTTCTTAAAAGTTATTAAATTTTATTCTCAACTTGTAAATTGTTAAGTATATAGCTTAAAGGTAATTTAAAACATTTTTATATAAAATTTTCTTTGTTAAATATAGCGAAGAATTCGGAAAAATGTAGAAAAAGTGTTCACGATTGTGTCCAAATTTAGGTTGGTATTAATTATGAATATCACGCAACTTTTCTTTTCTGAGCAAGTTTAACAACATGTAGAAATGTTGTGATTTGCTTGTTTTCACTTTTTGTACAACACTTAATGGTTTTCTTTCATACTTTTTCTATGTTAGAAATAAAAAGTTTTTACCAACATTGTATTCCTTTTTTAGACATACAAAATCTTTTTAAGATACTCCGATGTCGTTTTTTAAGTTTTCTTTAGGAAAAGTTGCTTTTATTTTCGTAAAAATAGAATTTGTTTTGTATTAAGGATTATGCCTGTACGACGTTCTTTAGTTTGGCTTATATACATATAGGTTTACCTCATAGCGCATACTTTCCGTTCCATTGCATTTCCATTTTTTTAATAAAATAAATATTACAAGAATGACTTTGTTGTATAAATATTTTCTTAACTTAAAGGTAATATAGAAATATTTTTAAAGTCTTCATTTATATTCAGCTAAACTTGAGAGCATTTCTTACTTGAATGATCTCGTGTCACGCCGGAACGTGCATTATATATCAAGACTTGGTGCTATTTTACCGCTAGAGATGCCACGATGCAAGTACAATTCAGTCTATTTTCAAATTGTGAATTTCAGGATTTTTCTATTAGAGACAACATGATGCTATTAAAGTTCTTTACAGTTTACTTCAGTGAATGCTTTATTTATTGAAATACAGAATTTACATCTGAGACACTTATTTATCCACAGGATCAACCGCAAGTAACCTAAACTGCATGATAGGATATTTATCGTTACTGTATATTGTCGTGGAATTTTATGTTCAGGGGGGGGGTCCAAATTAAAAAATTTAACAGCCGGGCAAACAAAATTATTAGAAGATTTTATGCAATTCCCATTATATTTTGCAAAAAATAACTTTAAAATATTATTAGATAAGAGTTTCATGCAAAAAAATACTAACTGCGGGTAAAGGATATTTTGATTATTTTATTTTTGTATACATTTGATACATTGCAATATATCGTATGCCAACAACCAGGCGACTAATGTCCGATATTTTTGAGTCCGTAAATTTACAATTTGATTACAAAATTATAAGAAATCTACCCTGGGACATTGCAATATATTGCAGTATTTTTTCCCTCAGTCCGAGTAATTTCATTTTTAATTTCACAATATTACGAAATACACTTTAATATATTTTCCGTTTTAAAAAACATAACAATATATTTTTGAATAATAATGCACGTAAAATAATTATTTGAATTACAATTTAGTAGCTTAATTAATGCTTCTCATCTGTTTCAGGTAAGCACGGAAAGTTTTAATCATCACCAAAACACAGGTTTGTTAAAATTTCAGACTATATTATTGAGAAACCACTAATGAGTTTGGAACAAATTTTAATGAATTAATAGGGGATAACTTTTTATCGACTGGTTTGGTCAAAATGTGACGAAGGGGGGTGTGGAGTTCCTCTTTTGATAGTTGATTAGTGTATGTTTGGGTTGTATGTGGTATAGAAACGGATGGTAACTAATGATATCGTCGCATAATTTAATCTGTGTAAACTCAACATGTAATTAATCCAGCTTTGCATTTGCAGATTAGGTTAGAGTTAATTCTTCCACCTCTTGCTGACACTCCTGCAAAAGCTTTTAAATTAGTTCGTATGTCATTGTCAGTGGGAACACGTATTAGCTCGGTTAGTACGGTTCCAAAAACAAATAGTTCTTAGTTCTATGTAAATTTGTTGAAGACACATTTATATAACGTACACGACCCGGATATTTACAAGTATTTTTCTTATTCCTAATAAAGCTTTCATGGTGTTGCAAGACTTAAGGGAACCACGGAAAATGTCATAAACATACGTCGGCGATATATAGAGTCGAGAAAAATAATTTTCTAACGAAGAAATCGGCACGAATATCCCATTTAAAATTTATTATTAGTAGTTGTTTTTAAAGTTATAAATAAAGGTTCGTGTTTCGATAAATCTAAACTATTTCTCAACTTGAAAATAAATTTCGGAATTATCTCAAAAATGTGTAATTGCAACATGAAAATTACATTTTGTTATCCAACTTCCAACAAGAAAATTCACCGAGTTAAAAAAACTGCAATTTACTCTCAACAGTTGTTAATTTTACAAAACCACCGCCAAGATTAATGTTTTTCACCTTTACAATCAATTTAACGTTAGATTTCTTAACCATGTTCAACTTTAACCAGTTTTTCTTACAACTGCGGTGACGCTGGAAGATTCAGTTTATTCACTTAGGTAAAACTTTTCAGACTTACCTGCCGCTAAGTTTTGAAACTATTCGAAGTTACCAATGAGATTACATATGATCTGGAAGCACGTTTTTGAAACTAACTTATCTGATAACTTGCAATAACACTGACAAATACGCAAGCACGTCGCCATAGTAATAGGGCACGTCGTCTACCGCCATATTGCCAGGTCGCTAGCGGCTCACGGTAATTAGCAACAGAAGATTGATGTTATTACGCCTCGCCAAGACTCTTCTTCTTAATTAACTTCTATGTACCATGTTGTTCGTCTTAATTCGACGTATTTCAAATTTTGTAATAATTCATAAATGTTATAACGCTTAACTAAATTTGGAGTACCTTAGAATTTGAATTAACAACAATGCTAGCTCGTGTTCAAACTTCATAATAATAATAATAATAATTAAATAAATCTACTATTGAAGACAATTTTTAATGAGCTAAGGCAGTATAGTCATACACATTTAAAATTTCACAACTCAAGAGGATAAAAAAGCAAAAACTAATTGGAAACTCGAATTAAGGATTTATTTTTAAAGTATATTACTCGCTAGATTTCCTGAGTCGTCTACACTCTGTATGCCGGTGCTATTCAAACTTGAGATCATGGAAATATTGGATAATGAAATGTTCTGGTTTTTTCCTTTGTTTATGCAGTGATAATTTGAGTAATCATAATAAAGGACGAGAGAAGTTTTAACGTTCCAACATAAATTGACAAAGATAACTCCTTATATAAGCATATATGATTCCATGGATGCGGTATTCCTTAGAACAGACTTAATTAAAGCTATCAAGCTATAATGGAAGACACAGTTTAGTGGTGCATAAAACTACAATTTCGGAGCGAAAGAAGGATTATACATTATTTTATTAAAATTAGAAAACTACGTTTTTTAATTCAATTTTCATAATCGTAAAAACCACAATTAATGTTATATCAAGTTTCAGGTCCATTAGAGAGACGGTTTTATAATTTTTTATATATATTATTATAGATATCTACCTGTGCGCAACAAACGTAAATTAATGAAGCTTCTTGAATCGTATAAGTGAACATATGGTATTTCATCAATTTATCATCATTATCTGCTAAATAATTTTATATTTCGTTTGGTGATTACATTAGAGGCAATATGGTGTTTATACCAGATTAGG
Source organism: Cantharis lateralis (assembly GCA_963170105.1). NCBI lineage: Eukaryota > Metazoa > Arthropoda > Insecta > Coleoptera > Cantharidae > Cantharis > Cantharis lateralis. Next base: position 26,602,683 of record OY720629.1, read on the forward strand.
ATTTGTAAAAATGTTTACATTTACATTTTTTGGCACGCTTTGACCATAATTTGATAAAAATTATTGGTTTAATTAACTAAATATTTATTCGAGCTTTTTGATTAAAACTATTAAAAAACAATTCGAGATCAGTCAAGTTTGTTTTTGGATTACCGGGAACACTCAGACCGGTATTTTTTATAATATCTACCAAAGACGCAGTTCATTTTTGGTCGCGCGACCAGAAATTTCAGCGATTACTAGCAGATTTTTTTTTGCAATTTATGTTTTCTGTATTATTCCTTTTCACGGGCAGGTGACTCTATTGCTCTTTGCTCATGTCAAAATTACCGGGTTCAGATTGCTTGGACTAAGTTGAAATGATCGGAAAAAGTTTATAAAAGGTGTTTTGAAGATTTTCAATCAGGAGAACTTTTCCTCAGTTTGGTAGAATGCACTACCTATTGGATGTTAGACTTAAGTATCATAAATTGGTGGGATACTGGGGGTAAAACATTTGAAATTGTAATATAGTAATAAAACTTCCCAGAGAAGAACTTTCCAGGGGGTCAGTCAAATTTTAGAAGTGACGAACTCAGAAGTAAGTTTAAGGAAAGACCGTTGGCGTGTAACCAACCATACCACATCTTGAAGCCATTACCTACCTAAGCAAGCAACAATAATTCTGCCTTGCAATTTATAAATGATATAAAAGAGGTATTGTTACCCTCATATACTATAATCAATAAGTCATGATCATTGAACTGGGGTATTATACAAAAGGAACAAGGAGGGTTTCAGAACGGAACTCTGGAACACACTCGAAGTTTGATGATTTCAGGCTAACGTTAAACGGAAGGAAGCAGATTAACTCACCAACCTTGCTTCGATTTAACCTAAGATTAATTTGTTGACTAGCTGTTTTAATGCGGAAGCGAGAACAGTGGGTCGGTGGTAAATTAAAATACAGTAAATAATGCAAATATAGGAATGATGTACAATTTATATCACGTCTTTTGACCTTATTTTATTCAATAAAAACAGAAAGTTTTCTTAGTTTGGTATTATAAAAGATGTTGGCGAATTTTATTACGTATAAAAATGTTTCCTCTGAGTTGATAAGAATTAAGAGAATAAAAATTGTCTTCTTATCAAGGTTATTAAATTCATATTTTCCAAATCACAAAGATCGGTTTTTATGATCTACTTCGCAAAAAATTTGCAAAAGAGTGCTTTGGATGTACCACATACACTTCATTCAACTAGGAATAGAAATGAGATAAGTAGGTACATGAATGTATAAAATTCAAAGAAAAGCAGTCTAGACTTCAATTATTTTTCAACCACGAAGATCACTAGGTTTCGAGATTATCGTCTAGATTTTATTAAATAAATGAATAAAAAAGCCAGATTGAGGATGAAAAATGAGTAGGTTGGTTATTTGGAATCTTTGGGTAAAAACGTGTGCCTCAAAACTGATGGAATTTTTAATTTGATATTATTTTACGTTTTTTTTTGATTTTCCTGGATATAGCACTATGAGTAAAAAAAATCCATCCAACACCGCTTTCCTGGTGCCTAGCAGAGCAGAGTATAATCAAGCCAAGCAAAACTACACGAGGTGTTTCAAAAATCGTTAAAAGTTTTAACAACATTTTCATTGTTTTGCTATTGTGAAGTTTTTATTTTCATGTTATGTTGTTTGGAAGTATAATGTGGATTTTATACTCCAACAATTTGCAAGTTTAAGCTTAAAATCTAATTTAGTGAATTATCTAAAAAAGGAAAAACACTTCTTTGTCTTTGGAGTGCAAAGCGTCTGCTCATCAATTTTATTAGCTTTTCCATTCTAGCTATAGAATTCCTTAACTAGTAAACTAATATGGCTTCTGTTACACTCGAAGTTATCGCATTTCGTCTTGAGAAATGAGAAGTAGTAGTATTTTAAACTGACTAGGTTCTATTAAAATACAATTTCTTTTCATTATTCGCAATATACAAATTACCTGCAAACTAATTGCTTAAAATGAATTGCAAAATAATTTTAAAGTTTTAAGCGCTAACAAAGTTTAAATTATTACTAAACTTTTTCAAGAATCATTAACATTTTTCATTTCAATATAAATACAGGTAGAAAAATGTTATCTAATTAAAACTTTTTACATTTTTTGATGAATTACATTTTTAAAATGCGCAATGGTAAGAAAGTAATTAAAAATGATTTCAACATTGTGAGTGAATGTTTCATTAGAGAAGAAAGCTTTTCGTAGTTAGGCTCTTTTATTTATTTGGAAAAAATCCTAGTTGATTTTATCACCAACATAATAAATCCTTTTTGGTTTACGGTCTGACAGTCTATAATCTTATTTATTTAAATCTTAAGCCGATTTATATGTTGAGACCAAAAACTGTCTTATGGATATTGTATTTCAGGATCCTAGTTGTGTTTGTGTTTATTGTTGTTGACATATTCAAATTTTTAAACCTATAATTTTTAACCTGTAGTAGCATTTTTATATTTTCGCCAACACAAATACTTTAATTAACTTTAAATCCATCTCACAATAAACAAGTAGTTTAGGATGCTACAAATTTGTTTTATATCGTATTAGTAAGATTTTCCTGGATCAACGGAAAATAAATTCATTTTCATTAAACAAAAAACTTTATAATTTATCTAAACGATCATTTTTTAAATTGTTTATTTTTTATGCCTACCTTTCTTATTTTGTTTTATTGAATAATTCCAAAGTGTATTTTGTAATTTTTATTGCTTCCGAATATCATTTTTTAATCTATTTTATTTTAGAGCATCATAAAATTTGATCAAATAGCACCGCGAAAGAAAAACTTCCAAATTGACATTAAATTTCTTACTTTCGACTGATTTTCAGAAAGAAAAAGCAAAAATGCTTTATTTTTTGTAACAGTTTCAATTTGTGTCTTTTATTTATTGTAGTTGTTTATATCCCATTAATTAAAAAGCAATAATGGATTTTCCTTTAAGAATTTTGTTGAAAAACAAGTCCAAGTCGTTTTTTCTCTTTTGTGTTCTTAATATTATCTTCACTTCCTATTCTGTCGTACAAGCAGCACACTCTTTTATTATTGTCTTGCTATGTCAGCTTATGTTTGATGTCGATATTTCACTTCCTTGATTAATATGAAAAACTTCCAATATATTTTCTTCACGGTAGTAGGTAATGCTGCTTTTTATAGTTCCAATAAAATTTTTAATCCAGCGCATATTTTAAGGTAATTTAAAACTTAATAAAAAATATTGCCAATATTTTTTTATTGCTTCCTCCAGTTCTTTCAATTTTTTCGAAATATGAATTATTGTCCGATACCAATCAGATTGGGGGAATTTCACTACTATGATAATTAGGATAACTCGACAGGAATCGAACCAGCGAAGAGGCTAACACGCTAACTCTTGACCATGAGTTATTATTTCTGATGTTTGCGAAAAATTTAAAAATTCAGAAATAACTTCCAAACAATGTATAATTAACATGACATGAAAAATAAGAACTTTGATTGCTATTGCTGTCTTATAAGCTTATTTTTAAATGGGTATTTGGTTGTCACGGTAATAATTTGAGAAGCCAAAGCAGAGCTTTAAATCGGGCAATTTTGCCAAATTAATGTCTGTGATTTGAGAATTATTACCAAGTGAAACCAAACTTGAGTATAATTAAAACGAAGCTTAGGTATCTGAATAAAAAGTCGACCTTGAATGTATTTTAAGAAGATAAATACGCGAATAAAAATGAATAAAATTCTATTGATTTACGTAAATGTCAACTTTAGTTTACTTACATTTTTTTACTTACTCGGAGAGTAACCTCCTTTCGTTTTATATTATCGTGACAGATCATTCCACGAAGGAAAATAGAACAATCGATATTATAATTGGTTAATAAAATAAGAGTACCTTTTAAAATCAAATATCCGTTTTACTTGCATTGCAAATTCAAAACGCTAGAATTTATTAAACTTCTTCCAAAGACGGGGTGGGGGGATTCAAAATTTAAAATCCAAAATAAAATATGAAAACTTTTTTTTTTTAAACGAAACAGGATACAGAATTACAGAACATCGCAATCGACATCATCATTGTTGCCGATAAAGAACAAAGCTGGGCAGGTGTTAGATTATTGAATTTGTACTCGTTAGTCCTGTCATAAATATGAATTAGGAAGCAATCTAACATGTGTATATGCAGTGAGTGACATTATCAGTTACTCCACCAGACAGAATCTGAATATGTCTTGTACTTGCTCAACCGATATCATAAATATTCCATATCAAGATTTCGTTAAATTTTGATAATATCAAACTATGCAATATGGTTAGTTGAAAGATAATCATTGGATGTTGAGGACATTTACGCATATCTGATTAGTTGCAACCCAATTCAGACGAAGAAAGATTGATATTTTATGACTGTATTTCTATAATAACAAATAATGTAAAACACAATAAATTATATTCGTAAAAAAAAAATTGGTGAATTGGAAGATGATTAAGAATTAAAGGAAATATTAATTTAATTTTTTTTAAATGAAATACAAATAAGACTAAAGACAAACAAAGACGCGAACATAATATAAAAAAGTAGAAATTACAATTAAAGAAACCAATAAATGTTAAATTAGAAAAATAATATCATAAGTTATTGTAGACTTTAAGTTAAATACTTTTGTCCTGAAAAATCCATAATGTTTGTCTTTCCTTCAGCAGTAGCTATTGAAATCTATCTAGACAATGTAAACGGAATAAGTCATACAAATACATACTTACATATGTACACAGCCAGTCTATAGCTATCGATTTTCACTACATTTAATTGTTCTATAAAATATTAATAGAATTTTATAATACACCTACTCAGTTCTATAACACCTTCTTCAGATCATGCCAGATATTAAAATTAGTTTTAAAAAATGTTTTTTTATTAATATTTGAGTTAAAGCGGTACCGTGATATGGCGGTATTAATGCATACCGCAACGTAATATAGCGGTTTTCGTCAGAATTGCAGTTTACCGACGTTTGCTTGTTTTCTAAGGTAACTCATATTCTTCATCTGTGTATCGATATTCAAAACTATGTTCAGATTTTCTGATGTTTGCACACGTAATATTGTCAATATGTTAAAATTTATCGCAGCGTCTAAACGAAGCTTTAGCTTGTGCAAATTTCAGACGAAATAATTAGGACGTGTAAACGCAGCTTCAGAATGGCGTAACTGATTTTCAGCTGTATTTCATACACCGTAAATAGAGTTAGCTTTAGTTGGTTTCTCCTATGTATTATTTAACATTGGTTTAGCGTCGACAGCTTTCATTAACGTGGAAATGAAAATGTCGGGATAAATATTGGCTCAAGCTCTTATTTTAAACCAATTAATTTCTCAAATCGTTAGATTTCAAAATTAACCGACGTTGATAAAGATTGCTTTTGGGGCTTTACATAATTTTTTATGCGTCTTTGGTCGAAAATATGCTGTACGATTATTTTTACAGTAGAAACGTTCACTATAAATCATTTGTGTCTAATTTGAATTGCATGAATACCAGAAGCTTTAGCTTTGATAAATATGTCATTTTACTATAATGCTTAGCTCTAGTTGCAGATATATGTTTTCCTAAACTCTATACGCAGTTCGTTCAAAATTTCACACTAGAAAAGATTTGAGGTTCTGAATTTTCCGGGTCGCAGTTCCGGTTACAATACAAAATAGACGCATAAATTGTACCTTTTTACTTTTCGAATCATTTATCCTATTTGTACAATGGGTTTTAATTTAGCATTAAGCATTTCATGTGGGTTCGTAAAGCTTTAAGTACATTACGAATTGTGATCAAACTGCAAACCGTGCTTTATTTCCTTCTTGAAGCGTTCAACGAAGTCAAATTTATAATTTGAAAAAATTAAACAAAAGAATAAATAAAACTGATTTACGTATTATTTACAAAATTGAATACAGTTTTAACGTAATTCCAATCTAAAAGTCTTTTTTGAGGTTTTGATATAAATTAGCGAAGAATCTTCTTTGATGTGACATTCAATAATATTTTAAAATTAAGTCGTAAAACCCTGAAACTGATTAATCTTTTCTCCGAGATCAAATTTTATTTACCGAATCTCATTTGCATTTATAATTTGAAATTTGAGCCAAATTGATGTTACGGATTTTTGCAAATTTGAACCTTTAAAAAATTTGGTTCCCAGCGTTAATATGGAAAATCCAAACAAATCGAACCTAAATTTGAATGATTAATGGAACAGTTAAGCCGTTCTATCTGCAGAACACACGTGGAAAAAAGGATAAGTTTTTGTATGAAGAATAGTTATCGTTAAGTATGATGGACTCCTTATCTTAAGACACTTTTCACTTTGAAATTTGTCGAGTCAGCTTCCAACTAAGAGCCATCGCAGCCTCTAAATGGACCTCTCCTTCAACTCGACCCTTCCTTTACAGACGGCTATAATTTCAGATTATTGTACTTTCGAGTACGGATATGTTTAGTTTCACAAAACAATTTATTTTACAATAAGTACCCACCACACATTTGACCGCACATTTTCGAAAATTAATTTTGTAAGCTGGAGATAAGAGAAAAGTTACTTCGGTGGGATCGATAAAAATTTTATTTGTTTTAATTGTAAGTGACGTAAGCGGAATAAAACTGGCTTTTGGAAGAGTGGGCAAAGTTACTGGATAGCCAGCATTTCCACGGCGCATTTCCGGAGATATGCAGTAAACCGGAAAATCCCCAACGCTGATATCCGTTAAAGATTGAAATGGGCACATTTTCCTTCGCCGATATTATATTGTATCTTCCCACATCCAATTTTTATTTTTTGGTTAAATTAACATTTCATATTTTCGTGTCAACTCGAACCCAATTCTATCGTGAAAAATGTGTCTGTTGTGACCTGTAAAGCATACAAAGTGCAAGTGTATGGTTTATCGCATATAGGAAGTAATAAATCGTAAGAGTAATATTTTACTCGTTCTGTTAATAATCGAAAGAGTCTAATAAAGCCGCGGACCCTGCTGCATGAGCTTTTTTGATTTTTTTCCTTTAAATTTCATTTTAAAGGCAAAAGTAAGCGTCAAAAGTAATAAGTTGGTGAAGACTTACTACGCAAGCTGTAAGGAAAGCATCTACTACATGCAGACATCTTATTAAGTTTTTTTTTGTATAATGCATGTCTGCCTTTACACAAGAAATGAGATTGAGTTCGGCGGTTCCAATTTTGCAAATAAATTTGACATTTTTCACAAAATAAATTCGTTTCTCCGGCATTCCTTATAAATATATCGTTCTATTGTATGAGATAAACTCCAATAAATATTCATAAATTTCAATATTGACAATGCAACAGGTTCATTTCTAATATATTTTTCTTTCAAAATATACCTTTTCAAGTGTTTTCAAATGCGTCGGTACATTAAAAATCATTCGGAATCTTTTAAAATTCATCACTCAATTTTTACAATCTGATGGATTTTCTATTTACATTTTTCTTTTGTCGAGTTCGAAAATGACGAAAATATATCATCCGAATTTTGCTTAATTAAGAAAATTGTAATAAAATATTAAACAAAGTTACCCCTAGTGTGCACAGGTTGCACACATAATTTAGAAAATAATTTTAAGGGCCCTAAATTTAGATAACAATTTTAACTGGCAACAGCAGAGATAAAATTTATTATAACAAACTGGTGCGACGTGGTAACGCAATGTAAATATAAATGCACCAGTGTAGGCTCAAAAACAAATGACACTTGCCACTGGGGCATCCCCCGACTAATTTATATGGAATTGCTTCAACGTTTACTCAAACCGCTTATTTATACGTCGGCTGTAAGATATTATCGTGGCGCACCTGCACACCTTAACTACAAATTATAATTTTCAGACAGATTAAGACAAATCCAAAAATAACAAATTTTCAAGCATTAGGTTTTTAAATTAAATTTGAAACTTTGGTAAATATCGTAACTCTGAATATAGCATTGTCAGAGATTTATTCATTAGAGACACGTAATAATTTACAAGTAGATGTGATCTCAACAGAAAACTAAGAACTTAAACTTTGTCGACGTATATGAAGACAGATGAGGTAAAACTAAACACGGAACAAAGTAATGGTAAAGTTAGGTTCATCAAATACAAAACATAACACAGAAAAATGTTTTTCAAGCTTTCGTGCTGTGTTACAGAGTGCTTTTTTTGTATTAGATTTTTCCTAAGGGAAAATATTCTTAAAATTGTAAAACAAAATTACCCTATCTCGGTCGCTAAATTTCGCTCATAACCGAACCATTCCATTCGGAAGATTACAAACAACTCTTTTGTTTTTTGTTTAATTAAAATTAGTAGGTAATATTATTAAGGGAGCCGTTTATTGTTTGAGATGCACTGGATTAAAACAACACAACATTTTAAACAGATACTTTATTAAATTTCTCTCGTTAAGAAGTGGAATGACTTAATAAAATTTCTTTATGAAAATTTATCTGAAGGCGAAAAAGATTTAATTTTTGATGTTTTTATTAAGATTTTCTGGTATTTTAATTGTGAAGCTCTAACTCGATTGGCCGTTAAATTCCAATTTATTATTATTTCTTTTATTGGCCCTCGGAAAAGTTCCGCATCCATAATGCGGGTTCTTTATTACGTGTATAAGTCGAAATGTTTATAGATACAATATTTAATTTTACTAATGTGCTTTTCGGATAAACTAAAAACGTCAAACAATTTTCTTATGTATAAGTATATTACAGTGATATTCAGCTCGACGGAAGCGTCTAGTTTTTAGTAGCATGCTGTGAGCGTAGGAAGAGGGTTGTGAGAGGAAGAGATAGGATTCATCTATTCACAGAAGGGAATTGAGTTTGCAGTTATTGGAAGTGGAGCTAAGTATATTCCACCACTTAGCAACCCCTAAGGCCTTCACCAGAAGCTTCAACGCTTTTAGCGTAGTAACTGCAAATTTAGTTTAGCAAAAGTGGTTGTTAACTTATTGATGTATTGTATATTAGACTAACTCGAAATCTTAAGGGAAGCATTAATGATATGGAAAAATTCGACAAATTGATTTCCAACACTTACTTAAACTTAAAAGGTGAGAAGCGTTATCCTCGTTACCTCACATCCTTCCATTTGTTGATTTATCTCCTACATGTTTTCCCATCTTACGTGGATTACATTCAAATCGGTACGAATTATTGATATTTAGAGTTAAGTATTAGTGAACTCACCTATCAGAAGGGTTTTGTGAAACCTAACGTAAAAGCGCTTTAAGTTAAGTGTAAAGCTCACTGGTTTATAACTTCGTCGAGTTTGAAAACTTTCTTATTTAACTAAAAATAACTGGAAAAGTTTAAATCAAAATAATTTTTAGAAACGTGTAATTAATTTCAAATTTATGATCGTATTAAGAAAGTTTCCAATTTTAAATCAAAAATCTGTATCGAATTTTTTAACCCATAGATTAGGAAGTTTTAGGTGAAAAGTTTGTTGCAAAATTTATCCAGTTGATTTAAAAATCAAATGCGAATTTGCCGAATTAATATTTCAATTGCGTTGAGTGACTATTTAATTCTGTGAATTAATTAGATTGATTGGATGAAATGAATGACACTCCAGTTTAGCACTGTGAAAAAGTTGGTGTATTGGTTTTAATTTGATTTTTGAGAACTCCAATGTTTAATTAAAAACCCGACCTAACTCGATAAAATTTTGGACCTCTAACGATAGATTCTTGAGTTGAAAGGCGAGTGGATGAGGCTTATCAAAATAATCACGATGCTTCAAATCCATATCACTTCATCCGGACATGTAATTGCACAATAATTACTTTAAGTGTATTTCGCCCTGGAATTCTGTAACAACTTGGAAGTAGCTCGAGCTCATCAGTTACATGAAGGACTGGAAATTACTGAAAAGCGTTAGAAATTTTTAATTAAATTTTAATTAAATATTTTCCACTTTTAAATAATATTATGACGAAGTTAAAAATTGAATTGCTTTGAAAGTTTCTTGAATACAAAAATCTTTTTTTAACTACCGATGTGTGTAATTTCGAAATACTGAAATATAAAGTAGGTAGCTAGTACTGGAATTTCTACTTGCTTGACTTTAATTTATATTTACGTTTACAACTTTTCTAACTTTTTTTATATACTTTTAACATACAGTAGTAAAGTTTTTAGACCTATCCGTTTTTTTATTGTTGAATTTACTTGACTATTTTTTTGTTAACCTCTATTTTCCTTTCTCCATAATAAATTTAAAAAAACGACCCAAGTCGGTCGAGTAAGTAGTCAAGTAAATGCCATTTCATTCCATAATACGTGACGTATGAGAATTTAAGATTTTAGCGGCGACAATCAGCGTTATGAATATTGTTATCACCTTCATTAGAATAATTTACTAATAATGTAGCTTAATAGTTCTAGATAATAATAATGATGTTTTAATAAGGTAGAATCTAATTTTATAACTAAATTTTCTGAAACTGAGTTCCAACAAGGTTCACATGATTTTCATATTTAGAATTTAATTATATCGTGTAACTTGTGCAACTTAGTTTCCAACTTGCTTCGTTATTAATAATTTAAAGCGTTCCATATATTTTTTTAACAACTTCTTTGATCTTGCTTTTAAAATCAATTTTCTTTATTATAAAATGCAATACTTCTTTTGTTCGAAAATTGCTTATCTATATTATATTTGCGAAATCGAGGATTTGATTTATTAAAATATCAGATTTTATTTTAATTATTCAATTGAAAGATATTTTATTCTCCGCAATATTTTCTTATTACCTTTTTATTCACGTTTCGTACACAACTCTTTTATAAATTTAATAAGTCTATAACGTAGTTACGGTACTGGTCCTGACGATGGTTAAATAAACCGAAACCGATCCGCAATCACCACAACCATAACGGAATTGATAGGCTACTATTAAGTTAGTATTGTCTTCACAACTTAGAGCTTTGGTTTCTAAAAATCAAGCCTGTATTTACCGAAAATTTCAGTACTCAAAAATGTCAAACATAGAACAAAGGTCATAAAGATCCTTTTTCAGGAGAGGTGAGCGATTTCTGAAAGACTATAAATAAGCACTTAATAGCCCTACATTTTATGTCAATTTCACCTTGAAATCTTTTGACTGCAAAATATTATATTTAACTTTTTATTACGTGTTTTGTTTCTTTTAAATATTTTATTTTTTAACTTTTCCTACCTTAAACTTTTAATCTAATCATATCAAAATAAGAGGTAAAAAATGCATCTAAATCCTCAATATCAAAGTAAAATTTATAAAACTAGTAATTTAAGTCAGGTTTAATAATTAGTATATAACTTAAGTTTCTGAAGTTTGTGCTTTATTCACAAGGCTGATTAACTTGAAAATTCTGCGTTTTCTCTTTGCCTTAACATATTTACTTGGCACTGCAGATTACCTCGGCGGAGCTTTATACCTCCTTCATCAGGTTGGGTTTTATTTGAAACGTTGACGCTAACATTTGAGACTGTGGTCTACAAAGTGTAACAACTTTTCTAAAATTGTTTATTTTTTCAAGGAAATTACAATAAAAACTTACGGTTAGCATTAGTGGCAGTAGGTTAAGTTGCATTTTTATTATATATTTTTTGAATCTCATGAGGTACCATCTTTCATTCACCAAACGCCTATCTGCTGGCCTGAGATATTATTATAAATGGCCGAAACACTTTGCTCCCCTTCGAAGTTAGATGTCGAAGACGTTTAACACATCGTAAAAACTGACTTATAAATAAATAGGTTGCATTTTCGTTAGAAATATATTGCCAGGAATGACAAAATAAAATATTTTGTTTTAATCAAAATTTTATGGAAAAACCAGCCACCTCCTAGATAAATAACTTTTAAGAAAATGAAGAAGCTTTTGAGGAATCTAACAGATAACATTGTACTAAAAATATTGTACTTTTTTAATTCTACTGAAAATCGAAAATTTAAGCTGCATTTAATAGGGAGATTACTTTAATTCAACGACATTTTCATGATAAATTAAATGCACTCAATACAGGTTGGAAGACACCTACAACTTAACGTGGAAACCTAACCGCGGAATTATATTTTGTAATTATTATTATTACAAGTACTAGATTGCCCAAGTTGTGCGGCCTGAAGGCCGCACTGATGAGTTGCATTTTCGTAAAGTTTTCAGGCTGGTACGTTTGATGCCGAAAACACGATCGATTTCCTCAATTATTTCAGGCGGACAACTTGGATTTTCAGGCAGATTTAGTCGTTAGTTAACCGCTTCTGTCGTGCTGTCTATTACATGCAGTTGTGCAAACTTTCTCGGTTATCCTTCAGGTGAATACAAATGTGTGGTTCTGTAATACGTCTGTCCTTGAATTTTAAAAACGTACTGTCCGTTGACCGCCATTTAAACTATCTCTGCCATTGCAGCAAAGGAAACAGAGGAATTGTAAGAGCGGATGTTCTAACGAAAGTTCTTGTAATAATGATTTTCTGAATCTGAAAGCATACACCAAAAAAACGCGGGGTACAACAATGGATTCTAATGTCAATCGAACTGTTGCAAAAGCTTGACTTTTCCTTTAGGGTAGCAAAGGTCGCTCCTTAGCAAAATTCGGGAATTGTGTGAGACCGAACGTCAGCTCGTCTTGCCCAAAGTTGTTCTACTGTCCAATTACCTCTTGTACGGGCTTTTCTCTTATAATCCAAACGTCGTCGCTTTGCGATAGGTTTAATTCAATAATTAAGAGCTATAACCGAAATTATCCGTAATAATATGCGGAGAGAAGTACACACTTGGCCTTTTATAATAATGATAATGTAGGGTAGAGGTACAAAATACCGAATATTGCTCAAAAAGCAGTATAATACAAAATAATGACAAGTTCAATCTGATTTGATATATTAGAAATGGTAAAGAATTGATCTTGCTGGATAATGGGACATGTTCTTTCACAAAAAACATGGAATGCAGTTTAGGACTAATAAAGAATTTATAAAGGGCAAAATTTATATTAAAATATATTATGTGAAGTTGAACAATTATTTTTCTTGAGAAAAGACGTTGAGTCCAGGCTTGAAAGTGAAGAGAGAAAAAGAATATGATGGAGTGTGGGAAAAATTCACTGAAGCAATATCTGCCGTATGAGTTATTTTTGAAAGTCAATGCAATCAGAACTAACCAATTTTAGTATTAATATTTTGGATACTTTTATATATTTGTGCTTTAAGCTTTAATTGCCTTTTAGCTGCCATTTATGAATTGAAAACTAAATTAAAAAAGTTAAAATTTCTAGCCGTCTTTCGGTCCTTACCGAAATAATTTATACATGAAAATATAACTTTATATTTGTTAAAAAATTGTGTAGTGTACAAATTTATTAATTTAATATAATATTTTACAAAGCGAGCTTTAGAGTTTCGTATCCTTAAGATTTGACTGATTGACGGTCTCCTTTCTGTAGTAAGTAGTACACCTTTTGTCGACATTATCAACATCTAACTTAAGCCAGGAAGTTGTCATATGACAACACCAGCTTGCTCGCTATAGCTTTTCACGACTAAATAATGCTGACACTTGAACCAAACTTATTGCTTGATTCAATTTACATCGGGGTGCAACCCACTTCTGCATTCCATTCGATTGTCTGTTGTCTGAAGTCAAGGTGACGAAGGCGTCTCTTTACACGACTTGACAATTAATTAAGTTGAACACTGTATACGCTTAAGTTAAGATCACTGTAAAATTTACCATGTTTGCTTATTCGTTTAGTGTAATGAATGCCCAAGTAGTTTGTTACTTAACTTGGAAAGCTATGTGACAATGTTACTTCAGCTCCACATGAAGTACGTAAATTGTCAAACAGTAGGAGACGAAACTTTATTTATATTTTCCATTCGACGGAAAGAAAAGAAAACCCGTTTCAAACAATTTGGTTTGTTTTTGAAAATTTTCAAGAAACCATTAATAAATTACGCAACCGTTCAATGGAACACTTGTAACTATAAGTTTATTTATCAAGACGACAGCCAAAACGAAGTTGAGGATAACTGTTAGGTATTATCGGGTTATTCACGGATAAAAATTGGTTAAAAAATACATTTTAACTTGAAAGCTTCATCGTACGGTCGAAAAAGCGTGGACTTTTATTTCGAAAGTTTTAACTACAATTTGTTATAATTCTATTTTTGAACATTAATCTTTACGACAATTTATTTTAAGTATCACAAATTTCTGCTGCAGTTCCACTATAAAATATGTAAGAGTATTCGATCATAAAGTACGTTAAGTTTGTTATGTGGTTTTATGCGGAATTTATGACGGTATCTGCATTAGACAAGAATAATGATGCCCAAAATATGTGTACTTTTAGGTTTGCAAATAGTTTGGTTTACATAGTTGACTGTTTAAACCTGTGATTTAGTAGGAAATTTGTTCCTATTTGGAGTAGTTGTAAAGTTTAATTATGATTTAATTAACTCAAAATGTGCTCGATTGGCAGTTTCATACAAAATTTCAAGTTTGTACATTTCACGCCCAAATGAGTTTGGTTTAGTTTTGTGTGCTGGTTTAAATAAATACAATTGATTTCCATATATATTATGTCAACAACAGAAGATATTTTAATTGGAGTTTATTTGAAAAATTTCAAATACAGAAACAATCAGCGTTATGTTATGTACACGAACGCCGTACTAATGGCCACATTTAGTGGATAGTTGGAAAATTTTGGAATTATTTCAACCCACTTAGAGAGGTATTGCAAGAAGTGCTCTCGTTTCTAATGTGATGTTAAAATGCCGTTCACGACTGGCTGAATAAGCAACTGAAGTTCTTATCGGATGGAATCCGTGAGTTGGTTTCTCTGTGACAAATCTACATTACAAGTGAGATCTGCGCCGAAAACTAAATTAGCATTTTGGCAATATTTTTAGTAAAATTGCTTCTGTATTTTAGTGTAGCTTTCGGAAAGTGGATTCGGTTTGGATTTCCATACTAAAGGATTCGATTATAATATCATCAAAAATTTTAATGTCAACCATTATATTTCGAAAGTGTTTTGTCATTTATACCACTTAATATAGCAGACACTCTCTAAAATAAGTACACCTGTCAGTGCTGTAGTGAGATGATTGTAGCTGACAGAAGGGTTAGGGTGGTGTAGTACGGCATAAAGACCGTGATTGTCTGCGATCCTAGAGAGGTTTATTGTCGGTGGTGTGATGCGATGGCTGTTCACACCTACCGGCCACTTAATGTTCCCCGACGTCTACGTAAGGGTTGTTTGGCACATAGTTTTATTCCATCTTTTATTATTGTTCGCTGAAACGTATAGTATTCAACTTCCGTTCACACAGGATTCTTTATACTTTCCTGCCTTACATTTAAAGTGGAATAGTTAAATATGTATGAATTTCTAAAGTTACATTTTCTCTACATTTTACATATCCGAAAGCTCAAACCTTATTAATATTGCACACTTTATAATTTATTTTATAACAATCCAATATAACTAAGTTTCGATAATTCTGTAGTAACAAACAAAGCGTTATGGAGTTATTGATCATCTCAATATTTAAATATACTTCAATTCAAGTAGGTTATTTACCGATAGCGAAGTCCTATAGAGTTTGAGGGATGGGGGCGAAGGAGGCGCGCGCCCCCTCCAAATCCCCGAGAAAGAGCTTTTTTCATAATCTTCAAAACAATTATTATTTAGTTGATTTCGATTAATAGGTAGGTACCTAATCATTTTAAAATCTGACTTTGCGCCCCCTCGGTGAAAAATTTCTGGATCGGCCCCTGGCTACGTGTAGATAAAATATTGCAGAATTATTTAGATCAGCGGTTCCCGAACTGTGGTACGCGTACTACTAGTGGTACATTAAGCTGAGGCAAGTGGTACGCTCAGGCTCAGCCGCAATAGTATATATTTAATAATCCTTATATATTATATTATATGTAAATTTTAAATAAAAAATATTACATTTAGCTTATACTATTTTTTATTTTCAATTATTCAACTCAAAATTACAAAAACTTTATCCGAATTTGTTTCCTCGCATACATTCCCGCTTCAACCTTTTAAATTTATAAATATAATTTTCCTTTTTAAGTTTTTACATTTTTAAACATAAATACAAAAATATACGACATTTGTAATCAATTGCACAAAAGTATATTATATATTTTTAATAATTGTAATTTTCATTTGTCACCAACCAAGAGATTCTGACGACAAATTATTCTAATAAAGTTTACTTCGTAAAATAAATTAGAGGAAAATCTGAGAAATGCACATAATTTAAACAATACCTAACCTAACCTAATCCGAATCTAACCTAACTAACCTTTTTTTTTATAGCAAACTTTTATCTTAACTTGTTAATGAGGTCATTTGTCAGCGGAATTGCATTACAGTCCTGGATGAGCTGCATTTGATGGTGTAAATTTCTTCCCAATGTCACAACAATATTGTCAATCCAGGATTTAGGTCTCTCAACAAACAAAATAATCTTCGAAAAAGTAATACAGGGTGGCCCACAGCAGACGCATGGATTAGAAGAAGGTATTTCTTCTTGAAAATGATTCAAGTTCGGAGTGTGAGGACCGCCATTTGGCCGATATCATCTGCCATGGGCCACCCTGTATTATTGTAAATAAATAGTGGCTTCTCTAAAATATTTGAATCACTTGGATTCACTCACAGCAATTGTTACGATTCGGCAAGTACTTTTTATCAAATTCCATCAAAAATCACTAACATTACTTTCTCGATAGCACAGTTTGCAATCCAGGGTGGATTTAAAACAAAGAACAACATACTATTACAAATCAAAATAATCTGTAAGTTGTCTTGGTAAAATAAATTGGCTTGACTTCAAAGTCAATTCATTTTATTTCATAGCATTTTTTTGCAAGCTAAGTTTAACTGCATCTACCTATAAATTCATGATTTAATTCAGTTCCAGGAAAATTAATTAATTTTATTTTATATCTCAGCTAATAATACCTTTCAGTACATCAATAATTGTATTGACTTGATAAAGGATTAAAATTGTATGTTTTAAATACAGTTGTAATAAGTTCAAAAAATAAACGTTAATTAACGTTAAAATATCGTAGAATTAACGTCGCTTCTGTTATAGCAAACTATATGAACCGCCGCTGGGCAAATGATTCACAATGCACAAGCTACATTTATTTTTGAATTCTCCAGGTAATCACCAGTACAATAAAAGTGGCAAATAAATATTAAATTCGGTAACAAAATTTTTTAAATAGTTTTATAAATAACCAACAAAATTAAATTCTTTTACCTTGAAAAGTTATGAAGTTGAAACATGCACGTGAAACTGTAAATGTAATAATAAAGTTGAGTAGATACATATAGGAAAAGTTTTATTCATGAACCGTATATCACACTAAAAGTTGATTAGTTTTTTGGTAAAAGAAGAAAAAAAAATAACAAAAGTTATTTAAATTTAACATATTTCAAATTTTCAATATGAAACAATAAACATCCTACTTACAAAGAAATTGTAGATAATATATTTGAGGAATTTTGGGGGCACTCAAAATAGAGTTTTTTCTAACATTTCAGTATTATTCCAATTTTACTAATAGTAAATGTTTTATTCAAACTAACAAGAATTTTCGAACTTGGATACACGCAATACGCTGGCATATTGAAAGATGCTGATAAGTAGTATTTGTGGAAAACAGAAATTTAAAATGAGCAATTATTATTACACAACCAATTAGACATTTAGTAGCAATTTCAAACAATCGTTACACCGAAACTTAAATGTAGACGTGTGCCTGATGGTCGGCGCGGTACGCTAAAATTACTTTATTGCTGAGTCTCGAGTCATCGACTTTGTTTTATACTTTGTTGCTTGATAGTTTTGTTTGTCTAAAACGAAAATTGTTTATGAAAATAACGAAACCGAACTTTATTAATGTGGTTATGAGTTATGCCTATCCGTAGTAGCAGCACCCCCTTCAACATTTGAATAAGTCTCTGAACATGGAATAAAACTATTATTGTAGATAGTCAACATGCTGAACAAAATGCAAGCATCGATCGTGCAGAAGACAACATTTGGCAAGTCAAGCCTTTGTGTGATAATTTATCTCTAATACAAATATTACATTTTACTTGGGAAAATTATCTAACTAAACAAACAAAGTGCTTAGGATAAGTCAAAATTAACGGTTATGGTTAAAACATATCTTTGTGTTATTCCCAATACAAGAGTTATCCGGATAGTCGATGAGCGAGAGTTGTGAGTTCACTCAGACAGGATGCAGGAACGAATAAAATAAATATTTATTTATATTTATGATAAAAAGCTCTTTAATTTGTAATTTGTCTAGTTATAAGTTTATAATCACTTAACTAAATATCTAAAGTAAGTACTTTGAATGCACTTTTACAAAATTTACAGTGTTTAATTAATTTTAATCTTAATTTTATAAACTACGGAGTGCTAAAGTTATAACGATAGGTTATCACCGCAGTAACTGATATCACCAGATTAGCTACTGCAGGTCCTGTAGATTACCGCCTAAGAGCTAAATTGATTTTCACTGCAAACTTCATTAAAATAAAACCATGTGAAGTGCTGGCAAAGGACGAGAATTAACGATTATTGCATTGCAAGTACTAAAATTATTGATAATTGGTAATAAAAGTTTTAAATCCGCGAATTTGTTACATATGAATATTCCAGAAAATTGGAGATAATTTCGTGCAAGTTCCAATAACCCCTTACTTTTATGATGATACTTAGCCGTGGTTATTAGCCGTATATCGCAGCAATAAAAATTGCAGGGTGTTATTTAGAAAACAAAGTCATAATAGGAAAAAATGTATTATGCGAGTGCCATTTAGATATGATGGATGTTCTAATGCAGAATTGATGTTTTGCATGTTTATTACATCACAGAATTCACACAGTAGGTACATTTTTGCATAAAATTTAAACTCGTAAATTAATTATTCACGTAAATGGGATTTCGAGGTTTACGTTTTTCCAAAAAACATAATTTAATAAAGTGCTGATTATGACAGCTTTAAGTTTACTAATTGGATAAATTTTCGATTTACGTATACCAACAACACTAGAGATATTAAATTACGTTCGCCATCGACTTATATAGGTAAAAACTAAAATAAATTTGTCACTTATTAACGGAAAATTAAGCAAATGAATTATTCGAAAGGGATTAAAATTGAAAAGGTACATCCCGGGATGCAACAACAATAAATCATGACTTACGATTCAACTTTTCGCCGCGATATCTACGGTTCCGTCTTCATCGGTATTGATTAATATGCACTCTAAGAGCGGCACTGCAGTCGACGGGGCGTAAAATAAGATAAAACTCTTGTGAACGTCCGCATAAGCCTGGTCTTAGGACAAATAGAGGTCTTGACAGCAAGGATTTGCATGAAAATTGACCTTTACCCATCATACGTTAGGAAAAATCATTTTTCCCTTGGGTCATTTATTTGGAAATGTCATCCGGTAGATATTAGTGCCAGATTAATGACACTGTTTAACTGAGGGTCGATAAAACAAATAAAAAAGTAGGAGATGATTTAAATACGGTGCCCCCGAGATAAAATAATCCAATTAATTTGATAAAAGCTCTCATCGTACAAATATTTATTTAAACATTATTTATTATTACAGTTTCGAAAAAAGCACAAATGCAGCCGTATGATATATGTGTATTCGCATTCCGTCAGCATCGCACACGATTTTACCATCATAAACGTGAAAATTTATTTAATTAAATCGTTTTAATAGAATTTTTATAACTCGACTTATTGCGGTGCAGAAGCCAAAACGGTAATCGGTAATAGTTTACGTAAATCCTGTGAAAAAGTTGTTAAAGTTTGTTTAAACTTTTTGAATCAATAGGAAAGCGAATCGTCTTACAAATGACTGATTTTTGTATTTGAGTTGGTACAATTTTAAAATACGCTAAGAAAACTCCTTTGTAAAGCTTTCGCCAATGGCCTATTTGCAATAGAATCCACTCTAGGGATTTTTGAACATGTTTGTCAACCTCTTACAAAGAATAGCGTATCGAATGCAGCATAAAGTTTAAAATTTAGCATCGACTTGTTGAACACTCGAAAAAATTTGCTTCAATTACCATCAAGTCGAGTATAACTATGGCGGTGTTTGAGTTTGAAATAAAATTCATGTGTAATGAAATAGTGGAGGAGGCAATTATGAGAGCAGTTGCAGAAATGTAAGTACGTTTAACTTTTACAGGCAACTTACACGAGGGTGGTTTAAATGTGTTAAAACTCAAATAACGGTGGCGCGTGCTTCACCGCGCATTGAATTATTCAATCAGAACCAAAATACACGCCTGTGCTTTTATTATTTTATTAGTCTCGCCATTTAAATTGCAAAGATCTGCAGAATTTCTTTCTTCCTTTCAAAACTAATTTCTAACTTACTGAAAAGTTTCGTCGTTGAAGAGAAGTGTTAATTATTCTCGTGTTCTTAAACAAAAATGGAAATTTTAAATTTATATCAGGCGAAAATTTGTCTTAAACTTTTCTACCTGATTTTATATACCAAATGCTTGAATTATAAATTTAAAAAAAAAGTTCTAATTGTTACACTTTCTTATTCAAATATTAATTTACATTTTTACGTTTTGTTACAGGTAAGCCATACTTTCAACATCACGGTATATGGATTAGTTATCCAGGCAAGTTTAATTACGCTTTTTTATGCATGGTTGGTATGTTTTAAATTTTTGTTTGTTTAGGAAGGATCTTCGGTTAAATTTTCTACATATTTTGAATAATTTACTCTCAACGCGTATATAAAATTGCGGTATGCTATGCACATTTTTATTCTCTTTAGCTCCGAGCAACTTGCGTGCATATGTAAAATTATAATATTTCTCATTAATTTAATGAACCAAAAAATATTGCAGGGAATAGATTACCATGTGTCTTGAGGTCAGGAAAATGTAAATTAATTACAAATAATTAACACATTTCACAAATTTCTATTCAAGCGAATTAGAAAAATGTTGCTATAACGGTCGGTTTTATAAAATTTTTAATGAGCTGCTGAATTTAACTAACCAATAAAAAATATTTGGTAGCACTAACAAGCTAATACAAATTCTCACGAGAAACGGATAGTATCTATACCATGCCAAATAAATCGTTGAAACATTTTGTATTATTTTATTTCGTTGATTATTTTTTACTTTTAAGTATTTTTTGAAAGAAGCTTGACTGAATTTTTTTAAAGTTTTATATAATGAGACCTTTCATAAGATTCACAGAAACTGAAAAATAAAGATATAAACTTTAAGTATCTTTTTTTTTCTTGTTTTCTTCTTCCTTACTTTAAGCCACATTTGATCGTACTATTATGATTCTTTTTTTTATTTAAAGCTACGAGAAAAATATTTTATATTGAATACCTATCTCTTTTATACTTAATTAAAAACTTTTTTTCTCGTTTCAAATTATATTTAATAACAACAACAAAACAAATAATTTTGAACAATTTTCAATCTTTTTGATTACATTTTGTGTTGTTTTAAAATATATTTTGTTGATTATCGTACGTACATCGATTCCTCAACAGGCAGTCTATTTTTCTTCGGTCTCAAAAACCGAATTGGGAAGTTGGTAATTTGTAATTTCTCTCTCGACAAGTTCGACTTTACTTTTTCAGATTCATAGTTTAATTTTGAACAGGATTATTAAGGTACTGGGGAGTATTCCATACCTCCCAGACTCCTCGGTTTCAGATGCCGAAGTTTTGTGTAATTGTTTAGTTTCATTTTAGAGCCTCTTTAACTTTTACACAACAAACCATGGAAGTGCGCACTAGGGGAGTCTCGATTGTATGAAATATCTCCAGAATCCTAGTAATTACCTAGGTGTATATGGCATAGATCATCAGTGTGGTTTTGGACACAGACTAGCTCACTAGAATTTGATTTGAATTGTAAGCCTCCCAACAGCGAAGCTATTTTGATTGAACTTCAAATATTATATTATTAAATTTCGCTTTTTCAAAAATTTGAATTTTAAAGTACTTTGACAATTATAATTCACTCTATGTGGGGTTTATTATGTGATCGTGATGAGAGTCCCTACCGGCTACCTATTTTAAATAAAAATGTCGACCCTCCAGGAGTTCTTGTTCAGGTGAAGCGGTGTGAAGATTTATCAAAGGAACAGCGCCTAATAAACCAGTTACAAGATGTATTTGCATTAAATCCTTTAAAATTATGAAAACATCTTAGATGTTAAGATATCACATCAATCTTAAGTTAATGTTTCGATTTCTTATCTGGATTGTTTCAAGTTCATTGTACTTAAAATTTATAACTTAAGCCGTTCTATTTGTTGGTACAGTATATTTGTTATGCACGCACAATAGTCTTTTGAATACAACAATAATTTAGCAGCCGACATTCTAAATGTTAATTATTCTATGCCATGTTTTACATGAAAATACATCTACGTCGATTTTAACTTGGAGTATCTCAGGAATGCAATTTAAAAACTAAGTAATATTTTCAAGTTCATCTTGTACATTTAGAGGATTAACAAAGTGTCAGACGTTAATTTGACAAAGATTTAAGTCTACAAAACTAATCTTTAAAAATTACATCCTATTTTGCATACATTTTCTTGTCCCAAAGTCGTTCGATCATATTATAGAATAAACTTATCCACATAAAATTATTTAAAAACGTCGTTATTTTATACAACAAAGTTTTTTAAACTTCAGTAAATAAATATAATATTTTCTTTGATAAGAAATAGCTTTTGAAGACTACGACAGTATCTCTTTGATGATAAAAGAAGTTGTCTTCTTTCGTCTTGTATTTGCAATAGGTAAAGGTTTGCGCAGAAACTACCAATTAAAAATAAAAATAGTTAGTTACTTAAAAAAAGATATAATAGAAGGCGTTTGCGAATTATTTTCATATCGAAGTGAAAATCCAATAAAAATGAATAAAAAATATATCGTATAAGCGGTTGAACAAACAAAATATTTTCACTGTTACACCTGCATTATTGCAAAGAATTTCTTTGATAGAAATTCCTGAGCTCTTTGTTGTTTTGCTGCATCCTCAAAAGAATGCCCGATAATAAATTTTACCACTTGATATGTTTACCAGTCCAAATTGAAAATCGAACTTTTTCCAATAGTATTAACGACTAATGGAATTCATTAATATGGGGCATTACGAATATTGACGATCAAATTTTGATCTCTTAATTTTTTAAATTGTATTTTCTATGAAACAAAGAGCGGCCTTTTGATTAGAACTTCTCTCCCCACCCTGCTGAGTTAACGCCTGGAAAAATATTTTGTGGAAATAAATTAAAATTATTGTAAATTGCTGAGAATATACTAATTTTAATGAACCATTTTATATGCAATTTAATTTGGAATGGTAAAAATAAACGCAGCGTAGTGCTTCGACTACTAAAAGTTTAAATATCAGTAAAAATATTTAACGAGTTTAATTCGGCATTAGTAACAAAAAGTGCACTACAAAATAATGAAAACCAAATAAATTGCGAGATAACTGTTGCATTTTCTAATGCTATTCAATTTTATGTCGGTAGTCCTCTTATCTAAAGAGTTACAAATATGGTAATGCCAGGCTATATTTTAACGTTCCTCTTTATCTCGTTTTACATTTTGAATAAACACTTACAAGCTTGTATTTTAAAAATATATTTAAAAATTTTGCAAATTGTATTCATAAGGTATGTAGTATAAAGGTTCTTACACACGGTCCTGGCTGGCTGGCTTTAGAGCACGTGAGCTGAGCTGCCGGTGATGCAATGTGTAGACACCTTTACATAAACCTGTTGGTTTTATCTGAATTTATACCCGGGAAATACTTTATTCGTGTCAGCGCTTTGGAAATCAAAAAATATACTAAGAGCATACCTCACAATAAGGTTTTCGAGTTAATTACAAGATTTACTGAAATCTTAATGCGTGTTCGCTAGATTAATTTGAACCCAACACAAGTTTCAATCACCATATGTCACCGAAACTGCTCTTCGTTACCCCAACCATCGCATCGTTCCTCTCAGACACTAAATCTTTAAGACGTTGTACTTTACACACCCATCATTATCATTTCTTACGTTAAAACTCGTAATAATGTTTAGACGTTTGTAATTACCCGAAGATAATTAAATGTGAAAATTACAAGAAAATATTAACTCAATTTTCTACCGCGTTCCTTATAGCTTCAAAAATAATTACATGGCAATTTGTTTACAACGGTAACAGTGAAGTTGCTTCAGGTGAGTTATTAATTATCCTTCAGTCAGTTGTGCAGCATCGGAAAGATCTTTATTGAAACTATCAGCGATACACAAAGCCATTGAAATTTTTTTGAATTATACATTAGAAGTAGCAATTAATTTTGGAAGCCAACGTCACGAGCTGTGCTGGGCCCATTATAAAAATAATAATACCAAACCAAGCAATACAAACCGCATCCTTTATCCGCTTTATTTTACAATGATATACGGTGGTCGGGTTGGTTATCGTGGTTTAAGGACCTAGCAGGACTACTAGGGTAACAAACCGCAGATCGCTTGTGTTTGTTACACCAACCAAATCCTTAGGTGTATTAAATTCACAAGGAGCGCATACACATTTGCATAAAATTTTATTAAAAGGGTAAATTTAGCTACTATCTTTAATCTTACTTCATTTTTAATTGTATCCAAAATAACCCCTTTCTTCCTCATACACTGCGCGAGTTTTCTCTGTAATTATATTTTGTTTGTGATAAATGGTAAACGTTTTGTTAAGAAAACGTAACCGGTGCCAGCTTGATAAAACAAGATTTTCTATAATAAATATAACGTTTTTGAGATTACAGTTAAGATCTAAATAAATTTATTAAATTGCTTTATAGCTTTCGGTCATTACATTTCTTGTTCTGCTAAAGTTTGTCGCTACGAGCTGCAACATAAATAAAGCTTAATTTAATAGCTCCCTGTTTGTGTAATAAAAGTCGCATAAATATAAATAGAAAAACAAATTTTAATGTCCACGTTTTTTTCGATAATCATTTACACTTTAAATATTCTTTCGCGGAAAAATTTGGGAAAATTTAAATACCCTTTCATCAATTATAAATAATTTAAGTACGGTCCATGCAAGTATAGGATTTTGTCTATAATATACTCGCCTACAAGTCAAGTTGTATTCAATATATGTATCTAAAATTTCCTGTACGCAAGAATTTTTAAAATAAAACTTCTAAATAATTATAATAGTATGTAATGAATGTATTTAGAATTTACTTTATACCCCCCAAACCCCCGGTGTGTTCTGCCACGACATGTACTTGTTATGAAAGAAATTAATTGCAAAATATTGTGTTGAAAAAACTCTAATCGTCTACTTCACACTGAATGGGAAAACAATAATAATGTATTTCAAATTTAATATTATAGTCAGTTGTATTCCATGCATTAAATAGGATACTTGGGGGGATTTTATACTCCCAAACTCCCCCGGGTGCGTTCTTCCGCGATACATGAAAATCAAGCATAGAACAAGAACACTAATCTCCTGATTCTAAAATCTGATGCCTGAAAAACTTTAAACTATGAACTAAAAGAATAAAACAATAACTTATGCAATCAAGAAGATTAAAATTAAATTAATAAAATATAATACAGTAATATTTACTTCAGAAATACATAATAATATTTATCATTGTATTTATTTTATTTCTAATTATCATCTGGTCAGATCAAGCTCACTTGCTCTCCTATTTTAATTGCCCCCCCCCCCCACATTTTAGACTATTTAAATAAATTTAAATTTATATCTTATAATATTTCTAAATAAATACATTTTTTCATATTTTTTTCTAGGAAGAAAAATAGAAAAACATACCACAACTCCTCTTTTGCACAAAATATGATAAACACAATTAATTTGTATACTTATCATTATTAAATTTAAATTTTAACAAAATTTAACTCTGTTAACTATTTGATTGCGAAAATGGTAATTTTCAACGAAACACTTAAAAGGGGGATTTATTTCAAATTATAACTGGAGGAAATGTCCAGCAACAGGTGGTAGGACAACAGAAAATAAACAAGAAAAAATTGCTAGATATGGGAAGGTGATAAAACAAATAAAACAAAATTGAATAAATTTAATTCATTGTTTGCATTTCAAAATATAATAATAGTATACAAAAATGTATTTTAAGTTAGCTTGATGGTATATCTATCGTAATTTTAAACCATTTCTTTTAAAAAACCGGCGAAAGATGCAGAAGAATAATATGCAATGTACGAATGAAAAAGCATCTGAATTAGATGATACAAGATAAAATTGAGATAAATTTCTCATGTGTTATACAAAGAACCGCCACGGTATTTAACATTACCCAAAGGCGTAAATAAAAAGAAATGAGTTTTTAGTTGCATTCTTGCACGACTACTTAATTTTTCACAGTCAGAAGCAGTTTATCGAATAATTTTTTACCTTTTACACAGTAATAACGTAAAAATGTAAATAATATGTTGTTTTAACCTAAAGCTCTATGTAAATTAAATAGAATAAAAGTTTTTTGTCCCCGTACACCAAAATCGTTTCAAAAGTTGCGAAAGGAAAGATTAAGATTTATTTAAGAAAAAGAAATTCAATTTCTTAGTAGCACGAAAATTGTGGAACGTGGAATGGAAAACTATAATTTTCAATTAAATTGTCAATATGTAACGGCGAGACCGGCTAAGAACGAAATTGATTATTACAAACTTTTTAAGATTTAAAAGAATACTGAAAATTTAAAAAGTTTCCTTTCTAAAATCTTTTATTCTTAATGTTAAAGTTTAATCAGTACATATTATATTAGTTCCTCGACTGTAAATTTTGAGCTTTATATTTTGAAATCTCCTTCGTAGATTTCAACATATTTTCCGTTTCAGCGATGATACACTATAACATACCTGCGAGTATATTTTGTGAAACACTGTATTACTTACTGCATGTGAAATGCTCACATTCGAATTTTTCATTATGACAGACTTCTCATAAAAACATGCCTTTGTCACAAAATATTAAATATTTCAAGTAATATAAACTTTCCCGTTTCATCAAAAATTGTCCAACTTTGAAGCCTAAAAAATGAACCACGACCCGTCAATTCAAAAAGTTGGAAGCGAAATGAAATAAAAAAGTGTTTTATTTTTGAATTTAAAAAAGTTAAAATTGAAAGTTGCTTAATTATTGTGTAGGTTTCCCCGATGATAAATTGCATTATTAGTTAACACTGGCTCGATTTAAAATATCTTAATTAATCATTGTAATGTTTACTAGCCACCAAGATTATAAAGAAAAATCTTGCTTCTAAAAATCATTAATCTAAATAACCACTTGTTCTTAAAGTTATTGTGTGTAAAGAGTTTAATAATTTTTGATTAATTTTTATTATGCTCAAACAGGTTTGGCAGTTTGTGGTTAGCAAAAATTAATTATAACCAACCGCCTTGGTTTGGTTTTAATTTGGCGTAAGTGTGAAATTGATATTTTAAAATTACAAGATCTTAGTTTGAATGACGAAACGCTGTTTCGCGTCTGCTAGAGGGTTAAGAGGAAATGTTGCAAACCCGAGAAGTTTTAGGTCAATTAAAAAAGTTTCTTGATGCAACTTGTTGGATGAAATGGCTCATTTGGTTTCTTGCGGAGTGGTGTAGTTTTGGCTGCGGTAACTTTTTTTTACACCAGATTGATGTCTAACGCCAAAACGTTTCTTCCGAAAATAATGAAGATACTTACATCCAACAGATGAAGTCGAAAATATTTCCGTAGTTGTTAAAAATAATTGATGTTTTACACTTCAGCAGTTGCAAACTTAAATAAAGAGACTACAATTAATTTTAACTGAAAATTAATAGATGCTACAAGTTAGCTTTCTCGACTCCCAAGTTTTCTGTAACAAAACTAAATAATACATTCGCACTCGCGCAGACTTACCGAGTTTGGATGCAAGAAGCTCAAAGAATTAATCATTGAAACTTTGTTTGAGTTTTTCCACTTTTGGCCATTAGGATAATTTGATTTGGCCGCATATGGTGTTTAAGAAAAATACACAGCGAATGCTTTTAAATTCGGAAGAAAATTAGCTAAAAATGAATAAACAGATAAGAGTCGATAAAACAATTTTACACCTAAATTTGTATCATCACTATTAGCCCTTTCAGTGTTTATTAAAAGCTTTCAGTGAGGTATATAGCTTGCGTTTTATAAATGTAAAAGGAAGGACTGCCTGTTCGTCAGATGGGATATGATTAATGGCGTCAAGTCATGGAGTATGGCCTTTATCAGCAACTTGCTCTTGTATTTACGGCTTGTTTAATATATCATACACACACGGCGTTAAAGGTTTGACACATGTTCGTACACGTATTTTATATCTACATTATTTTTTGCCTTATATTACATACACGATTTTAATAAAAAAATTCCTTTCTTTAACTTATTTAATCCTCGAGTACTGTAAGCAAAAAGTTTGTTGTGTGAGTTTTTATTTAAAATAAGGCTTATCGAGAGTAGACTTAACAAGAAATTAAGCCAATTTGGAAGAAACTTCCTCTTTATTTATTTATCCTAAAAGTTACAAAAGGGTTGGTTATTGTTTAAGTTTGAACTTCTTACGTAATTTTTTGAGTGCCTACCCTTTACTTTAAGAATCCCGCTCCACTGCTTGAAATAGCAAAAAATGTTTAATTTACATGCAAATTTGACTTTCAAGAACAATTTCACACTTTTGTATTAAAAACAAACTTTTGAAATTTGAATAGGTATTTGTTCGGGACTCACAGCTGAACAAAGGTGCGTATACATTTGATCACACGCCACTGCACGTCTTTGAATATAAGATTTATTTTCAACCTACCATTCGTCAAGCCCGGCGAAATCCAGACGAAATAATTAAGTCGCAACGTAAAAATTTTGATACCCTACCAAATTCTGTGTCCAACTTACACTTATGTTCAGTCAAGTCTCCGCAAATATAACATATTAGCTCAGAATTACTAGAAATTAGAAAACACAATAATATTTTAACAATTTAACAAAACTGATTTTTTGTAGAATACAATGATCCCTTTTTTAAATTCTGGCGGCTTATTACATCGTGGTTCCGATTTGAATTGTTATAAAATTTGACTGCAGAAAGGAAGGTAATGTTTTTCTTTCCAAAGAAAAAACCTTCTTTTCATTTTTTTATTATATTCTACCTCTACACTACCGACTTTTAAAAGTTGCACCTTGCAGTGTTGCAGTGAGAAAGTTCCAGACTACAAATTAAACTGTATCTCTGTTATTGCCTAAAATCAATGGCATTCGAGTTATAGATTAATTAAGTAAAACAATTGCAGTGGTCTTCAATTTTGGGATTGGAAACTTGAGCTCGGTGTATATTCTCAGTGGGAATATTGTCCTACATATAACTCCTCTAATAGACTTAGTATAAAGTAAAACAAGGCTAGCTGACAAGGGGTTATTGTTAAACCTTTGTTAATTACGATAATTATTAAATGATAATTATTAATTATCATCATGAAATGCGGTTAAATCTTATATGCAGTTCAAAGTTTATGGATGTGGATGGTACAGCCTATGTTTTACAAAAATTGGCTATTTTACAACAAATATTACAAAGGACCGAGGAATATACATGTAAGCCTTTGATAGCCATGTCAATAGTTTACAATCCATCATCACAGCAGTTTCTTATAAAAAAATACGACGTTTTTACTCGGGTATTGGAGAGGGGGTGATAGGACGGCTATATTTTCTTCAAAGAGCTTTTAATTATAACAAAATTTAATTTTCAATAAATTTTTCTCAAACTTTAATTTCTTGATCTTTCGGTTGTTGAGCATGTGGAAATAATTTACATATTATCCATAGAAGGTTTTGTTACGTTGTGCTTTTCTGTATTCGTGGCAATTTACAATGGAGCGAATTGTTGTGTTCCAATGAGTACACAGCTTTATATTTTAATGTGTCTATAAACTCACGTGAAAAGTTTAATTTATTTCAAATGAATCGAAACGATTTGAAAAGTAGCTACTAGTTTTATTAATTTTTCGTGGGAGACGTAATTTCGTGTATCATAAAGAGTAACAAAACTGTTCTCCTATATACCCTACAATTACCAGCTCAAATAAAACCGTGTTAATGTCAACTTGCCATAATAACACGTTTAAACAATAATAATTAAATGTTGTACGTACGTGTAACACGATAGTTTAGTGTTGTGTTAACAGATTTTAAAGCTCTATTTCCGAACTTATGGAGAAGCTCATTTCCCTGGACGTACTTTCTGGTAAATAATTTTCCGATGAAGATGATGGGCTTTAAAACTTTCATCTCATTTTATGAAATCAGTGGGGTTTTAAGTGCATACAAAAAGTGGTTTAAATCGATAACGAACTGAGAATCATAACGTCTGCAACCAAAATCGTAATCCTAAAAGCTTTCAAAATACCAGAAACTCTTCCGCTTAAAATCCTGCATTACATTCTTTTAAAGCGTTTGCAGCTTCCTTCAACTTTTTGCACCATATTTTATTTTTTAATAAATTATGTGATTATAATCGCTGACATGCAGAGTTGATATTTAAAAAATTAGTTACGTTAGACCAAACAAAGGGGACACCAATTTACAAGAGTGAAATAGGGCACGCCAAGCGCATGATTCGTGACTATGCATCGCATGCAATGTGCAGGGAAGGAAGTTTTTAATCAACCATGTTTAAACAATTCTATTTTATAAAGTCAAGTCAAACTAATATGCCATGTATGTGTGTATATCAGAGTTGGTTTAATTTTTTTTAATTTACTTCAAACGACCATTTATCATCGTTTCCTGAAGGCTTATGCGTGTAATTTTTTTGATGTGAAACTTTATTCCTATGCATAATTTTCGGAGACCGTGCATTGGACGGCGCTCAATTTTTATTCGTTTAATTTTTAATTACGAATTTATGAGTTTGCCTTTATAAAAATCAAAAACTTTATTGCTGGGGTAATGTCTTATTCGGGTGCTTAAAATATGGTTGAGGAAGGATCTTTATTTTGGATTCCACAACATTTTTATTGCTGTTTTTAAGCTTTCTCTTCGCTTTAACGATGATTAGAGGTCAAATTAAGGAGATCTATGGTTGCTTTTTATTAATAAGATAAATAATGAGTATAACGAAGAAAACTTGCCAAAATTACAGTTTGAACAAAGAAAAATAAAACAAGTAGAGCGCGACGAGTGTACGAAGAAAATGCCATAGAGGTGCTAATAGCCGTTGTTCGTAAAGTGTTGGGGTGGAAGATTTATAAGAGTTTATCGTTGACAGTCTAACTGGCCGTTAACTTGATAAACTATTGTATCGACTGTAATTAAGATCTCGTTTTTTCTTTTTATTACAAGCTTATTGTTAAAGTTTAGAACGATTTTTGGATTCCGATGGCGCTTAAAATCAAATAATTGTAGGTCAAATTAAACCCGATTCGAAATTTACTGCAGCAATGATATTTTAAATATAAAAATTACGACCGGCTCAATAAAATAATAATTTTCTGATTGAATTAAAACGGACATTTTATAGGGGTCGACCTAAACGGTTTATGAGATTTTAATGCTATATTAGATGTAAGAGCCATTCTGGCGTCACAGACATGGAGCTACAAAATATACGAATTACTTCGCTTAATTTTATTATTTTATTAGTGAAACTTTCAAAATGGATATAGGATAAAAAGACTTCAAAGACTCAGCAGTAGTAGGAGCTTGCAGTTCCAAGTTCGAATCTGGGTTTTGCTAGGCACTACAGAAGCTCAATATCAATATTAGAATTTTATGGGCAGGTTAGCACCCTACTAGAAGGAATAAGTACCAAATGTAGACGTTTTGGTCACAGTTGGAAATAACGTGATCCAGTTCTAATGTAACTGCAAGAGGAATAAAAAGAACAATATATTGTTCCCAAATGTGCTTTATATGTTTTGAAAATTTTAAGTTTGATCCGTCAAGTCGTTTTTAAGCTGAGTATTTTCTAGGGAGATACAACATAAGCCTGGTCTAGTGCCAGCAGGTTAGGGACCGTCTGGATATTACACATTTTTAAGCACGGTTTTGCTTCCCCTCATTGTCACAAATCAGAACTTGAGTTTTAACCTCCCCCTGCTCCCAAGTTTGCATTACTAATATATGGACTATGTTCTAGGTTGAATTTGTATTAATATACAACTAATATATTGCTATGATTTTTTCGTAGAACCTGCTCATGAAAATTTTCAGAAAAATTCATTTTTTATGTAAAATTTTTAATTTTGTATAAATTGTAATATTTTTTTAAACAAAATTGTGTATGTACATAATTCGCCCTACTCACTGGTCACTGCGGTCACAAGAGAACTCCTTGGAGGAAATAACTCAGTTTATTTTAAAATTATATCGAGTTATTACAAAATTTTGGAATGCTAGGGATTATTTAAATTTATGTAGAATTCTGGAAATCAATGATAAGATAGAAATTAATTATTCATCACTGGATATTCTCATAATGCATTATATAAATTTCAGTGCTTTGGTAATTTTTGTCGGGAGCATGCACACTCGTCTTATATTCACCCTATTATTTATATGGTTAGGTTAAATTAAACTCCTCGTTTGGGTTAGATTTGTGTTATTGATAAGATTTTGTTATTTTTTACTTATAGTCATCATATCGTCCTTCGATCTTATTATACGTTATTATCTTATTATCTTATAATATTATATTATAAATTATACTCTATAATTTAATTTTAATTATACTGGTGAATTTCTCTACTTCTGTCATGGAAAGATATGAACCAAATCCTACAACGAAGTTAGTGAATACTTTTCTACCAAAACAATGCCTACTACAAAAACAGGATTGTTTCTCTTGTTTCCAAACTGCTGTCACCTGAAGTGATGAGCGAGGGGGTAAACCGTTGCCGAACCTTCTCTTGGTAGGAGAGATGACAATTTTCAACTAGCAGTTACTAACGATAGCTAAACCTATCTTGGAATGATTTGGTGGATACCAAAATTGGTCTTGAACGACGAACTGCTTTTAAAGCACCACAAACTAACAAAACAGAATTGAGATTAGAAATGCATGATAGTAATTTTACGGTACCCAGTGTAGAAAACCTCTACATGCTACCAACATGTTTAACTGAAAACTTGTAATAAGACGGAAATGCGGTAGAGGACGAACTATCCTTTCGTGTAATTTACGGAGCTAAAACAAGGTCTGGTTACTTGACCATATCTAGTGGGAATTAGTGAAGCGCAGTAGGCCTTCATAACGATAAATCATTACAATCCTTTGGGGTCTGCCGCTCTGTCCAACGTAAATCGCACCGCTAGAAACATTTCAATCGATACTTCGCATCGTTATTGAAATTGTTTCGTGTATGCATAGTAGCCCTAGGTAGACGAACTATTTTACAAATTTTAAGTTTTGTTAATTATACGGAAATAATTTAGGAAACTATGTCCCCGAAGAATGGAGGCTGACATATTTTGTTTAATTATCCTTAGAACATCATCAAAATTTGGTGAAGTAATTTAATATTGCATACATACCTACTCATAATCAAAATTTTAGAAATGTTAACAATGTAGTAATCTACAAACTAAATTAACTAAATAGAATGACGACCATCTATATGTTCTCACGTAGTTGTGATTTTCCTCATGCGTGTAATTCCGGAATGACTTATTTTATTGTAACGCACAATACCCTTACAACAGTAACGAGATTAGCACATGTTAAGGTTCGCAAATTCTATTATTTCGTTTAAACATTTGTTACCTTAATTATGAAGGCCATGTTAGACTAACCGGGGGCGTTTTTATTTAGTTTGTGTACTAATCCATGATAGTCTACCCCCAGAACTTTCCGTTCTGCAAGTAAAACACCGCTGATTTTCTATAAAATTATAAAAACGTAAACTACATTTTTTTAATGTTTCATTTACATGCAAATTGTTACAAGTGCTTTCAGAGCGTTTACGAACAGGTTATTTACATTCAATGCGCGTACGTTTATTGGAGCCATCAAATTTTTGAATATTTTTTTGTAAGTTTAGTGCCCAAGGCTGACGTTAAAATAATTAAGTGATTAGTGCTGACACAATATAATATACGAGTAGTAAACTCAACAAAATCCAATTTATTGCCAAAAAAATGTTGTTTGTATATCAACAAAAATATCTCACGTTGCGCCGATACAACGAAAGTATTATAAAAGCTCCCGGATTTAAGCTCTTTAGAGACTTTGTTTTAGGAAAACAATTTGGTATTCTTATTTCGTCTCCACATATTCGTCATTTTTGTATGAAATTTTAAACTGCTTTCAAATACTAGAAAGCTTGATGGTAACCTCGGGGAGCTTTTAGCACGAAATATACATCGACTGTCCATTAGAAAGCTATAAATCTGCTGGCAATATTTTCACGACTTACCTGAGCAAGATTTATGTTGAACTTTTTGGCGAAACGATAAATCTTGTGCTTTTCAATTTTCTTATGTATTCACGCGTCGAGTTCCACAATATAGTACTTGAATATTTTTTTAAAATAAAACCAAACTTATTATTTATTTATTTCTTTTGCTGTTTTTATTTGCTTCCAACAAGCAAAAAGTATTATAGCATATGTGGTGTAATATATTTATAATACATGTGTATAGAGGCATGACTTGGCATTAATCTTGCGGCTTTTTACAAGTAAACTTGTAATTTCGGTTTAACAACTCTATTAACTTGAGTAAGCAAGACAATCAAGGTCATTATTCATTTTGAAAGCAGCAATAGCAGATACAGACGCTCGAGGATTTTCAAAATGCGAGCCTACTTTAATTAAAACTACTTGTGAGGGTGTTGGAATTCAAAACATCTTTTTCACCAAATATCTTTTTAAAAAACTCAAAATCTTCCTATCGATTTTCTAAAATTAACAATTAATATTGGTTATTGCAGCAAACACTTTAATTTGAACATGTAATTTATTGGGGTTTTCTAGATTTTCGCTATCTACTTCAACAGATCCGAATGAAAATGACGTGAAATCCGGCTTATTGAGACCTGAACTAAAATATATTGTAAGGCCCAGATTTAATATTAGAGCCCGACTTGAAACGAATGTTTTGTGAAAACTCTAACTTAAGGATAGAAGTCCAAATAACAACAGGTTATGTGCCCAGGTTAGTCATACACGTTAAAAATTAAAAAGTCTGCGTACTTTTTAAACCCATAAAATATTTTTCTACTTCTTTTGGGGAAACATATCGCATTAAACAGTACGCAAATATTTTTGACAGATACTTCTATACATTTTTTATTCTATTCGGTTTAGGTGAACAATTTTGAGAATAGAATTAGGCTACTAGAACAATTTTATTTTATGCTGTTTAAAAAATGTGTATGTGTCGTGATATTTCCAATTTGTTGTTATTTCCAATTTCTATTGAGGAATTTAAGCAAATAATTGAGAATGCAGAGAAAAATTTGAAAATTAATTCTCTGAGAGTTTCTAAACCTGGTTGTGTCAATTTCACTGAACTTAGCTTAAGTTAATATTTTAAAAGTTAAAAAACTGAGATTTTAAAACGCGAAATGTAGATTTAGATCCGAAGTAGTTGGGGGGTATGAAATACTCTCCAGTGCATCATGTGCTCTTTGAAATATTCTTTAACCAATACTGGGGGTTACAATAGTTCAATTATAGCCTGAAATATGCACAAGAATTATCAAATATTAAAAAATATATTAAAAAAATCAGCTAAATGTAGCTTCTCGAAAACTTCTTGTATAAAATGCTCACGTTGTAGACATTTTTTTACGTC
Source organism: Cantharis lateralis (assembly GCA_963170105.1). Taxonomy (NCBI): domain Eukaryota; kingdom Metazoa; phylum Arthropoda; class Insecta; order Coleoptera; family Cantharidae; genus Cantharis; species Cantharis lateralis. Next base: position 26,638,685 of record OY720629.1, read on the forward strand.
TTGGTTATTTTTATGAGTTTTTTGTAATTTAATCAATTTATTTATAATATAGATAATATGAATGTTTTAATAAAACATGTTAAAATAAAAAACATGAAAATAAAATGTTAAAAATAAAAAAGGTAGGAAAATTAATTTTAAATCTGAATTTTGAGAAAACTGTAAGTCTTGAAAATGATTCCATTTCAATTTTACTTATTCTTATTGAAACATTCATATATTATAAATTTATAATACATTTTTTCGTATCAATAAACCGATAACCGAACTTCTTACGATGATATTATTATAAAAAAGATCTTGAAACAGAATTAATTATTTTGTTCAAATACATAATATATAAATTATTATTAAATAATTATTATTAGAAATAATATGTTTTGTTATTTTAAATTAAAGTAGTAATTTACAGTTGTTATTGCAAATTTGTAAGCATTAAAGATCCAAAAGCGCAGCTACCTAGATTCGATCCTGAGTTGAACTTTGTAATAAACCAAGATTTTAAACAAATTAGTAGTAAACATTGTTTTATAATTAAAAATATGCTCAATTTGAAATGTTTTTTAAAATAATTTTTTGATACCGACTTGTAAGAAAAGCTGAAATGAATTCAAGGCAGTAACTTTATTATTCTTGACAACAAATTATTGGTGCAAACATCGTGTTGGTTGGTCGAGCAAAGTCATTTTGCTTATTCAATCGTGGTTATAAGAAACATTTCTTGGTCCTTTTGTGTCTTGATTATGCTTCAGCTCATTCAATATAATATTATATCGTTAGTGTGTACGCAACCTGGTAATGTTTGCGTAATCCAAGTAGCTCATAAAATTTTAAGCATAATAATGCTACATATACCCACTTGTGCTTTAATAATACTTTTATTACTTACTATAATAATATACATTTTACCTTCACTTATTTATAAGACGTATTGAGTCTATTGTTAATAACAATCAAGTTCTTGAGTTATTATTCTCATAGGAAGCCTTCCATAGCCGTTCAAAAACTCGAAGTAGTCGAGCAATTTTTAATTACGTTTTGTTTAATTTCAAAACTGAAATCAAACCCAAGAGTTTGCGAGATTAAAAAATAAAATAATAAGAAAGGAAGTTGCTTATGAAATAAGACAATTTAGTTGTCGGATTGTTCAAGTATCACTTTGATTTGTTCAAGTCACTTCACAAAAAAATTTGTAAACGGGAATGCTTAGCTGCTGCCTGTAAATACTGACGAAACTCCAGCTACTTAAAATTTCAAGTCAAAATCAATCTTTAATTTGTTCGATGCTGGTTCGAGAGAGGTGGATTAGCAAACAAAGCAAACGACGTATAATGAAATGCGATACCATTCGAAACTTAAACTTCTGGTAGAAGTGAAAGGGAGTTGCCAAGGCTTTAGTAATTGAAAAACCACTGGAACCGAAAGGAAAAATTTTCCCAACACCCAACCGTGGCAAAAGAGAGAAAATTCAAAAAGCAATAAAATAAACAAAGCAAAAAAGAAGCTTACCGGAAAATTTAAAGCTTTTTTCGCGCCATGTGAGCTAAAATTAGGGTTGCAGCGAAAGTTTGGTAATTAATTTGATAAAATAACATCTCATTGTTTTAAAATTTGATACTTTCTATTTTTCTTCTTATATTGCTTAGGTGGCTTACTTTGCAACGTGGCTTGCAAAAGGGGGAAGATTATGTTGAAAAGTAAATAAGTATTTCGGCGACAGCATGAATAATACATTTTTCTTTTCACTTTTGCTGTTTTTATTTGAATTATCCTTTTTATTCCAAAAACAATGTTTCCCAATCACAGAATTGGGTATTAAGATAAAAGCGAGAACGTCTTCTCCAGCTAATTATCCAACATGTAGCAGATAAGATGTGTTTGATTGAATTGACTTGATTGGATTTAAAATTTGCTGTGCAACGTTATAAAGGGGAAGTTTCAATTGCAATGTTAATTTAATTCAGTAAATTTATTCGATTTCTCTAAGAAACAATACTACCAACTTCAGATTGAATAATTACAATTAAGTCAGAAGATTGAATTAAGTTGTTAGACGGAAAGGCTGATATTTTAATTTAGTTGTGCTAGGTGGGTACATGCAATTCTTTGTAGGGAGCTTACCATGTGCATGCGATACAAGTTTCTAAAAAGCTTAATTTTCTAAAGATCTTTAATGTTTTATGCACACTTCTACAATGAAGTCATGCAAGGTATTGATAGGAAAGGTAGTCGCATTACTTGGTAAGCTTCTTAATGTATTTGATTATTAACTTGATTGTCAATTAAGTCGGTTCATCAACCTTGCATTGAATATTCAATTAACCTAGTTGTATCAAGTTTATTCCTCAAGAAGACCGAAGACCCGTAGAAATGATTTTTATTTAGGTTTAATTGAGGTGAACGGTCTAACGAAAGTTTTGCACGATCGATCACCTCAATTAAGATTTAAACTGTTCTGGGAGCCAAATTGGAACGAAAGCACATTCGCTTTTGTTTTTCTTTCAATTAGCAATAAATTTATGCCACTTGTTTGCCATGCATCTTCATTGCCTGTTCGAAACTGGTTTTCCCTATTTACAAGACATATCTTCTGGGGATTGGTCAAGCATTTAACAAGTCATTAATTATGTATTTCTTAATCAAAATCGACGACTTATCGATACTTGGGTGGCGAATTGGACATGAAAGATTAATTTGCTTATACCTTTACGTGCAAACCTTAGACAAGCACAATTTATTTTCACTATTTTTGTTTAAGATTTACACAACATTGTTCATCCAATACGTGTTTATTAAAACGAGACGTAAGTTCAAAGTAAAACCGCCTTTCATTTTACTTCTCTTCGTTAGTGAGAATGTGTCAAAAGTGATATGTTCCTAATTAGAGTGGTAGTCTGAGGGACCAACATGTTTAAGTTTACCACTAAAACAACAAAATCGCTTTGTAAAAATTTCCACCTAAATAATTCATCACTTTCAAAGTGTTTCATTTTATAAATTAAGAGAGATAGTTTTAATTTAATTAAACATCAAATGTGTATGAAGGAAACGAAACTGGAAACTTTTTGTGGAAAAATAGAAAGGAAATAGAACCCAATATGCTTTTGCGTCAGAAAAAGATGCAGCGGAGGTAATGAAATATAATTTCAATGCAAAGTTAACATCACAGGGTGCCCCGATATTGCAAAACAATAAACGTGAAGGTAAATTGTGGAAAAATCAGCTGGGCGAATAAAAATATTCGTTCAAGGGCAAAAATTATTTTTTACCTTAGATTCTTTCCTTTTTCTCAATGACTACATTATCAGCCCTTACTCTCTTCTTATCTCCTTATTAGCACTTCCGCACTTCTGAGGTAGCCTATTTAAAAAATTTAATTCCATTTTATTTCCTTTTTTCTAATTTATAAATTATGATGTGTATACGATTATATGGGGTGATTTTATCGCTAGGTGAAGTTAAAAGTGAAAAAGAAATGAAATACATAATGCAGTGGATTAAACTTCCCCTTAAATGGTGAAATCATCTGCACTTCGCCTGACTTCTTTTGCATAATAATCAAATCAGTTTCAATAAATTGTAAGCAACAGTCTGTCTTAAAATGGTTTTTATAATTGCGAACCTAGAAATTTAAATTACCTTTCAATTTTGTAATGAATGTTTTTGGTAGGATCCCTGTCCTTGTAGCTATTTGCGGAATACACGCGTGGAAATATAGTAAGTACTTTTACATGGAGGCGAGAAATCAGAAATTTTAAAATATTTAAAAATTATTTTTTTTCCGATAATAAAAAAATCTTGCTGCAGCTATTTACGTCGGATACATCCACCTTCAACAGAATATGGAGTCCAGTACTTACCACTTCGTACAATTGTGTCTTTGCACTTGCGATATTCGGGAGTCACAAGGCTACCGCTGATTTGGTGCTGGGATACATTGAATAAGATATCAAACTTAATTGTGCTTTCCCTCTCTTGAATGAAAAGGCCTCAAGATACAGAAAGTAACGCAAAACCGGACGAGCTGGCACGGAACAGTTTTTCGTGCACAAAACAACAGTGTTGAACAGTAGAACTGCGTTTCAGCAGATGGACAAAAGAATATGAATACAGACAAGCAAATTAAACAAACATTTCAACAGACTGGGATTTGTAGATGATCCCAAGTGTAGGGGATGTAACAGAGCAGATGAGACAGCAAATCAGGTGCTTTGTCAATATTGGTATCGAGCATCACAGAGAGATGCCATGTTGGGGACTGCTGGCGTAAGTTGGACAGAATCCTGCAGTTGGGATGGGTTGAGGAGTAGCAGGACGGTGCGCTACATCAGAGGTAATACTTGGAAAATCTTATATGAAAATTCGAAACTTAAATATAAATTATTTCCTAAATTAAGCAATTATTAATTGAAGTATATGTTTATGTAAATAAAAATAGCTAAGAACAGCTACTTTTGTTGTTAGTTTCAAAATATCTATAATTTTTTTTAATCGACTTTGTTTAACGTAGTAAGCGCATGTGGAAATCGAACCCGTTCCACTTACTTCCAGTCACTTACGTTTTCGAGTATGCTACTACGCGGAGCTATAAAAATTTAAATATTTTTAAATTCCGAGACATAACATCGAGGAAACATTTTCTGCTAATTTTATGAAAAAAAGTTTTCCAATTTTCGTACCGAACAACAATAAATTGAATTTTCATGAGCAATTTTAGCTAAATTAATCGGCGTTAAAGTTTTCTTTAGCTGCACCACTTAATAGGAGTTTTTTTTAAATTACTTAGATAATAGAATTTGGTTTTATTTTCTTTTAAGAGTAAAATGCTTAAGCAAGAAAGTTTTCTTGTCGAAAGAGTGCTTCTATAACATTCAGGTAGTTAATCTTACATCCTTGCTTTTCGTGCCAACATTTTGCGATCTTTATCTTAAAGAGCTTTTCTGATACCGCGGGTATTGGAAGAAAAATTTATGTTCGCGACCAACAACTAAATCCTTGTACTAAGTTACGACCTACTCTTTACTGTTTTCCTGCAAAATGTGCAAGGCCGGATTTTCAACAAAACCATTCTTGTGTTTTATGTTTTGCTTACAAAAGAGCTATGCTGGTAAGTTTGTCTGTTACATTTAATGGTACAGGTAATGTGTTTGTACAAATTACTACTCCTTTGAATAGATTGTAACAGTCCACTGAATGGCTACATAAATCTACTGCACACAGAAGCTGACAACTTTTTTAAGCATTTTTTCAAAATGCTCAAAATACGAAATGATGAATAGTGCGTTGTAATTAAAACTTAATGCTTTGTGAAGGTTGGTTTATTTACCTAATTGTGTTTTACATTAACCAAGCAAAAACGGATAACGGATTGAGCTTTCTTGTGGGCATGGAACAATTTCATTTGCAGCATCTAAAATAAATTGTTTTCGGAGCGCTTGGCTTAATGAAATTTAAAACGATTATTGAATATTTGAAGTAAAATTTAGTGAGCCAAAACTATGTAATTAGGTGCAAATAGAACTAAACTGGAATTCCACCTAGCGACCAGCACCTTCCAATTCTTCAACAGTATTTCCATGCTTGGATAATATATAAAATAACTAATTTATCGATCGAAGCTTAATTATTGATAATTCAATGAAAATTATGTATTTGGCAGTCGGTGCGATTGTTGCGAACTTCTCCATAAACTGAATTCGGGTTTTTGAGACCTCGTCGGGGAATTGTCACAGGTTCGGTTAGTAAAAAAAACCCGCAGGAACAGAACCTGATCATGCAATTACGCGAGCGTAATTCAGTTTTGTGGAACTGAATTAAACTTTTTACGTGAACGTTGACGAGGATGTATGGATGCACGGTAGGTCTAAAGGGAATAGCAACATTGCGTTCGCATGTAAATTATTGGTAATTAAAAACAAATTGGTTTTTAAAAAACCGCAGCACTTTTTGCACTTAAGCGATTTAAACGTGCACGATATTCTGTTAAATATGAGTTTTCTTTGAGGACTAAATCAGGATTAGCAATAATTACAATTAGTGAACTGCGAGTGAGTACCTACATTGAATATTAGGTAAATTGGCAAACATGTACCAATTTAATTGTGCTGTAATAAAATTATTCGAGCAGACATAACGATCGTTTCTGAAACAACTTTGGAGCTTATTGCAAATGTATTAATAATTTTTTGCTAAATATGTACAACTTTTTGAAAATTAAGAAAACAAAAGATGAAACCATAAAATAAGGAATTAAATCGGATTAAAACTCGCTTAAGCTTAAGAGTGTAATTAGTTAAACCCAATTCTAATAAATGCGATTAAACGAGTACTAAAGTTTCCAAATCCAATTCGAAAATTCTACATTAGTACCCCAGTTGGCGAATTCCCAATCTGGACGCAGTTTGTAATTAATTTAAATTTAATGAGCCTTTCGCTGCTGGTTTTATCAAGTTTATAAACGTTAATGTTGCGTGTTTTATTTTATTTCAAAACTGAATTTTATTCGATTAAATTTATTTAAATTGTTTTATCGATTCGCACGTTACATTAGAAAACAGTTTGACTTTAATTATACAAAGTTTTCAGTGGCAGTTAATTTATGAATTTGCTCTCTTGTTTCTAAGTCCTCTTGCAGTAATTAATGGGTACGAAAAGATATGTATGTATTTTATGTAATTAACAAAACTTGAGATCCAAAATATTTTGACTAAATGCATTTCCTATTTTAGTAATGAGGCGAATTTGTATGTAAAACAGTGTTCAGAAATTAGAAAGTTTCGAGTGCAGTTTTAGGATTACAGCAGTATAACGACAAAACTTTCTAATCTCTTTATCTATCATTTATACGTTTGTATTTGGAAATTTGAATTTCATTTCTGCTTGCTTACTAATTATATTGCAAAGTTTGAAATTAACTACACTAAGAAAAATATGTAAAATAGCTGAGATTAATCTCAAAGGTATTTTATAAATAAACAATTTTAAGTGAGGCAGAAATCATTACAAAAGTTTTGCCTTTGTCTAAATTATTGTTTGCTGAATTTGCATCTTTTAGTATGAGGAAAGCTGAAATGAAAATTTTAGCAAGTTTACAGTAAAAGTATCATTTCCTTCATCTAAATGTTAAATTTTGTATTTTCTATTAATATTTACCAATTTGAAATGAAATGTGAAGAGTTTCGTATTTCCAAATATTTACCGTAGGAATTTATTCTATTTACTAAAAACCTTTTATTCCCACCTTTCGTAATAATATTTATAAATAAGGAAATCGAGAAGCTCACATCAATAAACTTGCTTCCAAACAAACATGTTTGCATTATAATTATGCAATTGGCTCAGAAACTAATTTTTTACTTTTAAAACATTCCCAATTCTTATCCTGTATTGTGGTATTCTAACAATCGCATGTTTCAAATTAATATAGAACAGTTTTTATACAGTTTTGTATACATTAGCGAGCAGAACAGCGAACCGAACGGAAATTTTAAATTATTAAATTTCGAAAGCAACTGAAGCCTGGAAGTCTAAATACCAATAGGTTACTTTATGGTCTCAGGTTAGCATGCATTTTTTAAGATAATTGCAATTATCTTAAAAAATAAGTATAAAGCTAATCTGTTTTCAAAATTTTGAAGTATAGAAAATAAATAATACGGTGAATTTTTATTATAAGCCATTTATTGCAAAATTTAAAACTCGCGAAACGGTACTGAGCGCAGCTGAACTCAGTAATTTGAGAATTTGTCAGTGAGACAGGAAATCTCACAAGATTTGAAAAAATCTTGTCTTGCATAACAAAATAAGAATTTTTTAAAGTATAAGTCTTGTTCCACTTTGAGAGAACACGTCAGGTCTTGTCTAGTTTTGTTATATTTTCCAAACAATTATAGTCCTACCATGTTACAAAACGATAAACTATTAGTATCTATGTCTAAAGTATTTCCTTGAATGAAATAATTAAATATAATGTAGATAATGTGTAATAATTATTTATATAATTTTTATAAATACAATTTTTTATGATAACAATTTTTTATAATTGTGTAGTTAAAAATACTACTAATAGCTAACATCAGTCGATTGTTTAACTTTTTCTTATACCAAACGTTAAACATTGGTAGTCTAATTAAAAGTTTTGTTAGTTCATTGTTAAGTGTTAATTAATTATTGAAGTTGAAACTTTGCTTAGGCGCATATGCTGTAATCAATGTGTTCTGCAGTTGCGAATGCAATTGCCGGTTAAATAAATTGTTTTGGTAGTTGATTCTTTAATCGTAATCAAATAATTACTTTGAATTGAGATCAATGTACATGTACATTGTCCACTCTAGCCGAGGCAGATCGAGAACCTGTTAATTTAAAAATGATTTTAACATTTAATATATTTGTTAACTTGTCTTTATTTACTATTTAAAAAAAATTATGTTGTTCCCTTAGACCTCCCAGATCAGGCGATTTGCAGAGCATACAATGATTTTAGGAGGTCAAAAAATGTGTCTTATTTTTTTTCAGTAATTTTAAGTTATATTGGGTATTCAGATTTAATATAAATATCCGCCTCTGTTGCTCTCCCTGAGAGAGTTTTTTGTATGTTTCTCCGAAACAATGCTTTGTCTGAAAAAATTTATATTAAGTACAGTTGATAGGAATAACATTTTCAAAGGAACGGAAGTGGGGGATCTTCTGAGATATATTAAATACATCTTAATTAAACATCCGAGAACTCCTGAAAATGTTCTTCAAAAAGCAGTTTTTACTGCAATCGGGAGATTTTCGAATCTTTGAAGTTCAAAAATAGAGTTAAATTATATGTTTCTTTCAGGAAACTATTGTTTTGTATGAAAAGCTTATTATTTGTTTATAGTTCACCGTGTAAAAATATTTGTCGCCGTAACAAAAAATTTTTGCTACTACGACAAAGTTTTTTGTAATTCAACAAAATTCAACTAATTTTGTGTGAAAACAAATAAGGTAGACGCTCTCAAATTTGTTGTAAAATAGCTATTAGTTAAATTTAAATTATAAAGCTAGTGCAAAATATTGTTTTGTCGTAGCCAGACTCACTCATTGAGTGAGTTTTTACTTACACCAACTTGATGATTTTACTTTTGTAGTCTTCGATTAGGTTTTGCTGGTGTTCGATGATGGTTTATAAGTAACCTAATCTCCAGTCTCAATTATCTTTAGTCGCTGTTTTAGTATGCTCTTTTCATGTGTCATCAACCTACTTTCCCGAATGCAGAGTATAGCCGGTGCACTACTGCATTCTAAACTATATTTCTCACTACTTTTGGCAATCTTGGAAGTCTCTGTATTAATAAATTAAAAAATCCGCAAGCCAGAGCTTTAGTTCAAACACTTAAATTAGAATTTTAAATTCAATTAATTAACAAAATAACATTTGTCCTAGTTGCAGTATTTTCAAACTTTTAATCTACTATTTCAAGTTGTTCTTATCGTATGCTTTCTGCATCTGATTTTTGGTTTTTGGTATGAAAAATCTGCTGAATTCATTATATTGCATCAAAATTCATTTGTTGGAAATTTTTCGGTGACCGATGATAGCATATTGCTTAAACAGTTGACAGTTGGATAATAGCAATATAGATTTGATTGATATAATTATATATTTGACTTTTTTGATTGACGTAAAACAAAGGAAGGAAGTAAGATATATTACTACAATAAAAAGTAATATGGAGTTGTGGAAAGGAAAAATCGGAATATCACATAATATAAATTATATTTTCATTTTAACATTAACTTACTCAAAGGGTAGGAAAAGTTAAATCGGGTTATGCTTCAAACCGTAATGTACACCACTTATAATAACATATTTTTTTAGAAAACGTTTATAACTTTACTGGCACGACAGTCGTGTCTTGGTTTAATAGCATTACTCCGTGATGGTAACATGGAAAATACGGCAAGAAAATCGAATGTATAAATGTTTAAGAAAACAATTTTATTCGTTGCATTGAAACCATTGAAATATTATTTTAAATACTCTTAAAATTATTGTATTTTAACGATTTGGTGATATATCTTGTAAGAAATTTAATTCTGATTTACATATTTTTCCACAAGATGCAGTTTTCGAATAACTAATGTGTTTAAATTACTATGCAAAATTAAACCGTGTTCGAGGTGATAAATACCGTGCGACTGACTGGAGAGAAAAATTTTAATTACATTTTGAAGTACTAGTTTGCTAGTAGAATAAGAATTTAAAATAAAAATTGCAGCGTTTATCGTAAAATTTACGATAACAGTTGAAACTTTTTGGAGTGGAATGAAACAAGAAGCGCATACAGTGTGCCCTATTTGTGGCGAATTCTAGCTGTACAAAATTTAAAAATTTCGTATATTGGTAATAAAATAAATCTTTTGAATTAGCCGTGAAAGAACTTTTTTTCTATTTAATACTTCTAATTACCCATAACTAATCATATTTTTGGGTTGTCAATATATTGGTTAAACATTAAAGTTGACTTCCTTTACACAATTTAACTTCATATAGCAAATGAAAACGTTTTCTAATCTTGATGTCATCACCAAATCAAAAAATAATATTAAATTTACGTGTAATTTTCCCAAAGCAATACATTACCAGAACGTAATATTCCATTAGGGTCATAATACGTCACATAGCTTTTCCTGGACCTTAATAGCTCTAAATGGCGTCGCAGTAACACAATTATATTTGTAACGAGCGTTTTTGTTAATTTTTAGTGCAAATTTTTTTAGGTCAAGCTGCTTTAAAGATCTGATCAATTTACAGACAGATAAGGTAATCTCTTGTTGGTGTTTCAGGAAATAATAGATTTGGTGTTGATCCTTTTATCTTAGAAGTTCTCCAGTATCGGAAAACTCATTGTGGTTTGATTTGTATTAATAATTCAACAAGTAGGTATTTTTAAAGCAGCTACGGAATAGCAATTTTTAGGTAAAATTAAATTAAATATAAAATATTAAAGTGTTACCCAACTAATATATTTCAATTTCCAAGACTTTCTGTAAGTAAACCAACGATGAAACCCCAAGAGGATATATTAAACTAACGCTGTGCTTAGGGATAATGGATATTAATTTAGGAGTCTTCTTCCTCTCGACTCTATCTAAAATTAAGAAAAACGTTAGACAAATTATATAAAGTGATATTAGAGAGCTTTATTATTTTGAACTTTATTTAAAAATTATATTTGTAATTGGATTATGATAATACATAACCTACACGCTAGCTGGTATAATAATTAAATTATAGATTTAGTAAAGCTTTAATTAAAATGCCTTTATAAACGCCAACGAGAGTGGACAATTGTTTTATGCCATCAAAATTGCACTGTTAACTTTATATTCATTATAATGAATTAATGGAATTACATACCGAATCTGCAAAATAATTAAGCACAAAGCGTTTATAGAAATTTTACAAAAACTAGTTTGAATTTATTCGCAATCTATTTAATTATGATAGCTATAAATCAAATGTGTTCTGCCTAGTCATTGCCGGTTTTTAGTTATTGTTACGCATAGATCATTAGTAACGCTGAAACATGTCAAATTTTTTTCTAATTTTCTATTAGATTCATAACAAATGCCTAATTTAATTATTATTTAATGCTTCATTATCGATAGTTTGTTTACTTTCTGCTTATGAACCAACCTAACTCTTTGTTTGAAAATCATAATTGTTACTACAAATTAAGGCCATCCATTCGATCGCAGAAAGCGAAAGACCAGACAATTACGCTGATCAGCGTTGAATTTACATTAAAACTAATAAAGCAAAAGCCTTAAGTCTTTGGTGAAATGAACTTCCTACAAACAATATGAGTCAGACAAAAATGGAATCCAGGAAAAGTCTCTAGACTTTTTTTTCACTAAAATCGTTCGTTTCCTCATAATCACAATATATAAATTTTATTAATTTGTTGTTCAAATTTCAATATTTTTCTAATATCTGTAAAATCTTCTTTATAATAATGCAAAGGTTGTCCACTGGGGCTTGACAATTTAAGCTTCGGAGAATTAACCCTTTCGGTTATCTTTAGTAGTGGTCATGTCAACGTCTTACGTACCTACTAAGTTATTAATTACTTTAGTCTGCTTTGTATACACCGACTGTAAATATTACATTCAACAATTTCCATTGGCTATGAAGAGTTCGAATTTCGTGTTGGACTAATTTGAAAATTAGAAGTATGCAACATCAAGTTTGCGTAAAGTTAACATCTGGGTGTAAACCAAGCTGTTTACTACTCGTGTTAACTAGAGGTAATTTAAAAAAATTTTAAAGTGACCTTTAAATCTTGGGTATCAAATTAAATTCTACTAAACTGGAATCGATCCGAATTTTTATTTAATAGCCTCGCAATGCTTTAAATGCGACCTAATCCAACGTCCACAACTCGCACTTTCAATGCCACTACTCGGTTTCACGTTAAATTGTCGTTAACCTTCTTTATTATTATCGAAATGGTAATAAGCGTTTTGAAATTTTTTACCAACATACCTCTTTGGAATATAATATGATAATATCATAGACAGACAAATTGTTGGTGATTACTATGATGTACATATGTAAATTATTAACCAGTGCAATTAATATTAAGTCCGACAATTATAGAGCCACAAAAGTTACTTTTCTCTGAATAAAATATTACGCAGTTTTGATAAACGTTACATTTTCCATCGGCGACATAAAAAGTGAAACTTGAGCATTGTTTCTTGAATGAAATAAAGTTAACTTTCGTTATAATTTACACTATTATTGCTTAAAGTAACTTATATTTTATATTATTGAGCGAAATAATACCTGGTTTTGTAATAAGCCATCGATATTAATTATACTCAACCTGATGGTAGTAATATGTGCGTGTAGGTGTGTTAGTACATAAACGATAATTAGCATATTAATTAACAACAAGATCTTTGCATTAATGGTTTATTATTTACAGGCACTCGCGTAAGTGATTATTAACAACAAAGAACACGACAAACGAGGTGTAGTGCATAAAATCACATTGAATTATCGCAATTCTTTATTTGCACGGAAAGAATTATTATAGTCTAAGAGCTAGCGTTGAATGAGCTCACCTTATTTTATTGGTTTTATTTTCTATAATATGGATATCTATCTTATAACCCCTTTGATAAGAAACCACAGATCTGGCAGCTTGCAGCTGGGGGGATCGAGCGCTACGATCCATCAAAAGGGGTAAAAAATTATGAAATTAAATGATAACAAACACCTCAATTTTTTAATTAATATTAATGTATTTTATTATAACAGAATTTATTACAACAGACCAATTAGATGGATACAATAAAATGCTCCGGAAAAAGACCTATCTCATAAATATAATCGTGGAACCAAACTTCTGGATTTCTGGATTGGAAATATAATTTCCTCGTCGGGATATTGAGAATCTAGGTCTTTTTGGAGATTTAGATAAAGTCACAACAACACTGAAAACGATAGTTCAGTCAGGATAAGATTCCATTAAATGACCTACATAATTTTGGCAATATGGTTCAAGGGGGAAAATTTGTGGAAATCTGGGGAAATTTAAGAAAGTCTTAGGAAATCCCAAGAAATCTTAGAAAATATGAGGAAACTTAGGAATACTGTAACAGAGCTTTCTCTATTTTCTAACGAAAATACTTGTGATTCGGCCCTCGGTCTGGTCCATCAAGTTTATTGGTCCAAGTTCATCGACTAAAACAGGGAACACATAAACATATTCAGTAAAAAAAATTTTAAATAATTTAATTTATTGTGATTAACTCACCAATTCCCAAAGTCGCCAAAAAAATAGTCATTAAAAAGAATATGCTTTAAAAAATGGAAGTACCCCTTCTTCTCAAACAAAACCCAGCTACGGCATTGATATAATTCATTCATTCATATAATTAATCCTGACGGAATTAATGATTACTTTTCTCTTTCAGTACATCGTATGAAGTGGATGGTGATTTACCACGATAAGAGTTTTCTTTAGAATACAATTACATACTGAGATGAATATTGTGGAATAAATATGGAAATCAAAAATGTTTGCAAAAAACATCATTTTGTGTAATAATACCCAGGACCATTTTTTGAAATCAAGCAAACCTCTTCAAATAATCAATAAAACTATAACTGTCTTTCAAATTTTCTACCATTTTGCATTTTAATTTTTCTCTCTAAAATTTTGCGACATAATACAATAATATGCTCTTACAGTTGGTCGCCTGGAAAGCATGTTCGAAATTTATAAATTATCTGTTTTTTTCCGTGCAGCTACGAAAATCTGCAAGGCCATATTACGTGATACTGTGAAACTTGACTAATGATCTGTCAATACTTGTTTCATAAAAATTTTGTATTTATTTATATTGGGCTGTACATTATATTTGAGAAAAATGCGAAATGAAAAAAGTGTTTTATGGGTTATGATTTTATAATTGAGCTTGTTTGAACATGCAAAAGAAGTATTTTTCAATGAAAACAATCTTAAATCGATCAGCATTATTAATAGAGCTCATTTAATTACTAATTAACTAACACGATCCTACGTAATTGTTTTAGTTCAATATAAAATTAGTGCTGAACGAAACAATTTGCATTAATTGATATAATATTAATTGCTTAATTACCCACATACCATTATTTCCAATATCGTACGTGTGAAACGCCCATAATAGAATCTATTTATAACTTGATTGCTCCGAATTTCAATTTAATAATTAATTTTCCATTTTCTTAAAAATATGCTGAGTATGCTAACAATTTGTGGATAAAAACGGGCGTGATATTAAATTTCCAAGCTTGGTTGATTTTAATAAAAGTACGACATAATTTTTATGTTTTTTTAAACCTCGACTTTCTTATACCTACAACAAACTTTTGTTTGGGTGCATGCGAGAAATTTTCCTATCGGTAAATCTGAAATTCGGTATAAAAGCATGGGGCTAAGGTTATCGATAAGTTCAATTCTAAGGTGCAGGTTAATTTGCTGACAGTGATTGACACCGATTTTGTGCTTTACCAAAGTGATCGATTCGATTTGCTCGCAAGCTATTTTAAAGCCGGCGCTGGCGATGCTTTGTTTATAATAAGGGAAAAAACCCAATTAAGACGATTTCAGCTTTTGGACGAGCGTTTTTTTCGAAAATGATTAAAATGTTAGATAAAATCGTGTTAACTTGTAAACCATTTGAAATTTCGACTCCTTAGAGAATCGGCACTATAGTGAACAACAAAGAAGAAACTGTGGTGCGTGTTCTGCCAACCCCAGCAACCGTATTGATTGTCCCCAACCAGGGCTGCAAGTTTCCCAGAGTTCGCTAACACCTCAACTACTCTTCTCTATATTGTGTTCCAGCTATTTCTTCGACTGTGAACGACGTCCAATATTGGTGTCACATGCGTATTTCATCAATTTTCAATACATCACGACCTTTTTTTTCTTACGAAGGCGTATGTTATGATTTTTAAACACAATCGACGTGGATAATAAAAAGCGAACACATTTTTTGTGCTGCTTTTTTATATTGAAAATCTACTTAATCACGTAGTTGGAGTTACTTTTGCAATATCAATAAGATAAAATCTTTTCCGTTGTGCCTGATAAATCTTTTTCTCTTAGGTGCTTGTGACGTGCAGGTGATTTAGTTTAGCGAACAAGAAGAGTTTCTTTTAACTAGAAAATTTAGGATTGAAGTTTTCTCACTTTTAATAATTTAAATGATTTAAATTATTACATAAATTTAAAATTCCATGTAGTATAAAGTATTTCAAGTGAGTTAAGTCTTGGAAGACTGCAGGGTCTTTAGTTGAAAATTTATGATAAAAATAATATCTTTTTCTATACGCCTGCAGAATATTTTTTCTACATTATGAGTTCTCTCTCATGAGGAAAGCTAGTTATTTTCCAACTTTGAGAGAATTATTACATGAATACCTTTTTTGGCGCATTATTGATCACGGACTGCTTAATACATATTTTTATGTTCTTTATGTTGTAAGCTTTTTTTATTTTGATATATTTCGCCTTAATTTTGCGCCTAATTTTGTGTGATAATTTTGACAAACAGACTTCATCTTTATCTCTCGCTTACCAATGCGTCCTTCTTTATTATTTTTATATCTAGTCGTTGATAAATGATTGTTCCACGAGAAAACATTCTAGATATCCGTTTTTTCTTTTTGTACTTCCTTCACACGTGAATGCTTTTCCGCTATTTGTTTGTATTTACGACATACTTCATTATCTCATATCTCTGTTTCGCTGCTGGACTTCAACCATTAATGTGAAATAGAGCGGTTAATAGATACAAAAAATAAACGATATTGTTTATGGTTTATTTGGTTCACAAGGATTATTGCAAAAAGTTTATTCCTTTGCTTGTTGTTTAAAGTTAAAATAAATGGAACTGTTTCAAAGTATCCCAATAAAATATCGAAGCTTTCCATAAATTTTGCAATTTTTATTTTATTGTTAACTCGACAATATAGATTTCAGTTTAGTGTTGATTGACAAATATTCCAATCACGATCAGAATCCTTCACTTGGCACTAAAGCTGCACCTGCTTTTCGGGATACATTAGAGGTTATAAATGTCTTTGTACCATGCTTATGAAGCTTAAGGACAACTTCACTACCGAGGAACTTCGCTCCTCATTTTCGTCGCTCCAACATAAACAGCAATTTATAGTGTCGATTTTTAAACAAATAAACTTTATTCAAAGTAAAGAAAAAAATTATAAGATAATAAAAATAAAAGTGACATTTACACAACCGTCAAGTTGTTGTGAAAAGTCCAAATGTCTCTGACTAAAAATGTTTTCTGCGTTCCCAGTGCGAACTATTTTCTGGCTGCGACAAATTGTTACTGTGAAAAAACGTCACGTTTGCTACCGCACAAATAAAGAAAATAGTCTCTTATCTGAATCCGAAAGATGTTGGATGTATCATTTCACGGATGCTGCGCAATTTTCATTCGATCAAAACGAGTCGAGGCTTCCCATGTCGCGATTTTTCTTCACAGCCATCTTCATAGCCCTTCTCATCTCAAGTTTGTCATCTCTTAGACATCATTCATCTTTTGCGACATATTTGTCTAAAAACGTTTTTCTACCAGTCATTCTTTCTTAACATCACCCAATTTTTCACAATTAGCTTTTTAAAAAAGTTGCAGGAACATAATAAATTAGTTTTCTTCCTATTGCAGTTTATTTTAAAAAATTTGCATTATTATAATATGTAGGTGCATTAAAGTTATAAACTTGCCACGAAGGTCCATATTAATCGGTTACAGTTTTTTAGTTCTTTATTTTATCACGTGTTAGTGTAGTTCCCCACAGTGTCATATATTACCACTTTCAAGACACGTGAAAAGATTACTTTGTGGTCCCAGGCGTCGTACTTTACCGCCTGAAAACGATCTCTAACTTTTCTTACGAATGCCCGAATCCAATAATATTAAAAGACGTTTCCAAGCCAAACTCACTCTGGAAGTCATATTTTATCTAAATTATATTATAAAAATTGAATAATCGCTTTCGTTATTATAAATTTTAAAGAGAATGGCTAAAATTAAATCATCGTTCATGTTCATTAAAGAGATTTTAAAAGCCCACTCACATAAATTTTAAAATATGAATTTTGATTTTGATATACAAACTTACCCGTCGGGATGGTCAACATAAATTAAGCCGTTGACATCCCATCGGTGAACTCTACTTCGAAACTCGCTGAAGTTTACATCGGAACCAGTACTGTGTAATGGTGGCAATCAGGTTTTTTATTAAAAAATATCGATATTCCTTGATGCGATGACTTGAAAAGTCTTATTTTATTAAACTTATTTTTTAAATTTCTTTTCTTGTTTTACATTGTATTGTATAAGTAAAAGTGATTTTTTGTTTCAGGTAATCTTCTCGTTCAAACATTACCATAGTAGCAAAATTGGAAGTTTTTCCAAATATTCCAAGTTTGAAAGTTAGCTATTTGTAGTAGACGAATTATAACAGGAGAAAGGTAAATGTATGGGCATTTTCATTCCACTAAGAAGTGTGCAATACATTAATTAATCATCCTAAATAACCGCCTGCTTTACCACTTCAGATCAATTACTAAAGTAGGTACTTATGCCGGCGGAAGCGTATAAATAAATTATGAAAATTTCCTACTTTAATTTTATTGCCAGGTAAGAGGCAGAAGTGGGCTAAATCTTTAAACTTAAAATTTTTGATTTTGCCAAATGTTTGAAAATATTAATTTTAATCTCAAAGCTTAAAGAATATTAACGCATGTTGGTTTGTTGCCGTTCCGTTATTACCCAGAATAAATGCAATTATATTGTACCTTTGAAGATATGAACTCTTTAACATTCCTTTGTACATGATTATTGTTGCTTTTATGTTACGTTGCTATTGTAATATTGCTAGGTTCAAACCAAATCTTGTTCGGAAAATTTATTAGTGTAAACTTTTAACCAAAGAAAAAAAGATCCCATAAATTTATCTCATAAGTCATAACCTAACCTAATAAACAGTGGTGGCTCAAAATTTGTTATATAGAGGGGCGACGACGCGATGTTTACAAATAATGTGAAGTGAAAGTTTCCTTCCAGCTATTTCATAAAAATTAAATATTCTGTAATTAGTAGGATTCTGGGCAGTATTCCATATTCAATATCAAGGGGGAAAATCCATCTAACAGATTAAAAAAAATTTAAACTACTTATTTTTTTGCGTTTTACACGGATTTCCCCCCTTAGGAAAAAGGAATGCAATTTAATAACGATATAATATCCTGTTTTGGACGAATGGCGTCCTGTGATTGATTTGTGACTTATAGAACCAATTCTTAAATTTACAACGTGTTGATACGTACTTAAATAAGACATCAAAGGATAATTCACCGCTGTAAAAACATGAAATGAAACTAACAGGTCTCAAGGAATCTTACAGAGAGTAAATATTGAAACCAAATTGTTACTTTCTTGCACATGGATGTTAAACAAATAAGCCGGATTTACGACTACATTACAAAGAGGTTTCTCTTATCCTGTGGGTTTGCTCGAGTCGTTGCAGTATAAACCATGTATACATAGAAAATAAAATTGATTAGTAAGTTAACTCTTTAAGTTAATATCTTTAAAATACAAGATATGCAATGTGAAAAATATAGAGAAATATATCAGAAAACAAACCAAGAGATATTGATGCCTCAACCAGGTTTATATAAAAAAATATGGAATAATGAGATAAATAACCATCGTGTTGGTACAATTGGTTACCTCTTCGGAAAAGATTTATATTGAATATTAAAAAAGGTAATATTTGTATTTTTTTCAGTGCACATAAAGAAAAATGACTCCAATTATTTTATTATCGATAAAATCATACCAAACATTAACACTCCGTGGCCGCTAATGATCTACTTTCCATATACATTTTCTGTTATCTAATAATACATTATGTCACCTTGTTAATGATTTGTTAAAATCGAACCATCAGAAAGTAATATAAGTATTAGAAAAATGATTTTAGCTATGGTAAAATTTTTTGCTCGAAAACGGTTTTTCATCGTAAACCGGTAGTTCCATGATGGAAATTCGTAGATGGATCGTTGCTTGCTGTTCTATGTAATCTTCTACTATGACTTATCTAGACACCCCACGCTGTTTAAAGTCGTCTTCCTGCAATTTCTTTCATATTTCACTTTTCATGTTTATATTCATCTTTATCTTTTACTATTCGGCTCCCCAAACATCTCAACAAAGGGCTATGATCATCCGTTCATCGACATCTATTTGATAATAATTTCTATTATGTTCTCTGGCTTTTTTGCCTTATAATGATCCAATCATCTTATCAGTATGTGTCTCTATATCATCCTTACTATATCTTCTTGTTCCATCTATTCGATAAATTAATGGAAGATCTTCCTAGGTCCCCGTATAATTCTAGATAATTTCAAAATTTAAATTATTCCTTTAACTATGAGATGCAAGCTTTCCACCTTGTCACTTTGATTATCTTCTAATTTTTCAGAATTCCTTTGTTGGTGAAATATGCGTCCTTTATTTGGTTCTCCTTTTCGTTGCCATCAGTCAAATGTATCTCCAAATATTTGAACATGATTCCATATTCCAATTTATATATTTCTGTATTTTATATCCCATTTCATCATATTATTAAATTAACAATAAATAGGCATCATGGGTCACAAAATTGACGTGTACAAATAGTAATTAAAAGTTTGCAGCTTGTAAGCCCTAGCGTCAATTCTAAAGTACTGTACTAATTGCTAGATTCTAAACAACATACATAAGTTTTTATAGAATACTCTTGTGTTAATTAAACTTAAAAGTGTTAAAGCGCTCAATTACGGTGACGTAAAATTGTATACGAAGTTTTTTTAGATTAGATTTACTTTAATTTTATAGCTAGCTTATATAAAAGTCAGGTAATTTTGTTAATAAATTAATCACTCATTATTTCAATTTTTAAATATTATTAAACTTTCATACATTAATTTAGCCTAATTCTTGTACCTACATAACATAGCAATATATATATTTTGATATAAAGCCGGCTCTGTCTTTAAAAGTATAGCCTACAAGAGGCTTTTTTTTAATCAAATTTGTTGATATGACTGCTGGACCCTGTACAATCAAACATTTTTTGAATTTGACCACAGCTCTAGCTTTTTAATAATTTATTAGCAGTAATTTAGAATAATTAGCCTATTAAACAGTCGTAACTAAGTTACATAACAACCGCTTGGTCAGGAAAATTGCTGACCGAGCAATTTTCCCAGGATTTTAATTACAAACAAATTGAGTTAATCGACAAAAAATTTAATGAGTGCAAATTAATTAAGCCCGATCGGCATATTTAAAATATTTTTTCGAAACTTCTACTTAAATAATCCAATTTGTCCAACTTAAATAATATGAAGGTGCTTAGTAAAATTTATAAACCAAATTAATGTTTTAATTCGTACACATGTATTTGGAAGTAATTTGTGTAACCCAATTAGGTTCAAATAAACAATGGAATTTTCAGTTAAACTAATTAGTGGAGCTAAACTGATTAATAAGAACTAGCACACGGAAAGGTCAGGTAGCAGTTTGTAATTAGTGCAGGTACATCAAACCAAACATTAGCCTCAAACCTTACAACCTTTGATTTAATGAATAGGTGGGAGACAATAATGCTTTTACTACACAGTTCAAATTTGTTTTCCAAGAGTATAAATTCAATTATTCACAAGTCGGACCCAGCAAATCAAAATTTCTATTAGACTTTCAAACGATACAAATGGGCTGTGATAATTTTTTTTATTCACATCATTAGCATTGTAAACTGGCAATAATCGATTGTAACCAATTGTTGTATGCACATCATTAAGAGACATGAATTTTAACGACTTGTTTAGTTCATTTAGTTCGTGATTAAGTTTCAGCTTTCTGCAGCAGTCACGAAAGATCGCATGTAAAAATTTCAAAGTGTAGGCGACTAGAACTTGGCTGCTACCTGCAAAAATTCCCATCCATGTAGATATGATGATTATTATTAAGCATGGGCAAATAAAAAGATACATTAATTATCGATTTTCCCAAATTAAAATTTAGTTTTCCGAAACTTTAACCCGAAGGAGGGTTTAATATGTCCTTATCGCAACTCGATAAATTTAAATAAATGTTTCCTTTTAATTTTCAAGTCTTTGCTTTTATTAATTAATTGCTCACGCTCTACTTATTTTTGCGTTTAGTATAGCGTGA
The DNA here is from genome assembly GCA_963170105.1 of Cantharis lateralis. Lineage (NCBI taxonomy): Eukaryota > Metazoa > Arthropoda > Insecta > Coleoptera > Cantharidae > Cantharis > Cantharis lateralis. The sequence continues at coordinate 26,660,474 of OY720629.1, forward strand.
ACGAAAATGGCACATGCAAACTCAAAAAAACGTTTTTTCCTCATTATTTTTGTTCAAGTTTCGTGTCCGAATGTTGTCATAAAACACCGGTGAACCTAACAACTCCCTCAGATATATCATTTGAGATGCGCGTATATTACTGCCGAAGTGGAAGCCTTTTGCATTGAAGGTAAAATTTTCACAACTTTTAATATACCTTGCGTCGAGACGGAAATAAGCTTCGTTGAAGGTAAAAACAACAGATGCGTCGTTTCCAAGACGAGATTCTCCCATGATCATAAAAATTTTCGTTGCAGCGAATATTAATTTTTAGAAAAATTGAAGAAGTTTGCGTGTGCCAACCTGACGAGACAAAACGAGCATCTTTGTATTTTTAAAATGGAATTTTTTATATATAGGCCAAGCAATAGGTATATTTGCATGGAAAAAAATCCCGGAGTTTTGAAACTTTGTGGGCTGGTACAAGTATATGACCTAAATAAAATGTTAAATTTGCGACCTCAGAAAGCCGCCGCTCGCACCGCCATCTTGTAAAAATGGCGCCCAAAATCAGTTTTTCAGCTATATCTCCTTTTTAGTACTCCTTAGGTAAAAAATAGTTATGATAAAAATTGAAGAGAGAAAAATTGTCTACAATTTTGATACATAACTTTTTTCTGTGTGATTAATGGATTAAGAGTAACATATATATAAGTCAAAGAAAGTTCTTTCAAATAGATAAAATACACTTGCTTGAGGCCCGCCAATGCACGTTTATCGCCTATTTAGTACTATTTACTTATTCGATATTAAACTGTTACAACTGTATAGTAGCAGTATGCTATACTATTAATTATTACCTACAGAAGGCGGCGTATTTCATCCCCCCCTTTCGGTTTGTCCACTAGGCGAAAGCAGCGTGAGATTGATCCAGATCAATTCAGTCGATTGTGCGTGTCTTTACCACGAGGGTATTGTTTCGTTGTACATTTTTGTTTTGAAAATTTCATGTGTTTAAGATTTTCTGTTGTTTATTGTAGGGGTTGCGACAAGGTTCAAGATATTGGCCCTGTTGTAATTGCAACTATAATTGGCAACGATTTTTACTTATTGTTAGTTAAATTCAAACGTAAGGACAGAATCATTCCCACGGACTTAGCTATTACTTTTACATGGTTGGGGTACGACACTGTACTTTACAAAGGTAAACTAGCTTTTGCTAGTGACTATTCCTCAATGCCATAAAAAGTCAGAGCTGTAAACCCCAATAAAATCAATCAAATAGAAATTAAAAATAACCTTAACCATGTTAAAATCCGTATAATAAAAAGTTGTTATTTGGCTAATGTTTGCGTTATTGACCCCCCCCCCCCTTATATACGCCCGTGGTCTTTACCGTTGGGAACAGCAACATTACAACATTGTTGAAGTAGCTGTTCCTATTGATCAACTACTAAAGAATCAGACGAAGAGTTACTACAATACCTTCAATATGAACTTGCTCCTTTTCTCTTGTCGCTTTTTCCGAGGAAGGAATGAGATAAGGCATAAAATCGTCTTTATATAAGGTCTTTACACCATTTCCGAGTGATATGCAATTTGGAAGCAGGGTTTACATGGGTATATTATATAATGTGTTAAATTTCTGCTTCATAGAGTTGTATGACAGTGCAACGAATCTCTTACTGCTATTTACATACATTATAATGCAGCAAATAAAGACACAAAAAATGTAGAACGTCTTCTCCGATCTAAAAAGCAAACATCTACAGATATAATTTTTGATGAATGGATGATCACAACATATTCTCAATCCAGATTCCTGGCCAACGAACACAACAAAAGTCGTCTTATCACATTGATTAAAGAGCAGTTTATATCGACCTTCTTGTACGTTTAGTTGCACTAGCAAATAATCATCCAAATGTATATTTCGTACAATCAGGCAAGGGAAAAACTTCAGAACAAATTTACTCTGTATAAAGTCTATAAGAACCAAGAGTAGTGGACAATATATTGTTTTTATACGCGTTTAGCGGCTGCAACACGACATCTGCCATTTTTAATCACGATATGAACTTTCTTAAGATGATTTCGAAATTCCCTGAATTAAATGAAACTGTTCCAGTATTTAAGGCAGAAAGTGCAGACATCAACGCCATTCCAGAAGTAGGAGAAAACTTTTTATGTAGACTTTACGAAGAATCGCAAAAATGTATCTCTGGATTTTATCCGATATCAGCAGTTTAAAAGATTGGCGACGAAAAGTACGGTTAACGTTGCTTCACTTCCCCCATAGCAGAGGCTGCAAAACAACTTTCCTTCCGAACCTATCATTAGATTCAGACCTGGTACAGCATTGAAGAAAGTCCGGAAGAATGGGGATAAAAAAAGTCAGTCTGGATCTATACCTGTTAAAACAACAAAAAATCCTTCTCCAGAAAAGTAAATGCAGAAAAGATTCTTGCGATAACGTTGCTCAAATTGTAACTGATTCTGAAGACAAAGATCTAGACGATTATGATCCATCTGTGGACATCTGATGTAAGGGAAGACGATTCCGGGGAAGAGGGAATAAACATATTCACAGCCAATGTGTAGACGTAACCAAATCTGGTCCATCCACAGAATCATAACAAAGAACGCAATAACTGTTTATTAAACATACAAAATAAATGTGAATTAGGCCTTGGGGAAACCACTATTAGGAAAACGCAGTGGGTACTCTACCTCATATGAAATGAGTATAATGGATAGAAATGAGGCCGGAAATAAGTATAAGTAATATTTACTGAATAGGTAAACAAATAACGGGCCTTATCACGCTGTCAGGGAGGAATTTGTAAAATTTGACTATAATCCTCTTCATTTATATCCATATAACTCCTAAAATATTGATCGCACAAAAAAAAGAATTTCACGGAACTTGTAGAGAATCTTCTGGTCTATAATTCTCCTAATAACAATTTTTTGTCTAGGAGGTACTGAAAGATAAATATAATCAAAAAACTGATTTTTGGCGCCATTTTATCAATATGGCGGCTCTAGCGGCGGCTTGCCAAGGTCGCAAATCATGTATGTAGTTGAGGTCATACATATGTACTTAACCGCTAAGTTTCAAAACTCCGGTATTTTTTTCCAGCTAGAACACTTTTGACTCCCCTATTGCCTGGCCTAATACCTACTCGGCGAAAAATACTTTATGTATAGATTAGCCTGCTTATTTTACACATTTCAATTCACGTTGAATATCGATAAAGCACCGCTGAAATAAAATCAGCAGACGTTTTGTATTTTTGGTACTCCATGCGAATTGAAATGTGTAAAATATGAAGGCTAACAATATTTGATTTTGACATTTTGAAGCTTTCTCATCAAAAATATAAATTACAAAATATGATATCCGTCATATGGATTTTGCCCCTTCATTCGATGAGATTTTCAATTGATCTATTTGAGCAAATACTTTTTCTGATAAATTAATTTCAATTATAATACAGTTATGATCGTAAGGATAATTTGCGCAGGATTCGCTACTGTCCTGTCACTTATCAACTTAATATCAAAATCTATTACAGTTGATTGTTAAAAGAAATACACATCGAAAGGTCGCTTTAAATAATAGCTGGACTCAACAAACATAATCATCAATTAAAGCTAGTGATAAGTTGAAAACTTACACACTAGTAAACTGAAAAAATTTGAATTTAACTTTAATTTTATATTTATGCTTACTTACTAACAAAAATATTATGTGATATAATTAAAACGGTTTTGATGCACTAATTTTTTTTAATTTTCTTTAATTTAGTACGACTAATTATTATATACGTTATAGTACATATACCAATTCATAAGTAATATACTTTTATTAAATATTTTGGCAATGCAGTTTTGATAGTTTTTTTATCCGTTCTAGGGTTCTGGAGAATTCTATCCACTCAATCGAATCCTTGCCCACGGCAAAATAGGTCACTATTTCAAGTGTACTTTTATGATGCAGCAGGGAGTAGATGATAATAAAATGTAATTTATTTATAACTTCTAAACTTGATATTAAAATCGATGTAACAAGTAAGGGCGTACATTGACTGGTTGTCCTTATTTATAGTCGTTATTACAGTTCTAAAATCCACTCTCTTTGTAACTGGATTACATGTGCTCTCAGAAGACCAACTTTAGCTTAAGATCTGGTTTCCAATTACCGTTCCGTAAATAATAAATTTTAATTTTCCCAAGTTATAAAGCTTATTGAATAGAATATGACGAGGATAACATTGCACTCGAATAAACTTTATCGATTGAGGAAAATTACAATTTTTTACATTTTTAATAACTCAAGTGGGTAGGTATTACAAAATTAGATTAAATAAGTGATAACGAAATTGGAATTAAAGGACAATTCGTTTAATCTCGGTAGGCACACATTCACAGATTTCGATTATGGTTAAAAGCGTATTTTATACCCCAAACGTAAGGTAAGAGCTTAAAGTAATCAGCTTTTGGTGACTTATAGGTCGGTTTAAACATATAAAATATTAAAATGTCCGTATATAAGGATTTTCTTCTTAAGAATTTAATAACGTGTCGAGAGTTTTATGAGTTTTAATAACATAATTTATTCATGTCCGCCTGTCAAGATTTTAATGATGGCATATTTTATTCTTACGTGAGGTCATTCGTATATTTTTAAGTAGATGGTATCACCTGCGAACTGCAAAAACTCAAATTTTTACTGGCTTAAAGGATATGGAAGAGGGATTGTTTGGGTGAACCTTTTATGTAGATCATTTAATTGGAGAGCTCGATGTTACTATTACTGGCAGAGGTTTTCAGTAAAGGAGTTGACTCCGTTTAATAATTAACAAAGTAAAAGTTTAAAACTGTTTATGGGTAAAACTTCAATTAAACCTCCAAGTCCTTAAATATCTATGAAAGAGTGATCGTGGCTTTGTATTATTGAACTATTTTGTAATCCGTGACTTCTTCAGATAGGGAAACTTACGAAAACCATCTGAAATTAGTTAGGCTTGCACTGCTCGTAATGTTAATGTCAAGATGTAGGGGGAAAGCAAGGGCTGATCAGTCTGGAAGGCCCTAGCATGAACCCACAAAAAGGCGTCACCATTTCTTAATATCAAGCTCGACATGGACATATTGACAATGACCAGATGCAATCTGACAACAGCATTTTGCTCGAAATTTTTTTAAGTGATTTTCTGTAGCAGCACAAGAAAAATTGAAAAGGAGTAATAAAATAATTTGCAATAGAAGAGGAAAATAAAATACTGAAGGTTTCGTCATAAAATTAATTTATTTATAATCTGATTACCAGAGATTAAATTTGTTTGTATTGCACCCTGATTGCCCCAAAATTATCTCGCCAAATTAAACGGCTTTGGTGCGCTTGCAATAATGAAAATTAACTATGCCAATGCTAAGCAGAAAGCTAAGAAAAATTAAAAATCCAAAAAGGGAACCAGAGAAATTATAACTTTTTAAACTTCTTCGTGATTTATAAGAACATTTTTGCTATACAATACCAAAAGACCGTCGTATACTAAAGTAGCATTCACATAGAGATTAGTTGTATTGTATTGTAAGAACCAATCGAATTAAAGCATTTATTTTACCTTCTTTTTATACTTCTTTAATTGAATTGGATCCTGCCAGCTCTTATAATGCAATACTATTGGTACGTTTCGAGTTTTTTATTTGTTTTTATATGCATAGAATGTAGCCCAACTTCTGCTCTGCCTTAATATGTGTGCCACAATTTGGTGTGCCATAGACTACCTTCTTTACTCCAGCTTATCAGTAGAAATTTTAGTGCGCTAGATCTCGTAAAAGTAAGAATGTCGGCTCGCAGTATAGTTATCCCACTAATTTAAGTAAAATTAAGAAGCTGGGCCTACCATATTACTATATAAGTAACGGCTGTCGCGCAATGTTTGAAAATTTATTTATAAAATTGAGACTAAAAAGTGAAAACCAACACAAACGCATATTGCATAATATTATGTTTTAATTACTAGCCATGCAATAATTAACTGATATAAAACTTGTTATAAATTGCAGCTTCTAATTAATAATTAAAATTTCACAAAAAAAATTAATTTCACAAATAATATCTAATCTGCTTTATCTTTTCAAACTATATATAGTTCTTTAATGATGAAATGTAAATTTTAACAAAATCATTTGCAAAGTATATACTCAAACCCTTCAATTCTAAGACCGGGGGGTCTGGGGGTTAATCTATGGTTGAAACATTAAAATAAAATTGGTGTATAATTGTCACACCTACCACACATAGTAAGCTGTCTAATCTCTCTGTTATTCCTGTTATTCCTTTTTGTACTTTTTCTGAAGTTGGATGTTGACGTGAATTTTCAAATAATATAATTTTAACTTGGAATGATGTTCATTTTCGCATGCTGTAGTTTTATGAATCCATAGCGAAGTGTCTGTCAAGCAGTAGCAACCCACATCTCCCAAAGTGCAATGAATTAAACATAACCAACGGGCGGGGTTTATTATTTATGCATCTGCTTTTTGCGAATATGAAAACCTGAACCCTTTAATTTGCATTTCAAGAATTGGAAGGCAATCATATAAAATTATCTACAAAATCCTAAATGAGATTGTTTATGTTAATAGAAATAATAATTCGACCGAAATTGAGAAATAACTTGCAATTATTGTAAATCAATTATGTTATACCGGTACATTTACATGATTTTCGATGCTGTACAATTATAATAAGAGGAAAACACCAAAAGAAAACGTAAAATGCCCCACAGCTATTTACCTAATAAAGGCACACCCAATTAAAATATTGATACAACACACACTTTCAGAAAATTTTGTTTGCATTAAAATTTCCAATTTAGGAAATTTCTCGCTTCGATTCACTAGCGAAGGTTTCCATTATTTATGATCATTTTAAAATAACGGGCACTTAAATTTTAAATATAATTTGATGTGATTGTACGCGATTTGGATGTTTAATGCTTTTTTTTTGTTACAGGTAAAGGAACCGATTTCATTATTATAATCGATAGTAACCGCATGGACAGTAAGTACCTAAGTCGAATTATTACATTGATCTTTATTTATTGGTTTGGGTTTTGAGTTTGCTGAAATGCTGAATATTAATCACAAGATCGTTTGATCGCTTAGATATTTTACATTGGAACATCTTACGGTTCAGTTGATTTCAGAGCAACTTGCGATATAATATGTATACCTATGTATATCCAAGTTTGATTTGAATTGAACTTCGTGTTATAAGACGATGACTACAACATATCAAAGGAATCCGAAGAAATAACTGTACCCCTCTAACCTGAAAGGATGTGTATTTTCTCTGCAGACCTGTGGTTTTGATGACAATTCGTCTTGGAATTATAACAAGCAACCTGAATGGACGATAAAAATATTCTCGATGCACTTTTTGGAATTCCCCGTAATAACTTCGTCTAATTAGGCTTTTCGGAGCTGCACATCGTCCTTATTTATGGCTATAGTTTTACATAACCCGTCGTTCCACTAAACAATAGGGCCTAACAAGCCGCTCTCCCGTGAACACAACAATGCGACTCTTTTTTTGCTCATCAAGTTTTAAAATAAAACTATTTGCTTCATTTGTAACGATTCGTAGCAACAAAAAAGTCTGTTTAGTCTCATTAGAAATAAGGAGGTTTATTTAAAACTAGCTCTTTTGATAAATTCGTTTGTTGAAATTATTTTTTGTAATTAGAAGCTTTGGAAATATGTACTTGAAAGTATAATTGTTAACGAACTTTATATAATTAAACAAAAATTAAGGAGATGAAATTTCAAAAGCTTTTCTAAATTAGTTTATTATTTTGTGGTTGAAATAATCATTCGGAGCTTTTTGTAAAAAACTTGATTAACGAATGTAATTTTATATTACAAATTAAAAATTGACCCGAGCATTTTTTTCTCATGAGGAAAAAAATTTGAAGTTTGAAAAACTAACACAATTCAATGAAAGTGTTAAAGTTGGGTACTATAATGTTTTTCTGTGTAAACCTCTTTTGTCACGCTGTTATGGGCAAACTTGACGAAAATCGTCCATATTTTCATTGTGTAGGCCTGACACTGATCAATTTGTAATATAATGAAGACATTTTCTGTTACATCTAATTTTATTGACCAAGCAAAATTTGAAAAATTAGCCTCTTCTTTTGTGTAATTTACAAAATTTACTTTAGTTACCCTAGTTGGTAACCTAGTAACCGTAATATCACCTTTGAATTTACACCAGAAGTTTTGCACACACCATTGAACCGAATGCCGAATTCGCATAATTACAAGTTGACTGGATTGAAATTGTAAAAACGCAAATTACGTTAAGTATTGACATTTATTCAATGACAACAAAATTAATAAAGCAATAGAAAATCTATAATGAGCACTTCACCTGAAAGGGCAAGTAAAAATTCTGTAATCCCGAAGGAAATATTGAATATTAAAACAATCGACTACGGTTATAATTAATTTATTTCAATGAACATCTCTGCCTGGAGAAAAATAAAATGTCAATCAAAAGAAACTTCACAGTAAATATCATTAAAACTGTGAGCATTGGTACCTTCCTATTGAAATCATGAAATTCAAAAAATCAACTTGAATCGGCAAAATCACTGCGTTGCAGGTCCTTTTGGAATTGATCTATTGCTTCCTCAAGAAATGTGACGCCTAGCTATTAGATGAAGCACCTACAATTAATATAAATACTAAAATTTGTTTATTTAAAAAGAAATATCCCCATACACTTGACTAGGTTTTTTACAACTACGAGTTGAGAAATTAATTAAATGGATAGGAAAACATCCGTGAAATTTAGAAGTAGATAGTATAAACTTAACTTAGCTTTTATGTATTACTTTAGCATAGTTAATACAGCTAATAGTAAAGAAAATACGGTAGAAAATAGTAAAGAAAGTAATTCAAATGCAAGATTGGATTATCTATTTGCAGCAGGAGGTGCAGTCATAGCGGCAGCAGTAGCAGCTTACACAGTAGGATATTTAAGTGGCCAAGAAAATTGCCCACTTCAAGTCAAAGTTCTTTTTCAAATGCAGCATGCAAAACGTATCCAAGTACTGCTTTATTGCAAAATTGAGGAAAACACGAAATAATTAAACATTTCATATTTCTGATAAGGTTATCTGAACCATACGTTCACTGTACAGAAAAAAGTTGAAGTTGGTATAGTAATCAAAATTGCAAAAAATCTACAATATAGCTGATAAGTACATACTATATCGAAGGTAATAATAATTTATTATTATGTACTTACTGAAATTTAAAATCATATATCAATAAGAAATTGAGATAAAAAAGGTATAGAAAATGTGACAAAAATCACAAATAGTTTCCTATAAAGAAAATTTTCCACTATAAAGTTCGTCGTATTCAGGTTAATCTTTGTTTATATTTAACCACACGTTGGTATTTAAAAAAATTTATCCTACAGAAAACTACTGTTAATTAAATTTCACGGATAATTAACATTTCAGTATAGTATGGAATATACAGGATGTTACCCTGTTATTCTGAAATAGTGCCTCTCCTGGTCGTTGCAAAGGTACAACGTTCTCTAAGTTGCAAATAACTAAACTAAAATGTGCTGAAGTTCCATCAGTAATTAACCAAATTAGACAACGTATTCCCAGTGGAACATAATGCATAGTATTTTGTGGAATACGTCTGAACCACTAGATTAAGTATTTTAGCACTAATAATTATTAGAGTATTTAGGGATAACCCAACAGACTGGAAAATTTCAAATCCGCAATTATTTACAGACCATACGTGCAATCACGTAATAGGATTTACAATAGTTTAACGTGGAATCAGAACCATTACACATATAATTCATAAATAGCTTAGATTGAAACTCACGATCATTTAATGCTTTAACAGTTTTTTAATTTAGGATAAAATTATTTATATAAAAGCAATGACAATTATTATACTGCGGTTTTGAACACTAATCGAATAAGAGAATACAGAAAATCTTACTTCTGTGGAATACAAAACCTACTTCCAATAACAGCAATTTAAAAATAAGTTATTTTTTATTATGTTCATGGAAACCAACATCATTTATATTAAAACTAATGATCAACCACCCACCAAAAGCTTTCGAAATATCGAATTAAAGCTCTATCAACAATAATACAAAAAAAAAGGTTGCCATTTAACAAAATTGAGGATGTACTGTGAAATTTTGTCTTTCCTGAGGAAAATCAAAGTTCTTCACACACTGAGTAATTTCATTTGTTTAATTTGGTTTGAAAGACCCTAAAATGGTGTTGCGACTAACTGGATATTAGCGGCGAGCGATAAAATAAAAGAAGCTAACACAATGTAATTTATTATTATGAAATAAATAATAATAATAAACTCGAACAAACTTTATTGTTTGATGCGATATTTGTTGAATCAAACAGATGTTTACAAAATATAATTGAGGTTGCTTAAGAATGATCTTCTAGTAATCGGTGAAAATATTAATTTGGGGGGGGGGGGGGGTTAATTGTAATTTGGGGGAACTAGTTGCACCTAGGTTTGAAAATAATTGTTTTACTTTAATGCCGGTAACCAGAGACGGCGTTATGGGGAAGGGTAAAAGAGAACCTCCCCCCAATATCTTCGAAAATAGGCAAAAGTTGGTAGATCCACCAAGCAAGTTGGCAAAACCGTAAGTTTTAAGAAATTACTTACATGGTTACAAATCAATAGAATTTCTCGAAAAGAAATTTTAAGGCAATTCAAGGAGAAATCTCTCAAGAATCTCGGTACTTATTTAAATTAGCCAATAAAGGACCGCGGACTGTCAACATTATTACCGGTATGCGGTTACTTAGACACTGCCATATTTGTCAACCGATTTTGAGTCACTTCAAATTTGAATCTGTCCGATGTGAGTTTGAAATTATTTGAACCGGCCTGGTAAATTGGTAGGTTTCCTCATCGATTTTTACAACATTTAGAATTACTCATTATTTCACAATTTCGTGCCATGGCTTGTTTATGTTCTGACAACCGTATCACAAATAATATGAAATGTTTAATTATTATGTGTTTACCTCAATTTCACAAAGTATCGTGGATATTTAAGATAATAAACGTAGATAACAGTTAAATGCGTGAATATAAAAACTTATTCGGTATTACCAAAACACGTTCATTATCGAATGTGTCGGACACTTCCATTGTTGGTTTCAAAATTGTAATCACCTGATTGTAATCAAGATTTTTATGATAGATGGTAATAATTAAGGTAGTTTGTACCTTTACACTTTGTAATCGATATAATTTACAATATAATCACAAAGTTCATCAACGATATCTTCCAGGCATAATAATTAAACTTAATAGGACCAAATTATCCGCACAGACCTTCTTCAGCAAAATAAGCAACACAAAGGATGCTTCTAAAATAAGAAAATGAGTCACTAATAAACAACGTTTGTTTACAAAGAATTTTTATTATTGCAAAACACCGCAACCTAAATTTAAAGTATAAAATCAATTCACATAAATACATTTTTAAATAACAATCATTTTAAGTTAATTACACCAACGCAACGTGTTTATTTTTTATGCGCAGCTCTACAGATTGGACAGTCCGATTTTTGATCCAACCAAGGATTGACACAATTTTCGTGAAATGTGTGACCACATTGTAAAACTTTCACAGGTTTTATTTTATTAATACAAATAGCACATTCAGTAGCACTGGAATACTGTTTCCTTTGTGGATTTGAAGAACTTGGATGCTGATGACATTCTTCCTTGCCACTCGAATATCCTACCGCGTAAGCTGCTGCTCCTGCCAAAACGGCTGCACCTCCTGCTGCAAGTAGATATCCCCATCCTGGTGCAGTATGTTCATCTTCTTTTACGTTATTCTTATTACGACCACTAGCGTTAGCCATATTGAATTGAACGAATAAGTAAAAGTGAAATGCGCAGACGACAGGCCTTCGGGTTAACTTTCGTATGATGTCGTAACAAGTCGGCTAAATATGTAACCAGTTTTATAATTATTAAAGTCGAACAATAATAATTATTTAAACATTTTCTACTTACTTCAATATTTTGAAAGATTTAAATTTTGTTTTTATTTTGCACAGCTGTTGGAATATTGTTCTAAATAAAAAAAAAAAAGATTTTTTATTTGTTTTTTCTGACCACCAGCGAATAAGCTTGAAATATTAATCCCCAATTATACGGCAGGCAATTATTTTTACAATCACAGAAGATCGATTTGAATAATACGCTCTTACAGATTGTGAAAAGGCTAAATTTTATGCAAATAATAAAAGCATTTAAAAATATGCAGTTTGGATTTCAGGAGAGCAGATAAAACTTCATGCAAACTTGAAAAATCCCTCTTCTTCAGTTATTGGCTGCAAAAGCCGCTTCAGATTCTCCAAAAAATTCTTTCAGTGCATTTTTAAATGGCGAATTAAGCATTTGCAGTTATTCAATATTATTTTAATCCCCACTTTTCTCTATTATCAAAATTTATGTTTTTTTTATTATTTTTCAATATTTTCAGATATTACTTTTGCGTAGATATATTAAAAGTTTAAATTTATTTCTATTGTAGTATGTATTTTAAAATATAGAAAGATCCGGGTTAATTCGTACATTAATGATGACAATAAAAGAAAATTGTAGTTGTCCTTACTACTGGAGTAAGCCAGTGGCGTAGCAAGTGCTGGTGGCACACAGTCCGGAGTTAACTTGTCACCCACATGTTTATCAAAATATTAAATAAAATTTATTGACGAAGAGGAATTTTACGCGTCTACCCAACCCACTCTTATTTATTCAATATTGCAAAAAAGTAAACGACTGACATGCTTCTTTATAAGTTAGTAAATATTTTAAGTTGAATAAACAGATCGAAATATGACATTATAACTAACTATATTGTTTAAGCTGTGCGACCTGAAGGCTGCACTGACCCGTCATTATTTTCCAGCTTTTTAGATGTTGAATTATAAAAAACGACATATAAAAAGACGTGGCTTTCTATTTTTTAGCATTAATATATAGAATAATTAATTTTATTTTTTCAATTTTTGCGTTGGAAAAAAATTAACCCATCGGGGGTTAATAGGGATGATAGATACATAAATACACATATTATTTTTATTATATTTAACTATAGATAAATTCTGAAAGTCAACATCAACAACTGAGGAAAAAGCAGCAGTGTTATAATACAATTCAGTCAGTAAGGGTAGAAAATTTTTTGAATTTTACAACCATCAAAGAAAAGAATCTGTCCTTGATTTTCCATTAAATCAAAAGTATGACAGGATATACTTTATTTTTTTGTTATACCATATCAATGGCGAATGCAAAATGCATTTTTATTACTTAATAAAAACATTATTTTCAACACTGGAAAACCTTGCAAGTTTTCGGCCACCATTTGGATATTTACTTTTTATTTTTTAAAACCATTATTAAAATCTTTTTCAGCAAGAAATTTTCTGTAATTTATTGAATTTTTTTTTAACCAATTTTCTTTCGAGAATTTGTTCCACCTAAATACATATTCCGTAATATATGAGGAATACCTCCCAGTGTTCTATTAATTGTAAGGAATACAATAATAATTGTATAATAAATTCAAATTCAACAAAGTTAAATAAACTGAAAATTATTAAAATATTTATTTGAGCTTTCAATTGTGAATACAATTTATTGTAATTCTGATGACAATTATATATATAATAAATAATATAACAAAAGTTACTAATCTTACATGAATACAATAATAAACAACAATAAATTTTTAACGCAACCGATCAACGGTGGTAGCGCTTATATGCTCAATTTTTCTTCATCCATGTATCCGTGTGTCTGCCCGATCGAGATCTTGCTACCTAGAGACCTCGGAGCTCGTTTCCACTTTTGGAATATTTTCAGAATTTTTCATTAATAATAATTATTATATTGTTGTTGTATGTGAAGGTGTCCATTTCCTATGAAGCGCCAAATCCGTGGAAGTTTGTCACTGGGATTGGTTTCTTCGTCCACACTCTCCTCCTGGAGTTAGGCTAAATGTAACTTTCATCTGGAATAGTTCTTCAAATTTAGACATTGGGTCTTGCTTTTTTGGAACAATGACGGCGAGACTGTATGGATTTAAAACTCCATTTGTACTTAAATAACAAAAGAATATCTTGCCAGAATCAGATCAAAAGCAGATTGTCCAATGTTATAGAAAATTTGACACTACTGAACAAACGTAAAGTACCAAGTTTTTTTAAATGCATATGAATCCGACGTCTTATAATTAATAACTCTACGGCTTTCATGGAGAAAAGAGTATTTATTTTAATATCAAGATTGTTTTTTGATCAAAACTTGTTCAGATAATAAAGCAGGATATTGCAGGGTGCCGATGCAGTAAACCTTTTATTTGCATATAAAATTTAATTTTAAAATTAGATCTCAGCTACATGATGATATCAGGAGCTTGCAGTAATGCACTAGAAGGAAAATGTGCGATACCATGCAGTTTTTAAGTATGTCTGAAGGTCTGAAGAAACCCCGATAAAACTGAATGTCATTCCATCGTGCACGAACTACGGTGCTTACAAAGGAGTCACACATTTTGCAACATTTTTTGTAAGAATAAGTTAACAAAATTTAATAATGACAGAATTTCTCATGCGGTATGCTAACGTTTATGCGTAAGGATTTAAATTCAGATGATGGCACATAAACCATTTTAACGTTCTCTTTATTCATGGAACGTTTAGCCGTAACAACCAATTAAATGTCCTACTCTGGTTATGGTTTTGTTTAACAATGTCGTGAGGACCTTTTGAAGGTCTTACCTATTTCGTTATAACGAAACATCTTACACGGTTTAAATGCATAAGTAAACAAAGCCCTCCTGTAATACAATTACTTTTAACCTTTATAGGTTTGTCATATGAATTTTAGATGAGAGCAAAATTGTTTTTTCACCCCAAATGGAAGGAAAAGACATTTTAGGCTAATTAGCTTTTTATAATAATTTCGAAATAAATTTATGTATTATTCACCTTTTACGTGGCTAGAAAATTTTATCCTGTATTTTTTAGCAAGGTGCATCTGCATGTCTCGAATTTACCTCGCTGAGAAGCAAAACAGATTTCGCATTAAATATTAAAAGGGATGGATTTAAAGTGTTTTGCATGAATTGGTTTTAAGCTTGAAAAAGATTTGCAGGGTAATTCCTTAATATTAATTCCAGAGTGGGTCAAGTAATGACTGGAGTGCATGATGGAAAATCTGAATAACTTGCGGAAAACATAAATCGGTTTATTAGTTTATTTAATAACCAATTAGTAGTTTTCATAAAGTAATATTATGTATATGGAATTTATTTTAACGACCCCGATAACATAAGATGCTGTAGTTTATTTAATATGATTAGCAATTAACAGTTTTCAGCAGTGAAGCTGCCACTAACGAGTTTTGTTGAGAACAAAAACTACATAAATTTCCTAAACGATTTTTTAAGTTTTCTCATTTTTAGAAAATTCGTATGGTAGACAATATAAAGTTTTATAGCCTTCGTTTATCATTGCTTGTTTGTAATCTTCCTAAACATATAAAGTTTGTCATAAAAATTAATACTCTCTGCCTAATTACGGAAACTTTGGCGCAGTTGAATATTTCACCGCAAACTCACAACTTTTTGGTGTAAAGTTATAAATTGTAATTCTTATAATGCCACGTTTTTAACGATTATTTCTCACGGCATCAAAGTGAGTCGGTTATTTAGCAATAAATTTTTTTAATAAATGCCGCATAGCAACACACGGGTACTTTATAATTTTTTACGGTGTATTTGCGTAGTTACAATCTGCATTATTAGTATGGTCTTGCGTATCTGTCCTATCTACATGCTAAGATTTTATTTTACGATAGGGCATTTCCTTTTTATTACGGATATATAACAAGAGAAACAATGAAGTCGTGATTCGAACTAAATTACGAGAACATTTAGTAAGGAGATTGAGCATAAAAATGTGCCCGTTGAGATAAATCGAGCAAATTTTAAAAGTTTAATGACTTTCGATTAAGGGTTTAATTTTTTTCATTCATCAAGTGCAATTAAAATTTCGACATGAAAAAGGACACGCTTTATTAAAAACGTCTCCACAATAAGCATACAAACTGATCCTTTTGGATTGAATTCATTCTTTATTATTATCCTGCTAACTAAACGCCACCATTATCAAAGGGAACTGAATATAACAGTTAATTAAAACATATCACGTACGGAAAATGGACTTGGTTTGTTACATAAACTGTGCAATCCAGGAATTTTTTTATTATTTTAATCCCGGCCATATATCGCCCGATAAAGAAATTTCGCGTATGCGGGAAAATTGCCTCAATTAATTTGCTGTTTTTGAACAGGCAGAAATTATATTAATTTATATTGTCGTAAAGGATTTAAATTACTTTGGAGGTACTGACCTAACGAACCTAACAAGGTAAAGTTCAAAATTAACTGTCAAAACAAAATATACATATAATTCCGAATAAAAAAAGAATAATTTATGTTTTAGTATTATACACGAAAGAAAAATTAAAAAATTTAATTGGATTTTCCCGGCTTTCCGTGGTACTTTTGTAAATGTAAATTTACCAATGGTCGGAATGCTATTCGCAAAATTGATTTAGTAGACGATTACTTTTTCCTGTTAAATTGAATGTAAAATAGGAATTTTTAAACAATTTTTTTAAATGAAATATTTTTATGGTTGTCCCTAATCTAGGATCAAAGGCGAACAAGGGATAAGAGGAATTTCTTTGGTAGGGAAATTGAATGTCAACCGATTTTTGTGCAGGCAACAGAATTAAAATTTATATGTTCTTCAACGAGTGATTTTTTTTCAGAAAAAATTATAGTATCTCACCGATTTTTAAATCGGTACGGTTTAATGTAAAATTGTCAAATTTGATGCTTGACGTTTAATATTGGTTTAATAACAGCGAGCTTTAGTAAGTACGTGATGTTTCAACGTTTGATTTTTTTGAGGCTGCAAAAACAGGACGAAAAAATGAAAATTAATTTAAGAAAAATTTGAAATAACAAAAATGCATTGCGAGAGCTCCCAACAATAATGAATACAGAACAATACCAAATCATTGATTGACTAAAGTTTTGGACAACTTCATCATCTAAGCCTATTCGCAATATGCAAATCTTCCCATAGAAATTATAATTTCAGATTCTATTGGGATCTGAAACTGGACTAAAGCACTCAAGAACAGACAATCGATTACGTTCCTATTTAAAACTTGCACAGAATTTCTACTGAAATTCACATGTAAAATTTTAATGTTTAAAAATTAACCCTTCTTTTGATGCGAAGTTTCGAGAAGTTACAAACCATTTATTTGGAAATAATTGCGTAAAAGATAAATGAATCCAGCGATGTAAACATCAACTGGATAAAGGAGGAACTGTTTGAAATTTCCGTGACGATTGCAGCGTTTGTTTAAATATTAAAATCTCTTTAAAATTCTTTTTCTACTTGATTGATATCAGATTAAAACGATTTGAAAGTATTTGTTGAAAATGCTTTCAATTTTCTTAATATATTAACAGTGTATTTATTTTCGAGCCTCTAAGGAAATCTACGTTAGGTCATTTAATAAACGTTACGGAATTCTTATTATAAGCGTGAGTGAGCCATGTTGCTGTTATCAGTGGCACAGCGGTAAATCTTAACATTGGTTTGAAAGATCCGGTGGCAGCCACGATCACCAGGACTTCAGTAATTTCCCCGGAGTATCGTAGGCAACTAGAATCGTTCATAGGATTCAGCAACAAATCGATGAACGCAAACTCTAAAACAAAACGGATAACCATACAATAATAAGAAATAATATAATGATTGGTCGCCGGTTCTCGATGCTATTTAGAAATCCTTCGTGGCAAATAAAACGTAAATACAATAAAATATTCACTTCTTTGAAATCAAATTTGATAACCCCAGTTTCGCTCATCGATTTTTTAGTCGCAAGAATGTGCATCATTTAAGCAGTGGTTTTCAAACGAGTGAACCGAAACCAAGATTCGTCACCACTTTTGTTGAAAGCTTGTTAGGGACAACTAAATGTAATTTATCCTCCAGGCTTCGTCAGCTAATCCATTGTTTTCCTAGACATGAAAACTTTGAAACCTTTTTTTATTTTAAATATTTGTAAGTTTTTACTTTAAGTATTGTGTGGATGAAAGAACTACACAGGTTTGCACAGTTACTAAACAAACAGCTAACTCGATTTCAAGATAGTACTTCCTACAAGAAATTTCCAAGATCCAATTCTGTAGAAATTCTATCGACTACCTTAATTTTGACATGAGTGTTGAACCAATAGTCACTCACTTGGTTGTTGGCAGTAATGGCAGCTCGTAAGATTATTTACAGTGAATGTATCAGCATATTTTTTAAACAGTTCAAAATCATTGTTAGAATTTGAGGAAAGATCATACTACAGCTACCTGATGGTAGGTCTGAGTTGTAGTTTGCTTATTTTATGATCTTTGGGGGATATTCCATAAGTCCCCTTCCCGAGTTCCCGGTTAGTGAGCGGAAACAACAAATATCTAACTGGAAGCATTTGAATAAGTAACGAAGATATTAATATACGTGATAGTTCTATAGGATACGGAACAATATAGAATTGCAGCAGAAAACGAAGCAAGTGCAAAATAAAATGCATTGAAGTGTATTTTCCGTTCAACGATTTTAAAAAAGGAGTTTAAAAAAAATAAATTATTTATACATTTACTTTTTACCCAACTCAGTCGGCTAAATTAATTTGAATGAGTTTCCAACAAGACAAAATAAAGATCAAATTTTGTATCAAAAATAAACTTTATTAAATTAATATTATAAATATTAAATTGAATTCCAATATAAAAGAATGTATTAAAGAATTATAATCTGGCATGATATGATATAAAATTATCATTTAAGACAAAAATCAGGAAAAATGGAAAGGCTGAAAAACGTTTAACGTCAATTATTCCAGACTTCTAAATTTCTATCATATTTTTGTGTTATAAATTGTTTGCAAATATAAATATAATTTTAATTATAATTTATGTATCGATTAATCAATGAAATAATAGTAATAAAATTACGAAAAGGTCACAGTTCAAGAACAAAACACGATAAAAAAATGTCAATGGCAGAATAAAAATATTAAAATAATAAGGTTGACTTGTTAAACGGCCTTCAGACTGCCTGCAGAGAAATCTCTTATATGCAAAAATTTAGACTATCGGTAGTTTTTCGTTGGAACTTTTAGTATGTTGTTAATACTGCTGTAAATAAGACGAAACCAGCTTGCTATTAGTTAATTCCATTATTCTCGAAAATTTTATCAAAATGAAAAATTTTGTTCACTTTTTGATCTCTCATTTTGCTTGTAATACTAATGCAACAAAAAGTTCGTTTAATGCAATTGGAAAATAAAAGAAAAGCGTAAGTTTTTCAAATTATCGATCTTAAAGTAATTGTTTTATGAAGCCTTATTTGACCAAGCAGAAAATCGTCTTAGAGTCTTTTATAAAGTATCAAAATTAAATTGGGTTGTTACCTTACCAATTTGTATTCATTTACATAAATCTACATATTTAACATTCTCTTACAGACGAGAAATACAGTTAAAGATCTTATCTTGAAAATATAATATTTTGCAACTTCATTTTGTTTCCCCCATTTTAAGCTTTACGATGTAACAAAATCTTAAATCATTTTCTTACTTTGTCCTGTAATTAATTTTTTATTAACAAAATTAAGAATTATAAGCAATCAAAAAATACATTTCTAAGGGATCTTTTACAGTTTTTAATGTAAGGATCTTAAATTAATTTATAATTAATTCGGAGCTTTTTCGCGAATTTACCAAAGATTATGACATTTTGAAATTCTTATGAATTAATTTGTACGTTTATTACATTTAGCAAAATTAAAAGCAATATTAATTAAGAATTAATTCAACATTTTTGTCTCAGGACTGAAATATAATTGTATTATGTGCATGCAATCCTTTTATACTCATTCAAATAAATATACGACCTCTCGGTAGTCTTAAAAATTTTATTTTATTATTTTTGCAAGTTTGATGTGATTGCAGATAATAAAAATGCCATAAATTGCATGTAACATTTTGGTATGTGCATCCTTACAGTGATGTAAATATATGTATGTCGTAATATTTACTGGATGCACATTCATTTTAAGACGACGGAAGTCGTTTAATTTTTGTCCGGCCTAACGACTACGAAAAGAAACTCAAAAAAGCAGATAAAGATTTTAGATTTAGAGATTTATGTATGAAGCAGCGAGTTGGCGAATCTAGGCCGATGCCAAAAGAGGTTTAGTGACTTAGCATCGATTTTATGTATATGTATGTATACGGTAGACCTGAACCATCTGAAACCTACATATCAAATACATTCTGTCGTTTTCAAATACATATTTTAAAATATACAAGCTTCGGCGAGTAAAGGTCTATTTACAATTTCTTTGAATTTAAGTTCGGCCCCCGCTATTTCAATTGCCACGGAAATGTATATGTGGATAAAGTACTTAAACTTTTAATGGAATTACCATATTCGAGATATATTATTTACTTCAAAGTAGGTATTCGATACTTGGTCGACCTTTTTGCAATTTGCTGCTAACATGTTTCGACGAAATTTATTTATAAATTGCTTTTTCGATGCTGTTTTAGAAAAAGTTGCGATCACAATTTCTCAACACTGACGTAAGTAGTGTACAACAACCGAAGTCTTGCCTTCAATGTGGAAATAAGCTCCTTCCAATTCGTTTTCTGAAATTCCAAAAATTTCAAATGTAGTTTAACCCATTGGGTGGTTCTGAAAAACCTTTAAATCATACCAAATATCATACTACTACAACAATTTTCCAAATGGAATGGAAAATCCTTGACTTAAACAAATTATGCAACCTTCATACACATATGTGATTGGGGTTGCATACCTGGAAGTTTGTTTTTTGCTATAATACTACGTAGAAATCAAAATGACCTATGTATATCTAATTTTCCGTATTACTCATTCATTGTAATGTAATGGTGAAAAATAGTTTCAAGTTTATGAAATAAAATCGTTAAATATTTTTGGCTTTGTATGTTGTCTATTATTTTTCCATAGCGTTTATTTTGTAACTTATCTCAATGCTCTTTGAAACCGAGCAATATTTTTATTACTTTTCTTGAAATAACTTTGATACATGGAAATTTAATGAAAGAAATGCATAAGAAATCACGAAGAGAAGAAGTTGACAAAACACCTGTTGAATGCAATATCACCAAAAATTGAAATGAGATTAAAATCTAAGTGTTTTTCCAGAAATCTTCCACGAATGATATTTCCACAATTTAAGTTCATCTTGAAAATATCGATCACAATTTCTCATTCTGACTTGGAGAAACTATGGAATGGTAGATAAAACTACCGAGTTTGTACTCGTACTAAGCGGATCATAGTAACTTTATAATTTTAGAAATTACGTATACAATTGAAAACCTTCTTTTCCATCGAACTTGTGTAGCTTCTTTTATTGTTGTGCAAAAGCACAATCAGCGTCTTATATTTTCATGAACCGAGCTCGGTAATGTTCTTTAAATCTTATTTTCTAAATTAAAAATTTAACATTTGAAAATTTATCGAACAATTTGTAAGCTCATTTCGAGCATAGAAAAAGTGCCATTATTTAACACTTTCAATTTACTTCCAACAACGTTTACTGCATTATACACGACGATATGTTTGTGTATTTTCCGAAGGCGAAAATATCGAAGTTTTATTTTGTCAGGAATTTTTTGTTTACTTTCGCTTAAAATTTGTGACAACTACGTGAAAATCGACACAGTAATTTTTTTCTTGTGTCAATTACGGGTAACTAAGCTGACTTTTAAAAAATCGATTCACAATGGCTCAACTGTATACTGTTTCGTCAATATCACTTATACCTTAAAAGTACTTCAAGTTGGAAAAAAGCAGCATTAAAATAAAATGTTATATTTTTTCCAATCGATTGCTCACAACAAAGAAGAAAATGTGTTTTTAAGTATTAAAGTTTTATTTAAACATTAGAGATATTTTGTAGTGGCAGATGTTGAGCTTCAATATCGAAAACCTTGAACAGAAAAGCGATAACTAAATTTTGTTTAACCATGTAGTTTACATCGTTAACTTGTTAGATTATTTGTTTCTACGCGAACGCTAAGTTTGTGTATGTTCTTCTTCTATTATTAAGTCTTCAATTGATGCTTTCGTGCTTTGAGGCTTTAAAGGAGTTTAATTAAGTTTCAAAATTTGTTTTTAGTGCTTTATTGGTAGCGTATGTTTATCGATAAATTAATTGTGCGTCGTTGCTTTGATAAGTTTGGCAGTTTTGACACAAGTTGGTTTAATTTTATGTTAATCCGAAATGGATTTATTATACCGAAATTCAAAATAAAAAACTCCATTGTCTCTTTACAAAGTAAACAATGGTTAATTATTGCTTGATGGTTATTAAAGGTTTTTTATGCAGTTAATTTATGTTACAAACTGTTTGACAATCATCGTTTTAAAATTTAATTAAAAGCTCCATTTTATTATCAAATAATGGTTACTTTAAAAAAATAAAGTCAATTCCATACCGTAATTAATTTTGGTAGGTGGATTATACGAATTTTCAACATTCCCGAATATCTCCTAATTGAAATGCTGATTTTGCTGGGCGCTAGGTGAATCTAATAAAACAAATTAAGAGGCGGAAAGCCGCTATATTATGATAGCACAAATAATAATCCCCTGATTTCAATCCATCTCTACATTGAAAGGCAGCTTTCTCTCTTGCAGGTTTGCTGCAATTGTTAGTACAATAATCCTACAAAAACAATTTCAATTACATTTGACTCGCTATTCCCGACATCGATAACGACAAAACCTGAAGCCAATCGAATACGACAACAAAAAACAACACAATCAATCCAATTTGTTGAGGCAACGGTATAAATTTCTTTAAGCTAATCAAAGTTGATTAAACCTTCTATTGTAAATCAAAGTAAAAACCAGAAACGGGACTTGCCTTATCACACTGGAACTGACCTTGATAATTATCTTTCAAAAGAATTTAGCGAAATACTCTCGAATACCTATTTGGAACTTGAACTGCTCAAGTGGCTTAGCATTTGAACGCCACAGAAAGAGGATATTGGATCAAAATGCAACGTGAAATTAAAAAAGATCTATTGTGCGCTGAACACAAAGCAGCTACAAAGTTTACCTTTCATCACTCTACCATTGGAATAACTAAATATAAATAACGGTAGAAAAATAAAATGCAAGAGTTTATTCGATGCCAGACACAATTATTAATAAAACAATTTAATTATTGTGACATATAAAAATATAAAATATAAGAAAATCACCGACGAAGGATAATGGAATTACAACTATTAATTGTTTCTAATCATAATTCGGTAAAAATAGTATTATAAACCTTGTCAAACCAAACGGAAGTGCACTTTTTGTTTGAATGTATCAAGCTTTGTGTATCACGATTTCAAAATAAATATGGAATCCACTGTTAAATGTGTCCATCACTTTATTGTTAGGAGATATTTTTATGGCAGATTAATTTGATTTTAAGTTGATTGCATCGGACTAAAAATTTATCATAATATTAAACAAAGTCGCTGACAACCTGCATCTTTGCTTACATCTGATATAATCCTAAAGCTTCCTGTTTCTTATTCCATCTAGCTCTTGTGTCTGACATATTTTTATTTAAACTAGTTTTATCAACTTACTTCTTGTATTCGCATTTTATCTATCATTGGCTATATTTTCTATCTATTTACTGCATTGCATTTGTGCTGAAACAATAAGTGCAAATCTACATATTTATATCAAACTCAGACGTTTTCCGTTATTTTCTGCATAATTTGTTTCATGTCGATTGTCGAATTTCTCTCTAAGAATTCAAATTTTGGTATTTGCCTGTTATGTCCTCAATTAATTTATGAAATCTTCTCTGCATTGCTGTAGACACATTTTATACACAACTGCCAGCAACGATTTCTGTTTTTCTTTTATATAATCTGTTATTTAACTTTTTATCTCTAAATATTTAAACCTGAACTCTAATTTTCCTCTACTTTGTTCATTATTCGTTTTATTTGTTGTTCCATATTTTTCTCCCACATCTGTCTTATTAAACTTTTCAATTATCTTTTTTTCAAGTTTATTTCTTTTCATGCCTCATATGGATTTTTGTTTCAATGTTGCTCCTCTGAACGTTCTGACATCTCCTGACTTCTGATATTAGCACATGATCAATTGGGTATTTGGAATTTGAATTGGAATTGGATAGTTGCCATAAATCATATTATACTTAATATGTTGTGTCCTGATTGCAGAGCAAACTAAAGTGACCTAAATTTTACTCTATGTATACAAATCGGGCGTATAGGTCTATACATGCTCAATTTACGTTGTTCGCGTATGTATAGCCCGTTTGTATACCGGAATATTTTTTTTATAATTTGAATACTTGCATTGTATTTTTTCTGAGGCAATATTTCGCAGAAGCTCTTTCATACTAAAATCTATTAAAATTTTACATAAAGGATTTTTACATGTAGGAATGCTGTCGTAATATTTTATATCACCTGATTAAATAACAACAATAAGAGAAAATTTTATATCTAAGTTTGCAAAACACTTCAAAATCAATAAATTGTGTAGCTTTTGTAATGCGTGATATATTTGACCATTTGTTTGCAGGATATTCGGCATTATCCTTGCTAATAAATCAGTCTTCATCAATTCCCATATGCCAATCGCGGTGCAGAAATTAAAACACACGCTCTACATCGAGTTTTGAACATTAATCCAAGCTTTTGGTTTAATTATTTTGATCGTACACAAAAGCTGGTTTTAATAATAATCGGTCGAATATTAGTATACATTAATATTTTTTACACACGGAGGCTATCAAATTTGACTGTACTCACCAGACAGAGGTGCACGAACTGACTCTTTAATTTGGTTTCTTAAATTTGCAACACAATAAACAATTAAGATTTCCTAAACGAATTCCATTGTTTGGCGATTTTTAAAGATGATTTTGATTTTTTTCGAATTGTATTCTTACATCTGAATAATATGAATACTTAATAGAATAACCAAACGCCAGTGCGAAGGCATCGAATCGTGAAGAACGTGAGTTCTATAGAATTTTTATAATAAGGTTACAAGTTTTTCAAGACTGTTTGCAGATTTAATCATGCGAAATATTTTATGGAAAGTCGTGATAGTATCTTATATTGTCAACGCATTTTTTATTTAAAAAATATTTATAATCATTACTACCTGAAAGGTATTACACAATGGAATCAAAGAATTAACCACATCGTAACTCAGATCTCTTGATAGATAATATACAATATAACAGTTACATTATTTGTATTTAGCTTTTCGTGTGAAAATAAAAAAAAATGGAAGGCAAAAGACAAAACTGACATTATAGTTGGGGGTAATGTTTTATGTTACAAAATGGAACTTAATGCATTGAAACTGTATATTTCAGTAAGAGCTGAGCCAACTGAACGAATAAGGAATACTGATGCATTCCATTCACACTCTCTTGAAAAAGCAGGAAACGGCTTATTGATTCGTGTGTGTTTTTTGTTTAAATATTACATCTAAAGACGGAATTTAATCCCAACGGTATTCAGCGAGACGATTGAGAAATGCGATATTTATATGCGGTGTTATCTTCGTTGCGGTTTCATCGCGTGGAAAAAATAAAAAATACAAACAGAGAATATTTAGACCACAATTTGCATATAGCAATATCAGGTTTTGCTTAAATTGAGGGAACCCGGTTACTTTTTTTTCGCATGCAATTATTTCAAGTTACTACTTTACGTTTCTCCAAACATGATATAGTTCTTTTTGATTGAGGAAAAACATCAATTTTTCATAAATATAATTTAGTGTATGAGATCCACTCAATTCGCATCATGCTACGTGAAAACCGCAATACTATATATTTGTACTTAATGATTCTTTTTGTTTCTACGTGTATTCAAACCCCACATATGTAAATTTGTGTTCGAGTGAAAACTACAAATGTCATTCTAGAAAAGTGCGAATTGGAGAAGTATTATTATTCGGGTAACGCCAATGTCAGTATCGTGACAATCGATTTATATACTTTTATTGCATAAAGAAATTTTATCGTTATTAATAGTGGGTAGACAATAATATATTATGCAATGCTTTTACACAATTCTAACTAAAATACCCACCTAGCCAATCGTGCTGTCGGATCTTTAATGTTGTTCAGCCATTTCAAAGGTTAGTGGTCTATGACAAAAGTTGGTAGTAACAACTCTAGGAGGATTAATTTGGGAAGTGTTAGATGATAATGTCAACAGCTATTGATAATTTAATTAAATTTTAAATTATCAATGATTAGTACATAAATTGCAGTTGATAGATTTAATGATCCATTATTGGAAAGTTTCACGAGAACTTTATTACTTATTTTATTCGAGAAGGGTTCGCTTCTCACTCCCTGAGCACTAAAGGATCAAAGTCAATTATTATAAAATTTTATTATTGAATATCTAACGAGTATTTGATGAGTTTAGAAGCATATGGGTGTAAATATTAAAAATTTAATAAGGACAAACCAGCGTTTAAAATTAATTGATAATTAAAAAATTAAGAGTTTTATTGCAAATTCCTGATTGAAAGTGAGTTATAATGATGTAGGTTACGAGCATTTAACCCACTGTTCAGAAAGAATGTTACTTATACTTTTATGCTTCTAACAGCTTTAATTGCAAATCTTTCGGCTTTTAATCCCTTTAATTTTATTTGCATTGACACAAACGATCTGGAAAGAATCAAAAACTGCACGTATTCGACCAGAGAGTATAGCAGCTGTGACTGCATTCGATATGATAAAATTTACCTAATTTTTAAAACATAACAGTGCAAACTAAATATTTATAGAACATATTCAGTATTGCAGCAGATGTGGTATTCGAATTTAAATTGTGCGATTAAAAAAAATAAACAACAATTAATTATTTCCGTTAAGTTTGCAAACAATTGGATGTGCCATTTTAAAAATACAATGAGTTTTAGTTTTCCATTGCCGAGTATTAATGCCCGATGCGTAAAAGGATGAACATCTACGCACGTTTTTCAATTAACCCTTTCTAAACCAGCCATGTTTTTAGAAACGTTTTTACTCTTTGAGCTGAAATTCTCTTAAACAAAATATATTTCTATTCTAATTGAACCTAAAAGTTAACTGTGGTACTGTGGTTTATACGCATTAATTCTCACTTGAGTTAACGACGGCCAAGTCAAATTAACGTAACATAAATAATGCTAAAAATTAATGTGCTCGCAGTTAACATTACTAACAGTTAATTTAACTAACCTTAACTTATAACTGGCATGCCTAGAAATTTTGTCGTAAAAGTCCTTTTCGTATTTAAAAATAGAAAATCTTTTTTAACTCATTTAGAAACTGAAGTTAGAGGAACATACCAACTACGGTTTTGACTTTGAAAATATAGGGTGGTGCCAATAAAAATTTAATTAATGCTAATTTTATTATCTAAACTATTCTAAATATTTTTGTAACGGTAAAAGTAATTGGCTATATAATTTGAGAATTTCTGCAGCAGATTGTGCCTTTTAATTTGTATTTTTATTTATATCCTGAAAGTTAAAGTTTTTTCCTTGTACAATGTGAAAGTTATTTGCATACTTATGCATGTAACATTTTATGTACACTTTTTGTTCTCTATTTATGTTTCATAAACTTTTCAGTTATTTGTCAATAAGTTGTGCAGCTTTATTAGTTATTTATAGACTGGGTGTAGGTAGTTTTGTAACCTATTGAATACAATTTTATTCATATTTTCTACGTTTTATATTTGGAATATTTTGTAATTTTAAAAAAGAAACCAAATTTTTTATATGAAATGCAAAAGGAATATGACGTTTTATAAACGTAAATTAGATAAAATACTGCATACTAAAAATTTAGCATTAAATGTTACATAAAATCCTTGTTTGCTTTTGTTCCTTACCATTATACATTAACAAAAACGTTAAAAGTTTTGTTTACATTTACTTAGAACGGTTAGTGTAATGTATGAATGAGCAAACAAGGCGTGATGGTAGCCCTTTAATATTGTTATTTTGATAAAATATTTGACTTTTTATCTGTTTACATAATAACGTAGTTTCACCACTATGTTTCCACTGCTTTACTGGCTTGCCCCAACTTTTAGTGTTTAAAGGAAAATTTATAAAACTTTTAATGAGCTCTGGGCATTATTATTGTTAACACTTACACAACTTCGAAGTAGGTAATTAATTTTGAAAAATAAACAACAAAAATTAATTAGTTATATAATTAGTTTTAAATTGCCAGTGCGAAGAAACGATAAAAGTTAGGTTAGAAAATCTTTTCAGTCACGGTGGTCTCAATATATGCCTGTTAAATGCTGGATTCATATGTTTTGCTGCAGGGAAAAACAATAATTTACCCAAAGCTATAATTATGTAGCCGAGTGCTCTGCCATAAAATCTTTATTGTGATTTGGGGGGGGGGGGGGTGCTCAAGCTCATGAGTCTCTTGGATATCTAAATTTCATATGCATGCACAAGTATATCACAATAACAAACTATGCAGCTCCATTGTAGCGAACGCTGATTTCCTTGGTTCTGACTCAAATATGTTTAGTAAAAAACAAACTACGAGTAGTTGTTACACAAATATAACAAGATAATATGTAATGTTTAGGAACTTGTAGTGTAAATAAGACTGAATCCATAAAACCATATATTCTCTAATATTTTTCCATCATTTAGCAGTGTTATAAAGAGTTGTTTGAGGGGGGGTCATTAAAATGTCTCGGGTTATTATAGTAGTCACAATAAAATATGTTATGCTTAAGAATTTGTAATGCAAAAATCATTGAATCCGCAAAACATTATATTCTCTAATCTTTTACTCATTTGGAAAACATTAAATAAAAACTCATTAATGTGATCTATAAAATTCTCTTTATTTTCGTTAATAATAGATTATCTGTGCATGGCGACCATGCAAAGACCATCCAATTGATTTTCACTCAAGGTAAATCGAAGCCATGCTTTAATCCTACCTTAAGTATTAAAACATATTTCTGTAATAGTGCAGGTGCTTGGAGGTGAATATAACATTATTATGCAAAATAACAAAATATTTCAATTTCTTTCAATTTAAATAATAAAATAATCAATTTCAACACTAACAGGAAGTATAATCCATTACAGAGCCGAAAGGATAAATGACCCAGGTAGGGGAAATATATTTTTAAGGGTATTTTGTCATTTTATTAATTATCATCGTTTATATATTTTTTTATTTCTTTATTATTTTAATGAAAATCAATTTATTTTATTTCAAATAAAACGATTGATGCACTCAGGTGCTTGGTGACCTCCTTTTGAATCATCCTCGTACCTTTATAATTTCCGTAGTAATTTTATAAATTAAATTTATGATATAAACAAATAAAAAAGACCGACATGAACGGCTTTAGGTGGTGTTCATATTTATAAAATGATCCTGTATCCTGGTTTGCTTATTTTGTGCATAAAATAAAATTTAAAAATAATTTTGACTTTTAGAATTTCAAAGGATATTATAATGCACTCTGACGAATGTTATAATTTTTTGTCATTATTTAATATTGTAGCATATATCTGAAATACAAATAAATATAAATGAAATATTCATGCAGCCGATTGCAAATTTTGGCTCTATTCATACGTGGCGTGTGTATTGATTGGATGCACATGCAATTTAAATACGATTGATGTTCACGGCGTGCATATATAAAAATACACGATCTGAATAATATTTTCGGGATATGTGGAAAGCTCGTGAATGTTGGTATTACGTAAGTAGACTATTTTTTAAGGATGCAGCCCGTTTCCGTTTTCTTTGCAAAGAGACCGGCAAGTCGGAGTTGGCATAAAATTTTAAATTATTCAAATTCGACAGAGTATAAGTTTCTTATTAAGGAAAAGTTGAAAAGTAAATCTTTGAAGTGACAACAGTAGTAAAAGCAACTGTAATTTACTATCCACGCCTCCACTGTTAGCAAACAAAGTGCCGTGAAATGACCGAGTAGTATAAAAGCTTGAAAAGCTTTCTTCTACTTTATGCGTGTCACCCGGTTGAGCGGAGTTTAGTCGGACTTTCCGGGATAAGAGAGTACTTTACATTCAACGTGACCACTCCGGATACCGGACTTTGCATTATTCTACCATAATTTGAACTTAGTTTTCATTTCACTTTACTCTAATCATTTATTTTATTACTACGGCCTTAAAAAATTCCATTTTGATATATGAAAGCGCTCGCAGTTTCTATGTTTCAGACTTCTCTTTCATTATAAAAGTAATTTATTTTCGATTTAACCAAGCACTTACAATTTTTAATAAAATTATAAACCGGAGTTATTTTGTAATGGTGTTTATGACATCGCCAGTTTACTTGTTAATACAAAGGTCAGCCTGCTTAGAAAGAATTTCTGAATGAATAAATAACACAACTTTATAATATTACCTTCAGGATATATAAATATAATTGCTTTGCAGGTGGTTCATATTTAGCAATTGCAACCGCCATGTAATAAAGTGTAAATTTTTATTTTTTCATTAAATTATCGAAGGCACTGTTTTAATAAACCGTTAAACACGTACCAGCATTGTTCAAGGAGCAGCAATAATATATCTAAAAAATCACTTTCTCTTCTGCCGACAGATATCATCATCTAACTTCTAACCTAACCTCGAATGTCACGTCTAACTTTACCTCTAACCTCACCTTGTATCTAAAACTGATCAAGTTTCGTGACGAATTATATAATATTATGTATGTAGGTAGTATTATATGTGATATATTATGTAACTTTGAAATTTAACGCACAGTTCCATAAAGCGTAGGAACAGTTTTTAGTTCTTTGATGATGAGCTATGATCTGGCAAGGAAGTGAGCGAGAGTCGTGGTTCGCTCAAGAATACAGTAAATTCCAGTTATGCAACCTCATATTGAATATTTTACATGAAAGCATAATAAAATGTAAAACTCCAACAGATGACTCTTGATGAAGAACTCGAAGATGTCGCCCACTCAAGTGAGTTTGGATAAAACTCCAAATGGAATTTTAACTGATAGTTCAATGAAATATTTGGTATTTACAAAATTTAATATTTATATTGAAAAAGTGAGGGAAATAAAATTAAAAATCTCAGCCCCGTTTAGTAAAATTTTAATTATTGTAGGTACTACAACATCAGACGAAATGAAATAATTGCTCTTGCCGAGGTGATTCTCAAACGTTTAAGTTGTCACACTACAAACTATTCAACTTTATTAATTGTTAAAAACATAGGTAAGCAGAGCTCGCATACGGCTTTCATCTGGCGAATGAAACACTTAGTGTCGAATAATGTGAGTTTTTTGTTAACTCTCGGTAGTGTAGAGGCCGTGGCTTGAATATAATTTGCAAAGCAAATGAGAAACAGAAAGATTTCAAACAAAACATAGTACGCCGAACATTAATTATTTACTGTTATATGTGCCCATGTGGAATTATGACTGAAGTAAAAAAGCAAAAACATGGTGAAAATAGGAAAGGTGCATTCGTTCATGTCAAACCAATTGTTTAAGATGGGTACCAAACCTAGAGTGGAATCTTTGCCAGTTAAAAGGGTTGAAGTTTTCTTGGTTTCTTGGAATAAATTGAATTTAAAAAGAGAAAATTCCGAATATGTAGAAAAGTTTAATTTGGATTGAATTAAATAAAATATAAATAATTTTTTATTCATTTTTGGTAACATCTGTAGGGAATATTGATTTGTTAGAATTTTATAGCCAAATATATTTCGAGTACTACCTGTAAAAATTATTATAAAAGTTTGTAATTTAAATGAGATTTTTACGACATAAAAACTTAGTGCATAAAATTGGTGATAAAATTGTAGTAAAGGCGCTTTTAATGCTTATTTACCAATTTAATCTGAAAAAGTTTTATTTTCTTTTGCTGGGTGCATAAAAAACATTAAATTAATTTAATGATGGAGGAAATTAAAGACTTGGGGTTCTTAAAAGGTTTAATCGGAAATATTTACTGTCACATTCAGAAAGTCCTATCAGATAAGCTATTTCGGAAGACGTACATCCATTGGTGTAGCAGATGCTATAAGATTGTAAAATATACAGAAAAAGTTTTAAAAGCTTCATTTTATTGGTAAAATAAAGACTGCCTAATGCTTTCCTATCCACGTTATGAGAATGGTCCACCCTAAACCGAACTGAAGAGCAGATACCAACCTTGTTAGCTCTTAATTACGGTGTGCGTGGGGTGGGTTTGCAATAATGGAAACGAGTACACACGTGAAGTTAATAACATTATGAAGATAAAATTCACAGAGCACTCAAAATATCTGCAAAAATATAAATTAAGCTCGAGAACTGAAAATGACGTTAACCTCAACATTAAACAAAATTTAATTAAACTAGCTAATTTACTAGTAAAAGAGCACTGATTACTAGACAAGAAAACTCCAGATCACTTTATTAATTTATCAATTATATTCATTATTGAACGAAAATTTCAAAATAGTCCAGATTTTTGTCTCAAGAACCTGCCATGCGCTTTATACAAAAATCAATTAGAGTAAGAAATGCACGTCAAAGCATGTAATTGGATTAATTATCCAAATGTGCAGTTTTAAAAATGTTGATTTAATTTTCCTGTTTAGCAAGTAGCACGAATATAAAATGAAAAAGTAAGTTAATTGAATTTTTAATTTCTAATAGAGAAAACGTCTAAGCGTATTTTTTTTCCGAAAAACTAGAATTTATAAATTTTGTTCGATAGTTTTCAATCGAACACTGAAATTGATGATAACCACACGTAACAACATAGACTTGATTGATTTTGCAAACAAGCAATTAATTATTGATTAAATTGTCTAGCGTTTTGATGTAGACCATCGAATTTGAATAAAGCTGGTTCGTCTGAAGTGTAAATTTAAAATTTCCGATAAATTGGTTCATTTCCTTTGTTTATTTTGCTTAAAAAAAGCAAAACAAGTTGATTGATTATTTGCGCAATCGATTATTTTTATTTACAATTTTTTTTGTTTCAGGTATGCCGAATCCAATTAACGCACAAGTCGTCCAACAATTTTGAAAATTACAGTAAGAGAATATTTTATTAGCTTGATATCTTTAACGCGATACTGCACAAGCTGCTCGGGACAATTTGAGTTGATTGCCTGCGTGAGCTTTTTCGTTCAGCTGCTCTTGTCAGGGTTTAGATTTCATTTGAAAAACAGGGTCTAAAAACCAGTTGGACAATTTCGCACAAAATTTCGTTATTCTAAATTGAGTCACTTTTCGTTTACACTATGTGAAAAAGCATTTGTTTGTTACGTGGTAAATGTCAATTTAAGTTTTCCTTCTTTAAACACAAATCCCAAAATGTAAATCTAATTTAAATTTTTATTCTTTCGGGTTTTATTTGGAAATTTTTGACAAATCTCTGACTTAACGTGTATTCTACAAAACGAATTTATTGATTTTCCGTTTTTCCCGAAATTAGCAACTAAATTGTACATTTAGGGTAAACTGGCTCAATTATTTTTGATTTGCAAACTGGAGAAGTTTGAATTTCACTGCGATTTCGTTACAAGGCACTGTAGATTTTAAAAACAGAGGAGAGGTGCCATAAACAGTAATGTAAAAAATTTGAACAAACGGTCAAGTGTAATCTAATAAATTGAAAAACCCAAGTTGAATGTATTAGGTTTCTCTATTCGGTTTTGGTTCTCTGCAAACTAAATTAGAAAACAAATCTTAGGGTAAATGTTTTATGTCACTATAACAAAGAGTTAAATAAAAAAACGAGGTGACTTTATTTACTTGTTCAACTTGGCAAGATCAGGCAGTTGCTCTGATATACAAATGTATGTACATACTATATCTTTTGTATAAATGGAGTCATGGGTTCCCTCTTATTACGAAGCTCAAGATCGTTTCTAAGCAGGCTTTTGCATTCCTCATTGCCATTAATAAGTTAAGGATTGTCTTTATGTGCTACCTTGAAGAACCATCAAGATCCTCATATGATGACAAACTTGAAATCCAAATTCTAATATGAACTTCCATCGTTTATATATTATGCTTAATTGATTTTTTTCTCGTTTGATATTTTAGAGTAGGTACTAGGGAGCAGTCATAGTTCTAACACTCTTTGTCCTACCAAAAGATCATCCAGGAAGTATCACTGAATCACAATTTCTTTTAAAATTCATCACAAACTTGTTCTAAAACCAAGCGGCAAACGAGGACAGTGAGTCAACAACTCAAGGTACCAAAAAAAAAAGGTTTTAAAATCGCATACCACACTATGCAGTTAATTGATCTATAACTGAACAATGATAGTATTACAATCGTAATATTATATCAGAGTTTTACGTTATTGATATCCAGATGCAATCGGTGAAATATTATGATAGTTTGAATTGATTTGTTCAACTAAAAGCTTCTAGAAATAACCAGACAAGATTCGTAAAAGTACAATATAGACTTTGTTATATTATTATAGTATCAACAAACACAAGGGACTTAAAATTGAATGCGGGCAGTGCATACACTTTATTTACAGAGAAGGTATATACAGGCATTAAATACTTCAACGATATTGCCAGCACCTTATGAGGGAGACATGTTTGGAAGGATCCGGGGTAGTTGGTCGGGGATCCAACTTATGTAAATGACTACCATGGGTAACTCAGCCTCCAATGTTCCTTATTAATTCATACGTTCACTTCATCAACAAATACAATTCCGGTTAGCTATTTGTCGTTTTAAAATAATCGAAATATTCGTTGAAAATCGAAAATACTGTAGTATATCTACAGTATATAAACAATACAGCACTATTATTATTGTGAATCGTCAGTTGTACATAATGAGAAAATAAACAAACGCAATCCTACTTGAAAAAAGGAAAGGATGGAGTGACGAAAGTCGTAAAATTTTGAAAAATTGACAAAATGATTACGCCTAATGGGAAAATAAATTGGGATTTTTATTTCTCGTCGTTTTTATTTTTTCCTACCACACAGGATAGCAGGTTTTTCTTCTTCCTCTGACGTAGTCACTTATCGTTAATGTTATTAACGGGAAAGGTAAATTTTGGTCTTGTGTGCAGCTACCGAATAAATATTTTATGTCAGGTACAATAAAAAATGTATTTCTTGTCTTCTTAAATTATTCATATCAATAATTTCCCACATGAGCTGTTAGGCATACATGTTTCAATAAAATACGAGCAACTTATATCGTTGACTATAAGAAAATGACAAAAAGTTGGCAAAACGGGAATGACCCGTGGAGAAATAATAATGTGCAAAGGGAGAAAATTCAGTAAACGTTTTGTTGAAGTAACCACGGAAAACGATTTGGGAACAGCTTTTTTAGAAGTTGAAACGACTATTTGAAATGCTAGGTTTTGTTATGTGCATTACTTACTCGCACCATACTTGCTGGCATCGACTCTTTCAAACTCAAAAGACTTTCTAACTTTGGAGTATTTGATTTAAAACTTGAAACCTAAATGTATTTATACAAAAAACAATTAAATTATACAAAAGCGGACATGAAATTGCAACAGGAAAGAGTCGTAGAATTTTATTTTTGAATACTTGACAATGATGACTTATCATAAAAACAAATTTAAAATTCATAGGCACATAAAAAGTAAAGTAGTATGTTTTAGTTGGTATTTTATTAGTCGAGGAGCCAAGTCCTTCACACTTTTTTTATGTTAGGGAAATTCGCTTTATTATCCTGAATGTATACCTTTATTTTAGAACTTTTTTCTTTTTTAAAAATACGAAACATTTTTTATTTTTATTTCATTTGGTTATACTTGTTATTAGAATACAAATTGTGGGTCGTAAAATGAACATTGGGAGACTACCATTGATTGCAAAAGTAGAAAGGCACGACATGAGATCTAAAAATAAATTTTATTAGATAATCGGATATCATTAAATTTTTGGGGTCGTTTATCTTCATTTCGGGGCTGCAGTTGATTTTAAGTTAAACGTTGCATTAAATCGTTTTATGCATGTACGTACAACGTGATCTATACAAATGAATTTGAATTGCCTCTTGGAAGAACATGCAATTACATCGGGCAATACAAGTCAACATTCCTTACTTCTCGAGTATTTGCTGCTGCTCCACCCTTTTCCATTAAATAAAACTTTACTATTGTTTGGAAAGTTGAGCGTTTATATAAATTTATGTTTGTTAATATCGTATCACGTAAACCTATAAATTTCATGTTTATCTATCGATTTATTAATTTTACAGGTTTGATTGTTTTTTCTTAGATTCTGCGGATTGAAATAAATTGCTTGCGAGAAAGGATAATGTTAGTTATTTCGCAATAATTTGTTCGTTTGATCGAAATGAAAATTACGAGGTGGTCTAAGGATTGCGATTACACGCTATAGTTTGTTATAAAACATAGGCTTCGTCTTCAGTTTACTATGTCAACTATCGCTTCGAATTATTTTTTTATGTTCAGGATAATGGAAAAGTTCATGGTTACTTCGAAAAATAAAAATGGTTTATATGGACGTATATTGCCTAAATGTCAAATAAAAAAAAAATAAATCGAACGTGTAAAGCACGTCCTATTAATAACTACTTAACACGCTACCAAATTTCAGATTTATAGAGATTCCTATTACATAAATATTTGATACTCCATTTGAAAATCTCAATATTTGTGACATTAAAAATATATCAAATTTTACGATTTAAATCAATACATGCCAAAAGAATGTAGACGATTTATTTAAATCAGGAGTCGTATAGCTAAGGGTGAAATTTATAGTCTGCAACTTGAATGATGACTATGATCCGACCAATAGAGTGTCAAAAGTCAACTACTAGTTTTGGATTTGCCTTTGTCCTCTTCTGCCTGTTAGGTATACAATTAATCAATAAAACCAATAAAACTCAGGTATCCAAGGTAAACGAAACTAGAATATTTTCAACGAAAATTGAACAAATTACTGATGTTTTGCTTTCAAAAAAAGTTAAAATGTTAATTAACAATTCGAAAATGGGAGTCTGGAATTGGAAACCTACAGTATCTTGGTTTATCGACATGTTAGTTTGGGAAGTTTTGGGTATCTAAGATCTTTTTGAATTGAATTCCGATCGGAAGAAGTCTACATATCGTCCACACCCTGGTATGACTATTTCTCTTATGTTTAAGGAAAGATTTCAGTTGACTTTGCCTTACGTAACGATCTGTATATCTTCTAGTATGGATCTAATGAAATTTGATGTTGCAAGTGCATTTGTAGTGTTACAGAAGTGGTTTTTCATTTTATTATTGATTTTACAAACTTAAACTGCATTCGAATTTCGTAGACATAAAGTTTTCAGTTGTTAAACACGTTATTTTAAATATATTTGATAATATCTTGTCGTTAAATAAAAGTCTAAGCATTGTTTGGAACATCTACTTCATATAATATACTCACTTTGATCGTCTGGAGGAGTCTGTTACTCTTGGGAATCCTCTTATCTGAACTATATCAAGGGGGCAACGAAGACTTTTTGACTTAACGTTTGAAACTTGAGTCAGTTACAAGATATTTTTTGTACGTACTTGTAACAGTTGAATTTGATATTGAATTCTGGTAGAAACTTTCTTCAACTTACAACGTCGATATCTGATGTTTTTATTAACCTTCTTATAATTTTAAACGGTTGAAAAATTGTGGCTAGCTTAATTTCGATGTAGATCATAGCAATATATACATTTTTGAGAAATTCATGCAAAATCCGACAAAACCTCATTGGAACAGAAGGAATTTTGACGTAGAGAGAAAGCTCGTAAATTCTGAATAGTCAAAATGCCTAACCAAAGCAGGAATAATTTATGCTCTAATAACTTAATAGCTTAAATAACTCAATTTTATACAGTTTTTAATGAAATATCAATAGGATCTCTTAAATTACCAGTTTAATTGGAACAACAGAAAAAGCGGTAAATTTTAGCAATTTAATTCCATTTTCGAGCTTCGAATAAAATCGTGAAACATTTTAGAAGAACTTTTTTATATGTTACATATCAAATATTTCCTTTACATACGTTTTCACTTTAAATTGACAACAATAAAAATCGGATGACAACCTTAAATTTAAGTAGAAATATTGAAAATTCACAAAAAATGTATATTTGGAAACTTTTGAGAAAAACGCTTCGGGTGAATGTCCAATTTTATTTACTTTGCATGTAAGAACTAAACGTAGAAATGTCGTATTTTATTGTAAAAAGCGAACTACATTATGCATTAACATTAATTGCCGAGCTTAATTATGAAAATGGAGATGAGAGAAATAATTTATAACAAATTCGGTTATCTATGTATGTATTAACGTTAACGATCGTTTGATATTCCAATACTTCCATTTACAATGCAATGCTGAATTGATGAGACATGGCAACTCCTGTATTTCATTGTAAAGTATATCTATGCATATTAGTAGCTCTAATAATTTACCTGGTTTTGGACGTAGAGATTGATCGATGGTCAGATATGAGAGTTTGGCATGCGATTGTTTGATACCCGTATTTAGGACATGTTGTCAACACATACAATGACATTGTACACGTACTTTGTGTGCAGTGGGAAATAGGATTCCATTGTTTTGTTCTAAATCAAGTATGGTGATTGAATTTTGAATACGGGCACATACATATTGACTTTCATTGTTATTGCAAGCCAAATAATTAATCGACTTTTCCCTCAAATTTCACAATTATTTAAACGATTTTTAATCATATTTCGGTGAAGGTGTCAGGAGGTAAAGTTACATGGTCTAAAGGTGTCAAAGAAACCTTTCACAGACTTGTCCGTCCTGCTAATCAACAAATTGTATTAGGCAAGCCTTAAAGTTTGAAACTCAATATTCCAGCAGACATACATACAAACTAAACCAAACTACAACCCGCTTGTTTTACAACAACTGATTCGTGCATATTTCAGACATGTGAAATTGTTTCGGCTTCAATTTTTAACTATTGAATTATAGTTTTGTTTAACACGAAACAATGGGGTACTTTCAATCGATTTTATTGGTATTTTTACAGTCATACTATAATTAGTGGATATAGCGGTGGCCAATGCGGGCTTCGCCTAATTAAGTTTTTGCAATTTGTCTCGTGTGCCAGTGTTTCTCCTTTGGATACATGTTACATTAAAAAGTGCGGCTGTGTCGTGTCGTCACATCTTGTAACATGGAGAAATAAGAATCAAAATAGTATGTATGCAATAAAGATTGTAAAATTTAAAACTTTGTATTCAAAATCTACATGTTCAATAGTAGGTAATCATTTTTCAATAACTTGATGAATGAATGAAATACGAATAAATTTTTAAAAGCTTACTCTCTCTTTATTTGTATTTGAATCGCTCTTGTATCTCCAGCAATATTAATTATTCAAACCATAAAAATGATTTTGTTAAGCCGGCAACTAAAGCTTTCAATGCAAAAACACATCGCGACTTTCACTCTGTGAGCGATGCATATAACATCGACAAACGAATAAATTATTACTGTTTCCATTTGATATATTCTGCTTGGAAAAATTGCTATTTTATTAGTTAGGAAAACAAATTTAGTTTTCCAAATTAGATATTAGCGTAGATAAGACGTTTTCAATATAAGAACGAGTAAGAGTTCATTGGCAGAAATAGCAAATAGTAATCCTTCAACACAAATCTACAGTACAAGTTCTTGACTTGATGCATGTGAATAGTAGCGTGGAGCGTGTCTGATAACGGCATATCTAAATTGAACATCTGAGTCTATCATTTCTCTGAAATTTCAACTCCATTTATTCTCAGACTCTGTCATAGATCTTACCTGAAAAGCTTAACAAATACAGAAATAACGAGTTAATACTTTTATTTTCCTGATCATTGATTTATCTTCTCGAAAGATTATTATCAATTACACTTCGAATAAAAACAAGATGTGCCTTTGTTAATGCTCTTTTTTGTTTTTATTTTTACTTAATTATCTGTAGCGTGTAAAACTTCAACTACTGCATCCAATATTAATGATATATTAGCAAACATTTATCTTGCTACCATCAGCATCGAAGCTAAAGTTTTCTAATTTTTATTTTGATATCGATATACCTTGCCTGAAGGCCATTTTTCCTAAAGAAAATTGGAACTTTACTCTCTTGGATGTACTGGGGTAGGTTCTTAAAATTTAAAAATATATAATACTCCCTTAAACCGAATACAGCATCTGCTGAGCTATGAGACTCTTATCAAATCTAATTTCAGGTTAACTTAAAAAAAAATCGTAATCTTCAAAAATTAAATTTTAATATAATTATTAAATTGCATTCGAAATGGAACGATAAATTTCTAAGCAATTTTTAATTAAATCTAATTTAATTAATGAAATAATTAACTTAATAAAAGTTTCACAAGGTTCAACAATTTTATTTTAAAATACAAAATACAATTCTTATTACAAAAGTGTTTTTTCTTCGTCGGACTATGTTCGATACTAAATTATTAGACTCCAGACTGGGGGATTTATGGTATGGGGTAATTGTGATATCAGCATGAAAGCTGCACTGAAATGTGGAAATTAGTTCTTTCAAATAATAAAAACAGCTCATTGAAAACATCAAATCGCCATAAAGCGCTTTTCTTTGTTTTGATGGATGGAAATGCATATATCATATTTTATGTTTTTACTCTTTCATGGGTTGAAATAAATTGAATGTATTTAAAATTCATTTGTATCTACATATTACCTTAATAATTCAGTATGCAACACGCAATGCATGTGTGTATCAGACAGACCTCGGTAATTTCTCTAAAAAAAATTTCCTACATGTATTAATTTGTTCGTATTTGTCTATGTCCTTATAATAATAACAGTGTTAAAATATAATAAATTGTTGATGTTAATTTTTATGTCTATTTTCATTTTTTCAAGTTAGCTCACTATAAATTTCATCTTATAGTGATTTTTTCAGTTAAAAAATTGGTAGAAACCACAAAATTGTTCGTAATAGGCCAAGTTTGTCAACTTTCCAAAATGACAAACTTATAATATTATCTATTTTCTTTTAAGCTAATTTTTTTAAATCATAGTGAGTAGGTATTGATTTTCCGAAGACGAAGAAAAGCGTTTTAAGTTTTTGTAACTCATCTATATTGATTTCAAAACATAATATATTATTAATAGCTGATTGATTTTATGAGAAGCACATAATCTTGACGTAGTAGAATATTAAGTTTTTTATGCTCCATCAATGTATAAATTATGTATTGGAAGGAAAACGCGTCGGGGCCTTAGGGTCCGGCAAAAACAACAATTCTTTTAGTCGAAAGAAGCAAATCGTTTTCTGTAAAGTAATTTATCAAAAAAATGGTAAAAGGAGTAGCCCTTGTACTTAAGAATCAGAATAAAGTTATCTTTCGAGTTAATACATTCGAGTAAATATTCAACTTGTCAGAGATAGTCATCAAACGAAGAATGTTGTTCAACTTACCGATGATGTTAGCCATCATGCATCGATGATCTGCATTAGCATTCCATCGATCATAAGTCTGTGACGTGAAATTTGTAAATTATTTTTTAAAAGTGAAAAGGAAATCGTGTAGGCAGTTAAAAAAATTTAAACCCAAATTTTTTATATTCATGAAAGCTAAAATTGGGGTGGCAGGTGTAACTGCTTTAAGCTTTGTGGTAAATTTTAAATAAAAATTTCACAGTTTGGAACTTTTTGTTAGTTAAAAGTTGTCAGGAACAAACGGGTGCTGAATGCTCAATTAATTTATCCAAACTTGTAATTATATTTGGGTAAATTCCCCTTTCGACGGATGCCTCTCTCAATAGAACTTCATAAATTAAGCACGGGGATTGCTGTATATCGAAATTTGCTATGATTCCTCGTGAAAAACAATATTAATATAATGGAACCTAAGCTGGTTATTGATACAAATATTACTACGTTGGACTGTTATGGGGGTAATTTATCAGAGCATATTGCGAACGCAATTCTGAGGGGCGTCAAGGGAGTCACAAAATATCCCTAGCTGTATTGGGAGCAATGCTTCTCCATGTTAAATGGCACAGCTGAAATGAAATGACTGCGGAATCGGTTTCTTCATTAGTTTGTGAGAATAAGATTTATTTTTTATTACATATATAAAATAGGAAAAACCATAAGGGAAAATGATTTCTGTACGAACAGTTTTACGTCCTTCTTTTGCTCCGATGTCCTCTCTTAGGTCAATAAATTCCTTAAAAAGTTTATTGCAGCATAAATATTTTAATTTCCCCTTTGTTTGTGTAAAGTGTATTCAATATTGCTTTTTAATTTTGTTTGATTACAAAAGGAATTCTATAGTCGACGGTTTTTGATTCCACAGAATATCTTTATTAAGTATTTGTTCAATGATTCGAAAACATGAAGAAAACTGCATTATGATGAAGTCGTATTGGATCTTAAAATTGCGAGGTTTTATTAATTTGTTACCGACAATGCCTTTATTTAGTTCTGCTAAACAAAGCTTCAGCATTGCATATCTTTTGGAGAAATTTTTGAGCTTATAATTAAATATTTTAATTATATCAAATTAAAGCAAACTTTGATGAGTTTCTTTGAAAATGCACAACTTGCTAATGAAATTCTTTGTTAACTGGTATTTTGTTAGTAGGTACTTGATTTATTTTTAAGATTTAATTAACGAAAATTTTCTACCTAACATGTTTTTTCAACATTTGCATTTAACTTTTTTGTTGCGGATGCTGCCAAATTAATATATTTTAATAGAGGTGTCGTAATCAGTATTCAGATTACACTCGATAATTGAATCTTAAGTGTAATATAACATGGGGTGCGTTCGCAAACAAAACGTGTTAGGCGTGACAGACGGGGATGAACCGAAAGCACACGCTGCATTAGTCCATTTATCAATAACGTCCAATAATCGATACTCTCTTTATAATAAGGAAATTGATAATACAATTACAACCTATAACTCGGTAATTTATTAACGCTAATTTCCTCAAGCAACATTGTTGCTTCTTTCGGCAGACAAGATTTTAAAAAGAACTTCATTGGCTTTCTAAATACATCTCGTGGCTACATCCTGATTCTGTAAAATTTGTTTGATAAAATCACATCCACGATTTGCAAATACTATACTCTGCCTCGCATTGGATTAAACCTGTAAGTTTAGGTATGACGATTTTTTTTTATTTTGTTTTTAACATTTTTTTTTAAATAAGGCTAAAATTTTGCTTTCATTAAAAACAATCGTGTAGACGCAATTGTCACCTCTACACACTTAACGCTTCCGCTTCAAAAGCTCTCCAGTCTCGAGGCTTAAGTTTCAACACCATCGTCGTGCATAATACAGTAGCTTCTTTATGTTTACCTATTCTCTTCTTGCTTCATTTACAACGTCGTCTACAGCTTCGCTTCAGGACACAACAGTACTCACGTATTTAATGAAGCAATCGCTGTTCAAGCTTATCTATATGTTTTGACCGTTATTGATTATTATTTAAGTAACTCTCTAAAATGCGGTCTAGCGAAATGTAAATTACATTTTTAGTTTACAAATTACTATGCCATATTTGTTTTATTTACAAAGCACTGTTCGTGCATCGTGGATAATATTCCAATGCAGATAATAGTGCACGTTAATGATTTATCAGATTTAATTG
The DNA here is from genome assembly GCA_963170105.1 of Cantharis lateralis. Classification (NCBI taxonomy): domain Eukaryota; kingdom Metazoa; phylum Arthropoda; class Insecta; order Coleoptera; family Cantharidae; genus Cantharis; species Cantharis lateralis. The sequence goes on from OY720629.1 coordinate 26,704,462, forward strand.
TATTGGAAACTATTTCATCCGCATGTAAATTAAATTTGTTTAAAAAAGTTTCACACAGAATTACATTTTGAAATAGTTTAATTAAGGTGAATCTGCATTCTGCAGTTTCAAACAGTTGAAACAGGATCAATTTTGTTTTACATGAGCTACTCCTAATTTTCCTATATGCATAAATTTTACGTCTTTTGGTTTGTGATTTATATTTACAAAGTGAGCAGCAGAACTAATATTGCTTTCCAAACTACCAATATATACGTTCCTGTCAGAAATTTCATATGCAATGCAAAGTCAAAGCAATGCAGAAAAACTATGTAATAACGTGATTATTTGAAAAAATCAAACACGGTTTTGAGTAAAATTTAATTCCGATATTGCACCGAGTAGTATTAGGCTTCATCTATTCAAAAAAGGACGACTTAAGTTTCAATCTTTTTCCACAGTAACACGAGCGCCCATAGGATTTTTTGCAGGAGAAAGATAGGATCGAAATTAATATATTTTTATGGAATTTTATATCGTATAAAAAATATGTTATCTGTAATATTATATACTGCAATATTCTTTTCTTAATTTGTTTTTATTGAAAAATTACAAATTCTTTTTCGATAAAATTAAAATTCACAGAAATATATTGTCCCATTATGTGAAGTTTGGCTTTTACTTCAGTTTACTTTGAAAATCGTATGATTGGGAATGCGCGGGCAGTTCCCAACTAAATTTTGATTTTTAATGAGGCGGAGTTTTGTGAAGAGCAAACAGAATTTTTGAGTTTTACTGAAATTTTATTTTATAATCAAAAGCAGCGTTTTGTTACAATTGGATAGATGGATTTATTAATTGACAAGTGAATATAATAAATCCGTGTAAAAATCGTTAAAAATTACTAAGTTCTAAAGGAACTATAAATCTGATTTTCTGTCAAAATTAAAAGTGATTGAGTCATAATTAATAAGTCATAATTATAATTAACTGATGATGACATAAAGTCGAAACCGGTTCATTAACGAAAAATTTTTGAATAAAATGGGGTTATCTCATGGGGATAAAATTCAAAAACTAACTAGTTTCTTTTGCAATAAGAAACTTTTAATCCCAATTATTTAACAATGTCTGCTTAAAACATTAAAGTCGAAAAATGCGTACCCTTTGTGTTTGAACCAACGTGCAATGAAAACATTATCTGTGTTGATTGATATTTAAAATGATCGACATTGCGGTATAGTGTTTAGTAAAGTGAAATAAACATCCGTAACAACAAATTAATGTAATAGCAGCTTGGAATAACAATATTTATAAAATGCGGTTGATTTTTATTGCACACATTTAACTGTCACCAAAAAGTTATTCTTATACGTACGAACAATCGATTTACTGGACGAATCCCAGCAGTTACTTTTGGGGAAGTTCATTCAAATCAATTAATTAATAATATCGCTGATAAAAACCTCCATCGACGGGTTTCAAGAATTTCCCTTATTATTAATGTTTCAGCGATTATAAGGAGAAAAAACCGTAATCGGGGAGAAACAATATGAATAATTAACGACGGATAGTGAAATATTTACTAATTTCTCTGTTCATTTTGCAGGAGATGAAAAACGTCTCGATCAGATAAACGTAAAACTCGAAGCACTAAATTAAATTTTAGTTATAACAATGCAAGAAATACAATAAATTTGTGGACGAAATTTGGACGTCGTTAAATACAAAAACTGATTAAGCGCAAATTTTTTAAATTTATTTTATTACTTCTTTTATATCGCTCCCCCTCCGGGCATGAAAAGAAAAATTAAAGTATTGAAATTGTATTTATTGATTCGGTTTCTTTTATAAAGTGTAGTTAATGATTTGCAATTCTTTTGAAAGAAATATATTGCGTCCTTGAAGTAAAAATAATTGCAATTATTTGTCTCCATTGTCCAAATAACTGGAAGGACGTCAGTTTTCAAAATTCAATCAAATGTTAACTTGACCAGGAGTGAAGTTGTTAGACGGCTCTTCTTAAGTGAAATTCTTTCCACTATAAAAAGTTAAACCGAGTTAGAGTTAATTTATCAAGTTCTCTATAAAATGTGTTTATATCAGGTGACAGTTCGCAAAAACTTGATGTATGATTGTCTGCAAGGGACTAAATACGTACACGCGCTGCCGCTTTCAGTCAATTATGAAGCCTCTCCTGGGATGGGGTTGTTTAACAGTCCTCTCATCTCATTTCCATATCCATTCATCTTATTTTCATGTTTTTGCTTTCTAGTATTATAGACGAGTGGTGAACCAATCTTCTTCTCTCGTTTTGCATTACGAGGATACTTTTAAACGGTATTTAAATAAATGAAATATTTACTTTAGCAGCCGGCTAAATTACTCTTCTTCTTTTATATGAATAGCCCACGTAACAGATGAGTGATGACTTTTTCGATAGATGACGTTTATTTTGTTGCTCACCAAATAACTAGGGGTCCCAACATTTATCTGATTTAGTTTATTGTGTATACGCATTCGAGGTGGTGTTATTTTCCGCTTTATTATTCACATGGAATACATAAACGGGTCCTGCTTGTTGGGAGGATGCTGCTAAGTACACAACTATTCAGTCTCCAATAATGTCACTCCAACGTTTGTGCGACCTTCCTAATGAACTCTAGGATGTTCTGGAATTTACATTGTGAAATTGCATGCATGTTTACACGTCTTTCAGCATACCTTTAGAGCTGTAAATTGAAATTGTTTTACGGAATGCAGTTTACTTTTAAGGATTTGCAAGTTTAGTTTAGCTCCATTTTTCTTTTTTTCTAAAATTTAATCCAACTTTCCCAACTATCAACAAATTCTGACATTGAGCAGCTAAGAACTTCAACAACCACTTTACATGGAAATTGACTATTGTGTGCTACCGAAATGCTTTACTTATCTGAAGCAGGTTCAAGTTAACCTATTCGTTCATCTACAAGCCAATTTAATTTAAGCTGTTTCCTAATTATTCGACTGAAAAATTGAACACTTTATACTAAATTGTAAATTTTGTTTACACTCAACAAGCAGAACAAATCAAATAAACATAGAAGTCATTTCCATCCAATCGTTGGTGATGATTTCAACATATGCCTTCCAAAAACTTAATTAACAATCAAGTTTACGTTAATTTTATACTCCGTGGATTGTCTTTTGAACACTCATGTCTTCATGATTTCTACGTATGAACGAATTTATAACGAGACACGATCTGAATAAAATTTGTATTGTAAAGATTACACACAGAAAGATGAAGTTAATTTTTTTGGCGATTACCACGAAGTTACGGTTGGAGGTTTTTCGGATAGGTACCAAATATAGAAATATACTTTTGATACCGAATAACACATTAGTTTGTGTCAATGAGGAAAGGCACCAAATTGAGAAACGAAGGGTTAGATAATGAAGAGAAAATTACTTAATATAAACAACTTTAACAGGCCGATTGCTACTGCGATGTTGCAGAAAGGATGAAAATAGAAACTTAATGGAATACAGTACAATTTATTTTCCATAATAATTATAATATGTGTCAAAAATATTGGTAGCTCGCCGAGTTACTAACTTTATTTTAAAACCAAAGAGCAGTGGCGACTGATACGGGGAGAACGATGGGACACCGGCCCCGCAATGGAATATTATTAATTAGGAACCTGTACATCTACATTGTCGACAAAAAAATTTCTGAGAAAACTCTTTATACATTCATTTCTTTTCGATGAACTCCCAGGGTGGGGAAGTAATTTCTTTTCCTTAGTACTAAAACTGCATCAGGCGTGATGTGGAAGGCAGCTGTAAAAATTTATTCGGAGCGTAGGTGCCGCTAGTGGATTGGTAGCAACACTTTAAAATGAAGGTTAGGTCAGTTTTTGCGGCCAGGCAGAATGCAGACTAATGGATGGCGAACGATAGCGTTACTGATAGATAATCAAGATGAGGTTTAGTCGTGCGGATAGATTGTAGACTTCTGGAGCGGTAGAAGCCCTCACGGAGGTTTGCGTTTCCCACTTCATGAATTTAAAAAAATCAATAAAATTATTTGTTAATTTCTAAAAAATTCTGTTTATAGCATTTCAGTTTTTTTTAAATTAAAGTTTTGTTGCTAAAAATTTTAATTTCCCACAAGAAGCAAAAACAATTGAAGATTGCTTAAGATTATACCTGACTTTAATTCGTTTCAGCATGAAAAGGATGCAATCTTTGATAGAGATCATAAGTTTTGAAATCATTAAGGTAAATACACGCGATTATAGTAATTTTAACTGCGTTTTGTTTTTATCGTTGCATTGAAGAACTAACTTCAGATGGCTTAACAATAACGGAACTAATTATAAGTTGTTTAGTCGGTAGCTTATGAAAAAAATATACTTAAAAATGCATTACGGTGTTTACTTCTGGGTTTGCAAGTTTTTGACTTGGAATTTGAAAATAAATCAAAGGACGTGAGTGTTTTTAATTAAGAATATGAAAGCTTAATTAATTAGATTGAGAATACCATCAATCTGTTCTTTGCAATGTTTTGAGGACTGGGTGTTTGTTATCAAAGCAATTTTATTAACAAGATATTTTCCACTGTACATTCGAACTTGTTTTGCAACACTAACAAGTAAGTCTAGCAAGGCTGCAAAGGAAATATATTCCTTTTTCTTTTCGTTAACTCATCCCCTCGATAAATTATATCAGCTACACAGCAAAGATTTTCCTTCTCCTTCTAAATTAATTGCATTCGTAATATAATTAAAATGTTGAGAGCTTTTCAATTATCAATACCGCTACAAGTGATATTCTAATTATCATTTATAGCAAGCGGAAGAGATCGGAATCCATCCAAAACCTTCTTTTCAGTTTCATTCATGAATCCAACTAGGAGATAGTCACTCAGAACCAAATAAGGAAAGTGGATATGTCAATTTGGTTTCTGAAAGAAATCAGCTAAGGTCTGCTGCATAATACACTTCCATTGAATGTTTGTCGTAGTTTTTTTGTAAACTTTTGAGTACTGCTGCATATATACAAAACGACCGATGCGACGCTTCGTAACTAAATCTTATTAAATTATCATTGGTAAAATCTTAAAACCATATCCAATATATTGATTTAAAGGGTTTCCATTTAGAAATGGTTCTAAAAAATATTAGTAAAGTCAAGAAATATATTTATTGCGGTAGCGTTCCGTTTTATTGTAGTTTCCGTAATCATGACATTACAAATTTGCTGAGTCACAAAATACATCAATTTTAAGTCTCAAAAAGAATGCTATCAGAAATACTATTACATAATGGGAAGTTTTGTGCACTTAACCGATTTTGCAATTTTAAAGCTCGCGAAATGAATTTTAGAAAATTTATATCGGCACGTATTGGATAATATTTGAGATCTCTCTAGCGTGTTGATATTATTTTATAACTGTTGGGTTAAGAGATCACAGTGAAAGTCTAACACTAATACATATTTGTCCCAAAGCCATTTAGAGCTTATTACATTCAATACACGATGCTTACGATAGATATAAGGATCCGTTCAGTTTAGAACTCCGGAAACACTGATCGGCATTCACAAAACACACCCAGCTTACAAGTTTATCCTTCTAGATCCCTGTTTCCGCAAGTAATTCCTCTTAGCCTTGTGGCCGTGTTTGCTAACTCCCGGCGGTCACTTCTTAGAACGGATATTGATCTCTGACCAGGATAAATTCATCTACTTTGGCTGCCGACTGTTGCTACTGGAGGTGTCCCGCCGAAACCCTTACATCAACGTTGCCTACTTCTTGTTTTATTCAACTCTAAAATATACCTGCCGCTCGTTTGGGAAAAGAAATTAATTGCCCGCCATTAATAATTTACATCAAACATATTGGAAGAGGAAGTCGCAAAGAAAAAATCCATATTGGAAATTATTATCGGTTAATTTTCCTATTTCATGTTGTGTTCGACATTGAGTGACCTCAAAATTCGCTTATCTGACCGTTGGGTATGGCAGTTAATGTATTTAGGGATACGCAGTGACAGGAGCAGCCACAGCAAATTTAATCAAGGAAACAACTCCCGCAGTTCTTGTCTTTCTGCCATACCACCATAAACGTCCTCTATGAGATTTCTTTAAAAGCATCCATTCGTATTTACGACTTGACTTCTATTAAAAGACATGAATCGGATAGTTTTACCGAACCAGAAATCAATATTAGGCTTTGTTATAAAAGAGTTGGGGTGATTTACACTTTCTGTTATCTTAATATATCCCTAATACTAAAATATTTACCAATCTTATTTTCCGGGGTGCATTAATAAGTTTTACTTGAACTTTACAAATGCTGTTTACACGACAAAACTTTTGACCTTTATTGAGATCTTAAGATAAATCAAAAGTACTTTGTCGTAATAGGCTCTTCACTCGGAAGAGCCTTATTTAATTTAATATCTTTTACACGCTACTGATAGCTTCAATTTCGAGAGATATTGGAAATTTCCTTATTGCAATGCGTGTCATCAATAAAATATGGCGAAGGAAAATGTATGCAAATATCAGACTAAATCGGAGCTTGCAAATGTACCAAAATAAATTATTAAGAACCTCTTAATTAATGCAATGGTTGAAAGAGATTTTGAAAATAGTTTTGTTGTGTTTTGCTTCAGTAAGAAGTGGATGCAGCTGCATCGTCTGTTTTCCAGCAGTTAAGCCTTTATAATTTACAGTTTCTTGAAAATAGTCTGCTGTTGAAGTACAATTCAAGGAGTAAAAACTTGTTCATTTTATTTTATGCATTCTGTATTTGTATCGTATATTTTGATTTAAAAACCCATTGCAAATAACACAAAATAAAATTGTTCTCGAGAACTCGTAAAGTGTAAGGCTAACCATATTCAACGCAAATTCTACATTTTTCTATTTCAAATTGTAATCTTCTACAAGACATAACAAATTTATCAAGCTGCAAGTTGCTCTATTTTATAAATTGGAGGTTTTGATGCGCTCGATCGCAAATCACGGATTAACAATTTTTATTTGTTTTCCAAATCTACTTTGCGTGCTCCAATGAATTTGGAGTTTTGTAGATTTTTTAATTACAAACGCCTGGACCTCCACGTTTGACAATTTTTATTTATAATCCAATTTCGCAAAGTCGAGATTGCAAATGTACTGATTTATATCGTCAACTGGGGACCAACCAATATTACCTCTTGATATGGCTCTAAAGAGAATCTAGATAAATCTCTATCCCTCCATGCGTCGACGTACCTCTTGCTTTACTACTGGAAACAAGCACCTTTGATGTTGCTTTAGTTGGAAATCCTTTTGCAATAATAATTATTCAAGAATTTTGAAATGGACTAAATCAGAAAGTGTTTCCTGTTTTTAGGGAGCAGCTATTGTTTGCATGGACACCTTTTATGCCCTCCAGCAATTCTTTATCTACCCCTCTTGTACACAAACTTTCCCAAGCGTATTTTCTTTGTGCATTTTCACAAGCTCTTTGGAGATCAATAACATTTATCGTGCATACTCAAAAAAATGTCTTACGTGTCTGGAAATGAATATTTTAAAGTAATTTTAACTGCAACACAAAAGTTTGAATTCATTGAAACACTGAACTTCATATCGTTACCTAAGTATACATTTTCCCTTTTTGCAAAAGTTGTAAAGAGAACTTCACCAGTCGACAACTATTTTGTCTACCTTTAAATTAAAGTTTTATGTATTCAAAAGTAATTCCATATTTAAACTTTAAAATAGTTCAAATTCCAGCTTTGAAATGTTCAATTTTGAATTTGTATTCATTACATTAGTATAGAACATACTTCCAAAAGGATGAATGAAGGCTAAATAATCTTCGAGAAAAAGTAAATTAAACCACTACTTTTTCCACCTGATATTGGCTATCGACAGTATTATGTCTAATGGAAAAGAAAATCTTTAAATGGAATAAAACACTTACCGCTGGGGAAAGTTTAAAAACATGGTTTTTGCGTTTCACTTTACTCGAGTTTTTTTATCTTACATGTTATAAAAAGCATCGAACCGAAAAATTTTGCTCGGATCCAAATTGTCTCTCTTTATTTGAATTGTTTTATATTTTTATTTGTGTTGCCGTTTTTGTTTGCTTATAATATTTGATAAAAGCTGCAGGTGTGGAACAATGTGGCTTAAGTTATTAGATTCTGCAACATTTAAGATGTTATCGAAGTTTCTAAACATTATGATGCCTATGAAACACCTGCTGGACAACAATAGCGTCGTTTCTCAGAGCGTTGGAGTACGAGAACAGCAATAAGTCGTTTCAAAGTTTTCTCGATTCCAGATAAATTCAAAAATATATCTGCAGTAGCTAACTGGATCGGGTGAAAACAAAATTGGAAGTTCTTGATTAATTCGTAAACGTCAATCCACATGTGTAGTTCGTGATGCAGATAACTGCTTCCGAAAAGGATCTGAAGAACGCACTACTCTTTCGGATTAAAAGATAATAAATCTTGTTTCCCTATTCATTTAATGAAAAGTGGTCACAAATCAAAGGCACGAAAGACAAAAAGTTAAACTTCTTAAAGCCATAGAAATGAATCACCAGATTATTAAATCATCAGATTGACTCGGAAACTTTTTCTTATCAAATTTCTACAATTACTATTTCTATCGTTAATTTGTTCAATTTAATCAATCTTTCGGCAACGCATCCAATAAATGCTCCAAAAACTTCTTGTCTTCAGTTTGGCTTCGGAAATTGTGACGGAATGATGAAAACGTTAATTATATTGTGCTAGTACGTGCCTTCGAACAAAATCTTTTAAATTTGCTACGAATTTGTTGTCTGACTTTTTGCCGTACCTTATATATTTCCAATATAATGCAAATACGTGAACAGCAGTTATTATTACAATCAAGCTAAATAGTAGTCGACTTTTTACTGTAAATTATGTTAAAAGTTTTATGAAACTGTAACGGCCTATCTCTGTATAAAAATAAAAACACGTCACTTGGGCGTTGACCTTTCGGCCCGTGCTCAAAATTCTTACAACTTGGGGGTGCCCGTTCTCAGGAAAACTTTTATTTGATTATGCTGCCACCACCGTCGAACGAACTAACCACCCTTGATTATTCTGAGTCTTTTTAGGTAGCGTGTGACTCCCTTTCGGTCTTCCTCTGCGGCACTAGGTCCCCGGCTTAACTTTGAGGATTGAAACCTCGATTACGGGTATAGACGAAAATGCACAATCTCTATCAAAAAAAAATAACTTAACTTAATATTTCTCCTTTTTTAAGGAAATAAAATATCGGAGCTAGATGTAGTGTTTTAAATTTATTTAAATGTAATATATTATTAATTTTACACAACACAATATTCCTAATATTATGGTGGCCCTTCTTTACCATAAGAATACTAATAACTACTTTGTATAATATACAGAGTGGTATATAATACAAAGAAAAAAAACAAAAGGTTAATAAAATATTTAAAATCAATCACTTACAAAAATTATCTTTTAAAGTTATCCTATCTTCTCACAATCAAGTGTCGACAACTTCGACACCAAAACAAAAATCACTCAATATAAACTCGCAAATTCAAAAGTATTACAATTATAATTGCCACACAAAACACACTAAAAAAAAACAATCGATTTCCAAAATCGATTTTCCAAAATCACCAAAAATTAGCTTCCTTATAAAAATCCCTTAAATCACAAATCACCGACTTAATCGATCCGTTTCACCACCCGCTTGAAACGACTTAATCGATCCCTTTCACCCGCTTGAAACGACTTAATCGATCTGCTTCCTTTGAAAATTTACCCCCTTTTATATGAAATTTCTACCTACTTTTTCGTGTGCAAAAGATTATTACAAATCATAGTCCAAAAAATCGACTGGAAAAGTACTGCTACTTCGACTAAGGGATCAAATTCACACCGTGTGCCAAAGACAGACGTCATTTTGTCCGTTTGTACCTGGCACGAATCGGTTTTTTAAATTGATTTGCTCTTATCATCAAGAAATAGAATATTGTTCTTGCGATTAGCGTATCCTGTTCGACTCGATTTCCGAAATTTTCCTCCGTCTGGAGGTTGTCATAATCAGCACAACTATAATATTATATTTCTATAAAATATAATTATCAAAGTAATAATTTTCTTATTTAAATAAGGACCCACCAAATTAATTAATATTTAACCATATTAGAATTTAATTTGTTGACTAACAAATTACAAATTAAATTCTGTTCAAAGTGATAAATATTGGAAACCAAAAATAACAAAAATATCAAACTTCAAATTGTTCCCATTTTTGTTACATTACTTCCCCCTTCGAAAAAGATGTGCGCTTGTTCTTTAAGCCACATTCTTTTCAAATGTGAAACATCCCTTAACAAATTTAACAAAATTAAGAGTAAGACTACATGTCCAATAACTAATAGAGAACTAAATTGCTTACGAAACATTCGTAATTTACCAGAAATTTCACTTATTTTTCTTCATTATCCCTTTCATTATCAGGGATGCGCGAAATACACCAATTATCTTTTAAGTCTTTAACTCGAACGCGTACTTGCAAAAATCGTTATTTTATTACTATTAGGCCAACTCACTGACTTCACGAATATCCGTAAAATTATTATGTCTCACTAAGGGTTTGTCAGTTTATTAATAACGCTGGTGCTGCCTTCTTCTACATCGCGTGGTTTCTGCTCAGTCCAATGTTGAGAACGCGATAAGGATGGATACAGATCCGTAGACACGACTTGTGGTACTTTCTCTTTGGTGTCCGCAGTTTTGGTGTCCACAGTTTTGTTATCCACAGTATCTTCAGTATTTTTGTTTTCTTGGTGATGGTGCCGATTGATTAGTACCATTGTTAGTGTGTTCCACAAACTGGCAAATAAAATCACTCCGCAACCCATTGTTTCGTATAAGTGTAGACTATTTATAACTACACCTATACAATATTTAAACATTCGAAAAATTAAGTAAAATCCTAACAGACCACTAAAGAATAGTCCGATATCGGTAAACCATCCCCATACTTGTCTCATTGTATTATGAGCCAATTCTTTCATCTCATGGGAGTCGAACATCTTAAGTGTGGAGTACCCTTGACTTCCTGAATCTAGTCCGGCTACTCGACGTGCTATAATATTTCCTACCGCTTTACGTTCTGTACCGAAAGTCAACACTCTTTGGACTTTTCGGATTTCATCTTGCGTGTATAATCCATTTTGTCCTACTGGTTGAATAGGGCTAAAATCTAATTTTTGAGAAATCTCTACTGATAACTCCTTGGGACTACTTTTTATTGTAGGATGCGGATTTAGTCCAACCCACTCGTTGTCTATATAGTATAAAGGAGGGGTCAATATGTTGCATTCTACTTCTTCTGCATGGTGTTGAATAATGTGCGTCACTGGGGCCATATACAAAGAACGATTATCTATTTCTATAGGTAACTCATGGAAACACCTTTCGGATCGTCGAATTTTCACTACTTTAGGAACGCATTTCATAACATACAATACTTCGCCTAATACTCTGCCTATGAAACCTTTATCTATTTTCAACGTTTGACTAATGGCATGTGGCGCAAAAGGTGCCATAATTAATCTGTTTCTAAGCATCTCTCTGTGTATCATACACCTTCTATGTATTGTGTCGGTATACAATCGATCAACACTCCTTTTATACCCCTGCTCAATATATAAAAATTTGCTATTTACGTAGCTCATAAGGTCCGTATTATATGGGTTTATCGACTTCTTTAGTTGAAGAGATATTTGCGTTAGGCCTTCCACTATTAAAAGTCTTGGATGCTCTGTTTGCCAAACTTCTTGATGACATATCATCCTTTTTCTTACCAATGACAATGCAAAAATTTTTGATTCACCTTCTACTACAATAATTTTTTCGTCGCTACCTTTCCGGGTTACTTGAGTTGCTGGTCCTTTATACAGGATACTCAAATCGCTTCCGCATTCATTTTTTGTAAAGTCTTCCCATACAGTTTCTCCTATTGACATATCAAAACAGTGGCCCGCTGTGAATGAACAAGTCACTCCACCAGACAAATTCACTTCATTCTCTTCTAATTTCACTTGAGCAAGATAATCCCGCACAAAAATGTTTATGGTCGCTAGAACGTACACGTTCTCCCAACTCTGACCCTCTTCATGGTATGTTGCACCTTTGCAATTACCTTCGGCATCGACGTGCCCGATTAACGTCATTGAAGCAGTGGTGCTTCCGTTCATCACTATTTTACCAATTTGCTGATCATATATCCATAACATCTTGGATTTGTGCACATTGGTACACTCCTCTGGTTCGATTTGATACACGTAACTTGATAATCCGCCGTTTACAAGAGAACTGTGGCTATGCATTCCACAGTAACTCATGATCCGTGTGACTTCTACTAGACAAGTCCAAACTTTTTGTTGTCTTACGTCATTCTTCTGGATTACCTGGACATCCACAAAATTACTAATGTAGTCGGATTCGGGTTCTGGACATTGTGCTACATCCCGAATTGAAATTGCTGAAATGTCGCTACCTTTGTCTTCACAGTCGTAAGCGATGAGACTCGTTGACTGACCCACCCTCTGTGCGATGATTATTAACATTATTATTGTCCACTTCGCGTATCGTTCGCAAATTTTTAATAACATGGCGAAGCACTTTCACTTTATTTACGTGATCACTGTTCGATTAACTCCGCTTTAATTTTTTATCGCACAATCTTTATTTATTTCTTTCCAATAACCGATTGTGGCTCTCAATGACTCTTCAAGGAAACAAAAGTAAAATTAATCAAATAAAAAAAAATTTTAAAGTTCCTATAACTAACAATGTTCTTGTATCACCGAGTTACTCATTTGTAACTTGAGGACTGAGTCCTTCGTGTGAGATACAAGATCCTGAAATAAAATTCATAAATCAACATGGATAATCAAATTAATCATCATGAAATGTAACCCAAAAAAAAAACAACTTAAATTACCAAAAATAAATCAATACGAAATTGAATATTTTCGCGTACTACTCTTTTCGAATTCAAAATCTCTTCGAAAATTTCCAAATACCGTTAAATCACCATCTCTGGAAATTTAGAGTAAATTTATGATAAACTTGGATCAATTTCCAATATTTTTGAATTACACTTTTAGAGAAGGCACCCCGTGCTCTAAAAGTAACGGCATTCAACCATTCACTCCGCATTCTCTCCCCTAAAACCTGCGTAACTAGCGCTATACTAATCCATTTTCCTTATCAAAAGGAACCTCCCTTATCCCTGATCTTACGGAGATTTAATTTCTTCGAAGTGATTCACACGAGGATCCACCTCGTATATTGAATATTGCGTATATTCTTTATTGTATACAAATTGAAAACCAAGATTCAATTTGGCAATCATTCACTTCAATATAATTGACCGACTACTACACCGGAATTAAATTCTCCCATTATTTAAAATTTTAGTGGGACTCCTACCCCCAAGCTATCAAGAAGCTGTAGTATTATTCTTTCCCCGACTACTACACAGGAATTAAATTTAATTTACACCTAAATATTTTGAATTTTAGTGGGACTCCTACCCCCAAGCTCTCAAGAAGCTGTAGTATTATTCTTCCCCCGACTACTACACAGGAATTAAATTTAATTTATATCTAAATATTTTGAATTTTAGTGGGACTCCTACCCCCAAGCTATCAAGAAGCTGTAGTATTATTCTTCCCCCGACTACTACACAGGAATTAAATTTAATTTATATCTAAATATTTTGAATTTTAGTGGGACTCCTACCCCCAAGCTATCAAGAAGCTGTAGTATTATTCTTCCCCCGACTACTACACAGGAATTAATTCTCCGATTATTTTAAATTTTCTCATTATGCGCCGAAACGTTGCGGCGGTTTTCTGATTCTAGTAGACCTTCGTAGCAACCCCGGATTTTGAGTAGTTTGGCGGTAAAATTCATCTTTGTCTTCTTCTTCTTCTTCTTCTTCTTCCTCTTCCCATTCATTTTCGTCATCTTCTTCCGAAGAAGTCATTCTTAGTGCCGTTGGGCCTTGTTCTATTCTTTGCCAAAAGGGAGGTAGGACTGTGAAATCGCACAATCCATTTTCATCATTGTTGTCGTCACACTCTTCATCGAATTCGGCTCGCTCAACTTCGGCTTCCACTTGTTTATCTTCGTCTTCAGAGACATCTTCTGGACTACCTTGGTAGTAAGGTTTTAATCGGTTTACGTGAACTCCTTGAATTGACCTATGCCCTATCTTCCTAATTTGGTACGTTACTGGTCCCAATATTTTGATAATTTCATGAGGACCCGACCAAGGTCGTACTAACTTTTTCGACAACCCTGGTTTGGTTGCCATTTCTCTTAGGTAAACTAAGTCACCCACCTCGAATCTACGTTCCCGAGCCTTTTTATTAAATTGTTTTATACGAACTTGTTTTGCTCTTTCCGTATTTGCATACACTTTGCCATAAATTTGCTGTAATCGCGCGTGCAACTCTGACGCGTAATTTTCGGCTATATCGTATTTTACTCGTTCAGGGCGAATAAAATCGTCAATCGGTAAAACTTGCTCACGACCGTGGAGTAGAAAGAAAGGACTGTACCCAGTAGTACTATGCACTGTGCCTCGATATGCCATCATGACTAATGGAATCCAACGATCCCAATCTTGTTGATCATTTGCCAAATAATGCGATAGCATATCTTTCAGTACACGATGCATCCTCTCAATTTGTCCATTGGTGGTGGGCGCATAGCTAGAAGTGTGCAGTTTCCGTATTCCTAAAAGTTCGCAAACTTTTTTAAATAAGTTTGACATGAAATTTGCCCCTTGATCAGTAAGAAGTTTCTTTGGTGCTCCGTGTCTGGCGATAATATGATCTACAAACACCCTCGCTATGGTATCTGCTTTTTGATCGGGGATCGGGATGGCTTCTGCATATTTTGTAAAATAGTCCTGGAATGTAAGCAAGTAACGATTCCTGTCTTGCGTAAGTACCAAAGGTCCAACCACGTCCATTGAGGTTAACTCCCACGGTTCGGTAGTTGCGGTAAAGTGCTGTAACGGTGCTTTACTAAGATGAGGAGAAGTTTTTCTTCTGTTACACGAATCACATTCTTTACAGTATCGCATAATGTCTGTTCGCATTTTCGGCCAGAAAAACCTCTTCTTGATGTTATCCGATGTCTTCTTTTGGCCCGAATGGCCATACATCGGTGAATCGTGAAAATCACGCAACACTCCTTTTATAAAACTCTGTGGTACAACCAGTTTGTAGTCACTAGTTTCTTCATCAAACTTAAACAAGGTTCCATTTTTATCTTGCACATACTGAGTGCTTACTTCTTTTCTCTCTCCCTCGTTATTAAGTTCGTTCAATATTTTTCCACAAAATTCATCTTTACCTTGTGCGTCTATTATAGCCTCTTTACTCCATTCTGGTAGAAGGCCCCCCTTGTCGGCGTCGATAACACGTATTAATTTGTTACTGTTTCCTCCATTATAAATTGTCACCGCTATCCCGGTGTTTTCGAACACATTTTGAATTATCTTCTCGACTTTTTCCCATTCTAATTTATCTAATCCACAACCAATCTTTGGCATGGCTACGAACCTATCTCCGTTTTGTTGTAACCGTTGAATTAAATTTAGTAAGGCTTTTCTTACAGCCTCATACGTGGGCTTGTTGAAAAACTTTTCCTTGGTTATCATGTAATACACATTGCGCGTTGTTAAGGTTAGTTCGGCTACTTCACCTACCATTTTATTCTGAGATTTTAAAATGGCGATTGAATCAAATCTTTCTCTAAACTCCAGAGCAATTCCTGCTCCCATCTTCATATCGGCCGAGACGCAATGGGCTAATGCGCAACCTGTAGGTGCGTCAAACAAATTTTTATTTAGGACTTCATAATTTAGTTTAGGATTATTCATTGTCGTAACACATTCCTCTTCTTCTTTATTGTACATTCGGCTCAAGGCGTCTGCGTTGCCATGTAGCCTTCCTGCACGATGGATCACCTTATAATCATACTCAGCTAAAAATAATGCCCACCTAGTGAGTCTCGAACTAGGGTCCTGCATACTTAACATCCACTTCAGCGGCCGGTGATCTGTAATCACCGTAAATTTTCTCCCATACAAATAGCACCTAAATTGTTTAATCCCGAAAACCACCCCCAGTAATTCCTTCTCGGTCGTCGAATAATTTAACTCAGCTTTCTCAAATTTTTTACTTGCGTACGCTATAGGTCGTTCATAACCGTCTCGAATCTGACTCAATATGGCTCCTGTTCCTAATCCGCTCGAGTCAGTAGCCAATATAAATTCTTGGTTAAAATCTGGATACACCAGCACAGTATCCGACGTCAATGCCTGTTTTAAGGTTTTGACAGCGTTTTCTACTTCGATCGTTATTTCAAAATTAACATCCTTTTTTGTAAGTTTTGTTAAAGGCGCGGCTATTTCTGCTACTAAAGGTATAAACCTTCGATACCAATTTACCAAGCCTAGAAACGCTCTCACACCCTTCACATTTTTCGGTATGGGAAAATCTTTAAGAGCCTGAATCTTTTCCGGATCCGGGCGAACTCCTTCTTGTGAAACTATATGTCCTAAATATTTCACGCTTTTCTTCAAGAAACTGCACTTTTTTGGTTTCAATTTTATGTCGGCGTCGGCTAATCTTTCAAACACTGCCTCAAGTCTTTTGAGGTGATCGCGACCCCCTTCAGAATTATGTACTATGATGTCATCTAAGTATACCATACAAATATCGCCTGTAAGACCGGATAATGTCAAATTCATAAAACGTTGAAATGTGCACGGTGCGTTGCTTAGCCCAAACGGCATTTTTAGATACTCATAATGGCCTTGAAACGTGCTGAAACCTGTTAGTGGAATAGAATCTCCATCCATCTCAATTTGATGATAAGCCTCTGCCACGTCGATGACCGAAAACAAGGCTTTATTTCCTGCTTTATATCCTTGTAATAAATCAGAAATATTAGGGAGGGGGTAGTATTCCTTCTTTGTTACCTCGTTCAGCTGACGAAAATCAATACACATTCTCAATTTTTCTTCGCCGTTTGCTAACTTCTTGGTAACCAATACCACTGGCGCTGACCATGGACTACATGAAGGCCGAATAACTTTTGTGGTTAGCAATCTATCTATTTCCTCCTGTAGTACTTCTCGTTGTTTATATGGGATTCTATAGGGTGCTTTACAAATCGGTTTCGTACCCGGTTCTACTACTATTGAGTGTTTTACCTTAGTAGTGCAAGTCAATTCGTCGTCATCTTCTCTAAACAATCCATTGAACCGTCTCAATAATCGTATTAATTCGCGTTTGTTGACTTCGTCTAGGTGTTCCAAATCAAAACCTCTTTTTATCCATTCATCATTCGTCGCATCTATTTTATTTATCGAAACAGCTTGTTGTATTCTATCTTCTTGTACCCCTCCAAGTACTGCCAAAGCAACTTTTTTACCCTTTGAAATGGTAATGGTTCGGCCAGTAAGATTAACTATTCTCAATGGAATCTGGTCGTCTACTACCACCACTGAACTAGCGACATGCACCATATTGATTCCTAATTCTAAAGGTTCAATGACTGCCAACTCTCCATGTAATATTTTGGCTAACTTAGCACTACATTGGTATTCACTTCTGGGGGGTATGGTTACATCTCCGGAAATAATCACATCCGCCTCAGTTCTTATTCGATTTACTTTTTGGGCAGACTTGGTATGATTTTCTCCAGTATTATCTTTGCGTTCTTCTCGTTTTTCCCTCTCCACCTGTCGTTGGGTTCGGCGTTTTATTTCCTCCATTTTATTTTCTGCACATCTAGCTTTTCTCCTTTCCAATGAAATTCTACCTGTGCTCACGTTCTCTTCTTCGTCCTCACTTAGTTCTCCAAAGGATTGACTTATCACTTTTACTTGGATAGGTACATTGTGTCTCTCTTTTTGAATTCCTATTTCTGGTTCCTCCGGTACTACCTCAATAACGTCCAAATCTGTTTGATCGGATTCGCTTTTGTTTTTTACCATTGACCGAAATTGTCCAAACGAATCCGAGACTAACTTTAGCCAAGTTGCCCAGTCGGTAGAAGACATATACTGATTTATTTTTGCTCTTGCTTTTTCGGTAGAGGTAATCTGGTAAGTCGTTATTTCATTACCCAGTCCGCTCCGGTTGAACGTCTTGGGACGTTTCCCTATTTTCCATTTTGATAGTCCAAAATTTTTCTCGCATTCCTCCACCGTGAGTAACTCCACTTCTTGCCCCCAGATGTACATCTTAGGATCTTGCTCGTAGCTCAAAACAGCTTTATGAGCTAGTAAAAAATCTCGGCCCAACAGAACATGGACATCCGTCAGTAAACTATCATCACACACCGCCATTGTGTGGTTTAGAGAATCATTCCATTCCCTCTCTATAGTTGGGGTCTCAATAGTTACCTCCGATGTACCATATAACGTCACAAAATGACCGGTAACTCCACTCAAAAAAATATCCTCTACACCATAAGGGTTTATCGACTTTTCTGTCACCATTTGTTTTTGGATAAGGGTTACTGCTGCTCCTGAATCGACCATACAGCGACATATCCGTTCATTAATTCTAAGTATGGCAATATATGGTACCTCCGTCATGTCCAACCCTTTTCTTTCGGATACAAACACTTCCGTTTGTCCTCCCCTTATATTAGAACTACGGTCATCTACCTGGGGTGGGGTAGTCGACCTTGCCTGTTTAAAAACTTGTTGTCCGTTTCTTCTTTTCTTTCAGGTTCTTGATTTCTTGGCTGTCTCCTATTCATATCACGTGAGGGTCCACCCCCACTATTATAGTGACGACTTCGATTACCTTCAAAACGACTATCCCGCTCCGACCTATCTGTCCTTGAACTCTGTCCACCATATTGGAAGGTTACTTTCCGACTGGTGTTCGGTTCGGTACCCCGAACTTCACCAAAGCGATCCTGACCATTGGTTAGCTGTGGACATTCTCTGGCCCAATGTCCCGGTTTGTTACATTTAAAACATTTTCCAGGTTCGTTCCTTGTTTGACAATCTCGAGCTATATGACCGGGTTTTTGACAGTTATAACAAGTTATAACCCTAATATCGACGGTATCGTGTCCCCCTCTACGCCCTTGGAGCATTTCCTGCACCATTTCATGACGCTCTACAATTTCTTCGGCCTTGTCAAGGGTAAGTCTACCATCCCCTAACAAAGTCGCACCCACTAACCTAAATAGGTCCTTCCTGATCCCTAGTTTAAATTGTCCCACAATTAACTCGAGGTTCTTCCTCTTAAGGCCAGCTTCCTCACCTGGACTAGCTGTGCGAAGATCCTCTTTCAATACTTGTACCCCTAAAGCTCGCAGCCGGGTACAAAAGTCTTTCACCGTTTCATTTGGATGTTGAAAGCACCGATTTAAATTCAACTGGTCTTCCCCTGGTTTCTTTCGCGGACTAAATTTTGAGATAATTTTATTTTTGAATTCTAAATAATTTAACAAGTCTAAATTTGGTTCAGACTTAAAATATTCATAAGCACCGGCAGTAAGTTTATACTTCACAATTTTCAACGTATCTGATTCGCTCCAACCATCCAGCCTACTTCGCTGCTCAAGTTTATCAAAAAATCTTACCACTTCTTTTCCCGAAAAATTTTCAAGAGAGGCAGCTATCATCCCTAAACTATATAGGGGACCAATCATCGTTGACATGCCTGCCATGGATCCGCTAGCTGATAACGGGGGAGGTATTGCATTACCTCCCACTTCTTCAAGTGGTACTACATTTGCTCCCGTAGTCTCCATTGCGTAAATAAATTTATAAAATTTATCAAATTTATAAACTATAAAATTATCTTGATTGTATAATAAAATTATAAAATTATCTTGAGGTAAAATAAAATTTTCTAATTATAATTAAAAAAAAATTATAGTGTTAGTATCTAACTACACACAAATATAATTTCCGGGCGTCCTTTATCAAAACAATTATCTAATCTCAAATAATAATTACGCATCAAAGTTTTCAAATCAAACAAAATGACATCACAACTAACCCCAAAAAAAAATTTGTTTAATTTTTGAAGAGTGCCTTTATGCCTAACGTCTATTAAAATCCCACCGCTGCCGCCATTTTGTAACGGCCTATCTCTGTATAAAAATAAAAACACGTCACTTGGGCGTTGACCTTTCGGCCCGTGCTCAAAATTCTTACAACTTGGGGGTGCCCGTTCTCAGGAAAACTTTTATTTGATTATGCTGCCACCACCGTCGAACGAACTAACCACCCTTGATTATTCTGAGTCTTTTTAGGTAGCGTGTGACTCCCTTTCGGTCTTCCTCTGCGGCACTAGGTCCCCGGCTTAACTTTGAGGATTGAAACCTCGATTACGGGTATAGACGAAAATGCACAATCTCTATCAAAAAAAAATAACTTAACTTAATATTTCTCCTTTTTTAAGGAAATAAAATATCGGAGCTAGATGTAGTGTTTTAAATTTATTTAAATGTAATATATTATTAATTTTACACAACACAATATTCCTAATATTATGGTGGCCCTTCTTTACCATAAGAATACTAATAACTACTTTGTATAATATACAGAGTGGTATATAATACAAAGAAAAAAAACAAAAGGTTAATAAAATATTTAAAATCAATCACTTACAAAAATTATCTTTTAAAGTTATCCTATCTTCTCACAATCAAGTGTCGACAACTTCGACACCAAAACAAAAATCACTCAATATAAACTCGCAAATTCAAAAGTATTACAATTATAATTGCCACACAAAACACACTAAAAAAAAACAATCGATTTCCAAAATCGATTTTCCAAAATCACCAAAAATTAGCTTCCTTATAAAAATCCCTTAAATCACAAATCACCGACTTAATCGATCCGTTTCACCACCCGCTTGAAACGACTTAATCGATCCCTTTCACCCGCTTGAAACGACTTAATCGATCTGCTTCCTTTGAAAATTTACCCCCTTTTATATGAAATTTCTACCTACTTTTTCGTGTGCAAAAGATTATTACAAATCATAGTCCAAAAAATCGACTGGAAAAGTACTGCTACTTCGACTAAGGGATCAAATTCACACCGTGTGCCAAAGACAGACGTCATTTTGTCCGTTTGTACCTGGCACGAATCGGTTTTTTAAATTGATTTGCTCTTATCATCAAGAAATAGAATATTGTTCTTGCGATTAGCGTATCCTGTTCGACTCGATTTCCGAAATTTTCCTCCGTCTGGAGGTTGTCATAATCAGCACAACTATAATATTATATTTCTATAAAATATAATTATCAAAGTAATAATTTTCTTATTTAAATAAGGACCCACCAAATTAATTAATATTTAACCATATTAGAATTTAATTTGTTGACTAACAAATTACAAATTAAATTCTGTTCAAAGTGATAAATATTGGAAACCAAAAATAACAAAAATATCAAACTTCAAATTGTTCCCATTTTTGTTACAAAACCGTTCCATCGGTTTTGTCACTCTCTCGTCTTATTTTTGTTTTACATTCAGAATTTATGAGAAATTAAACTCGTGGTTTTGCTTTACTCTGTCCACTTAGTTAAACAATACCGTAAGTTTCTCAACCATAAAACATATTCCTTTCTTCAATCTTAACTTACACTATGAGTTACAGCAGAGTCTAATAAGTTAGTATAATAACATTAAATTGCTCAACTTCACACTTGGAGGAATTAAGTGTAGTCACCCCCCCCCCTCCTGAGAGTAGTTCTTTGACTTATTTTAAGGTTATTTGAGTGTATAAAAAAATAATAATGTACAGAAACTGGGCCTGGCTCTTCTATGTAACCAATTTTGTATTTTATAGCTTTCTTTTACATTGCAACGGTCGAGGAGAACTTAAATCACGCAAATTAAATTTTATAAGTTTTTACAAGGCAGAAATAGCTTTTAACTTGCCATAAAAACAGGCATTAACTTGCTTGCATACCCATATACCCTCGAGTAAATCCCCAATTATGTTAAAGAAAATCTTTTATAATGGCAGATAAACTTTCACTTTATACCATGAACAGATAGAGTAAAGCAGTAACTTATACTATCAGCATTATTCCATAATGAAGTATTGAAATATACACGCAAACCTTCCATCTCTGAGACTGATATACGAGTACAGCAGTAATTGCTATGAGTAAAGCTATGAATGTATAAACCAGGTTTAAAATGTTGTGCGGCCTGAAAGCCGCACTTAAGGATTTTATGCTAATATCTAAAATGAACCAATGAACTATGTCTACTACCATGACAAAGACAGTTTGTCATTTGTTAGACTATATGTATGGATTTTACCAGGAACCTAACGCTCTTTTATCCCTACATTTCTTCTTTGGGAAATGAGCAAACGGCTTGAAACCGACATACAATTAAGGTGAACATATGGAAATTGAAAGTTTTCTGCACGGAATAAATTTAAAGTGAGTGTATTTTTTTTTAAATAACTGGAAGTGTGAAAAGCTTAAACGTGAAAGAAAATAAAGCAACAAAACGTGGTAGTTCATGCACAGTAGGTATAGATTTTCCCATTAGGGTTTACGGTGTGGCGGAAACAGGACTCGGCCCCCTACATTTACGGAATCCCGGAGTCTAATACCACTAATGGTCGGTAATAGCTAATCGATTTCATGATACGTGGACATCATTGTCAGAACGTAATTTATACTTATATTTTAAAAGCAAAAGTCATTTAATGATGATTTTTCCTTGGCTAAAGGTAAAACATTCATTTATTAAAGTCACGAGCTATAAGTTTTAGTTAATCATTTAACCGATCATGTTTATATTAGTACAGTGTAGAAACCTAATTTTACTGTTTCAATTTTCATGTATTTATCCAAATCTGATGTAAGAGAGCTTTATTTAAAATTTAACTTTACTCTTTTGAAGTTTTATTCAAAGTTCAGGCTAATCTTCATGACATCTTGTCAGTAACAGGTATAGTCGTCGCCCGAGGCTTCCGAAGCTTCCACAAGCTTCCCTTTGATCAAACATTAAATTTGCCCGGATTTGTTGGACCCGCACTTCAGGCTATCTGACCACTGCATTCCGGTTGGCCCGAAGCTGGACGCCATATTTGTTTATTCCTCTTGTGTTCTTGTAATGAATTTTATTGTCAATATTATTTCAGATTTGGTTTGGGCTTATTACAGAAAATCGTATTATCAATTCTTGTTGATCTTGGAATTCATTTCCTTCGACTTTAGTCCGGAAATTGTAGAAAAGTAATTATTTCTGCTGTGCCTAATAATAAAACTCAAGGTTACATTTAATTTTAATTTGGCTTCTTAAAAAGCTCATTTTTGAAATGTAGATCGTCACGTCTTATCTTTAGGTCGTAATGACTTGTCAAAATTTACTGTTTGCCGTTTAATCTGACTACAAGTTACTTAGGCCACAGGCGAGAGCGATATTGCAGTTTGAGCAATTAACTGTCAAGAGTGGATTAAACTAAATTGTGACCTTTGCCATTATTTCAAGCGAAGCCGAAGGAGGAAATTTTTTTACGAGTTCAGAATTGAAATGGTAAAATTATTTCGTGAAAAATTATTTTGGAACACAGCTCCTGTACGATTATTTCTTGGGAAAGTGACATTAGTATGCGCGCTATTGACTTTGAGCCTTATTGGTCTCTCGTGGCCTCACGCCTGGGGTGTCGCGATCAATGAGCCGAGTATAGTTAGGTGGTTGCAACTCGAAAGGGTGGAGTAGGCACAATGAAACGAAAACTTTCGATTTCTTCATTTTATTTCAATCTTATATTTGTTTACAAGTATTTCATATATAAATAATTTTTTATTATAAAGTGCAGATGAATTCCTTAAAAGTGTTTAGAGGTAACGCAGTGATGACTTCGAAAACTTTCAGAAATTATTTGTCACGTAACAAACACGTGCAACTTTTTAGGAGTAAATAAGAATGAAAGAATGAAATTAATATTAAATATAATAAAAGCGTAGTTGCAAAAAAGTGGTGGTATTGAGAATCGGGCACCCTCTGGCGAGAAAAGCTGAAAATTTGCTCGGCGTCGGGAAAACTAGTTCCTGCCGTCTCCGCAAATCGATACTGCGCTGCGTGGCGTTTTCTTCATTCGGGGGTTTCCAATATTTACCTCTGATACCCAGATTAAGCGATAGAGGTCCCATCCGGCGTTAAAATAATCTTTTTTGCTATAATTTAAAACAATCGAAAACCCACTCTCGTATTTATATATTTCGGAATTATTTATGCGGATTGGGATCAACTTCAAATTATTAAGGCGCAATTAATTACGTAATTATTGTAGAGTAGAAAATTATTAAGTGGTTGCAAATTGAATTAAGTACCAAATTTTCAGCTTACCTATCAGTCAGGTGTCAGATTAAAACAATTCCCAGACAACTTACAAATTAACATTTACTTTGTGAAATTTATGTTTCTATTTCTTGGGAGATTAAAAATTCAAATCGTAATTGTAAGTAAGTATTTACTGATTACTAATTTTTAATTCATGGCGAGCACCGGGGGAATAACCAACAATTGTGAAACGGTGTTTCCTTGAGAATCCTGGGCATTAAAAAGTAATAAAATAGTTTTTATACAATTGAGGGAGAAAGTTATAACGAAAATCAGTCTGAATTACCTCTAATCCCTCGGGAGTTTTATACTTCTAATTTTAGCCGTCAGGTGTAACGGCAGCTACGAAGCTAAACTGCAGGCTTGTCTGAGTGGTCAGAATATTCTTGTGAGCTTTTATACCCTCCTTGGTAAATAAATTGAATTGGAATGATGAAATATTATAAAGGCTTTTCTGGAATAACGTTATTCGAGTGTGAAAAATGTTAACCTATTAAAAAATAAATTGTATTTAGATAACAATAATGTCTTTTAATTACATTTTCATAAAACTTACAAAGAAAATTTTAATTAAAGTCTACGTGTATTCAATTTTCAGAATAAATTAATGTTAATTCCACATTTTTTAAATCTTCCGCTCCAGTAGTTTCCCATTTGCTCGATTTGAATGATGCTCGTGCTGTTTATATTGCGTAATTTAAGCTGTCGTATATTCCAGACTACAAATTAAATCTCTTTTTTGAAATGACGATTTACACAAGTTTCTTAATTGCAAAGATGTGTATCACAATTTGGTAATTAAAGAGAAATTTCTTTCCATTCTTATCTGGTCGTCGAGATGGAGAAGCAGTCACTCATTTCGACAACTCCTGCGTCTCGACATTAAAACTGAAATTACCCTAGCGCAAGTTTAAGAGTCTGAGTTTAGCGTCACATTCAGTTCGTAATGAGTTACTGATACAATCTTATTAAAGCGCGACTTGAGTACTTCTCATTCTTATCCCAAGTTAACACCCTCGTAAACGTTGGTAATCTCTATGGAATAATGTATACTCATACAACACGTGGTAACTTTATGACCAAATGTTTTGTGCCAGAGTTTGACTTGATATTACTATTCTGTTGTATTATGCATCAAATACTTCAAAACATTTACTTTCGGCCCGTTTATAGCTTCTCTAAACAAATACTCCACAAATTATCTCATTTTATTACTAAACTTTATCATTTTGTTATCAATAATAAATGAAGTGTGTTACTGGGGAGGTGGAAAACTTTCTGATATATTCAAACGGCAAGACTATAAAATTTTCGCTTAACTCGGTTCAGCCCGGATTCAGCTACACTTTTCTGAATTGCATTGTACGACCGTCAGAGGTTCGATTCCTCGCTATGCCAGTCAATTCATTTTTTTTTCTCATAAAAGTTGTATCAACATAATTAAAATGAGCATGAACACTTTTTGCTCAGCTGGGTTAAGATTTATTATTTAATGTATTACAATGTAGTAGGTATGCACTACATACTAAAAAGCAGTTTTAATTCAGCGCAATTAAAATTTGAATGCAAAGAACCGGTGTGTACTTATTATTTTACCGCTGCAGTTCAGATACCTAAACTGGATATTGAAAGTGATGTTCATAATTCAAACGAAGAGCTTAAAATTATATCACAGTAATTAAGATGCACTAAACATTTTTTTAATTGGGTTTAATACCGAATGATTTGTGTTTCATGTTTCGCAAAGGAAACATTCTTTTTACAACCGAGAAGGACAGCAACAAGCGGTCACCCATCTAAGTATGAACTGGTGTCCGCCTGGCTTTAGCTAAGATTTATTTTTGAGTATAATATGTTTACATACACACAGTGAAGAGTGAAGAGTTTGACGGAACGCCCTCATATCTTGCTGAATTTTCCATCCGAAAAATAAATTTTAATATTTATCAAATCTTGGAAACGACCTCGTTATTATTTAAATAGCTTTAGGTGAACACGCCGAAGTCTTCTATAAGATAAATATTATGTTTGATGTAGGTATAAGTTTAAATGTTAAATAAATTATTTATAAAGCTAGAAAATTCGAAAGGAGTTGAAAAATATTGAAATTGTGTACATGTCACACCTAGAAAAGCGTGTAATTCTAATTTAGTTAATATCAAAACAACGTCTTAGTGAATTTAGGGAAACTAAGTTCTCTAAATCCCAATCTGCCTTGGAGGCAGAGTGCAATTCCTTGTTCGTATCATCCTTATAATTAATACTATAATATGGGAACCATTCTGCTGGATGTCGGAACGACATATACATATTTGGAAAAGTTTACAAAGCATAATCGGTTTTAAACAATTTAAAGTGAAATTGAATTTGAAAATTCATATTTTAGCTACATAGTTACCTATCGTTTGCGTTTTCAATTTCAATATTGCAATATATGACAACGTGTTTTCGTTCCTTTGATGCTGCCTGCTCTATGCTAACTTTTAAATATTGAAGTTTGCTTTATCTTGATTTTCTACATTTAAACAGGGGATTCGTTAGCAAAACGGGAAATTTGAAAGTGAAAGGAGATAGAGTGAAGGAAAATCAATTTAGGACAGGCAGTATCGCAAAATTCCTTCCAGACGCCCTAACTTACGCTGTGACTTCGAATAAGTCAAATTTAAATTGTAACTCTAATTTCGGATTATCTTTTTTAATTTTCTCATTGTAACTTTAATGAAAAATGTCACCTTAATGAGTAACATTGTTTACGAAGCGATGCGATGCTTCGAAAAGATGATATTTTTTAAATACTTTAACAAAAATGCCAGTAGCAGCCGTTACACCTGCGACTCGACTATATTGTTGAGAAATTAACTTACCGTGACATGCTAGACGTCTCTATAGCAAACATCTTTGACACATATGAGACACTGTCGCACTTTATTAACAAAGTTATAGACAAAATGACAGAAACAAAAAAATTAATATAACTTTGCTGCTCGATTAATTCTTTGCAGGTGGTTGTTCCGTTTATTTTTAGAGACCATGTACATTTTTTGTGTGGTCGGAATCTTTATATTAATTCCGTGAAGTGTGAGTTTGGAAATTTCTGAATTGTGCTAAACTAATATCGGAAGCCAAAGTTTATAATATGCGGTTCGCATCCTGATGCCCCACTGTTATTAATTTGATCAGTTAAAGTTATCATAACACGAAGATGGAATGTAGAATGTGTGATTAAATAAAATTAATATAATCGTCTGTTAGTTTATTCTTCTACACCCAATAATTCTTTATTGAGCTGTTGGTTGTTGTAACAAATTTTTTGAAATAAAAATAATCATTTAAATAAAGGAAAAGTTTATCTAAACTATCAAATTGGGGATCTACTATTATTTTAATTTTCAAAAACATTTTTTTTTAAACGAATTTACTATTTAACAACACGTAAATAAGTTAGGTCAGAAAAATCCTACCATGTCATATTGCAATAATTTTAATTAATTAAAAATTAATAACATTGGAAGGAAGCCAACCATTCATGCTAACCAAAATTATACTTTCAGCTTATTGTAATAAAAAAAAATTTAATTTCTAAGTGCTGAAATAAATTGGAAATTAGTGAATTTTGTATTTGATATTTTCTGCAACTAACTTCTGACCGCTTTTCTCTATCATAAGCTCAAAGACATTTACACTACCGCTCAAAAGTTTGGAAACAAAAAATAACATTAAATTAATTTTAATATTTTTGATATTATTACATAATATTTTATTTATATTATATATATTATATTATATAGATATATAATTTAATTCAACTTATTTCATATTGCAACTTGAAAAAGGGTCGTAAATCAAATATATCTGCAGTTTTGGGTATTTACTATCATAAAATTAAAATTAAAACTTTAAGGGCTCAAATTAGTTCAAAGTTCGCCGATCCCGTCCGGCACGTCAAAATCCCAACATTTGTTTAAATCTTTCTATTCAATTTTAAGAAAATGTGTAGGCGGATTTTCCGTAAATTTTTACATTTATAACTCAAAACTGATGTTGTGTGAAAATTATTTCAAATTTAAATCGTATATTGTAGTAAAATTATTAATATTATAAAAAAAATTTAAGTGTTTCCAAACTTTTGAGCGGTAGTGTATCTCAGGTTCTCAGGTAGTAATGAAAACCTGATGACCGCATCACACATAATCTTCCACAATAGTGGATCCAATACTGAATCCTGTGATTATTTTTAGTATTTTTAGTTTTATTGTTTTTCCCTAACTCTCCTTTCCCAAATTAGTTTTGAGTAAACCAGGAGATCTATAAGATCCCGGAAGTAACTTAATTTAATCAACCACCACGAAACCTAACCTAATGTCCATTCTTTTCTGAACCTAAAAATCAGTTATTTTCGGTGAAAACATTGATGAATGCAATTTTAGTATAGTTTACCAATATTTAATGTAAGTTCGAGTGATTGCACGAGATTGCAATACGGCTCACAATGCTGTATTGGCGATTATAAGACGACCGCACCACTTAGATCTCGCATCGAACTTGCAAGTTTCGACTGTGCACTTGTGGGAGTGTTATAATCGCAGTTTTTAGAAGAAATGCTTGCAAAATTTCTATAATTTTGTTTGGACGGGTTGGCGACCACTGTACTAGAGTACCAATTAATCTGCTGTAAATTTGAACGAAAGACTTCTGTTGGGATGTTATGACTTGGTTCCGTTCTAGGCGCGAGAGTATTTATTTGTTTTCAATTACAACCTTTTAACTTTGTAGCTGTTGACATTTATTTAGATTAATATTTTGCATATTTTATTATATACAAAACCAATATCCATTGCGCCACTTAAACGCGCTTTTAAAAATTAAGCTTTACTGAGTCAACATGACTAACGGCATGTTTTTGTTTTGACGCGGCATGAATGAGTATTGCATTCGATAATTCTACGTTCAAAACAACTTGAAAAAAAGCTGTTTATCTATGGGTAAATGTTTTCAAATTTGTCATAGCAGCGGGCCCCTACAAATATTACCATCTCTGCAAAATACGGCCAGTCCGCCACTGCGATGATCTTCTTTAAAAGAGAATTGGTGCAAAAATAATTTATTATGTATAATACATTATTACGTTAGCACTTCATAAGGAAAATCAAAATAAAATTTTTAAAAATTACAATCAATTAAAGTCATTTTGTCTACACTCGCAAAACTGTCCATATAAAATTTTATATTAATACTAAGAAATTCTAAATAAATGTCAACACGTCTAACACGATATCTTGTTGAAAACAATACAACAAATCGCATTTTATAGTTTTCAATTTAAGCTTCGCTATCCCAAAAAAGCTGAAACCGGTTGAAACTTCCTATATGTGTTTCTAACAGACTTCCCCCACATTATACTTCCCCGGTCTTCTGAAACTTCCTCTGACTTCCCCGGACTTCCTCAAACTTCCCCAGACTTCCTCGGACTTCCTCAGACTTCCTCAGACTTCCCAGACTTCCTCGGACTTCCTCGGACTTCCCAGACTTCCTCGGACTTCCTCAGACTTCCTCGGACTTCCCAGACTTCCTCGGACTTCCTCAGACTTCCTCGGACTTCCCAGACTTCCTCGGACTTCCTCGAACTTCCCAGACTTCCTCGAACTTCCCGGACTTCCTCAGACTTCCCCAGACTTCCTCAAACTTCCCCGGACTTCCCCAAACTTCCTCAGACTTCCCAGACTTCCCCGGACTTCCTCGGACTTCCTCGGACTTCCCCGGACTTCCCCGGACTTCCCGGGACTTCCTACAACCTGTACACCAGACTTCCCGTGAGATTTACCCCTCGGTTGAATACTATGTACGAGGACTCCGTACCATCGTTTACCACTGTGAAATTTCGGGTAGCTGAATGTAAACGTGGACGTATCAACTTGGGCGACGATGAAGGTTCGGGACGTCCAAAATCTGCAACCACTGACGATAACATCGCCCAAGTTCACCAAATGGTGCTAGGAAACCTTTGAATTAAGGTTAGAGAGATAGCAGAGAATATGAATATATCTAAAGAACGTGTTTGTCATAATATATTGAACCATATTTAGGCATGACAAATCTGTCCGCGCGTTAGTTGGCGCGTTTACTCGCTTTGGACCAAAAACGTGTTCGATTGAACATTTCCAAGCTCTGTTGGCGCAGTTTAGGCGCAATAAATCAGATTTTTAGCGCCGATTAATTACTGTAGATGAAACTTGGATACACCATTAGACTCCAGAAACAAAAATACAGTCAAAGCAGTGGACTGAGAAGGGGTAATCGGCTTCAAAAAAGACAAACACTGTTCCTTCTGCTGGGAAAATGATGACGATTGTTTTTTGGGATAGTCATAGAGTTATCCTAATCTATTATCTTCAGAAAGGAACTACTATTACAGAAGCATACTACGCATCATTACTTGACAAGTTTAATTCCGGAAAAACGGCCAAATTTGCAGAAAAATAATTTTGTTTCACCAAGACAATGCGCCGTATCACACCTGAAAGATTGCTATGGCGAAAATCCACGAATTACGATTTGAACTCCTTCACTACCCTCCTTACTCACCAGATCTAGCCCCAAGCGACTTTTTTCTTTCTCTAAGATAAAAGTTGCGTTCATAGAAGAGAGATTTTTGTCTAATGAGAAATCCATTGCCTTTGTAAACAATTATTTTGCAGCAAAAGACGCTGAGTACTATTTGGACGGATTAAAGAAATGGGAGCATCGCTGAAATAAGTATATAAACTTACAAGGTGACTATGCAGAAAAATATAAAAAAAATTTGTCCTTTCTATGTTAGGTCGGAAACTTTTCAGACCACTCCGTATTTATGTTCAACTGAACTGATCCATGAGATTAATTTCAGGAATATTGAAATCTACGTTTATTCCTTGGCTTCCTATTATCACCAATATTGCCCCTCCAAATTTAAGAAGAGATAAAAGAAGTCACAAAATTATATAGAAACCATTTAGACTTGAATAATAGCAATAACCGTCTTATATCTCATTTCCAAGCCATGTGTGAAGGTTGAAGGTTTCGATCTACCTCGTCGAAAGTGGAGTACTTTAAACAAAATTAGTACTAATCAGGGAAAACTGGAAGTATGCTTCCAAGGGACTTCTTTATTGATCCATCTTGTGACTGTGGAGGGGCTATTCAGACAATGGATCATATCTTGAACCATTGCCCAACAAGAAGATGTCGCAATGAAATGGTATTTTTGTCACAGAATATAAAATTTAAGCTACAATTAAAATTACAACCACAATCCAACATTTGTTGTTATTTTGTTTGATAACTAATCATAACCAACATAAGTAATTATATGGGTGGTGGAAAATTGGAATTGCTAGTAAATGAATGGATTTTAAAATATAAACATACCGTTTTTTAGTCTTTTCTGCTGTCACATTCGCTTAAACGCAACATTTTCAATGTAAAAATACCCCATGAGTAAAAATTTACCTAGCATAAAAGCTACGACATGCTAAGTATGCTGCTATCTTTTACTAGCGTGTGTGACATGTTCTAAACGTAAGTTTAACGTAATTCGATAATCAGTTATATCACAAGTGTTAAGGAAATACTAATGAAGGTACGAACATTTTTTATCGTTAATTTAAATGTTGTTTAAGAGTGACAAGAGTGATTTATTAACACTAATATTACAATTAACGACGAAAACTTGTCATCTTCGTGATTATTTTTAAAATCAAGTAATATAGGGTAAAATTATACATTGAATAAAACGAAAATTAATTAACTTTGAAAAAAAGGAAGTTACTGGTACCTGAAATGAAGGATACAAAGCAATGCTGTTTATAGAAAATACGCTTGAAAGTTTCAATATTATAAGTAGCTTGAAATTAATTCAATTAAGTGAAATGCTGACATTTACAAACGCAGAGTTACAGTTAGCAAGTACTGAAATTAGTTAAATTTTTTGTCGTATGACCGAAATTAAGCTGCGTCGTTGGAAGATATTTAATATTTAGTTTTCGGAATCGACCCAACTTTGTCCAATAAAAATATGAACATCTTCGGAAAATCGGAAAGGTACCGCAGTTGGATTGAAACAACTCAAGCAGGCAGGTCAAGTGATAAAGCATTCATTAGCTAATAAATAATCAAACTAACTAAAGGAAGAGAGTGGCAGAACGTTCCAAGGGCATTATTTGAATTTAAATGTTCTTGTTTACGGGTGCTTTTTCGATTATTCATCGGCAGTGGCGCCGGAAGAGTCAAATATAGAGGGGGGCAAAGTATTCAATTCTGTTAGGCTTTATGATTTTAAGGTGGCGGTATGCGCGAGCGAGATGCAAGAATATTTTGATGTGTAAGAGAGAGACAAGTAGGGTAAGATGAGGTTAACTGAACAGGTAGGTTAACTGAACACTTGCTTATATCTAACATCTCTTAATTATTTATGGATTCCAATTTTGACAATTCAAAGACTTGCTATAGATGTCACTTTAAGTTTATAAATATATTCCATAATATTAAAAATCCGCTAATTATAACTTAAAAATTATTTTTATGGTGGCTTTGTAAATTTTTTAACTCTTAAATATTTTGTTTTACGTGCAGAAATCAGTCATATATATAAAATCGTAGTAAATAGTGCTTTAGGGTAAGTATTTGACTATTGATTCCCATTATTGGTTTTATTGTTAAACCCATGTTGCTTTCAATTTATTTGTTAACATTTTTTATATGCACAACAGGTTAAATGGACACAGATCCCACCAGGTTAAATGAACAGGTGTGCAGTTAATGCAAAATCCTATAATTTTTTTAAATTTTGGTGATTTTAATTTTAAAGTTTTTAAATTTTATAATTTAGATTAGGTAGTTCCTTAATGAAGTATTGCGTCTATGATTTCATTTTTTTGTCAATATTTTATATTATATAATAATTTTTTTTAAATATTTTTTACTAATATTTTAAAGATATGTTCAACTAACCTTAATAAGTTCCTTAATAAAGTCTTGCGTATATTTTTTCATTTTTTCTCAATTTTTTTATATTATATAAGGATTTTTTTTATTTTGTACCAATATGTTAAAGATATGTTCAACTAACCTACCTATATGGTTCAGTTAACCTGCATATGGGGTTAACTGAACCATATTGCAGCCATGCAAGAAATTAAAACTAGAAGGTGTATTTTTATAAACTGTGTGTTAGATATATATTTTTTTTATTGCTATATAACCAAACTATATGCTGTAAAAAAATTATTGGTCTATGTTTACACAATCCCATATAAATTTAAATATTTTCTATAGACTGTCCAGTTAACCTCACTCTACCCTACGTTTTCAGTGTTTTACTGGAGTCACTGATATGACTAGGGTTAGTGATTAAAAAATGCGTGTGTAGTATCAAACGATGCTATACAGTACGAATTGCATCCTGAGTATGTTCGTTTTTCTATATTTCAAAAAATAACTTTGTAATTCCTGAGTAAAAACACCGTAAAAAGCGCAAATTTTCTCCTACTTTACTCAGTTATTATTCAAATAATTTATAATATTTTGGTAAAAATAAAATAGTTCAGGATGTACTTTGGGCTTGGTAGATTACTTTTTCATCAGCGGTGTTTTCCTAAAATGTTTTTTCTTTGAATGGCAGTGACTCCAGTTTTACTCTGTACGTGTCAAAAAATAGCGAAAGTATCGCCACCTTAAAGAAAAATTCTAATATTTTACGAGCGCTAGCTAGATAGAAACAAAATTTTTAAGTTTCTAGGGGGGGGCAAGTGCCCTGCTTTGCCCCTATATTCCGGCGCCTATGTTCATCGGGTTTACTACGCACGACGAGCCATCGTTCTCTATTTCGCAACCGAATGATCCAAATTATACATTTTCCGTGGCTGTCTCAAGAGAATCATCGAAAATCGTATTAGTCGTAAGGTGGTGCAAACGAAGACTGCTAAATATTATTTCGGTTTAATAGTCAATGAAAACTTTCAATGGTCTGCTGTAACCAGCTCAATAAATAGATTTTCTATTAGGAAATGTAGATTGAAACGGCGATCTATAGGGCGTTAAATTGGAAACGTGCACGATAATATGACGAATTGTACCTACACATACATAGTACTATAATGTTGCTCGGATTGTAACACGGGAACTTGTCTTGGTTCCAATTTAACTAATACCAGCTATTAATTTGCTTTTGGAGCCACGCGTAGCACAAGGATTAGGAGGTCAAAGCGATAATTTTGTAGACAAAGAACGAACCGAATGGTAAATAATGGATGCGCAACTAATTGGTAAAACATGCCGAATAATTATTAGAATTGTGGAATGCAAGAAATGCATTTGATTACTCCCTCTTGCTTGTGGTGTAGAACGAATAATCACCAAGTATCAATAAAGCTCGTTGCTGCCGCTGCCATGCCACCGCTGCTGTTGGTGCTGTTATTAATTCATCTACTACTCTTCCATTTCGTTTTTAAGCATTTTATTAAATTAATTTTAATTTGATAATAATACCAATTATTTTTGTATTTAATTGAAGCATAAAGGGATTTGATTAATTTTGAACAAAATAATAAATTAATTTTGAATTCTTTGAAAGAACTTCATTAAATATTCAAGAAAAATATTCTTTTCCGAAATTATTTGAGTCTGTGTAATCTTTGGAGATTATGTAATATATTTTGCTGATTAAAGTTTTAATATTTACTTAAGTAGAAATTGTAGAGAAACAAATAGGGGAAAATAATAATAAGCAACAAAAGCCAAAGGGAGTTTAGTGATCACTTTCTACCAGTTGGATACCAAACTAATTTTCTATAATGTTCCTTCTAAAAGCAAAACGATTTATTGGGTTTGATATACTGTTTTATATTATAATTGTTTACTCAAAATAGGAAACACGGTGCAAAGACATAACCTGCTGTAATAACGAAGCTAACTGACTTTAAACAACGTATAGCACACCAGCTGCAAAGTAATATCATATTGTTTTAGTGTGAATTACTAGCAGGTTATTGTAGTCTAACGACTCCACGCATTTCCATTGTACTCTGTTGAAAATTATGCCTCCTACAGGCGCCAATATCTGTTGAGAAACTCAGGCGAGGTGAGTCTAATAAAGCTCGCTAAAGGGAAACTTTAACATCGTATTAGCCATGTTAGTGTTGGATAGATCTCCAAATAGGCTACTAAGATATTTGTAGGCAGGCAGCCGTTTTCATCCCGAAGTGCTTTATTTATTCTACAAAACCAAACGCAAAAATAAAACTTTCGATTAATTAATTTAAAATTTTAATTATGATGAAACGATGATTAACGATGGTAATTGCAACAGTTGGCAACAAAATTGTATATTATTGATGTTTCAATCAACCTAATCCAATTTTGCACAATAACATATTCTGATCCACTTTTTAATAGAAAGGGTTGCTGGTTTATGTGGACTTCACAACATAAAATTCAAGATTTCTGTTGATTTTACCCTTTTTATTGCGTTTTATTTCATGTTTGAATGTTACCATTCATCAAAACAATGCATAAATTAAAAAAACTGGGATAAGCTTTGGCTGTAGGTTTTGTAAGATATTGGCCAATCTCGCCCCAATAAATATTGTTCTTTCTTCTGTCTTCTATATACGTAGCACCCGGCACTGAATATTATTATTATATTTTCTGCAACTTTAGATGGAGTACTCCACCTCATAAAATAAAAGATGACTTCACTTGCAGTAAAATTCTGGTACTAAGTTAGGATGCTTGAAGCGTATATTATTATTAATAAATGGTAAACTTTTATTAAAACGAAATAATAGAATTGATGACAAGTTAAAGTTTTTGTGAGATGTATGCTCGGTACACCTGGGAAACCTTAGAAAATTTAAATTGTTATTAGTTCAAGGAAGAAGGAGAACACGCACCTGCTTATGCAATTATTGCATCGCAGGAAACTTCGTATGTAATGAAAAGTTCTTGAAATATCAAAATAATTATATCCTTCCTTCTGTTTGGAACTTACAATTCACTTTATCGGCATTTCTATTTTTTGAAAAAAATACATTAGCCTGTTGTTTATGTAAGCTTGTAATATTGCTGCTAACTTTTAAATTTCCCGCCCAATATCATAAATTTTTACACCAAGCTGTGTAATTCTAAGGAAGGCTCCCCGAAGGAAACCACATTTTAAGTCATGTCAGAACCTCACTTTGCAGTAATTTTAACCCAAGCTTTTTGAAAATTTACTGTGTAAATATAAAACCGAAATGCAATTGAAGAGTCTGAAAAACGAGAACAAACTCTTAAAGCTCAAATAGACAAGCGTTTTCACTCGTGTATCTTTGTTTATTTAAAGTGTACTTGGCATTTCACGCGTTGGAAGCGTCGTGTCGAAACGCTGATTTATTTGACCCCAGTTGCACAATAAATTAAAACCCAAGAACCAAATGATTAATTTTATATACATAACTCTATTTAAAATCTCAACACGTAAATATGTCATTTCTGTTCATATTAAAACTTATAAAGTGCAAAATGCAATTTGCATCAAAATAAGTAATAATTATAATAAGTTAGCTCGCACAAGTAATATTAATATGTCTGTTTTGTAAATATTCATTAAATGATAAATTTGTTTCTAAATTTTGTTGAATAATAATTTCAGCGGTTGTAGAAATTATAAATAACTCTTGGTATAAATATAAGCTAAATAAATGCCCGTTTGCACCACCCACACTTATAATTTAAGCTTAGCTTAAATCGTTAAGCTCCACTTATTTTCATTACACCACCGAATTAAGTGTCGCTTAACGTCTTAAGGAAAACCTAAATTTAAGGTTAAAAAATTAGCCGCTTAAACTACGCTTAACCTCAAATTACAGAAATGTATGAATAATTTTAATAAAAATTAAATTCATAGCTTGGAATTATATATGATATTTTCTCGTATATTTTAAGTATTTATGCGATTTATTCATAAAATGTTAGCGATTCTATTACACAAATGCGATATTGCTAAATTTATGGAGAGCTTAACTAAACCTCCACTTAAAAATAATTAAGCCCCGCTTAGGTAAGGGAAACATTTAAGGAGAGGTGGTGCAAATTAATTCTTTAATCTTACATATTTTGACAGAAAATTAAACTTCCCCTTAATTACTAAGTTGTACAGAAAACGCATTTATATATAAGTTCTTCTCAAGTTAGGTTAGATTATCTTAGAATTTCAGTGAAATAACGCACCAAATATTAAAGGTTATCTATCTAGATTTTAAATTTAGACTAGGCTACAGTAGACAGTGCATTGATAGATCTTGTTTGAAAAATGCTATATTACACCAGTGCAGTGGGCTAAGATAAACCATTAGATGCCATTAAGATTTTTTAACAAAATAAATATTTACCATTTAACAAACTAGAATTAAATAAAGAAAATATAATAAATATGAAAGGAAATTTACAATACTGAACATAAATATGGTGAACTATAAAAGGAAGGGCCATAATATCGTATTCATTTTAATGCGTCGTATTCTCTACTACTTGCTGTTTAACCAACTGTACTAGTTAATTTTGTAAATAGTTCGCGCGCGAAATATCCAAATTCAAATTTAAAACTAATTAATTTCCAAGTTAACAATTAAATATAGTACATATTACTATGACCTACTTCTACGTATAATTTTATAGAATAAAATTTATTTAGATGTTTATTGCCTTTTCTGAGGGAGATTCCAACTCTCAGACCCCCCCTTTCATACATAACTGTACAACTTACTAATATATAACATTTTTACTAACATACAAAATTTTCGTATATTTTTATAAAGTTATATTTTATATGTAACGGTTGAGTTTATTTCATCATTGTCATATCCAACAATTTTGATTGATTAAAATTTTCTTCAGCCAATCAGGTTGCTTCACAACCTAAAATATGTTATGTCAACTTAAAATCTGACAAGGTGACAAAATTCAATGCAATCGTATGAAGTATTTGTTGAAAATTAAAATAACTGTTACAGTGGAATGCTTTGATTTCGAAATCTATTGTAGAATATAAAATTTCCATCTGCAACGACATAATGAATTTTTAAGAACCAAACTCTAGACGCTATAATTAAACAGCTGAAAATGGAATTTCATAAATTTAAAATTAACTTTTTGTATCTGTTACCACTGACAAGGTGTCAAAATTGCACACTCCATGATGTGTAAAGTTATTCACACATTATAGGTAAAGAAAATTACAATATACCATTAGATTTCATTCAGAATATCTCCCCAAGTTGGGGAATAACGGGAAAAATTACGGGCTAGTGCGGCCTTTAGGCTGTGCACTCTAATAATTTATATATTTTACTGCACAACGTAATACCAATGGCCTTCGTAGCGCAGTTCGTTTGCTCATATCCAGAACGAGGAACATTTTAAGCAGATCATCTTGTTAAAAAGGGTTAAAAAACGTAATTGGAAACAAATTGGAAGAGTGTAGATATCTACTACCTACACGTAAAAGTATAGTGGTATTTGTTACGATGTCATTTATAACGTTATAACAATATATTTACGTTATTATACAAAACGTGTCGGTTGAATCGTTATAATAACGTTATCGGGTATCGTTACGTTTTGCATCCCGGATCCATGCATTTAAAAATGGAGTAAGTGAATGTAAGATAACCAAGAAAAATCTCGTAACATCAATTTTGCGAAGACTCATAAAATTTTATACGAAATATTGAAATACCTTAGTGTATTGGTAAATCGACACCCTGTATAGATTAAATTTACATTTTGTATTGGAAAATGTGTTAACCCAGTTACTGGATAAGTAAGTTGTCACTGTCTTGAGGTTTTCTCATCTCTGCTGGCTGCTATAGAAGTATAAATTTTACAGTAACCTCGAAATCAACGTTGTGAATCTGTCAGATGTCAAACGGTAGCCTCCTGCTTTGAGAACCTCTCTGCCAAAAATGTATTAATTTTTAATGCCTGAAAAGTATTGTATAAGATTACTCCTACAATTTGAAAAATTTATTCATGTCAGAGATTGAATATTTAATTTTCATAGTCAAAACCACGATTTTGATTTTTAAAACAAAATTCTCGTAACGGTCACCCATCTAAATGCCAGCCCGACTTGAAACGATAGGTTAGCCAGTAAGTAATCTGAAAAGGAAAAATAAGTCATGAATATTTGTTTTCAAATTCGTAAACAAATAAAAACCGTATAAGTAAATGATCTGTGCCTCTTTTAAGTTGAACCTTTGATGGTCGTGATAGTTTAAAAGAGACTTCGTGTTGAAGCGTGAAGGAAATTGTTTAAAATTTGAAAATACCGGCGTTGGAAAGTGTCACCTGGGGCAATCTTCCTTTTGCTTTGCTTAAATAACAAGTCCCTTGTTTGCATGCTTCATTAAAATCGATTTTGGTTCTTTTTTGTTTATTCGAATGACTGCGCGTTAAAATGAAACTTACCGCCGCCATTCGGTGTCGGGAAAATTTTAAATTTGAATTGTGTTTAACTTTTTGTATCAATGATGGTAATCAATGTATGATAAGTTATTCCATTGCAGCCCGTAAAATTTACATTTGCAAATTAAGTACATATATACAGATGCGACCGACCGACGCGACGCTTGCTTTTCAAGTTGCACTTTATTTAGAAAAACACTAAATGGGACGTATTTTGCGGACGTTTTTATTTTTCCAGCCTGAAAGAAATAATTAATTTTAAGTGCATATTACTGACTGGAGCAATTAAAAGATGTAAGTGAAATTTTGTATTATTTGATGTAGTTTTTATCGCTAGTTTCTTCAAATTAGCGAGAGTACGGCTTAATGGTCCAGTTAAACTATTCTATTGTCTAATAAAAAGTTACAACTCGTGGTGTTAATTGTTTCACCAATTTGTAGCATTTGTGCAGTTATCGAACAACCTTTTAGGACTTTGTTTGATTTTTTAATATCAAAAATTTGTTGCAAATTTTGGCAATGATCGCAAATTTGCATAAACTTTTGCATTAGTCGATGCCTGAATGTGATAGCCGCTATATAGCGAAAAGCCTCGAGTGTAATGAGAATCTAGTAGCTGCTATTGACGTTGGATTAATTTTCTCTTAACTCCACTATCATTCCTGGCATCTTGCTCTTGTCAGACGGGAGTGTGCTAACTAAACTTTAAATAGGACTTGTAACCGTTTAGAAGTCTCTATTTTTTCTACCAACTTCCACACTGCATATTCACATCCAATTGCGACTAACTCACATGAAGTTATTGATGATCTTGTTGAAACATTCGCCAACTTCGTCCATCAAGCAATTTCAATCTAATTAATTTAGTTACTCATCAAGTAATGCAATGGTCAATAAAGGACGTAACAGGGTTTTCAAATAGAAAGGGGGGTTTTTAAAAATCGGCGGATATTACATAAGTGCAATGCAATGTACTGGTCGTGAGAGTTGGAAAATGACAGGGGGAAATGTATCAACCCTATGATACGTCGAATCAATCAGAATGGCCTTAAGCAAAATGAAAAAGCCTTCAGACAAATGTGAAAGCAATTTTATTTAACGAAATGAACTTTTATTAAATTTACCAATACAAATTACATCCCTAGATACTACATTCCAATAAACTAGCCGCTATTTTCGTGTTAATTAAAATTTTTTACCAAAATGTTTAATGGTTTTCGTAACCGAGTATTTTTACAACTTTTCTATTAACAGAGTTGTCCAATTTATATACCGGGTAGCTCGTATTTTATAACATTTACGCCCAGCATTTTTGTTTATGTTACCACGAAAAACAAAAAATATTCTGAAAATAAAGTAATAGTTAAAACATTGCAGGATCTATTGTCTAACAACCAGGATTAAAAAGAACATACTGGAGTATCGTTAAATCTTTAATATTTCCAATAATTACTTTACAATTCAAAATACAACTTTTTAGTTTTATAAGAAAAAGTTTCTTTGTAGTTATGTAAAATAATACTTACCAATTATCAATTGAATAATGGATGAAAATTTACATAATGATACGATAAAATAGTTTGCTTCATAAACTTGGAAGATTTATTATGTAAATACCGATTTACAAAGAACTTGTACAAATACATAAATTTCCACGAATTAATTTTAACAATAATTCCCAGTTGTTATTATTTATTTCCGCAGTATCTTGCGGGTTCGAATCTCGAATTAACTACGTTCCCAGCTTCACTCACTCAGACTTGACGTTGGTAATTAATTAAGTGAATTTTATTTCATCTTCTTTGTCATGCTTACTTGACTCTTCCTACATATTTCATATGTTTTCTTGACAGCTACATTACGGCACAAAAATAACATTACGATTTTATTGTTGTAATCAATAAAATGTCC
This sequence comes from Cantharis lateralis, assembly GCA_963170105.1. Lineage (NCBI taxonomy): Eukaryota > Metazoa > Arthropoda > Insecta > Coleoptera > Cantharidae > Cantharis > Cantharis lateralis. The sequence goes on from OY720629.1 coordinate 26,746,285, forward strand.
TGGTAATAATTAAATAATACAGGACTTGTGTGAATTTTAACAATCAACGTACTTTCCCGGCTTAAAATATTTAAACGCACAAATCGACTTTACTGTTCAACTTTGTCGTAATTAATAATAAATTAATCTTAATAAAATTTTATTCGTACAATTAAGTAATAAAATATATAATAAAGGACATGAACCAAAATTATTTAATAAATAGTTAATGTCGCCAACAAAATATTTATTGTAAGATATTTTAACTTCCAAATAATTTTATGAACTTTTTATAACCTTTAATTTTAATATCTACCAAGTATTATAAATTTTCTTTTAACAGATCTTAAATTATGGCGACCATAATTTTTCTTATGTTTGTTTAATTAATCGAGAGAATTTATTATGTGATAAACTAATCAATTTTTTATTTAAAAGCAATTATGATCCTTTTTTGGAAACACACCTGAACCGCATTGCATAAATTTCCAGTTATTGTTAAATGAAAACTTTCATAACATTTTTGAATTATGCAGAACCAGTTATTGCAAATTAAAAAATTTGATTTTTTCCACTTCCACTTCCTTTTAAAAATTTTTTTTTCTTTTGCCAACTCCCTCTGTTGGATCTCCTGTCTTGCCTATTTTAGGAGGTATAGAATACCCGTTCCAACATCGTGTTTGGTGAATTTTTGATATCGAAATATAGATTACAAATTAATTAATTTTTATAATAAATAATAATTATTAGAGAAATCTATTGATATGGCATATACTATACAAATGTGGTTGTAGCCAATATTATAATATAATAAATTAGAACAAAATATAAAATAGTTATTTGTGTACCAAAGCATTAAGTTTACCGTTTTTACCGAAAATATGAATATTTTTTGGCGTGACATCATTTTAGCGAATAGAATTAAAAAATAATATTATAAAAAAATTATTTTAACAGAGGATATTATACTAACTAACTTACTTGCTATTTTAATGAAGATTTCACAAAAATTGTGTTTGCCTTACATTAAAAAGAATAATAATATTACAGTATAAATGTAGAACTAAGTTGACAAATTTAGTAGCTTGAAATTTAATTGGAAAATCTAAAATTTGAGTTTCATCTATTGATTCAGATGGTATGGTGGAAAAATGTATATCCGTCTATATTTTTTATAGTTTATTAGCATTTGAGTTTTGGAACTTAAATATTTATTAAAATAAATTTAGTAAGTTTAGAAAGGGTTTCGAAGTTTTAAAACTTGTAAAGTCTGGTTTGAATTTCCTTTGGTTAAGCTGCGTGCGGTTAGATTTATCTTAAATATTTTTGATCAACTCGCTCTCCCCTAAAGTAAATTGATATATTTCGATGGGGTAACTTTCTGACATCTTTAAATTGCTATTTTAGTTTTATTTTACTCTTCCCATCATTTAGGTTACATATATTTTAAATTGTAAAATAATTTTTTGTACGGAATATAATTTGATGATTTAATTGGTGGCTTGGGAATAGCCGAGAAACTCCGGCAAATAGCTTTTTTGGTAGTTTTCAATGACGGTGACGTAAGGAAGTGGGGTAAGTGTATTTCGATGTAAGGCAAAATTTGATAAGAGAGCTACTCGCTGCCCGTTTCGTCTTGTTATGTGTCAGAGAATTCCCGTAGGAAGAACCTTCGTACCAACTTCACACTGTATTCTTGAATATTTTATATAAAATCTTTTTCTGTCAACTTACAATATTGAACTTGAATGAAGATCACACATCTAAAAAATATCCAAGTAAATTAATCAAAGAGATATCTATCGAGCGTCACGACGCATGTCACCGTGGGTGGGATGAATCAGCGTAAATCCTAGATAGATTAATGAAAAAGTAGCCGAGTTTTAATAGAGATGTACTTGAAAGGTACTAATATAAACCGATTGTTAGACGGAATTGCTGCCTGGTGATGGGAATCTGAACAGCTGTGTATTGTTGACGCCGCTAATGGAACCACCGTGTTTTCAAGCTTTTCGTCCTGCAACGATTACGAAACAGTCACTAAAATACCGATGTTAACTGTTTAGAATTTCAATTCAATTTAAAAAAAAGTGAACAAATATTTATCAAAGCAAATTTTGTTTTTCTAACTTATCAACAAAAATAATGCATCGTCCTTTTTCTCGGCAGCTTTAAATTATTCGTAAATTTTCTCAAAAACTTTTTCTTACTTCGTTTAGATTCAATTTAGTTGACTGGCAATCAGAGAGATACTAGGCGTTGAAATTTGAAACGCAGCAGCTAAGTAAAGCTACTTTTTTATTTCAAAAGCTGTAGAAAGAATTAATCAAGGACGCCTTCATGTTAACAATGATGTCCAAAAAAAGATTAATAAATACACATCAATGATCTCTTCAGTTCTTTTTAGACGAAAAAACTTAACGAAGTGGTTATTTCTTTAGGTATAACAACTTTGTCATTGTTGTTCGAAGTGTCGATTTTCTAGTTTAAATTGTTTGAATTGACAATGACCATTGAAAAACTTGATACTTTAACGTAACTTTGATTCGCTTTTTTTGCTACATCACTTTTTTATAAGAGTAATCAAATTCTTCACAATGAAGCGTAGATTGAATTGAAATAAAGTGACCGGGAACTTCGTTTTGCTATTATTTATGGAGCGAAATGACCAAAATCATCGCCTAGGTGGTTTATGAATTTTTTCATTTTTCTACGGACTTTTTTTTCAACATTTCATTACTTTGTGGATAAATGGATTTTCATTAAATATAATGTCATGTGTTCAATCGAGCATCATTTAGGTAAGGCCCTTAAACATAAGTTGGTTCCTGAGATGCTCACATAAAATATTCAGTTGGCCCGGTGTACGACTAATAAGAGAAAGAGACGTCTCTTTGTAATATTGACCATTGCTTTTTGTTAAAATTTTTAATGAGAAGGAGATGAGCAGTATTTAGCTTCTGTGTCTCACGATTAGGTAATTATACCTTTGCTGCAATTGCTGGGAGTTTGTTCTCAATTAATTGAATAAGCATGCTCTCCAAGCTGGGTCTTACACTCGTGCTGCAAGTAGATGGCTGCAAATGGTTTTAAGTGCATTAAATATGCATTCATTTTTCACGATAGGACGACTGAGAATTTACCTTATCAAGGGAGAAGATAATTGTTGTGGATAAATAATTAATGAAGAACTAATGGGGATGGTTTACGAAGTACCGTCTTCTTCTTTGATTTTGAAGTTCTGGAATTTAGCTAGCGCATATTTGATTTTTTTAGTTACAATAATTATTGTTGCTAAATAATTATTATGTCGTTTATTTTATACATTCCCTGGAAAGAGGGTATTGATAATCAAAATCGTCCAGTTCACTATATGTGCTTTTACGGTGAGTGTGGGTCGTGATCGACCAGGAAACCAATATCATCAAGATAAACTAATAAAGTGTTAAACTCTAGTATATATAAGACTACACAAACAATAACAACAAACTCGAATTAAAAACTTAAGCTTCAACACAGAACAATATTCTTATTTAAGATGAGGTTTAAAGGTCAAAATGCTATGTACATTCAAAATTAATGACAACGATCAATGCAGTTCTAGTCAGAACTGCTAACAAATGAAGCAATCATGGTGCAACTTTTTCATACAGTAATGAATTATTTGTAAATATAAAAAAAAATTACGAAATAATTCTACATAAGATTCAAAGGTCTGCTCCTTCTATAGCTTTATAATTAAACATCCGAATAGAAAGCATGCATTTAAATCAAATGCAGTTCCTCGGATTTCATATCAAATTGCATAATTTCGTGGGCTGTAACTTCAATTGCAAATTGGAATTTTATCAAAATGAAATTTTCTGTCTACAACAATCCTCAACACCCAATTCAACTTTCATGGGCAAATAACAAACGTTCAACTTTATACAAATCCCTCAGATTGAAAGATAATCATCCACCTGGCAAATTTTTTGCGACAGTTTAACTATAGATTTTTCTCTAAGATAATGTACGTAGTTAGATCTAAGTGGTGAAGAGTTGTTTGTAGGGATTTACTGGTTTCAGTAAAAAAAACTCCGTTATTCATTGAACACTGAGAGCGCAGGTTTGTTAATCGATTTGGAACAGAATAATGTGGTTGATAAAAGGGAATAGTAGCGATTAATGGTTTAAATAGAGTTTAAAATAGAAATTCTGAATTTTCTCTATTCGTTTTTTGTTTATGGAACTCGTGGTTGGTTCACTAATTTTTTAAATAGTTACTATTTGAAAAGCAATTGTTGACCATTAATTTAGGCATACTATCGGGCGATGTCTTCGACTCCACTTTCCCCTATATAAATAGTTTTCTGTTACCTTTAATTATCTGTTTGATTCATAGACGAGCCACGCAGCTCTGGTTGGAAAACTTAATTAAGATGCTCTTAGGTAGAAGATCAAAAGTAAGCAAATTAGAGCTAAAATAGTCGACAGAGCTTTACCACACTATGCTGATGGAAAGTGAAAATTTTTAGTGCTTATAGGAGATGGCGTTTTATGAATACGTCATTTTAGACAAAAAGTAATATTTAATATAATGAGACGTTTATAACATTAACGTAACTAAAATGACTTACGTACTTAAGCATAACTGCAACATAAATTGGTTTAGACGCCAAAACGTAGTTACGAGTCCCTAAAAGCGGTTTAGTAGTTGCTTATTATATTATCGCTATTAAGTACATTAATAATGTTTTTGACCCTAAAATTTCATAAGCATTAGCAAATATTCGACTCCATTCTATTCTAAAGTTAATCTGGAACTTTTGATGTGCGTGTGAACTTGTATATTGTTTATGGTCGATTTTCCCATTACCCACTCAACGTTTAACCCCAAAGTTATTTCTAAATTAAACTTCTAATAGTACGTAACATAGAGTTCAAGATATCTACAAAACTACTACGAACCTCCTTGTCATTTAACCTTAATAGCAAAATTTAGACTCACTTCCAGCAATTTAAACCGAAAATATCTCCGCAAATATTGAACCAAAATTTATAAAGCTCCTCTGTGTAATTTGATATCGGCGGAAATGCGTGCGATCGATGTCATTTAATGATTGAGATAGAAGTTAAAAGGGGATGGTGTATTCGTTACTTTCGTTACTACTCCTCATCATCTTTCTTATTCTCATTTCTTGGTTATTTTCATTTATTTAATCTTGTCTCAATGAATTTCCTTTAAACGCATCAGGATTTTAAAAAATTCGATTGTTAATAACTTTTCCCTAATACATTTTCAATTTTGCTCTTCCACCGGCTATGTAAAAATTTAGCACCACCTTCATCTTGAGCTTAAAATCTCTTTAACTCCGCGAACCAATTTCTTAGATTCTAATGAAGATAATATAAAATAATTGTTTTAATTTCAATCAAGTTTTTCTATTAAAGCTTTTTCCTATTAGTACAAATCAAGCACAATGCTATTTAAAGAAGTTAATCAAGAAAATAAATTTGCTACGAAAGAAATATTTCCTTTTTGCAACTTTTGCCGCTTTTCTTTTTCTTCGCAACTTTTCTCATTAAGAGTTGATAACGGACCTGCGAGATAAAATAATAATTACAAATGAATTTATTTTGTTAACTTTAATTTGAACAAAATGAAGCAGTGAATTAACAACAAATTGGAAATCTCTCGCAGCAATTCGTTTTTAAATATTTTCCCGGTTGGAATAAATTCACGAAGTGGTTTGGGCGATTTATAATAATTATTAATTTACAATAAACCTCCAACGATATGCTCATCTAGTCATATTGATTCTACAATTATTACCAGTTCAAATTTTAATATCCTACTGCAGTAGCTGTGCTGTGATTGCACTAATTTATACGACAAAGCAAAATAATTTTCCTGGCGCAATTAATCATTTGTAAATAATTAAATGTAAAAACCATAAAATATTAATTTCTGTTGCACAAAAATGTGTGAATCGTCAACCAATAATTAACATTTAATTTCAAGCAAAGTATTACTAACTTTGCAAAATTTGAATGTGCACAAAATTAAACATTTCAAATCAAAAAAGTAAAACAGTGAATTTTCGGTTATGTGATCTATAAAATGATAGATACTTCTTCTACAGTACATATTATTAAGCTTTGTAGTGCTACCGGTTTCGGGATTACTCAGAAGAGACTTCCCATGAACAGGTGCATATTAATATGCAGTGATCGAAACCTCTGCTTTTTAGTGGAGTGAACGTTGAAGAAAAGGCATATGTAACTACAAATAGAAAGTGAAGTGAAGTTATTTTTATATTATTGTTCAGGTGTCGTTTTTGGAGAGATTGTGATTACACACACATCGGACATACAGGAAAACGTTTAGAACCTAGGATAGGTTCAGTATTTAAGTAAGGAACAGTATTTCTGAATTTTTCTTTTATGTATATAATGCTGAATCAATGTCAAAAATTGAACCAAAAACAATGGCAAACCATGGAAGTAAAACCTATCCGAATCTATTCAATGAAACCTTCTTTCTTGCATCAAAAACAACTCATTTTAGAGTTTGACTAATTTAGGCTACTTCGTAGATAACACGACGTGCAATAACTAAATTTATTTATTTCGGGCACAGTATCAAAAATCGGATTGCTTGAAAGCATTCGAGTGTGAAAAATTGAGAACAGAGTTACTTGTACTAAATTAAATATCAATTAAAGTTAGTGTTAAGCTGAAAGCTGAAGACAGTGAAAAATTTTAAATTTGCAAAGTGATTTAATCTTGAAGATAAGATTCAGTTAAGCAAATAATATAATTTATAAACCCCGAAGGGGAATATTCTACCGCAAGAGAACTATGCACAAAATTGCATTTCTTAGAAAATATTAACAATTATACTTACCGCCATGCCAGGGTAAAATTACTTTCTCAATCCAACAACTTACCGTCCTGGACGAGAGGCTAAAACAGAGAATGCACAACATAAACAATCTGTAAATTCTTGCCTCATTAAATCAAACTAGTAAATTCTTAAATTGCAACATGTTTAAAATGAAACATTACGACAATAACAGTCTTATTATTTAATCTTCAGATCACGTATTTTTGATATACCCATAAAAATTGATTTAAACTCGAAGGCAGACTAAATTCGGCAAAAAAATATATTAAAAACTGACATTTTTTACGATTCCAAACTGAGACAAAACATTTCTTATTAATTTGTAACGTACATGTCGATGACAATAATACTCTCATCTCTCACAAAAGATAAAATTTAAAACTTGATGTAATTTTCCAATTTTCTTATTTTGCCAAACACTTGCTTTGGTGTTTGGTTATTCTGAATGTCATATTTATCACCTCGATCAGAATTTGTCTGAAATGCTAAACGATTAACCTAACTATTGTTCTGTACCATTATCTCTGACAATCTCTAAGACTTGGTATCAATCACATCGCGTTAGCAGCCCCCTTCGTCTATCAGTCTAAGATCAAAAAGACTACTCCCTTCGGAAACGATCTCGCCCTCACAAGCAAGACAAATCTACGTAATATCTGTTTCCCATGAACAGAACTGCGGTATAACCTAATGGCCAAATGTCAAATCACATTATATGTCATGATGCTTTTAACCCTATTTGGCATTTTTCTGGTGTATGAAATGTGGATGGTTCTCTTGAGATTTGTTTCATGGCTATCAAAGGGAAAATCTAGACCCCCCGTTTTCCTAAAATATCTGTTAAATATAAAGTTAGAAATTGTAGAACTAGATAACGATTTCAATAAAACTGGAAGTGTTCCGTCCTAGAAGTTAAAATCCAATTAACGTTGCACCCTTACAAGTTAAAGATGCGACTTTAAGGTTTTGAAAAAGAAGCGAGCTATATTTTATGTTCACAATTTCCGTGTGTCTCGTCGTCTCCTGGCAGTATCCGCGATATCATCAACTAAAATATGAAGAAGCTTGATAAAAAGCGAAGGAAGTATGAGACCAATCTGGAAAGATACATGCATGCTACAAAAAGATGAGTCAGCCGACTAAATTCTTGTATTGCACGACCAGACTGAAATTAATCAGAAATGTATAAGACGTAAGAATAGAGGGAATTAAGAAAATTGGTGGCTCTACAAAAGCAAGGGGAAACTTTGAAAGGATTTTCGGTTTAGTCTGTGGCATGATTGAATTTGGTACAAAAGTTCGAAACCTCCTACCTTACAATCTACACTTAAATAAATTAATCTTGAGATTAGTAGCTAACTTAATATAAAACTTGGATCGGTAATAAAATTATTAAGCCGAACTCAAAATTATTTAGAAAACTGACGGATGGATGGACGCTTTATATACCGAGGTGAACACCTAAAATAAAAGGAAATACCTAACAACTATTAGGGCTGAATAGGAAAATACTTACGGCGAACAGCTTGCGAGTCAATTCTACTTTGACTAAAAACTAAACGAACCGAACGACGGGCCATTACTATCTGACGCATCTCAATTTTTCATGGTTATAAATAAGCCATCAATGAAACATACGCAACGAAGGAACCCCTACACAAACTCTGCACTGCTAAACGAATATAAATGACAGTATCGAATGCCAAATCTTGCTAATCCTGACCCCTTAAAGCGATTATCTTGCGATTATGGTCCTTTGTACTGCTCTTCATGAGGACGTTTAGTACCTACAACGGCTAATGGTTCTATAAGATTCTTAAATCTCAATTTGGTCACATTCTGCGCTTTTCATTTTGGTCAGCGGTGCCAAGTTCTTCCGAAGGGCCACTTAAAAAAGAATTATATTCTAAATATTTTAATTTTATAAGAGGACACTCTTGCAGCTGCATATTTCGGCTCGTAAATTTTGACGGATGTACCGAGCAAATGCTGCTTGAATAAATATTTAAATAATATCTCTTTGATTTAGCCGATCGAATTAAATAATTTGGAAATATATAAATTTTGAGTTATCTATAAAAATCTGATCCGATGTAAAAATTAATGTCCCGCGATTGGAAGATATTAAATTCGCGAAGCTGTTCAGTTAATTATTTTGCTATAAAAATTTAACACGGATTACAAACAACATTATCTAAAAATTTAAATACTTGCTTTTACGATTCGGTAAATAAATTACGTATAGTTTGAACATCCAATGACAGATGAAAGAATCCATTTCGACCTAGACATAATTACAGGTGAAGTGAAACCTCTAGTCGGTTGTTCCATTGTTGGCTTATATTAAGTCATTATACCGGACATCACGCATCTCTTGAGGTTAATTCACGGTGTTTAAATCAGATGTGGTGGAGACTGTGGTTAAAGAGTAAGCAAGAAGGTGATATCATCGAGGTTTAATTGGTTGTACCTGGAATATTTTACCTAGCTTGTTTACTTCGCTTTTTATTCCTCCATAAACAATAAACTTTGAGTCAACTTTTGCATAAATTAGTGAATAGAAAAAAATTTAAATATTTATAACAGCAGTAAAAATGTAAAATATTTTATTTTTTTCATTTATACGGAGTGAAATAGTTCACCTTACCTTTACCTACTTGGTCGCTATATTCACAATTTTATTTATTTATTTTGAAGTTAACGTTTTACCTGCGTTCTCTTAAGGGTTCTTGTTTTAGAATCAATGTAGTCGTCGACTTAACATCATCGGTGTTATTTTTCTTTAGACAATTTGTGCGATCACGCGTGTTTGTAGTGGTTTAACATTTTCGAAAATTGGATTTTTATTTCATGGTATCGGTTAAAATCTACGTGCAGGTATGTAAAACCTTTCAAAGTAATTTCGAATATTTGAGATAGTTGATTGAAGTTGCTCTTATCTGGTGTGGTTTGGCTGCGGTCCAACTCTTGCTCAGCATCCCTAACATCCCTCGTACCTGCGCTTCAAGTTAGTTGATCTTGGTTTACCCTGCAAAGTGCAAGCTTTGAAAAACTTTAATTTTTGACTGCTTAAACCCAAACTATGTTTACTTTTTGATTTTCAGTTTTAGCGCAACCTAACCGTCCTAACCTCAAATATTTAATTTTCTTGAAATACTTTAATTTGATCTCGTTCCAATTATAACTATTCGGCTGGTTTGTACTTTTCAAGTATTTAAAAGTTTAATTATAATTTTTAGGTTAGTTTGATGTTAGATTTTCTTTTATCCAAGATATCTTAATTATCTGGTTCTGTTTTTCTTTCGTGTTGGGAAGAAATTATGTGCTTTATTATGCAATGTGTAAACTCCTTTGAACTATTTTATTGGAGTTTACTTTTTCATTTTGCCTTTAAGATGTTAAAATATATTTTGTTCACAAATTTTCTTAAAACTTTTGACGATGTTCTTCAAGAAGTCATAAAAGTTGCTCAAAAACTGCAGTATTCTGATACACGTGAAATATTTGTCAGTGGTTCAATTTATTGCATTTATCTGTAAAATTCACCAAGTTTTATTGCGTGGTACATTTTTTAATCTACCGACTGTGGTTTTGAAGGTACTTAATTTTCGTTGTCAAGGTGTGCCGTAAAACTCAGTCGAACCATTTAAAACAATTTAATCTTAAAATTTAAAAAGATTAATTTAGTTGTATGGCCATACTTATTATAGCAGACACTCACATTTGGATTGGTGGTTTAAGGTTGTATTGTTACTTAGCAATGCGCAATGGCAATAATGCACTATTGTTCTACAGCTAAACAAAAATGTGAGGTTACGTTATATTCGTATTTGTTAAGATTCTTCATGAATAATTTCAATGTATGCCTATCCAGATTTGAAATTAACATTAAGATGATATTAACCCACGTCACTGTCATGAAAGCATTACTATATAATGGGAAACGCAATTCTTCTCTTAGCAAGAGAACTATTTGCAATATAAATGTCTGCTGTCCATATACTTGTATGATTTTTAATAATCAACATCATCGTTAAGTACATTATAAATACGAAAGCATACTTTGCATTGCAAGACTTTATTGAGAAAAACATATTATTTGTTTTAAGTCACAAATTATTATAAACTTTTAATACTGGCACTGTCCGGCACCAAAGAACTACTTTGGCGCCACCAGTTCTTGATACTAAAGCAAAACAATTGCTTTTATAACAAGTGAATCTGTAAGTTTGACAATTGAATGACTTAAACTCAAAAGGCTTTTGTAACAAACCAGAAGTGATGGCAAGATATTCTAGTAACGAAATGTCTTAATTGGTAGCGAAAAATCAGAAAGCTAAATATCATGTAGTGAAATATCGTAGAAGTATTCCAGATCCTCCGGTGCATACTGACGTCAGCCTTAAGTGAATTTTGGCTTTATTCAATAAAAGCAATCTCAGAATCTTCCTTCTGTAAGGTCGGGGATCTGGGGTATGAGAAATTCAAGCAAAGAAAGAAACATCTACTGCGGGGGTGGTTTGTTGTGATCGCTATTTAAGTGCAGAACAAAAACTCCAAGTTTTAACAAAATTCCTTAGCTCGGCCGTCCGGAGAACTTTGATGTACTACAAATTTACTTTAGCAAGTTAGAGTACCTTGTATAATAAATTGTTTTTAAACTTGTCTATGAACATACACCATCAATTTCGCTTAACGCATTTATGTGCCGCACCCTACACATATGGAGATAAAATAAAAATTAGAAACTGCTATAACATAAAACGTAAGCCGCTAGTGCGTTGTCGCTTTCCTTAACATTTCCGAATTGGGAAATTTATTTGTTAATTAGCAGTGAACGAAACCTGTAAATGTAATAAATTTTTTATGGCTCCATTAATTCCTTAAGTTTAGTTTCTAGTAGTTTTGGAATCGAAATAACATTTTGGTAGTGAGTTTTCGTTAATAGTTTACGTAAGTCGTTAAAAAAGCATCTCACCTTAAGTAACGTTAAAAGTTTAATGCTGCCGCGTTATTGCCGAACGAAAGTGTTTTTTTTAAATCTTGAATAATCTGTTACAAATTAGTTAATTTAATTCTCTGCTATTACGTATGCAAATAATGTGAATTAATTTATTTCCATTGTTTCAGACTTTAGTGTGCGTGCATGAGTAGCCAAAAAATAAAAATATGACTACTTTGTGCAACAGAAGAATTTTTTTACTTCTATTTGGCTTTGTCGTTTTAACTACAACAACCGAGTTAGAAAATGAACCCATTGATGAAGGTAAGTTAATATTTTATTTTAATTATTAACTTTTATGTTGAATAATCACGCAAATGAAATGACTAGCGTAATTGAAATTCAAGTTTTTAATACAAAAAGCAAACATTAAAAACAGAAGCCAAACTGAATATGAAATCAACTGTTTAAATATGTAAAGGAATAATATTAAAATTTAAAAAATGTTTTGTTGGACGTTGGCTTTGTAGCGCAAATTTAAATGTTAAATGAAGTAGCAAAAGCTATCGTGGACAGAGCGATTAATCGTTAATATTTTTATGGATCTAAAAAAATTAATTACTGAATAAATAACACAGGTTTGCACAATCATAAAATTTTGATTTTATTGCCCAAAACAAAAAGTTATCGTTTCGGTTTATAACAAATCCGACAAATAGGAGATCGTAACTTCGTAAGATATTTCAGTTATTGTATATTAGTATAATACGAGAATAGTTCAAATAAAAAATGATTATGAAAGGGGAAGACGTTACGATCTGTATATTATACGACGATTATTATTTATGGTAAAATTGTGGTTTTAAAATAATTTGCCGTCAACGATAGGGAGCTTTGTTATTCGAAACAATTTATGAAGCTTTAAAGCATTTTAGCTTTTCATTTTTCATGTGAACTACCTCGGTAGTTAAATTTAATACTTGTAGGATAATAGGATAATTTATAACTGCTCATTATCAAAAAGCATGTTCCTTTAAATATTACAATATTATTTTATGGTATTAGTGCGCTGTATAAGCAAACACCCGTCTACTTTTTATTATTAAAAGTTGGTTTTATTTTTTATTTATACTTATAGTTGCTTTATAGCATCGTAAAACTATATGGGTGTACGCAATATTAAAACCCAAAGTATTTATACTAAAATGATTTGTTACCATATAACTATTAGAAAATTAATTATTCATAAATTATTGTGTTTCACATCAATTTTACACCACCACCGTAACTCTTAACGTATTTTTCACGTTTTTCAAATATTTACCCATTTACTTTAATTTTTATCTTTAATTGACAGATATACGAAGTGGCGGATATAAAAACACTAATCCCCAAAACATCTTTTTTCAATTCCCAAGGTCTTCAAACGTACAGATTCTCCGAATCTCTCTAATACAAGTTCCCCCATATATTATCTACGTAAATGGGGGAACTAAAATGTAATGAGAAATGCATTCAAATATCGATTTCCTTTACTAGTCAATACATTATAGTCAGGTTTTAAAAAACATGGAAAAGTTAAACTGGTACTTTCCGGTGAAAATTCTGAGTTTTTCCGTACAATATCATCTCGACTTAAAATTACTACACGTGAAATCATATAATGGTGCGGACGTAGTTCTATGAACTAAAGTTTTCTGACGTCGATATGCCGCATCACTTCTTAATTTAATTTAAAGTTTAATGTAGTTCAATACAAATTGCACTTGAAGTTTACTAAAAATTTATTTTATCAATTAAACTTAAATTAGTTTATAAGAATATCTGATTGCTCTATTTAAAAATTGAAATTGTCAGGAAAGTGCAAAAAAATTAAAATAATATACAGCAACAAAGTTGTATGTCGGTGTGGCCGTGTCTTTCAACTACTCCTTTTTTAGGAGTATATTTTATATTTTAAAACTTTAAGAAAGCATAAGCAAATTTTTTAAGTGTGAAACATTGCAATATATAGCATTTCTAGATATAATACTATTTGGTGATTGCCTGATATCAATCCTTGTATATTAAAAAACTCTCAGAGGGTAACCACCTAGTATTTATCACATGAAGAGTTTTGTTTAAAAGATAACTGAAACGAATCCAAAATAAGTCAGCAATCTAATTAAAACACTAATTAAAATTTTATATTTTCAAATTTACATCATAAAACTAAATTTGTCAGGCCATTTTTTATTTGTTGACATTTGCATACTAAATCGTAAATGCAAAGTAATCCAGTCAAATAAAATTTTCATTTCAAATATTTGGAGCCATGTAAATTTAAAAGTAATAAAGCATTTCTTCTAAAATAAAAATTTTACATTTTCATCAAGCTGCATGATAAAAGAAAACATGGACTGGGGGGTATTACGTACCCCCAGACCCCCAGTTTGGTACAGATCTTGGGACGTATGGGTGAAATATACGAAAAAATAGTAATAAATTCAACTCGATCCAATCGGTTTCGAGTTCTAGAGCCTCTTGCGATTTAATAAACAAACTTGCAGTTTCAAGGTGCTACTTGCCCAATTTGGATAATGTAACTTTGTTCTCTTCCATCAATCATCACAGCAGTGGAGACTTGTGATCATCAGTGACGGCATATTATTTCCTTTCCAGTATTTGTATCGAAATATTCGACATATTTTAATTTGTGCAATAACTAATTGACATCGGAATCAATTCTGTTGACTTTTAGTAAGTTTGATAATTTAATATGAGTGCTATCTCGGTTGCTATTTCTTCGATACCAAATTTTGAAACTTCTAATAATTTCATAACATCGTTTTCTTAGTTAACTACTAGTATATTGGTTTAATGAACCAACCACGTTTTCAGACAGATAAATACTAGAATGCATTTTAACTCTTCGAAGAATTTTTAATTATCCGAGATTAATTCCATTGGGTGCCATTAAACTACAAAATACATACATATTATATGAGCGTTTAACCTAGTTTTAAGTTTTGATGATTAATCGATAGATTTAACCTGCAAAAACGTTTTTGGATCCACTGGTGTTTACTACAGTTTTAGAAGCTTTGAAACTTGATGAATACGAATTCTGATGAGATGGCAATAAAATAGGTAAATAATGTAACTAATATTTTACCTATGTTTTAATTTTGATGTAAAACCGGGCCTATCCGGGTAATTTTCTAGTACCTAATAAAATAAGGTGAGATCATCATGAAAACTATAATGTAGCTGTGATAAGGTGAAATGTGAACGCAAAAGTAAATATTCACGTCAGTAATAATTTTCCTAAATTCTCCATAGATTCGACTCGACAGGACCTGCAGTTCTGTAAACTTGATGCTCTCGCTTGCGTCGAAAAGATAAAGGCAAATGCATGCCGACTGAAGTCGCTACCGTGAAGCTAAACAAAAATCATTACTAGGTCGAAGTTGGTACTATTGGGAAAAGCGAACAAAAAGTAAATAACGCGACGAAAATTAATAATCTAGATCGATTTGGACACTCGAAGGGAAGCTTCGGTTGATTCTTTTAAAAAAGTTATGAGATGAGTTTAAAATTGTAGGTACATTGTAATTTATTTAGAGATTGCGGAATTTTAAAATCGGAATTGCAAAATTAAGTCAATCCTATAAGACAATTTTGCTCCTTGTCATCCTTGTGGAAGTATACCCAACACGCTACTTAAAATTTTATGTTCTCGAGTCTGAGAATATCTGCAAAACCCTCGGAAGTAACTACCCGTTTTCACATTCACATAAATCATTGCAAACTGTTTACAGACAGTTGTGGCACTCAAAGTTGTCTTCCAGTGGAGAGCCTATCATGTGTATCGAAAAAATCGTAAAACATATCCAAAATGATTACTGCGTTGTAAATGCGGAACAATAAATTTTTTTGTGTTTTTCTCGCTAAACTTTATTACATATGTATGTGCATTTAGGACTAGGATATATTTCTTTGCTAAAGGCGCTGGTTATTGTTTATGGAAAAATATCTCGGTTGTATGCAGACGACGTAACATGAAAATATGCAAACGTTTTCGTGATGTAGAAACTTCGTGCGTCTTTAGATGTCCTCTCTGCTGCTTCAAAAATTTAAAAGTACCTTACAAATGTATTTTAAAATATACATACGAACAACATAAAATTGTCAAAATGGGGTATTCGTTTCTTTTATTTTATTTTGTACATTACGAGAAAACAAAAAGTTTTTAGTATGAGTCCTGAAAATTATCGCACGATTGTATGCCTCGTCGTAAAACCAAAGCTAATTTTGTCGACGTTTTATAAAATTTTCAAATGTTACTCTGCAATAAAAAATTAAAGTGAGAGATTATTTTTTTTATTAAATATTCGAAAGCAATCAACAACTTAAGTGTCTTATGAAAGCTTTTATTGTTCAAGTTTTTCGAATTAGGTGTATTTCTTGAATAATTTATAACTCGAAATGGTCATTAATAATAAATACGAAATTTTATGAACTTGAAGCATGGCAAAGTAGAACTTTTATTTGCTTCTATTACGAATCCAGTGAAATAAAATTAAAATTAGTAGTAATTTCGAAATCCGGAACGGTTCATGGTGCCAGAGCACTCCCCTTTATAACCTGTAACGCGGCAGTAAAAATGCGTATAATTAAAACTTGAAAAGCAAAAGGGTAAAGTTGGAACTAGCAAATGAGTTTGCCGGTAAAATTTACTAATGTGGATATATGAGACAAGTAGAGAAAAGCTGCGCTTGCATCATTCAGAGTTGCCACCATTAAACAAGCGCGTCTCCCAAGCGTATGTGAACATAACGTAGCAATGCTAAAGTAATGGGGATGTGCTGTGTGGCCATGAAGGCTCTATAAAACCAGATGTTACTCATGTGGGTGCTGGAGATCGCATTTCCATGCCCAAACTTTCCCCTTGTAACTGCCAGTGATGCTAAATTATAGATGCAGCTGCATATTTATAGCTGTCCTTTTTGTAAGGTGGGATGCGATGTAATACACCGAAGCGTATTATGGTGCCACTTTTGCCTTTGTTTCACCTCGGCCACATCTCTGGAGAACAAATATCCTATGCATTACATTCCAATTACTAGCAAATTGGTTTGATCCTTCTAATAGTCCACAATTCAAAACTTTATACTCTCGTTTGCAGTCGAGATTTACCGTTCAATTTGTCAAAAAATGTAATATACGAATTCGTTCCGTTCGAAACGATTTCTAAAACGAATTTATTCCGCAAAATTTTATTAAACACTTTATTCAAATTTAACTTACCTGCTTAATTTGGGTATCGGGTACGAAAGAAACTGTGACAACAATTGATATTGGTAGGGAAATGGAACACCTTAGGGGCCACTCAAATTCTCTAGATATCAGACAGCAGCTTGAGTGATTCATTTGCTACTCTTACAAGCCAAGAGAAATAAATCAGCCAGATCTAAATGCTCTGGTGCAGGAATTCCTGAATTTCTCTTGTTTTACTTACCTATATATTTTAAACGTTCGAGATATTTCAAGTCATTATTCGGGATAAAGTGGTCGCACAAACATTCAACCCTTTGGGAAATGAACGAGATCGATGAAAGTAGTTGCTAATTTATTTTTAATTTTAAAATTTCACATGTTTAAACCTAAACCACCCCTACTTTTGTACTGCTCTAAATTACTGCTTCAAATATTTTAATTTCCTACTTTAGTTGTGCAAGTAAATACTTTCCTTTTGATTAATAGATTATATTTTCGGTAACGGACTGGTCACAAAAGGGGGTTAAACCCCTGGAGACGGTGTCACCAACATTAAATTAGGGCCGGTGAATTTGAAAGTTTACTCTAATGATAACAAATTGTTTTAGACGATTTTGATGAGGGCAGTAAATTATTTTTATGAAAAACATATTAACGGTCACTCTTTGAAGTCGTTTGATGATTACCGGGTTCGCTTCGAATTTATCTCCATATATAATATTATCCAAAATGAACAACTACACTGAAAAGTATGCACGTTGAATATGCAATCAATTGGACAGTGCGATAAGTGGGTGCCAAAAACTGGAATATGAAATGGCAGTCCGCCACCAGATCTGAAGGTAACAATAATTTGTATTGCAGAATTATTTGGGTCATATCAAGGAAATAAACTTAGTTGTTGGTAGATAGCCAAGATTCTCAACCATCTTGCTGTCGGATTTATGTCCAAAAAGTATTACAAGCATGCTCGACTAGTGGCAAAAGCGGAAAGACGAACCAAAACACGGAAAGATGCATTTTACTTAAACTGCAATTATTTTTTCAAGTTCAAATATGTGGAAACAACTTGAGATAATGCTTGAAAGGTTGCAGAATTATCTTCCTTTGCGTGAAAATAACTTGTGTTGGGTTGTTCAAAAAACGAAAAGAAAAATTTATTTTGTCAGTAAGCTTCTCTTATCAGAAAGCGATTTTTTTTAATTTGTGGCATTTTTCCGTCTACCTTTAAATCCAAATTTATCAGATTAATATTTTATATAACAAAATCAATGACCACATTTAATTTTTTTATTAGTTGCAATATACCAGTATTTGCACTTGGCTTTGCCTGGTTTCCCATACCTTCTTTCTATTAATTATATGAAAAAATTGTCTTTTTAGAGACTTAAGTGATTTTTTTTTCAAGCCTTAAAAATATCGTTTATATTTAGATACACAAAAGTTTTAAATTGTTTTGGATTAAATTCAAGTTTTCTTTTTAATTTAAGAATTAGAATTTTGAGAATGAACTGTTGAAACGTCAACAGCTTTAGGACATTTTTAGATATTTCACTGTGATCATTAGATGGAGGAATAATTTTCTCTTTGGCGGTTTAGATGACTTTTGATAAAAAGACTTAAATGTCCTTTCATGGACCTAAACAGCAGTTGAGTACCTATCAAAATTTATGAATTTATGAGAGATAGAAATATAAACCTTCTCTCGTGGTCCTATAGTAAAAACCGAAAAGTAATATGAAACAATTTTTTATAGCAAAAAATATATAAATCCGACCTAAATATAAACTTAAAACTGCGATATAAATAATTAAATTGTCGATTATCTAGAACCCTCAAAAAATGTATTAAGGTTACATACAATTGGTTAGTTATATTAGTTAGTTATATAGTTAAAGTGATGGGTTTAACGAGATTCGCGTAGTTTAAAAATAATAAATTATAACTCAGTTGGCACCGTTGTCATCTATATTTTGTCAGTGTTCATGTTTCAAATTACAATTCGAGCTTAACTTTAAGCTTAATCCGAGCATACTTCAAGCAGTATCCTGGTCATGAGCGTGCAGTTTGTTCATCCAGCCTTTCTTTCCTTCTACTGTTATGTTAAAAATTATTAATAATAATTATTATTATTTTTAAATTTACTATGATTTATGCAATATAGATAATTATGCACAAAACTCTGTCTTATCTCTATAATACAACTCTGAACCGAAAAGCTTTTTGCGCCGAAAAGCTTCTTGACCTGTTAATTTTAAATAAGCTGGTTGACAATACAACAGTTGGTATGATTAAAAACTAAAAAAATTTCTCAAATTATGTAGTTAAATAATTTTACAATTCAAACTCATTTCAAACAATTTTTTTGGGATTATTTGAAATTACTTCTGATTATTTGGAATTAATTAAAATTATATAAGATTATTTGGAAATACTTGAGATTGTTAGAGATTAACAGGTTATTAAAGTTACCATAATTTATTATAATATCACTAATATTTCAAGTTGTCAATTATTTTTAGAGTCACGTCGGTATATGGGTAAGGGTTCCAAAAATAATTTACGTAACTTTACGTATGTAACAAAGAACCAAAAGATCTTTTCAAGTAATTTTTACTAAATCAAATTATACCGCACAATAAATTTCTATAATTTATATTAATTTGGCAAATGCTTATTTACCTATATCAAAATTTAATATTTTCTAATAAAAACTTTATTTGTTTTAATTATTCACTTGAATATTTGTACTAAACTTCAACGTTTTCTAATGAAAACTTCATTTGTTTAAATTATTCTTCGAAATGATCACTTGAATACTCTCCAGAAAGATAATAAATTCACTCTTAGTTTTTTTAGTTTACGTTGAAATAACCAAATTTATAATACTTTGTATTAGTCTATTTTCAACGAATGGCAGGTGGCAAATGGTTAAATTTTCATAATAAACAATGGGAAGCCTGCCTGCATAGCTGATTATTCAAGAGATTTAAAAGATATTTTGAATTTATTTAATAAATTATTATTATTTAACTACAGTGCCCATGTTGTGCGGTCTGAAGACCGCACTGACCCTTTATGTCACAAAGACATAACTCATCTTTATATAAATAAAATAAAAACAGTTCATCAAATGCCAGTAATTTCTTCCTTTGAATAAAATAATTACCTTAACCTAGACATTCTGTAAATTGTGATATTATTATGACGTTTCATTTGTAAGTTTTCAGTTGTGTGTATTAAAGAAGAATTGAAACTTGGCAAAATTCTGTCCCGCGAGGCAGAATATCGGTTTAGTCCCGCACGGGACGGGATATTATTCTTCATAAAGTTCATAAAATGTTTGTCCAGATCCATTAAAATAAACGTCTATTCAATCAAGTAGTAAAACTGAGTAGATGTAACTTTGAGATGTCCAAAATTAGGAAAAATTGATTTTGAATTTTAAACTTACGAGATCCACGGGATGGATTCTCTTCCTTTCTAGTATAGACAAATGCAGAACGATGAACTTATCCACTAAATTATGATGATCTCCATATTATTCGGGACATACAACATAGGCAACTGGTTGTAGAAAAAATAATTAAATTATCATAGTTTATCGTCCTGTTTAAATGTTCCTTATCATAAATTCACCCTATATCTGCGTCCGGTTCTTGCAAAAATTTCGGCTTAGCAGGTGGTGTAGAAGTGGCCGAACATTGGCCGTTAACTTTTTCCGTAGGGTGAACTTATAAGTTTTGATAATTGGAACTTACATCCGCCAGGACAATATTTCAGCTCTTTAAGCGGTTTAGATTCTTTTTTTTATTGTTTATTCGATGTTATGTGAGCACCATATAATATCGTCAAAAGTAATTTCAAAGGTTGGGCACTACACTGCATAATTGATGGATGAGATGATTCCTGTTTTGACAAACTTATTTGCATACTTGAAGAGCATCCAAAAGAGAAGGAAGGACATTTCATTCGCCGATATTTGCAACGTTGTGAAGCCATTTCCGTGTCCTTTGTTATCTGAAAACTTAAAAGTGAGTCTCAGCGACCAATAAATGAAAGCGGCATAACCGTTTCGAGCATTTCCTGACCCTTGGGGTGCACCGAAGCGATTTAGTTCGGCAGTTCGCAATTGTTAACAAAATTAGCCAAATTATAACCAAATTTTACATTACAACTTAGTCACCTATAAATTTCAGGGTTATATGTTGCCCGTTCAGCTGAAATAATGCGATTATCGTTTTTCTTTCAATGGAAAAGCAGAATGACCCTTCACACACTTACAGTTTATAGAAAGAACATCTAAAACTGAGAGATTTAAAATATCAAAGCGCGCAACCATGTGTTTTAAACACGTAAAACGATTATAAAACTAAATTTGGCACGCGTATAATCTAAAGGGGAATGACGGCGTTCATTAACAAACAAAATCTCAATTCGTGGACCTACAGTAATCCCCGCATATGCGAGCTTAACGTTTAGAATGTGTGAACATTCAAACGCGATCAGCGAAAAACGTGCTGCCGGATTTTCAATTACGCTTAAAACAAAAATTAAAAAAGATAATAGAAAATTATTTAAAATAATTTTTTGTTTTTTAAAACCGCGGTAATCCCGCTGGAAGTGAATATGGAACGCAACGATAAGAAAATAGAAATTTATTTGCGAAAAGGGAGATAATATTATAATAAAATGTCTTATTAAACTAAAGCGATTACTTTGTTTATTGGTAGTTTATTGGTATACCGAAACCATGTGTGGTACAATTTTATATTCTTGAAGGCATCCTCCATAAAGTAGTGTATCTCGGTCATAACATATTTTTTCTGGTGGAGCTAGCTATTCAAGCTGCACCACGACTAGAGATATATTTCAGAAGCAACTAAATATTTTCTAGCCGTTAAATTGATTTGTTAGTGCTTTTTCGCGTATTTTAGCATTAAGGATTGCCATAAACGTAAATATTATTAAATCGATAAAGCACTTTTCATAAAAAATCTTGCGAATTCAAAAATTAGGTCGCATTAAAGGCTTTTGGTATTCAAAACAGGTTACGCATAACTTTATACTCAACATCATAACTGTTCTCCATCCTTAAAGAAGCGTCTCTCACGTCGGTGTCACTCCCCATGCTCATCTCTGAATTGATAAGGAAAGGGATGCTGTGTCGGACGGATTTGAATATTGGTTAGCATTTCGACTAACAAATTTGAAAAGTTTGCATGCTCCCGGGAATCACAAGGCACCTCTAAATGTGAATATCCTTTACCATTTTAGTTTATAGCTCAAGTAAGCTCTATATTTTTGATCCTTGCTGTATTTTATTGGTATAGGCGGATCCCGCAGGTGCGATAAGTTTGGTCTATGTGTTTATTTTACCTTTATATTCCTTACTTTTTTTAGTTTGATCTTTATAGCAAATTTCTTGGTGCGAAAGTGATACTTTTTGTATGTAAACTTTACCAAATTTGTCTTCTTATTTACTGTAAATCATGTCACGTTCACCACACTAATTTTACATCGTCTCGTGTTGTTCTCTCGTAAAAAAATATCGTCAAACTTTGGATTAAAAAACATTCGTGGATCGAAATCGTAAATATATATAAGATTATCGAACACTTCTTCCTTTGTTGCTATTTCGGCCACCCGAAATGAAGAGGGAAATTTAAATAACTTGCAGATGGAATTGGATGGAAGTAAGTCGCCACTCCCAATACATTAAACCGGCAAAATAAATCTAAAGAGGCCCCTAGATATGCATACAAATCTCTCGATTTTATATGTTCAAACATGAAAGAACGGAAAGCACGGTGACGCAGTGATATATTTCATCCTCTTTCCAGTGCCACATCCGTCTTGGCGTAAACCTGACTAAATAGGGAGTTTTGAGTTTCGAACCCTTGCGTGGCGGAAAAAAATTTCCAAAAAAATACGCCGGCAAACCACCCACTATACTAAAATGCATCACGAAACCAATCTAGTACATTTTCAGACTTCCAATGTATCAATTTTTATTTTACTCTTTAATTTGAAAAGTAATTTCTAGAATATAAAATTGCAAGAGTAAATCTCGAGATAATAAATAAAATTGCGTTTGCATTACATTTTCAATTTATGTGTAGTTCTATTACAGCATATAAAGTAGATAATGTGAGTTTTACATAAAACCGAGCAAAATTTTTATAAAGCAATAACATGGAAGCTAGTTAATATTGCTAAATTTAACTTTCGTTTTGCATCATACGAATTTTCATCTAAAACCAACAAAGACGGGATTAAATCTACGGCAACTATTGTACCGGGGACCTTATTTGAACAAAAAGGGAGACCATTATATTATTACATGTTACTGATGTTACATGACTCACCTCAGTCTTTTCTATTGTTCGTGTAATAATAACATATCGAGTTACAACTCTAAGCCCGTAGTCGGCGGGTAGTTTAATCACAT
Source organism: Cantharis lateralis (assembly GCA_963170105.1). NCBI lineage: Eukaryota > Metazoa > Arthropoda > Insecta > Coleoptera > Cantharidae > Cantharis > Cantharis lateralis. The sequence goes on from OY720629.1 coordinate 26,769,805, forward strand.
TTTGCATTAGTTTATTCCAGATAAAATATGAAAAACTACCCGATAGTTTTGCACGTGAAGCTGTAGGCGCTGCAAATGCGAGCTTTAAAAAGTAAAATTTTTAATTAGAACTCTGACTTGATGGCAATAAAACTGCTCCTCTAGATAGCATCTGTAACAAGTTTAAAAGGAAAAGAAAATTAGTGGGGCTGAAATATGAGTAAAAACTTCCTCAAACTGGATTAAACAAGAGCAAAGGCACCGAAGGGGGTGCATAACGAATTAGCTCGTGTTAATGTTGAAATTTGAGATCACTTTTAAATTGAAATGGAAGAATTTGAGTTTTCCTAAAGATTTTGCTATTAGCATTAACATAACAAAATTAAAGGGTGAACGTTTTATGCGTTCGTCGGGTGTATGGAAAATTAAACTGAAAATAATTAATTTTAAAATTAATACCGAGTTGATGTAATACCATTTTCAACAGAAAGAGAAATGAGACGGCTCACAATAATGGTGCGGTGATAGCTTAGGGATTACCGAGGATGAACTGGGATTAGAACACCCCTGTGCGCCGACACTGCAGATTGAACTCTTTGACGACCGTTAAGGGTAGTTGCGACGTGCAGTCTTTAAAGTAGTACATTCTGGTATACAAATTTCCTGTTGGAAACAACTATCCACTACCTAAAGCAAAACTTGAATGATTTTCAATTTTCACTTCTCCAAGAAGCAATAAATTTTGGGGCTCGCTTCCGTTATTTAATTGAATTAGCAATAGCAGAGAAGAATGGTATAATCTGAAATCTAAATTATGATTAGGTCGGTGCCGGGGCATTTATTTTGGTCAGTTTAATTAAAATATTGAATTAACAGAGGATAATTTGCGCACTTTTACTTTTGTTTTTTTTCAACCGTCATTAGCGTTTCTTCAAGGTCGTTAAAAGCATTTTCGAATCTCCGATCCATTAAGTTTAATTGAAATGTAAAAATTAGCTCCAGCTATCGTTGACTTTGAAAAGCAGTGTTATTAGACTATTAATTTACAAATAAAAATACATTCCTAATTAGGCAGTTGTGATGAATCTTAATAATCTGGTTGTCAAAGTAAGCATTAGAAAAGTTGAAAACTAGTCAGTCACACACTTAAAATAATACACCTTAATGTATTTTTAATCTACTCATCTAGCATAAACACATTTAGCTACCGTAATTTTTTATTCATGGCTGGATAAACCAGCTCCTACAATAGATAAAATATTTTAAAACTGATAACTGTTCTTTATAAATTGGCTTTGTTTGTATGTTATAATTTCTTACATAAAAAAAAAGAAACCGGCTACCGAAACATGATGATGCACCTTGTATAGGGCACATATTTGTCTTTCCATTATCAAGTGTTATTGCTGCATAGCAAGAACACTAGTGATGCCGTCAAGAGTAATCAAGACAAGACTTGGGAAGTCTTGATCTTGTCTTGAAATTTCAAGACAAGAATTCGGTAACTCTTGATCTTGAGGAGTAAACTCTTGATCTTGTCTTGAAAGTCTTGAAAGTCTTGAATTTTAAAACTTTGCACAATCGCATAATCAATGATTAATCATTCACTCTGCATTAACCCATTTTCTTATTTTTAAAATTGCACAGTACATAATAAGTGATGCATGTATTTTATGCACTTTTTAAAAATATAGATGACAACATTTTTTGTATTTTACAGAGTCTTGTTTAAGTCGCTATAAAACAGAAACGGCGCAACTAAATAAACAAATGTATATAAATAAAATTGAAGACGATAAAATTTGCAACAAAAAATGTCTATAAAGTTTTACTCTCAAATCGATTTTTATATGACAAAAACGCCTTCAAAATGTTGAATTTACATTGCCAACATGGGACTGTACGCTTATTTCTGTGATCCATTGTATAATATGTATCCAGTGTTCCGATATTAAAAATGTTTAGTTTTTGTATTACAGTATTTAATAAAGTGTATTAAAATTTTACTTTCTGTCTCCAGTATCTGAAGTTTATCTAGTATTTTCTTATTTCGTAAAACAAAAAATTATTAAATTTTTAGAGATTCAAGGGCAGCATCGGTCGATAATCGTAATAAACAATATTATAGGCAAAACATCAAGACTCTTGATTGGCGTCAAGACTCTTGATAGATCTTCTTGATCTTGTCTTGAAATTTCAAGACAAGATTAATGTCGACTCTTGTCTTGAAATTTCAAGATTTTCAAGACAAGAGTCTTGATTGTCTTGATCTTGACGGCATCACTAAAGAACACACTTTTTAACAATTTTATTGCGTATTACAAAACCTGCTTTATACTTGATTAACTGTGTTATAAAGGGTAAAAATACATGGGGTGCTGGTATTGTTAAACCGATAACATCTTCCCAATGGCTCAATGATTAGAGTCTGTTTTCAGTTGATCCGTTGTTCAACCTCATATATACCCTAACAGTGGAGTCTAATATTTCATTAAACTTTCAGATGCTATCTGTAAATTTTACGATTCATGCTCCCGACTCGGCCTTTTAATTATTTTATTCCACACTGTTAAATATGGCAGCTATTAATTCAAAGAAATATCTGATCAAAACAAATTCATATACCTACATACAATTTTACGATAATAAAACAAAATTTTTATTCATTAATATTTGCTGTGAAATGCATTCCTGATATGTTTTAAATTATCGTCCTTTCAATTGATTTTATTTACTTTTATTGTTTTATACTCTTCGAAAAACTAGAATAAATAAATCATTTTATTTAAGAGTCGTGCAGCGAGCGTTGTGGGTGGTAACTCTCAATAAAGGAAAATCGAATCATCAGAAAAACGGTATTTTAGTTTTTTGCTCACCCTGTATATAATTGTCCAATCAAAATGTATGTAGAATAACAGTCGTTCGTCGATTGAAATCATGAGCTGATAACATTTTAACTGTGTATTGCTTTTAAGTTTGGCGCTCCAGATGGAATCTGATCTTTACAAGAAGGGTTAATAAACTTGTTTGCACTTTAACCATAAACCACAGAATCACCTGCAGTGCGACAATTCTTCAAATACCTTTGATTCTCAATAAACTTCCAAAGTAGATTCTAAAAGCCCCAAATTTTCATCCTTTTCCAATATAATTTCGGTTAGTAGATCAAAAATTCATATTCATAATAAGTTTTACAGCAACATTGAAATTACTAGATATTATCCAAAAACGGATTTCATAAAGATGTAGGTTTTTTTGTATAAATTTTCGATTGCCTGACATAGACGCGCATAATTGGATTAACAAGATTCCTTTACAGTTTTTTAAACAAATGCAATCGGAATGATAGCATAATAATTTTACTCAGGTAGTAGGTTGTCATTCAGCTAATTTCAGGAAGAGCAAAGCTGGTTTTGATGGGTGTCAGCTGAAACTATTAAAACAAAGTTGTGTATTACACCCAAAAGAATTTGACAAAAAGTTAGTTAGAAAATAGAGAAAAAAACATTTATAACAACTTTTGTAATAGTATGTTCGTATAAAATATTGTAAAATGTTTCATCCGTAAATTTTGTACCTACCGAATTGTTTTGGTGGAAATGCTAACTATTTCTATTTAAAATATTTTCTATGAAAACTCGTTCTCCCCTGCATTTTTTCTATTACATATTTTTTATTTCCAACTGCAAATATAACTAAATTTTAAATCACCATTGTTATTTAAATGATCATCTCATAAAATATTCAGGAGATTTGGAAGTCAATCCAAATGGCTTGAAGGCAAAGTTATCTTGATTGCAAGATCTCGAATAGCTCAATAATTAAGATGTTAATAATTTCCACATAATTGAGTACCAACATCAACAGCTTAGCATTAAAAAACCAATAAAGTTAATGCGTACTAAATCCACTCCTTTTATAGCCCTTGTAACATGCGTCTTATTGATTTTATTTTATTTTTCGTATTGCCTATAAATTTCGAGAACTTATACCTAATATTTTCAATCAAAATATTGGATCATAATTGTTTTTTGGACATGTAATTAATTTCAGTAGTTTAAGTCATTTCATTGCTAACTTGCTACCCCACACCATGTGTTTTAATATTAAGTTTGTAACTCACGGCGCGATTGGCATTTTCAATCAACTCTACCTGTCTACAGATAATTGGATTTCAAACTTTATTTGACAAGTATGATGAGAAGATAGGGCATATACATTATTTTTACGATTTTGCGTAAGTTACGATTACCCTGTAGTTTATTACTGAGCCATGCATGCAATTCAATTTATTCTGTTATCTGAAAAAAATGCGATGTTTGGTTAAAGCAACTCGTTAGTTGAGGTTTTATTTTACAATGACATGCAGATTTATTTCCCCCCATGGAAGACGGTTCAAAATTACTTGTTTGGATTATGGAATAACTAGCATTTTCCCAATACAATTAAGCATCACAGTCAAATCTGTCGTACGAAATATAAATTATAATAAAAATTGTATCACAATTGAACAATGGGTTCCTAATATGCCATATAAAATTAATTGGACGAACGAATTCTTCCAGCAAGTAAACAATGGCTTATTACCATTCGTAAGTAGAACATAGTTAAATTATCGTCGACTCAAGATCTCTCTTCGTTTACCTGTTCCACAGGTAGAAGGAAGTAAAATGAACGTGCCTTAAAAGCAGGTGAAGTTCGATCCTAAAATTCAGTCCATATCTATAAATCCGAACGATAACCACAGCTTCCAATCTTTAATTGGGAGCGAACAAGAGTTCGAACGAACGATAATTTAACCACTGCAGTAGCAGAGAAATGCAGGATTAACGGTGATACCCCTAGCGTGCAAAGAGCATTGTTTGAAATAAATGCCAGATTAAGTTAAGCAAATGTTGACCAATAAAAATTAGTGACGGACTGTACCAACCAAGACCAAGCAGAGTTGGCTGAACTGATAAATATGGAATTGTAATGAACGAACGTAATAACACATATAAAATCCAGTGAATCTGGACACAGCCAATAACGACCAGATCAACCAAGTTGCCATCTGGAGAAAACTGAACCCATGCTATGGTGAATGCGATAGGTTCCCTGGCTTGGTCTATCCAATAAACAGTTAACTGAAATCGTTGTGGGTATTATAATATGCTGTAATTAATTTAATAATTGTTTAGCTGGATTGAAAATTTTTTTTAAAGTATTCTTAAGAACTTCTAATTCGTTTAAGAAATTTAATATGAAATAAATTGAAAAGAATTAGTCGATATGAAACCGAGAAAAGTAAAATCTACTTTATCAAAGGGGGAAAAGAAGTATATAACTTTCTTTCTGATTTTATCGAAGGAACCTAATTGAGGATAATTAATAACAGGGGTCTTAGCTAATCCATGGAAGGATGAAAACGTCAATTACGATATTAGTAATATTTTCTGTATAGCACTGATAAACTTGATATATATTTTTAAAATTGTTAAAGCTTTAATTAAATACCTAATAGCGTGCTCCATAAATGGCTTGTCAAAATAGCGAGTGACGTTCATTTGACAGTTTGGTATGTTTAAATAAATTTTAAATGCAACTCAATATGGAATTATTTGTATGGACAGGTGATTTTGGTTTAAAATCGATGAGTATGGATTGTCTGAAAGCAATTCTATATATCAAATTGGCGAAGGCTCCGGTGGAAATTCTTTATTCACGTAATCCGCATTTTTTATTGCAACACGATTTTCCAGTGTTTCGTCATGGAAGTATAATATTGACCGATTTTAACGACATCGTGAGTTATTTGAAAATACGTAATTATGTCGTCGATTATGGTTTAAGTGGTAAACAAGTCAGCGAAGCTTACGCGTTATTAAATTTAGTGATTTCAAATCTGCGACCAATTTTTTATTACGTGTTTTGGATTGATAGCCGAAATTATCAAGAGCTGACAAACGTATGGTATAAAAGAGTGATGTCGATACCCTTCAGTTATTTTTACTTGCACTATAAAAGAAAATTGGCTAGCACTTACATGGAAACTATGTTCCCGTACAAGCAAGATGATGAAGTTATAAAAAATGCTGTGAATGGTTCGGCTATCGAATGCTTTTCATGTTTGGCTTCGCGTTTAGGTCAATACGACTTTTTTTATGGAAACTCTCCGACCACTTTAGACATTGTTGTCTATTCTTATTTAGCACCGCTGGTGAAAATTCCGTTTCCGTCCGATAATATAAGCAAAATAATAAGCAGTTTTCCCGAATTAAAAAAGTACATTCAGCGCATGGATTCAAAATTTTTTCCGGAGGTTGTGTATCAGCAAAAGTTTGCCACAAAATTTACTAGCACTCCGAATATATCGAGCCCAAAAAACAACGACGATGACGATATCACGATTAGCTTACCCATGAAAATTTTTATTGCAGCTGCTGTGTCTTGTGCTATGTTGGGTTATGCGGTTTCCAACGACATGGTCGATAGTGAAAAATGGATGCGACTAATTATTTAAATGTAACTTGTTTGTGTTTCTAAACCAAAACCGTTCTGCAAAAAATAAATTAAATAAATTGTGATTTGTACGGCCAATATAAGTTTATTTTTATTTTTTCGAAGGGTAAATTAAAAAAATGTAATCATCAATCAAGCAATAAGGACGTGGTTATAATTGACTATACCTCTCTAGAATTCAATGTATGCAAACATTAACATTTTCTCACTTTCACTGAACGACTACATCAGGAAACTGAATGGTGCTGACGTTTAATTTGTGTAGTTAATTGAATCTCTCCCCTATTTAAATCACGTACGTCTCTTTACAAAAGTATTGCGTTTTTACTTTCTTTTTGGAGCAAATGTAAGGAAGGGTGACTGTTTCTACTGGTTGGCTTTTATTGGCAATTATACTTTTACTGCCAAGGACGAAGAAAACTGCTAATTTTCAAAAATCATTTAGTAATAATTATATCTTGTTCCTTAAGTTATTGTTATCGTTAATGTTAGGGTGGAACCCCTTAGCGGAGCAATAATAATTAACAGAAATATCTCAAGACTTCATGAGAGACTAATATTAAAATTAAAAGTTATTAAATTTATTATGTCGTAGGCTGTATCTTGTAAAGTTACATTCGAGTGTAATAAAGTAACAAAGTAGTCTTATAAAATTGAAAGACTGGGAGTTGTAAAAGCAAAATTAATTGATAATTTAGTAGTTAAATGGATAAGAACTTTATCGCAAAACAGGTCCATGTGGGTTGGGTGAGTGGTTATGTATGAAAAAGAGTTACCTACATAAAAAACATCAAAAGTAATTAACTCCAAAAAAGCACCAAACAATCGCTGCCCAAATTATAATATAAAAAATATCTTTTGCATTTTTTACAATTATTTTTTTTGTAATTTGTGCAGTTAAGAATAATTCAGTGAAAATTTTATTATAAATTGCGATACATTAAGTTAAGATATGACCAACCATTATACTTTTCATAGTTTTAATCTGAATTGTCACATAAAACTACTTTGGTGTACTTTAAAGATTGGGGCATATTTTTCTTCTTGGTTATTTGACGTGCCAATAAATCTAGATAATGGTAGTTGAAGTCGCGGGGAATTATGAACCTGCAACCATATTATATCGTTAATCCTACGAGTTGTAGTATTTCTTACGTTATTACTTATGTGAAGAAAGGGAAAATTAATGTTTACAGAAGCGAGCTGAAGTAATTAAATATGAAACTAAATTTGCTAAATGTTTAAATAATTACTTATTAAGAACTCGAAATCCATGATAATGCGTTAGTAGCACGTAACTGGTTATGTATACTTGAAACTTGGATTAGCGATGGTATAATTTGATGACGCATAAAGGAAATCTGTTTTGGGGGGTTAAAAAATTTAAGTGAAGCGGGAAGTCAATTAAATTTATAAAAACAATTTATTCCAAAAAAAAAACAAAAAGTAATGAATTGCTTGTAGAAGATAATGTCTTTAAATAAAGTCAAAGCTTGAAAAGGGGATAAGAGCGAAAGTGAAAATATACTTAGCTAGATTTGTAAACTTTTACTCCGGAGCTAACGGCGTCCTAAGAGTATCTTGAAAATGGAAAACTATGAATCAAATTTGAAGGATTTACGAGATTGCAATTCAAATTAGTCATTATTCTTATTTTGTACTGTTGGCGATATGCAAAATACAAAGATATACAATTCTTAAAAGAGGGTCACTATATTATGAAACTCCATATTTCTGAATGCAGTGTTTTCCTGATAACAATATTGTACTTATCATGATTTCTCGCTTCTTTTCATTTTATATATTTTTACTTATGTCTTTCATAAATTTTAAATTTTTATTAACTTCGAGTTTTTTTCCAGGTAAGATTTCTTAATACCTACACTTTGTCTGTATATCTGGTAAGTCAAAGTTCTCAATTTTTAAAATTTTCATGTAATGAATACATTATTTATCTACTACCGTACGGAAAAGCATACTTTCAATACTCTTGTGTTGAGTAATTTACTTTCTACTTTAGAACATTCACACTTCTCATTGGTCGGTTCATTTAATATCAAACCAATCAAAATGCAAAGTGTTACTGAACTAAAATATGAATTAAAATGTCTCCGCTCGTTTATTATTCAAGCAATTTATGCCAAATTAAAATCTGATGATATGACAGGCCAGTGGCGGGACAGGCACTCAAATAAATCAAATTAAATTATCCATTCTAAAATTCAATCCAATTACGTTTCTCATTTATTTTATTTAAATTACAAAACAACCGGGTCTATTGAAACATGAAATATCGATTGAAATAAAAATTGATATATCAACTAAAATATTTTCCTATGCAAATCAGTAGGTATTCTAAATTATATCAATTTTATACCTTTTAAATGGTTTAATTTTAAAATATCATAATAATTTTTTTACAGGGGGTTAAATTTTGTATCAATCTTTTGTGTAAACTTCCCAGTTTTCCCTAAAATGATCAGGAGGAACTAAAAGTTTTTTGAGAGCACCTGAGAGTCTGTAGAATTCGAGGAAAATACGTATTCTGTATATGTACATATACCTCTCGGGTAAGACAATCGATATCTATTGGTACATATAGCTTGGCATCTATATTGGCAATAGGGAACTATCCAAATTTTTAAATTATTTTTGTTATGTATCTATATTCAGTGCTAAAATCCAAATAAAATAACGTACGAGAAGGATACTATATTGAAACACTATTTCTCTCGAAAAAACATTTTATGTTAATTCTCAATTGAATGTTTACAAATAAATAATATTTATTGATTGAAAGTCAAAGCAACACAATTATTTGATATGCAGAAATTTTCACAGAGAAATAGCCAATGTTTTAATATTAAAAATATACGGTCATTATTCCATATAATATTTAGTAGTTATATCAAGAGTGTTAATAAAATATTCATAATGATACAACTGTTGAAAAATATCAATAGCATTCTGATTAATAGAATAACTGACAAGTGAATATTTTTCCGAACAACTGTTCAATATCGGTCTCATATCTCTGAAAACTTGATGAAAAATATTTTTATTTAAAAGTAGACTCACAATAGCTAACTACAACTGCGTAGATTTGTAATTAAACGAATTCTTTTATTTTTATTTATTAATAACTTTAACTTTAAAATGTCATATATTTTTTTAACATTGTTCTCTGTTTCCACTTGTTTTTGTTGTCCCAAGAACAATGCCCGCGTGAAAAAATCATTTCTTTTGCTTCGTAAATAATTGGAAGTTTGATTTCTGATGAAAAAATTATCTTTGATTATTTTTAGGGTTACAAAATTATGGTCATTATTCTCATCACTTAACTTTATTAGCAAATATAATTCAAAATCTTACGGTTAGAAATTTGTTTGTTTGCTTTGATGTCTCCCCCCCCCCCTATCCTCTATTCACCACACTAGAGGGAAGCAAATAGTAAGAACCTTGTTTAAAGTAAAACACAGATAAAATAAAATTTCAACTTTATTTGGAATATACAGACGTAGAAAAATTAATATTTTGCATAAAGTAGATAATAAAAAAATTATGTGAATAACTTAAATATTTCAGAACTTAACGTTAGGTAGCGAAATGTCGGTCACCATCACATTATCATCTTAGATCCGACTCTAACGATAACCTTGAACTTTATATGAACCGCAAAAAGTAGTTTTGCTCCGAATAAAGCATACTGGTTGTTCTTCCAACGTAAAAAGTAATTATAATATTTAATTAACATTACTTTGTATGTAACATGTACTTTGAGACAATGTAACTTATAGAACATTTAACAAAATGTATCTAATGCAAATTTTTACAATTAAGTACACAAATTTTGTTTATCTTTCCATTCGATTTTCTATAGTATGCACCATGATCTAGCTGTATAATGTATAATATGTGTAATTACTAAATGTATCTAGCGTTAAGAAAAATACAAAAAAATATACCTTTGTATCCTTTGAGGAGTTCGTTTTAAACAGAATTTTACTTTTACGCTATATACTACATATTATGTATATTATATACTACTTTGATATCAACATTTTAATTGCTTTTTAATATCTTCCGTTGGTTTCTTATCAATCGTGCTTTTCTCTTCTTATCGTGTGAACTAAATTAACATAAATCGGCTATCTATACTCATTACCATTTTCGTGATGTTTTTAATGGAAATCTATACGCAATCTGAAAGTACAATAACTTATCAAGTGATTAATTTTGCATGCGAGAGAATATATGATTAAATAATTCGTACTAGCAAATCGGGACCCATGTTTAAATTATGCTTTAGATTCCATTTTCACCAATTTTTCAATAACGTTGATGGAGTAAAACGTAGTTTAACAAATTGTAAAAGGATTTGGTTCGGTTTAGAGTTTAATCTATCTAAGTGTCTTGGATTTTTAATTGGTTTTAAGAAAGAACGTGCTCGGTTTATAAATTTGACGTTTAAAGTTCATATATCCCTAATTCGAGAATTAAACGCTAAAAGTTTGGTCTGGTTTGAACTCGAGTCATCTCAAACCCCTGGTATGTGACAGACGGGCCGGAAAAATATACTGAAGCTAAAACTTTGTGTCAACAACATCCTGCTGGTGGAGTTTAACATAAATTTCCTATTTCACCCTAAACTAAGCATTTGTTCGGCAAGTTGGCTTCCAACAATCTAAACTAACTAGTCTTTAGCTATGTTTATACAGGGGAGTTATTACATTGTAATTTTGTTAACACACGCACAAAATGTTGTCGAATCTAACTTATTTTGTCATCCAAAGACGCAACTTTAACCAGCTTCGCAGGAATAAACTGGCGGATAAGCGACTGCCTGACAAAGATAATATTAGCTATAAATTTTTCATTATTTACATGTGATCAACTCCGCATACCGTCGATCGTTGTATCGGAAACACGCATATTCATTTATTTTTATTAGTAAAATTATCTATTTTCCCTGGTCACGATATTTTTACCACATATCTTGTTAAGAGTTACAAGTTTATTATTAAGTTAATAAATTCTATTCGAGTGATTTATTCTGTAAAATGAAGCCTGCCGACAGTGTAATCGCCCACGTAATTTTTCATTCATTCATAATACCTGATTGCAACTTTTGCTTTGCGATGTTTCCAATAAATCTTTAACAAATTAAGATAGGTTAAACATAATATTTTTTTGTTTATTTTTAATTTATTGTACCGGTTATATTTTTAATTTCAAACTAATTATCGTGAGGTCATCGATTTTACAGTGTTAATAGCTTTATAAGGTAATTGCTTCGTGAATATTTTATTCTGCTTTATTATAACATCAATTGCCGTTATTTATTTACATTTTTTATTTTAGAGTTTCAAATTGGGATTTATAATTCGGGAGTGGTTCGTATAAATACGGATAAAGACGTGTGCGGCTTTGTGCAATTTATGATCTTGTTATAATAGAAAGTCGGTCGAAATTAAATCATAAATTGATTATTTCACTTGGATGGGATGGTTAAAAGTCGACCGTGAAAAGCGGTTTAAATTTATGGAACTCCTGATTATTTGTTAGGATTTTCTACCGGTTTTAACATAGCTGCAGAAGAGCAACGCGATGAAATTCACCTCCATACGATCAATTTAAACACTTCGCCGCGACTTCAAATGAACGCATTTTAATTTCAGTTTTGGTGCAATTTTAGTGACGGCTTGCTTTCAAGAGCAAACGTTCCATACCCCCAGACCCCCCAATCACTAAGAAATGGAAAAAACAGATATAGTGGTTCGAAAAGAAATTTTATAAACTTAAAGCTATTCAAACAGCTATTCAATATTTCTAGAATAATTTCAATTATTAAATTTGTTTACTACTTCAGTTTCACAACGAAAACATTTACTGAAAATTTGGCCCTCGATCGGTAAAATCTGTATATTAACGGTTTTTGAGAACTTGAACTTCTTAACTCGGTCAGAATTTGTTTTACTAAGAAAGCACTTGAGAATATCGAAATCCATATTTAATATTTAAAAGCGATATAGCGAATACTTACGATGGAGTTCTCTATATTGTCAACTCAGTCGAGCTTCAGGCACCAGAAATTGTTTTAAATAAAAGCGCCATTAAGTTGTTCTTTGAACTTTTCTATACTTTTCCAGGAATATATTAAAAACAAACTAAAGTTTCAATTGAGCTTCATTAAAATCATTATTCTCATGACGTGCCATACAGATGGCTAGACGAAATCATTGACCAATGAACCTGAAAAATTAATACAAAAAGTTTTGTAAAGTTGCTCTTATTCATGGGAAATTTTTTCTGAGTGTCTTTTGGAACTCTTGTAGAAATCATACAAATTAAAAAAAATTTGGAAAAAATGTTGAACTTTTCGTGGTAAGTTTGTCGGATTGACAAACTTTTTATATTAAAAAATTCTACTCAATGAATGAATTCGTAGTCTTTTCTGCTTCACGTAGGTACGCTGTCTTTTTTCAGTGTACCATGGAAAAATTTAATTAAATGATAACATCAAACTAATCTTCAAAAAAGCACCGATCGAAATTTGTACTATTAGGTTTTTCGAAACCAATTTTTGTAATTATGCGAATTATAAAAAATTACAATAATTTTGAAAGAAGAAATGGAGTCTTTCCAGCACTTCACAAAATTGAAGTTATGGTTTGATTGTATTTTAAACACCTAAATCATTTTCGTAATAAAAATTTAATAAAATAATGGCCACAAAAAATAGCTATTACCTTGTCGAAACAATTTGGTTTCTTCATAATCATATCCTTGTAAGCTCTAAGGTGAGAGCTAACAAGAAAAAATAATCACTCCAAAAATTCTCATGATACATATTTATGATTATTTTGTATAATCGGCCAACATCTGTGTTTCGGAAGGCGATCGTGACTACTATCTCATCTTTTAATGTTTTTTTTGTTTTGGGAGTGTAATAATAAAGTCATTAGTTCAGCCAAAGCGTGTTATGTTGAATAATTAGATACCCGGTTAACCGACAATTTTTAACGCTTCGGCTCTTAAACATTTTCACTCATTGTTAAAGGAACATGAACAATATTTGACGAAAGATAGTAATCAAAAGAGTTTTCTAAGAAAAAAGTTGCTATTTTTTTGTAAATTAATAACCGAGTATTAATTATCTATGCAGGCAATATTGCTGATGTCGGTACGTAATAAGGAGATACACGTAGATGTTAAGATTATAAACCAGCGGAGGTGACACAGAAGTAAGGCCAAGTTAAACAGAAGTAGGCAAGTTGCTAATGATAGCTGTTTTAGACAGGTGACAAGCTCCAGTGCTGTTCTAACCAACAAAAACAAACATCAAACTATGGAAAACAATGTTCAAAACTACTTCTGTTCAACTACCAACATCTCTGACTCTGACACAATTTATAGAGAATAAATTAAAGTTTTAATTTACTAAGACAGTACTAAAACTTGTTTATACCAAAGATTTCATTGTTGGTAAAGTTGCAATTCTGCAATAAATATTTTTAACCACTTTTGTAATTTAATTTTATTTCAAAACTTTGCAAAGTGAAACGTAAAGAGATTAAAGTCTTTTTTTAACATTTTGCCTTATTGTGTTTGTTATCCAACAACATTATACAAATTTAGTATTTATGCTAAACATTTACTTAAAGTTTTAAACAAGATTAAAAGTACTTACGTAATTAAAATTAACATTAAAAAATAGTTTTTTTCCGGTTGATCTTTTACAAAGTTGGGTTGATATTTTACAATGTCTTAATATTTTCACGTTTTTATCTAACAACAAATCGCTAATTTCAAAACATACATATGCGGCCTCACACATAGTGGCCCAGTAATGTAAGTTTGACGACCTTGGGGAACTCCCACGAAGAATCTCCGGTACTCCGGTATAAATAAGTTTGTATTATTGTTTCAAATTCAAAGCTAACCTAAAAAGTGGCAAGGAAGCGGATACCTAAAAAGAAAAACATGGGTGCTTTCTGGAGCGAACATTTAAGAAATTAATTTCTTAATAAAGTTAAGTTTTCCTGCTCTTTGTCGAGCTCAATGAACTAAAACTAACAGGCGGATGAATTCATTTCTCGAAAAAGTCTTAATAACATCTCGCGGTTGGATTGTCATCGCAAATTGCCTGTTATACCTGCGATATTCCTCAGATTGCTATTTGATTGCACGAGCAAACTCCATTTTAACTTTTTTTGAGAAACAAATAAATTATAATTTTATTGTTTCAAAATTGTGATAAAAACCACGTCATTGTTATGTTAATCTAAAGAACAATGCACTAAAACTAAAATTTCTTATGTGGTAGTTTCAAGTTATTGTGCATTTTCTTATAGTCTGAAATTTGCATACAGGAACTGGAAAACTATATAAATTTGCCTTAAAATTTTTTGCCGCATGAAGTATATTACTGAAAGAGCTCGTTCCATTATTACTTTTGTTCTAGAGAAAATTTGCAATTCAGGCTCATTTTTATGTTAATTGACCTGCGCGCGGTTTTTGTTTGATTATTATTTATTATATTAAAAATTATAATGATATTACAGGTTTAGTTTGATTTAGATTAAAGAACAAGTCAGGTAGCGAATAATTAATCAATTTGAATGGATCAAGAGCTTAAATTGGTTAGTCAATTCCGAAGTTAATAAGTTGAACTAGAAAATAAGTTGAGTATAATCAGCAGCGTGGTTAAGTTGATTAATGATTAGTTTGAATTTAGTACTCGAGTAACAAGTCGACTCTAATTTAGTATTTTACCATGTTGGTTATTGTGACAGGTAGAACTGAGGACTCGAAAAAGCATACACAGTAACTTTGATGTTCTAAGCTCAAATTGATTTTATAACTTGCGCCAGGACGACAACAATTACTTCGTTTAATAAGCTAAAACTTGAGAGTGCACATCATTTTTAACCCGCGAGTGGTGGCCCCAGTGCAACATAAATCGACAACACTAACCGGTGTTTGCCAAGTTTTGCGAAGTTTTGCTTAGTATTTAATTTTTTTGGATACATTTCCTTTAACCTTTAAGATATTATGTTAAATCATTGTAAATTGTTGGAAGCTCCCATTAAACTTTACTCCACCAGCAAGTTTAAAAGTAAAACTCGGAAAGCAGACGTTTTTAAGCGGAAGTAACCCTAAAACTTTGGTAGATGGCCAGTAAGCAGCATCCGCGAAACGGAATACAAACATGAACTAAATTTATGCATCTTTGCTTCGGTGACGTTCTCTACTACTAAAATTGCTTCCATAAAGTTTTTCAAAACAATTGTTAAAGTTGGCAATAATTTTTCAACTTTAATGCCTCCGACTGCTAAAATAAACAAGGATTTCACGTTAATTTTTCAAAATTATCTCGACTTTTAGTTAGTTTTCCTGATTAATACATAAATGTCTCTTTGAGTCAATTTACACTCCAGTTAACTACGGCATTGTTATAATACCAGTGAGTAATATAAACTGTTAGAAATTTTAATCCGACAGGTGGCTTATTAAAATCTATCCCTGAGAATAATTCTGACCGTTATGTTGGTTGAGGACTACAACTTACGTTTGGGTTGTTACGTTGAAAAAGGACGATGCTACATGCAACTCCTGAAACGTCCACTTTACTATCCAACCGCAAGTTTTGTAGGGGCAACTCTCAGCTAAACAAGTGCACTATGACAAGTTAATTTATAGCTCAATTCTTCACCTCCATTTTTATGATAGCTCGTTGGAAAATTTTGTGATGTAATTTTTAACAACACCAGCCAACTGATGATCAAAATTTTCCTTTGTGAATATTTTTTGTAATTTGTACAAATTGTTAATATAATTTCGTGTTACCTAAAATGTTTTCTTCAAATGCAGGAATAAAAGAGAAGGAAGTAATAACATCATATTGTCAGTAATACTGTCACAGCTTAATGCATCCACTTAATGTTCCTGAGACTGTAATTTTCCACGTTCGGGTTTTAATAAAGTCTCTCATATTGCAATACACCCTGTAAGCTTAATAAGTTCTTATTCAACATAACCGCACGGTAAGGAGATGGGAAAAGTTATTAATATTTTATTTTTTCTTGTGTTTCCCTGTTTTCTTATTCTCCCATTTTCAGCTTGATAGTATATTTCCATGTACAAAAGCACTATTTTGGTCACTTAAAATTTAGCCCTAACTATATAAAAATAATGATGGTCGCAGTAATGGAGCCTTTCCGTGGTCAAAGATATTAACGAAAAATCAATAATTTAAATATTTTAATTTAATATTATTAGCTTAATTGAATCTAATTAATTGTAGCCATTGCTTTGTAAATCGTTACTTAAACGTTCAAGGGGATATTCAGTAAAATTTATAGAAAGTCTTTGAACTTTAGAAAGCTTCGACCAAATATTAATTAGAAAAGGGTTCCAGATATTAAGCGTCATATGCGACGCAAAGGCGAAGTCTTTTTCGCTTGGAAAAACAACTAAAAAATATTCTTCGCTTTAAACTTTCAAATTTTCTACCTATTAAAGCGGCAATTTGTACTATAGCAACTATAAAATTTTATTTCATGTTTTAAATTAGAGAAACTCATTTTAATTTGTTTTATAATTACAACTTAAGAACAACCAATTATATGGCTGCATAAAAAACTAATGAAAAATACTGTGGACCTTCGGCGAGGTTAACTTTAATTAATTACATGGTATTTGCTTACGGAACTGTATCGTTTGTTATTAGAATTCAATATACTTTTAGCACCTTCATAAAATTTTCAGTTTATTTCAAATTAAAAGTTAAACTCTCTTGTGTTTGCTATACCATAGCTTTCGAAGCAGCGGTAAAACATTTACGGTTTGGTAGACACTTTCATTTTCTATCGCCAAGTTTTTATTACGTACCAATGGTATAACTAACCATTGGTAATAACTTCTTTTTAATTAATTTAAAAGCGAAAATGGAATACTAGTTATATTCAACATAATTATTTTTATTCAATTTGTTTAGTTCAGAGATTTTGACGGTTCCTCTGGCAAAAAATACTTAGATGCGTTTATTATAGAAAAAAATTGAATTATTTTCAATAACAAACAGGATATTAACATATGATCGTAACTTTTCCAATATATTCTCGCCTAGGAAATCGCGAGAAAACAGCGACACGCCGCGACACAAAGGGAAATTTAGCTGTCAGTGCTCATCCGATTTAAAATTACTATTGTTATAAAAACGAGCTATCAGTAAAAGGAAATTATGATATTGGTAGTTACTGTATTGATCATATAACTCGGATAACATTACGAATGAAACGATTTTTACAGCAAATTGTATTGGGCAAATTGTAATTACCAACATAAAATTCCATACTGCATTGTCTCTCGTAAAACACGGAAAGTACCTGCACGAATGGTTTGCGAGGATTCGATTCATTTTTAAATAACTGATTTCATATCCGATAAATTTAGAAAATTCTCGTAGACAGTCTAATTTCACGAAACGTTAAATAAAATGGTACCTAACCGAAAATATTGCGACATTATCAATCATCTACAAGTATTAATCTGGCGATAGGATTACTTAAATAATTTGATTTGGTAGAAATATGGACACCCAGAAGAGGGTTCGACGAGACGAGGGCGCACTCAAGATACGTTAGTCCCCCTAAAACATATTTAACTTACAAGTTAAAATCAATGCAGATGATAGAGTAGACAAAATATTAAAAGATGTATACTTATATCTACAGCGTAAGACCATATACAGGGTAACCTACCGAAAATGAAATAGGAGTGCTATTTGAGATTTTCAAAAATTGAGAAATCAACTCACGATTACTTGTTTCAAAGAGATTTATTGGAGTACTAGGGGGGCACTTCGTAACCCCAGATCTTGGTTTCAGAATTGGGGGGTTTATATGCATGATTTGTGACCCACTGTATAAAATACATCTACAGGTGCAGCAGTGCACACCGGGAGGTCTTATGCCCTCTAATATTATGGAAACATCCCAGTGCTCTAATAATTTATTATTTATATCTAATAATTGTATGGAAATCTAATTGCGGCGTAAAGATTAAAATTACAATTTTTAAATACATTTCCAATAAGCTAATAACGTAAATGTTAATCCACTGTTAAAATATCGCTTGATTAGCGCGTTTTTTGTTAAATCCATAAAGTTATTTATGTTTAAATTATTAATATTATTATTGTTAATTGAAATATTATATGCAATTCATACACAAATAAATGTCGGAAACAATACTAGTATATCGATTATATCGGGCTGGAAGGTCCCCGTAAAACCCCAGACCCCCCGGTGTGTTTGAAAATTTAACTTTTCAATTGTTTGAACATGAAGAGTTTTATAGAAAATTGAATTTAAATATATTAACAATTATCAGTGTAAAAGCTAATAAATTGGTTGATTTGAAATGTTTTAAAAGTTAGTGATATATATTTTCGTTTTCATTTTTATCAGCTTTTTAGATTCTGAAAAAATTTGATGAGATTTTATATTTCAGTTTAATTTATTTCAAATTAATCTTAACTTTGCTTTATTATCATTTAAGAAAAATTTCAAAGAGTAGGCCACGACCTAATTTGGGACACAAAAATTCTTTCTTTATGAAAAATCATTAAAAATATCATATAATATTTTAAACTGTCTTAAAATTGTTCTAAAAACAAAAGTGAAGGGCGCCACTAAAATAAATTTCAGTGCCATCCTTCACCGGCAATAAAGTAAAACAACTGGGTTAATTATTGCTTCAATGTTTTTCCGCCAAACCTCAAAAAAATCATATTTTCTCCGAATAATGCACACCATTTTTACATAACAAATAACTATAAGTATTATACTTTAGTGCTACCTGTTGCCGGCAATAAAGTAGAACAATTAATACATACACAAAATGTTCAAACTTTTCGTTTTAATAATCACATCAGGTTTTGTAAAAATAGTCAAATGGCATATTGATTGATTAGGATACAATGTTTAACGTTCGTGATGCGTTTGTAGGATTGATTAAAGAGTGGAACATAGCGGAGGGAGTCCCACAATTACAGGGGAGCCACGTAAAGTACATTAGCTCCGAATAAAACCTGTTATTTTTGATGAAAACATAAAAAAATGTTATTAAATGTAATTAACATTATCGGTACTTGAACATCTGGACACCAAAATAATTTGTTTGCCACAAAAAGTGGCCCTTGAACTTTGATTAACTGAAAGTGGACTTTTTGTATTGTTTTTAGAAAAAAGTTAAAAGGGTACTAAATTATTGACAATCCGGACCCGTATATCAAGCCAAGTTATTTAGGAGCGACAAATTATACAAACCTTAAATAGTTTTTAAACATATATCCCCAAAAAGTAATTGATTGACTAATTTATAAAGCATCTTAAATTTTGAAGCGCTAAGCAACAATTTGCTGCTTGGAAAGTTTTACGTTAAATGAATAAAATGAAGCAGTAACAAATTTAAATTTTACTTTTTATAATGACTTTGCAAAATTTATTTGAATTTATTTACACTGAGCACGTTTTGCTTGTGTTTTCTCAAGGGGTTGGTACTGACGAACATTTTAATAGTTTGCTGAGCGAACAGTCTTCAAATCTTCTACGTTACTAAAATACAAGTGTTTAAATTACATTTCGAATATTTCCCAGGCCATAAAACTTGAGGTTTCCTCGGACATTTTCCACCACCTAAAAAGGAAAGAGAGACTTTTCAGATAACATGGCATAAAGTTGCAGCCTTCTTTTAAATTAGCATTAAAAGAACGTATTTGTAAATAATCGTCGACAATTTTTGAATACGTGATTATAGTTAAATAGCGCAAAGTAGTTTTATACTTTTTAACTACGATTTAGTAGATTCAAGTGTCTCGATGTTTTTGTCTTAAATTGTCTCGAATTCTAGAGGCATTTTGCTATTTTCAGACAACGAATGTTTAAATGCAATTTATTGCAAGCGTCGTTAAATTGAACTTCCATTAGAAGTCTCTCACGAAACAAACTAAAAATCATTACCTTCCGAAAGAAGTGATGTTCATTTATAGTCAAAATTGACCCTTAGATAATAGAAAATGTTACAATTTTCCTTAATCTTCCGACTTTATTTTTAAGCAGAAAATATCTTTAGCGAACACGAAATGTGGCTGCTTAAGTAGATTTATAGATCAAAACAACAACATTAATTCCTAATGGTGAAATGTTTTGAACAATGTTTAAATAATGGTGGGAATTTAAATCAGTATTTTCGTTGGTGAAACTTTCCACCGCAGTTTACATCACCTAAACGCACTCAATTAGCAGATATTTGTTTGTTTTTGTTGGTAATGTGGATGTAGCCAAAACACTGCTAAAATATAGTTTACTTCCCTCTCATTTTGCTACTAACAGTTAGATGGATCTTTATTATGGTATTTAAGTTGGCTCTAAACTAGCACGTATATTTGAGCTTTGAGACAGTGACCCCCCGTTGAGATACATCGCATTACTAAATCTTGGTTAATGGAGAGATTTATTATCATTTGAGGTTTGCTTAATGCTCACATTCTTGGCAATTATTTAATTCTTAATATTATTCTTCTCAAAATTTACAGCTAAAATTAATAATTCGGTACAAAAAATTATTTCGCATAGATGAATTCTAACGAAAGCGAAACACATGCACAATTATTCTTCAATTCTTCAAACGACAACGATACTTTAAAAATCGGAATGGCTGCAATTTCTATGTAGATATATATTTCCGAAGAGTAAATTACAGAAACATTTTCCAATCCCATTATAAATAGTTTTTTAATTCAAATGTGATTCTATATAACAATATTTTACATAATCTCATACATATTCTTTACCGACGGAATTTACACCATTAATTTGAGGATGACAAACGCATATTACCAGTAAAAGGGGCTTTACGGAATAATGAAAGAGCATTAACTTTAAAAGGTACAAAAGCAGGACCGTAGTCAGAATTTTTTCCAATGGTTTTTTAAGTGCAACCCCTCCGAATCTCTTATCTATTGGTTTTCGTTTAAGCCACCCTCGTATAATAGCGGAGAAATTTTGAATGTCTTACAAATTTATCTATAAATTATGAGATTTTGACATTTTCTTGGTTCCCTAACTGCCTTTGAAGAGCTTGAACCTTAATTTTACATTGTCTACGTACAATTTAGCAAATTGGTTGTGAAGTAACTCAATACGCAATAGAGAATCTATTACTAATTTATTGTACCTATACTAATACACGATTGCGAATTTCTGTAGTGGAAATACACGAATATTAATGTTATTCATGCTTCCCTATAAAATATTAATTCCTAAATTTTCTCTCCTTCCTAATTTCAGCTAGTGTTACTAAATTTTCGAGCGTGTAATTATTATTATTGAAAGTTCCATGTACAGATATTTCCTTAATTAATAATATCGATTTTTTAAATAATGTTTAAATTTTAAAAATAAGTGATTTCATAAGAAACACAATAAAAATTCCATTTAAAATTTTCTTTTTATATCGCATTATTTTGTAGAGCATTATTATTATTAATTAATTTTGCAGTGACTTGATCTCATGTGTTAAAATATTTCATTAAGGTATTTAATGAAAATTCCAGTAATTCTGAAGATTATTATCCTGTTATAATTTTGATTACGTTCTTTCGTTTTTCAATCGCATGCAAATTTAGGGTTGTCATGGTGTTCTCTAGCTGTGTATTTAATTACTAGGGGATATAAAATTTAAAAATATTTAATTTTTAAAAAAACTGAATATTCATTAGCTACGTTAATCATACATTAAGGTTTTTATAAAATTATTAAACTTCAGTGTGGTACTCACATACTTATCAGCATACACCCTTGTCAAAACATATTGTTCATTCAAATTTCATAAGTTTGATATTAAAATTTTAACATCAGGGAAAATAATTATAGATAGTTTATATGGACGATATTAGCAGTACTGGATTTTCATGGCTGGAAATCTGAAACAGCAGCGTTTCTCTCTAATGAAAATATTATATTTTTCATAATGAATGTCAATAAAAAGACTATTTAGAAATGCTTGTTGCATTCCCTTTTTTTTTGTTGCAATTATTTTGTCCTAGGTCAATATGGGTGAAAGTGAACTATGATATCTCTCTCTTTCTCTTCCCTGATATAAAATAGTTTTGAAATATGCAGCTGTATAATATGAGATAATATTATATATTTTTGTCTTCCCAGAGAGTGAACAGGAACCTTCCCATTAGATATTTTGTTTTTCCCAAACCTAGATCAGGATACTGGTAGACAAATTCAAAATAAAAATATTGCAAGAAAAATTTAAATTAAAAAATGATAGGTCCACCGACGAAATGCATTAGTCATGTTTTCCTGTTATAATCAACAGATATCAACGTAATATAATATAAACCACAATATGTATGCGATGTATTTTACAAAACTTTTATTTAAAAAAAATAGGTACTAACTGTATAGTTCTGAACGAAAAGTTATGTATCAAATAAAAGTTATAAATTTGTTTTAATAAATAACAATAATAAATTAAACGTTAAAATTAAACTGCAATATTTTCAGATGGTCCGTCGATGGCTGTGTAATAATTTAAAATTATATTTTTCGGCAATAAACATATAATATGTTTGAAGTAACACCACAAATGAAACATATTTACTAGCATAAAAAGTTTTGCCTGGAACGTTTCCTTGTCGTTTATCTTAAAACCAACTTATGAAATATTTAAGGTAGTTTTTACTCTTTTAAGTCGTGCTAGTGACAGTGATTTCTTTCTTTCCGGGAGTCGTAAAAGAAACTGGAATAAGGGTGAACAAATATACAAATGTTTCCTCAGATTTTTTCTTTTCACTCTCTCTGAATGGAAGATGTCAGTTTAGATAATATGCAATGTCTTGGAAAACATTTCTAAGCTGTGACGAGGTTTTGTATTTGTATTTTAAAATGTTACCATCATTGAATAATACGAGTAAATATTTAGTTTAGAACAAAATATTTTCGAATTTTCTCAGACGTAAGCTACTCGAAGTAAACACAAGCGTGAAATGGTTCTTTAAACAATATTTTGAATTTTATTGAGATGTTTCTGGTGCAAGTTGGTGTACGTAAGTATGCCGTGAGGTGTAATTTCGTATTGGTAGGAATAGAAAAATATCCACTTGCAGTAACATTGCATTATGCAAAATATTTACGGTACATAAAGCAGAAAATTTGTTAGTAAAATATCATTGTAAAGCAGGCAAACGCAACTGTAGTTGGGCATTCGTCCAAACTGACAGCAAGATAACTTACAAAGAAAACTTTATCCTGCTGGCGTAAATTACAAAATGAATATGAAAAGGAAAATGGTAAAATGAAGTTCTACTTTTAGTTAGTGCGGCTAGACGGTGGTTTTAAAACCGCGACTCTAGTTGGGTTTCTCCGACATGGACCAGGTAAGTGAAAAGTTGTGTAGGTGAGAGATTACTCCTTGTCAGATCCTATCAGCACAGATAACAAAGAAAGAAAATGTTTGCACTCTTTGTGAGAAAATCGTGAACGACTATGACGTATTCCTTTCGTGCATTTATTATTTCCTTCATAGCTTTTTATATCAAGAGCATATATGTATAAAACATCAGAGCTCATAATATTACTCAGAGTTGGCGTCAGGATAATTCTTCTCTTAGTCTATTTAAATATGATGGATTACCGAAACGAACTCAAGCATAAAACTTGAACGCACCACAACTGAATATAAATAACTTTTAGTAAACTTCATGTGCATTTTATACCGAAAAACCACTACTTTCTCAAGAAAAAAACATAAAGAAACTGCACTTTTTGTCACGTCAACTTTGTCTCTCGAGAAATTCAACTGCAAACGTAAAAACCTCCCATTAGTTAATTGTCATAATATAATATATATTTTGCTATAAAACTTTTGAAATTAATTTCAAAAAATGAAAATAAATAATACCCTTTTTGTCTTATGGAGTTTTATTCATAAAGACAACTGGGAACTTCATAAACTTTCAAGTTAGTTAGGGAACAATAATTTATATCCAATATTTTTCTCTCATTGGTACAGCAAACATACTCCACTTTTAGAATTTTAACAGGCAACATGCAGTGTTTGCAGTAAAACATCCAAACCGTATCATCAAACTTTTAGCATATTAATGTTGTTACAATTTATTTTATTTGTTTGGTGCATAAACATATGTTGAGTAACGTAATATGTAACAATAATGTATTATTATACAACTGCAGGAATCATAATAAATCAAAAAACACACTCTTCTGCAGTAATTTATTAAAAAAGCCTATCAGGTTTACAAATCATTACAAACCAACTGGTCAGTAAATCAAAAATTAATTATTAAATTTGATCTAAGACGATATTATTCAGGTATAGTCTGAGGGCAAGCAGGCATAACCTGGAATATTTATCAATTAGTTGGAATCTCGTTCATCCGCTCATGCGTCACATTGTCTGCTGGAAGTTTCATCAATGCAGATGTACACAAAAGCATATGCTTATCGGTTGTATATTATACTCGTATTATACAGTTATAAATTAATTATATTTTAAACAAATTTTCCATTTTATTCAACACTAATGTATACATTTCGTATCGTTTCGTAGTTGGTAATAACACTAAATTAAAAAAATTTTCTACGGAAATACCTGAAAATCTCGCTAATGCACTCGCATTTACCATAATAATTGCTGCACGTCAAACGTGTGCGTATAAATTAACAAATAAATACGATGAAGCCTTTTTTCTTACATTTTTTATTATTTTTTTTATTAAACAGCCGATTAAAACAACATTATTTTTAATTTGCAGTTACCATTTCACCGAACCAAATTCTACATAATATGAACAATTTTGTTTTCCATTTAAAATCATTTCCTACTTGAGATATTAGTTTTCCTTAAAAACCGTGATGTACCTACTGGGCGCCGAATGATCCAGCATTAAAAAAATTACCACCGAAACAGATTTGCGCTGAATAATAGCTTTTGAATTGAAAGGAACCACACCAAACAACATTGCACCGATTGCACCTGCCTAGGGACTAAAGAGGACGGTTAGAATAAAGGGTTAAAGGTAGTATTCTACTGCTGTTCCCTTTTAAAGTAACATATAGAACCACTGAATATTCTGAAAGAGCATAATTTTAACTTTCTTATAAGATGAATTTAATTTTGAAAATCGACTTTTAAATTTTACAAGTTTACCTCATGTTAGCTTTAAAAAGCCATTGTATTGCCGGTACGTGTGCCTTTCCTGTGTCATATCAACCAAATTTAGGTGGGGGATTTTTCATTCAGACGGGCAAAAATTTCTGAATTTTGCTAACGTATTTTAATGCCTTCTTGTTCTTTGGCTCATTGTCAGCTACTCAATCACCCGATAAAGAAAATTAAGGCGCCTCCGTCGCCAACATGCTCCGTAATCAATGATCCTACGCCACGCTACGCTAGGTGGGGAGAGAGCGCGTTTCATTCCACTGAGTGCAGCCACCGCGGCGACATCGTTCGAAGTTCTACATTATCGAGTGCATTTGCTGTCCGACGATTGCAATTATTCACACAGGGGTTGTGAAAACCTCCCGGAGTCACTACCCCTGACATTGGTACATCATCTCGGATCCCGGCATTTGAATTTCGTAATTTTCGAGTTCTGTTGCGTCCCGGGGGATTTTTTTAATGAGTTTAGCACTTGTCAAAACGGCTCGGCGCGTTAGAAACGAGACGGAGCCGAGCGAGAGTTGGCGGAGAGTCAGTTTTGACCATCCAGGATTTTCATTAATTTTGTAAAAACTACTGGACCATCCACAAATGTTATTATTTATATCAACTATATAGACCATTACCTACCACCCAGTGCAAAAATTTCGGCAAAATCTGTAACCGTAGTTTACTACCGGCCCCTCACAATTCAAGAGAAATTCAAGAGAACTTGAATCATTTCTTAGAACCCATATCATTTCTATTATCTGTCCGCAACTGATGCGTGTGAATGGATTAACGTGAAACTACTTTTATCTGGTGATGTTAAAATATGAGTAACTGAATCTAATATAATAGAAAATATCTGTTTTCTTACTTATTATATCCTATTTCTTATACTAATAAAATATTCTATAAAATCGTGCAGAAAAAAGTCGAGAATTTAACGAATTTAGACGTTTTAGGGTTTTATAAGCTGAAAATTTTTTATGCGCTTCACCTTAAAAGCTAATAGAAATTTCAAAACTAATTTTCGTTTTTAGTACTGTAATATTGAAATTGAGAGCTGATTATTTTACTATAAAAATATGACAAATAACCGGGAGCAGGAGGTGTAAATTTTATAGACCAAATTAGCTTACCGGAGCTGTAATATAATTTGTGCAATTTCATCCAGTAGTGCTATTTATTGCAGTTGTACGATGAATCGAATGAAAAATTTTATTGCAATTAATTAATAAAATTTGCTAGTTAATTTTTTAATTGAAGCCGATTTAGCACCAAATTGATTGGAAGCATAAGTCAGGAAATTTTGTTTGAACTCGCTTTTAATAAAAAATTGAAGCATTATCAAACGAAATGGCACCAATAAAGAATGACAATAAAAAAAGTCATAAAGACAAATTTACTTCGGTAGTGAATTATTCGTTTGCAAATTTTACGCATCACGTAGAAAACACATTTTCTATAATAACAGAGCTTTGAAATTAAATTTGACTTTAATTTTCGATTGTATTGCTTTGTATATTTTAAATTTTACGACTTTTTTGTGATGATTGTTTCAGGTGAGGCTGCAAAATTTACATTGTATAAAATATTGTAACGTAATTTATACGAAGACGCTTCTTCCTATCTGCAATGCAGAGCTGAGCAGTAAACCTGGTCAGTTTGGATTATTTTGTGTGGTTATTATCGGGATTAGTGCGTCAGTTCCCGGTTTACTTTAACCACAGTTTCGGCTATTCCGTGTTTACTGAGAATATTAAATTTTATTGTTTAATTTGTACTCTCTATATCTAAAGGGTCGTATACTACAAACCATAATCCTGATATGTAGCTTCGCGTCTTCTAATTGCTACATTTTATTTAATATTCTACGTGGAAATTTAATTTTTTAGTTAATCTTCAGACGCAAAAACCAAATTCAAATAAAAATTAAAATGACGAACGAAATAATTTAATTTTCCGCACAGATAAAACCAAATGGCAATCGTAAAATTCATAAGCAACGCTAGATTAAAAATGCATTAAGCCCGAAAAGGTTTTCCGTTGCAAACACCGATGATTAAAAATAGAAAATAAAAAATGCATTACGTTTGCAATTTAGTGAATCCAAAAATAATTTTAAATTATGCGATCCCAAAAATGTTAGTTCCTTCGGTTCTCCTAAATTACCCAATTCTTATTTGACAGGTCGGTATGAAATATGCACATTATAAATATTTTAGTAAATAATGGTTTTTCCGCTTTATTCAAAGATTGAAAAGTTAAAATTTCTTTATTGAAAAAGTAATATGGCAGCTGAATAGCACTCGTTTGACAAGTATGGTGTGAATTTGTACATGCATACTGCATTTTACATGATACTTCCGGCCGTATTTTCACACTTCACACGTTTTCTCTTTCAGCATTTAATAAACTTTTTTCTTAACTTTTAAATCGTTGTTGTTTAAAGTACGAGATGTCAAGCTTTTATCCTACTTTGTATACTAGCTGCTTGAATTAACGATTGTTGCTCGAAGCTACCTGAGATTTCATTGTTCCGCGAAGGATTTTCTCAAAAAATCTGATAAACCAAGAAAGCAATATTTTATTATCCTTTTCCATCCAATAACTAAACCATTACTTCTTACCGTTAATAAAATCTAAACTCAAACTTCAAAGAATTTCACACTCATTTAATTTTATACAACTTTTGTCTAAAGCTCTAAAGGCAGGCATCTGTATCATCAGACGCTTTCCATCCAAATAAAATTAGATGTCGTTTTTTAGTACCTTCCTGCGCCATCTTTAAATAATAAATTGGAGAACCTGCCATAGCTACACTTTTATCCACGGGAAGTGACTATTATCAAACTTAATTATCTGTGAAATTAGGAAATTATAACTTTATCATTTTTTCTTTAGGATTAAGAAAATTCCACTTGATGAATTCGTAAATCCGAGTTGAAATTACTTAGAACGGTCACCTTTAAAATGTTACATTAAAGGTCAATCTTTTCATTAATCATTCCGAAAATTTAAATTTAAGGTCCACCGGCTTTCTGATTATGTTAAGGTTCAAATGCCAAATTTTATTTGTTCTATAAATGTCATGACCCTAACTTATATTAATTTCTAACATGGGGTTAATAGAACTTAAGTTGTTGAACCAATTAATTTAACCAATAATTTCAAAATCTCTACTTTCAAAGCTCATGAAACCTAATAACACAGAAACTTAAGCTATAAGTGAAAGATCAAAATTAAAGTTTTCTACTTCCAGCTGAAAGGCTTCCTACATTGCATTCCCGAAGAACATCCGGACAGTCCTTGCACGATGTAATTGCTTTTCTAGTCGACATAAGTGCAGTATGTGTATGTCCAAAGTGCAATTTAAATTCTACATTTTGGTTTTTATGCAAATAAAATCTTAATTTGTTATACTAACAAAAATTCTTTGCATACATTCTATTTCAGATTTATCCATTCGGAATTTATTCTTTATCCAAATTTTTACATAGATTCGTTCATTGAACATTCAGCATAGGTACCACCATCTCTGTATTTGTGTTTTCTCTGTGGCGACAATTGCAGTTTCCTCAAGCTGTTCCAGTCGAGCTGGATGTTAAGATGTTTGGACTCAAACATTTGGAGAAATACAGATTCTCATCTGTGGTAACTTCTTTCCTCTACTACGGTGAACGCTTTTTATTTCTTTGTTGGAATTTTATTTTCTGCGAAAGTTCAATTTTACAACCCCTTCGCTGTACATCATATTTTTATTTTGAATAATTCTAAGATTATTTGATACTTCATAATTATGGTTCACTTGTCAACTTTGGCATATTTGATTCTACGAGTATAATAATTGTGATTAGAGCTGTTTGGAATTGTCTGGCAATTATTATAAATGGTTCTTGAAGCTAATTTGAAATTGTTCGCGAGCTTCACTATAATGGATATGCAGTTCGCTAATTATATTAACTGTCTATTCCAGCATTCACAATTGATAATAATTTCTCATTTAAACTCGCATTTACTGTTATCGAAAGTGGATTATTATAATTTAACTAAAGTATCGAAGGGCGTAATTGCAAAATTTCCATCAATTTCTGGCTGGATTTTATCAAATGGTTGAAAATTGATAAATATTATCAATAAAAACGTTAGGTGGTATCGATTGTAGTAAAACATGTGATAAAACCTGCCGAAATATTTGTAAGGTTCGATAATAAAATCACGTCCTAATGCTAAGCCAGGGAAAATTGAAAAATGACGATGAATATTAAGCTTTCATCTCTGGGGAAATATTAACGCCGATACTAAAATAGTTTTACATATTTATTATTAACCCTTAGGGCTTAAGAACAAAGCAGGGTAACAACGTGTCAGTTTCTGCGGCACAAAATACATAATTAGAGGGTGTCAGGTGATGACGAAATGAAGTTGTTGAGTGTAAGCCGAGATTCGCTGCGGGCAAGATGTTGAAGGGCGTCTGCCTTCATTCTCTTCTCTTCTCTTTGCCAAAAGATATTATACTGGATTACAATCTACAATTATAATCAGTTCGTTTTGATAAGCACTAAAGGGACATAAGGTACTTTAAAAATAATGCAAAAAATATGGATTGACCTCGAAGTTATTTCAAAATAATTTTTTGAAAAATAAATTTTCAAAAACGAAATTTATATTGTAAATTGTAAAGCAATAATTTACTTCAATTGCTTCCATCTTAGCTATTATAAACTCATCTTGTAATCGTTAGTATTATTAATAGAGCTGTCAAGTAGAGAAATCAAAATGAGAAAACTAAAACAAAAAATGGGAAATATGACAATCAGAAAAGTTAATAAGAATATCACAAAATATATAATGAAAAGTGGTAGTAGTAATCACAATATTAATTAAAATAACTGTGAAGAATTAATAATGATAATATTGATGACAACAAATTTTATTTTTGATTTTAATTTTTCGTTATTTTTGAATACATTTTTATTACCTATATCATTTTCAAAAAACCGATTTTTAAAGCGAATTTTGCAATAAATTTCTATACAAGTATACCGACAATCTAAACAATTAAAGTAAACTGTTTCTACGTAATTTTTATAATTTTCTCCCCCCCCCCCCATAGTTAGATTTTGATTTTATATTTTTTCCTTAAACAATCGTAATTGTCAATGTAACTTTGATTTCCTATTTATCAAATTTAAAATAAGATTTTTTTGGCAAATTTTTTTTCGAGTTGGCATTGGTCTTCATCGGAGTCTAAAAGTCTCTCAATTGGAGTCTACTCAATTGGGTTACAGAACTTACAGAACATAATATATTGCAATGATATTTTGTATCAATATGATAATAAACCAATATAAAAAAAAATATGCAACCTGCCTAGACTAATTCAGCCAGGAGCAAACTCCCAACCCCAGTAGTAGGTTCAAACTGCGATTCCACAAAATTAATACTCTTTCAATTATACAAAAAAATATAGACTAAAATAAATATAATGCTGGTCCTACTTAGGAAAACTGAAAATAAAATTGCATACTACTCATAAAAATATAAAACAAAAATTAATTTTTTCAAATAAGCAAACAGCGATAATACACCGCTGATACCTTGCATGTGCAGCTGATAAATTTTAACGCCTTTCCAGAAATAATGCTACTGTTATTTCCGCCTATTATTAAATAAAAAATTAATAAATCAAATTCCACTTAGCTGGATAGGGAATAATCCCTGAAGTAGAGGCGTTCCAGATCAATCAAAATGCTTCCAAAATGCAACAACTAGAATATAACGGTAGCAAAGACTTCTCAAAAAAATGGATTTTGTTGTTGAGGAACCCCAACACATTCCCTGAACCTTCCAAATTTTCCCTTTTTCCAATCTCAAACACCTTTCACTTTCGTGGCACTGTATCAACTGCCAACCTTCTTGCCGTCGCGCAAACGCCTCTCAAAGATGGTTATCAAATTTGAGTACGAGGCCTCGACAGAAAATAAACGATGAATTTCAAAACTCAACGAGAAAAACATAATATAAATGAAATGCAACCGATGACCAACAATTCCATCCTGTCTCTGAAATTACGCAGAGATGAATCGCATTAGATAATCCAAATTTTGCGTTTGAAACATGACAATATACAAACTCTTGGTCTTTGAAACCGGGGGGTTTGGGGGTATGAAATTTATGAAGTTTTCACAAATAAGATACACTGTAAGTATAAATTTTGCAAACAGTTTTAGGCAGTTCTGCTATGGCGATAATGAGTTTCACTACTTTAACCACGAATATATCAAGTACTTTCAGTTTTCCTGTAACAACGAAGTTATCTGCTTTTTTCAAATTTTATTTCATATATTATGTATCCATTTTAGATATTGTGCTATATGCAAGTCACGTCGTGCACTTCACACCTCAGATGCACTGGAAACCTATTTGCAAATGTGTCGCAAATAGTAGAAAAGGGTGAAACACGATTCAATTGAAACGCTCACAACTAGAACCCTGTTATAGAGCTAAAGGACTTGTCGATACTATGATTTACAGATAATTGAGTCAAGTTTCACATCTGAGTAGCACTTCTGCGTCAAATCAATAGAAAATAGTTTGCACCCAAATCTGAAAAGTGCATTTTTAAACAAAAATTGAAATAAAGCCGGTTCTCAGGGACCTTGTTTTAGAGTTCACGCGACTTGATTTGCATACGAATGATTATATTTCAACCAATCAGAGAATGCGAATACTTCATTTTTATGCGAAAGTGACGTATTTACGTATGCGAATCATGTCGTATGAGCTCGAGAATACGGTCCCTGGAGAGCTGTATTTAGGATATTATAGATCTAATTTTGATATAAGATAGATAAAAAATATGAAATCCACAAATTTGTGGATTTTTCAGTTAGTCTAACCTAACGTTACAAATAACATTTGTTATTTTATAAATAATAAATTTTTGTTTGCATATAAAGTCGTTTTCGTAATATTCAAAACTGTTACAGTTTTAACGATTGAATAGCTCGAAGTTGTTTTCTAAGCCCTGAAAGTAAGTTGTGAATTATATAATAGGTACTTCCAATGCTTTTCCAATTTTATGTGTTTAATGGCCTGCATGAAAAACAATTTTATGCAATAAGGCATCATTAAACATTAAAATTTTTAAAACTAGAAACGCGGAAGATGTCAACTAGGAGCGAAGTTTGTGATTTGTGAGAGACGTATCACACTTTTTGTGGAAATGTAAACTTTGTAATAGCGCAACTTGTGCGATACTTTGTATATTATTTCTTTGTTAGAATTCACTTTATCTTTTTCATCAAATCGAGTTATTTTACAAAGGTGTTCCGGTTACATCTAAAAAGCCATTTTCATGATTTTATTCAATGGTAATGTACGATACCGCGACTTCATTATTTTATCGAATTATGAGGCAGAAGGGTGTAGATAAATATGTAAATTGGTCAAAATTTTCTTTGTACCACATCAAAGAAGGGAGACGAAGTAGATTGAAATAAAACGAGGGACAAGCATTATAGATTTTCAAATATGTAAATATAATCTTCCTTGCCAGCGATGAAAATATGAAAATGGTCACAATTTATTTTGAAACCAAATTTTCTATCAAGGGTTCATTTAAATTTTAATTGCGTTGCGCAAAAACTCGATGTAAAAATTTGAAAATTAATAAAATAACCGATACGATTCCGTTGATTCTACGCTGCCGACCCATTGTCGTGATGTCAAAATGCTGACTACAAAGCGTCGTCTCAAATTAACATTCGTGTTTGGGTGTCCGCTACAAAGAATATCAATTAAAGTGTTGACACGAGAACTGTATTTTACAAAAATTGCAATCTTTTATAGTAAATATTATCAAAGCGTATTCTCTAAAGCAGCTTATCGCTAAAATCTCTTTATTCTGGTTGTGCACTTAATTAAGCAATTTGTGTACTGTTGGCAAGGCTGAATCTGACAAAGGCTCATTGGAAGTTTAATCTGCTGCTTGGTCTGGCTAGAGTTTGCTGCGCTTTTGAATATGGTGGTGTGTTCAGACATAAAATACTTGTTATATAATAATACACAAGATCCAATCCGTCCACTTTTCCATTGTATTGGCCAATTAGGATGCCGGACCAAAATAAGAATCGTAAAATTATTTTACATGTTTTTTCTTATCTCGTCAACCGTAAGTTTTATTTGAAGCGACAAGTATTTATTATTTATTTCTACATATGAATCTAATCTGTAGTGGAAGCGCTTTTAAAACAAATCAAACATCAAGTCACATTGTACAAAGAAAGAACCACCCATGTAGCAATAATTTTTAAATCTTTTATCTGTATAAATAAAGGAGTAGTTCTCGTTATATGTTTATTTTAATTAATTGTAGCGTTAACTTAACAACGACATTCAATTTGTAGATAACCACTTTAAGATTTAAGATAACTATAACCTGAATATAGCAATTTATCATTTTATTTTATAGCATGTGACTTTTTGTCAAAGTTTATGTCTGAGCGATAGTTTTATTAGATAATTAGTGTATGGATAATGTGTCCTATATGTAATGTTACATTGCTTATATTAAAGTTGGAATAAAGGACGAGCAAGACTAAACGTTGTGTAACCTAGTTAGAGAAGTTTCTTGGCTTCTAGAGCCACCAACAATTCAATATACTAAGTCTACTATACAGAACTTCTGTGATATGGTGTTTAGTTTAATCTCAACCTCCTATGTCTAATTTGAGACAGTGCAATACCTCAAATTAGTTTATTCCAAATGGACAGGTCAATGTCCAACTTGCTTCTAATCCATCAAGATAAGAAGTTATGATTTTTATTCGACTAGAAAAATTGTCTTTTTCATATTTGCAATATGCATCGTGAACCGCTACGTCATTGTACATTTTTAGCGCTTTTCCAATTTAAACTTTAACTATTGGAAGTTAAGTTTCAAGATCAAGTTTTACCGCCCCCCCTCCCATTGTCGACATAAGTGCTGAAGAGGGGAACCCCCAAAAATGGTCCATGGTCAACATGGAGGTTTGTTTTATTCTTTCTCATCAAACATTTTTATCTTTCAGTTTGTTGGGAGTTACCATCCAGATTTGCACGTCCTAAAATCAGAATCTTTTACCATAAGCTTATCTAACAAGTTAAACGCGTAAGGACTTATTTACTAACATTCAAAAAGGGTATTTTTGAAGGTGTCTTGAATATTCATATACATTTCACCTCTGCAAGTTTAAATCCTCACAACTGCATCTTTCATATTTCAGATACCTATAACCTAACATAACAACTGTTGGGTGAAAATTACTAGTTTATCAAATAACAATAATAACCTCACAAAATCACTAACTGAAAACAGCTGGTCAAACTGGTGAACTGAATATCGTTTGTCGAACACCGGTGAATGTTGTTTCTAATAGGCCTTCGCAAACTTAATTGCCATTTATTTTGAATACCCTTATTAATGGCCATTTCCTAAATTACAACCTGACACATTACAAAATAAATACGCAATTTACAGTTAAGGACCGTTAAAACTTATAGTATGTTGAAGGTAATGCAGAATGAGGGGATCTTGATTGTATTGTTTTTAAGTACACGTCTTTTGTGTTTCAAAATTTGCTGACAGAGTAGTTGCAAATTGAAGGTTACAACTTTTTATACCAAATAGCCAATTGAAACGTTTATTAGTACGAAATAGGCCTAAAAATAACAAATTCCTACCGATGGAGTACCTAATAGTAAGCTCAATGGAAATAGGGTTATCCAATATATTGAAAATACCACGGAACTGCACTGGTAGAAATACCGCCAATATTGAAGAGAGGACACAATTCAGAAGGCACTAGCCAATATCAAATTTATAAAATTAAACGAGATTTGGAGCCGAATCTTACACTAAAAGGGCCGGTAAAGCCTCAAGCAACATTTTTCAATATTTATCAACAAACAAAATTAAATCAATCTAACTATAGTTCATAATAGACCAAATCAATTTTATTGTATTTAAAGCACTTATAAATTTAATATTTGCAATCATATATAAATCACTCCCGTCTTTACTTGGTGCAGCTGTATTGCCTGCTGAGTTCTTAGCATTTCTTGTCACAAGCCAAAAATTACGTACTTAAAAGCTACCCATAATGAAAGAAAACCTTGATAACCGTTTATTTCAGATATAATAAAGAGTTATTATATAAATAATGATAAAAAAATAAAATATTTAAAATTAATATATAAAACGAATTATATAGGTTACCCAAGTAGCACATAAAGTTGATGCAATACTGGGACAATATTGGTAATAAGGTTGGCAGGCAATATAGGCTATCAATATTGTCCCGATATTGCAATATTATTGGCGCAATATTGGAAAACAATGTTGAACCAATATTTCAAATCAGCAATGTATCAATATTGCAAATAAATATTATTATTTTATTCAATTCAATTATTCAATATTAAACCAATATTGGTCATGGGTAAGTTAACTTAAATCTTAATTAATAATTATTTACAATAATTAGCAGTACCCTGGCCAGATATTTTTAACAAGGGCAGCACTTTATATCCATGGGGTCACTTTAAATTATTTCTTTATTAAAACAAGTTATTTGTGTTAATAAAAATTTAATTTTAGGCTTATTATTAATAATTTAGTTTTCAATATATATATTTTAAATTTTTCTAGATTTTAAACTATCTGTGCAAGCAGTTCTGAGAGTAGAACATTGCCCATTTCAAAAAGTTTAATATTAATACCATAACAAGTTTAGAGAAGTTTACAGGTTGTATTAGTGTTGACCTTTTTACTCAAAGAGGAGTTTACCAGTTTACAGTATTTTTCAGTTACGTGATAGATTGGGGCAGTTTACACCTACATGATGTTTTGGGTTAATATTCTGCGCATTAAACCAATGATTTCCCTAATCAAAATCACATTTACAAAATCAATTCTATCCAACAAAATTATTTATTTACTTAAATTTAGAACACTATTTTGGACTCTATCCACATCTGTATCGATTTTACCGATATTTATATTTAGTTCAAAACTCTTCATACATAATTTCTATTTTTATATTCGCTGGAATAAAAATCTTTGAATTATATAGCCATACGTGAGAGAAAGGGCAATAATCCAAATTAGGAGAACTCTTGTTCTTTTTTTTTTACAAAAATGTCTCAACGGTTAAGTGAGAGTTCTATATACTTAATAATATTTCATGGCCTCTGATCAGTTTTAGGTATCATTGATATTTTGTGTATTAAATGTATATTTTTTATTGAAAAAAACCTATTGCTCCGGTTTATTTGCAAAAATTAAAGAATTTACAAATTATTATAGTCTCTTCAGTGTTCTATAATTTACTATGAGATATATACCTAAATATCAATGAAGGACTTATAGCTTAACGTGAAATCTGATGCACGGTCGCTACTTAGGGAACTTTCTAGTTCAGTTATCGTTCTGTCGTTTATTACTCTACTTTTTTATCTTTTTCCCACTCTATGTTCTTGTAAATATTGTGCTAAATTTGGGATCCCTGTAAATTTGTATTTATTTGAATAACATACGTGAATACGTTACAACAAACAAACACAGCTTTTACACGAACTCTTGTTTGTATAAAATAGTTTCCTTCCATTAATGACTTTTCCATAACAAACACACACACATCATCTCTTGAAACCCATCCACCTACTTGAAGCTGTTTACAGCACTTAAAACAGTTTAATAAATTTTATCTAGCTTGAGAAAATGTACTATAATAATAAAGCTTTGTTTATTTTATTTGAATTTTGTGTTAATTAAAATATTCCTGTAGTTTATTGTAAATTATTCAGAAATTATGGCGTCCAAAATTTATTACGTTGTTGCTTGTTAGTAAACCACAAGTCATGACCAGATTTGTGGTTCAAGTGGGTTAATTCCATTATGATAACAGCTGTCATTACCACTCTCGAGCTTTAATAATTATAAATTGTAATTTAATAATCTAATTGGAGCTTTTTGTTGCAGGTACGTAATAATGGAATTTTAAGAGTGACGCACGTAAGTTACTTATGTTAAATTTTATCATATAAGTAATTGAAATTTTATTTACCATTTCTTCACCAGTCGCTCGGTCACAAATTTTATCATCCGCAAAGACTAAAGGCATGCATGAAAGTAAAACGCTTTTGAGAAATTCAATTTTCATGGTATGACTCGACATCAAAAGGTTGTAAAGATGCCATTACCTCTAGCTTTCAGTTACAAGACATTTCAATTTCTGGTATTACATTTTTAGTTACTTGTCGTTTAATCTACGCTCGAAGATAATTCACAGTCTGGTTAGAAAATTTTGTAGTATCTAATTAAAATCGATAATTTACTACATTTTAATGATCTGACAACTTTTTATACGGTATTTACCTTACAACTAATTATCTACAAGTTGGAGCATCGAGAAGAATCTTTGTAAAAAAATTTATGTTGAGTTTTAATATCAGGAATTTGCATATTTAAGAAAATCGACAAGAATTTTAAAACATTAATTATAAAATGTTAGAAACAAGAATTCTGATTTAATCATGAAATGAAGAAATATTTATATTATTTAAATCCGTACATCGTCACTCTACCACATAATCAACAATTTTTTATTTTTTTCTCAAGATCAACAAACTAACCAATCAGTATGTAAATTAAAAAGGAAAAGCAATAAATAATTCCAATTTAATTGGTATCTTGGCAGGTATATGCACAGCTTTCCAAATGAATCTTTGTCATTATAAAGTGTAGTCTTCATTATTAACGACGAACTTATCTTATGCCTTTTTGTTAGTAGTAGTATATTTTATAATTTTACATTTGACAACGACTTCAATTGAAATTCCAATTTGCTTCAGCTAAATTTACCAAACTAATCAAATTCCATATACCCAAATCAGAGTTTTTGCCATAATACAAATTGTATTAAGATGTTACTTGTCTGATCAAATCGTTTCTTGCATTTGATAGAACCTCGACGGAATATGCTAAAGGAAAATTAACAACAGAAATAGGCGGTTGTGCGAACTATTATTACAGCACAATTTAACTTGTGCAAATCGTTCTAATTAAAAATTAATTTATTCACGTCCTATAAATTATAGGATAACTTGTAGCGAACATGTAATTTGGGAACTTTTCGTATAAATTACTACGGCTTCTGCATCTAAAGAGGGAAAATTTTTCTTCAAGTCTACAAAATTAATCAATGATCGCTACATTCTTTCGTATGAAAAGCTTCAACACGCTTCAGGTTCGGAAAATTAAAGAAACTTGTATTTCTCACTACCTGATCCATAATTTAACTACATTTTAAAAGTTTAAATTAAAAATAGAAGTTAATATTGAAAATAAAAAAACGAGCAATCGAGAAAAACTTACTTTTGTAAGTCGAGAAAAACCTGAAGAAAATTTAAATTGACATCTTTGTTAAGTTTGCTAAAAGTTCTGTTTTTAGTAAATGAGTATTAAGTATATTAAAGATAATTTTTACTTAAAGATATTTTAATTGAAATTTATATCTGTAGATTTGTTTTTACAAAAATTTGAACCAGTTTTTACATTTTAACGAGTAATTTTATATACCCAAGTTTTGTTTTCGTTCGTCTAATTATTTTGTTTACTCATTAAATTAATGCATGTATTTTTATCATCCTACTACATCAAACTACTATGCCATGCAGTGTTTACACAAAAAAATTAAATTTTTATAGGAAAATACCATTTCTTATTTAATTATACGAGATAACGTAATTTGTGTTTAGTTAGAAGATAATTTTATAATAATCATGACCCCAGATGTATTTTCAGACTATAATGAATGCTAAATAATTTAATTTAAAAATAAAATTGATAATCGGAGTTCCACAAGGAAACGTATCTTGTAAATATTTAAGTATCAAACTCGTGGTTTGTAGGTAGATGGGTGACCACTTCAAGAACACATTGACGATGCACTCCTACAATAGTCCCAATAAAATATTCTGCTTAAGTGGCCCAAAAGTTGTTCAGAAGAGTCTCTGAATAATAATTCAGTTTGTTTCTCATTTTGGAAAGAAACCGAATTTTTATCAATCAGAAAAATATACGGGGTTGTGTGCAATTCGAAGAAAGGGCCTTTATTGAAACGCTGCTATATGTAGAAATTCGACTGGGAGATCAAATGTTTACAAAGTTCTTTGCGGTTGCATGTGAGCTTTATTTGGAGTTAATAAAATTAAGTCATCTGTTAATTCCGCTAAATTGCAAGCTGATCTTGATACCAGGTTCAATATGCCAATTTTGAGATCTGAAACTTCTCCTATAATCAGGAGAATTTATATAAAATAAAAAGGAAAATAGTTCTTCTTTATCAAAACGTAAAGAAAATTTTCAAAATACTATGTATTAAAAATTCTTAGAATTTAAAATTTAAATAGATAATTCTTATAGCTTAAAAATGAACTTTTTTTCAGCATTACTTAGTAGTTAACATTTAATTATATTGTTTTATTTAATTGGACAAGCGCAATTACTGACAGAAGTTATTTGTCTGCATCAAATTTAGGCATCTTTTACAATTTGTAACATGGAAAGCTGTGACGTCACTACTTGATGTTTATCATTTAATTAACTAGATTTAAACTTTAACATGTTTAACCACAAAATTAGCATCTTTGCATTATGCACTACAAGAATTTGTAACAAACACCGCATCCAACAGTCAAAAAAATACAGTCACAAATTATTCGAAATAAATTAACAATATTTCAATAGCGATCACATTCAATAGTGTTTGAAGTTTAATATTTTCATATAAAAAATTTAAATAACTCCCTACACTACGCGACGACGTACAACATAAAAGTAAAAAGAAGGTATTAATTCACTAACTAAGCTTTCCATAATTCCAAATCTTAATTCTGTTGCATTGTTACGTCCAGGGAGTACTTATGAGTTTAAGTATAAGTACTAAGTTATACTTACATGGATTCTATTGCAAACTCTATTGCT
This sequence comes from Cantharis lateralis, assembly GCA_963170105.1. Taxonomy (NCBI): domain Eukaryota; kingdom Metazoa; phylum Arthropoda; class Insecta; order Coleoptera; family Cantharidae; genus Cantharis; species Cantharis lateralis. Next base: position 26,810,564 of record OY720629.1, read on the forward strand.
GGTAGTATTTGTATAAAGTGAAACTAGAGTTGAGGTTTAGTATTTATGGAAAGCGTAATTAGTGGAATTATTTTATATAAAAGTATAAATCTGTATTTGTAGTAATTTTGAATCAGAGCCAGAAGTGTGTGTGGTACAGCCGATTTAATCTATCTAAACTGTTATACATTTAAAATTCCATGGTTTAATGTAATGTGCTAATTTAAAAAATGATAGCCCCATGCTCAAAGTACTTTTCAAATTATCGTACATATTTAGGTGATACTAATTATTATTATTATAATGTTTCGGCCGGGAGGTCTGGGGGGTATGGAATATTCTCTAGCATTGACATTTACATCAATAGCAGCTTAAGGCCAAGTTCTGCTGAAGTAAAATTGTTTATTTATTTAAATTTTTAACATAAAATTGATCTGGGCACATAACCAGTTTTTGTGGGTTTCTATCTTTGAAATTAATATATAACATATTAAAATAAATTATAGATGGATTATCATTCTTCCTTGAATACGAAATAGTCTTGATAACTTTATGTATAGTTAAATCATTTGTCTTCGCAGTGTTTCTAATTTAGCTGTTATTCAGATCGCTACAGACACGATGTGATGTTTCATCGTGCGGTTGGGAAAATACCTAGTTGAAATAATATGCTGGTTTTGTTTAAAATATTTAAAAACTTGTGGCATTTCAATTGGGAATCGGAATGCATAACAAGAGTGCGTAATTTGTCGGCTGTGGAATGTTTATTCAAATTTGAAAAATAAATTTTCGTATATGTATAGGCGGGATGTTCAAAACGCTTAATATGCACACATTTGAACTGATAAATTGTGTGTTAATCTGGCAACATTCTATAGAAATTGCGGTTCATATAAGCAACGCATTTTTATTAATTTATTCTCGTGAGTGAAATATGTTCTCGAGCTTATACATCGTTAAAGTTAAGTCTTATTAAAATTTGTGTAAGTGTGTTCATACGTGCAGACAAAGGTGGAGGTGTAAAAGAACTTCCAATCGTGGATTACCCATGTATAGCTGACAGATTTATTACCAAGTTCTATTCTTTGCGTTCTTTTCTCGTGTGCATTTCTTTGACTTTGCGGAGATAAAGAGTGGTAGGATACAATTATCGTATACCATAGTATAAAGTGATGTAATTTATAGTGATTTAGTAGATGAACACATAATTAATGTTCAAGTTTTTCCTAATCATGAAGGCATTAATTTAATCGCTTTATAAACGCCGAAGTGATTATTACATTTTAGAGACCGCGCAGTGTACGCATTTACTACCTTCCTGTAGCTAAATACCTACAATTCAATTATTGTATTATTGCGCATTTATGTCATCTACCAATTTGGGCACATGCTCTGTTGCAGTAATATTAACGTAAATTATGACTATTAACGAGAAATGTAATAATAATCTGCAACTACTGCAACATTTCGGACATTTCAAACTATCGTCCAACTATTCAGAAAGTTTATTAGTATCTGCGGACCCATAGTCAAATCTCGATTCAATTAAAATACTAATTTCTACATTGATATTCCATTTTCACACAACAGCAGGCTAATGCATCAAAACAAAAAGTATAAACGAAAGTTTTTCTTATATTTGAATATCGCAAGTTTTTGACACAACATTGATTATGAAACAAGTAAATTTTTTCATATTTCATTTCAACTTGTTACTTCAAATTTCAATCAGCCCTTCCAACTTTTTCTATTTGTCCAGTTTCCTTTCAATTCACTAAACGAAATAATGATTTATGAATCCAACAAGAGGAAAATGCTCCGAACCACAAGTCGTAAAATTATACATTCTAAACACGTTTTCCAATTCTTATTGGTTCGATCAGGGGTTGCAACTTTCTTCGGTTTTGATTTCTGCATCTTTCGCTTTCGTAACTTTTGTTGCACTTTATTACCTCAAAGAAATATAAAATTTGAATTACTTTTTCACATTTGAATTTGTTGTAAATTGCATGTGGAAATCTAAACTTTTTTATTTGGCAAAGTCTGTCTTACGTTAACCGGGCCAGTGGCTGCTATAAGCTTTGAACCGAAAGGCAGTCGTGCGGACACCATCCAGATTTAGTTTTTCCTAGTCTAGTAATTCTATACTTTAGGGGTAGTTTAGGTCATTTGTCGTTGACAAGGATTTATGTGCATAGGTACTAATTATTTTAGCGACAACCAATACAAAAACTTCGTGGCTATTGAAAACAGACACTAACTAATCTCTTTGATGCAAAAGTTTTTTAATGGATGGCTGTTTTTCCCACCTATCGATTTTCCAAGAATTTCCACTTATTAGACAAATTGAACGTTTATATTTTCTTCTAATGTGATTAATTTGAAAGGTAATGATTACTAAAGTATTATCGTGACTCGAAAGTATGCGTGTAGACGTATAGGCAGACATTGCGCTGCAATTATTATATACAGTTCGCTTCATGTACTTGTGTAAATAACAGATTATTTTTCCGACTTGGGTCACGAAGGTATTAAAAATAACAAATAATTGCGCAGTTAGTACCTACTACTTTCGAAATAATTCACGATCAAAACTTCCCAACTCCGTGAATGAATGACCATCGACAAAAATTAATCAGCTTGTATTAGGGGTTCATTTCAATGAACCGAAAGGGCAAATAGTGCGTCAGTCAACAAGAACGCCTGGCAGTCGTCGTCAGATGGTAGCCGGAAGGACCTTACTTTTCCTTCCTGTTTCTACGAAATCAACTCAACCCTTAGAGAAGTTTTCGGGACGCGCAACTTTATTTCTTATAAATAAATTAAACTTACGGGAATTGTTTTGATGATGGAGTTATCCAAGTTCAAATTTTCCCCGACATCCAAGCAAAAGAATTTTTTTCCGAAAAGCTTTAAAATAAGCTTTCGCTTTCTTACGAATGTAAAAGGATAAGGGACGAAAAGGCAACGTGTTACACGTTAAATAATGTAAGCAAGTGCATGTATAAGTAAAAAATCTAATTTTTATTCCAAAAAGACAACTCGGACGTGCAAAAACTAATACGTGAGTTGAAAAATAATGTATTTTCGATGGCATATGAGAATTGGGATTTTTAAACAAGAATAATCGAGTTGTATCCGATTTTAATTAAATCTAATAAATCGGCGTGTCGCTTTTGGAAGTCGTAAATCTGCATACTAGCTAAGTTGATCCAACGTGATAATAAAAAAGGTACAAACGAATTCTTCCGGTAAGAAAGAGGCGTATTGGTGGAATTAATTTTGGAAGTGAAAGTGCATCGGACAGAAACGTGGCGTTTAGAAAAGCGGAATAATTTTAATCCGTACTCGCGGTCCTGAGAGTAAATTTCCTGCTGGATGCTAAATTACGATCCGATCAAAGCGGCTTTACCCTGTCTTGATCAACCCCTTTTGATGCTTCGAATGGTTAAAACTCTACCTATGAACTTCGATTAGACTTCGTTTCTTTTACTGCTTTTATCTCTTTTTTTCCGTTTTCAGTTTTATTGCGAAAATTTTCTTAATCAAATCTAACATCGTACATCAGTCGGAAAGTCTCCAGTGGGACATAAAACCGTATGATCCTATAAAAGTTGTCTGACACAAAATGCTTCGTAAAAACATATTTGATTGGAATATTTGCAAAACGTTTTATTTACCTACTTCGCTTATTGATAAAAGAAACAAACTCATTTGTCGATTTTATTCCATCGACTGAAAACCTACATCATCGAACCCTTGTTCACTTTTACTAATAGAAAATTTCTTTACATTTACTTTACGTTCTGATTGATTTTCTGTTTACATATTAAACACTCTTTTCCATAAATCCTATATTTATTTTATGCTTTTTTAATGTACCTACCCGTCTATAACTCACCAGCATCAAAATGTTGTCAAGGAAAAATCTTAAACGACTTTCCACGACGCCAACCACCACGAATATTGAATTAATTATTATTAATTTTCATAATACTTTTACGTAAACAATTATCGATACGTACCTACAATAATAATTTTCATTGAAATTA